>CM066165.1:29582946-30917946 GCA_033629205.1 Lithocarpus polystachyus
AAAATTCTTGGAGGAATCATCTAAATAAAACTCAGAGAATTTCATTGATCAAGAGAAGAGTTTTACAGTCAATTGAATTGTAATACATAGCGTAATCCTACTTATATACAGTTTGAACTAAGCAAAATAACTAACTTCCTTATCTGGTGCTAAAATCTGTTACTAGAACCATCTAAAGCTTTGCACGTGGCATCCACAAATAACAAACTCTCTAACTGCCTAACTTCGTGGAACTAACTCCTCAAAGTTATGGATGAATAGCTCATGACAAGGAACTTCTTCAATTACTTGTAGAAGATCTGTGCTAGCCCAGGTAGGCTTTGATGCTATCCGTGTTGCTTGGCTCGTGCACCTTTGCTCATCAGGTGCTGCACTTGCTGCTGCTTGACTCATGCACCTTTGCTCATCAGGTGCTGCACTTGCTGCTGCTTGACTCATGCACCTTTGCTCACCAACTCTGCTATGATGCTCTGCACGGCCATCTATAGTTTTAACGGAGTGGGATTTTATTTCAACCCTATCTTCCAAAAATCCTAATTCTCTGATTTTAAAGACCAAATTGTGATATAATTTTCAGCTACCTATCACTGAGTAATTTTTTAACCGAAATCATGCATTTAATACGTTGGAAAACTTATGAAGAGTATATTTTTGGCATGTTAACATATTTTAGAAATGACTAACATAGTTTAAAAAAAAGAAAAAAAGAAAAGAGAGACAATTGTCGGGAACGTTTTGCGACAAGCGCCGAAAATGCGAAAACGGCTCAAATCTCCCTTTAGATTCTTTAGAAATGTTTGTTTGTGGAGAATCAAGCCCAATGGTGCTTTGACAAGAGAGAATCAAAATGCTAATAATAAAAGTGCAGAAAAAGTATAAAAACATAATATGTCTGAAACTTCAACCCACAGTCACCGAGAAGAGGAAATTAAGGGAGGTCGTGAGGAAGAGAGGGAAGGTTCCCCTGTACCCATATTTCCACTCTCAAGCTTTGGAATTGTAAAAATGTTTCTTGGCTTAGTGGGTTTTTGCTCTCAAGTTTCAGTTCTATGGGGAAAACGTGGTTCAACAGGTCTGAAACTTCGACCCACAGTCACCGAGAAGAGGAAATTGAGAGAGGTCGTGAGGAAGAAAGGGAAGGTTCCTCTGTACCCATATTTCCACCCCTAAGGTTCGGAATTGTGAGATTGTTGGCTGGTTGAATGGGCTTTTGCTCTGAAGTTTCAGGTCTCTAGTTAGAACATGGTTGGTTCTTTTTGAATTTTGATTGGGGCCTTTTGTATTGAACTTGGGGTGCTCTAAGTAATTGGTTTTTGGTCAATGGAAGAGGCTTTGAACCCCAAGGTCTCCATCAAAGAGGTTATGGTCAGATTTGCTTTAATTGGGTAAGAGAGTTGGCTTGCTTTTTACATAATTTAGGAAATGAAGTGACCTAAATTCATGGGCTGATGTTTCCTAGACATGGCAAGCTCTTGGAGTCTGCATTTGGTTGTTGCAGCAGACAAGGCCAGCCACTTAGGGTCAGCCATGTGTTTTAGGCAAAAATAAGGTAGAGTAGAAAAGTTAGGCCACAGTCACCCAGAGCATAAAAGCTCTTTTAAGGTGGAAATTTTGGGTACAAGACCTCCTCCATGAACCTAAGGTGCTACCAGCGTCCCTTGCCCACTTGGTAGCACGCATGGGTTGGACTTATGCAAAAGGTCCAAAAAAAACCGACTCATACCCTCCAAACCACACTCCCTCAATTTCCCCAATAAGTCGCATGGGCTTGGGTCATGCTTAAAAGAATAAAATAAAATATAATACATGAATTGGGCTTGTAAAAAAAATGTGTCGCGAAAATGGATATCAACAACAGTAATGCTTCGTCTTTAATATTTTCATAACAATTTCACAATAAAATTTAGGTGGAAATTTATTACTGGTTTTTATTTGGGTTTACCACTAACATTTCTTTTTTTTTTTTTTTTCCCTACTTTGCCACCTAGAATTTGTAGTGAAAATGTTGTATCTTTAACTTTACTCATAAAAAAAAAAAAACTAGTGTGTAATCCCGTGCATATGCACGAATACTTTTTTTTTTATGGTTTATTATATTGGACTCCTCGTTTTCTACATTAAATTAACTAATTTGACACAAAAATTTAAAATTTAGATTAGATTGGACATGTGGCGCAAAATTAAACTCTAATTGAAATTCAATTTTTACTTAAATTAACTCACTTGGCACAAAATTCTAAAATTTAGATCAGATGAGACATGTGGCATAAAATTAGACATAAAATTAGACACTAATTGAATTTCAATTGAAAATTTAATTGGATTTTCTCTCTGCTTTACCTATTATTATATATATAGATTTGGGACACAGTAAACTAGGATTTGCAATTCCTCTCAATTTATACAACCAATCATCACCAAATTTTAGGGGCATATTTTTGGAATGATAATCGATGACCATATGTAATTTACACGGTCAAAAACAAAGAAACGCATGAGCTTCCATGTGAGACCTATTAGGTTCTAGAAGTCCCTCCAATGGTATAGAGAAAAAATCTTCACGAAATTTGATCCCCAAACAGCAAGGAAACTTCTTAACATCCACTTATCACCCACTCAACCTCAAGTGGCGGAGCCAGGGGGGGCGAGAGGGGTCAATTCCCTTCCTCAAAATGAGTCTAAATTGAATTAGAGGTACAAAAAAAAAAAAATTTAATTTTACATTTATATTATGTATAAAAATTAAATTAACATATAATTTTTATTTATTTTGTTATTAATATCAATTAATATTTTTAAAATTTATTTTACTTTCAAAAATGAGGCCGAGCAAAAGTTGGTTGAAGAGGTGGTTATTTTATTTCCTCTGCACTATGTCAAATAATTTGTATGAATTGTGCAGATAAGGCTTAGTTTCTTCGTGTTAAAAGCTAAAGGATTTGGTGATTTCGCTGTAGGCCATTAACAATGCTCGAGAAAGAGATCGGAGGACTTTGCTACGTGATATGCTATTTGATATTTTTTTATAAGGTTCAAATGCCACGTTATGTGTAAGGGCCTATGGCCCCCCAAATATTTTTAAAAACCTCTTCTAACAGTAAGTAAAAGTATAGTCCGCTTCAATTTATTTAAGACCCGGCCCCCACAAGAGCAAAGACACCAACACCAGCCACCCCCCCCCCCCCCCCCCCCCCAAACAGTCAAATTTGCCTTTCAAATGCCCAACTTTTCACCTAAAAACAAAGGTATTTTTGTAAATAAAAAGTTGTGTAATGGCATTATAGAATAGATAACTCCCAAGAAATTTTTTTTGCCAAAGTCCACCCTCCCACTTGATATATGCCTATCTATAGTTCTACTCTACGGCACTTCATAGTTTTACTTCATTTTTTATTTTTTAATAAAGGAAAATGTTAACCAATATTTTAAGAGCATTATTTTAGGAATCATTTTTAAAAAACATTTTTATTGAAAAATGATGAAACAGTTAATTTTTCTGACGACCTTTTATATTTTCCATGAAAATATTGTTAAAACTTTTCTAATTTAGTTTATTAAAAATTACCTTAAAGGCAGCCATTAACATTACCCTTTAATAAAAATTGTTACACACATCCTGTTATAAACACATTATTACACACTTATTTTTTAAACTGAAATCGTAGGTTGAATACACAATTTCAAAACTAAAATTGTGTTCTTCAACTTACTATTTTAATTCAAAAAATGTGTGTAATAGTATATGTGTAATAGATTTTGTGTGACAAACACTACCTTTTTTATTTTTATTTTTTATCTCAATTCTCTTGCCATTCCTTCTCATTCACAGTACATTCTACGTTACAAAATTCTTGTTTTTCTTTTTCTTTTTCTTCTTCTTTTTCAATGCTATTTCAATTTAATTTCTGTTTATTTATCTTATAATTTAAAATTTTATTTTTGACTATAGTTGTCTAATCTTGTTGAAGTTAAATTTTATTTATTTTATGTTTTCTTATAGTAATTTTATTATATTTAATTTCTATGAATGTAATGGACTAATGATTTTTCATAAGAATTAGAGAAACACTAGATAAAAATAACCTTAAGATACTCAATCGAGTGTTTGGCTTGTTAGTATTTTAAGTATTGATAAAAATTACACTGATAAAAAATTTTGATAACAATAATCTTGTAGTATTACATATGAGTTATGACTTACTTTGGATTTAATATTTATAAAAAAATCTAAAGCATAAAGACATGTATGTAAATACGTATGTCATGGTCTGAGTATTTCTTGAATTACAAATCAATATGGTAGTTTTAGCTCGGCCCTTGCAAACAAAAATGCCAGACTACGTCCTTGCAAATGCACTTTTGATCCATTCAGTTCATTCTTTCATACTTGTATAGTATATAGGTAATGAAATAAAGTTCATCTCAAAGTATACAGTTAAAAATCAACATACTTTATGATGTGGATCTACTTATTGTTATTCATGAAATCCTTTTATCATCAATGTTACACTGAAAAATAAGTAGTCATGTTGTAGCTTCTAAATTTTGATCATACACACTGACATTTTCCAAGAGACTGTAATTGCCACGATACTAAGCTTAAACAGGACAATGCCTCTTTCTGTATAAAATTTCTAGATTATTATTGGCAGTTGTGTTAATTATGTGTTGGTCTTACTTGGTCCCCTTCCATAAAAAGAAGAGTGGACAAGAAACAATTTTTTTTTTTTTTTATATATAAAGTGTTAGGAAAATTAACTTTAGAATTTTCAAACCCTTATTGTTTTTTGAAGAAAAAAAATTAACAAAACTATCAGCTAATTAATGTAGGCATTCAGAAATAATCAGCTTTCTAGACTCCTGGGGAATTGCATCCTCCATTGATCAGTTTAGTTCATCTTAGACTAATAGTGAGACTAAGATGACTGTACCCCTCTCTTGTCTGTTTTATACTTTTATTGGACAAGAGATAAGATACAAGTTGTAACTTGCTATCCTTTTGCCTGGTAGGCCAAATTTGCTCCCAGGTGATGACACATCATCTGTTTACTCTCGATGCTAATTTTGCATTACGAATTCCATAATGATATGGTTTTTGCATTTATATACTCATACATATCATTTTTCTGTGCATTTTATTCTGTTTACATGAATCTCTAATTGTCACCTTTCCAGTTTTTGTTCCATTTACATATACTTCTAGTTCTTTGTGAGCATTCACATGTTGGTGCTAAATTTTTTAGCCTTTAACACTAAAAAAAGTTATTTTATCTATTTTAACTTATCATTTCACAGCTCTTTCCGCATTTTTATTTTCACAACAAAATTAAATACTATTCATTTATTTATTATTTTTTCTCTCTCTTCTTCTCTGTCACTTTCCCTCTCTTCAAGCCACCAAACCCACGACCCCAAATCAATTACCATAACCATCATAGCCACCACCAAACCACAACCACTGTCACTGCAGCCTCAAGGTCAACCAAAAAACCAGCAACCAACAAGAAAAAAAAAAACACAACCAGCGGAAAAAACCCAAAAACAAAAATCATAGAGCTACAACCATCCCAACCAACCCACGAACAATGAATCCCACCACCAACACCAATCCACGAACCCCACCACCCACACTACTACACTGACCCATCCCAACCGCCACAAGCTGACTCACCAAATCCACAGCAACCCATGGCCTGATCAAGAGCCCACCACCACTGCAACAACCCACAAGCCAATCGGAACCCATCCCAACAACCATAAACCGACCCACCACACTCACAACAACCCACCACCACCATGACCAAAACCCATCAAGAAAAGCCCAAGCGTGATCCACATAGCCTAACCCACGACATGACCCACCATTTTCAAGACCCAAGGCGTGATCCACCTTGAAGAGACCCACGGCGCGACCCACAAAGACACGGCATGAGTCTGATCTGAGATGAGAGAGTCAGTCTGGTTTGATCTTGAGAGAGGGGAGGAACGGGAGAGAAAGAGAAGAGCTCTAGTCTGAAATTGAGAGAGAGAGAGAGAGAGAGAGAGAGAGAGCTGAGCTAAAAAAAAAAGGAGCAACGGGAAAAAAAGAATAAAAAAATATTAAATGCAAGTAGCAACTTGCTATAGTAAACTGGCACTGGCCATGCCAATGAACAACTCTATCTCAATTTATACTTTCTTCTTATATTAGAACGGGCAGAGGATGATTCTCAAAAAAAAAAAGAAGAAGAAGAAGAAGAAGAAGAAGAATGGGCAGAGGATGTGGTCGTGGCTTCAAAACCTACTTGTTACTTCCATAAGAACGAGTAGGGCCGTGGGTTTAAAACCCATAAAGTGCATGTGAAACTCACCTAGGGGTGTATGAAAAACCAGAGGATGCATCACCAGCTGCTGCACCCAATGCAGCAGCTAGTGCATCAGATGATGCAGTCTCAGCTGCAACATTAAGTGCAGAGGATGCATCACCAGCTGCTGCACCCAATGCAACAGCTACTGCATCAGATGATGCAGTCTCAGCTACAACATCAAGTGCAGCACAGCATGCCACCCAGTGCAGCAGCTCATGCATCAGAGCTGCCCAAACAAGAAATACAAGAACAAGTGAAGCTTCAAATAGAAGTCCAAATTGTGTCTCAGAGCTGAAGAATTTGAAGAATTGTAATTTCTCATCTAAACGGCAGTGCAACTTTACCTGGTGTCTTGCAGAAACGGCATGTAGTTTTGTTAGTTAGTTTAGTTAGTTTTTAATCAGATGCATAGATGAGTTTGTTATGTTTATTAAGTTGTGTTCACACGTGAGTATTAAGTTGTGTTCACACGTGCATATAACAACTAAGTGAGTATATATATACGGCTGTACAGTTACTGAAAATTCAATGAAATCAGTTTTCATCAAGAATCAATTTTCTGTTATGGTATCAGAGCAAGTTTCTTAGACGCTTCTAATTTTGTTAGGGTTTTCTCATCGGCCATTGTTGTGTTCTTCAAGCTTCTAAAGCTTCTTCAATGGCAGAAACACCAGCAGCAAATGTTTCCACTTCAGAGGCTTCATCTTCTTCACAAGATTTGTACAATCTTAGTGATCCTCTGTTCTTACACCCTGGAGAGAATCCAGGAGCAATTCTCACTTCTCAACCACTGATTGGGGGAGAAAATTATCCTGCTTGGGCAAGATCTGTGAGAAAATCTCTAATTGCCAAAAACAAGCTAGGATTCATTGATGGATCTTTAACAATCTCTTCACCATTGGTGAATTCTCCAATTGCTACTCAAGCATGGATTCGAGCTGACAATATGGTGGGCACCTGGATCATCAACTCTGTATCACCGAAGCTCCAAGGAAGCATTATCTATAGAGATACTGCTTTAGAGATTTGGACTGATCTTCGAGACACTTTCAGTCAAGGAAATGGAACCAAAATTTTCAATATCCAGAAACAAATTGCTGAGATTCATCAGGGAGAGCAATCACTCACTGATTACTTCACTCAACTCAAGATTTTATGGGATCAATTGCAGAATTTGAGTCCATTTCCTCTCTGTACTTGTGGTCAGTGTGTGTGTGGAATCAATCAGAGGTTGAAGAATCTTCAAGCCAAAGAGTCCACCATGAAATTTCTTATGGGAGTGAATGATGCCTTCTCTCAAGTAAGAACTCAGATCTTGTTGATGGATCCTTTGCCTTCTGTCAATAAGGCTCATTCCTTGTTCATCCAAGAAGAAATGCAGAGGTCTGTACATAATGTTGTTAGGGTTGAATCCACTGCCTTAGCAACCAAGAACTTCAAAGGCAAAGAAAGGCCTTTATGCACTCACTGTGGAAAGTTAGGCCACACTGTGGATAAATGCTATAAGTTGCATGGTTTCCCACCAGGATTCAAGTTCAAGAACAATAAAAATGCCATTGCTCATCAAGTTTCATCCAATCTTGAACTGACTCAAGGCAGCACTTCCACTGGAGTTACTGATTTTGTCCCATCCATGTCTGTTTCTCAAGCTCCAGCCTTCACTCATGACCAATACCAGCAACTTCTGACCCTAATTGGTTCTTGTTCTACTCAACAATTTCCTAAAGGTCAAGAACCTCATGTTGCTAATTCTGTGACTTGTCCATCCAATGTTGTTGCAGGTAATCCTATTAATTTCAAGCATTCTGTTTTCTCAGCTAAAATTGTGAATAGAAGAGCTTATGATATTCATACATGGGTTATTGATACTGGTGCAAGTGATCATATAGTATGTTCCATTCAATTGTTGACTTCTTATACTGAGATTTCACATACTATGGTTGAATTGCCTAATGGGGAAGCAGCTATTGTAACACACATTGGTACCATTCAACTTTCCTCCCACATAACCCTTAGCAATGTGCTTTGTGTACCCTCTTTTACATTTAATCTTCTGTCAGTCAGTGCCTTGACTAAATCTCAACCTATATGTTTGGTTTTTCTATCACAATTCTGTTTTCTACAGGACCTTACATGTTGGAGCACGATTGGAATGGGCAAAATGCATGATGGTTTGTACTTGTTACAAGATTCAAGCCTTTCTCAAGCCACTGCATCCCTTTCTGATTTCATTTCCAAGCAGAATTTCAAGTCGTTCTCTACTGTTTGCTCCTCTTCCCTCTCTGCAAATGTGTTTTCACTTTGGCATTCAAGGCTTGGACACCCTTCTGATGCCAAGGTTCATTCTTTGAACAGTTCTTTACCTTTTCTTAAGAATTGTTGTAATAAGCCTTGTACTGTTTGTCCTTTGGCAAAACAGAAAAGAATTCATTTTCCTTTCAATAATAATAAATGTGATCACCCTTTTGATCTTGTTCACATGGATGTTTGGGGTCCCTTTTCTGTTTTAACCTCTAATGGTCACAAGTATTTTCTCACTATTATTGATGATGCTTCTAGAGCAACTTGGGTTTTCTTGCTTAAAGCTAAATCTGAAGTTAGACCACTTATTGTATCTTTCTATAACATGATTCTCACTCAATTTGGAACCAAAATTAAATCCATTAGATCTGATAATGCCTTAGAGTTTAGCTTTGATGACTTTTACAGTTCAAAAGGGATTGTTCATCAATTGAGTTGTGCTTACACTCCACAACAAAATTCAGTTGTGGAGAGAAAGCATCAGCATATACTTGCTACTGCTAGGGCATTACAGATTCAATCCAATATTCCTCTCTCTTTTTGGGGTGATTGTGTCCTTACTGCAGTCTACTTAATTAATAGACTTCCATCACCTTTCCTAAATCATAAAACACCCTTTGAACTCCTATTTCATAAACCTCCTTCCTATTCACATCTTAGGATTTTTGGCTGCTTATGTTATGCTACCAATCTCACTCCTCATAAACACAAATTCACTCCTAGAGCTAGAAAGTGTGTCTTCTTAGGATATCCATTCAATGTCAAGGGCTATAAACTCTTTGATCTTGATTCTCACACAACTTTTCTGTCTAGGGATGTTGTGTTTCATGAATCAAGTTTTCCCTTTGCTTCAGATACCTCTCCTAAATATGACACTCTCATACCTTTACCTGTTTTTCCTCCAACTCACTCATCTGAGTCTCTTGTTATCCCTTTCTCTATTCCTTCTCCTTTATTACCTACTTCTGATGACACCATTGTCCAAATTCATCAAGATTTTGATGAAGATATCCATGAATTTCCTGATGCAAATGATGTTTCTGATGCACCTGTTCAGCCTGCCATTCTTAGAAGATCTACCAGAGCTACTAAACCACCTTCTTACCTTAAGGCTTATCACTGTAATCAGGTCACATCAGCTACCATTCCGAGCTCCTCCATTCATGTTTCAGGTACTTCTCATCCCCTTCAGTCCTATCTGTCATATAATAATCTGTCTTCTCCATACAAATATTTTTGTTGTGCCATATCCTCCATTATTGAGCCTACTTTTTATCACCAAGCTGTTGGTAACCCCAAGTGGCAGGCAGCCATGGATGCTGAGATTTCAGCTTTAGAAGCTAATCATACATGGACTATTACTTCCTTGCCACCTGGTAAGAAACCCATTGGATGTAAGTGGGTTTATAGAGTAAAATACAAATCAGATGGTTCAGTTGAGAGGTATAAAGCCAGATTGGTTGCCAAGGGTTTCACCCAAAAGGAGGGGCTAGATTACATTGATACTTTCTCCCCTGTTGCAAAAATGGTGTCTGTCAAGGCTGTGCTTGCTGTGGCTGCTGTGAAAGGTTGGTTTCTCAGCCAACTTGATGTCAATAATGCATTTCTACATGGAGATTTGCATGAAGAAGTCTATATGTCCCTTCCACCAGGATTTCACAGCAAGGGGGAGCAATTTCAGGTTGATCACAGCAAGGGGGAGCAGCCTCAGTTGGTTTGTAAGCTCAATAAATCACTCTATGGCCTTAAACAGGCATCTAGAATGTGGTTTTCTAAGTTCTCAACTGCCTTGATTGATCTTGGTTTTGTTCAATCCAAGGCTGATTATTCATTGTTCACTAGGCAGCAAGGAGATTCATTCATTGTACTGCTGATTTATGTTGATGATGTTCTAATTGCAAGCAATGATCAAAAGGGAGTTGAGGAATTTAAAGTTTTATTAGATCAGAAGTTTAAGTTGAAAGATTTAGGGGACTTGAGGTATTTTCTTGGTTTAGAGGTAGCAAGAACAGCCAAGGGCATTTCCTTGTGTCAAAGGAAATATGCTCTAGAGATTTTGGAAGATGTTGGTCTACTAGGATGCAAACCAGCCAAAGTTCCTATGGATCCCACTTTGAAACTTAGTAAACATGAAGGTGATCTATTAAATGATCCAAGTCAGTACAGAAGGTTGGTAGGGAGACTTTTATACTTAACTATTACTAGGCCTGACATAACTTTTGCTGTTCACAAGCTCAGTCAGTTCATGGCAAAGCCTAGAAAGCCTCATTTAGCAGCTGCTTTTAAGGTACTTCATTATCTTAAGAATGAACCAGGGAAAGGAGTATTCTTTTCTGCAAAATCAGAACTCCATGTCAAAGGTTTCAGTGATGCAGATTGGGCATCATGTCCAGACACAAGAAGATCTGTTACAGGTTACTGCATTTTCCTTGGAGATTCATTGATTTCTTGGAAATCAAAGAAACAAGCTACTGTATCAAGGTCTTCAGCTGAGGCAGAGTATAGGGCTATGGCTGTAGCAACTTGTGAAATTGTGTGGATTCTCTACTTGCTAAGAGATTTGCAGATTAGGCATGATAGAGAAGCAATGCTATTTTGTGACAGCCAATCAGCTTTGCACATAGGATCTAATCCGGTTTTCCATGAAAGGACCAAGCATATAGAGATTGATTGTCACATTGTAAGGGACAAAGTGTTGTCTAAGGTGATTAAATTGAATCATGTAAGAACACATTCTCAACTGGCAGATTTATTGACTAAGGCATTGGGTCATAAACAATTCTCTGAATTAATATCCAAGATGGGACTGCTCAACATTTATTCTTCTTCAGTCCATCTTGAGGGGGAGTATGAAAAACCAGAGGATGCATCACCAGCTGCTGCACCCAATGCAGCAGCTAGTGCATCAGATGATGCAGTCTCAGCTGCAACATTAAGTGCAGAGGATGCATCACCAGCTGCTGCACCCAATGCAGCAGCTACTGCATCAGATGATGCAGTCTCAGCTGCAACATCAAGTGCAGCACAGCATGCCACCCAGTGCAGCAGCTCATGCATCAGAGCTGCCCAAACAAGAAATACAAGAACAAGTGAAGCTTCAAATAGAAGTCCAAATTGTGTCTCAGAGCTGAAGAATTTGAAGAATTGTAATTTCTCATCTAAACGGCAGTGCAGCTTTACCTGGTGTCTTGTAGAAACGGCATGTAGTTTTGTTAGTTAGTTTAGTTAGTTTTTAATCAGATGCATAGATGAGTTTGTTATGTTTATTAAGTTGTGTTCACACGTGAGTATTAAGTTGTGTTCACACGTGCATATAACAACTAAGTGAGTATATATATACGGCTGTACAGTTACTGAAAATTCAATGAAATCAGTTTTCATCAAGAATCAATTTTCTGTTAGGGTGTCCAAAACAACCGGCCAACCGGCCCACCCAGCCAACCCGGCTGATCCGATTCGAGAACCGGCCGACTCGACGCCCCCAAAACCCAAGACCAGCGGGTCGGTTAACGGGTTTGATCATGAAAAACCAAAAAAAACCGACCCAACCGTATTATCACCGGAAAATGTCTTTGTTTCCGTCAATGGGAGCGTTTCACCGGTGGTTTTAGCTCGATCAGTCGAGAAATGGCCTGATATCTGCGAGATCCGACGAGATCTCAAGGAGATTTGGCCAGATCTCGTCAAGATCCGGCAAGTTCTCGTCCAGTCCGACCTGATCTCTTCGAGATCCGGTGAGATCTCATCATAATCCGGCTAGATCTCAGCATATGCGGCCCGATTTGGTACAGATCCGATGGATTTCAGCAAAATCCGGTGTAGTTTTGCAAATTTCAACCCCGACCAAGAACCGACCCGTCTTTGGCGAGGTCCGATGGTCCGAACCGACCCCTTTTATCGGTCGGCGACGGGTCCAAAAATGGCAGACCAGAAGTAATCAGGTCGGTTCCGAGTTGGGCACAAACCCGACCCGGACTGACCCGTGGACAGGCCTAAACTCACCAATCACCAAAATAAAATAAAAAATAATAATAATAAATCTACTGCTACTTTTGTGACGTACGAAAATAAAAAGAAAAAAAGAAAAGAAAAAGAGAAATGAAGGTGATCTTATGTCTCATTTTATCCGAGTTTTGTTTATCAATCCGGCATACCAACACTTCACTGCATTTAGGTTGGTTATTGTACCTGAACATGGAGTTACACTCCTTGTGAGTACAGCTTGCCATTTCATAGCTTTGAGAAAGGATTTGGTGGAAATAAGAAAACAAAAAGATGAGAGAGACGAAGACTATTTGTACCATCTTTAATCTTTATGTAAGGGTATCTTTGATGCACATGTGGCATGTGTCATTACTATATATATGTAGCAGTTGGAGAAGTTGTTCTAGTTCCAGTGGTTCCATCTTTTTTTTACTGATTACATATATTTGAAGCAATGATGAACATTGGGATACTTAAATTTTTGAAATAGGAGTCATGGCCTATTCCTGTAATACTAAGAAATTGCTAACAACTCTCTCCCTTCTGATCCATTTGCCATTATTGTTGGAAGAAGCTTTGTGTGGCCAATAAACATCTTTGGTATGTCGTCACAACCAATTGGAGATTGGGTAAGAACAATTCTGTATTCATGTAAAGCCTCAAGTATAAAAAAGAAAGAGGTGTACAACTTCACATTGTTACAGCAGTTTGTTATTGTGATCAAATTTGGTGCAGCATGAATGAAATGGAGCATAATGGGGAAGATATTGATCCATTTTTTTGGCCCCGTAGGTAAATAAGGTATACAACTCCAATCTTAGAGCATGAGAGGAAAAACTTAATCCCTCTATAGTTTCTTGGCAACCCCCTACGTACCCAAGTTTAGCTGAAGATTAATGTAAATGTTGCAGCAAGGAACAATGTAGTTTTACTAGCTGCTGTGTGTAGAGACTAACTTAGGACCTTAATTGGCATCTAGACCGGCTCTCATGTTAGAGGATTGGCAAATTGGGATGAAGAATAAACTATTTTGTTGGTAGGCAAAAGAGGCATCCAGGTATGTATGTACCTGTGACTCCCAAAATATCATTAATGCCTTGGATGAAAAATGTGAATGAAGCTAGATTTTTGCTGCTTTATGGGTATCATGTTTTGTCCCTGGGCAAGCTAATTTCTTGGCCCATAACGTGGCTACTTGGGTATCTCTGCTTTCTCTGAATTGGCCTTTTGTCAAAGTAGAGATAATTTGGGCCCCTAGACATTTTGTAATCTCATTTACTCAGAAAAAAAAAAATTACAATAAATCAAGATAGCCCAAAGAATTTCTTTTTCTTTTCCAAACGTGTTAACTAACCATTAAAAAGGTAAAGTAATTTCTTTTTCCCTCAACAAGTGGTCCTTATTTAATAAATAAAAGGTTGGATGGCTCAAGGAAAAATTTTAATATTATTTTTATAAATAAATAAAAGCTTGTCAAAATAGTTAGTTTTTTTTTTTTTAATTTTTTTTTTGAATAATCTCCAAAAAATCCTCCTTTCTTTTTTTTTATTTATTTCTTTTTTAAATCAACCTTTTGCCATTTAGTCCAAGATTCACTTGTTTGTTGACCCACATATTTTTAGGTCTGCGGTCCACTAATTCAGTCATTTCATCTGTAACAATGCCTGGGCCCATAAAGGAGAATTTAATCATTTGTTGCTACGTGTTGGAGAGCCACTCCTGTTTACCGTGCGGACCGGTGTGGTGTTTTTGCTTTTTGACTCCAGAGAGCAGAGAACAGTAGTGAAATAAAAAAAAGGTTGTGTCATGTCAATACACTAGCGCTACACACAAATTCCGGATTATTTGCAGTGGAATTGACAATTTTTGGATTTTCAATATAGATGGTAGATTTCTGTCATTAAAATTATCAAATTATTATTTTTTGATAAAATAAAAAGTCTATTTAACAAAGATGATGAAAACGTTTAGGCGTAAATGCACTTTTAGTCTCTACATTTTGACGTTTTTCTGTTTTAGTCTCTACATTTTAATTCTTTGTACTTTTAGTCCTTTCCGTTAGCTTACCAACGGAAATTGCTGACGTGGCAAACTGATGCTGACGTGGCCAAATAAAAAATAATAAAAAAATTTAATTAGCATTAAAAAAATGCCCGTGTGCTTCTAAATATAAAAAAAAATTATTAATCAATTTTAACAAAATTAAAAAACAAAAAACAAAATTAAAAACAAGAACAACAAACCCAGAAATCTCAAGAACAAAAAATAGAAACCCAAAATATTCCAAATTTTGTACGCACATTCTTCCACAAAAATCAATTGTACACAAATGGTTTTTTCTTTTTCTTTTTTCTTCTTTCCTTTTTTATGTTCTTATCAGGAGCAGATCTGGGTTTGGAGTAGATCCAATGGCGCCGTTTCTGAGTTTGGAGCAGATCTGGGTTTGGGTTAAAAAAACTCCCAATGCTTTTCTTTGTAGCTTCTTTCATTTCATTTGAGCCAAAACTAAAAATGGCTGCTGTTGCTGCTTCCATTTCTTCAACGAGCTTATTCTCTCCCTACGCTCTCGCTCGCCCAAAAACTCACAACCCTCAGCCTCACAAGCCCTCCAATTCCACTTCCAAGAGAAAGAAACAGCTATGAAACCCTAACAAGTTCAGGACCCAATCCAATCGCTTCAAGTCCCCGCTGGAGCCGATCGTTCTCTCCCCCGGCAGCGAAGCCACCACCTACACTCGCCTCCCTCCCAAGGAAGATTTCTCAATCCCTTCTCTCAATATCTCCTCCGTAGTCAAGCTCGCCGACTCCGCCTTGCCGAAAATCCAGACTGAAATTCCCGATTTGATTAGCGAAGATGAATAAGCAGATCTGGGTTTAGAGCTTTAAAGATCTACGATCTCTCTCTCTTCACTGAACCCAGATCTACGATCTCTCTCTCTCTTCACCAAACCCAGATCTACGATCTCTCTCTCTTCACCCAACCTCCAACCCAATCGGCTCCCTCCAACGCAGATTGAGGTTCATCCATTGACGGCAACTCGATCCGTCCGCCGCTACTCATTCCCCTCCTCATCGTGCAATGACTCCACCGCCACCACCAATAAGAGAGGAAAAGAAAGAGAGTGAGTTAGAGAGAGAGAGATCTGAACTTACTTTTGAAGAGAGAGAGAGAGAGAGAGCTTGAGAGAGTTACCGTGTTCTTTGAGTCTTAATCTTTAAATTTGAGTTTGTGTTTGTTTTTTTCTGTGTTTGGTTCTGAGTGTGTGCTTTATGTTCTTTGGTTAATGTCTAAATTTGTGATTGTGTTTTTTGTGGAAGAATGTGCGTACAAAATTTGGAATATTTTGGGTTTTTATTTTTTGTTCTTGAGATTTCTGGGTTTGTTGTTCTTGTTTTTAATTTTGTTTTTTGTTTTTTAATTTTGTTAAAATTGATTAATAATTTTTTTTTATATTTAGAAGCACACGGGCATTTTTTTAATGCTAATTAAATTTTTTATTATTTTTTATTTGGCCACGTCAGCATCAGTTTGCCACGTCAGCAATTTCCGTTGGTAAGCTAACGGAAAGGACTAAAAGTGCAAAGAATTAAAATGTAGGGACTAAAACGGAAAAACGTCAAAATGTAGGGACTAAAAGTGCATTTACGCCAAAAGTTTAAGAAGGAAAAATGTTGAAAAAATAAAAGTAAAATAATAAATTTTCAACATGGGTGTTTGGTATATAAGATGGAAAATATATATAAATTTTAAAGTAAGACTTAGATACAATACTTAGATGCTATTTTTTAGATTCATCTCTTAAGTTTCTGTCATGTGACTTTTTTTCTCATTGATAGAAATATATTTTTTAAGTTAAGTAGTCATATTGCAGCATCTTAAAGGGAAAACCTAAAGAACAGCACCTACGATACTGTACGTAAATTTTGTCCTAAATTTTATTTGTATGGTTAATAAAAAAAAATGATATGACGAAAAGTAGTTGGTCAAAATTTACTATAATACACTTGTTATATAAGAAGTTTTTTTTTTTAAATTTTTTTAGGAACAACTTGTTATATAAGAAGTAATTGTTTCCATTATAATATAATAAATAATAATATTATCAATTAACTTAGTAAAAATGAGGTTGAATAGTGGCAAAGCTCTGTTGTGTGCTAGTGGAATCCATAGAATTACCAAAAATGCTCAAGTGATAGTTAATACAGGGCATAGGGTGATGATTACACACATGAGCCCCATTTTTTCATTAAAAAAAAAAAAGTAAAATGGTATCTCTTAAAAGTTAATACGTCACACTTATTGTATAAAGCATAAATTTGGCATAAAGTACTAATTAATGCCAAATTTTTGGTATTTGGCACACCAAATACCAAAAAATCTCTCACATCAAATGTTCTAAATGCTAAAAATTTTAGCATTGATGAATAGTGCAATTCTAATTATGTGATAAGTTTGATGATCATGATAATCTACTTATGAGAATGAGAAAATTAAAAATTAAAAATTTTAGTGGCACCAAGAGAAATTAGGAAAATATAATGTATAATAACAATAATTAGAAGAATATAGACCACTTCAAAAGATAATAATAGTAAAATTATATTATTGTAAAAAAAAAGATATAGTAAATTACTTTTAGAAATTGTTTAAATTTTAGGAGAAGCATATTGTCTACAATAAAATTTTGAAGATAAATTTTACATTATACTACGTCTCAAAATAATTATATATGCTACTACTAGAACGCATAGAACTTTAACACGCTAAACTTATTCTAACTATAGTAGGAAAATTACTTGTTCCGCTTACAACAAACTTGAGCCCTAATATGTCTAGCATCCTTACTCAAACTCTAGAAGGGAAAATCTAAAGCAAATTTAATTTTGGAGAGACGTGTGCAAAACAAACTAGCAGGAAGCGACTGTGAGAAAAAATAGACAAGCTAGCCATAGGAAGAGATAGGTTGAAGTTGAGGATGTCAATGAAAGAGCTCACCAATTGTTGTTCCACCATTGCATATTGCATCTTACGAGGTAATGCATTTATTTGTTGTGCCCTATAGAGAGTAGCATCATGAAAAGGCTTGCCATCCAGAGAGTGACGCCTTTCATTAGTGCCCAGAGGCGTGTTAGCAAATTTGTAACCAATGAGATCGATACAAGAGATGAGATCATAGACATATTTTGATTGTGAGAGATAGTAGTCGTCATTAGCAAAAAGTAGTTGAAAGTACCAATATCCTTCATGTTTCAAAGCGCTAGTTGAGAAACAATTTGAGTTTCTCATTCTTGCAAGACTAACTTCAGTAATAACTATGTTATCAACGTATATAATTGCAAGAAACTAACACTTTTATATGCCATTTGGAGCAGAGTCTCGTGTGTGTTCTGTCCAACACTTTGCCATGACAGAACTGAAAGTGATTTTATCTCTCATTCTATCCAAGTTTTGCTTCTCACTATCACCGGCATACCAACACTCCCCTGCATTTAGGTTAGTTATTGTTCTTGAACATGGAGTTACTCTCCATATAAGGACAGCTTGACATTTCCTAGCTTTGAGAAAGGCTTTGGTGGAATAAGAAGATAAAAAGATGAGAGAGATCTAGACTATTATGCCAGGGCACATTTGATGCACACATCTCGTGTCATTACTATGTAGCAATTGGAGAGGTTGTTATATACTTATATATAGTTCCTTTGGTTACATTGTTTTTTTAACTGATCATAAATATTTGAAGCAATAATAAACAGCAATTGGGAAGCTTGAATTTTAGAAATAGGAGTCATGGTCTAATCCTAGAATACTATCAATTTCTAGCAATTCTCTCTTCTAAAGCCACCCTCTCTAACGGAGCAAAAGTTTTATATGCACCTGGCACATGAGATGCCTTCTTTTCTATTAGGTTTCGATTAGATGATGACATTTGTCTACAATGCAAGATAGAGCTAGAGACCCTAGAGCATCTCTTTTTCAAATGCCCTTTGCCATTATTGGACCAACTCTCATGTTAGAGGATTGGCAAACAGGGATGAAGCACAAGCTATTTTGTTGGTGGCAAAAAAAGCAACCATGTTAACTTTAAAAGCTAGATTTTTGCTGGACTCTTCTTGTTTTGTATGGGTTTCAGGTTTTGTCCATTGGAAAGATAATTTTTTTGGCCCATAATGTGACTTCTTGGGCTGCGTTGTGTCCTACTCTCATCTCTGCTGTATCCAAATGAGTCTTTTGCCCAAGTAGAAATGGTTTGGGCCCCTAAGCATTTTGGGATTTTGATGGTTCAATAGTTGGCATTATGCAATTACCATTTTAGTGTGAAAAGTAAAGGTTTAAGGTTTAAAAAAAAAATTGAAAATTTAATAAAGTTTTTGATTCAAAGTGAACTTTCAAGTTTTAATTTTAACCCTTAAAAGTGGTATTACGTAGCTCTAGGGGCTTGGGCCTAAGTGACCGGGAACAACACATTTAACCAAGGCCCAAGGCTGGCTTATTTATTACATTCACAACAATCTTAACATTTAGAATTTATAGAGAAAAAAAAAAAAAAGGCAAAATCTACAAGTATAGGTCAATCCGTCAATAAGGAAATCTTTTTGAATACCAAACGCTCCTTCGTTCTTATGAATATTGCTTTAATAAGTTGATTCGATTACCAAATCTATATATATATATATATAATAGGTGAAGTAGAGAGAAACTCAAATAGAATTTCAAATTAGAGTTTCAATTTTGTGCCATGTGTCTAGGTTTGGATTCTCAATTTTGCACCACTTGTCCTAACCAAAACTCAAAAAAAAAAAAAATCTAATTAGATTATAAATTGAACTCCAATTTTGTGTCATGTATCTTATTTAAATTTTTTAATTTTTGTGCTCAAATAAATGATGCATTAACATTTAACAAGAAAGCCAAGAAAATCATAATGATAATGCTCATTGGCCTAAGCAAAAACATCTTACCTGCACACTTCTATGGGTGAACATCTCACCTGCCCACTACCAGAACCAAGAAATCCAATGAGAAAGACTATAAAAGTAAAACATCATCTCCTCCTAATGCCATATCATCATCCCATGTCTTCTCCTTCTCTCTCAACCTCTACCAACTAGATCCACACACTACCCTCTCCTCCTCCTTTCGAATTTCTAAAAGTAAGGCCGGGTTCAAATACAATATTCAATCCCACTCTTCCTTACTTCACACTCTCATACATTACCGCTTCATTGGCGCTTCCAAGAAGATTCCAAGCTCAATATGGAAACTGAATCTACCAAGATGAACATCTTATCATCACAATTGTTAATATTTCCGTGCGTAAGCACGGACTACATGCTAGTGATAATAAAAGGAAAGAAAATAATGTAAAATCTCATTCTTACCATATAGAAAACCATAAGAAAAGACATGCCTAAGTTAAAGATGAGATAGGAAAAATATTTCATAGATAAGACCGTTAAGAACATTTGATTAAACTAATACCATCTAAAATGTAAAACCTATAATCAATTTTCCATGTTTAAACTTTGTTGGGGAAAAAAAGTCCATGTTTATATAAATACAAAGAGAGAGAGGAGAAGCAAATCAAGTGGTTTACTCTTACTTTCTTTTTAAAACCTATAATCGATTTTCATTTTATGTTTTGAATTTCTATTTTTATTGAAATAAATAAAGTCATAGTGGTGATTCTGGTGAAGGTGGAAGTGAGGATTATTTCCCCAGTTGATTGGTGTTGAGCATCTTTGATGCTGGTTGTACCCAAAGGTCCCAAATTGGTGACCAATCACCACTATGATGTTATTGGATAACATCCTTGATAGTTGATAGTATTGGGTAATATCAAGGTCCCAAACTGGTGAAAATATATTTCCACAGAGATCCTTGATAGTATTGGATAATATCCTGCCACTGTTTGATTCTCAAAAAAAAAAAAAAAAAAAAAAAAATCTTACCACTGTCCTGAGTTTTTTAAGAATTTAGATTCTATGTGGGAGCTCGCCAAGCAATTCAAAGATACAAACCAAGGAGAGAGCTTAGGATTTGGGAGTGCTATACCAGTATATATGTTTTCGACTAATATTTGGTGTTTACCAATTGCTTACCAATTGCTTTGGAGATCGGGTGAGGTGGGAGATATACTGGGACTCTAGGAGATATACTATTCTTTTGTGCATAATGAATTATAGGAAAATGAAAATATTGTGGTGTGAAAATTTAGAGTAAAGAAAATAAAATTCAACCGTAATAAATTTTTTACAAGGGTACAAAACATTTAATGACATAGTTGGAGATAATTAATGCAATTAGCTCACTTATTTATAGAAGGTTGATAGCATGGCCATCAAAGTGTTTCTACCGTTAGATTGATTATGGTTTATAAAAAGTAAAACTCTTGCATCAGTTGTAACTTGAACTCAACTTTATATATATATATATATATATATATATATGTTGTAAAAGCGGAAGCTTTAATACCAATTTGTTGAGAATAGCAGAAGCATGAATATCTATTTGTTGTGTGTGTATCCAAATAACAGTGGGTTTATGCAAAATAGAAATAGAACGACAAAAGAAACAATCACACGGGAACACAAAGATTTACGTGGTTCGGCTTTTGGCCTACGTCCACGGGCGGTGTCGAGGAGAAAGTTTCACTAACAAAAGAAGAAGATTACAAAGGTGGTACCAAAATACTCTCACAAAACCCAAGCTCCAAATACACCCAAAAAGAGCTCTTAATCATCAGAAGCACGTGACTAGAGAAACCTGAAAATCTCTAGAACAAAGTCACGCCTTAGAACTCTATACTATATGCGGCTCTCATACACACCTTAGAACAATAGCTGCATAACTAGTGTATATATAGAAGAGGTGTGGGCCTTTTGTGGTGGAGTACAATACAAACTCCACCTAGGAGTAGAATTACTTAAGTCAGCAAAACATAGTCCTATTAGTATTAGGCCTTGGTCAATTCCTTTGACCAAATTAAAAGCCATGTAACAACAATATATATATATATATATATATATATATATATATATATATATAAACAATGTCAAACTAATTTCTAAATCATATGGATCAATGCAGACAATATGTGGGGTTGATGTTTATACTTAAAAATTTCCGAGGTGGACTTAAATGGGTCCCTTTTTAACGTAAAGAAAAACTATACTTCGAAAAAGGAACGGTCAAGTAAACATTCTGTGTACCTAAGGGTCACTAAAGAATTAAAGTTTAAAATTTAGTCAATAAAATCAAGAAAAGAAAAGGAAAAAATTGGACCACTGTCAGGGGCTCCAATCATGAGAAATTATTGTGTACTCTCGGAATATTATAAATACGTACTTCCTCCTTTCACATAAATAGTAGGTCCCACTAATTAAATTCATAGTGAGACCCACTAGTTATGTGAGATGAAAAATATGCATTTATAATATTCTAGAAGTACCTAATAATTTTTCCCCAATCATACAAAATTCTTAAGTACATTTAAGCTTGCAGAGTGTTCAATCTCATTAAATGGGTTCATATCTTATACATGGGAGCATTGCCAATTACTAGACGTGGCAAAACGGGCGGGGCAGGTCGGGTTTGGATCGGGTCAATCGGGTTTATAGGTCAAATGGGTCACGGGTCAAAACGGGTCATTTTTTAAATGGGTCAATCGGGTTGCGGGTCAATCGGGTCACGGGTTGCGGGTCGCGATTCGGGTCGAGTTAACCCGTATTTGTTAAACAAGTTTTTTTTTTTTTTTTTTTTGAAATAGATGCAATCTGTCAATTGTTTATGAGTTCATTAACTGTGATTAGATTCTCACTAGTGATATTGTTACCATTTATCAATTACCACTAAACACTTGATACCAAAATTTGGTGCAACTCTTGTTCCAGCTTTCTAAAAGCTAATCTTGGTATAATCTTCAATCTATTTAAAGTAGGAAGAGAAAATGAAAGTGACAAGAAAAGAATGACAATCTATAATGGAGTACATAATATATTAAGTAAAAAAGAATAAGTAAATATTTTATAAGAATTACATCTCAATCTCAATTTACTCAACGTTGATATGCATGGCAAAATTGGCGGGTCGGGTTCGGGGTCAGGTCGGGTCAAAACGGGTCATTTTTAAACGGGTCAATCGGGTTACGGGTCAATCGAGTTGCGGGTCAAACGGGTCGGGTCAAAAAATTCTGACCCGTTTTGCCATGTCTACCAATTACCAAGCAAAGCTGTCTTCCTAGTGTGTAAAATAATAGTAGACCTACAAATTTTACTAGGTCAAACAATAATAAGGAAGATCAGTTTTCCTTATTGAATTAAAACTAGACATGGCAAAACAGGCGGGTCGAGTTCGGTTCGGGTCGGGTCAATCGGGTTTGCGGGTCAATCGGGTCACGGGTTGAGTTGGGTCGCAAGTCGGGTCGAGTTGACCCGTATTTGTCAAACAAGTTTTTTTTTTTTTTTTTGAAATAGATGCAATCTGTCAATTGTTTATGAGTTTCTTAACTGTGATTAAATTCTCACTAGTGATATTGTTACCATTTATCAATTACCACTAAACACTTGATACCAAAATTTGGTGCAACTCTTGTTCCAGCTTTCTAAAAGCTAATCTTGGTATAATCTTCAATCTATTTAAAGTAGGAAGAGAAAATGAAAGTGACAAGTAAAGAATGACAATCTATAATGGAGTACATAACATATTAAGTAAAAAAGAATAAGTAAATATTTTATAAGAATTACATCTCAATCTCAATTTACTTAATGTTAGTATGCATGGCAAAACTGGCGGGTCGGGTTCGGGTTCGGGTCGGGTCAATCGGGTCACGGGTCAAAACGGGTCATTTTTAAACGGGTCAATCGAGTTACGGGTCAATCAGGTTGCGGGTCAAACGGGTCGGGTCAGAAAATTCTGACCCGTTTTGCCATGTCTAATTAAAACCATTAAAAGAAACAAATTTCAAGAATACAAACATGAAAAGCTGCTTTTTCTATCGTATTTTTTTAGCTATTTAGTACCATAAAAAATCATTTTATTATTTTACCTCCTCATTTTACAAAACATTTTACAAAACACAACCGACATGTAGTTCTATTTTTTTATCATATTCATTTAAATATTATTTCTTTGTTATTTTTTATTTTCCATCGCCCTCTTTCCCCGTCTCTCTGTCTTCTTTGGATGAAGAAGAACCATGAACAAACCCACAAACCTAGCAAACCAATAGCCAACACCAGCCACCGCCAAACCTATAACCACCATTGCCACCCATAAATTGGAACTTCCGACCAAAACCAAACCACAAACCCACAACCCCCACATCCAACCACAAACCCAACCCAACCCAGCCACAGTCACCCACTGCCATAACCACAACCAAACCACCAAAACTCTGATTAAAGAAAAAAGAAAAAAAAAAAAAAAACCACCACCATCACCACAAACCCACCTCAAAAACCCCCACAAACCCATCTCAAAAACCACCACAAACAGCCACAAAACCAAGCAACCCATTCTCAATTAATCTTATATATCTGTGTCTTTCGGGTCAAAACTCAGAAATGTGGTTTTTTTTCTTTTCTTTAGTGGCATAGAGCTTTGTGGGTTTTGCTAGATCAACCAAAGTAGAGGGAGAAGACATGGTGAGGTGAAGAAAGAGAAGAAAAAGAAAAAAGTGAGAAGAGCAAGAAGGACTGAAGGACATGGTGCGGTAAGGTGATGAAACTCACGAAAGAGAAAAAAAAGTAAGAAAGAGAAAACATAGTTTTTGTAATTAAAATATAGGAAGAGAATAAAATATCATTATATGGGTTTAGCTTTGACCTATAGGTAGCTGTAGCTGAGAAGCTAAGGCTCGTTTGGTAGAGGAATTTGAATAATGTTATTTGTAATTTTTTGAAATATGTGTAAGTGAAAAGGAGTTTTTTAACAACTCTACCAAACGGGGCCTAAATATTTTAGCTATAGCTTCACTATTGCAACCCTAATTTTGTGATTGATGGTGCTAAAATAGCAATATAACTTTTTAGCACCAGTTATGCTAATGCTCTAAGTAAAGCATATTTCGGAAATGGCTAACATTAGAAAATGAGTAGTACTTAAGTGTGAATGCTCTATAAGACCGGCACCACAAAAAGTTACTTTATCTATTTTACTTACTCATTTTACAAAACATCCAACAACATTTGATCTATTTTAGCTTTCAATATAATAAAATAATATAAATATCACAATAAAATAATATATCTGCTGTAATAAAATAATACATCCCACTAAAAAAAACACCACAAGCCGATCATCTGAAGATTCTGAAGAACAATAAACAAACCCAAAACCCTAGCCACCTCCACTGCCACCCACAACCCACAACCACCTCCACCATCCATAGGCCACCATTAACACAACCCAAATCCATCAAATTTGCAACAAAATCATCTCAAAAACCAACCAAAATCACACATAAAAACAACCAAATTCAACAAACCCACATATCCAGTAACAAAAAAACCCAGTGACAACCAACAAAAAAAACCCACACCACCGCCACAACCAACAACAACCACCCACAGTAATGGCTTGGGACAACCTACCACCACCACAAACACAGACCAAAAACACAACTCACAAACTCAACTCAATCAATAACCCACCACCACCACCATAAACCCACCTCAACAACCACAACCCACAACTCTGTTTATTAAAAAAAAAAAAAAAAAAAAAAAACCACCACCACCAAGCTTGGGACTTATGTCTGCAACTGCTTAGGACTTAGGTCGTTGGTGGCTTGGTGGGCAGGGGCTAAGGAGTGGTGCGAAGTTGGAAGAAGAAAGAAATAAAAAAAATCAAGGTGGAGAAGAGAAAGGCTGGGTTCAGTGAAGAAGAAAGGTGAAGTAAAAAGAAAAAAAATAGAGAAAAAATGGCTGGAGGAAGGAATAAAAAAAAAATTTTGAAAGGGAGAATTGCTGGGTTGGGTTCGGTGAAGAAGAATGAATGAATGTGCAAAAGAAGGAGAAAAGAAAGAAAGAGAGAGAAAAGATTAATTTAATAAAAGAAGAGAGAGAAACCAATTAATTTTTTTTTTCCTTTGAGATACAGTACACAACCATTTTCAACTGTGCACTATAGCTGAGAAGTTAAAACTTTTGGATATAGCTTCACTGTTGTAACTCACTTTTTAAAATTTGTGGTGCTAAAAATAGCTATATAGCTATTTAGCACTACTATTGCTAGTGTTCTTACAGTTTTTCCTGTTGACACCACACTTTCCATATAAGAAGAAATCAACACAAACCCAGAAATAATTCAAGTATGATAAGCACTAGCCAAATAACTATGATAGACATATATAGACCTTCAGCTGGTTGCTCAATTCTGTCAGATTAAGAATATATTAAAGGCGAAAAACTCATTTTCGTCCCTACATTTTCACACGATTCCCACTTTGGTCCCTAACTTTTTTTTCCACCGCTTTTAGTCCCTATCCTGGAAAACGCATCTCGTTTTCATCCTTACCGTTACATCAGAAACGAAAAATGCACATGTGGCAAACGGAATGCACTGTTGGCACACTAAAAGCTTGCATTTCCATTAAAATAATAATAATAAATGTTATTTGGCATTAAAAAATGCCACGTCAGCATTTAAATTTAAAAAAATTAAAAACAGAATTAAAAACCAAAAATCACATGAATTAAAATCTAAGTGTGTCTTGAACAAGAACAACAAGAATACAAAGTCAGATCTAAGAACACAAACCCAGAAATTTAAGGAAAAAAAAAACCTCCAAAACTGAAAATAAACAAATGTAGAGAGAAAAAAAAAATAAACGAAGAAACAAAGAAATACACTGTAAAGGGAGAAACTAGAACCAGCATTTTTTTTTGGTTTGAAGGGGGAGCGATTTTATTAAGTTCACCGTGAGATTCACTGAGATTTCTGTGCCTCCTCGAAATCCATGTCGTCGACCTATAGCCCCTTGCAGAGCCCTGCCGGAAGCTCGCGGCTCCAACTCGGTGGTCCCAGTGGAGTCTCGCGGCTGAGATCCTCGACACTCAAGAAGCCACCCCAGCCACTGCGCCGCGCTGTGCCGTGCCGTGCCGTTGCCAATTGCCTCTCTTCTTCTTTGTCATCTTCTCTGTCTTCGTCTTCCTCGTTGTCTTTGGCTTCATCGTCGACTTTCTCTTTCTCTTTCGCTTCCTCTGCCACCACGTCGCACCATGCGGGTCCCTCTGCTATCGTCGTCTCTAAAGCTTTTACAACTCTCAAGGTTCATTAAATTTTTTGGATTCCGAGTATCGATTTGTGAAAATTTAGGTTTGGAGTTTTTTTTTTTTTTTTTTTTTTAATTTCTGGATTTGTATTCTTGGATCTGAGTTTGTGTTCCTGTTATTCTTGTTCAAGACACACTTAGATCTCAATTCATGTGATTCTTGGTTTTTAATTCTGTTTTTAATTTTTTTTAATTTAAATGATGACATGGCATTTTTTAATGCCAAATAACATTTTTTATTATTATTTTAATGGTAATGTTAGCTTTTAGTGTACCAACAGTGCACTTCGTTTGCCACGTATGCATTTTCCGTCATTGATGAATGGCAGGGATGAAAACGAGACGTGTTTTCTAAGATAGGAACTAAAAGCGGTGAAAAAAAAAAAGTTAGAGACGAAAGTAAGAATCACATAAAAATGTTGGAACGAAAATGAGTTTTTCGCCTATATTAAATTAACACAACCGGAAAGAAGCAGCAAAATAGGATGCACTTTTTTGAGAATGGCACTTGCAAGTCTTTCCACAACAATTTTTTTCCTCAAGTTGAGATGGCATCCAAAAAGATACATCAAATGTCATACAGCCCCACCACCTGTGCATTTTGGATGCAAAAATGTGCAACTAGTGGCTGCCACATCCTTGTTCATGAAACTTGTGCAAAAAGAAAAAACTTGAATTTTATTAGTAAGGACGAAATGCTGTAAAACTATGCATTGGAACACACTGAACTACAAACTCAAAAGTTAAAAAAAAAAAAAAAAATTGGTGTAGAAAACCAAAATTAACATGAAAATATTAAAATTTAGTTATGTTCAGAAATTCACTTTTCAATTTTACTTTTTTTTTTCATAAATAACGTGGTTAATAAGACCATAGTAGCCAAACAGAGCCTAGTACTCCCCTGATAACATTGAAATTATGTCTATGTCAATGTCAATTAGCAATGTTTTGGCACTAACAGTAACAACTGGCTTATGCCAGGAATCATTATGGTTCTAACAGAATCATAATAATTTTATGCTAGTCACTACTCACTAACTTGTGCAACACGTGGAAAAGTACAGTGAAAGAATTTATTTATTTATTTAATGGGATGGAACTTCATTAACTTGTGTAACAAAGGCTATCTTAGGAAACTGAAGTTGGTCCAATATTGTAATGTTTGGGAGGAATCCTACTATGTTCGGGCCGAGCTAGGCCCAATACTGACTAACAAGCCAGTGGGAGACTGGCGAGGAGATGGTTAAGTTCAAGTCGGTCCCCAAGTACTATTAGTGCCCTTGGGAAGTTTGCTGCCGAATGCTATTTGGCGTCTGAAACAAGTTCCAAGAGAATCCTCAGAAGGAATGATATTTCCTTGGGATTCTAGACAGAAGTGGGATTGCGTGAGAACTGATAAAAAAGTAACAATTTGAACCCCGACTAAGGAGAGATTATATAAGAGAAGCAAGGACAGATAGTAAAGGGGTTCTAAAGAAAAGAGGGGGGAAGAGATACAAAGAACAAAAGGGAAGGTAAGTTGAGAGAAAGAAAGAAGAAAAGCCAGAGAGTAGGTGGGAATTGGGCTTAGAACCAAAAAGATAAAAGGTGTTGGACTGTCAAGGCAGCGTTTGAGGCAACAACAAATAGGAGTGCAAGGAAACCCACGAACAAATAAATTGGGAGCCCAAATCCTTTGTCCCAAAAATCATCACTCCTAGGTTTGGGCACCACAATAGCTATTGACTATTGCACTTTATGACATTCTATAATCTCATTTTTACTGAGAATAAAAATGAAAAAATAAATAATACTATAGGAAGAGATCCTTTTTTGGCTTTTGAGTTTTGACTAAAAAAAAATTTTGTAGTTACAAAGTGGTGTTGTTCCAGTGTATCACTAATTTGCTACACTATTTCTCATAGTCTTATAAATTAATTGGTATTTTTTTAGTATTTTAACTTGTTAGAATTCAAATTTTATCTCATTGTAACTATCGATTTATTATTATTAAAAAATATAATTTATTTAGTTGAGAATATAAAAAAGTGAAAGAATAAAAAATGTTGAGAAAAAATATAAAACTAAAAATGAGAGGATAGAAAATATTTAAGTTTTCTATAATACGTGTTTGGTACATAAGATGTAAAATAATTATAATTTTTTTTTGGGGTAAATTTCAAAAAATACCCCTGAGGTTTGGGTTAATTACAGTTAGGTCCAAGGTATTTTGAAAATGACCAATTTGGTCCTTAAAAGACAAAAATACCCTTACCCCCGTTAACCCTTATACCCTCTGTTACACATTTCTTTTCTTTTTTCTTTTTTTCAAGCAACCATTACCCTCTGTTTCCTCTCTTCTTCCTCATTCCTCTCTTTCTCTTCCTTCTCATCTCGCCTCTCTCTGCCTCCTTCACTGATCAAAGCCATGATTTGAACCGATCTTAGCCATGTTTTGAAGCCACACCGCCGATTTGAAGCTCGTCTGAAGCCACACCGCCGATTTGTTGCCTCTCTTCCCAGCTTGTTTTGATTTTAATCTAGTTGTGGCTTCTTTTTTAGGTTTTTTTTTTTTTTTTTTTTTTTTTTTTTTTTTTTTTTTTTTTTGGTGGTTTGGGTCGATCTGGTATTGGTGGATTATGGTGGTTATGGGTTGTAATGGGTTGCTTTTCGCAGATGTGGTTGAGGTGGTCGGTGGTGGTTGGTTAATTTTGGTCGGTGGTTGATGGTGATGGTTGGTTTAATTTGGCTGGTGGTTGAGGGTTTTGGTGATGGTGGTGGGCTATGATTTGGTAGGGGTGAGCTGTGGGTGGTGGTGGGATGCTGCGGGGTGGTATCGGTATTGGGTTTTGTGTTTTTCTTTGGGTTTTATGGCCGACGGTGGTTTTCAGTGGTGGTGGTGGTGGTTTCCGGTATGGGGTGGGTTTGCAGTGGAGGTGCGTGGGTTCCGATAGGGGTAGTGGTTTGCTATAGGTTTTTTGGATTTGGGTCTTGATGCTATGGTTTTAGCTGTGAGAATCAAAGGAAGCACCGAGAAGGAGAATGGGAGAGCAACTATGTGAGGGAGAAAGCTGTGAGAATCAAAGGAAGCAACCAGAGGGAGAGTGGGAGAGCAGGTCTGTGAAGGAGAAAGACAAGTAACAGAGGGTTAAGAGGGTTAACGGGGGTAAGGGTATTTTTGTCTTTTAAGGATCAAATTGGTCATTTTCAAAATACCTTGGACCTAACTGTAATTAACCCAAACCTCTGGGGTGTTTTTTGGAATTTACCTTTTTTTTTTTTTTTTTTGCTTGGTTACAAAGAAAAAAAGTAGATTAAAAAAAAAAAAACTTGGAAGCCATAATAAATGACTAAAAACGTCACATTGTTTTAGTACTCTAAACTAAAACCCAGTAGGTCCAGAACAGAAGCTCTTTCAGGAAAAAATGAGCAGCAGGCAGGGCCCCCCAGAGCACCAAAAAAAAATTCGCCTGGATACCCAACATCGGAGTCAAGATCAATGAATCGGTATTACAACAAGCAAGAAAATCGATTTCTCTTTCTCTGGAAAAACATTTTACTAAGGAAAACTAATTCATATTTATGACAGGAAGTTGGCGGAAAGTTTAGGCCGTATTCGGAGATTACGGGTGTGTGTGTAATAAGACTGAAATGAATAAATTTTAAGTTATTGCACTAAATTGAATTTTGGGCTAAGTTTTTTTTTTTTTTTTTTTTTTTTTTTGGCTATCATGTTTTGGTTAATCTAGAATTTAGGCAATAGGTTGATGTGGATGTAGGTTGTACTAAGGAGCAGAGTGTACTTGCAAAATGCCGTTGCTGTGTGGGTCGTATAGTCGGAAGGTTTTTTTTTTCTTTTTTTAATATATTGTTTTGATATATATATATATATATATATATATATATATTGTAGGAGAATTGGGCCAGGAATCTCTTATCCATATACATGTTGGGCCTAGAACCTAAGCCGAGGACCGAGATTTGTCCGAGTATAGTTAAACCATATTAAGAAAGCTTGCGTTAAAAGATAAGGAAGTTGGTTGTGAGTGTAATAACCCAAGATATGGTGCCGAGGATGAGTATCACCTCAGATAACTAGAGTCGAGGTCCATTTTTGTGGTTTGCCATCCAAAAAAATGTCCTAGAGAGTTCTAGTAGAACGGATAGATGCTATAGATACCTATAGGAAGGAGAGATAGCAAAATATCAAAGGAGAAGGCTGCCATCACCACATTGAATGCTCTGTAACTAACATTCTGGCCGCATTAATGTGGAGGTGATATCTAGACAATGATTTTCAGCCTTACAGCTATTGCCTAGAGACTTCTGGAAAAGGTGGATGAGACAAGTATCAACACCGACCACCAAAACTGCACGTGGAAGGCTAAGAAAAGGGAGAAGAAAGGAGTATAAAAAGGGGGGAAGGCAATGAGAGGGGGGGATCGAAAAATGAAGAGAGAAACACTATACCTACTAAGAACAAAACGTGTAACCAAATCAGAACGTTATATACCAAAACCAATCTCCTCGGATCTTGGTCGAGGACTCCTTTCCAAAGTTGAACTTGCTATTTTATTCTTCTTATCATCTAAACCCGTCCTATTGATTGAATTCTCCAAACTAGCCTAGTTTTCTTTACCTACTCTCTACAAATTTATTGTTTTTGAGTCTTTTGGGCTGGTCTATTCACTGTTTGGGCTTGAAACCAAATCTGTGTCCTTACAATTGGCGCCGTTTGTGGGGAAGCTGGTTGGTTAGTGTGTCCGATTTTCAATCATGGTAGGTTCGGGTCCAAACCAGCTAGAGTCTATGAGATCTCAACGGGAAGACCATCTTCAAAATCTTGGGCGTAGAGAGGGCCAGGAGAGAAGTGTGCATACCACCCACACTAATAAGAGTCACTCTAGGGGCGGTAGCCACGTCTCACATGAGAAGAATGCCAAGGCCATGCAGAAGGAGATTGACTACTTGAAAAAGAAGTTGCGCCTCGAGTGGAGGAGGCGAAGTCCCTCAGTCTCTGACCTTTCTTCTGATGGTGAGAGGGATGGTGACTATAGGCGTAGGTCGAGAACATCTCCGAGCAAAACCTTCTCGTATGAGGAGGATTATCGTCGTGAACGCAAGAACAGAGATTCATCCTCAAGGGGCCTGGGAAATGATGCGATGAGTAAGGCACTTAACCGAATCTCTATGTCTCCCTTTATAAGTAGAATTGAGAGTGGGAAGGTTCCTCGGCGGTTTACTCAACCCACGTTTACCATCTATAATGGCCGGACAGATCCTGTTGAACATATCAGCAATTTCAATCAAAGAATGGCAGTACATTCTAGGAATGAGGCCCTGATGTGCAAGGTGTTTCTGTCCAGCTTAGGGCCTATCGCAATAAGGTGGTTTGATGGTCTAAGGGCAAGTTCTATTGACTCTTTTAAAGAACTTACTCGGGCATTTGGGTCCCGTTTTATCACGTGTAGTCGAGTTCCTCGGCCTTTAGATTCTTTGCTGTTTCTGTCCATAAGGGAAGGAGAGACCTTGAAAATATATTCGAACAGATATTGGGAAACCTGTTACTAGTGTATGCCAGCTCATGGATAGGATTGATAAGTATAAAAGAGTTGAGGAGGACCAGCAGCAAGGAAAAGGCAAAGGTAAGGTTATCCCTTAGGAGATGAGGAATTTCAGGTCGGACCGTTATAACAACAATCGGCCATGAAGAGATTTTGGAGGGCAATCTGGATCTCCAGCTGCCCAAGTAGTTAACACTGTGTTCCGGGAACCAGTGCACCAAGTCTTGGAAAAGATCAAGAATGAGTCATACTTCAGATGGCCGAACAAAATAAGCGGAGATCCTACGAAGCGCAATCAGAGTCTGCATTGCTAGTATCATAAAGAGCAGGTGCATACGACTGAGGAGTGTAGAACCTTGTGGAGTCATTTGTAGCAGTTGATTCGAGATGGTTGGTTGAAACAGTTCTTGAGTCGACCTGGTGAGCAGGAAGGTTAGGTGGGCTCGGGGGTTCAGGGAAGTAATTCTTCAAGACCGCCTTTGGGCACTATCCATGTTATTCCCACTGCACCGGGCAGAATAAGATCTTGTCCGTCCAAGGTGATGACAGTGGCTAGGCCGTATGTCGAGGATTCTAGCCATGAGTCGAAGAGGGCTAAGGTGGGAGCCCATCCAGCTCTAAGCTTCTCGGACGAGGACAAAGCCAGAACCATGTAGCCTCATGAAGATACCCTGGTAGTAACTTTTAGGATTGGTAGGTATGACGTGAAGAGGGTACTAGTGGACCAGGGAAGTGGGGTCGAAATTATGTATCTAGACCTGTACAAGGGGCTTAACCTCAAACTGGAAGATTTGACCAGCTATGATTCACCTCTGGTGGGCTTTGATGGGAAGGTTGTTGGCCCACTCAGAGGTGGTGGAGGTGGATTTTATAGTGGTGGATGCTTTTTCTCCATACACTACTATTGTGGCACAGTCCTAGCTCCATGCCTTTGGGGTCGTCTCGTCTACTCTTCATTTCAATGTAAAGTACCCGTCCGGGGATCGGGTTGAAGAACTGGTTGGGAGTTAGTTTGTGGCCAGGCAATGTTTGGTGGCTGCTATCATGCACCGGCTTGAGTCAGATTTCTCGGCCCTAGAAGATAAAGAGTTGTAGCAGTTAAAGACCAAGGCCTCATCTTTTAGTGGTGAGGCCAACGAGGCGAAGTGTGAAGATTTGGAGAAAGTTTTTGTTGATGATGATCTGGAGAAATTTTTTCAAATCGGGGCTCAATTGCCTCCTCGGGATAGGGAAGAGTTGGTGAAATTTAACAGGGAGAATATTGATGTATTTGCTTGGAATGCTTATGAAGCCCCTGGGGTAGATCTAAGCTTCATCTGTCATCATTTAAATGTCAATTCATCTCTTAACCCTAAAAAGCATCCTCCCCGACGCTCTTCAAAGGATCATTCTGATGCCGTCAAAGAGGAGGTGACGAAGCTTAAGCGGGCTGGGGCTATTAAAGAGGTGTTTTACCCTGAGTAGCTGGCTAACACTGTGGTTGTAAAGAAGAAGAAGAATGGAAAGTGGCGGGTATGCGTAGACTTCACGGATTAAATAAGGCTTGCCCAAAGGACCCTTTTTCCATGCCTTGGATCGATTAATTAGTTGATGCAGCTGTGGGACATCCCTAGATGAGTTTTTTGGATGCTTTCCAAAGCTATCACCAAATACCTTTGGCCTTAGAAGATTAGGAGAAGACAGCTTACGTCACTCCCACTGGGAATTACCATTACAAAGTGATGCCATTTGGGTTGAAAAATGCAGGGTCTACTTACCAAGGAATGATGACGAGGATGTTTGAGCCACAGATGGGAAAAAATATCGAAATTTACATTGATGATATGGTGGTCAAGAGCAAGAAGGAAGCCGAGCACGTTAACGACCTCGGGAACATCTTCGAAATCTTGAGAAGGCACAAGTTGCGACTTAACGCTTCCAAGTGTTCTTTTAGTGTTGGATCAAGAAAGTTTCTAGGCTACATTGTCACGCACCATGGGATTGAGGTCAACCCCGACCAAATTAAGGCAATCAATAATTTGCGGCCACCTCGGAATCCCAAAGAAGTCTAGAGGTTGATGGGGATGACCGCTGCTTTGAACTAGTTCATATCCAAGTCGGTAGATAGGTGTAGGCCTTTCTTCTAGTTGTTGAATAAATGGAAGGGATTTGAGTGGACCGAGGAGTATGCCTTGGCCTTCCAGAAATTGAAGGAGCATCTTTTTCGGCCATCTATTTTGTCCAGGCCCGAGGCGGATGTGGTTTTGTTTACCTATGTGGCGGTGGTCGCTGACACGGTAAGCTTGGTGTTAATAAGGGTTGACTGTGGCATACAGAAGCCATTTTATTGCGTGAGCAAGTCCCTACATGAAGCCGAGGTTCGATATTTACCACTCGAGAAGGCCATTTTAGCAGTGGTGCATGCCACTCATAAGCTTCCTCATTATTTCCAATCACACACAGTTGTTGTCTTAACAAAACTGCCACTTAAAGCCGTACTTCGAAGCGTTGATTACTCGGGAAGGGTTGCCAAATAGGGAACGATGTTGGGAGTTTTTGACATCAAATACATGCCACGCACTTCTGTCCTTGCCGACTTGGTGGCTGAATTTGCTGAAATCCCAATAGAAGAAGAATCGAGGAAGCAGAACATGGATGAAAATTCAGTTGGTGTAGTCTCAGTACAGGAAGCTTTGTCCTAGAAGGTCTATGTTGATGGCACCTCGAACCTCAAAGGATCTGGATTGGGGCTAATTCTGATGTCCCCTGAGAAGATCACAATGGAAAATCTTTAAGACTTGGCTTCTCAGCCACGAATAATGAAGTTGAGTATGAAGCTCTGTTAGCTGGAATGACCATGGTCCAAAGGATGGGTGGAAGGGTTGTGAAAATTTTCTTGGATTCGAGATTAGTGGTAGGTCAGGTCCGAGGAGAGTTAAAAGCCAGATATTCTAGAATGTAGGGATATTTAAGCTAGGTTAGACATTTACAGTCTGGGTTTGAATCCTTGAATCTATTGCAAATCCTTAGAAGCATAAATACACATATAGACTCACTTGCAACACTAGCAACTTCATCGGCGCAGAGTTTACCCAAAGTTATCCTCATGCAGGATCTTGTTAAACCTTTTGGGGTAAAGAGAGAAGTGGTCTGTGTGCATCAGATAAGAGTAGGTCCTAGCTGGGTGGACTCTATCGTATTATTCCTTAAGGATGATACCTTGCCTAAGAATAAGTCCGTGGCAGACAAAATACGGAGGAAGGCTCCTCGGTTCTAGCTGTCCGAGGATCAAAAATTGCATTAGAGATCCTTCTCCAACCTATATCTACTGTGCATACACCCTGAACCAGTTGTAATACTCTTAGAAGAATTGCACAAAGGAATTTGCGGAAGCCATACTAGAGGAAGGTCTTTGGCCCATAGGGCTCTTACTCAAAGGTACTGGTGGCCCAACATGTAAAGAGAGGCATAGGTGTATGTGAAGAAGTGTGATCAGTGCCAAAGATTTGTGCCAAACATCCATCAGCTGGGAGGTGTCCTTAACCCCCTATCCAACCCTTGGCCTTTTGCTCAGTGGGGTTTAGACATTGTAGGTCTTTTCCCTAAAGTAGCGAGCAATAAGAAGTATTTGTTGGTCAGCATGGATTATTTCACTAACTGGGTTAAAGCAGAACCATTGGCAAATATCAGGGATGTGGATGCCAAAAGGTTTGTTTGGAAGAACATTGTCACTCAGTTCGGAATCCCTCACACCCTTATCTCAGATAATGGGCTTCAGTTTGACAGCAAATCTTTCAAGAGATACTGCTGCGAGCTAGGAATTACTAATAAGTACTCCACTCCAGCTTATCTAAGAGGAAATGGGCAAGCCGAGGATGTAAACAAGGTCATAGTGAGTGGGCTCAAGAAGAGGCTAGATAATGCCAAGGGAAGATGGATAGAGGAGCTACCGCACGTTCTTTGGACATATTGAACTACACCTCGGGGATCTACTAGGGAAACCCCTTTCTCCATGACTTATGGGGCTAAAACTGTTATTCCACTGGAAACTAGATTCCCTACATTGAGAACAAGCTTTTTTTCTCTGAGAAGCAATGATGACTTGCTAGAGAAGAGCTTAGACTTAGTCGAAGAACGGAGAGAAAATTCCATGGTATAATTGGCTTACTATCAACAAAAGCTTAAGCAAGGATATGATGCAAATGTGAAAGTAAGACCACTGGCAGTAGGTGATTTGGTGTTGAAAAAAGTTTTTGGTTCTGCAAAGAACCCAGCTTGGGAAAAATTGGGACCCAATTGGGAAGGGCCGTATCGCATCACATCTGTGGCAGGAATAAGTGCATACTGTTTAGAAGACCTAGAAGAAAAAGCTGTACCGCGCCCCTGGAATGTAAATAACCTGAGAAGGTATTATTATTAATGAGAATATGCTTTATCATGCGTGTGATGATTATACTATGCGTCAAATATCGTCTATATAAGTGTTAAACAGAATCTTAGCTATGCCTGGCTCCTTGGACCACATACTTTGGAAAAATTAACACCTTGTGACGTCTTTCTAAGTATTAAACAGACCTTTAGGTACGTCTGGTTCCTCAGACCATCTGTTTTGAAAAAATTAATAACGTATGAAATTTATCTAAGTGTCAAACAGGCCCTCAGTCATGCTTGGTTCCTTAGACTGCATACCTTGGTAAAATTGATATCTTCCTATTGTTATTCTAAGTATTAAACTGACCCTTAGCTACGCCTGGTTCCTCGGACTATCTTCTTTGGAAAAATTAATACTGTATGAAATTTATCTAAGTGTCAAACAGACTCTCAGTCATGTCTGGTTCCTCAGACCACATACCTTAGAAAAATTGATATCTTCTTATTATGATTCAAAGTATTAAACAAAACTTTAGCTATACCTGGATCCTCGGACCACATACTTAGGGAAAATTAATACTCCACAATGCTTATTTAGGTGCCAAAACGATCCTTGGACATGTCTAACTTTACGAAGTATGTACATTGCACAAATCAATTCTTTCGGAAACTTTTTCCAAACATAAGGTAACTAAGTATTTCTTACTGACTGCTTTGATGTCAAAAGTGGTTAGTTATTCTAAACTGTTAGGTTCTAAGAATTAGGAACTAATGTATTAGAACTTCAATTTGTATGTTGGCAAACCATGATCAAAACAATGTTTAGTCTTGTGTTAGACTTGCTCAAAGTATGGCTTTTTATGTAAAGTTGGAATTGAGTTGTTTTGCAGAATTACTGTTCACTTTCTGCTAGACTCGATCAATCAAAAATTAGACTCGATCGATCGAAAATCGGGCAGATCGTTTTTTTGCAGAATTTTCCAACTCAGCCTTAGTCCATTTAATGTATAGGGTTTTATGTTTTGCCCTAAGTATATAAGGGAAAACCCTAGCCACGTTTTTAGAGTTCTAAATGCTGTGTTTGTGAATCTCATTGTGAGATCTAGAGGTGTTTACCTTCACATACACTTAGGGTTTACAAACTTGAGATTCATGTCAAGAGTTGTGTAAATCAATACAGTTGCAGAATCAAAGATCTTAAAGGAATACAAGCAGGTGCGCTTGTGGATTGCTGAAGAATTCAAGAAAGAAGGAGTCCGTGGATCTCGGAGCTATCATGGGGTCATGGTAGTAAGTTTCCTACACTTGGGTAGCAATAAGATGTTAGTGGTCTAAGTCTTGTTGTGTAAACTTCTATTCTTTCATAGTGGATTCAGTTTACCTTAAGGATAGCTAGGTTAAATCCTCCCCAGGTTTTTACCGGTGTGGTTTCTTGGGTCATCAGATTTTTGTGTTCTTTATTTTTCCGCTGCTTTATTGTTTTTGATTATTTGTGTTAACCTAGACTTGTTTAAATTACCTAAGTTAATCACTTGGCTAATTCTCTAGGCTAATCTGTTGGGTTTAAGGGGTCTAAACGAACTGAAAAGTGGTATCAGAGCGGGTAGCTTTTGTGTTTGATCCTTTGATCTTTTGAGCTGATCCTTGACCCCTGTTGTCATGGAACACGGACACTCTCTTGTTGTTCCACCTCACTTTGATGGAAACAACTATGCTTATTGGAAAGTAAGGATGAAAGCATTCCTGAAATCTATTGATGAGAGAGTTTGGAATTCCGTTGAGTACGGATGGGAGAAGCCCACTACTCTTGTGAGTGAGTGGCAAACTTCTTAAAAGGAGGCAGCCGCTTTCAATAGCAAAGCTATGAATGCTATTTTTAATGCTGTCTCAATGGAGGAATTTAAGAGAATCTCTAATGTTGAGGTTGCTCATACTGCTTGGAAAATCCTCCAGACTGTGCATGAAGGCACGAAGGCAGTGAAGATTAATAAGTTCAGCAATTAACCTCTAGATTTGAAAGCATTAGAATGAATGATGATGAATCTTTTGATGAATTCTATGTTAAATTAAATGATATTGTTAATTCTGCTTATAATTTGGGTGAAATCTATGATCAACCTAAAATTGTTAGGAAGATTCTTAGATCTTTGACTGAGGATTTTAGACCCAAAGTGACTGCCATAACTGAGAGCAAGGATGTGAACTTCATCCCTGTTGATGAACTTGTAGGATCTCTTCAGTCCTATGAGTTAGACCTCCCTAAGACTAACAAATCCAAATCAATGGCTCTTAAGTCTGTTGATGATGTTGAGGATGATGGATTTGATGATGAACTCTCTGCTACAGAGATTGCCTATCTTGCCAAGAACTTTAGAAACTTTCTTAGGAACAATAACAGAAGGGCAAGAGGCAAGAACACTGTTGAACCTAGAAATTTTAGGAGAAATGATCCCACTAAGGTTAATAACACTGAAAAACCTAAGGAGAAAGTAGGTCAGCCTTCTAATAATTCTTTAGGACAACAATGTTATGGTTGTCAAGGGTATGGTCATTTGAAATCTGAATGTTCTACATACTTGAGGTCTAAGGGTAAGGCTATGGCTGTAACCCTTAGTGATGATGAAGTTTCTGACAATGAATCCGCCAGTGATGAGGATGGAAACTTCATTGCTTTCACTGCTACTACTGTAGTGAATGAAAGCATGTCTGTTGAAGAGAACCCTTCTGATGGGGAACTCTCTGAGGATGCATATTTACAGGAAGCCTATAATAAACTTTGCAAAGTTGCTGCAAAGGATGCCATGAATGTTGATTTAGACTTGAAGAAAATTGCATCTTTGGAACTTGAAAAGAAGAATTTACTTGTGAAATTGTTTGATGCAAATGAGCTTTTGAATAATGTGAAAACTGAGAACATGCTTTTACTTGATAAAGTTACATGTTTGGAACTTGATTTATCTATTGCTAGAGAACAAACTAATAGGTCTGCAAGCTCCAAACTTGATCACATGCTGAGTGTTCAAAAGTCTCCTTCTGATAAAACTAGTTTAGGTTTTGTGGATAGCATCTCTGTGCCTGAACCTTCTTCCACTAAATTTGTCCCGTCTTCTGAACCTTCTAAGAGTGAGATTGTCAAACCCTTGGTGAGTGAACCTGTCAAATCTGTAGATGTTACTCCACCTAGGAAGATTAGAGTTGATCTTCAAGCTTCTCATTCTAGAGCTTCTACTTCTATTAAGGGCAAGTTGCATGATAAGCCTGCATGGGTTTGTCATTTTTGTGGAAAGCCTGGACACATACGTCCAAATTGTTTTAAATTGCAAGCTGCGAAGCGAGCAAATAAACCTAAAGTACCTGTGCCTCAAGCACATGATCCTATGGTACTTATTGGTGAATTGGTAAAGGTGTTAAACCTTTATTCCAATCCTGGAGTTGCTCAGAATTCTAATGTTAATCATAACTCCAATGCAAGAGTTGCATCTAAAAAGTTTTGGATGCAAAAGGCTCAACCTAATTGAGTCTGTCTGTCATGGTCCTTGTGCTTCATTGCTCTACCTTTTGTGACCTTTGTTTCTAGGATTTGCATTGCGTTACATTCATGCATTTCATTCTAGGATGTTTGTTTCTTTTATATATAAAAAAAAAAGGTTTCTTTTTGCAAATTGTGTTTTTGCTATTTTTCTTGAATTTGAAAACAAGGTTGGTCAATCAAATTTTACATATCATATGTATGTACCTTGTTTAGCTTTGATGCACTATTTTTTTTGCACTTTACTAGCTAAAGTTTTGTGGTGCATGTTGTGTGGGAAGATGCTATATTTGTTGATCATATGATCTTGATTTTGAAGTCGTATGTCTTTGATTGTCGGACTTGAACTTTTTGAGAAAGGCATAAATAACCATCTCACCACTGTTTATTAGCCAATCATGAACACCTTAGTGCATATCTAAGGTTTTTGTGCTCGAGAAAGTGTAGCACATGTACAAAAAGAACATAAGGTGTTGCCTCTATTAAAATTGGTGTGTACATTATTGGACTATAACAATATCACAATTTAAATAAAATTGGTGTGTACATTATCCCGGCTTAATTATTAAGTTTCTAATCATTTAATTTGAATATTAATTATGAGGCAAATCAAGAAACTTACATGATTGCAAGCTCTTATTCTAGGAGATGTGGGAGTTATATGATGTAACTCTTTAAGAAATAGTCTCTTTCAAATTCATGTGGTGGATTTTGTAGAAATTGTGATTGATCTCTATGTGCATATCCCCTCACATGTTTCTCAAGCTTATGCTAGTTGCACACACTACACAAGTTATTCTTTGCTAAATTGTGTACATGTTATTGTGTGCTCTTTGGTCTGACCAACCAAGTTTGAGAATTTCTGGAAACTGATGCAAAACATGTTTGCTTGTTTGAGTTTTTTTTTTTTTTTGGGTATTGAAAGAAAATTTTGCTTTGAGAAATCTAGGTTGAAAACATGGGTTTTTGGAAAACATCACATCTCATACTCATGCATCTTTCTCATACAATCTGGTGCTTTGAGAAGTGACTGCACTAAAATTGATGTGTTTTTCAAAAAATTAATTTTTCCAGAATTTCGATCGATCGAAACTGTTTTTCGACCGATCGAAAATGTTTCAAAATCAATGGAAAAGTCTCTGGTTGACTCGATCGATCCAAGTTGAATTTGGATCAATCGAAGCTGTTTTCGATCGATCGAATGTAATTTTCGACCGATCGAAAATCGGGATGACTGTTTTTAAAAAAAAAAGGTCTTTTTCACATGGATTCTTTATCTTTCAAAACTTTTTCAAAAGTTTTTGTCTCCCTACCAACCGGTCAAGCACTTTTCTTGGAGATTTTGTCGTTTTCCTCCGATCTTTTTGCACAATCTCTCTCTCCCAAGGCCGGTAAGACCTATTTACCCCTCCTTTTGAATTTATTTTCATGTTTCATGCATTATTTTCATGCATTTTTGGGTATTTTTGGAATTTTTATTTTTGGCTATTTTGGAATTGATTTTGAGTGTTTCTTTCTCAAATTTTTCATGGGTTTTTGTGGGGACACTATACACAAGCACTACAAGTGGTTTAATTTGATTATTTTGGTGTTTTGTGGAAAATTTGAAATTCTAGGGCTTGAAATTGATAATATTTGGGGTTTTGTTCAATTCGAGTTAAATTGATGAAATTGACTTGTTAGATTGATTAAATTGATCATTATATTAAGTTAATTAACTGTTGTGTTGATCAATTTCTCAATTTGTTGTGTTTTGACAAATTGGGTTTTTCAAATTAGGTATTTTTTATACATATGCCATGCTCAAGCCAATTTTGTTAATTTGGATCATAATTGAACTTGTCACTGCATTAGTTCATGCATCATTTGCCTATTTTGCTCATGCATCATATAGAATTTTTATTTCTATACTTTATGTTTTGCTAACTTGCAGTCTGCCTTTGGTTTTTTGGTTTTGGCTCCTCTCTTTCTGTGTCTCTCTTTATTCCTTAGCATCATGCCTAGGAAAACTAGAGCCCGTAGGACTTCTGACCCTTCACCTTCTTTCGATAGTGATCGGTTTCCTAGTGCCCAGAACCAAGAGACCTATGAGACCCTTAATCTTAGGCGTCAAATTTGGGGTGAGCGTAGGGTCATCTTAGATGAGGTTGATCCTGAGGTGAGACGGAACTTTGCGCGTCGGGGTTGGTTACCTCTCCTCGATTTTGAGCATTCTCCTCCTGCTTCTTTGATTAGAGAGTTCTATTCGAACCTCTCTATCCATGTCTACGATAACAACACCTTGGTTAAGGTGTGGTTACGTGGTGTGGAGTATCGCATTACCCCTCGGGTGGTGTCTGATGCTCTTGGGGTGTCCATTGTTGACCATCCCGTTTTTCCTTATGAGGAGTCTCCACCTCTTGATGTCGTGCTGTCATACATCACTGGGTCTTCTATCCAGTGGGGTTCTGATCCTCGGATCACTTCTGCTGAGCTTTCCGAGCTTCACTATCTTTTCTTTAGGATAGCGTGTCATTCTTTGTGGCCTATTTCTCATGTTCACACCATCCCTCTTGAGCGATGTGTGTTTTTGTACGCGCTTGTTACTGATGCTCCTATCAGTTTTCCTCATTTGTTCCTTCGTTCTTTGAACGAGGTTCATCGGTCTAGCTCTACGGCTCATGCTTTATTCTTTCCTATTTTCATTCATAGGATTCTCCTTCATCTTGGTCTAGATGATTTTCCTATTTCTGAGCCAATTCATGTTATTGCTCCTATTGGTGCTACCTCTTTGAGGCAAAGGGCTGCTCAACTTCGAGCTAGCTCTAAGCGTCCTACGGTAGAACCTTCCGGTGTCACTCCACCCCCCTCTTCTTCTACAGATACTCCTGCAGCTGGGACGTCTTCTGATCCTGCTGTTGCTGCTGCTGCTGATGTTCCTCCACCGTTTGATGAGGTTTCAGACCTTCGTCGGACTCTTGATACTGTCGTGACACACTTTGGTTCCTGGAAACTGGATGAGATGGGCTTGTATCCCAATATTAGGTGCGCTGCCCGGAGCTAGCCGTCCGAGTTCACGAACACCTTGGTTCTAAGAATCTTGTCCAAACTGTCCTTGTTCACCAACCCAAAATTTGGTTCAGCAGCGTGCTTATCTGCAAAATCATCGTGAGAATAAAAAGTGTTAGAATTAGAAATAACACAAGTAAAAGAGAAACGAATTAAGCAAGGCAAATCTTCCTAGGCCTAGAACCCCACCTAGTTGCCCCTCTCTAGTCGGGCAAGGGAGGCCATCATGCCACTCCCCCGACACGATCAAAAAGTCTTGTTTCAGCCCTTTGTTAGACTCGGGGAGACATTGAATTAATCTAACCTCAGGGTATCTCAACTTTAAGTAATACCCTTGTCCCTTCAGGTGGTGAAGGTTATAGACCCAGTTAACATCATAATGGGTCAGACCTAAACCCATCTTTTCATTCAGGGCATCTATGGAGCCTAGAATCCTAAACATATTTGGAGCGCACTGTGTGGGTGTCAACCTATGGGCTCTAAGGTAATCTCTCGCGATTGTGCCCATAGGGATCCTCATCCCTCCTATAAAGGCAATCATAGGGATAACTACATCTCCCTCCTGCCTTCTCTCGTGCCACTCACCTTCTGTGCAATACCTAATTCCTACATTTAATGAAATACTATATTGAGCCTTAAAGTTTTCAATAGCCTCTTCAGAGTCCACCAAATACTTAAACCTATCCATCTTTAAAAGGGTTAAAAAGGATCTAGTAGGATTGGGAAGAAAAGGTAAGGCCGAGGAGAACAAAAAAAAAAAAAAAGACAGTAGAAAATAATATGGAAAAAGAAAGATCAGGGACTTGTGAAGACTTACAGAAATAAGAAGGGTCTCCTCGGACAAGCTTTTGATATTTGTAGAGGCACGAGGTAGGAAGAAGTGTTGGCAGGTTCAATGTATTTACACTAGAACTAATTGAATGATAAAGTGAAGGGAAAAATTGATTTAAGGGGTATTTATATCGAAAAGACAGCTAGAGGCGGGAGAACACCCGCCTATACCCCAACAAGAATTTTCAGCCGTTTGATTTGCATCGCACCATAGAATGTGGGAGACAAGGAGTCATAAGAATTCAACGAGGAGACGCCTCGAACATCGCAGCGTCAGGAGCGTGACTGGAGTAGTTGAAAAGGCGTCCTTATTAGCAAAAGCGAGCTAAAACAAGAAAATAGTAAGTGTGGTGACATGGAAATGCTCCTTTCTTCCCTAGGATCCAGAAAGAAGCATCTCGAGGGGCTATTGTAGAAGCATTGGGCTAGGAATCCCTTATCCATATACATGTTGGGCCTAGAGCCCAAGTCGAGGACCGAGATTTGTCCGAGTATAGTTAAACCATATTAAGAAAGCCTGCGTTGAAGGATAAGGAAGTTGGTTGTGAGTGTAATAACCCAAGAGATGGTGCCAAGGATGAGTATCACCTCAGATAACTAGTGTCAAGGTCCATTTCTGTGGTTTGCCATCCAGAAAAATACCCTAGAGAGTTCTAGCAGAACGAGTAAATGCTGTAGATATCTATAGCAAGGAGAGATAGCAAAATATTAAAGGAGAAGGCTGCCACCACCGCATTGAATGCTCTGTAACTAACCCTCTGGCCTCATTAATGTGGAGGTGATATTTGGACAGTGATTTTCAATCTTACAGCTATTGCCCAGAGACTTCTAGAAAGGTGGATGGGACAAGTATCAACATCGACCACCAAAATTGCACGTGGAAGGCTAAGAAAAGGGAGAAGAAAGGAGTATAAAAGGGGGGGATCGAAAGATGAAGAGAGAAACACTATAGCTACTAAGAACAAAATGTGTAGCCAAATTAGAACAATATATACCAGAACCGATCTCCTCGGATCTTGGCCGAGGACTCCTTTCCGAAGTTGAACTTGTCTATTTTATTCTTCTTATCATCTAAACCTGTCCTATTGATTGAATTCCCCAAACTAGCCCAGTTTTCTTTACCTACTCTCTACAAATTTATTGTTTTGGGGCCTTTTGGGCTGGTCCATCCACTGTTTGGGCTTGAGAACCAAATCTGTGTCCTTATATATATATATATATATATATATGTATATCTATGTATGTATATTATTTATTTTGTGGGTGTATGAACATTTGTTTATGTAGTGTCTGTTCTTGTAGAGATTATTTAGAGGTGGAGGCCGAGCAAAAGTTGCTTGATTATGTCAAATAATTTCTATGAATTGTGCAGATAAGGCTTGGTTTTGCGTGTTAAAAGTTAATGAATTTGGTGATTTTGTTGTAGGCCCCAGAGAAAGAGACCGAAGGACTCTGCTACGTGCACTAAGCTCTCTAAAGCAATGCTTTTCAGTTTTTTCATTCTGTCATACTTGTATAGTATATATAGGTAATGAAATTAACTTCATCTCAAAGTAAACAGTTAAAAATCAACATACTTTATGATGTGGATCTTCCTTTTATTATTCATGAAATCCTTTTATCATCAATGTTGTACTGAGTAATAGGTAATCATGTTGTAGCTTCTAAATTTTGATCATACACAGACTAACACAATGACATATTCCCATGAGACTACTCCTTTCTTGTCTGTTTTATTGGACAAGAGATAAGATACAAGTTGTAACTTGCTATCCTTTTGCCAGGTAGGCCAAATTTGCTCCCAGGTTCAGGATGACACATCATCTGTTTACTTTGAATGCTCTTTTGCTTACTTCGAATGTTATTTTGCATTATGATCGTGAATTCCATAATGACATGGTTTTTACATTTATATAATATATATCATTTTCCTGTGCATTTTATTCTGTGTTTACATGTACCTCTAATTGTGTCACCTTTCCTAGTTATTGTTTCATTTACATATATTTCTAGTTCTTACCAAGTTGAGCTTGTTTTTATGTGCATAGTTTTGGATTAGATCCTGTCCCATGCCGTGGTACTTTACTTAAAATCTTAATTTTGAGGACATCTGAAAAAGAAAATCTTAATTTTGAGGAAAAATTATTGTAACTGCAATATTTTTGCTTAATCTAGTTCCTACAAACTTTATAATATAACTCCTGCAGAATTATGTTTGGTAGGCCATTTCAAGCAACCTTTTGAGCATTTTAAACATACTTACAAATACTTTTTCACACACTTTTTCACCCACATATCTATCAAAAACACCTAAACAACATTACTCATGTTGGAAAATCTGGTTTTGTATCTCATACAAAACACACAGCAGAAGCAACAAACATGGATCTATTTCATTCATGATTGATAACATGCACTATGTAAGTTTCAGAATTAAAGAACGAGATAACATATCTTGGTGCGGTGAAATTCAAAACAAAAGATTAGAAGTACTTGAGAACACTTTTAATCTTCACTCCAATTCCATTTTTTGCCCAAGAAGTGTGGTCTCTCAATCAGTTTCCAAGGGAGAATGATTGAGTGGCTTCACTCACACATACACACCACTTCACCATGATGTATCTTTTTCTCTTATAAAAAACTATATATGTTTCTCCCTTTATAACTAACTGATTATCTTATTGGGCTGGCCTATTGGGCCTTTCCAATTGGGCTTTAGTGTGTGGCTTGGAGTGAGACCAAAAGAGACCAATAAGACACTAGCTCCAATGGGTCTTGGGCTTTTCTATCAACTCTTGACAAGCCTAAAGTTACCATTAATTATATTTATACCACTATATAAATATAATTGCACTCTAGGTCTTATTAATAAATTATTTCTCAAGACTTTATTATGTATGTAACCCCTTCATTAAATTTTCGTAGTAATACAAAGTCATGAATATAGACTGCCACTTTGAAATTACTACATCTTGATCTTCGAGTACCCGGTTTAATCCTTTAAGTTATTCATAATATATTTATGAAATCCAATTTCATAAATATATACTTTACTATCTCCTTACTAAAGTAGTTAGGTTTAACACTCTGAATAACCAAACCCATTAAACTTATCTCAAGGGAATATTTTATATCTCCATTAAGAGATTATGTATTCCATCTTGAGAATATATGTTTCATCAACACTAAATGTGGCTGCCCAACATACTGAGGTTTTGATCGTGACTTTAAATCTCACCTCTAATATATCAAAGCAACCTACACCTCATGATTAGGTCCATTATTTTCTCAGGATTAAGAGTTCATGCAAATAGAAGTCGTGAAATTTATTATTCATTTGACAGTCGTTAGGAGAATAATAAATCTCACAGTTGTCCAGTTCAATATGTCTTAACTCTTAAAACATATCAACATATCAACTAGAAGTCTCCACTTCCATGATTAAAACAAATCATCTTAGTTGACATTTTATAGTTTTCACAAATGAAATGCCCAATTTCATCACCGACTACGAACTATAATTCTGAGTTTACAAAGAACTTGTGATCTATATCTTCCGTGATTAAATCACATAAATCACATACTATGCATCTCATGGACTATATGATAATGTCCAAATATTCATGTTGCCATTATATTAGATAATAATAAAATAACTTTATTAATCATAACATTAAGTTATACATAATATCATACATAGCATTATACAATAGGATTTAAGGGCACATATCCTAACAACTCAAACTCCTTTACCAAACTTTTGGGGCTCTTTAGCTCATATGGTAATTTATTATATTTCAGGAGTAAATTACATAATAGTAAACATTCCTTTTGTACCCTTTTATTTTTTTTACTATTTCTCTGATTACGGGGTAGATGACTTTTGGAAAGTATTATTATTATTATTAGTGGACTTGGAAAGTAGATATGCAAGACTAGTGAAAAGAGCCTGAAATTATTAAGACAAGGTGGGGGTAACGGTAGCCACGTGAGATCATCTCCAATAGGCTCTAAAGCCTTATTTGGAGAGTAAACTCAGAAAAATCAAGCTCCAATAGTCTCTCCATCTCCATCTCTATTTTTTTTTTTTTAAGATTTGCTACAGTAGCTCTCTTGAGCTGGAGTGCATTGTAGCAATTATTGTAGCAACTCTAAACATATTTCACTCTTAAAATAATCACTGGTTGAATAAAATAATAGTTCTTTCTCTCTCATCACTTTCCTCTTTCGTTCTTCACTCTCTCTTGCTTCTCTATCTCAACGGTTACAAAATAAAACATACCACAATCCAATGGCGACGCCACGTTATGGTCAGGGTGTTCCCAGGAACACCCTGACCTCTGGGAACACCCTAACCTAATTTTTTTTATATATAATAATAATTTTTTTTATTTGTTTACCCTTAAAAAAAATCAGTAACACCCTCAATAAAAATTAGGAATACCCTCAAATTAAAAAAAAAATTTATTTGTTCTACTTTCAAAAAAAAAAAAAAAAGCCCAAAAAAAAATTGAACTAAAATCTAAAAAATAAATAAATAAATTGTAACAGAGCAAACGACAAGCCCATGGATTCTCAAAAAAAAAAAAAAAAAAAAAAGAACTGCAAGCTCAACCAACATCAAGCCCACGGCAAGCCTAACAGTAGCAAACCCACAGATTCTTTAAAAAAAAAAGAAAAAAAAAAAAAGGCTAAAGCAAACCCTAAGAGAGGAGACACTCAGATCCTTCGCAGTCACCATAAGATCCTTTGCCATACTTATCAAAAAAAAAAAAAATCCTTCGCCATAGACCTAGGCTTCTTCACCTTAGCGATCTTGATGCATCGTCGAGCGAGATGTTGTTGTTGTGGCGCTTTGACTCCTTGATGTTCTTCGTCTTCTTCCGGTCGCGCTCCGGCTCCTTCACTGCCTTGATGACTAGCGCGGTGGCAGAGGGCACCACGGACACCTTGGCCTGTCGCCTGACGGTTCTGCTATTCTAGACCGTTAGCTTGACCGTTACGCGGAGATCGGCGACCGCAAAAGCGAGATCGGCGACGGTATTTCAGTTCTCTCTCCTTTTTTGGTCTCATCTTTGCTTAGACTCTCTCTCTCTCTCATACTCGATTCTTATAGTGTTTGACTTGTGTGTTTACTGTTTAGACTTATCTTTTGATAATATACTTATATAAATTGCTTACCTTTTCTACGTCTTTTTTTGACAATATAAATTTTACTGTTTGTTTTCTTTTGACAATATAATTTGCTTTGCTTTTTACTGATTGTCTTCTTTTGACAATATAAATTGTTTAGCTTTTTACTGTTTGTGTAAGTGTATGTAAATAAATAAAGAGATTTACTAACGTGTGCCCTTAGGGAATATATTAGTAATCCATTTTAGGAAATTTTTTATGAAAAAACGAAAAAGTAATTTACTGTTTTGACTGCTTTTTCAATTTTTCATAAAAACTTTCCCAAAATAGATGGTTAATGTATGCCCAACCGAACTCATATAAAAATATGTGATTTTGTTGAAATTGATGATCGGCTCTTGTATATTAGTGTGGGGTGGATGGGGCCGTGGCATTGAATTAGAGTACTGGTTTTTGGTCCCTTAAAAGTAAGTAAATACACATTATAAAAGATCAAAAAAAAAATAATAAAAAAAAAAAAAACTATGTTAAGTAGTTTTTTAGTGGGTTGATATATATATATATATATATATATATACACACACACACTTTTATTGTACTATTTTTAGTTGTTATTTTTTATTATTTAATTACATATTTTATATTTATGTTTTAATATTCTAAAATAGTAATTGTTATGTAATAACAAAATGATTTGAGTGTCAAAAAAGAAAAACTAAATGATTTGTTTTATTTGAGATTCACTTATTTGGATCAATAATTTTATGTTGTATAAGAAAAAATATATATATTATTTTTAATTTTTTTTAGAAACCCCGAAACACCCTGAAACGGTACGTCGAAATAGATCGGTACCAAAATATTCCGTTCCACAAAACAAACTGAAACAAGGTCCAAAACGATATTCATAACATTGCTTTCAAGCAAAGAGAAAAAGCTAAAAAAAAATTGTACTAAAATCTAAAAAAGAAAAAATTGTAACAAAGAATTTGAAGAAAAAAAAATTGTAACAGGGCAAGCCCAATCAGGAACACTCTAAGAAAAATTCCTGGAGCCGCCACTGCCACAATCAGAACAAAAACACCAAACCTAATCGAAAGGTTTGAAACACAAAAATAATCTTTCTCATAAGCCTAATGAAATCCGAACAATAAAAGCAAAAAACTGTATTTGTCAGCGGTAGGGAGAAGGACAAGCGGCTGTGGAGGCAGAGGAAATTGGTTGTGGAGAAAGACCCATTTGTACTGCATGAACTAGATGCTCATCACGCTCCTCATCCTCCTTCTCAGCCTCCTCTAGCACCCGGTCTCCATGATCGTCTTCCTCGCCATCTTCGTCGCCTGGTCTTCATCTCTCTCTGTATTTTTTTTTTTTTTTGCTAAAATCCTCTCTCTGTTTGAGTCTTTGAGTTTGAGATTAAGATATTTTTTATCCATTAGCTTTTGGTATGCAATGGAGAATTGGTTTATAATTATAGTGGAGTGTGTGTGTGGTGGAAACAACAGGTTGTAAAAAGTGGTGGTGTACGTGTGTGGTGGAAAATTGGGTTTATGATAATTACAAAAATTTTATGATTAGATATATATATTTTTGGGGGATGCCATGTCCATAATATTTTCATAATAAATCATAAATGGTAGGTTGTTATTGGTTGTTATGACTAGACAAAAAACTAATTTCAGTTGTGATTCATATTTTTTTGAGGGATGCTATATCCATAATATTTTCATAATAAATCATAAATGGTAGGTTGTTATTGGTTGTTATGAATAGACAAAAAACTAATTTCAGTTGTGATTCAAATTAGAACCAATATCAACTTACCACATGTGATTTGTTATGAAAATGTTGTAGACGTAACATTTTTTTTTTTTCATTTTAGAAAAATTAAAAAAAAAACTTGTGATAAATTAGTGAATAATAATGAATAAATAAAAACTAACAACTCATAACTATATTATTTGTTATCTCAAGTGCTTCAAGAGATCCATTGAAAAAAAAAAAAAAAAAAAAAGACCAACCACAATTTTAAAATTTTTACCAGTTGAGAGTTAGAAAATATAGTTGGGAATAAATAAAGAAAGATTAAAAAAATAATAAAGAAATATTAAAGAAAGAATAAAGAATGAATAAAGAAATAATATTTAAATGAGATAGAAAAAAGATAGAGAGTTTGTTGGAAAGTGTATTTGAAAAAGTAAGTAGGTAAAAGGTAAATGTAACTGTTCATTCTCCAAATAGTACAACAATTTGAAGAGCCTACTGGAGATGCTTTGAAACTAAAATATGGTCTGTGGATTGGGAAGTTGACATGAGGGGAATTTCGCATTCATTTTCCCCCATTGACGCGCATTGGAAAGACTCTATATAGGCATTAATACATCAAATTGTGTGCACGAGAAAAAAAAAAATATTGTAAAGTTATTTGTTGGAAGTGTTAATGAATTGTACAAGATATAGGTGTGTATTGTATGAATATCATAAAATCATATATATTGTACGATACATAAACATGTGGGTTAAAATGAGTTTTTTTTTTTTTGTTAATTTTGTACTTTAATTTATTTGAGTCCAAGAAGTTATTCAACTTGTTTTTAACACAAAATTACTGAGTTACTTAATTAAGCCCAATAAAATAACATGTCCTTAAATATTTTTTTTCTCTTACGAAATTTGAATTACACGCTTGATATTTCACTTTTATACAAATTTCTTTTATATATTATGAATAAGATATTAAATGAAAATATAATTATTATACTTACTTTTGCTATTATTGTTATAAGTTTAAGAAGCTATAATGCCAAAAAAAATATAAAATAAAATAAAAATAAAATAACAAAAAGAAATAATAAATGTTGATGATGATGTAGAAAAAAAATGTCAATGAAGAAATAATTTCGCAAGATGAACATGATAGCATTGATTTAGATGGAGTTTATTAGGCAAGATGATGGATATGATAAAAAAAATTATCATTTTGACTAATATGTCATGTATTATCGCTTTTGATTTCAATCAATTTAAATGTATATGCTAAGCCAAGTTCAAATGTTTAGACTATTTGGCAAGCTCAAACTCGTACATCATTTATAGCCTTGGTTTGAGCTCGAGTCAAGTTTGAACATTTTAGATTTTACATTCATTGTCAAGCCAAGTTAGAACACTTACTACTTGACAAAACTCGACTAGTTTTGTCCTTAGATTCAAAAAAGTTAAAAAAAAAAAAATTTGCTAAATGAGCACTATAGTATAGCCCTCCTACAAGGTTTGTTTTATTTTAGGTGTTGTGTTATACATACAAGCTGTTTTATAAAATTTTATACATAGCCCAAAAAACAAATGAAATCGTGACTTCAACCATATTGTGACTTGAAGTCACAATTTCAATTGTATTTTTTGACGGAGTAAAATTGTGTATAATAGTTTATGTGCAACAAAGGGTAATTCTACCGTACTCCCATTAAAAAAAGGGGTACGGTATCCATTAGTAGGTAACCCGTAACTTGCTATATCAGGTTACTAAAACATCACATTTGATGGTTTCATCCTCATATTGTACCGTTCTAACATCACATTTGACAGTACTTTTGTTATATTTGGTAGTTCTTTTTTTTTTCTTACATTTGACGGTCTCATCCTCACGTTGTGCAGTTCCAACATCATATGTGATAGTTCTTTTGTCACATTTGGTGGTTTCCTTATTTTTTTCTCATATTTGATGGTTTCATCCTTACATTATGCAGTACCAACATCATATGCAACTGTTCCTTTTTCACATTTGATAGTTTCCTTATTTTTATTTTCACATTTGACAATTTCATTCACACATTGTGTAGTTCTAACATCACATTTGACAGTACTTTTGTCACATTTGGTGGTTCCCTTATTTTTTTTCTCACATTTGACGATTCCATCCTCACATTATATAGTACAAACATCAAATAGAAGAGCATCCACGTTGGTGGAGCCATAATTTTAGCTATTTGACTTCACCAAAAGTTACTTTATTTATTTTACCTTCTCACTTTACAAAACACCCAACATCAATTGTTTTATTTTAGCGTTCAATACAATAGAATAACATAAATAACACAATAAAATAATATATATACTACAATAAAAAAAATTCATTTATTTATTATTTTTTTCTCTATTCTTCACTATCCTCAAGCACTCACGACACCACCACCACCACCAGTGTGAAAATCCTATGGGAAGAACCAAAAAGCCAACAACTCCAAATCAACCAAACACAGACCTAGCAACCCCAAACATAGCCACATCCATCAATACAACCAACCCAATCATAGCCACCCACCACCCACTGCCTCAACCACAACTAGCTCACCACAACTCAGATTAAAAAAAAAATTATCACCCCCACAAACCCACCACAACAACCCACTCACATCACCAATGGTCATAGGCCACAACCAACACGTCACAAGTCACAACCCACAACCTATAACTAGCCACAACCGACCACAACCCAAATAGAGAAGAGAGGCCAAGATGGGTCAGAGAGGGCAAGATGGGCTAGATAAAAGAGAAGGCGAGATGGGTCGGTGTGGGTCAGCTTTGGACTTAAGGCTTGGGGCTTGGGTCAACTGTGAGGGCGAGATGGGCAGCATGCGTTGGAGGGGTAAGGGAGTTGGGTCGGTGAGGAGTGGAGGAAGAAAGAAAAAAAAATGAAAGGGAGAAGGATGATGAATCGACGATGGTGCGATGGTGAGCTTCGGTGGCGGCAGTGAGGACGATGATGGATTGGCGACAGAGGTGAGAGTTTAATGAATATGAGAGAGATGTGAGAGTTTGATTTGTTTTGAGAAAGGGATCAGTGAAATGAAACAGGTAGAGGAAAAAAGAAATAGAAAAAAAGAAAGAAAGAAAGAAATAATATTTTAATGTGAGGTGGGAATAAAAAATCATTTTTGAGTTTAGCTTTGAGCTGAGTAGGTAAAAATTTTACCTATATCACCACCAATGTTGCATGCTTTTCGTATATGGTGGTGCTAAAAATAGCAATTTAGTTTTTTAGCACCACCAAAACTAATGCTCCAACTGCACTTTTGTCATCTTCAGTCGTTCCTTTATTTTTTTTCTTCACATTTGATGATTATATTTCTACACTGTATAGTTCTAACATCACATATGACTATTCTTTTGTCACATTTGATGATTTTTTATTTAGACCACCACTTAAGTTACCTTTTATATTACAAGTAACTATGCACCGCATTAATTGGTTAAAAACTAAAAGGGTAAAATACTATTTTGGTCTTTAAACTTTACTAAAGTTTGTTTTTCATCGTTAAACTTTAAGAAGTTCATTTTTTGTCCCTAAATTATTGAAAAGTTCATCTCACATCCCTAAACTATGGACATGTGAGAGACCGCGCCCCCGGCCCATTTTTGGGTGTTGGGCCAAACCCACGTGAATGGGTAGAGTCATGTTATTGTCTCTTAAAATGGAGGTTCGACTGATTATATTTTTCCATTTAGAGTAAGGGTTTTACAATGGAGTTGCTACTTACTTAATTATTGGAATAAATAAGAAAACCAAAATTGAAAAATTCCTCATTTAATTAATTTAAAATTGAATTTACATTGATCATAGGAAAATTACATGGTTTTGGTCCTAGATACAATCTAAGATAAGTACATGGCTTTGTTTCCTATTTACAATTTAGAAATTGAAAATTACAAGGATAAACATTGATCTATCAACCTTTGATCTAAGCTCGAAGGCTATGTTACAATATGGGAAGGAGTTAGGCACCTACCTTGCCCGACGAAACCGGTCTTCTAGACTATGGTGGCCAGCATTCATATCACATTATCCAATATGTTATTAGTCAATTTGTATGCTGAATTTAATGTGTGTGCATGTGATAAACCCTAATTCAATTTATTAAGCATTTCATTTGGATTGAAAAATAAATTCTAGTGAATGTGTGTCGATGGTGATATTCTAGATTCAAGGATTTGAAAGAATTATTAAATAAACATATTTTCCATGTTTCTTAATGTGGATTTAAGATCAAAACTTGTGTTATGCATGAACATGTGATGAACAACCAAGAACAAGTGATGAACACATAAGAACATTTAGGAACATTCAAACATATTCAAGGGAATTTAAATAATTACTATCATACTTTAATCTTAAATTCTCATCATGGCAACATAAAAAAAAAGTTAGGGAAATTGATTATACCTTCATGCAAGATCCATACGGTGGAGGAGGAGACTTTTGGTGGAGATCCTGAGGGTGGAGGAAAAGAAGAGCGAGGAGTGGGAAAGTGAGTTTCACTCAATACCTTGAGTCTCAAGAAGACCAAGATATGACAAGACTACTCTACTTTGCTAGAACTCAAGAGAGGAGAAGAGAGGGTGGTTTTGTGTGTCTTGGAATGGAAAAGATGAGAGATTTATATAGTAGTGGCCGAGAAAATATGAACGGAAGGTCATTTAATAAGGGTTGACAAAGAATCATGAACCTAGACCTTATTTTAGATATTGGAAAAATTTGGTGCATTAAAGGTAGAGATTGGTATGAGTGAGATGCAAGCAAAATTTGGTTTTCCCGTTGCTACTGTAACAGCTTGTAGAGCCAACTTCAAAAAATCATATATTACTCAATTCTAATTGGAATTGTCTTGTTCTTATGCTCAAATTGAAGCCCCGGATGTTTAGTTTCTGGGAAAATTAACCTCATTCACATATTCAAAATATTCTGAGAGAAATCAACGAAATGGTAAGCAGAGGTCATTTGTTAGAAAATAATTTCAGCACAATTAACATTAATAGGTCCCAAATTAGTTTCTAATTAACATTAATAGGCTTCAATCACTCCCACTTCAGACTTAATTAGTTCAAAATTTACCCTAATTAGAAGATAATTGCACAAATTACTCATTGAATAATTAATGTTTGACTATCTAATTAATTAAGTGTGTGCAACCTTACCATAAAATGTAGTCCTAGCCAATCAAATTATGACACGTCATTAATCTCAAATTGATTATAATTATAACCAATTGGAATCAATTGTTCATAATCACATGTAGTCGGACTTAATTTGTGATAGTGTATCTCGGCCATTTAAACTTGATTTGATGATAACTTTCAATCTGATGGTCCGATTAGGGCTTATGACCAGTCGATTTAATCATTACAACATCAAAATCATTTTGGTGAAATGAGATTAAGAATCTAATGGCCAGAATTAAGAGGCATATTTTTCAAAGTGAAATTACCCTTTTACCCTCTATGTGAGGTTAAATGCGGGTTGCAAAATGGGGTGTTAACAGAATGCCCCTTATTGACAGAGCTTGAAAAGCAAATGTCATTGTATGAGAAAGACACCTAACTTTGCAATCAATATTTAACCGCGGTGAATGTGTGATGCATTCAGATCAAAATGCAAACCGCCATGTAGTGGATCAAAGTGTGGACTGAATCTCAAGGGATATTGCCTACGTGCCTTTTGGTGAGAGGATCAGGTCCAAATATAGTTCATACATGCAACTTTTTTTTTATTGGAAGAAAATGAGTACAAGACATGCTTACTAGTGGTCACGACAAAATGAGGATCTCAGTCGTGCTTTCTAAAGGACCAATGATCTTGAATTTTGGATATGCTTCCCAGAGGTCCAAGGATTTGAATTTTGGACGTGCTTCCTAAAGGTCCCAGAGATTAAGAATCTAATGGCCAGAATAAAGATGCATAATTCCAAGGTGAAATTACCCTTTTACCCTCCATATAAGGTTAAATGCGGGTTGCAAAATAGGGTGTTAACAGAATGCCTCTCATTGACAGAGCTTGAAAAGCGAATGTCAATGTATGAAAAAGACACTTAACTTTGCAATCAATATTTAACTGTGGTGAATGTGTGATGCATGCAAATCAAAATGCAGACCGTCATGTAGTGGATCAAAATGTGGACCGAATCTCAAGGGAGATTGTCTACGTGTCTTTTGGTGAGAGGATCAGGTCCAAACGTAGTTCATACATGCAGCTTTTTTTTTATTGGAAGAAAATGAGTACAAGACATGCTTACTAGTGGTCACGACAAAATGAGGATTTTAGTCGAGCTTTCTAAAGGGCCAATGATCTTGAATTTTGGACATACTTCCCAGAGGTCCAAGGATTGGAATTTTGGACGTGCTTCCCAAAGGTCCGTTGAAATTGGATTTTGGACATGCTTCCCAGAGGTCCAAGGATTTGAATTTTGGACGTGCTTCCCAGAAGTCCGATGGAAGTGAATTTTGGGCGTGCATCCCAAAGGTCCATTGAAATTGAATTTTTGATGTGCTTCCCAGAGGTATGTTGATTTGAATTTTGGACGTGCTTCCCAAAGGTACGATGATTTGAAGTTTGGACCTGCTTCCTAGAGGTCCGATGGATATGAATTTGGACATGCTTCCGAGAGGTCCCTTGAATTGAATTTTGGACGTGCTTCCCAGAGGTCTGATGGATTTGATTTTGGACGTGCTTCCTAGATGTCCCTTGAATTTGAATTTTGGATGTGCGTTCCAGAGGTCCAAGGATTTGAAGTTTGGACGTGCTTCCTAGAGGTCCATTTAAATTGAATTTTGGACGTGTTTCCCAGAGGTCCGATGGATTTGAATTTGGACGTGCTTCCCAAAGGTTTGTTGATTTGAAGTTTGAACGTGCTTCACAGAGGTCCAATGGATTTGAATTTTGACGTGCTTCACAGAGGCCCAATGGATTTGAATTTGGATGTGCTTCCTAGAGGTCCCCTGAAATTAAATTTTGGACGTGCTTCCCAGAGGTCTAGAGATTTAAAATTTGGACGTGCTTCCCAGAGGTCTGATGATTTGAAGTTTGGACATGCTTCCCAGAAGTCCGATAGATTTGATTTTGGACGTGCTTCCTAGAGATCGAAGGATTTAAAGTTTGGACATGCTTCCTAGAGATCTGTTGAAATTGAATTTTGGACGTGTTTCCCAGAGGTCCGATGGATTTGAATTTGGACGTGCTTCCTAGAGATCCATTGATTTGAAGTTTGGACGTGCTTCCCAAAGGTCCGACGGATTTGAATTTGGACCTGCTTCCCAAAGGTCCCTTGAAATTGAATTTTGGACATGCTTCCCAGAGGTCCAAAGATTTGAATTTGGATGTGCTTCCCAGAGGTCCGTGGATTTGAAATTTGGACGTGCTTCCTAGAGGTCCGATGGATTTTTTTTGTAAGGCATTGTTCCTGCCGATTTGTGTGGGCCCTTTACCCTAGTACCTGCAAAATAAATATTTTCAATTAGTAACAGAGTTATTCATTGAAAATAATTGGACATACTTGGCCAATGCCCCTAGTTTGGGACATCTTGCATGCTTTGATGAATGCTGAGTGTGGATAGTTAACTTGATGTTGTCCACTAGAGAATATGGAAGGAGATCACAGTTTGCCATTTGTTCTGAAGATTTATCATTTGAAGCTGTGCTCAAGAGAGAAGATTTGAAATTTTTTAATGAAGTTTGTTCGTTGAGTTTTTCCTTGAAAATTTGTCTTAGAGCTTTATCCTTTTAAGCTTTGAAAATTTTTGATGAAGATTTGTTTCATTGGAGATTTTTCCTTTGAAAAATGGAGATTTTTTTCTTGAAAAATTGTAATGAAGATTTTTTTCATTATCAAAGAGTCGAGAAGATGAAGATGAAGATGGATGGACTAGAAGTGATGAAGATTTATTCATGGTGATTTTTTTTTTTTTTTGGAAAACCTAGACTTTGAATGAGAATAACTTTTGCGGGAAGTTGATGTGGATTGCTGGATAAGTCCTTGCTTAATTCCTGCAAAAAGACAATGTCAATTAGCAATGGAGTTATTCATTGAAATGAATTGGAAGTACTTAGCCGATGCCTCTAGTTTGGGGTATATTCCATGCTTGGATGGAAGTTGAGTTAATTTGATGTTATAACCATTAGGGAACATGAAAGAAGATCATGGTCCGCCATTGTTAGTTCCTGAAAAATGGCTTTCTTTCTCTAGCTTTTTAGAAACTAGCTATCATGAAAACCTTTTTGGTCAATGCCCCTAGTACGGACATGCTTGCAAAAAAAAAAAAAAAAAAAAGGATTGATGCCTCAAATGAAAACATGCTTTCATGTGATGACATATCCGCATACAATATAAATAGGCCAATGCCCTAAGTTTAAGTATGCTTGATGCAAAACAAATGGGCTTAACCTAGCCTGCACCCAAAAAATTTTGTCACAGTGTTTTGACTTTGATCCCCAAGGTGGTTTGGGTGATTGGGACTGGGCCTTTGAAAGGCTACTTACGTACCTCTCTCATAGAGGATCAGGTCAAGACGTAGTTCAAGAGAACTAGATTTTGGAAAAGAATGATTTTTTTTTTTTTTTGAAATGAGATTTCTCTTCCTCTTTTTTTTTGAAAAAAAAAACAAATTTCCATTTTTTTTTTAACAAGATATGATCCTTTGAACAACCATTTTGAAAAATCATAATGTTTAAGAACCAAACAAATCTCCATGATCATGAAGGATCAAGATCATTAAACTCATTTAATCAAAATTTGCTTCTTTCTTTTGAACATTGTCAGATTAAGTCTCCAAAGGCAATCAAGAAATGAAATGTGATAATATTTAGGAATCACATTGTTGGGTGCAAAAAAGAGAGTGCTCCAGGTTTGAAAGTTCTTTTGAATCAATTGAGGATTTGAGGATTTGAGAAATTTTCTCATTGAATATATCATCCAATGGGGTTTGACAATTTTAAGCATTATTATTTTTAATTCAAGAGAAAATAATATTAGAGTTTAAGATGTGCCTACAACTAGCAAGACTTCAAGGAGGTCTTTACTCACGGGTTGTAATATAGGGTTTAGGTTATGAATGAATGATATAAAAAGGCTCAAAATTCCCTATGATGTTCCCCCAAGTATACATTAGTAACAATCCAAGTATTAAAGGAGTTTTCCTATTTCTTCTTTGTCATCTTCTCACTAGTCTTCATTGGTCACTTGTATCAACACTTGTTTTTATGCTCATTCATCTTGAATTATACCTCTAGACTTTCATCTTGTAAAATTCTTCTCTTTTTAGGTTGCATCTTCAAGTTTTCAACTTGGTGGGATTTACCCCCCTTTTTTTTCTTTTCTTTGGCCCTAATTTTTGCCTAGGCCACCCTTTCGGGTTTTCAATCTAGCGAGCTTTCTTTTCTTTTTCCTTTTTTATTTATTTATTTTTTAGGTCTCTCATCTCTTGATTGAATGAACTTATTTAGGGATCTTTAGCCTTCCTTGTTTTTCTCAACTTTAAGTTATTTGATGCACTCTCTAGACTTATTTCTTGCCTCGATGCACTTGCACCTTCCTATGCTTGATGAATCGTTTCCTTTTTGGATGAACTCTCTTTTAGATGAATCTTGTATTCCTCTTGATGCACACTTTTTTTCACATTGATGGAATTTCATTTCTCTTTCCTTGATTGAGTGAAACCGCATTTTTCTTTGATGATCTCTTATCTTTAACTTAATGAATTCTCTACTTGTCTTTCATGTCTTCTAGGAGAGCTTCATCAATTAGCTTCAAAGCTACAAGGTTAAGTCCTCCTCAACATGAGATTTAAGTATGCATAACTTGATTTTTCCCACCCCAAGTTTAGGTTTTAGTGGGTGTATGCAAAAAAAGACTAAATGTTTGAAGACTCAAATGGGCTAGCAATGGATAATGAACATTCTAGGTAATAGGAAATAATTTGGTGTAACCAAAGATGGCCTCCTATCCCTAGTAATGCTTGCTTGTAGGTATAGTGACTCAAGCTCTTTTAATAAATTCATCTTAAAAGAAAAAGTATGAATGCTAATGTTGTGAAACAAAAGACCTTTGAAAATTGGATTGAGTGCATGGATTCTTGCGATTTTTCAATGGATGGATTTTTTTTAATTGCCTTTTAAAACCATTTCTTCTTATATTCTAAGTCAAGCAGCAAAAGTCTTTACATAGATCTAATGAAATTAATCATTTCTTAGTACTAATTGATTACTCAAGCCTTTCAACATTAAGATTTAGAGAATTTTTTGTCCAAGGGATCCTCATGTACCATTTTGAAAAGAAGACTTTTTCTTCTTCTTTTTTTTTTTTTTTTTTTTTTTAAATTGAGTCTTTTTGAAAAAGTCACTAGGAAGTTCAATGGCCCTAGTTCAAAGATTTTTTTTTTTTTTAAATGACTCAAAGGCCTAATGCCCCTAGTCCAAACACTTTCTCATTTGATTTTTTTTTTTTTGGATTTAAAAAAAAAAAAAATATATATATATATATATATATATACACATATACACACATGAACAAAGAACATCAAATGCTACATTGATTTTTAGAATTCAAAGAAACATAGAAACATGGAATAAACAAAGAAACTTTAATCTTAACCATGATGTGGCAACCCAAATGTGGAGTGAGGCTAAGTTGGACCACTTGCTTCTTCTTGGTCCATTTAGGATGCTTAAGACTTGGTATGCTTGAACGCTGATTATGATGAAATGGCTTGGGCTTGCACTTGGAAGGCTTGAACGTTGATTATGATCTTTTGGTATTTGCATGAAATGGCTTGGGCTTGCACTTGAAAGGCATGCATCTTGTGAGTTTTTGGCCTTTGATGTTTGTTAGGTTCTAAAGACTAGGATCTAATGTATTTAGAACTTCATTTTGTATGTTGGCAAACCATGATCAAAACAATGTTGAGTCGTGTGTTAGACTTGCTCAAAGTATGGGGTTTATTGTAAAGTTGGAATCGAGTTTTTATGCAGAATTACTTGTAACTTTCTGTGAGACTCGATCGATCGAAAATTAGACTCGATCGATCGAAAATCGCACAGAACGTTTTTCTGCAGAATTTTCCAACTCAGCCCAAGCCCGTTTTAATGTATAGGGTTTTATGTTTGCCCTAAGTATAAAAGGGAAAACCCTAGCCACGTTTTTAGAGTTCTGTTTTGCTGTGTTTGTGAATCTCATTGTGAGATCTAGAGGTGTTTACCTTCACATACACTTAGGGTTTACAAACTTGAGATTTATGTCAAGAGTTGTGTAGATCGTTACAGTTGCAGAATCAAAGAGCACAAAGATATACAAGCAGGTGCGCTTGTGGATTTGCTGAAGAATTCCGAAAAGAAGGAGTCCGTGGATCTCGGAGCTATCATGGGGTCATGGTAGTAAGTTTCCTACAGGCAGGTAGCAATATGACGTTAGTGGTCTAAGTCTATTGTGTAAACTTCAATTCTTTCATAGTGGATTCAGTTTACCTTGAGGATAGCTAGGTCAAATCCTCCCCAGGTTTTTACCGGTGTGGTTTCCTGGGTCATCATATCTTTGTGTTGTTTATTTTCCGCTGCTTTATTGTTTTTATATTTATTTGTGTTAACCTAGTTTAATTAAATTACCTAAGTTAATAACTTGGCTAATTCTCTAGGTTAATCTGTTGGGTTAAGGGGTCTAAACGAACTGACAAGTGGTATCAGAGCGGGTAGCTTTTGTGTTTGATCCTTTGATCTTTGAGCTGATCCTTGACCCCTGTTGTCATGGAACACGGACACTCTCTAGTTGTTCCTCCTCACTTTGATGGAAACAACTATGCCTATTGGAAAGTAAGGATGAAAGCATTCCTAAAATCCATTGATGAGAGGGTGTGGAATTCCGTTGAATACGGATGGGAGAAGCCCACTACTCCTGTGAGTGAGTGGCAAACTTCTCAGAAGGAGGCAGCCGCTTTTAATAGCAAAGCAATGAATGCTATTTTTAATGCTGTTTCCATGGAGGAATTTAAGAGAATCTCTAATGTTGAGGTTGCTCATACTGCTTGGAATATCCTCCAGACTGTGCATGAAGGCACAAAGGCAGTTAAGATAAATAAACTGCAGCAATTAACTTCTAAATTTGAAAGCATTAGAATGAATGATGATGAATCTTTTGATGAGTTCTATGCTAAGTTGAATGATATTGTTAATTCTGCTTATAATTTGGGTGAAATCTATGATCAACCTAAAATTGTTAGGAAGATTCTTAGATCTTTGACTGAAGATTTTAGACCCAAAGTGACTGCCATTACTGAGAGTAAGGATGTGGACTCCATCCCTGTTGATGAACTTGTAGGATCTCTTCAGTCCTATGAGCTAGACCTCCCTAAAACTAACAAATCCAAATCAATGGCTCTTAAGTCTGTTGATGATGTTGAGGATGGTGGATTTGATGATGATCTCTCTGCTACAGAGATTGCCTATCTTGCCAAGAACTTTAGAAACTTTCTGAGAAATAGTAATAAAAGGGCAAGAGGCAAGAACACTGTTGAACCTAGAAATTTTAGGAAGAATGAACCCACTAAGGTTAATAACTTTGAAAAACCTAAGGAAAAAGTAGGTCAATCTTCTAATAATTCTTTGGGACAACAATGTTATGGTTGTCAAGGGTATGGTCATTTAAAGTCTGAATGTCCTACTTATTTGAGGTCTAAGGGTAAAGCTATGGCTGTAACCCTTAGTGATGACGAAGTTTCCGACAATGAATCCGCAAGTGATGAGGATGGAAACTTTATTGCTTTCACTGCTACCACGGTAGTCAATGAAAGCTTGTCTGTTGAAGAGAACCCTTCTGATGGAGAACTCTCTGAGGATGCAGATCTACAGGAAGCCTACAATAAACTTTGCAAAGTTGCTGCAAAGGATGCTATGAATGTTGAGTTAGGCTTGAAGAAAATCGCATCTCTTGATCTTGAAAAGAAAATTTTACTTGTTAAATTATTTGATGCAAATGAGCTTTTGAATAATGTGAAAACTGAGAACATGCTCTTGCTTGAGAAAGTTAAATGTTTGGAACATGATTTGTCTGTTGCTAGAGAACAAACTAATAGGTCTGCAAGCTCCAAACTTGATCACATGCTGAGTATTCAAAAGTCTCCTTCTGATAAATCTGGTTTAGGTTATGAGGAAAGTATTTCTGTACTTGAACCTTCTTCCACTAAATTTGTTCCTTCTTCTGAACCTCCTAAGAGTGAGATTGTCAAACCCGTGGTGAGTGAACCTGTCAAGCCTTTGAATGTTACTCCACCTAGAAAAATTAGGGTTGATCTTCATGCTTCTCATTCTAGAGCTTCTACTTCGACTAAGGGCAAATTGCATGATAAGCCTGCATGGGTTTGTCATTTTTGTGGAAAACCTAGACACATACGTCCAAATTGTTTTAAGTTGCAAGCTGCGAAGCGAGCAAATAAAACTACAGTACCTGTGCCTCAAGCACGTGATCCTATGGTACTGATTGGTGAATTGGTAAAGGCGTTAAACCTTTTTTCCAATCCTGGAATTGCTCAGAATTCGAATATGAATCATAACTCCAATGTAAGAGTTGCATCTAAGAAGTCTTGGATGCAAAAAGGCTCAACCTAATTGAGTCTGTCTGACATGGTCCTTGTGCTTTATTGCTATATCTTTTGTGACCTCTGTTTCTAGGATTTGCATTGCATTGCATTCATGCATTTCATTCTAGGTTGTTTTTTTTTGTTGTATAAAAAAAAAAAAAAAAAAATTTGTTGCAAATTGTGTTTTGCTATTTTTCCTTGAATTTTGAAGACAAGGTTGGTCTATCAATTATTGCATAACATGTTTATGTACCTTGTTTAGCTTTGATGCACTTATTTATTGCACTTTACTAGCTAAAGTCTTGTTGTGCATGTTGTGTGGGAAGATGCTATATTTGTTGATCACATGATCTTGATTTTGAAGTTGTATGTCTTTGATTGTTGGACTTGAACTTAATGAGAAAGGCATAAATAACTATCTCACCACTGTGTATTAGCCAATCATGAACACCTTAGTGCATATCATAAGATTTTGTGCTCGAGAAAGTGTAGCACATGCACAAAAAGAACATAAGGTGTAGCCTCTATTAAAATTGGTGTGTACATTATTGGGCTATAATAATTTCACAAATTCATAAAATTGGTGTGTACATTATCCCGGCTATTATTAAGTTTCTAATCAATTAATTTGAATAATGAGGCAAATCAAGAAACTTACATGATTGCAAGCTTTTACTCTAGGAGATGTGGGAGTTATATGATGTAACTCTTTAAGGGATAGTCTCTTTCAAATTCATGTGGTGGATTTTGTAGAAATTGTGATTGATCTCTATGTGTATATCACCTCACATGTTTCTCAAGCTTATGCTAGTTGCACACACTACACAAGTTAATCTTTGCTAAAATTGTGTACATGTTATTGTGTGTGTTTTTGGTCTGACCAACCAAGTTTGAGAATTCTTTGAAAATTGATGCCGAACATGTTTGCTTGTTTATTTTTTTGGGTATATTGAGAGAAAATTTTGGTTGAGGAATCTGGGTTGAATACTTGTGTTATCATCTCATACTCATGCATTTGATTTTAAAAATCTGCTGCTTTGAAGAGTTTTTGGTTTAAAATGTTTGGTTTTTCAAAACACTGATTTTTCCAGAATTTCGATCGATCGAAACTGATTTTCGACCGATCGAAAATGTTTAAATTTGTTCAGAAAACTCTCTGGTTGGTTCGATCGATCCAAGCTGTTTTTGGATCAATCGAATAAGTTTTCGACCGATCGAATGTAATTTTCGATCGATCGAAAATCGTGCCGGCTGTTTTTTTAAAAGAAAGTTTCTCAAGTGTTTTTTTTTCACTTTTTCAAAACTTTTCAAATCTCTTTTTGGTTTCCTACCAACCGGTCAGCACTATTCTTGGGATTTTTGTCGTTTTCCTCCACTTTATTTGCATAATCTCTCTCTCCCTCAGCTGGTAAGTCCCTTATACCCTTCCTTTTGCATTTATTTTCTATTTTCATGCATTTTTTCATGCATATTTGGGTAATTTCGGCATTTAGGGATTTTCTATTTTTGGGTTTGTTTTGGAGTGATTCTTTCTCAAATTCTTTATGGGTTTTTGTGGGGACACCTTTCCTAAGCACCTCATGTGGTTTAATTTGGTTTATTTGGTGCTTTGAAGAAAATTTGAAATTCTAGGGCTTATATTTGAATAAATTGGGGATTTTGTTCAATTGGGTTGAACTTGATAAAATTGGCTTGTTAGATTGATTAATTTGATCATTATATTGAGTTAATTGACTATTGTGTTGATCAATTTATCAATTTGTTGTGTTTTGAAAACTAGGGTTTTTCAAATTGGGTATTTTTGATACACTTTGCTTGCTCAAGCCAATTTTGTTAATTTGAATCAAAATTGAACATGTCACTGCATTAGTACATGCATCATTTTCTGTTCATGCTCATGCATCATATAGATTTGATATTTTCTATATTTTTTATGCTGTGCTAACTTGCAGTCTGCTCTTGGTTTTGGTTTTTGCTCTTTTCTTTCTGTGTCTGTCTCTTTTCCTTAGCACTATGCCTAGGAAAACTCGAGCCCATAGGACTGTTGATCCTTCTCCATCTTTTGACACCGAGAGATTTCCTAGTGAGTCTAACCAGATTACATATGAGACCCTTAATCTTAGGCGTCAGATTTGGGCTGAGCGTAGGGTTATCTTAGATGAGTTAGATCCTGAGGTTCGTAGGAACTTTGAGCGTCGGGGTTGGTTACCTCTTCTAGACTTTGAGCATCCTCCTCCTGCTTCTTTGATTAGAGAGTTCTATTCGAACCTCTCTATTCATGTCTACGATAACGACACCTTAGTCAAGGTGTGGTTACGTGGTGTCGAGTACCGCATTACCCCTTCGGTGGTGTCGGATGCTCTTGGGGTGCCCATTGTGGACCATCCCGTCTTTCCTTACGAGGAGTCTCCTCCCCTTGATGACGTCTTGTCATACATCACTGGTACTTCTATCCAGTGGGGTTCTGATCCTCGGATCTCGTCTGCTGAGCTGTCTGAGTTGCACTATCTTTTCTTTCGGATAGCATGTCATTCTTTGTGGCCGATTACTCATGTTCACACCGTCCCTCTTGAGCGATGTGTGTTTCTGTATGCTTTGGTCACTGATGCTCCTATCAGTTTTCCGCATATGTTCCTTCGTTCTTTGAACGAGGTTCATAGGTCTAGTTCTCAGGCTCATGCTTTGTTTTTTCCTGTTTTTATTCATAGGATTCTTCTCTTTCTTGGTTTTGGTGAGTATCCTGCTTCCGAGCCTGTTCATGTTATTGCTCCTATAGGTGCTACCTTTTTGAGGCAAAGGGCTGCTCAACTTCGAGCTAGCTCTAAGCGTGCTAGGGTAGAGCCTACCGGTGTCACTCCACCCCCTTCTTCTTCTTCTGCAGATCCTTTTGCAGCTGGGATTTCTTCGGATCCTGCTGTTGCTGCTGCTGCTGATGTTCCTCCACCGTTTGATGAGGTTTCTGACCTTCGTCGGACGCTTGACACTGTCGTGACCGTTCAGGCGGCTCATGGTCAGCTTTTGGTGGACATCCTCGATGAGCTTCGTGCATTGCGAGCGGATTTGGCGAGCTCTCGTCGCTTTTCTCCACCTCCTTTTGATGATGAGTGAGTGCCCTTTGGCAATTCGTCACAAAAAGGGGGAGTGCATAGTTCATTAGTAGCTTGTTTTTTGTGTTGAGGGGATTTACATTTTAGGGGGAGTGTTTGTTTTCTTAGAAGTGATACTGCGGAGCTTGTGGAGTTATTAGATTGTATCTAGGTGCTTCACTGTGTATTTACATTTTTAGCTCTTGATTAGGAGATATTTTTGTTGAGATACATTGTTATGTATATGTTTTCTTATTTCACTATGTTATTGTGCTTATTGACTTATATTGATGATGTTATTCATGATATATGTTTTTTATTTTGTGTCATGTGAAATTAAGAAATTTTTATTTATGTATTTCCTGTTTTTGTTCCACACATGCGTTTATGTGTTTGTTAAGTGTTACAGGAATATACAGGTTGTTTTCAGTCGAGCTGCTGTCTACCTTGCAACTGTTGGATAGTAGTTTAGGTTGAATTGTTAAGTGGCTATTTTTTTGTAATGGGCTTTTTCAATTTGTAACTTTGAGCATTTTGTTTAGTCTGTGTTTTGTCACGGATTGCCAAAGGGGGAGTTTGTTAGGTTCTAAAGACTAGGATCTAATGTATTTAGAACTTCATTTTGTATGTTGGCAAACCATGATCAAAACAATGTTGAGTCGTGTGTTAGACTTGCTCAAAGTATGGGGTTTATTGTAAAGTTGGAATCGAGTTTTTATGCAGAATTACTTGTAACTTTCTGTGAGACTCGATCGATCGAAAATTAGACTCGATCGATCGAAAATCGCACAGAACGTTTTTCTGCAGAATTTTCCAACTCAGCCCAAGCCCGTTTTAATGTATAGGGTTTTATGTTTGCCCTAAGTATAAAAGGGAAAACCCTAGCCATGTTTTTAGAGTTCTGTTTTGCTGTGTTTGTGAATCTCATTGTGAGATCTAGAGGTGTTTACCTTCACATACACTTAGGGTTTACAAACTTGAGATTTATGTCAAGAGTTGTGTAGATCGTTACAGTTGCAGAATCAAAGAGCACAAAGATATACAAGCAGGTGCGCTTGTGGATTTGCTGAAGAATTCCGGAAAGAAGGAGTCCGTGGATCTCGGAGCTATCATGGGGTCATGGTAGTAAGTTTTCTACAGGCAGGTAGCAATATGACGTTAGTGGTCTAAGTCTATTGTGTAAACTTCAATTCTTTCATAGTGGATTCAGTTTACCTTGAGGATAGCTAGGTCAAATCCTCCCCAGGTTTTTACCGGTGTGGTTTCCTGGGTCATCATATCTTTGTGTTGTTTATTTTCCGCTGCTTTATTGTTTTTATATTTATTTGTGTTAACCTAGTTTAATTAAATTACCTAAGTTAATAACTTGGCTAATTCTCTAGGTTAATCTGTTGGGTTAAGGGGTCTAAACGAACTGACAATGTTGATCATGTCTATACACCTTCGATGGGCTCAAGTGTTGGGCTTAGACTCATTCAAGAAACAATTTTGGGCTTCCATACCAAATAGAGTTCAATCATAGGCTTTTGGGCTTGAGTTCATTCATAGCATACATGCTTCAAACAATTATGATAGGCCCAAACTTTGGACTTGAGCTTATCATGGTCCAAACAACGGCTAAACACATGCGTAATGAAATGCAATTTACATGAACCAACCTAAAGGTAGGTTCTATAGGTCATTACAACATGGGTAGAGGTAGGTTAAAGGTCCCCACAAACTAGGACGTTGTACCTCCCAACTTGTGACGCCAAGAGCGCCGTGTTGATCCGAATGGTACAGTTTGTCCCTATGAACCACCATGATCCTTGTCGCAGTGGGTGGTAGGTTCACCGCTGGGTATGTGAGTCTCAAGAAGACCACAATCCACAGCTAATACTACCGGGCTTCCGGGATAGCACACAAATAAAATAAATTTCATTCAAGAAAATGATTCAAGACATGCAATATAATGACATAATTATATACAAAAAGCAATAAACAAACAATGACATGGTTGACCACCATAATCTAATTGAAACTTAGCTCTCAATATTCCCAGTGGAGTCGCCACTGTGAGAGACCGCGCCTCCAGCCCGTTTTTAGGTGTTGGGCCAAGCCCACTTGAATGGGTAGAGTTGTGTTATTATCTCTCAAAATGGAGGTTCGAATGATTATATTTTCTCCTTTAAATTAAGGGTTTTACAATGGAGTCGCTACTTACTTAATTATTGAAATAAATAAGAAAACCAAAATTGAAAAATTCCTCATTTCATTAATTAGAAATTGAATTTACATTGATCATAGAAAAATTACATGGTTTTGGTCCTAAATACAATCTAACATAAAGTACATGGCTTTGTTTTCTAGTTACAATCTAGAAATTGAAAATTACAAGGATAAACATTAATTTATCAACACTTGATCTAAGCTCGAAGGCTATGTTACAAGATGGGAAGGTGTTAGGCACTCACCTTGCTTGGTGAAACCAGTCTTCTAGACTATGGTGGCTAACATTCATATCACATCATCCAATATGTTATCAATCAATTTATATGCTGAATTTAATGTGTGTGCATGTGATAAACCCTAATTCAATTTATTAAGCATTTCATTTGGATTGAAAAATAAATTCTAGTGAATATGTGTCGATGGTGATATTCTAGATTCAAGGATTTGAAAGAATTATTAAACAAACATCTTTTTCATGTTTTTTGATGTGGATTTAAGATCAAAACTAGTGTTATACATGAATATGTGATGAATAACCAAGAATATGTGAAGAACACATAAGAACATTTAGGAACATTCAAACATATTCAAGGGAATTTAAATAATTACTATCGTGCTTTAATCTTAAATTCTTTAATCTTAAATTCTCATCATGCCAACATGAAAAACAAGTTAGGTAAATGGATTATACCTTCATGCAAAATCCATACGGTGGAGGAGGAGTCTTTTGGCGGAGGTCCTAAGGGTGGAGGAAAAGAAGAGCTAGGAGAAGGAGAGTGAGTCTTACTCAATACCTTAAGTTTCAAGAAGACCAAGATATGACAAAACTACTCTACTTCACTAGAACTCAAGAAAAGAGAAGAGAGGGAGGGGGGGTTTGTGTGTCTTGGAGTGGAGGAGAGGGGGGTTTATATAGTAGTGGTGTAGAAAATATGAACGGAAGGTCATTTAATGAGGGTTGACAAAGAATTATGAACCTAGACCTTATTTTAGCCTTTGGAAAAATCTAATGCATTAAACGTAGAGATTGGTGGAAGTGAGAAGCAAGAAAAATTCGGTTTTCCCATAAGTACTGTAACAACCTATAGAGTCAACTTCAAAAAAATCATATCTTACTCAATTCTGATTAGATATGTCTCGTTCTTATACTCAAATTGAAGCCCCGGGTGTCTAGTTTCTGGGAAAATTAACCTCATTCATAGATTCAAAATATTCTGAGTGATATCAATGAAATGGTGAGTAGAGGTCATTTGTTAGACAATAATTTCAGTACAATTAACATTAATATGTCTCAAATTAGTTTCTAATTAACATTAATAGGCTCCAATTACTCCCATTTTAGGACTTAATTAGTTCAAAATTTATCCTAATTAAAAGATAATTGCACAAATTACTCATTAAATAATTAATATTTGATTATCTAATTAATTTAGTGTGTGCAACTTTATCATAAAATGTAATATTAGTCAATTAAATTATGACATGTCATTAATCTCAAATTGATTATAATTATAACTAATTGGAATCAATTGTTTATAATCACATGTAGTCGGACTTAATTTGTGATAGTGCATCTCGGCAATTTAAACTTGATTTGATGATAATTTTCAATCTGATAGTCCAATTAGAGTTTATGACCAGTTGATTTGATCATTACAATATCAAAATCATTTTTGTGAAATAAGATTAAGAATCTAATGGTCAGAATTGAGATGCATATTTTTAAGGTGAAATTACCATTTTATCCTCCAAGTGAAGTTAAATGCATGTTGCAAAATGGGGTGTTATCAGTACAATATTTTATTTACGTCCTTTAACTTTACTAAAGGTATGTTTTTTTTATCTCTAAACTATTAAAAAAATTCTTTTTTATTCTTATTTTTGTTTTTAAACTTTTGAAATTTTTTTTTCAAAATTTAAAGATAAAAAAAAAAGAACTTTTTAAATTTAGGACGAAAAATATACTTTTATTAAAGTTTAAGACCAAAAACAATACTTTTAAAGGACTAGAAAGTATAGTATAGTATTTTCCGCAACAAAATTGGTAGGTGCGTCCTCCCAAAAAAAAAAAAAAAAAAAATGATTGGTGTGAGGTGCGGCGACAAAAGCCGAAGCTAAAGGTTTGAAACAAATTTGGGCGCGCTTCCCAAGTCTACTGCTTTACAGCGCATGCGTATGTATCGGTTTTGTCTTGTTCTCGCTTTTTCAAAGCCACGGAAGTTGCCAGGAAGGTCAGTTTCCTTGCTTTTTATTTTTTTAATGAACAGTTTCTTTTCTTTTTTCCAATAATTACGGAGGGAATGATTTTTTGTCTTAGAATCTTATGTATGGGAAGTTTGGCTAATGGGTGTCCAATGGCTTCTTCTAGCATCCATAGTCTCTTTGATTTCTGTCGTTGCTATAATCTTCTTGCTTCTTGCCAACTCGGTTTGAATACATGACGTTGTCTGTCTAAGAATCTCAACTCTAACTCGTTTCAGTAATAAGTATGTACCAATGACTTTCTCCACTACGCAAACCGTCCAATCATCTTTTTGTTCTAAACCCCAACTAGAAAATGATGTTTTTCTCAGTTTTAAAGGTGAAGATACTCGTAATAATTTTACGGATTATCTATATCATGCTTTGAAAGATAAAGGGATTAAAACCTTTAAGGATGATGAAGAAATACAGCTAGGAGATTCCATTTCACCGGAACTCTCAAATGCAATCGAGAAATCAAGAATAGCTGTCATAATTTTCTCTAAAAATTATGCGTCTTCCACGTGGTGCCTAGAAGAACTTGCGTTGATTGTTAAATGCATGGAGGGAGGGTTGACAGTGTTGCCCATTTTCTACCACGTAGATCCTAGTCATGTGCGGCATCAGAGAGAGACTTTTGCTGTGGCCTTTGAGAAACATGAAAAGCGTCTCCAGGAGAACCTAGATCAGGTGCGAATATGGAGAGATGCTTTAAAAGTGGTCGCCAATATCTCTGGAAAGAGATTAACGAACGGGTATCACTTGTTGATCTTTTTCTATTAAGCATTTTTTCTGTGCTTGTTCTAACTGCAATACTTATTACTTGAAATGTAGATGTAAACAGGTTAGACGTTTTCATGACCATAAAAGGATGACTTATATTTGTATTGAGTAACTACGACAACAAATTATTTTACAATATTTTTATAAACTATTGGTGAGATAATACGTTTGTTTTTTTTTTTTTTTTTTTTTTTTTTTTTTTTTTTTGTAAAAAGGTTAGTATCTCAAGCATTTCTATGTTCTATTTTACAACCAACACTAAATGTATATCATAGAAGATTAAGATAAAGGACGTCACCCAGAATGGGGTTAGAACTTAAAGTTAGGGGGTGGTTTTGCTGCTGTTTTTTTTTTTTTTTCTTTTTTTTTTTGTGTGTATTTGATATGTAAGCTGCTAGGTAAAAAAAAAAAATATTATTTTGATTAAAATTTTTTAAAGGGTTTGATGGTTTGTTTTGGCTAAAATTATTTGATTAGGCTTAATTTTTTTTATAATAATTTTACTATTGATAATTTTTTTTTTGTTGGACTAATTTTTTTAGACTTGTATATTTTGTTTTAGATTTTAGATTTATAAAAAAAAATTTATGGTCTTTAAAATTAGGAAAATGCTAGAACTACAAAATTTTTTTCAAATTATTGATGTGATGAGTTGTTATTGCTAATTAAAAAAAATAATATAAGTGGTGGGCTTAAATTCGAACCAATAAGAAATTTGCTACCTTAACAATTTGTAAAAACGTTGTACAAAAGTTTCTTATTATAACAATATTCTTAAAAGAATCAATGATATTATTAAGAGAGTAAAACTGTAATTTTATTAAACAAAATTGCTAAAATTAATATCCATATATATAATAATATTTATAAAAAAAAATATTGGAGGGCTATCCCCCCTAAGGGTGTGTTTGTTTGGAGGTAAAATTGGGTAGATGAAAAATTTTGAAGAGAAAATAAAAAAGAAAATCTTTTTGGAGTGTATTTGATTAAGTGGGGAGAAATGAAAATAAATAATAGGATTCAGGTATTTTCTCCCTTGACCTTCCAAAAAGTTCTTTCTAAAATGGAGAAAAAATTAAGTTAATTTCTGAAAAATGTTAATCGGCCATGCTTTTACACTTCTACCTCTCTTTTAAACCGCATTCAACTATGCGGCTACGCTACAGCAAGCAACCGAGTTATTTGTCTCTTTTTTTCCTTTTTGCCTTTTTCTCTCTTTATAACGTGTTCAGCTTTTTTTTTTTTTTTTTTTCTTACACACATACATATATAATATAATAACAAGTAAAAATAATATAATATAATATGAATGATGCGTAAATTTTTTTAAATATTATTTCAATAATTTTAATTAATAATAAGCAATATTTCTATTATTTAATAAGTATAATATAACTTATTTCATACATATTATGTAATAAGGGTATAAAAGTAGATTTACATAAATTATATTTTTTATCCTCTCACTTTTCTTCTCAACCAAACAAATAAGTTTTCTATTTCTTTATTTTTCCATCCCTCCAACTAAACACACATGAGAAAAAATTAAATTTTTTCTATCTTCTTATCATTTTCTATCTTCCTACTCTTTCATCCTCCTGTTATGTCTAACCATAACTCTGTCCATGTCACTAGTTCAAGTTTCAAGGTCATCTATACATGTGTGGCCCACATGGTTGGGAGGGAAACACAAAAAAAAAAGAGAGAAGAATAATGTTAGTGAGCAGGAAAAGGATTACTGTTATATGTTGTATGATTTCTGAGTAATGACAAGTGTGTGTTTTTTTTTTTTTTAATTTAATTCTTTTTAGGCCATGGGATAGAAGTAATGCTAAGATTACAACTTTTGCCATAACTTGCTCACATGGCAAGTTGTGAGTGGTGGAGTTGCAGACCACCACTTTTACTCCACCACTCACAACTTGCCACGTGAGCAAGTTGTGACAAAAGTTGTGGTCCTAACATTTTCCCATGAGACAAACATAATGAGAAAAATTAAGGGTTTTTTTTTTTTCTAGACAAAAAGGTCTTGGGTGCTACAGTGAAGAATTGTATCCAGAGTGACTCCACTTTATTTGGTTTAGAGAGAACTCAAATACTCAGATTTCAACATTCATTTCTCATTACTTAAAAGTTAAAACTCTAACCCCATATCTCATATCTATATATACATATATATATATATATATACACACACACACATATTGAATTTATTTATTTTTATATATTTATAAACATATAATTTAAATTTTACATATTTTATAAGCCTTAGTAGCCTAAGTACATTAACCCGGTGTATTACCTTGAATAAAATGTTTTATAGTAATTTTTAACATTTCTTAATTATATTTTACAAGCCGTACAACACAATATTTAATGTAGTATATTTTAAAAGAGTCACTTAGGTGCAGCAGAGTAATTCGTTGTAACTTAATTTGATTAATTCCTTCTCTTTTATCAATAAGAATCACTTTTATTTAAGTGTGCGTTTGGGATGAGTTGAATTTTTTAGCTTATCTACACTTTCAGCTAATTTTTGCAACTATTCATGTGTCCCACTGCACTTTTTGACACTATTTATGGATCTCACTATACTATTCAGCTAACTTTTACTTTTATTTACAATACTTTCAGCAAAAAAAATCTTAGTTTTAGTTAAATAAGCTGTTTCCAAACAAACACTTATTTTGTGAGTTCTTGAAGAGACAGACAGCAAAAGCTAACAAAAATCTCTTTTTAAGAAAGCCAAATCAGAATTTCAATTAAATTTAAGTAAATTTCATTTAAATTTAGGTAGTTTTCTAAAAAATTGAAAATGAAATCCATATCCAATAGTATAGTACCTACAGATTCAAGTTTACATCTAAAGCCATGTTTTTTTTTCTTTTATTTTTTGAAACTAATAATTCACTTTTATATGCCCTAGGATTTTGCCAAGAAAATAGAGCTCGACTATCTAGTTTAGTTCAATTTTAGAGCTCTTTTTTTGAGATGAACAAGCAGAACATCAACGCTTACATCCCAATTGGTTTATGTTGAAACAAAGATTTTTGTTATGTCTTTCTTATAGGTCTGAGACAGAATTTATCGGAAAGATTGTTGACAGGATATTAACTATATTGAAAGATAAACGTTCAATTGTTATTGAAGGCGGTTTTGTTAAAATAGACTCTCGTGTTGATGAAATGATTTCATGTCTAGATATGAATTTGAATGATGTCCGCTTTATCGGGATATGTGGGAAGAGTGGAATGGGCAAGACAACTCTTGCACGCGTGGTTTTTGACAAGTTTCGTAGTCAATTTGATGCTTGCAGCTTTCTCGAAAATGTCGAAGAAGTTTCTGAAGTTCGCGGCTTAGAGGCTTTACAAGAGCAACTCCTTTGCGATTTAAGTAAAGAAGCATTAAGTGTAACGGGTGTGTATAATCGAATCCAAGAGATCAAGAATGTACTACGTGATAAAAAGGTGCTTATTGTTGTTGATGATGTGCGTAAAGAAAGACAATTAAAAACATTAGTAGGGAAGCCTGATTGGTTTGGTCCAAAAAGTAGAATCATAGTAACTACTGAAGATGAAATGTTTTTGGAAAACAATGGAATTCAAATTGTATGTACGGCTAACGGACTAGATGATGACGAAGCTCTAGAACTTTTTAGTCATAATGCCTACCCCAAAGCTCATTGTGAAAATTATTCATTGGATATGGGTGACGATTTTGTCACTTATGCTCAGCGTAGTCCTTTGGTTATTAAAGTTTTGGGTTCCCATTTGTGTAAAAGAGAAAAAGAGGAATGGGAAAGTGCTTGGAATCAACTAAAAGAAATTCCCAATGAAAATATTCTAGAGAAACTTGAAATTGCTTTTAATGGGCTGGAGGATTTGGAGAAAAGATCATTTTTGGATATTGCATGTTTCTTCAAAGGAGAGGACCAAGAACGAGTAGCTAGTATACTAGAAACAGATTGCCAGGCGGGCGATAATATACAAAAGCTCATTGACAAATCTCTCATTACTATTGTAGGGGGAAAATTGTGCATGCATCATTTAGTACAACAAATGGGTTGGAAAATTGTTTCTAAGGAACCAAAGGAGCTTGGACCACGCAGTAGGTATTGGCATTGTCGTGATGTCCTTGAAGTATTAAAGACCAATATTGTAAGTGTATTATTATATAGACATAAATTTAGAGAAGTATATAATTCTACCATTCACGCAAGTTTTTGCTGTATCTACACTAATTTTATTGTTCTTGGTTCCTAGGGAACAGATCGAATTGAAGGGATGGTGCTCAATTTGTCTCCAAATGATGAACGAGAAGAATTGAATGCTGATCCATTGTCAAATATGACTAAACTAAGATATCTCAAAATTTGTAAGCTGAACCTTCCTCGCCTCAGTAATCTTTCCAATGAGTTACGTTTGTTGGAATGGCATGAATATCCTTTGAAATCATTGCCAAAGAGTTTCCAGCCGCCTGAACTTGTTGAGCTTATTATGCATCGCAGCAGTATTAAGCAACTTCCAAGGAAATTCAGTGTATGATTTTCAGTTATACAATTTTATTATTTATTATTTATTATTATTTTGTTCTGATTGCTTAATTTTCTATATTTACTTGTTGTTTTATCTCAGAACTTACACAAGCTAAAGCTCATTGACCTTAGAGACTCTCAAAACTTGTGCGAGACTCCCAACTTCAATGGATTGCCAAATATTGAAAGGTTGATTTTTAAAGGTTGTACAGGATTGCATGCGTTGCACGAATCTGTTGGAGGTCTTACACGACTTACTCTGTTAAATCTAAAAGACTGTAAAAGTCTCGAGAACCTTCCACAGGAGATCAACTTTAAATCTCTTACAATTCTAATTCTATCCGGCTGTTCAAAACTCAAGAAGTTTCCAAAGATTGGAAGAAACATGACAAGCATGTTGAAGCTTTATTTGGACGGTACTGCCATAGAAGAACTACCATCATCAATCAAGCATCTAACTGGCTTGACTTTATTGAATCTTCATGACTGCAAAAACCTTTCGATTTTTCCAAGTGTCATTCCTACTTTGGTATCTCTTAAAATTCTCAGTCTATCAGGATGTAAGGGTCAGCCACCAAAAACAAGGTATTTGCTTGGTCTCATTCCGACTTTATCCTCAATCGTTGCCACCGTCACCTATCTCACTGCTCAACAACCTGAAGCAGAGCCCATCAGCCTGTTGTTGCCTAAGTCAATCTCGGGATTAAGCTCTTTAGTTATTCTAAATCTAAGTGACTGTAATCTGTTGGACGGATCTCTCCCTGGTGATTTTGGCTACTTATTCTCGCTAAAATCCCTGGATTTGAGCAACAATAATTTTACATGCTTGCCTCATTGCATTTCTCAACTTTTAAATCTCATACTTCTTTATATGGATCATTGTAGCCAGCTTCAATCATTGCCATATCTTCCAGTAAGTACACAATTTGTTTCAGCACGAGGATGTACTTCACTTGAAAATTATTCAAATCAAGTAGTTGTTTGGAGTTCGGGTGAAACAGTATTCACTTTTATTAACTTCCTAGACTTGGCCGACGATGAAGAAGGAAAAATTGTTGATGTTTCTTTACAGGATATACATTTCCAAGCATTGTGGCGAAGATACATTGAGGTCTCTCTCTCTCTCTCTCTCTCTCTCTCTCTCTCTCTCTCACACACACACACAAATTGAACATCTTTTTACTTTGTCTTTTAATATTTTGCAGGACCAAATTAATCAAATCGAAGGTTTTTGCCTTGTTTCACCTCAAACTGATGAAATTCCAGAGTGCTTCGAGAAGGAGTATGGGCCATCTGTACGAATCCCACTACCTTCTAATCTGTCCAATAATAGAAGTTGGAAAGGGATCGCTATATATGTCATTTTTGTAGTCCCTAAAAAATTGGAAGATGTTTCTCCTGGTCAGGATTCGAAATACTTTCATGAATTTTTTTGTCATTTTGACATAGATGGCGATCTTTTAAATTGTCCCCTAGTCGTTAGGGTTCCTAAGGAAACATATGTTGGCTCATTTGGACTTTGGCTATACGTATCACATGCAAGGTTTACAGCACATTTAGACAAAGGGAGTTGCTTTGGCTCTTTGATTAGACCCAAAAGACTGGATATTAAGATTAAAATGTGTGGTGCATGTATTCTATATGATAAAGATATGATAGGATTTGTACAAAACTTACTACAAAACAACTTTGGGAGCCGTAATTACCTCAATCGAGGTCATGAAAAATTCATAGAAGACCATATGAGCAATTCCCAAAGCCGAAAGCTCAAGTCACAGCTTTCAAGATTGTATCAGGTCTCTTCCTATATCTCATGAAACTTCATTTAACCTAAAGTTTGAAGTTGATGGGTTTGGTCCAGTTATGTTATACTATTTCTTTCTGTGAGAATTTCACTTACATTTGTATATCCAACAAATATGTTAACAGTTGCGAAGAAAGTAGTTAAATTTTTTGTTTCTAAACTTATTATTTTTGTATATGTTTTTCTCTCTCATCCATATATTGAACATTTGAAAGCATTTATGTATTTTACAGGTAGATTGGGCACAAAACCATTTGTATGATTATAGCTTTCATCAGATTGCACGTCCAACACGTTGGTTCACTTGTAAAAATCTTGGGCCCCACATAGAACTGCAGTTGCCTCCAGGTGTACATGATGATTCAAAATGGTTGGGGTTCACTGTATATGCTTTGTATGGTATTCAAATGCAACGAGCTGGTTTCAGTTACAAGCTGGATTCAACAATTTTTCTTAGCCATTATAGTCTTTCAGCTAGTGATGAAGTTTATTTTGCACCTTGCAAGGCCTTGCACCTCTCTGGAGACGTTTTTGTTAAGTCATCACAAGATTCACAACGACTTTTGGTATTTTACATACCACGCCGGGTTTTTCAGTTGAATCGGTGTAGTCACATCGAGGCTTTATTTAAAAGCGGTTACCCAGGTGTGCAAGTTGAAATGTGTGATATCCGTCTCGTATATGAGCAAGATGTAGACGAGTTTGTGCAAACACTTGTGGAGTACATGTTAGGGAGTCCAGATGCCAATCATCAATCTGTTTCCAAACATCTTTCACATCAACTTGGAATGTTGCAAGGCTGCAACCATGAAAAACATTATAGTTGCCCATTGTTACCAGAAAGGTTAAAGTTTTCTGGACAAATATTTTGTTACCACACTTCAATGCAATAGATATGAAATTTGTTAGTCAAACTAAAGACATGTTTTTTGGTACTTGCAGTAGGCCTGACCTCCTTCTACAAGGGGAGTATACTTTACGGGAAACATTTCCTAATCAAGTAATTGCTGCAGGCACTTCGAAAAATTGAAGTCCAGGCTCTATTAATTTAGGCATATCATTTGGAAATGGGCAATGTGGAAGTAATATGTCAGGCAGCCTTGAATGTTGGTTTAAACCATATTTTCAGTATCTCTCCTCATTTGTAGCTATATATTATGGGCAATGTGGAAGTAATATGTCAGGCAGCCTTGAATGTTGGTTTAAACCATCTTTGCAGGTATCTCTCCTTCTCATTTGTAGCTATATCTATATTTATCTATATCTATACACTACAAAAAACGTGTTTTTAAGCTGTGTTTTTTCAAGCTACGTTTGCAAAAACGCAGCTATAGAGAGTGTTTGAGCCGTGTTTCACACAAACGCAGCTACAATACCAGAAGTGTAGCCGCGTGCATTGAACGCAGCCCAAGATTAGCTCTGTAGCTACGTTTCTTGATGTTTTAGCTACGTTTTGCTGGGTTGGGCTTAAGCCGCGTTTTAAAATCGTGGCTATAGACCCATCTGAATTTTTTTTTTTTTTAAAATATGTCCTAAGGCCGCATTTACACAACACGGCTATAGTTCTGCCCTAAAGCTGCGTTTAAGAGTTAAACACAGCCATAGGCAACCCTGAAGGTGCGTTTATATAAACACGGCTACAGTACCCAGTATAAATGAAAAAAACAAAATACCCCTAAGTTCTAAGAACACCCAAGCCACTCTCTGTATAATTTTTACCAAAAAAAAAAAAAAAACTCTATCTAAGCACTTCGAACACCCTAAGCCATGGTTAGACCCAATCTGCGACTCCCAGCTATTCACGCCCCCTCTACCACTGATCCTACTCACCGGCGCCAACAAAGTCCAGTCCTCCATCACTGGCGCTACCTTGGGTCTCTCATTCTCTCTCTCCATCTCTTAATCTCACTCAAGACACTCTCACAAGGCCAACAAACAGTAAATTTTGTTTTGATTTTTGTTTTAGTGTTTCCATTTTTGGTTTAGGGTTTCGATTTTGGGTTTAAATGGATTTTTTTGAGGGATTTGCTTCATGGGATTTTGATATTTTGTTGTTTTCTTGTAGGAACAAAACCTCTCTCTTAATGTCACTCAAACCTCTCTCAGTCTCCCTAACAGTAAGTTTTTAAAAATTATGAAAATTTTCAAATTTCATCTTTGGCACTAGATACACCATTTGGATTTGTTCTAATTAATCAGAACTATGAAATGGATTCACTTCGAATGGAGATTCTTTTCCTGTGGGTCATGTGTATGTGTGTGTATATATATTGCATCCTCATCTTTGTGACCTTCTTATTCCTAGAATTCTAAAACTCCTGATATTTTCATTTTTCTCTTGCAAGTTGGGCTATCAGGCAAGGCTCATTCACTTCAAAGAGATCTAAATATTCTTGCTGGAGCTAGAGACACATCTGAAAAGAAGGGCTTCCACATCATATTAACAGGTTCATGTGGAATTAATGGCATATTTTTCATTGATGATATTGTAAATTTAAAATGGACTATTTGTCCAAATTACTTTTAAGGATTAGGAACTAACCATATAATCCAGTATCCTCATGTTCATTTGCTACACTCCAATACTTTATCCCTAATAGGGTAAAATTTGTTTCAACTTTCAAGAATGAGTAAGCCTATAGTACATTACTACATGGACACTTCAGAATGAGTACCATACCTGTGTTGGGTGTGATCTGACATGGGTATAGATATACAACATTACTACTCCTGGATAATTTCTCAGTAGTGTTTTTTATTTGTTTTATTTTTTAAATGGAGCAAGGAAAAGGAGTGTATTAGAAAGGTTGGTACACAAGAATCCCTGTGTCCAAGAAGTTTTCTAAGAATTCTTAATCACTACTATATTTACAGCTTAAAATAAATGAGAGAGCATAAAATTATTTATATATATATAAAAAAAAGAATTGTACCTTTAGTGGTTGATGAAGTCATCGATGAGGGAAGGCTATATATTCTTTTATGGACATTTACATATATCCATAATTTCACACACATATTCACAACTGATGCAGGAATGTCCACATTTTATCACACAAAAGTGGATTGTGAAAAAAGAGATGTCAAATAGTGGATGTGTGAAAATCAAAACCCAATGAGGGAATTTCATTTTTTTTTTTTTTAAAGATATGTAGCATTGTACCATATTTCACCCAAGGTGGAGATGAGGATAAATTAAAAGTAATTTGTACTAAAGATCTATGCCCTTTTTGTAAATATGGCTTTGAAAATTTTTAAACTTAAACTAGTACATGTACAATACAGGATAGCATGATTATATGGTTTAATGAAATTTTTAGTTTGTGGGTGATGACAACAAATTCCTCTTTGTTAACGTCAAAATATGTTTTCCCCTCAATTTTCCCGTGCATGGTTTATGGTTGGTTCTTTATGTGTGTGAGATAAATTCTGATGTTCTTTAAATAAATATAAAATTATTTCCTTGGTGGCAAACGAAAATGCATGGTTTGATATCACTAATATTGAGATGAAGTTAATTATTATAGCCATCAGTAGTTTGTCTGCAAGTCATGTTTATCACTTGCACACATATTAAAGGCTTTAAAACTTTAGCTAGTTTTACATGTTATCTTATATATCATTCTATTTTTTATTATGGTTGTAGAGTCCATAGTAGCTCTACTTCAGCATCAAAATTATTGGATCTCTGGTTATTCATCTGTAAGTCAAATAATCTTGTAGAGGTTTAGATGGTGCTTAGTAGCCCTGAAAGTCATTGTTCTTCTTAATCAACATATACATGAGAAGGCTGAGCTTGAAAGTGATATTAATACAAATTACTTCAATTCTATTCTTATATTTTGAAAATCTTGTAATTTAAACCATTGTGTTAAGCTTCTTGTTGTGCATAGGGTGCCTAATTCAGCCTTGGTATTAAATGTTAAAGTATTCCTATTTATTTATTTATTTATTGTGCATGTAGATAGCTGTGATGATGTCCCTATTTTGTGTGTGTGTGTGTGTGTGTGTGTGTGTGTTGATTCTCTAGTATGAACTATTTTATTGTTTTCAAGTTGTGTACATTAACTTTAGTATGATGGGGTTATACTTGTTTATCAATCTGTAAATGCAAATATGTGATCATAAGAAACTTGATTGTTTCTCTGCCTTGTTTGGACTAGAAAGAGTACTCTAGTCTTCTTTATCAAAAATTTTGGGCCTACTTTTATTTTCTCAAACTGGACCTTTTAGAATTTCCCTCATCATGTTGAGCTTCTTTAACTTTTCAGGTGCAGCTTCCATGGTGTGCATCCGCTCATTGCATTAGATTTTTACTATGGCACACATCACACAAGCCTATTGAAAGGATTGTTAGTTGATTCAATTCTGCAATATTTGAACCAAGCCGATCTTTTCAGTTTTCTAACTTTCATTGGGGAATTTAAACAAACATATAGATCTATATGTTTGTTGAAATTCCCCAGTGAATAATTTCATTGGGTGTCTTTTATGTTGAAATTATTTGCTCTGCTGAAGTGTAGACCAGTGGGTGTGAAAAATTTACATGGTTCATTGATTTTGTTGCAACAAAAGGTCCTCCAATGCAGAGGAAGCCTTTGAAACATAGGGATTATGAAGTGGACCTTGAATCTCGGTTGGGTAAAACTCAGGTGTGTTGCTTTGTCCCTGTTTCTTTTCTAGAATTGTTTTTCTTCTTGCATGTGTGCTTAGGTATAGCTCATACCCATGGCTCTTAGCTATAGCTCATACACAACAATTGTAAAGTTACTAAAATACCCTTGACTCTAGAATAACCAAATAATATATGAAAACCTAATTAACTATCGTGGACACTTATTCTTGGGCTTTGCCTTAGGCTTCCAAAAAGGATATTCTTTCTTGTACCATGCTATGATTGCACCATCAGTTGTTCTAATTTTGTACATATCTTTACTTGGATACTTAAATGATAGGATTAGGATTATTTTAGTTTACAATGTGAAAGCTTTTAATGCTTATTAATTAGGATTTAAGCTTCCTTTTCATTGCTTAAAACTTTAACCATGACGTTTTAAAATCATTTTTCTCCCTTTATTTGGTGTCGGTGTATGTGAAGAGTTCTCTGTTTCCACACTCTCCATCTCCTTGTCTTAGGTGAAATAATTCATTTCAATCTTTTTTCTTTACTAGATAAGTTTCCTTTATGTGTTTCTCATATTGATATTAATAATTTCCATTTGTTTTTGGTTGCTCCAATGAGGTTTAGTATTAATAACAGTTGATATTGCCTTTGAAATTGTTGTTTTGTATAGCAGACAATGAAATTTTCATGAAAATGATCAAGGACATATATGTATTTGTAAAATATATGGAGCTTGGTTTGTTTTTGTATGAACATATATAACAGGAAAATGCATTGGTTGCATCTATAAATGTGGTTAGTGCTTTGCATATGCCTACTAACATGTTATTTTGCCAGTTAAAATTGCCCCACCTTTTTTCCCATTGCATAATCTAAATGTTTAGTATTTTCTTACAATTTGGTAAATGGATATTTGTATCTCACAAACTTTTGCAGTCAATCATTGAACACAACCGAGGAAAACGAACCCTGTATTTATGCTGGCATTTCCTATTTGTAAGTAGTTCTCTTACAAAATTCATATGTTGTATGAAGCTTTTCACATTTAAATTCTGTAGGCTATGCAAAATTGAGGGCTTGGTTGTATGATAAGTCTTAATCTGAGCTAGATTATAAGAGAAATTCAAATTTATTATTTAAAGGCCACTCTTTACATTGTTATCCCTTTGAAAGAATACTAATCTGTTCAGACTTGACATATTTTCAAAAAGATTTCTAAATCAAGACAACTATAGCCTTGGATTATTAAAACTATTCCCATGAAACTAAATTCCAATAAAGCTAAATCAGATTTAAATATTGCTTACTAAGTTAAGAACTTCTATCCCACCATCAAAATTTAACAAAAGCTCTATGTGTGGGTGTATATATATTGCTAAGCTTAATTGAAAAAAAACTGTACAAATTGAAGCTCAAGTTTAACAGTTGCCACTTAATTTCTTTCTCTCTTTCTATTTCTTCTAATACTATTGCTAGGTTAATGTTACTTATGCTGCTGCTGCTTAATTAGTTAGGCACGCTTTTCAGTGATGGGCTGAAAATTGCAGCACTGTAAAAAGGTAATATATGTATTTTTCTAAAACTACTCTTTGGATTAAATTTTAAAGTTTTATTTAAATTATAATTGCGTAGTAACAATAATTACCCTTGTTTTTACCTTGGTAATATATTCAAGTATTCTTTAAACAGCCACCTTGTTCTCTGGACTCTTGTACGCAAAAATATCCTTCATATAGAATAAAGTGGACATTCCCCAAAATAGTAAGCCTCCATACCGTATCCTTATCAACAAAGCACTATTCTATCGAAATTTGTGCATTACAAGTTTTCTGTTTTACATTTATATATCTTTCAAATCTCAATTTGTGTCATATGTTAATATGATTGTGAAGATTCAACATATAGTAGCCCAAACACCTACATAAATGCCACATTGAATCACAATCTTCTCAATACTGTGGTACTGCTACTTTATTCGTCTATCTCATTTTAGTGGTAATTTAGTCAAGAGATGTTTTGTTTTCATATACTTTGACGGTAATGTGGTTACAGACATTAAGTAACAAGAACAAGGTCAGTCGAGGTAAATAGAAGGAGATAGCAAGGTCTAGGGCCAAAAGTTTTGCAAGAGTTTCTGATGACATGGTAAGAGATGCATTACAAGTGTTACTGTATTCATGTATCACATAAGCTGATTTTATGCTTCCGAATCAAACTAAATGTTGAAAATACTCTTTTTACTTTCTTGCTGGTGGTAGATATAAACTTAGAATTCATGAACACCTTAGTTAATGCAAATGATAAACAATTGTGTTTATTGTATGAAATTTTGTTCATCATGTAGGCTTCGGTCGAGTGCGCAGATGTGTATCTAAAAGTATACAAGAGGAGAGATGGGGCTGCTGTTACTCCCCATGTGCAAGAGAACATGGTAAGCACAATTTGAATCGAATTTTAGTGTATTTCGTGTTTGTTTTGTTTATGGTGTGTAATATGTTATTTGGTTCTTGTGGGAAAATGTACAAAATAAGATGGAAGAACTTTTGAGTCAAGAGGGCATGCGACTACAAGGAAAGCTTGGTAGTGGAGTCCTTTGGTCCAAAGACGATGTGTATGCTCGGGTGTTTGGTCCAGAGTGCCCTGGACGGGTACGTGGGGTGGGATTTGGAATCACTCCATCTGGAAGAAGTGCCACAAACGCTTCACAGTTTACCTCGACTCTATCGTTGTCAAACAGACCGAACCAAAGGATTTCGAAGTTGGAGAACAACTCCTCTATCCTTAGGGAGCAACTAGCCCAAGTACAAGAACAACTCTCCCAATTAGAAGCAAGGCACCAAGAACAAATCTTCGAAGTAGAAGCAAGGCACCAACAGCAAATGGCTGAAGTGATGACGCACATGAATGCAATGTTCGCCCAACTTAGCCCTTGTATGCGTGATTTGGATACGTCTCAGGTACCAAACATATATTATTTAGTAAAACACTATTTTTTGCAATGCATAGTTATGTGATATTAATACGATGCCTTTAATATATTCAAAGTGGCAATGCTTGATGGGGACTCTCCATAGGAATGAAACTGTGAATCCTCAGGTAAAAAAAATACAACTTTGAAATCGTTATAACATATACAACTATATTGGGAAAAAATTAAAAATAAAAATCAGATATATTCCTGCCTTTGTTGGTTTTATTCCAATATAAAGGTCCCCACATCAATATATATGAAGCAAGAAGTAGGGATATAGATGTACTATAAGACATAAAATCAAATTAGAAAATTTCAACCACAAATGTAGATAGGAAAGTATCCTTGTTCCAAAACCCTTTCAAGTGAACATTTTTATACATGCCTTTTTAAACTTGCTAAATGTAGCTGATAGTTCCACGATGCATGAGTGTTTTTAAGTGTTTGCACTGTTTTCAAGTTTTCCAAGCTTAGGGATTTTTGCAAGACCAATTCAACCCAATTTCCAGTGTTCTCATTGTCACAGGTAATTGGCTGTAGCTATGGGCATTGGACTGACTGATCAAGCACCATGATGCTTGCTGGAAACTGGCTGATCAAGTACCATAATACTTGCTGACAATTTTTTGTGATGTAAAAAATTCTTGTGATGTAAAAATCTTTTGTTGGGAACTTGTTTTGTTTATGTTATTATTTTTTTATGTAAATTATTTGGGGCAATGCAATCTTTTGACAATGAACTTGTTTTGTTTGTTGGCAATTGGTTAGGTGTTGGAAATTTGTTTTGTTGGTTCCAATTGGTTGCATCTGTTGAGTGTTGGCAGGAATTATATATTTATGTAATTATTTGTTTTGGGCAGGAATTATAGATTTAGCAAGAAAAAAAAAATAGAAAAAAAAAACCTATAGTTGCGTTTTTAAAAACACGGCTGCTATAGAAAAACCTAATGTAGGGGTCTATAGTCACGTTTCAAAACACAGCCCAAAGCAGGTCTATAGCCACGTTTTATTACAAAATGCAGCTATAAGTCTTAACGTATAGGGGTGGAAAAATGCAACTATAGGTCCAGGGTATAACTGCGTTTTAAATGCAGCCTAAAGCTGGTCTATAGTCGTGTTTTTTACAAAACGCAGCTATAAGTCTTAGCCTATAAGGGTGGAAAAACACAGCTATAGGGGGGAAAACGGAGCTATAGGTCCAGGTTATAACCGCATTTTAAACACAGCCTAAAGCGGTTCTATAGCTGCGTTTTTTACAAAACACAGCTATAAGTCTAAGCCTATGGGGGGCGGAAAAACACAGCTATAGGTCCCCGTAGGGGGCTATTGTCGCATAGTAAAAGCTGCGTTTGAAAACGCGGCCCCTGAAAATGCGGCTATAGCCTACAGCTGCGCTTTTGAAACGTGGCTAAAGCCCGCTTTTTTTGTAGTGATATCTATATAATACTAAAAGCTGAAGCGTAGCATTTAATATTGCTACGCTCACAGTGAGCCACATCAGCAACCATGTCATTTCCTTCATCTTTTCTGATTTTGTCTTACAATTTTAAAATAGTTTTTATCAATTTTAAAATACTAATAAAAGAAAAATGATTCCCAGCCTTATCTTCACCATAAAGCCCAATTTTTATAGCTTTAATTATAGATATGCATCTCACATTAATGATAACTTGCATGAAGCCCAAACCTATATGTTGTCCACCATAAAGCCCAAATCCAGCTGAATGGTCTTTAATTTTTAACAGCAGCCCTTTCTGACTCCCCACCTTTTTCTTTACCTCTATTTCATGGTTTCAAAAATCAGGCATTCCGCTTGCTAATGCCAACCCCTCTCTCTTCTAAAGACGGTTTCAAATCTTCACTTCGGATTCATAATGCTAGGGCTCTCCCTAATCTATAATCACGACTCTTCGTTTCTCCAGATGTTCAAGTCCTTTCAGTTGCTGCCGTTTGTGAAAAACCAAAGGCAGGGTATTTAATGCAAGGTGAATTTTTTACAGTCTCCATGTATCTTTTAGTTTGGTTTTTAATTTTTCCATTCCACTTATCTTTCAACCTTGCAGTGCCACGACTACACAATTGAAGATCTCATCACCAAGAGCTTCAACAACGTCAACATTGTCCTCTTTAGCAATCAGATTGGCTAGATGAATATGGAGAAAGGTACATCATGACAACAATGCCTAATCTTTTTCCCTCTCTCTCTCTCTTTGGTATTGGAGCACCCACATTTCATTTTTTAATTCTTTGGGGTTTTCAATTCTGGCAGATTATTATTTTATTTAGTTTCTCAATTTTTTGAATTCTATTTTTTTTTTCTTTGGTTTCTTAATTCTGCTCAAGTGTTTGAAGAAATGCTTAAACTGAACATTGGATTGGATGTGTGGAACCCAATTGCTTATGCACGTGCAATGCTATTTACATATTTCTTTTAAATTTTGTTGTCAATTGTGATATCAATATTAGTTCTTTGGAAATTTGGTTTTCTTTTTAAATGTTGTAGTTTTATTCAAGTATATGTATGTGAGATTGATCTATGTAAGCTCTACATATATATATATATATATATATATTTGTATTGGCATATTCAATTTGTGTTTGCCAATTGGGTTTGTGTGTGACCTTGCGTCCTTGCTATCTAATTGTTACTTTCTTTCCCTCAAAAGACTGAAAACTTTGTTATGTTGAGTTATTTGAGTTTCGTTTGAATGGTTTTTACTGTTTTTTGCAGGCAAACTTTGGCTTTGGGAATTTTTTTTTTAATTTTATGTTAATAAAGCATATTTACACTCAAAAGTTGGGTTAGTAAGTGAAGGGTTTTAGTGTTGATTAGCTTCTTATTTTTGGTTTTTAGGGTGCATATACTTTATAGGAATTTGTAGATGTTTTGGGGTTTTGTTTGCTTTTTGTTCAGGTGAATTTCATGTAAGACATGGTTGAGATTTGTAATAGAAATTCGATGTGAAGTTGACCATAAGCACTTGTGTGCCTTAAAATCAAATCCACCATCTGGTATGGTTGTGCATATTCTACCTTCAATTCTTAGAGTACAGGTAATGTCCTCTTCAGACTTATCAATCTTTGAAGCCTATTTAGTTCCATGATAAATTATTTTATCTTGGGTCATTCACATCTTAATTCCCCAAAACCATTATTTTCCATAAATTCAACCATTAGTGCAAATTGCTCGATATTGATTGGCTTCTAAAAGGTTAGGCCTAACAAGTTTTAATGGGGAATTCAATTGCCAACTTTGGTAAGTTGGGTCCATCAAATTAACAAATCATATTCTTTTTTTTTTTTTTTTTTCATGAGTCCTTCATTTGCTACTTAATATAACATTGCAAGTGAGATTTTAGATGGTGATTTGTTCTAAACCTCATGGATGCTATTTCAATGCAAAGGACCTAGTCAGTTTCTAAACTTGTTGTTGATGCTCATTTTTTTTGGAAAAAGCCCAACAGCAGGAAGAAGGCCAACAATATGGGCAGGAAAGAGTTAATAGGATTGAGAGAAAACCCATTAAGCCTGAGTAGCAAGAATAATGGGTCATAGGCCCATAAGGTAAACAAATGGACCTTGAGGAAAGCAAATGGGCCAAAAGGAGCCCGGAGAAAGATGTAGTAAACCCATGGGCACTATATGATGTAGAAGAGTAAGAATGGACCACAATTGGCCCGAAGTAATGAATTAAGAAAGTAAGGGGTTGATGGAAAGCCATGAACCCCAAGGGTGAAGTTGGGTCCATCAAATTAACAAATCATTTTTTTTTTTTCATGAGTCCTTCATTTGCTACTTAATATAACATTGCAAGTGAGATTTTAGATGGTAGTTTGTTCTAAACCTCGTGGATGCTATTTCAATGCAAAGGACCTGGTCAGTTTCTAAACATGTTGTTGATGCTCATTTTTTTGGAAAAATCCCAACAGCAGGAAGAAGCCCAACAATATGGGCAAGAAAGAGTTAGCAGGATGGAGAGAAAACCCATTAAGCCCGAGTGGCAGGAATAATGGGTCATAGGCCCATAATGGGCACTATATGATGTAGAAGAGTAAGAATGGACCATAGTAGGCCAAAGTAATGAAATAAGAAAGTAAGAGGTTGATGGAAAGCCCATGAACCCCAAGGGTGAAGGATATGGTAATTGGGCTAGGGAAGCCCGAAAAAGTTAGTAAAGGCCCTTGGGAATGTAGAATTAGAGAATGGGCCGAGGATGCCAAAGGAAAGCAAATGGGCCGAGGATGCCCAAGGAAAAAGAAATGGGTCAAAGGAGCCCACAAGCAATGTAAAGCCCAAAACAACATAGGTACAAGCCCAATGATAGTATTGGGCTACCAGAATTTAACAAAAGGAAAGCATACCGTAGGCCCAAAAGAGGACCAGCAGGTATGGATCAAATAACGCCGCAGTAGGAATAACAAAATGGCATGGCAGGAATACTGGCAAGCCAACAGAAGGAGCAAACAGTGGGCTAAAAGGGAGAAAACCCCACACCTAAGCAAGGCCCAACCCTTAGAAGAAGCAAGCCATAAAGAATGAAAGATCAAAAAACAGTTCACGCCATAAGAGGCCAAGAATGAGCGGCAGAACGTGCAGACGAACCTCCAGCCCATGGCAATCGCATGAGCAACAGACAAGCTTTGGACATACACAGAAATGGAGCACACATAAATCCCAGGCACCACCAATCTGTACCTAGCCAATACAGGAGTGATGGGTCATGGGTCAGAGGTCAGAGGTAAGAGAGACTATGGTCTGGTCGTGGGGAGAAGGGAAAGTCTATTTTGGGGTTCCCACTCAAACTCTTTTAGGGGAAATGTCATGCTGGGATGACATACCACCCAAAAGAGTGAGGATGAGTTGGAACCACTGGGTGCATGCCATGAGGGATAGCAAGAAAGAATACCCACACTGTGGAGGATAAAAATGCCATGGTGAACAAGCAAACAAAATAGTTTTCTTTGTCTGGTAATGGGGAGTGGCATAGCCAGTACAAGTAAGTGGTGGTGGCCAGGCAGCTAACAACCCAATGGGTGGTAAGGAAGGACACCCAAATCCAGACAAAAGTAGTTAAAGGGTAAAAAGGTAAAAACTAGTCACGACAGGTAGTATATAAAAGGGCATTCGCCGTGCACAGTAAAGGAAGAACAGTAGTGATCATTGAGAGAGAATCACAACATCACCATCACCACAACACTACATAAGTGAGCACCAAGAAAGAAAAGAAAAAAAGAATTAAAAAAAAAGTGTAAAATGGCAGGCATGCACTAGTAGGCTAATCCCTTCTCCCCTTCTAAAAACCTACTCTCTGTTGAGGATAAAGGATTCTTTTAGGCATAAGTCATTCAAATCCATTCCTTCAAAGTGGATAATTTCTACGGCAGGATCTTCCTAAGAGGTTATTCACATTGAGGAAGTGGTTCCCTCTTTGGTCTTAGTCCCATGACACAACTAAACACAACAGACTAATATTTTCCTTCTTTGATTTCATTACTTATCTCGTCCTTGCAATTTCATTTATAATGTGTTCCTTGTTGCTACATCGTTCCTTTTCCTTATTTAAATTAAAGACCCCGTACTTGTCTTGCTTGGCAGTAAACTTATCTCTTTTATTATTGTTTTTATATTTGTCTGCCGTAACTCCTTTATTTTTCGTTTTATGTAACAGCAAGTGTGTTGTCTTTATCGTTGTCCCATTGTATTCACCTGCCATAACTCTTTTGTAACAGCTACGCCTACCATGGGCACGTAATCAAAGTTTCAGCAAAAAGGGGGCATAGTTTGTACACAAGCTGCACCAAGGTGGGTTGCAATTGGACCGGTCCTAACTCTCCTACCCAAAACACTTGGGTCTCAATACGGCAGGAGGCAACCCAACCCAAAAGAGCAAAAGGACCCACCACACATGTCAGCCAAGCAAATTATAAGTTAAAGTTTCTCTGTTACAGTTAATCAAAAAATTTTTTTTGGGGTTTTATTTTCAATTGCAAAAATTAGGAACTTTTATATGCAATTTGGATTTTTTTTTATGAAAATTTCAATCTAGGACCGTTAGCTATTTAGGTTTTGCAATGTTAGCCAACAAGTGCAGCTCCTAAAACATGGTAATAGCAGCCACCTATTTCTCCTCATCTCAAAATGAATATGGCGCTGACCTTTTTCAAAAAGCCACCAATTATGCAAGTTTGGGTATTATTGTTAGAGATAGTTATGGTTCTCTTATTGTAGTCCATACTGAATTAATTCCTTGCCAAAGATTGTGGATGGTTGCCATAGCTATGTTGAGAGCATCACACACGTTAATTTAATATTTTCATTTGAATACAGTAAATTGATTTACAAAGCAAGCACTGTTATGGTCAAGGGTGAAAGTTTTTAATTTGAGTACTTTCTCTTGGCTTTTAGATTCTTTGGGCATATTTTGATATGATTAGGCAAGGTCACTGTGCAGAATCCATTGTACCATTTAGAATACTTAATATTTTGCATTTCTTACTCTATGCAAATTGAGTGCATTTGATTTTATTTGTAGGAATTGACTGCAACTGAGACAAAGCACAAGAAAATGTGGTGGCATTGATGAATAACTACCAAATTTGAAAGCCACTAAAGGTACTCCCTTTCTCTATCTCTCTTGCCTTTATTTTTCTCCTTTGAACTGTATATGGAGGTTTCATTGGACTTGGCCAATGCACCATTCAAAAATTATGACAAACTGTCTGAAAAATCGGGGGTGGGGGGGGACCTCTTCCATTTTCTATGGACCATACAATAATAGTAAGTTTGTATCCTTAAGATTTTTCCTTAATGTTCCATCTTTTAGGTTTTAAGTAGTTATTGAAGAGAGACACAACTTGATTATTTACTATTTAATGGTCCTTTCTTCATTGTTTTTTTATTTATTATTATTTGGTTCTGTTGTGTGAATTGTAAATTGTCAAAGTTGAACTTTAATTTGAAGGAAAACTACTGGCTAGGGTGCCTCAATGTTATTTGGGAGCATGGGATGCTTTTTTCACTATTGTGAGAAGATCAATTTACTTTCCACAATATTGGGCCTTTTTTTTCCGTATCTCAATGCATTATTTCGAATACCTTTCAAAAATTAGGATCTCTAAAGACTAATCTCAAAACCTCCAGTTTTATTAGGTAAATCAATTAATTTATGAGAGGTTTATGTGTAGATTACTATGTAGAAGTCAGATGGATAGAGGGAGAACAGAGAGATTGCAGAGAAATGGATTCAACTATTAGCACTCCTTATTCCTTAGTCACAACTATGAATGCAATGGACACATTCAATTAATAAAAATTAGGAAAATTATACTTTACCCATCTGTGGTTTGTCCCAAATTTAACTTACCCACCCATGGTTTCATTTTTGACACTTTACCCACTTGTGCTTCACTCCACTACCATTTTGTTTCCCACCTCGTATTCTGCTGTTACTCTAACAAGTTTCTTATCAAAAACACAACCCATGAAAGATCAAACACGCCTCTCTAAAAAAAAAAAAAAAAAACACTCCCACGCCTACAGTGCTCACTAGACAATGATCTAAAGGCTACAATGCGTCTTTCCTAAGAGATTGAACCGAGACCCAGCTGGGGTTTGATCGTGCAACTACACTGAGGAAGAACAAGGCAGAGTCTGGTTCATCTCCATCAAATAGTATTTTTGATTCGTGGGTATCAATCCATCTCCTTATTTCTGGTGAGTTCCTGGGTGAGTTCCTGACATTTGAGAGCTTCGAGTTTGGTTTTCTTTTACTTTAATATGCTTTGTTTATCTGATTCTAGGTAGATTTTTGAAACATAGGGTTTTTTTTTAAAAAAATTTCGAATCTAGGTTTATGCAGCGCACAAACTTTTTTTCTGCAGTGCCGGGCTTTGTGTTTTTTTCTTTACATTGTTCAAAGGGGCTGCACCTGGATTTGTCTAATATTATTTGTTTTGTGCCTTTTTCGACATTCCCTTTCCATGGTTTCATCTCCCAAAAATAGAATAAAAGCTTTTAAGAAAATTGTATTTTTCTTTGTTGTGGTTTTTGTGGACCACATGATACATACCCAATTGGTTGCTTGAAATATAAAACATTCAGGCATAAGACAATTTAATATACGCACAACTTGAGAATTGGCTTCCACTAAACTAAAGAAAGTCAACCAATTTAAAACAGGCCCTACTGCATAATGGCTTCCACTTATACACCTTTTGGTGCTGTCATGTATAGTGGAAATTATCATGCTTATCATTTTTTTTCCTGTCTTGTACGGAGGATACATACCCAATTGCTTAGCAGCAGGTTGCTTTCTAATATAGTAATGCTCAAATTCAGGTAATGCAATGGGCATTCTCAAACCTTTTTAGTTCACTATTGTTAGTGTTTTAAATGAAAGGAATTTCTTAAAAATTGATCTTAAGTTTCATAGTGTAGTTTTTCCTTAGTCTATGTGGTTTATTTATTTGTATTATAGACAAATGATGTTTAACTTTGCTTTGTAATAGAATATATTATACATGTCACTGAAGGACCTCAAAATATTAACATTTTAGGTTCTATATATAATTGTAATGCTTGAAAGTTTGATACTTCTGCTTGGGCATGATTCAGTGGCACATTATTCACATCAAGTTTTTTCCCCATTGTTAACTTCAGTTTGTGGATTTTGTCATTCATATTGTGTTTATATTTTATATGTAGATGGCTAACTTGAGATTCACTTTTGAGATTCATCATGGTGGCCACTTTGTGTGGAATCCAGATTTGGTATATTTAGATGGCAATGTTTCTATTATTGATGAGGTTGACCCCGATAGATTGAGTTTATTTGAAATACAAGATATTTGTGGTGAGTTGGGGGCACCAAGTACAAGTACATTTCATTACCTTATTCTTGGAGGTTACTTAGAACATGGGTTAACGGTTATAAATGGAGATGATGATGTACTTAATATGTGTGACATTCATGTTGCATGGCCTACAAATAGAATAATACTATATGTTGAGGGTGGTGAGGAGCCACTTGCAATTGAGGAGCCAATTGTTATTGAGGAAGTAGGGGGTCAGGATGGTGATGATGAGCATGAGGTGGGTCAAAATGATGGTGATGTGCATGAGGTGGGTCAGAACAATGATGATGTGCATAAGGAAGGTAATGTGGATGCTAAAGGAGGTGGTGGGCAAGACTGTCCAGATTTTGATTGGTTAGAGGAAGGGTTTGAGGGGCTTGATTTTGATGATGATGTTTTTGGGAATCTAGATGATGGGCGATCTACCCATGATGGAGTTAGTGATAGTGCAGCCCCACATAGGCCTGCTACAGCTAAAAATGACAAGGAATTAGCCATTAGGTCTAGTGCAATAGAGAATGAGTGTGAGGAAGAGGGTAAATGGATTGACCCGCCTATTGAAGATGACATGAAGAGTCTGTTAGGGTCTAACGATGATCAGCCAACCCTAGCTGCTGCAAAAGAACTTGAGTTTAATGTCCAAACTGACATGAGAAAACCAGTGTTAATGAAGGGAATGAAGTTTCCAAATTCTAAGGTTTTTAGGGAGGCCTTGAGGGAATATGCCATAAGGAAGCTAGTAGATATCAAGTTCAAACTAAATGAGAAGAAGAAGATATCAATTTATTGCATAAATGAATGTGGATGGAGGTGTTATGCATCTTAGCTACCTAGGGAGTTGACATTCAAAATAAAAATATTCAATCCAGAATGCACCTGCCCTAGATCCTTCAAACACACCTAAGTGACTGCAAGTTATATTGCAAAGAAGTTTATGCAAGATTTTGACAAAAATCCTAATAGGAAAGTGGTTGGTGTTCAACATCATGTGAAGCAAAAACTTAGAGTTAACATAAGTTACAGTCATGTGTATAGGGCAAAAAGGAAAGCTACTGATTTGATTACTGGGGATGAAAAACTGCAATATGGGAAGCTTAGGGATTATGCAGAGATGATAAGAAGGAATGATATAGGAAGTAGGGGCTTTTTGCAAACCGAAATGGAAGATGAAAATGCATAGCCCAAATTTAAGAGAATGTATGTTAAGTATAATGCACAGAAAGTTGGTCAAACTACATCTCAACCTGCACCACACAGTAGGCCTAAGGCAGCAACTTAACCTCCAACTGTATCTAGGGCCAACTTGTTCTCTTCATCCTCACAGCCAAGTTTCCATACCCCTAGAGAGACATGGGGGTTTTTTTGAGATGGCTAGCTCCCTCTCTCTCTCTCTCTCTCTCTCTCTCTCTCTCTCTCTCTCTCTCTCTCTCTAGGGAAGAACAGGAGGAATTAGCACGCAACAAAAAGAAAGTTAAGAATGTTAACCATGCAGGCTTTCGAGAAGGGCTGGAGTTAGGCCCATCGTCACCTAGCAATGGCCATGGGCAGTGGAGTGGAATGTCTTCCTTCAAAGATAAACTTGTTGGTGAAATACCAGGTGCCTATACACAGGCCTTTAGTTTTGGAGAGCTCATGGAGGATGATGAAGGCTCAGACGAGGAAGTTGAGGCATTGTGGAAAGGTCTAGTTGCATGCAGGTTTTCCAGAGAATTTAAACAGCATATTCGAACTCCATGCTCAAAAGCTGTCATTGTAAAGGTCTTTGGTAGGTCGGTTGGTTTCAACTTTCTCCATAACAGGCTTCTTTCACTATGGAAACCTACGGGTAGACTAGATTATGTTGACCTGGGGCTTGGATTCTTTTTGATTCGGCTTTCATTGTAGGAAGATTATGAAGCTGTCCTTAGAAAGGGGCCTTGGTTTATTGGAGAACGTTTCCTTTCCATTTGACCATGAGAGCCAAATTTTCGGCCGGCATTAACTAATGTTACCTCCATAGCAGTGTGGGTAAGGCTTAATGAACTTCCGATCGAGTACTATAATGCTGAAGCTTTCCTTCATATTGGAAAGACCATTGGAAATGTGCTTAGAGTGGATATGCATACTACCTTCGAAACTAGAGGGAGGTTTGCCAGGATTTGTGTTCAAATTGATGTGGATAAACCGTTGGTCACAGCTGTGTTGATCAACAGGTTTGAACAACCTATTTGCTACGAGGGCATTCAAAAACTATGTTTTGATTGTGGAAGAATGGGCCACCATAAGGAGAATTGCCCGTACAATGTCCGTTGAGACACGCTGCCAAGGGAGGGGAATACGGTGGATGCTGGTGAGATGGGATGTTGCTCATGCGAGGAGCATGGGACGAGCTCCGAAAGGGTAGGTGAGGGCCCCAGTGGGGTCGTGCATAAGAGTGGGCAAGAATGTGTGCAAGAAGGTACATACGGACCTTAGGTAGTGGTAGGTCGTAAGAAGGGTGGGACAAAATATCAGAGGTATGGTCGGGTCCCTTCTGTTCTGGAAAAAGGCCAAAATAATGAAGCGTGTGGCGATCTTGGAAGTGAGATAAGAGAAACAAGGTCATAGGGAGGGAAGATTTTAGTCACGGGCTTGTAAGGGAAGCGAAAAGGAAATTATCTCAATCAAGGCCTATTAATCAGGGAGCCCAAGTGGCAAATGTTATTCAAAATATAAGGGACGTAAAGAGCCAATAAACCCAACTTGCCGTAGACTTAAGCCCAAGGGCTTTAGATGTAACGAGTGTGAGCTTTTAGGCCGGGAATGATCTGGCAAACAATAAGCTTAATCAGAAGGGATCTGTCAAAGGAAAAAAGGCCCCTGCCTGTGCTAGGGCATCTCAAGATTCTAGCTTAGGTGCCGTTGAAGGAGAGCTCTGCTTTTCTCCTCGTGCGGGTCAAGTGGATAAACAGTCATCTCGGTTGGCTGACGAGCAAGCATCTCATGGTGAAGACCCTAAGTTGGAAAGTAATGAAGGTTGAGATCAGAGAACTACCCTTGAGATGCAGATCACAAACACGCCAAGGTCAGAGGTGGGTTTCAAGTTTAGAGGAAGTTGTAATGGGGATTCTAGTGGTAGTGCTAACCGAGACTCGTGCCTTGTTGTTTCGGGTCATAGGGTGGATAAGCAACGAGCTTCAAAGAGTATGGAAGTGGATTTTCCTGTTGCTAAAGGTGAGAGTAAGGGAAGACGGGCTACTGGACACGAGTTTAGTGTGGACAGAGGCGATAAATCCTTGGTGGTTTCTTCTAATGGCTGTACCGATGGTGGAAGTAATTCGACGAGTGGTGTAGGTAATGTTGAAGCAGAGCGGATGGATATGGAGGGAGAAGGCGTAATTGCTGCCAACCTTTGATGAGTGCTCCACCTCACAGCACTCTTTTCCTCATGAATATAATTGAATGGAACTGCAGGGGCGCTCGGAAGCCCTCTTTTCACAGTTATGTCCAAGAGTTAATTAGGATTCATAATACGACAATTTTAGTGGTGATGGAAACTGTCACGCCCCAAACCCGATACCCGGATTTGTGACCATGACCGGCATGCTAATATCAAGCTTAAACTTGGTATTAACAAGAACCAACTTAACTTTTACAAATCTTTTACAAAAGCTTATTTCTTTCTTTTCATTCTTGTTTCTTTACTTAAATGATATAACTTTTCACTTGACATTCAGAGCATCTACACTGTACTCAAAGAATAACATAATCCACCAGTTACTCAAATTATAAATTTCACATAATACATCTCTTAATGCTTTAAGGTACACAACTTTCATTAGATCCTAAAATACACCATACTACAAATCTAAACATCAAATTGCTAATTTAGGATCTATACTTTTAAAACTAAAACCAGCTCCTTCCAAAATTTGACTAAGGCTCTCTCTGCTCCAAAATAAAACCTATTAACTGAAAGAATGGAAAGGGTGAGCTACACAGCTCAGTAAAGGTAAGATACATGAGAATTTAATAAGGATGCATGTAAATCAACTCATTTCATTCTATAAATATGTAGATAGGAGAACATCTTTTCATGCATAGTATTTTATACTATTTATAATAATAACTTTCCTTCATAAACTTCTTCTTTTCATGAGAGCTTTTAACTTTTCACAATGCATTTAAACAAAAGCATTCTCTTATGATTAATAACATAATATAGCTGTTGATAAATAACTTATTGGTTAATCCATAGTTGATAAGTCTGTACTTATTTGGGAGGCTTCTAGCACTACGATGCTAGGCACTTTATTTTAATATTTTTTATTGATTGGTACTCTTCTGCGTGTCGCTTTCTCTCTCTTTTTCTTGAATAGTCTGCGCATGGCACCTAAGCACAAAACTACTCCGTCCTGAAACTCTCTTTGTTTTGGGGCATCCTCTTCTTCTGATCCTACTCCTTCTCACGTCAGGTTCCATAATGATAAAGCCCGTCAGGACTTTTTGGAGAACTTCTCCAAACGTGGCATTCATTTGGAACACCATGTTATTTTTTCAGATTTTTCTGCTATCGATCTACCGACTGTCATTCACAAGCGGGGATGGGAATCTCTATGTGAGATACCTGTGAGTTGTCCCACCATGATCATATAGGAGTTCTACTCCAATCTGCACGGTTTCGATTCGTCTGTACCTCGTTTCATCACTTCTGTTTGAGGTACTCGTATTGTAGTCACTCCGGAGCTTATCTCCAATGTGTTACACATCCCGAGAGTATCGCTTCCTGATTACCCCAGTTGCCATCATTTGAGGACTGTGTCCAAAGATGAACTCTCATCTCTTTTTTGTAAGACGCCTTCATCTTGGGGTGACCGTCAATACACCCAATTGCTCGAGTTTTGCAAAAGGTCTGAGATTCCTTAACATGGTGATGACATTTGTTCTTTATCCCTTGTCTCACTATAACTCTATTATTGAGCCTCGTGCTTGCTTTTTACTTTCCCTCATTGAAGACCTTACTATAGACTTTCCCTCTCATTTCATTCTCTCTCTCTCTCATGGATGGCTATAAAGACACGGCGACTTGTAATAAGCTTATTTTTCCTTCTGCTATCACGAGGATCATTCGCCATTCGTCTGTCTCCTCTCTAGAGCCTGCTCACTTCTCTATTATGGGTACCATTAGCGACGCGTCTGTTAGATGGAGCGAGGCCCAGCTTCTACTTAAGCGGCCACGAACCGAGACGATGACTCCTCCAGCCTCTTCCGCTCCATCTACCTTTACTCCTTCTTCTTCCACGAGTGGTGTGACCCTCAAGGCAGTCATGGCGCAGCTTCAGCACATGGATGCTCGCCTTGACACTTTCAGTGATGAGTTGTGTTAGGTGAACACCTGTGTCGGTAGTATTGCATGACGACAGGCTCGTCTTGGTGGCTTTGTAGAGTCTCCTTCTCCTTATCCCGAGGCATCTGAGGATGAGGACAATGATGGTGACTCCGATGGTGATGATGATAATGAGGATGAGGATGCTAGCTCTTCTGGTGACGAGGAGATGACTACTTGAGTGACTTGCCATTTGTCATTCGTGACAAAAAGGGGGAGTAGTTTTGGGTATGAGAGTCGTCATGTACTCAGGGAGAGAGTTAGTATAGGATATTTTTTTTAGGGGTAGTTTTATTTTTTATGAGGGATGTAGTGAGGACTTTTTGTATCTTTTCTTTTCTTTCTCTTTTAGATACATTGTTTTTATACATCGGTCTTGTGACCGCTTAGTTATAAAAGACCTTGTATTTATTTGATATATATATTTGATGAGGTTGTTATTACATTCTTTCACCTATCTCTTCATGTGTTGTTTCTTTTCTCTCTTTATGCACATGCTTTTTATTTATTGTATGCAATCTTTTATTTCTGTTTCACACTAAGATACCGTAATGAGTTTTATTTAAAGTGTTTCAAAAATACAAGTTGTCAAAGTCTTCCATGCTATGAACTCTCTTCTTGCAAAGTTTTTCAAGAGTTTATGTTAGGATAGATTTTATTGTATTCAACAAGTGAATATGAGTTGAGTGATTTATGACTTCTCTTATATTTTATTTGTTTGTTGTAGTTTTGTCACGGATTGCCAAAGGGAGAGATTGTTAGGACATATATGGAACATGTTTAGAACATATGTCATTTAAAATTGGCTAATCCTTTGACAAAACACATTTTACTTGTAATTGGGTAGATCTAGGATGTGTTTAATACTTTAAGAAACAAGAGTTCAAGTTTAAGTACTGAAGCCATACAAATCTATCCAAGAATCAAGTAAAGAAGTGTTGTTCTTTAAAACTCGATAGATATCTCGACAGATATATCTATCGAGATTTAAAATGTAAAGCTCGACAGATAAGCTCGATAGCTGTATCTATCGAGAATTATAAAAATAAGTTTTTTAAATCTAATTTCATGCATATCCATGTTTATTTGTATATGGTTTCTTTTCTCACAACTCTAGACATATATAAAGATTATTTAAAGGGTCGTCTCACTACATGAAACTTGATGCAAAGGTTTTATGCAAGCATATTGTGACCGGAGACATATGCCCTAGTTCATTTTTCTATTGAAGAAGCTACTGCGTTTATACGCCGTATGGTTTTGTAATTAAGGAGCTTCTTGATCATTATTGTGTGGATAAACTGAAGAACTTTGCAGCCTACATCCTTCTCAAGTTTGTGTGTTAGTCACATACTTGGATCCGTGCATCGATTGGTTAGTCACATACTAGGAGCCATGCATTGAAAATGAGAGATTGTCATTATATTACAAGTCTAATTGTGTAGTGGGATAAGGGTTCAACTGTAAGTTAGTATAAGGTATTGAGATTCCTTTACTTGTAACCACTTGTCATGTACTATATATAATAGCAGAAGCATTTCCCTGCAATTAAGGAGGTGTTGCCATGTAGGAAAAATGTCTATCTAAAATTCAGCCATGTTTAAATTAAAAAGCAATAAATTACATTGTTTAGTAACGCTACAACACCATTTAAAAGCGGTAAATTATAACGTTTCACTACGTTAAAACACTGTTTAGGAGCCCTCTTAGTATAAAAGGAAACTAGCCTCTTAAAATAATAAATAATAAATAAATAATAAATAATAAAAGAAGAAGAAGAAAGATTGCTACACGAAGAAAGGAGAGAGATTGAGAGAAAAGAGAGATAGAGAAATAGAGAGGCAGAGATAGAGAGAAAGGCGCCATCCAAATCTTCTGTCATCACCGTAAGGGCGCAAGCGCCTTCCGTTTCTCCTATTTGGATACTTTCTTTTCGCTTCCTTTACAATTTTTTTAACATCAATGCTTGCGATTTAGAGATAGAGAAGAAGGAAAAAAATAAACCTTGACATACAGAGATGAGAAGGAGATAGACATTAAGAGAACTACCACCGGTAAGTTTTTCTTTTTTTCATTCTTTTTTAGATCTAGGTATGGGTATGAAATATGAATTAGTTTTTGAGAAATTTGGTTGGGTTGATTTTTATTTAAGTATTTAGGTAACATTAGGTTTTGATTTGATTTTTTGAAATTTTGGCTTATATATGATTTAGGTTTAAAGGAGATTCAATGATGCTGACCGAGTTGGCTGTACGATTAAAAGAACAATGGAAGCTATAGCAACGACCTCTTGCTATTGCCTTTAATTGAACAACAAGATCTACGATATGAGCACCGCAATCTATTGTGATTTTTGTCGGGTTTGATCAAGCACATAGAGGAGACCATCAATTTTTGCATGATTAGAGCAATGTGTATGTGGCTTGATTTTTACTCTGAAAAATATCTTATAGACTATTAATTTCTAATTAGAAGTCAGATTCCTCTTTGATAATAGAACATTCTAATGTTGATTTTGTATTTTTAATGGATCTTTTTGAAGTTTTTTTCTTCAGTTCTATATTTTTTGGAGGGATTCATGTTGTTAAACTGTCTTTTCAATCCCATTAAGAACATGTACACCATGTGTTTGACAAAATGTCTCACTTACTCCTGCATTTTTCTTTTCATTCCCTTTTAGAACATGTACACCATGTGTTTGACAAAATGTCTCACTCACTCTTGGATTTTTCTTTTTTTGATAATTCAATAGTTATACTCCTACATTAATTTAAGTCAACTTCATGGTTTATGATTGTTTAAGATCTCAGATATTGCCAAGAACTATTTTATTTTTGTTCCTCTCTGTAAAACTACACAGTAAAAACATGCTTTTTTATTTACAGAAACTATCCAATGAACAGTGAGACTGACATGTTCTTCCATTTGGTTTTTGAATTTGATTGTTTTTCATATACTTACTAATATATTTATTGTTTCTGTGTCTTATTGTGGTAAAAGATGAATACTTTAGTGGGGTTTTCAAACTTGGGCTTCTTCCTCTACAGGTTGAAGATTCTTCTATATTTTTCTTTAGTTTTTGGTTATTGGTTTCTGATTTGCATTACTTTCTTATTATTGTTATATATTATTATTTTCTTATGTGATGTGTAGAATTGGATCATGGGTGAATTAGAAATTGAATTCATAGACTGATGAATTGGATGTAGAACGTTTTGATAATTCAAATTGTTGGATGCATTGTATTTTTATGTTCCTATTTGTGTTGTGATTTTGATACATATATGTTTGTTTTTTTTTATTGACTCAACAAATATTTTATAGTTTTAATCATCAATTGCCTTTTTTAGTTGGAAGATTTTGGATCAAGCTGAATTGTATGGTTCCTTATTTCAAAATTCTAGACCTTTACATAAGACTCATTGAGACAAGATCAACCACTGAGTACTACCATTAAAAAAAATTACTACCATGTTAAAACATATTAGAATAGTGAACTCTCTTCTACCATGTTCAAATAATGTAGTAAATGAGACTTAAATTTATATTGCTAAAATAACTCTCATTTTCCCCTTTTGGGTATTTGGATTAAATTGGTTTTGGGCATCTTTTTATTTTCAATAAGGCTGAGGACAATTGCTATACAATATGAGACTGAAATTCATATTGGTAAAATAACTCTATTTTTTTCCTAGTTTTGCTAATTACCTACCATGAGTCATTGATTTATCCATTGACATTCTTATGCCACAACAAAAATCTTTTTCTCATTTTGATATACATTAGATAGACTCATAGGCATTACGACAGAGGTTAAAATATTCATGAAAGTTATGCCACTATGTTCATATTTATTTTTGTATTGAAGACAATTTAGCCTCACTTTACGCACTTTATCTTTGCATCTTATAAGCCTTCAAAGAGATGAACGACAATACCTTCTTTGATCTTGAAATATTGCTGGTATGTCTTGAGTCAAGTAGAAATTACTTAATCTTGCAATCTTACTTATTTTAAGATAATATCTAATACCATTCTCATCCTGCTTAATCATATTTAACTGAGTTATATTTTAGATCAAGTTACGTTTTTAACAAGTAAATTCATGTGTATGTATGATGCAGGACTGTCTGCACCATAACATGTTTGAACAATGCAATTTGTTTTGATGGCTTTTTAAATAAAATAAACAAATAAAATTTAGATACTGTAGGGATAGTTTTATATATCTTTCAGTTCAATTATAGGAACGTGGTCATGTTTATATGTCTTACTAAAGTGTCCTTATAAAATCTCACCTTGTCAAATCATGCAATTATTCTTTGAAACTTTGTTCCCATCTGAGGCGGTGGAGCTTATTCCTTACACTTGGCTTCTGCAATATACCTTTCCCTCCATCCAACAATCTACTTCTTCATAAGGCCTGAAATAACTAAGTGAAGAATTTGTGAACATTCTTCAAGGTATGAGGTGAATAATTCAATAAAGCTATTAATTCTTTATGGTTTCTTTGTTCTTAAAAAAAAATATTTCTTCACTTTTACTGCCTATGAATATGATGAACTTATAGTGGATGGTCATAATATGAATTACTCTGCCAATAAATCTGGGAAGTGAAACCCATGACTTTGATTCTTCAATTAGGTTTGCTGTTACCATTTATATAGATATTAGTTGTCCATTCATGCTGTTTTCTAGGATTCCCTCCTTAGTTTATCTCAAAACTTGAATAATTGTTAAATTATGTTATTCGTGTGTGGCCTTCATTGAGTGTAAATAGAAAATCTATATCAAAGTATACAATTAACTGGAACAATGAAAATTTATTCAAATAAAACTTAGAAAAGAAAGTTGAATTTTCGTAGAAGAGTTGAGTGATTGGTAGGTACATTGAATATTAAACAACTAAACAATATAGCTTTAGGGTAAGTATGAAATACATGAATGGTTATTAAATCAATGCATGTAGAAAAAGGAAAGTTGCATAGTATGCTGCATTGTGATTCTTTTATTTTATCTGTAAAATATTCATGTGATTTGAAATGTTATTTATGAGTTTTTCATGTAATTCTTTTGTTTATGTAGGAAATTAATCTAGAAATCCACACAACATAAGCAAATTTAACCTATATACTTGGCCTAAACTGAAACATGACCAAGTCAAATTTAGGGATGCATATCCTTCGAGTTATCAAATATGCTTAGACCATGTTCATGTGATTTGAAATGTTGTTTAGGGGTTTTTCACTTGCATATACTTCTCCAAGAATTAATCTAGAGAGAATCCACAACAAATTTAACCTATATATTTGGCCTACACTGAACATGACCGTGGCAAATTTAAGGATGTATATTCTTTGATTTATCAAATATGTCGGGACCATATGAGTTTCTAAGTTTCATTTATTCTTTGGCTGAAATTATGAGTTCCTTTCTGAAGTATTATTCTTAATTTTGAATTAAAAAGTTTGATAATGTTCTTCTTTTCTTTTCTTCGCTTTTTTTTAACATCTTGATAAAGTGGTTGATGTGGTATGACTAGCCTCATATTACACTATAAACAAATGCAAGTATATTATTTCATTTATTAATCCAACAAGACCAATACTAAATAAGTTTTGATCAAATTAGGATTGATTTTCCATAAATAAATTTTTAAGTAAATTAGGTAAGTTATTTTTTACAAGTAATCCAATTTCACAACTAGCCCGTGCATTGCATGAGTTAGCGACTAGTCTATATCTATATATATCTAAAAGTTAAAGCGTAGCATTTATTGTTGCTACGCTCCAGTTGAGCCACATCAGCGTCCACCTCATTATCATTTTCTTTCCAATTTTCCTATAATTGTTTTTAGCATTTACTTTTTATTTTAATTTAATATTTACACTTTTCCAACTTTTCTCCATCCTTACCTTTTCATTTCCCCACTACCCTCTACATAGATATTATTCTTCTTCTTTCATCTTCCCACTACCCTCTATATAAATATTATTTTTCTTTCTCTTCATCTTCCTTTATTTTGTCTCTTCTTATTCACTCCCTTACTATAAATTTGTAACTATCTATTCCATCCTATGCATGATTTTGGTTTTCTCTCACAAAAAAGAGGTTCTCTCTCTCTCTCTCTCTCTCAATTTTTTTATGAATGTTTTATACATTCTTCTATTTATGCTAAATTACTAATCTTTGGGAATCCTTTTTTTTTCTACACTAGAAGTATTATGCTTATTTTCTCACTTAATTTAATCAGGTAGTTTGCCGAAATTCAAAAAAAGGTTCTCTCTCTCTTTCTCTCTCAATTTTTTGATAAATTTTTTATACATTCGTCTATTTATGCCAAATCACTAATCTTTGAGAATTCTTTCTTCTTCTTCTTCTTTTTTTTTTTTTTCTTTTTACACTAGAATCATTTTGCTCATTTTCTCACTTAATTTAATCGGGTAGTTTGCTGGAATTCAAGTAAAACAAGACAATTAGAAATTTTACGGCATTGGAGAACGCTTAAATATATACTAGCCAAAAGTTGAAAGTCAGCAAATTAGGGGAGCAATGATTAAGCTTCAAACGGGATTGATGGTATTGCCAATGTTCTTTAATTAGGATTCTTATTTCTATTTCTCTATATATGTTACCTAGAATTGGTATTAGTTTCATTTTTATTTTCTCTATTATATTCTAGGTAAACCAAGAGTTCTTTAAAACTCCACATTGGTTAATGCCATTTAGATTTTTTTTTTTAAACTTTTTTTTTCTTTGTAATTGTTAAATGTTATTCTATTTTTGTTCTTTTTATAACTCTAATTAATGTTGGTGGTTCTTTTTTTTTTTTTTTTTTTGGGTTAGTTAAGGTTGATGATTCTTTCTTACAGAGAAAAGAAAAAATTGAAAACAATTGAATTCCGTATAAACCTGTACCTAAAGGGGACATGAGCCTTTGTTTATTTGATTAGAGACACTATATTAAAGGGGCATATCCTTTGGCCATTGCATTGCATTTCTTAGAGTTTAAAAGTAGCTTGTCATTATAGGAAAATATTTTGGGTGGGGATAAGGGCGTCATTTTCTTTGCTCTAAGAGTAACAAAAGATCCTATTATAAAGGAAGCCCATAATCATATCATATGCTTATTACACTAACCATAAGCTCCACCCATTATTCTCTCTCACCATGTTTCTACTACAATTGCATTTAGCAACTTAAGATTAGAATTTATTCCCAATAGAAGTCTTTGTAGAATCATTCAATTTGTATAGGAAACTAGTCGCTGACTCGTGCAATGCGTGAAAATATAAATATTATGCAATGAAGTGTAATATATAAAAAGTAACAATTACTTCAAGCATTGTCTTCTTTTTTTTTTTTTTAAGATTTTTACACATTTTTTTTTAAATCTTTTTATCTCTACAAATATATCATTTTAATATTTTTTTTTTGTGTATTTCATTAATATTTTTTAAGGTGAACCATATTCTTCTAACTTTGTTGTAGTGTGTTACATTTGCTTAATATGCAACTCATCTCATAAGGAATAAGGAAATTATCATAATAATAAAAAAAATCATCACAAAATTCTAATGTTAACTTAACCAAAATTAAAATAAAACTAAAGAAATAAAAAATAGATTTTATAACAATTTATTAGTCAAAAAATTGGTAAGCATATTCAAATTCCTATTTCTAAAAACAACTAAGTATTAATCCAAACCAAAATTCAATCAAAATTATAAAAGGAAAAGAAAAGACTTTCTAATGGAAAATTAAAAAAAACACAATACTAAAATACATATTAAAAAAAACTATCAATATTAATTAAAGTTATAAGAAAGAACAAAAATCTTTTATGTACAATTGTTCTCTTTATTGGTATTTATTGTTATATATATATATATATATTTTTTTTTTTTTTTACTTTTTTTTTCTTCTCATCTTATGTTATTCAACATTTAAATTTAATCACATCTTCCACATCATTAAATTGTTTATATTTTATCTCTTTTTTTATGTTTAATAATTAAACATGGACTATTTTATTTAAATTCAAATCAATAAAATTATCCTTAAAAAAATGTATTTTTTTTTTATTTTTTACATTTACAATTTTTCCAAGCTTTCTCCTTACTTTTATCTTTTCATCTCCCCACTACCTTCTACCTTAATATCACTATTCATCTCCCCACATCTTCTATATAATTAAATTATTTATATTTTTCTCTCCTTTTTATTTTAAAAAATTAAAATTTTAAAATTTTACTTAAATTCAATAAATAAAAGTGTCCTCATAAAGTGGAGTAATACTAGGGACACACTCATTCTCAAACCAATACATCAAAGAAAAAATATAATATGAAACAAATATCAATTGGGAAACACTAAATTAAAAAAAATAATTATGAGGATATCAAACCAAATATAATATAAAGAAACTAATAGTTATGGATATACTAACTTAAGGGTAGCAAAATTAAATGGAAAAAAAAAAACTACAATGTATATTTAATGCATTAAAATCATCATCAAATTTTGAAAAAGAGTAGATTGCCTATGGAGGGGAGGGGGGAGAGAGAGAGAGAGAGAGAGAGATGGTAAAGAAAAAAAATCAATTAAATTTCAATTAGTAACTATTAATTGAAAAACAAAGAGGTTGTAAGGAGGAGTAAAAATAAAAAATAAATATGACTAATATAGAGAACATTAAAAACTTACAGTACAATAAAATCAACTGTTACATACATTTAAAAAATTGAATCAATAATCAATAATTAAACACAATCATAGCAATATGTTTAAACTTAAAACTAATCAAACTCTAATTCATAACTAAAAGGAGATGTTCTCATGTAATAATAGAAGTTACATAAGACATAAAGTTAGAAATTTTAAAATCCCTTTTTTGACAATTCATTGAACTTTATATGTGTGTGTGTGTGTGTGTGTATGTATGTACATATATATATATATATATATATATATATATATAATCTTCATACACAATTACATTTAAAAATCTAATAAATGATGATACATCACATTTAACACCTCTGTTATGAAAATCATTAACCGGTAAATATATGATAATAGTAAAAAAAATTATAAATTAAATTATGAAAAAAAGTGATAAAAATAAATTAGTTACTATCATTATGAAATAATAGTCTATGATTTTACACATCTAAAGAAGTGGAATATATAGAATTTACTTAAGGTATATGTAAAGATTCACATTATAAAAAAGATATGTAAAGGTTAAAAAAATGTATATTCTATAAATAAATAAAAAGGTATATGTAAGGTTTTTATTAACTTAAAAGAAAATGAAAAATCAATTAATAATAACAAGAAAAAGAAGAAGAATGATAATAATAATAATAGTAATATAGGGGTAATTACATTCCCCTTCCTTGAGGTTTAAAGAAATGACATTCTACCCCAAACTTGAAAAGAAAAAATATTTTCACCCTTTATATTTGTTTGACCAATCTTTGTTAAATTAATATTAAAATACTATGTACTAACCTTCCTGTGCATAAGGTAGGTTGTAAAATTATCCTTAATTTTAAAATTAAATTCTCATATTTTAAAATTTTAAATTAAAGTATTTTTCAAAATATTAAGTAATGTCTTTTGCTTTTTTTTTCCCCCCTTTTCTTTTCCCAATGAGTTATGGAGAGATTTGTCATTTCAAATATTTTGGTATTTGATAAATTTTTATTTTAATTCTAAAGTTATGAGTAATGTCTTTCCTAACTATGGTTAAACATTTATAAATAGATTCTTAAAAAAAATTTAAAATATTTTGTTATTAATATAAACAAAATGAGAGTGTTATTACTTATTACCCCAAATATATTTGATAAGATCACCCTAAATAAAATTATATCGCGCAATGCGCGGGTTTGCGACTAGTTTTGATAATAGTGGATTCTCGGGAGTGGTGACCTTAAATTCACCTGGTAGGGTTTTGCATCTATAGTTTTCCCCATTCGTAAACAAATCACCTATGTCAAATTTAATTTCCGCTACATATAGTTCATTTGGTGATTTGTTTGTGCTACCATGCTTTTTGCATATAATTGAATCTAATTAATTTCACTTGGCTAAAATTAATTGATTAAGTTACTAAATGGGTCAATACATTCTTGACCTATCATAAGCAACAACCTCTGAATCACCAAAGACCTCCCTAGTGGCATGCCTTCCTCATCTTCTTGGACCTCATTAGGATCATAGGTATATGGATTAGCATCATTATACACCTTTCTACCCTTTTGTTCACCTTCTGCCTCGCCTTCTTTTGCCACCACCAGATTCACTGTGGCTCGCTTAGGGCAAGTACTAGATCGATGTCCATATTCTCCACACTTGTAGCACTTATTCCTAGTTGGCCTAGCATAGGGGTTGGCGTTTGCTATCGGCTAGGCTACAAAACCTGCTACTGCCATTGTGGACTAGTTAACACCACTATTCTTCCTAACCACGGGTTGTGATCGTGATGTAAACATGAACTGTTTACCTTTGTTGGTAGTGGAACTAGAGGACTCCAAACTATGGTTGGAAAACTTCGAACTTGCCCTAATATGCTAATATTCTATTTTCTTGGATAGGGTTACAGCCTCATTTAAAGTATATAAAGTTTGTAAGGATACCTAATCTCGAATGGAAACTCACAACCCGTGTACAAATCTAAATATTCGCTGATCTTCAGTTTCCCCCAAATCATTGCGATTCGCCAGCTTGTCAAACTCCTTCATGTACTCATTAACTGTTCGAGTACCCTGCCTGCAATCCTGGTACTGTTTGAACAATTCATGTTAGTAATCTGGTGGTAAGAACCGATTTGCCATTGATTTCTTCATCCTTCTCCATGATCGTATTGGAAGCTTTCATTCACAGGTATGGTTTAATTAAACACGATTCCACCAGGCAGGTGCTCCTCCCTTCAATTTGTTAGCCACCAAACACACTTGTTTGCCATCTATAGTAACCATATAATCGAAAAACTTTTCCACCTCACTGAACCAATCCAGATACTCTTCAATAGAGACATTACCATTAAAGGATGGTAACTCTACTTTTTCATTTGATAGCCCTCTGTTCTTGATAATCTCGATCATTATCCCTCGCAGGACCACGATGATTCCTAAGGACTCTCTCTGCATACTCCTCATCCTCACTGTTATCCTCATCGTAGTCTTGCTACCTGTTTCGATTTGGACCGCGATGGGGAAGGCCACGCGCTCGATTATCACGTCGTTCTTCGACATCACGATTAGGGCTTTGGTTAAGCAAGGTGCCAAGCGCTTCTTGAATCTGGTCTAGAGTATGTTGGGTTGAATCACAAAATTGTTGATTTTCATCACAAAAATCAAGGAACTCAGCCCTAGTAAGGATTAGGTTGTTGACGTCGTCACCGCCGTCATTGTTGTGGTGGTCACCGTCTCGCCGGTTAGCCATCAGACCAGGGTAACTTGACTCTGATACCAACTGATGTCGCGGAAGCCTAAAGAAAGCACACATGATACTCTTTTGATGGAACAGAAACTAAACTGTTAGTTCTTGGTAGTAAATCTCGAATCCACGAAGAGTTTCCTTGAATCTACAAGGAGAAGAAAACTAGAATCCACCATAACAAATAATTTGACAAAAGTCTGTGTTTGAATCATAAATTACTGGCCTTAAGGGTCATCCTAAAACATATAAGACCTTATTCTGACTTTTAAACTAAAAGTTATGAAGAAAAAAGCAAATATTGTTATAAATTGCAAAAATACTGTTTTTAGAGCCTTAACGAAGGAATTCACTTAAATTTTGACAACACTCATGTTATCATGAGTCTGGATCAAAACGCCGTTTTCCTTCAACCTGCCAAATTTCATGCAATTCCGACACTGTCGTTCCAATGACCTCTACTGGCACCCCCCTTTGATCTTGCGTTGTGACTTTCTACACCTTTGCTACTCCAAGAAGGCATGTACAGTCTATTCTACATCAACTAGTCATCAGCCTATTGCTAGCTCAATTAAAAGAGTCATACTATGGACACATAAAATTGCATAACTTTGTGCCACAACTTGCCACATGACGAGTTGTGAGTGATGAAAGTGTGTCCCCACATGACCCACAATCACACATCCACTGATCACAACTCGCCACGTGACAAGTTGTGACACAAAATTGTGCATTTTTATGTGTCCATGGTATTACTGCAATTAAAAACATGACAGAAGTGTATATGCAAAACCCAAATCTAGGGTCTCTTTGAGATCCATTATTTTCCTGAAACTGAAATTTTTTTTTAAGTACTGTAAATAAAGGTAAAAGAACTAAGAAATTAGAATATACTTCTCAATGTACATGTAAACTTATTAGACCATTAACAGTAAATTTGCACAATGGGGATGTTATGCTTCTTTCGTTTTTGTGTGTGTTTTTAGCAAGTCTAGTGCATAGATGGTTGCCTGGTTCATGGAACTATAAGAAATCCATGCATTTGTGTCTACAAGGAGTGGCTTTGGCTTCTGGGTTTTTGGACATTGATTTTGAGTTTCTAGTGTCCTTATGAAACAGACACAAGTTAATATAGGTTAGTAAAGGTTGTTGGTTGATTCAAGTAGTGGGCTTAGAAGTTTGAACCTAATTATTATACTGTGTGTGTGATAATTCTACTGTGTCCTCCATTATGCTCTTTTAATGTACTTTTTTTTTTTTTTGGGTAGTATTATTTATATTTGTTAAACATTGGCTTAGAAGAATGGAAACCTCAATAGATGATGTATTTACTCTTTGGATCTTTGGTTGCTTATCTGCTAAACTGGAGGTCTTTTTGTAATGGATTTTGAGCTTGCTTGTTGGTTCTCATTTGAAAGTATGTCATCTTAGGTTTGAGGGAGGTAGTCGATGTTACTTGATTGTTGTTGTAAGCTCATTATGTTAGTTGTTGCTAGCTGTGATTTCCAAGGGTCTTAACTTTGTCATGCATTGCTCATGCATCTCACATGCACACTACATTCACAATTAATGCACACACTTGATCACTTGACATGTTTTACATTTATGCTAGGCAAGTCTTGTTAGACTTTTTAGCACTTAAAAACATGGTCTTGTGACTTTGTTTGTTTGTCTTTATGCTTTTTGGGACTTTTTGTTCGTTTTTATAGACTAAACTTGTATCTAATCAAGTTTGTTTCCTTTTCCGTACTTGTCTTTGTTTGTGTGGTTGCTCTTTTTGCAGATGTATCATTGTTCCTCTCGCGGTAAAAAACAAGTGATTGACCTCATGTCATCACCTGTATCGAAGAGGACCCGTCATTCGTCTGATGATTTTGACAACAATAGATTCAAGACTCTCTTGGATTTTCAGTCTTTCTCCTACAACTTTGAGAGTGCACCTACTGTGGTGGAAAGGGTTGTATGGTTTGACATGGGATCCACCTTCATCTCTAAGATATTTGCAAATAAAGACTGGGCAAACCTATTTGGAAACTTTGAGGATCTTGTTGACGAATTGGTCAAAGAATTCTACTCGAACACTTGGTTCACCGAAGTTGAACTGAAGTGCTAGGTTTGAGGAAAGGATTTTATCATCACTCCAGACTATCTTGCGAAGATTCTTCACATTAATCGTCCAGCGAATATGGACATTTCACCGTATGATGAAAGACTAGTTCCAGTGACAGAGATTCTTGACATTCTAGGAGCTAATCATGAGGTCTCCTCCAAAGGCACTTCCATTGGTACTGCAAAATTTAGACTGGAATGGAAGACTCTCACATTGATCATGTTTTCCAACCTATATCCTCTGTCTAACACTGGTTTCATCAATCTTGGAAAAGCACAGTTTTTGTGTGATCTGATCAAAAATTAACATTTGTGCTCACATATTTCAGACCATGGGGAAAACAGCAGGACGATCAACTACATGAATGTGTCTTCCCTTCTGTAGTCTTGTCATGAAGATCATGATTCTTAAAGGTGTTCGTCCACCAAAAGAAAGAACTTTCTTGCTTTGTCAACGACCAATATCAATGATGTCACTCCAAATGAACAAGAGTCACTCCTCTATTGAAAGGGCAAAGCAAAGTCCTTCCAAAACTCCAAAGAGCGACTCCTCCCAACATGCCACTCCTTCCAGACAAAAATCAGCTGCTCCCACTATCCTCGAGCATCCCGAGATTGCATTTCCTCACACTCTTGAGCCGCAGTCTACTAGCACTCAACCGGGACCATCTAGTTTTCGTTCCGATAAGTTGACAAGTGACAACCTTGGTTATGGGATTACATGAGCATATTTCTGGTCTTGCTAATATAATATACTCTACCAATAACCAGGTTCAGATTCGTCTAACCACTATTAAGATACAGTTGGATGAGATTCAACACAAGCTAGAGGAAAGCCTTTAGCTATTCGTACCAAAAAGGAGGAGAGCAATTCATTGTATATCTTTGACTATATCATATAGTAAGGGAGAGAGCATCGTACAAAAGAAGGTGTGCATATTGAAAGGGGGAGATTTGTGGGCTCAAAAGATGACAGCTTACCTACAGTCACACACTTTCGAATAGTCTAACCATTGTTTGGCTAGTCTAGTTTACTTTAAGTTTTATAACTTTTGGATATTTACAATGCTTTCATTTAAAGCATTCAAGTATTTTAGTTTAAAACTTAGTTTTCTTTAGTACTATTTTGTATCATGGTTTCCTTAGCCATTGTGATGCTTATTGCTTTCTATTACTCCTAGCTTTAGTTTCCTTAATGCAACATGTGTTTGTTGGACATGCAATTGATTTTAGCATTTCTCTTAATTGCATTGCATGTCTGGATGATCATTTACTTAATAAATGTTTATTGTGGTCATTTTCTAATGACTATTCATATTTGATCAAGTCATGTTTTATAGCTTGCATTTCATGTGGTATCTTGATTGCATTTTTATATATTCCTTATACATACCTTGTGTTTTACTTGTCATGAGCTTAATGAAAGTTTGTTTGTATACGCAAGTGTTTCAAGATACAAGCGTATATGGTGCAAGTGCTTCACAACTTTTAGAATTTGGTGTGAATGAGTTTTGCCTATGTTCCAAAACTCACGTTTAAGTCTAGAATCTGTTTGGGGGTTTTATCATGGAATAGTCAAAAGGGGAGATTGTAAAGTTGTGATTTCCAACTATGTTATGTTGGCTTTAATTCCATATCAAATTTGATTGTAATTTCTTCAATCATTTATCCCTATATGTATGTGAGATTAATTGTAAGGGATGAGTGTGAGATCAGTGAAGACTCAAGCTTCAAGGGATGAACAAATGGATTTCGCAACTAAAGCTTATCCGCGAAAAGAGCCATGTGTAGAGCACGACTGGAAGATGAAGAGTCATGTCAAGCTGTATTTTTCGCGAATGTCTCACGGGTAAGACCAATCCGCAAAGGACCCATGAAACTTTCTGGTTAACAAAAACTTATGTTTTACTTTATCATGTTTTTACCCATACTATATATACCATAATTACCCACAAATTGTAAGGAGTGTTTTTTAAAGAGAAAACCCTAGAAAATACACTTGAGAGTTAGAGATTGTCATACCCACAATCTACACATTTCCTTGTGATTTTCCTCAACTCCTACCTCTACATTTCTATATCCTTGAAAAGTTGCTAGCCCAAACACTTATCACACCCTTCTAAGTGTAAAGTGAGATTTTGGTGCTACTGAGAAACATAAGGAGCCATTCATTGGCAAATGCAATCAGACTGAATTGTGAGATCTAAAAAGTTAGACAAGATAAGACTCCGAGAAGTCAGTTAGTAGCAAGAGCTTGGAGGGCTCAAATACATGAGATAGACTAGGCTTGAAATGTCTTTTTTTATTTATGTACTTCAATTTTATTCTCTAGTAAATCAATTTCGACTTAAGAGAGTCACGGAGAGATTTTTTACCAAGTTTTTTGGTTTCCTCTTCGATAACACGTTTCGGTGTTATCTTGTGTTTGCATCTCTCTTCCCGACTCTTTAAGCTTTCTTTTTATTATTGATAATAAATAAATATGGCTTAAGGTAGTGATAACAGTTCTTTGTGCTTATTTACTCTTATTTCGCACTTTAGTATAAGTTAGAGTAAAAACTACCTAAACATAATTTTTAATTAGGAGTTTGAACAAGCTTTTGTGCGATTGCACAAATCCAAACTCTTACAGTTAACAAGTGTCTATCTCTTAAAGTTATAATGACTCTACTTTCGAGAGCAAACCAATTACATTTTCTGAGCAAATTTTCAATTCTTGTCAAATCAACATCATTAACAATTAAAAAAAACCTTTTTATAGCAAAGTCTCTCCTCTATCAAACTGACTCATCTAAATCTGTTGCCCACTTTCCAATTTCCACCCCTTAAGAAGTCATTAAGAAGTTGCTTTTGTAGTGTGATTATGCCACCATTTGTTCCTAAATTTTCTCTAACATTCTCCAAAAAGCTGCTTCCATCAAAATGTTTAGCAATTCCAATATAAACAGCTTTTGTAATTGTAGTCTTTCATACTCCATGAAGGCCATGAATCCCACCACGCGAAATTCATTTAACCCAATATCTGAAGGTGATTTATGGCCTTTGCACGAGAATTTATTCCAACTTAGTATTTAGCAACGTATAATGACGTCCAATTTAAATTAGCAGTTGATATCTCTTCAACAATGTTTTGGATGAAGTGAGATTCAGTATGTGTACCACAACCTTTCTTGTAATGCCATCTACAAGCATTAGCTGCTTTTCTTTTCTTAGAGCATACCTCCACCTTTGTACCTTGTCCTTGTTAGTCTTGAACTTCTTTTCATGATTAACCAGTGCAATTCCAAAGTTTCCCTTTTGATTTCATATTTCTGATGGATCTCCATTGTAAAAAACTAGATGAAACTAGATGAATTTGAACCTCTTGGTCCTTTTCTCTACACTTAACAATCTCAACAAGTTCATTCAAGCACCATTAGGAGTCTGCATAATTTTTAGAGAAAACTAACCAAAATCAATGAATTTTTTATGGCATGGATAAGTTCTAAAATTTCTTCTCCCCTCAAAACTATATCATTGATGAAGGTGCAAATTCTTCTAAAATTTCTTCTACCCTCAAAATTATATCATTGATGAAGGTGCAAATCCTTTTGAAATTTATTCTCCCCTCAGAATTATATCATTGATGAAGGTGCAATTCCTTTGCAGCACAATGCCTAATATAAATGGCTAGTAAAACCTTCATAGGTATCTTCACCTCTTAAGCTCAAGAAGACATTATAGGTCTATCAGCAAATGGAAAAAGAAGAGAAGGCTCCTTCATTGTTCAAGAAAGCCATCAATGGGATCTATAAACAAAAGAATAGAAATTAGAGTGAATTGAATCAGAGAAAGAAATAGGAATCGGATCTGTGCAACAAGAAATGTGTTTGAAAGCAATTGAAGTGAAGAAAGTGTGAGAGTGGGGTGTGAGTTTCTTTATCATCCTTAAAGGTGATAATCTTGTGGTCTTTCAAAGTATATTATAGATAGTTGATAAAATTATTATAGGTGTCCTCACCTCTAAAATTGAGGAAAATGTTGCATTCCAGATGTGGTTTAGAACTAGAAGTAGAAGATGATGGCACAGTTTGAATGAATGCTGCTGCTTGCTATTTGGTGGTTTACAATCTAGCATTTTTTTTGGTAATTAATCTATTAAACCGCTACTGTGCTACATATTAATTTGGGCTTAAAAACCGGTCCTTTAATATTTTTTTGGGTGAACTATCTTAATGTGCTGGTCATTTAATAAACAAATTAGAAGCACGTGTGAGCATCAATTTCATATATCCTTAAAAATCAGGTGAAATGTATTTTGTCTAAGGAGTGAGAGTAGAGAGAGGGAGCGAGGGAGAGATGATATATTATGTTTGAGACAAAGATCCTCATAGTTGATGACTTACCAGCAGGTCACATTGGCCATGTTCAGTCTCAGTTTCATCAGTCTCTGATTGATCAATAAGTCTTGGAAATAATTTCACTTCAAAGTCAATATTAGAAAAGATTTTTCTTTGAAGTCCTTCATCAACATGGTATTGTACATTTCTTTTCTTTTGATCCTCTTGCTGTTTACGAATGAGCTCACGATTTTCAGAAATCAAGTTGTTGCAGTGTTTCAGTTCTCGCTCAAACTGTACTTGATCGTGCTGGTACAAAAGTTGTAACCCACTGTTCTACGCTATCACGCCTAACCAATCACTCACAAATGAAGCCTCAATGCAGCTGCAGTGTTGCAACATATTCTTAAATGGCTCCCCTGGTACGTAGGATATCCAAATGAATTCACCTAGCTCAAGTAACCACGTGATTTCTTCTTTACTGGTGGAGAAAGCAATTGTCTGATCACCGACATTAGCCATACTCATTTGGCATTGACAATATAGAGAGTGAGATTTTCCCGAATTCAAATGGCTAAGGATGAAGTTTGAATCCCCCTGAATTGAGAAAGAAGCATATAGAACGAGCCCCATCCAATTACTATTGTGGTAAAAAATTGAGGGCAGGTCCATTGTTGCTGAGCATCCATGATTCTGATGACTGAACCAGTCTTGAATCTTACTTGGAGGGAAACAACAATTATACGAAGTGGACGGATTAAAGTCCTGCAGAAGAGAAATACTGCGTGCAATTAGAGAGAACTGATCAAATTTCTTTAGTATTGAAAATAATATTTTATAAGGTTGTGTTTGGAAACTTAGATTTGGATGTGGATTTGAAATCAAGGGATTTTAAATCTATTGATTTTAGGAGTTATTTCAAATTCAAGCATTTTAAAGATTTAAAATCATTGGTGGATTTGTCAAATCCAAATCCTTGACATTCCTTAAACTTCCTAAACAAGTTATTTGGATTTTAATCATCCAAATCCAAATTCAAATGCCCAAATCACGCTTTGTTTGGTGGAATGTCTTGTACAAACTAGTTCATACAAATGCACTTGGCAAAAACTATATTTCATATAAATGTTAAAGGTATTAACAAATTTTTTAATTAGTGTTTTGGTATTGAATTTGAAAGTGATATCAGTTTAAAAAGTTTATATAGTAAAATTTGTAGTATCTCAAAAAGCATTACTTTTTTTTTTCTTTTCTTTTTTTATACAAAATAGAAATTTTACTTTAGAATAATCTAAGTGTATATATGTGTGAAGCTCCCTTCTAGAAACTTGAACCCTATCTCTTACCCCCCCACACTCCACAAGCACTTATACTTGTAGAGTAACCATCACACAAAGAATGTGCAGTGGTCAAAGAGTATTACTAATTTACAACAAAACCTTTAAAAACTATATTGATAATAAATGTTATTGATGTTATATCAATAATTTTAACAATTTTCTTTTAAAAAAATTCTATTATATTTAAAAATGGGTAATGCTAGAGTTTTCAAACTGATGTGACATCAATCATAAATAAGATATTTAACATTTATTATTTATATTATTAAGGTGACACTGATCATGCACATTGTGACACGTTAGTTTATAATTACTTGTAGCAAAATTTATAATAATATTAATATTTTAAAAATTAATTCATCAATTTATAAAATTTATTTGAGAAAATTTATAATATATAAAGATGTTACAACAATCCTTTCCATTTTTGTTTTTCATGCCTCAGGGAATATATGGTGCTTGGTCATATAAAAATTTAATATAGATCATCAAGTAATGCTATTTGAAGTGGTAGCCCAATCTCAATGGAATAAAATTAAGTTTTTGTTTAACGTTAATGTTAATGTTATTTGCTCAAACAGTATAGAAATCTTACCAACGCGGCAGTTTGATACAGTTGATAGCAAGGGTGTTGACCTCCATAAGAATACCGGCCAGAAGTTCCATTAGTCTGGTCCTCGTACAAACCGTCACTGGAGGTTATACATGGTGCCATTGTAAGTCTAAAGTCTTCCAAATTATGCCGGTGTACAAAATCGACCGCACACTTCAGTGCCGACACATCCGAACTATCACTTACAAACGAAAATTCAACCCAAGTGCTTTCACTCCATTCAGGTGAAAGTAACTGATGTGATATGATTGATTCCCAAAGGAATGCCTGTTGATGTAATGAAGTTAATACGTCCTCTTCCCTGATGCCATAATAAAGTAATGGATTCATGCAACCCAGGTTGGTCTTCAAATGACAAATGACCATATGAGATAATCCTGAACCTTGTTTCATACGAGCAGTTGTCAGATTCTTGTGAAATGAGAAAACTGCAGAAATTGCAAATCCTATCCAGTCAGGTTTGTTATACAAATTTAAAGGTAGGAAGATTGTCACTGAGGAACTATTAATCTTTTTGGTGAAACACTCTGGGATTTCACTTTCAAGAGAACAACGATTGTAAGTACTCCTGCACTTGTAGTGGTTCTGGAAAACATATCGGAAATGTTAGTCAAGCTTGACAAAGTATTGTGCGATAGCAAGTATAAATAAGGCTTAAAACAGTTGCTTGTCCTATCCTAGCTTGAAATCCATGTTCAAAACTGAAATTTATTGTTCATAGAAAGACAAATGTTAAAGATATTATTATATAGAGTTTAGATTGTTAGATTTCAATAACATATAATAAATAAATATCTAAATTTATTTTTTTGAGTGACATTATAGTTATTGACATCATTCATAAACAGCTGAAAACAGTCATTGCTGAAGTGACTAAAAGAACTTGTTGTAGTTGAAGGGAAGTATATATGTGGGTTCCGGTTCGAGATTAGGGCTTCAAAACCAGCCTATACAAAAAATCGATTGATGTCTATGATAAGAGCAATCATTATAAAATGAACACCATATAAGTTGAAATAATAGTTTTGATGGAAAATCTTGTGTGATGATAGTTAAAGAAAAACTATCTTTGGTCAGTTAAAAAGTATGACTTATTAAGATATGTTTTCTACTAAATTCTTTTTTTGGAAAACAACTCTATCTCGTGGCAATCTAAATAAAGGAAGTTTAAGAGATCATTTTCTAACTTATTAAGGTTGCTACCAATAATTGCGGAGTCAAGAATTCTAAGTTTTTTTTTTGGGGGGTGGGTGCTGAACTATTGTGTTAAGATAAACTCAAATCACATATATACACTACCTAAAAAAAATCAACATAATATATGTGTGAAAATATAAATGTTAATTTTCTTATAATAAAGTGAGTTTTATATATGTATATATATCAACTTTAATATGTTTAGATTCACACCAAGAGACAAGATTTTTTTTTTTTTAAAAGAGAAACTCAAAATATTCTTAAACTCTAATGAGTAAAGAAAAATTGTATAATTGGCTATACAATATATAAATATATAGAACAAAAGCAAATATAGTATCTTCCATCAAAGTCATGCTCAACAATAATACATCACGTAATAAACTTCATCAATTATTATTTTTATTGAAAAATTATTCATAATTTCCTTTTTAATACATAAATTTTTTCCAAAACTTTACCCATGTTTGACAAATCTAAATCATATACAATTGAAGTCTCATATATATTTTTTTTTTTTCCCTTTCTTTTTTACATGAGAATAGAAAACTTCAACCAAATTACATATATTAGCATTGTTGAAAGATTTGTAAACATTAATAAGATTTGAAATTGAGCTAAAAATTAGGGGTTCCACTATTTACTCACAAAATTTACTACCTAATTATTTCATTATATTGCAATTGTACATAAGCTCTCTCTCTCTCTCTCTCTCTCTCTCTCTCTCTCTCTCTCTCTCTCTCTTTTTGGAAATGATTACTAGATTAAGTGATCAATGTTTTTTTTTTTTTTTTTTGGGGGGGGGGGGGGGGGGAGGGGGGACTCCTATTTTGTTTCATATAACCTTCAAAGATTTATAAAATGTACCTATATTAAAAAAATTAATTAAAAATTTTGGAGGGGCCATGCCCCCCCCCCCCCCCCCCTCCAACCTTGCATGTAGCTCTGCCATTGGCTACCAAACATAAAATAAAATAAAATAAATAAAGATAGTTTTATAGAAAATAATTTTTAGAAAATTACTCTCTTCCTAGAAAACATTAATGTCAAAACAAATAAACTATAAGACAAATTCTTCAAAAATTGAAGGAAAAAAAAATTGATTTCACCTTGCCAAATTCCAAACTCTTGATTTCTTAAGGTCTCAAAAAATGTGTGGTTTCCAAGTACACTATAGACTATTTTTATGTTGATCTGTATGTTTAATTATTTAGCTAAATATGGGGTTCTAGTTAATTCAATATGGGGTTCTTGTTAATTCAATAATCATGAAATGGGCAACATAGGTATGAAATCCTATCTCTATCTATTAAAAAAATATGTGGTTGAATGCAAGTTCCAATTAGCTAAAATCTTAAAGTCTCTTATTTTCGAATAAGAGATTGGGGTTCAATTCCCACCTACAACAAAAACCAATTGATGCCTTAGCTATATGATAAAAAGCAATCATCATAGAACAAATGTCATAGATTTGAAATATTATTATATCTATCAAAAAAAAAAATTGGTTAAATATGAGTCTTAATTAGCTCAATTAGTTAAGTTTTTTTTATTATTGAATAAGAGATCTAATACTCAATTTCCATCCAGTCTTGATGGCTCTAGTGAAATTAGTCACACTAAGAAATTGATTGGATAAAAAACAATCATTATGAAGCAAACACCATTTGTTTAAAATATTATTGTATCTTTAAAAAAAAAATTTATTTGGCTGAATGATAGAATTGGGCTATATTGATCCTCAACAAACTAGTCAAAATCAATCACATGTATTATTTTCTGATATCATATTCCATCCGAATTCATACCTCTATTACCTCTTTAATTGATATGTTTTTTTAAAAACTATTTCTTTATTTTAGGTCTTTCTCTACCTTCTTTTTGTTCATTTGACTTTGAGTTGTTTTTCACTAGTGCATTAATCATTTCCCTTTGCACATAATCAAACCATTTCATGTAATTGTCCCTCATCTATTATAGGGGACCACCCTTATCTTTAATCAACTCTTCTCATTTTAAATCCTATCTTTTCTTATATTTACATCAATCCATCTTAATATTTGTAATTTTGATTACATTCATTTCATGAATGTGTTGCTTCTTAGCAATCCAACATCAAGTATCATTGAATATAGCATGTCTTATAGATGTCTTACAAAATTTTCAATTTAACTTAATAGATATTTTAGAATCACACAATATTCTTAATGCACTTCTTCACTTTATTTACCCTACTCTTATCCTATGATTTATCCTCTTCAATCTCTCAATCTTTATAAATTATTGATACAATTATATCAAAAGTTCTTACTCTTTAGTATCATTTAATCATCAAGTCTTACAACCCTTCATCTTTATATATACTACTACTAAACCAATATTCCATGTACTATGTTTAGTCATACTTGGTCAAAAGCATTTACATTTGGTTTGTCTTAGGGGTAAAGAGATTAAATTGCAGTAAAGAGGATGGAGGTGTTTAATTAACCTTGATTGATTTTAGATTTCTCAAAACAAAAACAAAAAATAAAAATAAAACATTGTTCGATTTCATTTTTTAAATTTTAAAGAGAGAGAATGGGTATGAGAGGATTTGGAAGGGAAAGATACCTAGCCATACCCCTGGAATTTCTAAATCCCCAAATTTGGGAATTTTAGAAGAAAAGGGGAGGGTTCCCTTTTATTAAAAAAAATTAAAAGTATCAATGTTTCTTTTATAATGTCAATTTATATTTGTTTCTTTAAATTGAACAAAAGAGGGATATAGTTGACAATTTATATGAAGTCTTACCATTCCCTCTCGTTCCTACTTGTATAAAACCCTAATTTCATGAGAAGGAAGACGACCACTAAAACACCAATGAAAAACCTTGAGAGAATGAATCCTAATCTTCTAACCCTCTCTAATTGAACATCCTTGAGAGGTTGAGTACTCCAAACACAAAGATCACCTTCATTGCATTGAAGGTGTTGCTAAAACCACAGAGACATTATCAAATCATCAAAAATAAAATAAAAAAACATCAACCTAAATTAGAGTTATAAGAAAGAACAAAAATCCACCAAAAGAAAGTTTTTTAAAAATAGAGAGAGAGAGAGAGAGAGAGAGAGAGAACTCACTTTTAAAATATGGAATGAATGGGAGAAATGATACCAAATTTATACAAAATAAGATGGAGAAAAAGAAGAGTCAAAATATTAGGAGGAAACGATCAAGGAAATGTAATGGTAAAGTATAGAGTAGTGGGGGTGATAAGAAGGCAAAGAAGAAAGGGAAGGGTTTGAGAAAGTGTAATAGTAGATAAGTGTGGACTAATAAGGAAAAGAAGAAAGTTTTTTTTTTTTAAGAATAGGGAGAAGAAAAGTTTTAAAAGAAAAAGAAGAGGTTGAAAATAAGTGAATGATGTGCCACAATTCTATTACATGTATTTTCTATTATAAGTTACATTTAGGGTTTAAGAATGTGCAAACTCGTGGTAGTAAAAAATGATGATCCTATCATGATTGGTAAATTATAATTAGAATTTAGAATGTGTAAATGCATAATACATTATTGCATACATTAACTTTTATATATTTTTTATTTATTTAAATGATGGAAAGAAAATGATGATATAACCGCTGATTTGGCTTAACATGAGCATAACAAAAATAAATGCTATACTTCAACTTTTAATTTTCTTTTATTATATTGAAACAAAGGTATTCAAATCTCTTCGAGTATTTGACCCCTAGGGTGTAAGGTTATTACAAAGAGAAATTCTTTGAGGTGGTCTCGAGATACTGGCAAAAGATTTTAAATATTATATAAATATAGATATAGATACATATGAGAAAGAGATAGACCTGCAAATATGGTTTAAACCAACATTCACGGCTGCCTGACATCTTACTTCCACATTGCCCATTTCCAAATGATATGCCTAAATTAATAGAGCCTGGACTTGAATTTTTCGAAGTGCCTGCAGCAATTGCTTGATTTGAAAATGTTTCCCGTGAAGTAGACTCCTCTTGTATAGTTTCATTATTTCGTAGAAGCATTCGCATGGGGTTAGGCCTCCTGCAAGTATAAAAAAAAAAAAAAACAGATTTCATATCTATTGCATTTAAGTGTGGTAACAAAATACTTTTCCAGTTAATTTTAACCTTTCTGGTAAGAAAGGGAAACAATAATCTTTTTCATGGTTGCAGTCTTGCAACATTCCAAGTTGATGTGAAAGATGTTCGGAAAAAGATTGGTGATTGGAATCTGGACTCCATAACATGTACTCAACAAGTGCTTGCACAAACTCTGCGACATTTTGCTCATATACAAGTCGGATTCCACACGATTCAAATTTTACAGCTGTGTCACCACTTTTAAATGAAGCCCCAATGTGATTACACTGATTCAACTGAAAAGCCCGGCGCGGTATGTAAAATACCACAAGTCGTTGTGAATCTTGTGGTGACTCATCAGAAACATCTCTAGAGAGGGGAAAGACCATGTAAGGTGCCAAAGAAACTTCATCACTAGAGCAAAGAAAAATTGTTAAATCCAGCTTGTAACTGAAACCAGCTTGTTGCATTTGAATACCATACAAAGCATATATAGTGAACCCCAAGCATTTTGAATTATCATGTACATCTGGCGGCAACTGCATTTCTATGGAGCGACCAAGTTTTTTACAAGCGAACCAGCGTGGTGGACGGGGAATCTGATGAAAGATATAATCATACAAATGGTTTCGCGCCCGATCTACCTGTAAAATACATAACTCTATGGTGCTCAAATGTACAATAGAATGGTGAGATAGAAAAACATATACAAAAATAATTAGTTTAGAGACAAAATTAGTTGATAAATGAGTTGACAAAATAATTGTAATTAGTTTAGAGACAAAATTTTTAACTACTTTTTTCATAACCACTGAGTTGAAGCGTTGGATAAACACGTGTGAATTAAAGTCTCATGTAGAGAAAAAGTTGATAAATTTAGGAATTAACATAACATAATTGGCCCTAAACCTTTAAGTTTTTAGGTAATATGGAGTTTCCTCAGATGTAAGAAGAGACCTGATACAATATTGAAAGCAGTGAATTGAGCTTGTGTTTTAGATTGGGATCAGAGCTTTGGGAACTGCTCATATGATCTTCTATGAATTTTTCATGACCTCGACTGAGGTCATTACAGCTCCTGAAATTTTCTTGCCTTGAGTTTTGTACAAATTCTATCATATCTTGCTCATATAGAATACATGCACCACACATTTTAATCTTAATATCCAGCCTTGTGGGTCTAATCACAAAGCCAATGAAACTCCCTTCGTCAGAATGTTCTGTAAACCTCGCATGTGATATGTATAGCCAAAGTCCAAATGAACCAACAAATGTTTCCTTAGGAACCTCAAGGACTAGGGGACAATTTAAAGAAACGCCATCCATGTCGAAATGACAAATAAATTCATGGAAGTATTTTGAATCCTGACCAGGAGAAACATCTTTCAAACTTGGAGGGACTACAAAAATGACACATAGAGCAATCCCTTTCCAACTTCTATTATTGAATAGATTAGAAGGTAATGGGATTCGCACAGATGACCCGCACTCCTTACTCTTGAACCACTCTGAAATTTCAGTTTGAGGTACAACCAGGCAAAAGCCTTTAACTTGATGAATTTGGTCCTGTAAAATATTAAAAGACAAGTAAAAAAGATGTTCAATGCGTGCACGCACATGAGAGAGAGAGAGAGAGAGAGAGAGAGAGAGAGAGAGAGAGAGACCTCCATGTATCTTTGCCACAATGATTGGAAGGGTATATTTAGCAAAGGCACATCAGCAATTTTGCCACCTTCATCATCAGCCAAGCCATGGCAATTAATAAAAGTGAATCTTGCTGCATCCGAAGTCCAAACGACAACTTGATTTGAATAATTTTCAAGTGAAGTACATCCTTGTGCTGAAACAAATTGTGTACTTAATGGAAGATATGGCAATGATTGAAGCTTGCTACAATGATCCAAGAAAAGAAGTTTGAGATTTAAAAGCTGAGAAATGCTACAAGGTAAGCGTGTAAAATTATTGCTCCTCAAGTTCAGAGATGTTAGTGAGGACAAGTAGCTAAGATCATCAGGGAAAGCTCCGTCCAACAGATTACAGCCACTTAGATCTAGAGATACTAAAGAGCTTAATTCCAAGAATGACTCAGGCAACACCAGCCTGTTGGGCTCTGGTTCAGGTTGTCGATCAGTGAGATAGGTGTAAGGAAGAGTGAGGGTAGTACCAATTGAGGATAAAGTGGGAATGAGCCCACTCAAATACCTTGCTTTTGGCGGTTGACCCTTACATCCTGATAGACTGAGAATTTCAAGAGATATCAAACTACAAATAACACTTGGAAAACTTGAAAGGTTTTCGCAGTCTTGAAGATTCAATAAAGTCAAGCCAGTTAGATGCTTGATTGATGATGGTAGTTCTTCTATGGCAGTCCTGTCCAAATAAAGCTCCAACATGCTTGTCATGTTTCTCCCAATCTTTGGAAACTTATTGAGTTTTGAACAGCCAGATAGAATTAAAATTTTAAGAGAACTCAAGTTGATCTCATGCGGAAGGTTCTCAAGACGCTTACAGTTTTTTAGATTTAATAGGATAAGTCGTTTAAGACCTCCAACAGAAGGGTGCAACGCATGCAATCCTGTACAACCTTGAAATATCAACCTTTCAATATTTGGCAATCCATTGAAGTTAGGAGTCTGGCATAAGTTTTGAGAGTCACTAAGGTCGATGAGCTTTAGCTTGTGTAAGTTCTGAGATAAAACAATAAGTAAATATAGAAGATTAAGCAATCAGAACATAATAATAATAAATAATAAATAATAAAATTCTATAACTGAAAATCATACACTGAATTCCCTTGGAAGTTGCTTAATACTGCTGCGATGCATAATAAGCTCAACAAGTTCAGGCGGCTGGAAACTCTTTGGCAATGATTTCAAAGGATATTCATGCCATTCCAACAATCGTAACTCATTGGAAAGATTACTGAGACGGGGAAGGTGCGCCTTACAAATTTTGAGATATCTTAGTTTAGTCATCTTTGAGAATGATTTAGCATTCAATTCTTCTTGTTCTTCATATGGAGTCAAATTTAGCACCATGCCTTCAATTTGATCAGTTCCCTAGTAACCAAGAATAATAAAATTAGTCTAGATACAGCAAAAACTTGCGTGAATGGTAGAATTTTATACTTCTCTAAATTTATGTCTATAAAATAATACACTTACAATATTGTTCTTTAATACGTCAAGGACATCATCACAAAGCCACAACCTGCTGCATCTTCCAAGCTCCATTGATTCCCCATAAACAATTTCCCAACCCATTTGTTGTATTAAATGATGCATGCACAATTTCCCCCCTTCAATAGTAATGAGAGATTTGTCAATGAGCTTTTGTATACTATCGTCCGTGTAGCAAACTGATTCTAGTATATCAGCTACTCGATTCTGGTCCTCTCCTTTAAAGAAACACGCAATATCCAAAAATAATCTTTTCTCCAAATCCCCCAGTCCATTAAAAGCTATTCGAAGTTTCTCTAGAATATTTTCATCAGGAATTGCTTTTAGTTGATTCAGAGCAATTTCCCAATCCTCTTTTTCTTTTTTACACAAATGGGAACCCAAAACTTTAAGAAGCAAAGGACTGCCCTGAGCATAAGTGACAAAATCGTTGCCCATATCCAATGAATAATTTTCACAATGAGCTTTGTGGTAGGCATTTTGACTAAAAAGTTGTAGAGCTTCGTCATCATTGAGTCCGTTAGCCTTACATACAGTCTGAATTTCATAGCTTTTCAACAAAAGTTTGTCTTCAGTAGTTATAATGACTCTACTTTTTGGACCAAACCAATCACGCTTCCCTACTAATGTTTCTAATTGTCTTTTTTCACACACATCATCAAGAACAATAAGCACCTTTTTATCACGTAGTACATTCCTAATCACTTGGATTCCATTACACACATCTGTTACCCTTAATGCTCCTTTACTTATATCACAAAGGAGTTGCTCTTGTAAAGTCTCAAAGCCATGCGCTTTACAAACCTCTTCAACATTTTCAAGAAAGCTAAAAGCTTCAAATTGATTACAAATCTTGTCAAAAACCACACGTGCAAGAGTTGTCTTGCCCATTCCACTCTTCCCACATATCCCAATAAAGCGAACTTCATTCGAATTCATATCTAGACATGAATTCATTTCGTCAACACGAGAGTCTATTCCAACAAAACCGTCTTCATAAACAACTGAACCTTTATCTTTCAATTGAGTAAATATCCAGTCAACAATTTTTCCAATAAACTCTGTCTCAGGCCTATAAGAAAGACATAACAAAAATCTTTGTTTCAACACAAACCAATTGGAATGTAAGAGTTGGTGTTCTGCATGTTCATCTCAGAAAACATGGCTTTTGATGCAAACTTGAATCTGTAGGGACTATACTATTGGATATGGATTTCCATTTTTTATTTTTTAGAAAACTACTTAAATTTAATTGAAATTCTGATTTGGCTTTCTGAAATAGAGATATCTTATAACTTTTGCTCTCTTTCTCTCTAAGAACTCACAGAGTAAATAAGAGTGATTCTTATTGATCAAAGAGAAGGAATTAATCAAGTTAAGTTACAATGAATTACTCTGCACCTAAGTTACTCTTTTAAAATATACTAAATTAAATATCGGTTACAACAAATTACTCTGCCCCTAAGTTACTCTTTTAAAATATACTAAATTAAATATCGGTTACAACAAATTACTCTGCCCCTAAGTTACTCTTTTAAAATATACTACATTAAATATCAGGTTGTATGGCTTGCAACAATGATTTTTCAGGTGTTTAGGCTAGAATTGATGTTTTGACTAATACAGTAAAATATAATTAAAACATGTTAAAAATTATTATAAAACATGTTATTCAAGGTACTTAAAACAGGTTATTGGCTTAATGTAATAGGTTTACAAAATATGTGGATTTTAAATTATATGTTTATAAATATATATATATATATACACACACACATATATACACACAAAAAAATAACCTTAAATTACAGTACTGCACTATTAACCGATATTGAAATATTTCATACCCTTAGCCCAACAAAAATGAACTCAAGTATGAAATTGACTCCCTTAAGACTCACTCTACAGTCTACATCTACATTTTAGGAAATTAAGTATTGCAGTTAGAACAAGATAGATAATAAAAAAACGCTCAATAGAAGAAGATCAAGTGATACCCATTCGTTACTGTCTTTGCAGAGAGATTGGCCACGACTCTTAAAGCATCTCTCCATATCTGCACCTGATCTAGGTTCTCCTGGAGACGCTTTTCATGTTCCTCAAAGGCCACAGCAAAAGTCTCATTCTGATGCCGCACATGACTAGGATCTACATGGTAGTAAATAGGCAACACTCTCAATCCTCCCTTCATGCATTTAACAATCTTTACAAGTTCTTCTAGGCACCAAGATGAAGATGCGTAGTTTTTAGAGAAAACTATTACTGCTATTCTTGATTTCTCGATTGCGTCCAAGAGTTTCGGCGAAATGGGATTTCCTGGCTCAAGTTCTTTATCATTCTTAAAGGTGATAAAACCTTTACCTTTCAAAGCATGATACAGATGGTCCGTAAAATTATCACGGGTATCTTCACCTCTGAAACTGAGGAAAACGTCGTTTTCCGGTCGGGGTTTGGAACAAGGAGAAGAAAAAGATGATTGGACGGTTTGAGTGGTGGAGGAAGCCATTGGTACATACCAATAGTGAAACGAGTTAGAGTTGGGATTCTAAGACAGACAAAGTCATGTATTCAAAAGGAGTTGGCAAGAAGCAAGAAAATTATAGCAACGACAGAAATCAAAGAGACTATGAGACACTAGAAGAAGCCAATGGACACCCTCTAGCCAAACTTCCTATATACATAAGATTCTAAGACAAAAAAAAATCATGCCATCCGTAATTAGTGGAAAGAAGAAACGAAACTGTTTATTAAAAAAATAAAAGCAAGGAAACCGACCTTCCTGGCAACTTCCGTTGCTTTGAAAAAGCGAGAACAAGACAAAACCGATACATACGCGTGCGCTGTAAAGTGGTAGACCTTGGGAAGCGCGCCCCACTTTGTTTCAAACTTTAGCCTCAGCTTTTGTTGCCGCACCCCACGCCAATCATATATATATATATATATATATTTTTTTTTTTTTTTTTTTTTTTTTGAGAGGACACACCAACCAGTTTTGTTGCGGAAAATGCAGGTGGCATACTTTTTAGTTTTTTAACCTGTTAATGCGGTGCATTGTTTTTTTTTTTTTTTTTTTGACCGAAATGATAGAAATGCGATGCATAGTTACTTGTAATATAAAAGGTAACTTAAAAATAGTGACATGTGATATTAGAGTTATATAATGGGAGGACAAAATTATTAAATGTGGGAGAAAAAATAAAGAAATTATTTAAATGTGATAAAAGTATAGTTATATTTGATATTTATATAATATAATGTGAGGATGAAACTGTCAAATATGAAGAAAAAAAATAATAAGAGAACCATCAAATATAATAAAAATATTGTCAAATGTGATGCTAAAACTGCATAAATTACAAATAGAACCGTCAAATATGAAAATAAAAATAAAAATAAAAAGGAAAAGAGGATGGAACCGTCAAATGTGAGAAAAAAAAAAAAGGGAAACACCAAATGTAACAAAAGAACTGTCACATGTGATGTTGGAACTACACAATATGAAAATGGAATCGTCAAATGCGATAAAAAAACCACCAAATGTGACAAAAGCACTGTCAATTGTGATGTTAGAACTGCACAATGTGAGAATGATACCATCAAATGTGACATTTTAGTAACTTGATATAACAAATTGTCTACTAGTAGGTACCATACCCTCTTTTTTTATGGGGAGTACGAAAAATTACTCTTTGTTGCACATAAACTATTTTACACAATTTTACTCCATCAAAAAATACATTTGAAATTGTGACTAAATTGTGACTTCAAGCCACAATATGGTTGAAGTCACAATTTCATTGGTTTTTTTGGGCTATGTATAAAATTGTATAAAATAACTTATATGTATAACACGACAGTTAAAATAAAATAGACTTTGTATGAGGACTATACTATAGTGTTCATTTAGCAAATTCTTTTTTTTCTTTTTTGCTTTTTGGAATCTAAGGACCAAACTAGCCGAGTTTTGTCAAGTAGTAAGTGTTCTAACTTGGCTTGACAACAAATGTAAAATCTAAAATGTTCAAGCCTCAAGCTCGAACCAAGGCTATAAATGATGTTCGAGCTCATGCTTGCCAAAAAGCCTAAAAGTTTGAACTTAGCTTCGCATATTCATTTAAATTGATTGAAATCAAAAGTGATAATACATGATATATGAGTCAAAATAATAAATTTTTTTTATCATATTCATCATCTTGCCTAATAAACTCCATCCAAATCAATGTTATCATGTTCATCTTGCAAAATTATTTCTTCACCACACGGTAGAGATCATGGGTTTTAACGACGGTGAGTTGTTGGTTTTGACAACAGTAGAGATCGGCGTGGGTTTTGACGAGATCGACATGGGTGTGACGACGTTGGAGATCGGCGTGGTGGAGATCGGTGGGTGGCAAGATTGGCGTGGCGAAGATCAATGGGTGGCGAGATCGGTGGCAAGGTTGTGCATGGTTGAGATGAGGGTGGATTCCGATGGGTTCTACGTTTTTTCTGGGTTCTGCACTTTTTTTTTGGGTTCAATGTGGGTCATGGTGAGGTCTGGTTCTTCTGGGTCTTGCGTTTTTTTTTTTTTTTTTTTCTATTGTGACACTGGTTTTTTTTTTTTTCTTAATATGGGTTTTTGTTTCGGTGGGATTTTAGTGGGTAGTGAGCAGTGGTGGTGTGGTGGGCATGGTGGAGGAAAATATATATTTTATTGTATAGATATATTATTTTAATGAGTAGAATAGGAAAATAAAAGTTGGGATGTTGGGAGTATTGTAAAACTATATTGTATAATTAATAAAGTGGCTTTTTGGGATGGTAAAATAGATTAGAATTGGAATTTGGGATGTGAATGCTCTAACAATAATAGCAAAAGTAAAAATAATAATGATATTTTCATATAATATCTTATTCATAATATATAAAAGAAATTTACATGAAAGTGAAATGTTAAGAGTGTAATTCAAATTTTGTTGGAGGAAAAACAAATTCAAAAATGTTATTTTATTAGGCTCAATTAAGTAAGTTAATAATTTTGTGTTAAAAACAAATTTAATAACTTGTTAGACTCAAATAAAAAAACAATATTTGACAAAACACTAATTTTAATCCACGTGTTTATATATTGTAAGATATATATATATATATATATATATATATGTAAGGACGCAATTTGTTACTAAGCCCAAAAGATGGAAGAATTTAGGCCTAAAGAGCTCAATACAATGAATTTGTAGAGAGTAGGTTGGAAAACTAGACTTTAATGAGTTAGACAACAAGTAAAATGAATCCAGATGACAAGAAAAGGAAGATAGACTGACTTAATCTAATAAAATCATCCTCGGCTCAATCTGAGTAGATCAATTCTTATATATTTCTCTCAAGTTTGATTACAAATTCAGTTCTTGATTGTTAAGGCCATATTTTTATGTAATTGGCATATCCTTTGACAAAACGCATTTTACTTATATTTGGATAAATCTAAGTAGGTTCAAGATGATCATTACAAGTGGTTCAATTGAAGACATGAAGATTACTCAAGGACTGCTCAAGAAAAGTGCAATCTGCAAGTTTCAATACCTCCTCGACAGAAGCTCAATCTATCGAAATTCATTAAAGCTCAACACATGTCTCAATCTATCGAGCTTACGGGATTCAGACTATAGCCAGCAATGTTTTTCTTCTAAAAGGCTATTTGTTTATGGGTTTGTCTAATCCTTATTGGACTAAGAAAGCCCAAGGTTTGTGTAAACCTATTTGGAATAGAAGAGCCTATTAAACTCCAATTTAAAAGGAGGTGGAAAAAGAAAAACCCTAACCCTAGAGAGATTCATAAGGTTTTCTTTTTGAAACTATAGCCTCCTCCTATAGAAGAAAGACGTCTTGCTTCATTTCTTGTACGCCTTTGGGTTCTGTAACCAAGCAAAGTCTCTTGCACCAATATTGAAGATCTTATTGGTGTTTCTATGTGAAGCTACTGCAGATCAACTACAACAATCAAAGGGTTGCTGTGGTGTTATTCACATACTGGATTCGAGCAAAGGAGTAAGCCGCGTACTAGGATCTGCACATCAAATTGGTTAGTCACGTACTGGGAGTCGTGCATTAAAAAGAGAGATTGTCACTACAGAACAAGTCCAATTGGGTATTAGGGTAAAGGTTCAACTGTAGGTTGGTATAAGGTACTGAGATTCCTTTACTTGTAACCGCTTGTTGTGATAATAGTGAATTCTCAAGAGTGGTGACCTTGAAATCACCTAGTGGGGTTTTTGCCGTGTAGGTTTTCCCCATTCGTAAACAAATCACACAGTGTCTCATTAAATACTCTAGGTGGTGCTTTGTTCCCCACATCCTACAGTGAGATGTAGATCCTACGGTTGCCATTTCTCCTTGAACTTTGATCGGGATAACTCCCACTCAATTCTGCCTCCTATATAAGGCGCCTGAAGGGTTTAATTTTCTTCACTTCACAAATTTGCAAGCGCTTAAGACTTCTCAAATTCTCCAGCTTTCAAGAATTCCCCAATCTCCCAACTCTTAAGAAGTTCCTGAGCTGTTACCTATTTTCATTCTTGTAAGTTTTTACACTACTATATTCTTTTCTCCTCGGCCAGTCTCCTCGGCCTCCTAAGCTTCATTCCTTTTTCAAAAACATTTCCTTCACTTCGTTTTAGCTTGTTCAGATGGATAAATTTAAATACCTAGTAGACTCTCCTGCTAGTATGGAGAGCTTTAGGGCCAAATATCAAATTCCACAAGGAGTTACCCTGCGGTATTGTGCTCCAAATCAGGTGCTTACGGATAGAAAAGAAGGGGAGGTTGTCATTCCTATGATCGCCTTCATAGATGGGGGAATGACGCTTCCCATAGGTAGGGTAACCCGAGACTACCTAATCAACCATAGGTTATGCCCTCACCAGCCCAACTTGTTTAGAGTCTTAGGTAGCGTCGATGCTCTCAACGAGCAGATGGGTTTGGGACTCACCTGGCATTACGTCGTCCATATGTACAAGTGCCATTCGCTCGTTGACTCGGGGTATTACCTCAAGTCTAGGTCCTCTATTGTTAGGCTTGTATCATGTCTTCCCAAGTTCAACAGGGGCATGAAGAACGACTACCTGATCACCTCGGGGGAATGGCACGATGGTCTTCATGGCCCAACTCGGGAGGCAGAACCAGGTGGGGTACCCTAGAGATAGGTCCCTTGACATGGGATTTAGTACTTTTAGCATGCTACTTTTCCCCTTAATGATAGGTTTTATTGGTTTGACTGTGAATTTGCTGCTCGGCTATTTTTGCAGATAAAAGGCACGTAATGCCCTGCCTCAATTTGGTCAACGTCGAAGGCCTCAATTGAGAGCAGTCCACCTCATCCTAGATTTTGAGCCACTGGCAGCTGAGAGCGGTCCACCTCAATTTGGTCAACGTCGAAGGCCTCTACAAAGTCCTAAGGTCCAAGATATTTATGAACGAGGACAAGCAGCAGAGAGCGATCCACCTCATCCTAGATTTCGAGCCACTGTCGGACAATTTTCAAGAGGTAGGCCACACGATTAAGGCAGGCGATCCTCGGCTACGCAGGATAGACATCTTTGTACTTGGATTCCTCGCCCAAGAAGACATTGTACCAGCTGAGCTGCCACCTCAACGTGCTCCCCCTGAAGTAGCGGTTCTGAGGGAAGAGACTGCTTCCTCACACTTATCACTCAAGGAGGAAATAGATCAATTCCATCTCGAGGAAGAAGAAGAGGTGTGAGTAGATCTCGTTGAGTTCTTAGATTCTGAGGGTGAGCTTAACAGATCCTCAGCAACTCGCTCCCCCCAATTGATAATCGCTAAGGCAGATAGCAGCTTCGAGGAGGAAGACGCAATGGCTTTGAATCTGAGGAAAGGCATAAGGGACCTCATGGCTAGGAGGAATAAAGGGTCGTCATCCAAGGAGGCCCCTAAATACTAGCTTCCCCCACTCTCCCCCCTCCACCTCCTCCTCCTTCAACCACAGTCGGCCTACTTCCCTACCCTAACTTGAAGAAGAAAAGGAAGGAGTTGGAAGTAGAGGAAGGTGAGGTGGTCTTTCAGAAGGAGGCCAAACAGCAGAAAATGACCAAGGACAAGCGGGCCTCCTCTGTGGATAGTAGGGAGAACCTAAATATGGTCAAGGTGCGCCAACAACAACGTACTTAGGATCCTCGGCTGGAACTGGATGGTATTGCCATCCCATGGAACTCCTCCATTAAGGAGTTCTAGAGAGGGCACTCCGCCTATATTGCTGAAGCTCTAGAGCAGCCCCTTCTTCTGCCTAAAAACACGGATGCGCTAAGGCACATAAGGTAGCTAGACCTCTTTATGTCCCTGAAAAGGGATCTTGCCATGGTAAGTTCACCATTATATCTTTTAGCTAAATGCTAAGGTGCCTTTTCCATTCTCTCTTCTTTTTCTTTTTCTTGTTTTTACATGAGACTCCTTTGTAATTTTTGTGCAGACTATCCAGGAGGTTTTTGTAGCTGAGGAATGGGTCAAGGATGCCTAGAATGAGGCCAGGGTTGAGGCCAACCTCCGTGCTGAGACTAACAAGGCCCTAGGAAACCAAGAACTGGCCACTAAGCTAACCATCGAGGAGAGGGCGCGAAAGAGCACTGAGGCTAGCCTAAAGAATGCCCAAGACTAGGCAGAAGATCAGCGTAAAAAGCTTTATCTTACTGAGATAGAGCTGGCCATACAGAAGCAGCTGGTCTTGGACCTTAAAGCTGATTTGGAGAAAGCCAAAGCCGGCGCTCGGACGGCCGAGGAAGCTGCGGAGGCTTCGGGGCAAGCGTCTTATAACCTCGGGGTAGAAGAAACCGAGGTCCGGCTGGTTGAGGAGCTGGCCTATGTATGCAGGGATTGTTGTAAGGAGACATGGATGGAGGCCCTCAACCTTGCAGGGGTCCCTGCTACCTTGGAGTGGAGCCAGGCTGGGAGTGTTTATTACCCTCTCGAAATCTGCGAGGTCCCAGTTGCCCTCCCACCTCCCTCTGCCCTAGCTCTAGAATCATCTGAGCAGCCCCTTACTATTCAGGCCTTTCTACCCCCTACCGAGGCTTCTAAAGTATCTAACCAAGCTGGTTTAAGGCCAAGAGGCTGAGGTAGCCAAGGATAAGGGCAAGGGCAAGGAGGCCAAGCCCCTTCTTAGAGGCCAAGGATGCTGCTAAGGCCAAGGATGTTGCAGTCAAAGCGATGGAGACCTAGGCCAAATCCAAAGAGGCTAACACCAAGGCCAAAGATGCTCCTGCCTCTAAGCCGAGCAAGAAAGAAGACCCTCCTCCTCCAGCCAAGGCCTAGCTTTTAGGATTTTATTTCCTTTCAGTAATTTTTTTGTAGTTTTCCTTTGTATCTTTTCTTTTGTGGTGGCAGTTTTCCATTGTATATAATGTACCTCTCTTTTATTTAATAAGAAGGGCTGCACTTTTTACTTTGTGAATCTTTCCTTTCTTTGTAATATTTATTTTATAATTGGTGTAGTTATCATTTTTCCCTCTGATGGGACTTCAAACTGATGATGTTGTTAATAGTAGTGAATTATTGCCACCCTGACTTTACCAAAGCTAACAGTAGGGCATTGCTACTAACTCAGACAAACTAAACACATATAATAATAAGGAAAATGACCATATACTTAGGCAAATAACCAAGAACATTAACTTGCCTAAGGTAAGTGATCTGAGGAGCCGGGTATAACCTGGGATCCGTTTTAGCACTTAGAAAAAATAACTAAAGAGTGTTAATTTACCTAAAGCATGTGATCTGAGGAATCAGGCATAACCTAGGTTCTGTTTAACACTTAGAAATATGTCATTAAGTATTAATTTACTCAAAGCATGTGGTTCGAGGGACCAGACATAGCTAAGGTTCTATTTAACACTTAAAAAGAATAAATAGAGAGTGTTAATTTACCCAAGGCATGTGGCCTGAGAAGCCAGGCATAACCTAGGTTTTGTTTAACACTTAGAAAGATGTCATCAAGTATTAATTTACTCAAAGTATGCGGTCCGAGGAACCAGGCATAGCTAATGTTCTGTTTAACACTTAGAAAGAATGATTAAAAGATATCAATTTACCCAAGGTATGTGGTCCAAGGAGCCAGGCTTGACCAAGGTTCTATTTGATATTTAGAAAAATGTCATGAAGTATTAATTTACCCAAAGTAGGTGGTCCGAGGAACCAGACATAACTTTGGTTCTGTTTAATACTTAGAAAAAAAAGTCACAAGATATCAATTTACCCGAGCTATGTGGTCTGAGGAGCCAGGCATGACCAATGATCTGTTTGATACTCAAATAGATAGTAGGACACATGACGCATAATGTAATAAACCCAAATATGGTAAAGAAAACTTTTATTAATAATAATACCTTCTCAGGTTGTTTTGGGCCTTATTACTCTATGATTATATGAATGTTAACTTTCACATTTTTTTAATAAAAGTGGATTGTAAAAAAAAAAACCAATCATGTTTTTTTTTTTTTTTTTTGAGAGGACACACCAACCAATTTTGTTGCGGAAAATGCAGGTGGCATACTTTTTAGCTTTTTAACCTGTTAATGTAGTGCATTGTTTTTTTTTTTTTTTTTTTGACCGAAATGATAGAAATGCGGTGCATAGTTACTCGTAATATAAAAGGTAACTTAAAAATAGTGACATGTGATATTAGAGTTATATAATGTGAGGACAAAACTATTAAATGTGGGGGAAAAAATAAAGAAATTATCCGAATATGACAAAAGTACTGTTATATTTGATATTTGTACAACATAATGTGAGAATGAAACCGTCAAATATAAATAAAAAAATAATAAGAGAACCATCAAATATAACAAAAATATTGTCAAATGTGATGCTAGAACTGCATAAATTGCAAATGGAATCGTCAAATATGAAAATAAAAATTAAAAAAAAGGAAAAGAGGATGAAACTGTCAAATGTGAGAAAAAAAAAAAGGAACCACCAAATGTGACAAAAGAACTGTCACATGTGATGTTGGAACTACACAATATGAAAATAGAATTGTCAAATGCGATTAAAAAAAACCACCAAATGTGACAAAAGCACTGTCAATTGTGATGTTAGAACTGCACAATATGAGAATGATACCATCAAATGTGACATTTTAGTAACCTGATATAACAAATTGTCTACTAGTAGGTTCCATACCCTCTTTTTTAATGGGGGGTACAAAAAATTACTCTTTGTTGCACATAAACTATTTTACACAATTTTACTCCGTCAAAAAATACAATTGAAATTGTGACTTCAAGCCACAATATGGTTGAAGTCACAATTTCATTTGTTTTTTTGGGCTATGTATAAAATTGTATAAAGTAGCTTATATGTATAACACGACAGTTAAAATAAAATAGACTTTGTAGGAGGACTATACTATAGTGTTCATTTAGCAAATTCTTTTTTTTTTTTTCTTTTTTTCTTTTTGGAATCTAAGGACTAAACTAGTCGAGTTTTGTCAAGTAGTAAGTGTTCTAACTTGGCTTGACAACAAATGTAAGATCTAAAATGTTCAAGCCTCAAGCTCGAACCAAGGCTATAAATGATGTTCGAGCTCAAGCTTGCCAAAAAGCCTAAAAGTTTGAACTTAGCTTCGCATATACATTTAAATTTATTGAAATAAAAAATGATAATACATGATATATGAGTCAAAATAATAATTTTTTTTATCATATTCATCATCTTGCCTAATAAACTCCATCCAAATCAATGTTATCATGTTCATCTTGCAAAATTATTTCTTCATTGACATTTTTTACATCATCAACAACATTTACTATTTCTTATTGTTATTTTATTTTAATAATTTTTTCTTTATATTTCTTTTTGGAATTATAGCTACTTAGACTTATATAAGCATTCACATCGAGACTTCTACGATGCAATAATTGCAAAAATATAGCATAAAAGCTCAAAACAGCATCCGAACTTTTACAGTGCTACAATTGCAAAAATATTTAGAATTGTGCTGCAATGCGATTCTAAATGTAGAATCGCACTGTAGCTCAATTCTAAAACGAAATATACTATTTTATTCGTTTGCTCTCTCAACCACGTGACATGACACGGTCTGGTCTCATCTCTCTCTCTCCATCCCTGAATCTTCATCACACGATCTCATCTCTCTCTCTACATCGCTGAAGCTTCACCACACGTTGGAGATCATGGGTTTTCACAACGGTGAGTTATGGGTTTTGACATCAGTAAAGATCGGCGTGGGTTTTGACGAGATTGACATAGGTGTGACGACGGTGGAGATCGGTGGGTGGTAAGATTGGCGTGGTGAAGATCAATAGGTGGCGAGATCAATGCCGAGGTTGTGCATGGTGGAGATGAGGGTGGATTCCGATGGGTTCTACGTTTTTTCTGGGTTCTGCACTTTTTTTTTTTTTTTTGGTTCTTCTGGGTTCAATGTGGGTCATGGTGAGGTCTGGTTCTTCTGGGTTCTACGTTTTTTTTTTTTATTCTGACACTGGTTTTTTTTTAATATGGGTTTTTGTTCCGGTGGGATTTTAGTGGGTAGTGAGCAGTGGTGGCGTGGTGGGCATGGTGGAGGAAAAAATATATTTTATTGTATAGATATATTATTTTAATGAGTAGAATAGGAAAATAAAAGTTGGGATGTTGGGAGTATTGTAAAACTATAGTGTATAATTAATAAAGTGGCTTTTTGGGATGGTAAAATAGATTAGAATTGGAATTTGGGATGTGAATGCTCTAACAATAATAGCAAAAGTAAAAATAATAATGATATTTTCATATAATATCTTATTCATAATATATAAAAGAAATTTACATGAAAGTGAAATGTTAATTGTGTAATTCAAATTTTGTTGGAGGAAAAACAAATTCAAAAATGTTATTTTATTAGGCTCAATTATGTAAGTTAATAATTTTGTGTTAAAAACAAATTTAATAACTTGTTAGACTCAAATAAAAAAACAATATTTGACAAAACACTAATTTTAATCCACGTGTTTATCATCCTGGCTCAAGTTCTTTATCATTCTTAAAGGTGATAAAACCTTTACCTTTCAAAGCATGATACAGATGGTCAGTAAAATTATCACGGGTATCTTCACCTCTGAAACTAAGGAAAATGTCGTTTTTCGGTCGGGGTTTGGAACAAGGAGAAGAAAAAGATGATTGGATGGTTTGAGTGGTGGAGGAAGCCATTGGTACATACCAATACCGAAACGAATTAGAGTTGGGATTCTAAGACTGACAAAGTCATGTATTCAAAAGGAGTTGGCAAGAAGCAAGAAAATTATAGCAACGACAGAAATCAAAGAGACTATGGGACACTAGAAGAAGCCAATGGACACCCACTAGCCAAACTTCCTAGTATACAAAAGATTCTCAAGACAAAAAATCAAGCCATCCGTAATTAGTGGAAAGAAGAAACGAAACTGTTTATTAAAAAAATAAAAGCAAGGAAACCGACCTTCCTGGCAACTTCCATGGCTTTGAAAAAGCGAGAACAAGACAAAACCGATACATATGCGTGTGCTGTAAAGTGGTAGACCTTGGGAAGCGTGCCCAACGTTGTTTCAAACTTTAGCCTCAGCTTGTGTTGCCACACCCCAAACCAATCATGTTTTTTTTTTTTTTTTTTTTTTTTTTTTTTTGAGAGGACGCACCAACCAATTTTGTTGCGGAAAATGCAGGTGGCATACTTTTTAGTTTTTTAACCGATTAAAAGCATTTATATTGAAAATGGTATATGTCGTATATTGGTTTAATCTATATCTATATATTACTAAAAGCTGAAGCGTAGCATTTATTGTTGCTACACTCCAGTTGAGCCACATCAGCGTCCACCTCATTATTATTTTCTTTCTAATTTTCCTATAATTGTTTGTAATATTTGCTTTTTATTTTATTTTAATATTTACATTTTTTCCAACTTTTCTCCATCCTTACCTTTTCATCTCCCCACTACCCTCTACATAAATACTATTCTTCTTTTTCCCCACTACCCTCTACATAAATATTATTCTTCTTCTTTCTCTTCATCTCCCTTTATTTTATCTTTTCTTATTCACACTCTCTTACTATAAATTGGTAACTATCTATTCCATCTTATTCATAGTTTTCTCTCACAAAAAAGGTTCTCTCTCTCTCTCTCTCTCTCTCTCTCTCTCACAATTTTTCGATGAATTTTTTATACATTCTTCTATTTATGTCAAATTACTAATCTTTGGGAATCCTTTCTTTTCTTTTCTTTTTTCTTCTTCTTTGTTTTTCTACACTAGAATCATTATGCTCATTTCTCACTTAATTTAATCAGGTAGTTCGCTGGAATTCAAAAAAAGGTTCTCTCTCTCTCTTTATCTCTCAATTTTTTGATGAATTTTTTATACTTTCTTATATTTATGCCAAATTACTAATCTTTGGGAATTTTTTTTTCTACACTAGAATCATTGTGCTCATTTTCTCACTTAATTTAAACGGGTAGTTTGCAGCAATTCAAGTAAAACTAGACAATAAGGAATTTTATGGCATTGGAGAATGCCTAAATATGTATCGTCAAAAAATTAAAAGTTAGCAAATTAGTGGAGCTATGATTAATCTTCAAACAGGATTGATGGTATTGCCAATGTTCTTTAATTAGCATTCTTATTTCTATTTCTCTATATATGTTTCGTAGAATTAGTATTAGACTCATTTTTATTTTCTCTATTATATTCTAGGTTAACCAAGAGTTCTTTAAAACTCCACATTGGTTAATGCCATTTAGATTTGTTTTTTAAATTGTTTTTTTTTTCTCTTTAATTGTTAAATGTTACCCCTTTTTTTTTCTCTTTCTTATAACTCTATTTAATATTGATGTTTTTTTTTTTTTTTGGTTAGTTAAGGTTGATGGTTCTTTCTTATAGAGAAAAGAAAAAATTGAAAACAATTGAATTCTGTATAAATATGTACCTAAAGGGGACATGAGCCTTTGTTTATTTGATTAGAGACAATATATTAAAGGGGCATATCCTTGGCCATTGCATTGCATTTCTTATCTATATATTACTAAAAGCTGAAGTGTAACATTTATTGTTGCTACGCTCCAGTTGAGCCACATCAACACCTATCTATATAAATATTATGCAGTGAAGTATAATATATAAAAAGTAACAATTACTTCAAGCATTGTCCTTTTTTAAAAAAAAAAAAAAAAGATTTTTACACTTTTATTTATTTATCTTTTTATCTCTACAAATATATCATTTTAATATTTTTTTGTGTATTTCATTAATAATTTTTAAGGTGAACCTTATTCTTCTAACTTTGTTGTAGTGTGTTACATTTACTTAATATACAACTCATCTCTTAAGGAATAAGAGAATTATCATAATAATAAAAACTCATCATAAAATTACAGCGTTAACTTAACCAAAATTAAAATAAAACTAAAGAAATAAAAAATATATTTTATAATAATTTATTAGTCAAAAAATTGGTAGGCATATTCAAATTTCTATTTCCAAAAACAACTAAGTATTAATCCAAACCAAAATTCAATCTAAATTATAAAAGGGAAAGAAAAGACTTTCTTATGGGAAATTAAAAAAGTACAATCCTAAAACACATATTAAAAAAAAAACCATCAATCTTAATTTGAGTTATAATAAAGAACAAAAATCTTTTATGTGCAATTGTTCTCTTTATTGGTATTTATTGTTATATATTTTATTTTTACTTTTTTTTTTCTTCTCATCTTATGTTATTCAACATTTAAATTCAATCACATCTTCTACACCATTAAATTATTTATATTTTCTCTCTTTTTTATTTATAATACTTAAACATGGGGTATATTATTTAAATAATAAAATTATTTTTAAAAAATTGTACTTTTTTTTTTACATTTATACTTTGTCCAAGCTTTTTCCTTACCTTTATCCTTTCATCTACCCACTACTTTCTACCTTAATATCACTATTCATCTCCCTCTCATCTTCCATATTATTAAATTATTTATATTTTTCTCTCCTTTTTATTTAAAAAATTAAAATTAGAAATTTTACTTAATTTCAATAAATAAAAGTGTCATCACAAAGTGGAGTAATACTAGGGACACACTCATTCTCAAACCCAATACATCAAAGAAAAAATATAATGCAAAACAAATGCCAATTGGGAAACACTAAATTAAAAAAAATTAAAAAATAATGAGGATATCAAACCAAATATAATACAAAGAAACTAATAGTTATGGATATACTAACTTAAGGGTAGCAAAATTAAATGAAAAAAAAAAAAAACTACAATGCATATTTAATGCAATAAAATCATCATCAAATTTTGGAAAACAGTAGGTTGCCTATGGAGAGAGAGAGAGAGATGGTAAAGAAAAAAAAAATCAAATGTCAATTAGTAACTATTAATTGGAAAACAAAGAGGTTGTAAGGAGAAGTAAAAATAAAAAATAAATATGACCAATATGGAGAACATTAAAAACTTAACAGTGCAATAAAATCAACTTTACATTCACTTAAAAATTGAATCAATAATCAATAATTATACACAATCATATCAATATATTTAAACTTAAAACTAATCAAATTCTAATTCATAACTAAAAGGAGATGTTCTCATGTAATAATAGAAATTACATAAGAAATAAAGTTAGAAAATTTTAAAATCCTTTTTTTGACATTTCATTTAACTTTATATATATATATATATGTGTGTGTGTGTGTGTGTGTATGGATGTATATATATATATATATATATATATATATATATATATGTAATCTTTATACACAATTGCATTTAAAAATCTAATAAACAAGGCTAGATCTCATTTAACACCTCTGTTATGAAAATCATTAACCAGTAAATATATGATAATAGTAAAAAAAGTTATAAATGAAATTATGAAAAAAAAAAGTTATAAAACTAATTAGCTACTATCATTATGAAGTAGTAGTCTATGATTTTACACATCTAAAGAAGTGGAATATATAGAGTTTACTTAAGGTATATGTAAAGATTCACATTAAAAAAAAGATATGTAAAGGTTAAAAAAATGTATATTCTATAAATAAATAAAAAGGTATATGTAAAGTTTTTATTAACTTAAAAGAAAATGAAAAATCAATTATTAACAACAACAACAACAATAATAATATTAATAATATATGGGTAATTACATTTCCCTTCCTTGAGATTTGAAGAAATGACACTCTACTCCAAACTTAAAAGGAAAAAATATTTTCACCCTTTACATCTGTTTAACCAAACTTTATTAAATTAATATTAAAATATTGTGTACTAACCTGCTTGTGCTTAAGGTAGGTTCCAAAATTTTCCTTAATTTTAAAATTTTAAATTAAAGTGTATATTTTCATCCTTTACATTTGTTTAACCAAACTTTGTTAAATTAGTATTAAAATATTGTGTATTAACCTGCCTGTGCTTAAGGTAGGTTCCAAAATTTTCCTTAATTTTAAAATTTTAAATTAAAGTGTATTTCAAAATATTAAGTAATGTCTTTTGCTTTTTTTCCCCCCCTTTTCTTTTCCCAATGAGTTATGGAGAGATTTGTCATTTCAAATCTTTTGGTATTTTATAAATTTGTATTTTAATTATATAGTTATGAGTAATGTCTTTACTAACCATGGTTAAACATTTATAAATAGATTCTTGAATAAATTTAAAATATTTTGTTATTAATATAAACAAAATGGGAGAGTGTTATTACTTATTAGTCCAAATATATTTAATAAGATCACTCTAAAAAAAAATTATCTCGCGCAACGCGCGGGTTTGCGACTAGTTTAATATAAAAATCAAAACAATTTTTGCATACGGAATTGTAAAAAGTAACTATTGCAAAAATATTTGTAATTGTGCTTGTTAGGTTTTAAGAATTAGGAACTAATGTATTAGAACTTCAATTTGAATGATAACATGAGATTGAGATCCAAAGTATTAAATGTGATTACTCACTCATGCTATTTATCCCAATTTGAACCGAAAAAAGTGAATGAAGCTCTACAAGATGCTGATTGGGTAAATTCTATGCACAAAGAACTTCATCAATTTGTTCAAAATGATGTGTGGGAATTAGTTCCTAGACCAAAGGAAGTCAATGTTATTGGAACTAAGTGGATCTTCAAGAACAAGTCAGATGAACATGGAACTATTATCAGAAATAAATCTAGGCTTGTTGCTCAAGGATACACACAAGTAGAAGGGATTGATTTTGATGAGACTTTTGCACCTGTAGCAAGATTGGAATCCATTCGAATTCTTTTGGCTATAGCAAGTCATATGAACTTCAATTTGTATCAAATGGATGTCAAGAGTGTTTTCTTAAATGGCATGTTACAAGAAGATGTGTATGTTGAACAACCAAAAGGTTTTGTTGATCCTCACAGGCCGAATGATGTCTACAAGTTGAATAGAGCTCTCTATGGATTGAAACAAGCTCCACGGGCTTGGTATGATAGACTAACTGTATATCTCACGGACCATGGCTTTAAGAGAGGTTTTGCTGACACCACCCTGTTCATACGAAAGGATAAGAATCATTTTGTAGTTGCTCAAATTTATGTTGATGATATTGTTTTTGGTACTACTAATGATTCTCTTGCTCAATCTTTTGCAGATGAAATGAAGGCCATGTTTGAAATGAGTATGGTTGGTGAACTAACTTACTTCTTGGGATTGCAGGTAAAGCAAACGGATGCTGGAATTTACATCAACCAAGCTAAGTATGCACGAAATTTGGTCAAGAGATTTGGTCTTGACAAGGCTGCACATGCTAGGACACCAATGGCTGCTAATGCAAAACTAACAAACGATCCATCAGGTGAGTCTGTTGATGTTACCCTATACAGAAGCATGATTGGTTGTCTTTTGTACTTAACTACTAGCCGACCTGATATTGCATTTAGTGTGGGTGTTTGTTCTAGATTTCAATCTAATCCTAAGGTTTCTCACTTAAATGCCGTCAAAAGGATTATAAAGTATGTTGCTGGAACTTGTGATTATGGTCTGTTTTTTAGCAAAGAGTCAAATCTTTCTCTTGCTGGTTTTACTGATTCTGATTGGGCTGGTAATGCTGATGATAGAAAAAGTACAACTGGTGGTTGTTTTTATGTTGGTGCTAATCTTGTTGCTTGGATGAGTAAGAAACAAAATTCTGTTTCTTTATCTACTACTAAGGCAGAATATATTGCTGCTGGAAGTTGTTGTTCTCAGCTTCTTTGGATGAAAAAACTCTTGAGTGATTATGGGATATCACAGGGTACCATGGTTGTTTATTGTGATAACTCTAATGCAATAGATATCTCTAAGAATCCTGTTCAACATTCTAAGACCAAATACATTGAGATTAGATATTATTTCATTAGGGATTTTGTTGAACGGAAAATTGTTGCTTTTGAGTATATTCCAACTGAACGTCAAAATGCTGATATCTTCACCAAACCACTTGATAGATGAAAGTTTGAGACTCTTCGTCAAGTTATTGGTGTGATTCTTTGTCCCTAGTCATTCTTGACTCCATGGTCCTTGTGCTTTATTACTCTATCGTTTGTGACCTTTGTTTCTAGGATTTGCATTGTATAACATTCATGCATTTCATTCTAGGATGTTTATTTCTTTTATATAAAATTTTTTTTTTTTTTGCAAATTGTGTTTTTGCTATTTTTCCTTGAACTTGAAGGCAAGGTTGGTCAATCAAATTTTGCATAACATGTTTATGTACCTTGTTTAGCTTTGATACACTTATTTCTATTGTACTTTACTAGCTGAGGTTTTGTTGTGCATGTTGTGTGGGAAGATGCTATATCTGTTGATCACATGACTTGATCTTGAAGTCTTATGTCTTTAATTGTCGGACTTGGTCTTATTGAGAAAGGCATAAATAACCATCTCATCATTATTTACTAGCCAATCATGAACACCTTAGTGCATATCGTAAGTTTTTGTACTCGAGAAAGTGTAGCACATGCACAAAAAGAACATAAGGTGTAGCCTCTAACTAAAATTGATGTGTACATTATTGGGCTATAATAATCTCACAATTCATAAAATTGGTGTGTACATTATCCCGGCTATATTATTAAGTTTCTAATCAATTAATTTGAATATTAATTTTACGGCAAATCAAGAAACTTACATGATTGTAAGCTTTTATTCTAGGAGATGTGAGAGTTATATGATGTAACTCTTTAAGTAATAGTCTCTTTCAAATTCATGTGATGGATTTTGTAGAAATTGTGATTGACTACTATGTGCATATCACCTCACATGTTTCTCAAGCTTATGCTAGTTGCACACACTACACAAGTTATTCTTTGCTAAACTGTGTACATGTCTTTGTGTGTTTTTGGTCTGACCAACCAAGTTTGCTTATTTCTGGAAATTGATGCAGTTAATGTTTGCCTGTTTAATTGGTTGAGGGATATTAAGAGAAAATTTTGCTTTGAGAGATCTGGGTTTAAAAACATGGGTTTTTAGAAAACATTTCATCTCATACTCATGCATTTTTTTTCATAAAATCTAATGCTTTGAGGAGTTTTTGAGCTAATATGTTTCATTTTTCAAAAATTCAATTTTTCAGATTTTCGATCGATCAAGTCTGTTTTTCGATCGATCGAAATTGTTTTTAAAATCTCAGTAAAGTCTGTCTGTTTCGATCGGTTCTCGATTGGTAGTGGATCAATCGAAGGATTTTCGACCGATCGAATCTGTTTTTCGATCGATCGAAAATCGGGCTGAGTGTTTTTAAAAAGGAACTTTTCTCACGTGTTCTTCACTTTTCAAAATCTTTTCAAACTCTTTTTGTCTCCTCACCAACCGGTCAAAGAGTGTTTTGCTGATTTTGTCGTTTTCCTCCGTTTTCTTTGCATCAATCTTCTCTCCCAAGGCTGGTAAGACATTTTTGCCCCTCCTTTTGTTTTTATTTTCAAGTTTCATGCATTTTTTCATGCATTTTTGGGTTATTTTCGGTATTTCTATTTTTAGCATTTTGGGTGTGATTTTGGCTCTTTCTTTTTCAAATCAATCATGGGTTTTTGTGGGGACACCTTATCCAAGCACTACATATGGTTTAATTTGATTATTTTGGTGCTTTGTGGAAATTTTGAAAATCTAGGGCTTGAAATTAATGAAATTGGGGATTTTGTTCAATTTGATTTAAATTGATGAAATTGACTTGTTAGATTGATTAATTTGATCATTATATTGTGTTATTTAACTGTTGTGATGATCAATTTCTCAATTTGTTGTGTTTTAAAAATTGGGTTTTTCTCAAATTGGGTATTTTTAATTTAAAACTCATGCTCAAGTCAATTTTGTTAATTTGGATTATATTTGAACTTGTCACTGCATTAGTTCATGCAACATTTGCATATTTTGTTCATGCATCATTTGCATATTTTGTTCATGCATCATATAGATTGTTTTTTTTTTTTTTTTTTTATGTTGTGCTAACTTGCAGTCTGCCCTTGGTTTTTGTTTTTGCTCTTCTCTTGCTATGTCCCTCTTTTCTTTTCTTAGCACTATGCCTAGGAAAACTAGAGCCCATAGGACTTTTGACCCTTCACCTTCATTTGATAGTGATCGGTTCCCTAGTGAGAAGAACCAAGAGACCTATGAGACCCTTAATCTTAGGCGTCATATTTGGGCTGAGCGTAGGGTCATTCTAGATGAGGTAGATCCTGAGGTGAGACGTAATTTTGAGCGTCGGGGTTGGTTATCTTTGCTCGAGTTTGAGCATCCTCCTCCACCTGCCACCTTGATTAGAGAGTTCTATTCGAACATCTCTATCCACATCTATGATACCAACACCTTGGTTAAGGTTTGGTTACGAGGTGTAGAATATCGCATTACCCCTTCGGTGGTGTCTGATGCTCTTGGGGTGCCCATTGTTGATCATCTCGTTTTTCCTTATGAGGAGTCTCCACCTCTAGATGATGTTATGTCATACATCACTGGGTCTTCTATCCAGTAGGGTTCTGATCCTCGGATCACGTCTGCTGAGCTCTCTGAGCTTCATTACCTTTTCTTTAGGATTGCTTGTCATTCCTTGTGGCCTATTTCTCATCTCCACACCGAGGTGGTATCTCATGCACCAGGCACATGAGACTAGCCTCTCACAAGCAGGTGGGGCCCACACGTGTGGGGCCCACCTGCTTGTGAGAGGCAGGTCTCATGCGCCTGGCACATGTGATCCTTTTGCCTCCACACCATCCCTCTTGAGAGGTGTGTCTTTTTGTATGCCTTTGTTACTGATGCCCCTATCAGTTTTCCTCATTTGTTCCTTCGTTCTTTGAATGAGGTACATCGGTCTAGTTCTACGGCTCATGCTTTATTCTTTCCCGTTTTTATTCATAGGATTCCCCTTCATTTAGGTTTAGGTGCTTTTCCTGCTTCTGAGCCTGTACATGTCATTGCTCCTATAAGTGCTACCTTTTTGAGACAAAGGGCTGCTCAACTTTGAGCTAGCTCTAAGTATCCTAGGGTAGAGCCTTCTGGTGTCACTCCACCCCCTTCTTCTTCTACAGATGCTCCTGCAGCTGAGACATTTGCTGTTCCTGCTGTTGTTGCTGATGATGCTTCTCCACCTTCTCCTTCGGATGTTGCTGATATTCGTCGGACTCTGGACACTGTCGTGACCGTTCAAGCGGCTCATGGCCAGCTTCTGGTGGATGTTCTAGATGAGCTTCGTGCTTTGAGAGCGGATTTGGCGAGTATTCGTCGTTCTCCTCCGCCGCCTCCTTTTGATGATGAGTGAGTGCCTTTTGGCAATTCGTCACAAAAAGAGGGAGTGCATTCTATTGAGGAGAGTCCATGTTTTGTAGAGGAGTTTTTTGTCTTAGGGGGAGTTTTGAGTTTTGTACCTGACTGTGACACTGTTTGAGCTTGTGGAGTTATTAGATTGTATCTAGGTGCTTCACTTTGTATTTACATTGTTGGCTCTTGTTAGGATATTTTTTTTGAGATACATTTTGATGTATATGTTTCTTGTTTCACTATGCTACTTTGCTTATTGATTTATATTTATGATGTTATTCATGATATATGTCTTTATTTTGTGTCATGTGAAATCAAGAAGTTTATTTATATTCCTTGTATTTTTTTCCACACATGCATTTATGTGTTTGTTAAGTGTTATAGGAATATACAGGTTGATTTAGTCGTGCTCTGTCTACTTTGCAACTGTTAGATAGTAGTTAGGTTGAATTGTTTAGTGGCTTTTTAATTTTGTAATGGGCTGTTTCAATTTGTAAACTTTGAACTTTTTGTTTAGTCTGTGTTTTGTCACGGATTGCCAAAGGGGGAGTTTGTTAGGTTCTAAGAATTAGGAACTAATGTATTAGAACTTCAATTTGTAATGTTGGCAAACCATGATCAAAACATTCTTTAAGTCTTGTGTTATACTTGCTCAAAGTATGGCTTTTTATGTAAAGTTGGAATCGAGTTGACTACAGAATTCACTGTTCACTTTCTGCCTGACTCGATTGATCGAGAATTAGACTCGACCGATCGAAAATCGTGCTGAATGTTTTTCTGCAGAATTTTTCCAACTCAGCCCAAGCCCATTTAATGTATAGGGTTTTATGTTTTGCCCTAGGTATATAAGGGTAAACCCTAGCCACATTTTTAGAGTTCTGAATGCGGTGTTTGTGAATCTATTTGTTAGATCTAGAGGTGTTTACCTTCACACACACTTAGGGTTTCCAAACTCAAGATTTATATCAAGAGGTTGGTAAATCATACAGTTGCAGAATCAAGAGAACTTAAAGATATACAAGCAGGTGCGCTTGTGGATTGTTAAAGAATTCAAGGAAAGAAGGAGTCCGTGGATCTCGGAGCTGTCACGTGGTCGTGGTAGTAAGTTTCCTACACTGGATAGCAATAGGATGTTAGTGGTCTAAGTCTTATTGTGTAAACTTCGATTCTTTCATAGTGAATTCGGTTTTACTTTGAGGATAGCTAGGTTAAATCCTCCCCAGGTTTTTTACCGATTTGGTATTCCTAGGTCATTAGATCTTTGTGTTCTTTATTTTTCGCTGTTTTACTGTTTTTGATATATTTGTGTTAACCTAGATCTGTTTAAATTACCTAAGTTAATCACTTGGCTAATTCTCTAGGTTAATCTGTTGAGTTTAAGGGGTCTAAACGAACTTACAGTGCTACAGTGCGGTTTTACTTTTAAAACCGCACTGAAATTCTATTCTAAAACAAAATATAATATTTTATTTTAAATATTAGGTTTTCTCTCTCATTCGGTCTCGTATATCTCTCTCTATCGCTGAGCTTCACCGAGCCTCTCTCTTCTCTCTCAAATTCACACGCTCTCTCATCTCTCTCACTCTCTCTCTCTCTCTCTCTCTCTCTCTCGCCATCGCTGAAGCCTCTCACGAAAATACTATATTTTATTGATTTCCCCTTTTGTTTTCTCTCATTCTAATTCTCACTTCCTCTCTTTGTCTCTCACGGCTCCGCCCTCCTCACTCCCTCTCTCACATCTCTCTCATTCAAAGCTTGCACTGGTGCTGGATTTTGGATTTTGGATCAACGTGGATCGGCGAGCTGGGTTTGGATCGGTGATCAATGGTGGCGGCATGGGTAGGTCTCGATGGTGGTAGTGTGGATTTGTGTTGGTGTTTAATGGCAACGGCATGGGTCTGGGTCGGTGGTTTAGGGGGGGTCTGTGATGGTGGGTTAATCTGGATTTGCTTGGTCTGGGTTGATCTGGGTTGTGGGGTGATTTGTAATGGGGTCGGGTGGTGTGGGTGTGGGGTTTTGATTTGTGTGGGAGTGGGTTTTAGGTCTTTTTGGTGCAGTGGTGGCGTGGGGCCGTGGTTGTGGCGAGGTATTGATCTTGCATGGGGCCATGGTTATGAAGACAACGCCGATGGAGGTGTGGAGATTAGCTTCCGATAGGTTTTGATGGAATTCTGAATGGGTTTTTCTTTGATTTTTTGTAGGTTTCTTTGCATGGTGGTAGTGGGTGTGTTGTTGCCGTGGTGGTGTCTTTGGTTGTGGCGGCAAAGATGGGTTTCATGGTGGCAGATATGGGTTTCATTTGTGTGGATTTTTGCTTTGATTTTTTTGTGGGTTTCCGTGCATGGTGGTGGTGGGGTGGGTTGTTGCCGTGGTGTGTCTCATGGGTTTTTTCATGGTGGTGGTGGTGGTGGGACTCTTGTGACAGAGGTGGTGGTCATGGGTGGTTGAGAGAGAAACAGTGAGGAAAACAAAAACAGATTGGGGAGAAGGGTGAGAGTAGGATTTGATTATTTTATTTTATTTTATTGGGTAGTATATATATTATTTTAAAGAGTTGAATAGGAAAATAAAAGTTGGAATGCTGGGTGTATTGTAAAATGGTATTGTATAATTGATAAAGTAATTTTTTAAGATGGTAAAATAAAATAGGATAGGAATTCCGGATGCGAATGCTCTAATGCAGTGCATAGTTACTTGTAATATAAGAGCATTAGCATTAGTATGTGCCAAAGTTCCTTCTATTTTACAATAAAAACCTACTTTTTCTATTTTACTCAATTTACAAAAACACCCGCATCAAATTATCTATAATATACCCTCTTTTATTAAAATAATATTTTTCACTTTTTTTTAATTATTTCCCTTATCCGGACCCACCACCTTACCTCACTTCTACGAAACACTCTCTCTCTTTCTTTTTCTCCTTCTTTCTTTCTACTTGCTTCTTTCTTCTTCTCCTTCTTTCTTCTTCAACATCTTCTTTCTTTGTTCTTCTTATTCTTTTTCTTTTGCTATTCTTTCTTTCTTCTTCTTCTTTTTCATTTCTAAAAAAAAAAAATTATTTCTCTTTCTCCCTCTCTCTTTCTCTATCAAATCAGTGCTCTCTTCAAATCTGAAAAAAAAAAAAAAAAAAAAATCTCTCTACCAAGCTTCCATGGCTCAATACACTCACACACTCCCTCTCATGGCAACAGAAAGCTTGGGCTTTGGGTTAATTTGTATTTTTCCAAATGGGTTTTCTGTTGTGTTTTATTTTGAGTTGATTTTAAGTTGGGTTTGTGATAATTTTCATTAATTTTGGGTTGATTGTGTTTGGATTAAATTGATGTTGTAATGGGTTGGTTGTGGTGGTGGTGGTTGGTTAGTTGTGATGGTCAGCTTCTTTTTCTTCTTTTTCTTCTTCTTCTTCTTCTTCTTCTTCTTGGCATTGAAGAGTAGGTGAAAGAGAGTCTGACAAGGCAAGGGAGAGGAGAGAGAAAAAAAACATAAAATAATAAATAGAAAAGCAACAATAACTGTGCATATATGCATGGTTATGCACGGTTACTATAGCAATTGTGCATAAATGCACAATTTTACACCTATTGATGTGGGTGTTTTTTTGCTCAAAATGTGTAAAATGAGCAAATTTTTCTATTTTGCAAGACTTTACACATACTGATGCTAATGCTCTAAAAGGTAACTTAAGTTTAGTCACAACAGTCAAACGTGACAAAAGAACAGTTATATGTGATGTAAGAATTGTACAATGTGAGAATAGAACTATTAAATATGGGAAAAAAATAAAGAAACTACTGAATGTGACGAAAGTACAGTTATATTTGATGTTTGTACTACACAATGTGAGGATGGAACAGTCAAATATGAAAAAAAAAAAAAAAAGAACCATCAAATGTGATAAAAGTACTATCAAATATGATGTTGGAATGTACAATGTGTAGATGGAACCGTCAAATATGAAAAAAAAAAAAAGGGAACCATCAAATGTGACAAAAGTACTATCAAATGTGATGTTGGAATGTACAATGTGTAGATGGAATCGTCAAATATGAAAAAAAAAAAAGGGAATTATCAAATGTGACAAAAGAATAGTCACATATGATGTTGGTACTGCATAATGTGAGGATAGAACCGTCAAATGTGAGAAAAAAAATAAGGGAACCACCAAATGTGACAAAAGAACTGTCATATGTGATGTTGGAACAGCACATTTTGAAGATGAAACCATCAAATGTGAGAAAAAAAAAACCACCAAATGTGACAAAAGTATTGTCAAATGTGATGTTAGAACAGCATAATATAAGGATGAAACCATTAAGTGTGATTTTTAGTAAAATTGTATAAAACAGTTTGTATGCATAACACGACACTTAAAATAAAATAGACCTTGTAGGAGGACTATACTATAGAGTTCATTTAGCAAATTCTTTTTTCTTTTTTGCTTTTTGGAATCTAAGGACTAAACTAGTCGAGTTTTGTCAAGTAGTAAGTATTCTAACTTGGCTTGACAATGATTGTAAAATCTAAAATGTTCAAGCTTGGCTCGAACTCAAACCAAGGCTATAAATGATGTTTGAGCTCAAGTTTGTCAAAAAGTCTAAAAGTTTAAACTTGGCTTGGCATATACATTTAAATTTTTTGAAATCAAAAGTGACAATACATAATATATGAGTCAAAATAATAATTTTTTTTTATCATATTCATCATCTTGTCTAATAAAATCCATCCAAATCAATGTTATCATGTTCATCATGCAAAATTATTTCTTCATTGACATTTTTTACATCGTTATCAACATTTACTATTTCTTATTGTTATTTTATTTTAATAATTTTTTCTTTATATTTCTTTTTGGCATTATAGCTTCGTAGCCTTGTAACAATAATAGCAAAAGTAAAAATAATAATTATATTTTCATATAATATCTTATTCATAATATATAAAATAAATTTAAATGAAAGTGAAATGTAAAGAATGTAATTCAAATTTTGTTGGAGGAAAAAAAAATTCAAAAATGTTATTTTATTGGGCTCAATTAAGTAACTCATTAATTATGTGTTAAAACAAATTTAATAACTTGTTGGACTCAAATAAAAGAACAAATTTTGACAAACAAACTAATTTTAACCCACATGTTTTATGTATTCTACGATATATATGATTTTGTGATTCATATGATACACACTTATATATCATACAATTCATGAACACTTCTAATAAATACCCTTACAATAAAAAAAAAAATTACATAATAAAAGATATATATATATATATATATATATATATAAAATGAGTTCAATTTACACTTGGTGTAACTCCACATTTTTTAAGCCATAGATTTCAAAAGATCAAACGGTTAAAAAAAATGGGTGAGGCTTAGGTCCAGTGCATGTAGTGCACTAGACCCGTTAAGATGGTGACATATGTTTAAAAGTGGACACATGTTATAATATCAATGGATCCAATACAACTGGACACTAGGCTCAAACCTCACCTTAAAAAAAATATCATTATCTATTATTTCATTAAATGCTTACCTAATTAATATCATTCTCATTGTCTCTCTCCTTATTAAATACTTCTTGATCTTATGTCTATTTTTCCTCTCCTACTTTTAATAACACCCATTTTTCTCTACAATTTTTTTTTTCCTTATCTTAGTCAATTTTTTCTTTCCTAAATAAAACCTCTGTCACTTTTCCCATTTTTTTTTTTACAAAATGTTCAACTAAAAATATTCACCAGGAGTTGCAAATAGTTCATTCACTCCTCTATATATAGAGGGCGGGCTCATTATTTCTTGTGTCCGTCTAAATTGGATTTAAAAAGGAAAAAAAAAAAAAAATTGTCTTGTACTCTTGTTGTAGTTGTCTGATGCTACTTACAAGCTTGTAAGGCAAACGTTGAAATCAAATAATGTTAGGTTTTCAAAATCTACTAGTATTTGACTTTGATCACCACACAAGTAATACAATGTTTTTTGTAATTAAGATTTAAATTTCAATCACCTGCAATGATGCTAAATCCGGATGCTAAGGTTAATGAATTGTAGAGAAAAATAGAAAACAGTGAAAGACTTAATAAGGAGAGAGAAAAAAAAAGAAAAAAAGAAAAAAGAAAAAAAAAGACACAAGATCAAAAAGTATTTAACAAGGAGAGAAATAATGAGAATACTATTAACTAGTCGCTAACTCGTGCTATGTACAGGAACCTATCTATTTGTGAGGTAGACTAAAATAATTTTATAAAATCTTAAATTAATTCAAAAGCTACAACGTTATATGATTTACTCTTGTATGGCTTCAATTTGTGTTATAATTTGATGAATAAGCCATTGCTTGAATGTGCAATGGCTTACAAAAAATTTGTCAAACAATTTCAGACACTACAAAAAATAACTTAAGAATTTAAATATTAAAACTTCTGAAAGACCAAAACATATTAAAGAATCAAATGATTCATGCACGGCTTAAAAATTATTAAAACAAAACAAAATATATATGACTAAAAAATAGAAAAATATAAGAAAAAGATTGGGTTACATTCAAAAGAATAATCCATGGTTATAAGTTTGCACCCTATCATAAAATATCACGTTAGTGAAGTAGAGAGATAATAATAATAATATCAATGTTTGAGTTTGAGATTAAGTTGGACTTCTTAGAGAGATAGAGTTTCACTTCTTGTTAAATTTGGATTAAACATAAATAATTTTGTTTAAAAAAAATGATGAGTTTGAGTTTAAGTTGGACTTGTAAGAAAAATAGAGTTTCACTCCTTGTTAAATTTGGACTAAACAAAAATAATTTTATTTAAATAAAATGATAATATTATTTAAATATTAAGCTGACGTGAAAATTTGTGAGAGTTTCAAAGGTTTTAGTTTATATATATATATATATATATAAATTAAATAGGCATTTAATAATATGATAAATAATGATGTGCTCATTTTTAACTGTTTGATTTCTTGAAAATATTCTGAGAGTTTGGATTGCACTGAAAAGTGCTAGCGTCTGCTTATGGGGCCAAAATGGCCAAAAACCACTTATTCCTGAAATTTGTAGCAAAAAAACACTGTTTCGGAACTAATTAGGAATGTACCACTTTTTATGCTACTCGAGCTCCACAAACTCGAGTTCTGTAGGGTACTCGAGTACACCAAACTCGAGTACATGCTTCCCCTGCCACCGTGGCACAGCTGACATGGCATTCGCCAAATTAAAAATAACCAGATAGTACTCGAGTTCTGGAAACTCGAGTACTATGTAAAATTTACCCGAGCCCAACGTACTCGAGTATGGCTCGGGTAGATTTTTGGTATTTGCCAGATCATACTCGAGCTTAAGGGACTCGGGTACATTTTACATAGTACTCGAGTTTCCTGAACTCGAGTATGGTCCCTTTAGTGGCTGAAGAGTGTACCAGATAGTACTCGAGTTTCTTGAACTCGAGTACTGTAAAAATATACCCGAGCCTAAGGAACTCGAGTATGGCTCGGGTAAATTTTTTGGTATTGGCAGGTCGTACTCGAGTTTAAGGGACTCGGGTACCTTTTAAGAAATACTCGAGTTTCTTAAACTCAAGTATGGTCTCTTTATAAAACTCAAATCTCTCAGAATATTTCTTTCTCCTGCTCACACTTAGCTCGACTGAATCTCCCTCTCACTCTCGCTAGTCTCACGCTCTCAATCTCCCTCACTGAGCTCTCGCTCCCCACTCTCCCCGTCGCGCTCTCTCACTCTCTCCGTCTCGCTCCGTCTCCCAATCTCCATCGCGCTCTCACTTCTCCGTCTCGCTCTCCCTCTCCGCTGTCGCGCTCTCTCACTCTCCGTCTTGCTCACGCTCTGTATTCTCATTGTGCATCGTCAGTTTTGAATCTGGTATGCTCCTGCTCCGAATATTTGTTTGAGCATCAAGCATTTGGGGGTTAGGGTTGTTTGTGGGTATGTCGGTATTTTGGGGGTATTTTGTGGGTAATGTATTTTCATTTGCATTTATGCTAGTCAACATTTTATCTATCATGCAAATATCGTGACTACAGAGATTTGTGTTGATATAGACAGCTCTAGACAAAAATAGGCTTAAAACCCAACAAAACCGTATCTTAGTAACCTTGAATACAGAAGTTCTTTTGACCATGCAACTAAATTTATGGCCATATTGAATAGGTCATTAGTTGCCAAACTTGGGTCTCTTGCCCGTGTACTTGCAGCCCCTTTGACTGAAAAGAAAATGGTCTTTGTTCAACAATTGAACTGTCTCATCCTACTTTCATATCTAGTGTTAAATTAGTGGTACATCTAATGTCGAACAAATGCTGCCATTCCTTTATATATTTGAAATGCATTCATTCCCCCTTTCTTATCCCACCACTTATCCATTTCAACAATTTAGGTTCAACCTTCATTTTATGGCCATGCAGTTTCATGATTGTAAAACAGTATTATGTAGAAGAAGGGTTTAAGAATAAATTTTAGTAACAATCAAGAGTAACTTGCTAGTGACATGACATTTTGTAATAGTAAGTAGATAATAAAAAATAAAATATAACATAGAGAAATAAAATTTTACTGGTTCATGCTTCCATCCAATAATCTGTTATTCATTTTTAGATTTTTGTGCACCGATCTTTTGGTGATTTATTCTTGATTAAGCTTGAAACTTATCTATTTAAGGCATTGTACGGCACAAGTTATCCGGGCCCGTTAAGGCCATTGTATGGCACCTGCTGCCCAAGCCCATTAAGGCCTTTGGTCTGATTTCGCAACAGCCCATAAAGTCCTCGGCCTAGATATTGGTTATCCCTAACTCCCTAGAATAAAGGCAATTAAGTAGGTCATGCCTCATCCGTTGGAAGCGCACCCGAACAGGCAACTACCCGTGCACCGTAATAGACTTAAATCAAAGCTCGGCAGAACGTAAGAGTGTGTCGTGCCGAGCATGCTATTGAAGTGGGAACTAGTTCCCAGGCCATACTTCGCCTCGTACAACTCCCGCCTAAACTTCCACTTAAATACAATAACATTGGACCTCTCCATCCACTAGTGGTCAAGATAATTATGACATCCCATTAAACCTTGGGGTATAAATTGGGGAAGTGAGGGGAGAATAGGAGGTTGGCAAGGGGAAGTAAGAACTGAGAGTGGTAGGGAGAGAATATACGGTCCACAGAGAGAAGTCTAAAGGGGAGGGAGAGAAGAGAATCATGAGAAGAAGGCTGTGAGTTCATGGGAGGCTGGATCACTAGCAGTAGGAAATCCAAAAGCCCATATCTAATAAATAAATTGTGAGCCCAAGGGAAGATTGGCCCGTCCGTCGACTTAAGTGGCTACAATTGGCGCCGTCTGTGGGAATCTCCTACGAATTGGTGATCCGACCGAGGCACACTCCCGAGGAAGATGTCTGAGAGACGTTCGAGTCACGCCGAAAGCAGTTCGGTAGGGTCTACTTGGCGAGAGCGGAGACAAAAGAGACGAGAGGAAAGGGGTCGTGAAGAAGGAGAAGACCAAACCGACCTGGGAGAAGGGTCATACTAAACCCACCGGACAGTATCGGGGGCGTCAGCACACGGGCAGTTTGATGAAAGGGACGAGGAGATTGAGCGGTTGAGGCGGCTAATTAGGGAATTAGAATTGGAGGCCATGGGCGGTCAAAGGGGAGGGGGCCGAGATCGCCGAGGAAGAGAGGCGGGCGGCGGAAGAGACCGTCGTGAGGACTCCCACCAATCTGGTTATCACCGTAACCGTGGCCGCTCACATTCCCGGGAATCCCGCCATCGCCGAGAACGTTCACGATCACAAGGGTATGCGGATCGGGGCTTCGATTCCCCCGAGCGTCGCCCCCGCAATGCTGCTATGGACGTGATGAGTCGAGCCTTACGGAGCGCCGCGCGATCACCGTTCTCAAGAGAGATCGAGCAGGCCCCACTGCCAGAAAGGTTTACGCGTCCCCCGTTTGATTTCTATGACGGGAAGAAAGATCCGGTAGAGCACGTCAGCCATTACATCCAGATGATGTCCCTCCACACCCACAATGACGCACTGATGTGCAAGGTATTCCCCTCGAGCCTCGGGCCCACCGCGCTTAGATGGTTTAACGGGCTAAAGAAAGGTTCCATTAACAGCTTCGCCGAACTAGTCCAGGAATTCGGTGTTCGGTTCATGATGTGTAGCCGAGTACCCCAACCCGTGGATGCATTGCTATCCATGAAGTTGAGGGAGGGGGAAACCCTTCGTAGCTATGCCAACCGGTATTGGGAGCTTTACAATGAGATCGGCGGTGGGAATGAAAAAATTGCAACAAGCACCTTCCGGATGGGACTGCCCGAGGACTCCGAGCTGCGAGAGTCATTGACGAAAAAGCCTCCAGAGGATATGAGGCAGCTTATGAGGCGCATAGAGGAGTATAAGCGCCTTGAAGATGACCGGATACAGAGTAAGGGCAAAGCTATGTTGGCCAATAGACCTCGGCAGAGTGGTTTTCAGCCGAGATTCCGAAAGGACTTCAAGACACAGGGGGCTGAACCGCAGACAGGGGAAGTGAATGTAATGTTTAAAGAGCCGGTGCACAGGATTATCGATCGAATCAAGAATGAGCCGTACTTCAGGTGGCCGAACAAAATGTTGGGCGACCCATCACGGAGAAACCAGAATCTGTTCTGTACCTACCATAAAGACAAGGGGCACACGACCGAGCAATGCAGAGTACTGAAAGATCATTTAGCACGGTTAGTACATGCCGGGCATTTAAAAGAGTTTGTACTTGACTCGGGGGAAAAGGGCGTCGGGCAAGGCCCCCGTCAGAGAGGGAATCCCCTTCCCCCCCCGCTGGGTGTGATTGAAGTAATCCACGCTATCCCAAGGGGCACAACAATTATTGGGAGGAAGGAAGTACTAACCGCCGTAAGCTCGGGGAGATGCTCGGAAGGGCAGTTCCCAGTGAAGAAGGCCAAAACAACACCAGACCCCATCGCCTTCAGTGACGATGATTTGGAGGGGACTATCCAACCGCACGATGATGCGCTGGTGGTGACCGCCCGGGTAAACAGTTTCATTGTGAAAAGAATAATGATAGACCAAGGAAGCGGGGTCGACGTGATGTACCCGGACCTTTTCAAAGGGCTCGGCCTGAAAAAGGAACACCTCTCGAGGTATGACGCCCCGCTAATTGGATTTGACGGGCAGGTGGCAATCCCCGAGGGTCAGATATCGGTTCCCGTAAATATGGAGGGGAAGGAGGTAATGGTGACTTTTGTGGTCGTGACGTCGTTCTCTCCTTATACGGCCATTTTGGGGAGACCTTGGATCCATGCCATGGGAGCAGTCCCGTCCACCCTGCACGTGAAGGTCAAGTTCTGCACCGAATATGGTGTCGCTGTGGTTCGGGGAAGTCAGCATGTTGCCAGACAATGCTTGGTAGCCATGGTCGACCGGAAGGACAGGCAAGAAGAGCCTGGGAAAAATGAGAGGAAGGATCCTTCGTAACAATCACAGAGACCCCGGGAATGTATGGGGGCTGGTTGTGCCGAGGATATTATCAGGGTAAAGATATTGCCGGACACTGAAAGGTATTTCCAGGTAGGAGCAAGTATGAATACTGAGGACAGGGTAGAAACATTGCTGTTCCTAGTACGGAACGTAGACGTGTTTGCATGGAGTCCGTATGAGGTCCCCGGGGTGGATCCCGAGCTCATCGTCCACAAGCTCAACGTAGACCCATTGTTCCCTCCGAAAAAGCAGAGGCCGAGAAGGTCGGCCAAGGAACACATTGAAGCGGTGCGGCAGGAGGTTGGAAGGTTGAAGGAAGCCGGGGCAATACGAGAGATCTTCTTCCCAGAATGGTTAGCGAATACTGTTGTTGTCAAGAAAAAAAGCGGCAAGTGGAGAGTTTGCGTGGATTTCACAAATTTGAATCAGGCCTGCCCAAAGGACCCATTCCCCATGCCGAAAATAGATCAACTAGTGGATGCTACCTATGGCCACCCGAGGATGAGCTTTCTTGATGCATTCCAGGGCTACCATCAAATCGCCCTAGCCGCCGAAGACCAAGAAAAAACGGCGTTCATCTCCCCGGAGGCGAACTACCATTATACCGTGATGCCTTTCGGGTTAAAGAATGCTGGGGCGACATATCAGCGAATGATGACCAGAATGTTTCGAGAAGAAATTGGACGTACCGTAGAAGTATACATTAATGACATGGTAGTGAAGAGTAAGCTGACGGCACGGCACACCGAGGACCTTCGGGGGGTGTTTGAAATATTACGGCGATATAGACTACGCCTGAACGCGGATAAGTGCGTCTTCGGAGTGGGGGCTGGCAAGTTCCTCTGTTACTTGATTACGCATCGGGGGATAGAAGTTAACCCCGATCAAATAGAAGCCGTCCGGCGTCTGCAACCACCGAGAAACCCTAAAGAGGTCCAAATCTTGACCGGGATGTTGGCAGCTCTCAATAGGTTCATTTCCAAGTTCGCCGATCGATGTCGACCATTTTACCAGCTTTTGAAGAAGTGGAAGGGCTTCCATTGGGACGAAGATTGTGAGAGGGCTTTTCAGGATCTGAAAGAGTACCTGGTAAAGGCACCTATGTTAACGGCTCCTGTGCACGGGGAGGATTTGTTCATGTATCTCTCAGTGTCTGACCACGCCGTGAGTGCAGTGCTGTTAAGGGATCACGGGGTTCAGCTTCCCGTGTATTACATTAGTAAAACCTTGGTTGATGCAGAAACAAGGTATTTACCCTTAGAGAAGTTGGTGCTTGCCCTAGTGCACGCCACGAGGAAGTTGCCGCACTATTTCCAAGCTCACACCGTCTATGTCCTCACCGAGTATCCGCTACAGTCCTTGTTGAAGAGGTCGGACTTTACAGGCCGCATTGCAAAATGGGGGACCCGGCTAGGAGCATTCGACATAAGGTACAGGCCGAGAAGCTCGGTAAAAGGTCAAGTCTTAGCTGATTTCGTTGCGGAATTTTCTCCTAAAAACGAGGGACAGGTGGTATGCAATGTGGAGGTGTTGCCGTGGAAGGTGTTTGTAGACGGTGCCGCGAATGGCATGGGCGCGGGATCTGGCATTGTTATTACCACCCCGGAGAGAATACGGTTGGAACACTCCTTCCGATTGGGATTTCGGGCATCGAACAACGAGGCGGAGTATGAAGCCTTACTTGCCGGACTAAGGGTGGCCTTGGAAATAGGTGCTCGTGACGTAGAAGTTTTTTCAGATTCCAGATTGGTGGTCGGTCAGGTACACGGAAGCTTCGAAGCACGCGATTCTCGAATGAGAGGGTACTTGGATGTAGTAAAACGGACCATGAGCATGTTTAACACGGCGAAACTGACCCAAATTCCTCGGGGGCAGAATAGACATGCCGATTCTCTGGCATCGCTAGCCTCGTTAGTAGCAGAGGACATACCTCGGCTGATAAAAGTTGAAGTCATAGCCGAACCAAGCGTCGACCGCTCAGCCGGGATCGGTGTTGCAGCAATTACGGCAAGTGAGCCGTGTTGGATGGATCCGATCATTGACTTTTTGGCTGATGACCGGGTTCCTAGCGACGAGAAAGAGGCAAACAGGATTCGCCAAACGGCACCTCGTTACTGGCTGTCCACGGATCGCAAACTTTATCGAAGATCTTTTGGTGGACCGTATCTTTTGTGTGTGCACCCCGGGAATGTGGGGGCAATACTGACCGAGCTTCATGAGGGAGTGTGCGGCAGTCATGTGGGGGGGAGGTCCCTAGCGCATAGGGCAATGACACAAGGGTTTTGGTGGCCACAGATGCAGAAGGAAGCTGCCGAGTATGTGCGCAGGTGTGAGCAATGTCAGAAACATGCCCCCCTAATCCATCAGCCGGCAGGCAATTTAAACCCGGTGAGTAGTCCCTGGCCCTTCGCACAGTGGGGGCTGGACATACTCAGACCTTTCCCTAGGGCAACAGGTAATCGGAGGTTTGTTCTGGTAGCAGTTGACTATTTTACTAAGTGGGTTGAAGCGGAGGCACTAGCCAACATACGGGATGTCGATGTTAAGAAGTTTGCCTGGAAAAATATATTCACAAGATTTGGTGTACCGGACACTCTCGTATCCGACAACGGGACGCAATTTGATAGCAGGGCTTTCCGAGAATTTTGTGCTGATCTTGGCGTTAAGAACAGATATTCCACACTGGCCTACCCCCAGGGTAATGGGCAGGCAGAAGCTGTTAACAAGTCAATCTTGAACGGGCTTAAAAGAAGATTGGACGGTGCAAAAGGTCGCTGGGCTGAGGAACTCCACAACGTCTTATGGGCGTACCGAACAACACCTAGAAGGTCTACGGGGGAAACCCCTTTTTCACTCACATATGGGGCTGAGGCTGTGATACCCTTGGAAGTTGCAATGTGTAGTGCACGGGTGTCAGACTATGATCGGCGTCGGAATGATGGCCTATTGGTGCAACGTTTGGACTCAGTTGAAGAATACCGAGAAGCAGCGTTGGTACGTCTGGCCGAGTATCAACAGAAGATTTCCTAGCGATACAACTGAGGTATACGACCAAGAGAGTTCACTTCCGGGGATCTGGTGCTGCGAAAAGCCGTGGGTAGCATGCGGGAAACCAACGCCGGGAAACTGGCGCCAACATGGGAAGGTCCATATAGGGTCACGGCCATTGCAGGGACGGGTGCCTATTACTTAGAAGACTTGGATGCAAGACCGCTTCCTCGGCCATGGAATGTGCATAACTTAAAAAAATTTTATCACTGATGACATATAGATAATGAATGTGCACGTTGATTTAAATGTGGGTATGATTACTTGCCAACCTAAGGACAGAAGCCTGACACTCGGTTCGATCCTATCACCGAGCAGGTGGAAACCTAAAATTTTCACTAAGGACAGAAGCCTGACACTCGGTTCGATCTTATCACCGAGCAGGTGGAAACCTAAAAGTTTCACTAAGGACAGAAGCCTGACACTCGGTTCGATCCTATCACCGAGCAGGTGGAAACCTAAAATTTTCACTAAGGACAGAAGCCTGACACTCGGTTCGATCTTATCACCGAGCAGGTGGAAACCTAAAAGTTTCACTAAGGACAGAAGCCTGACACTCGGTTCGATCCTATCACCGAGCAGGTGGAAACCAAAAATTTTCACTAAAGACAGAAGCCTGACACTCGGTTCGATCCCATCACCGAGCAGGTGGAAACCTAAAATTTTCACTAAGGACAAAAGCCTGACACTCGGTTCGATCCAATCACCGAGCATCTGGAACCCTAAAGTTTTCACTAAGGACAAAAGCCCGACACTCGGTTCGATCCAATCACCGAGCAGGTGGAAACCTAAAAAGTTCACTACGGATGAAAGCCTGACACTCGGTTTGATTCTGTCACCGAGCAGGAGGAAACCTGTTGTTTTCGTTAAAAACAAAAACCAAACTTTTGGTTCCACTTCCCTCACCGAGCATGGAAAGGCCTAATAATTTACCCCAGGAACGGAAATATTACTATCCGGTCACTTCTCGTCACTAAACGAGCAATATTCTGATCTGCTACACTTGGGGCAAAAATGCCATCCACGTGGGCAACTGAACATGCAGTCCCGGTTTACCCGGGCACGTATTCACACACATGAATATTTATGAAACATGACATGTGACGAACACGAATGTGCACGTATTACTTAAACTATGCAGGACAAGTTTAAACAAATGTTCGGTGACTGATAAACATATTAGGCAAGCATACTACTCCGAAATGGTAACAATGATAATAATAGTAGCATAAGCATATGTAAAAGGAAGCAATAATTGTTTCATCGCCACAACCCGGCGAGAATAGGCAAAAATGTCCCATAACAAAGAAAATATTGAAAAGTAAAATTATTCATTCGCTACAGCCCGGCGACATAGGTAAAGACAGTAAAAATAAAAAACAATAAATCCTGGTGACAAAAGATAAGCTCGTCAGGTGCTACGCTTGCTCGGAAGCATGACTCTGGGCGGAAGACTCCTGCAAAGGTTCGGTGGCGGGAGAAGAATAGGGTAAGGGCCCCTCCACGGGCTGATCGTCAGCATGGACGTCGCTGGTGATGTCAAGATCTGTCAGCTCTACATGGGAATCAATCGCCTCTACCAAATCTCTCATGCTGGGGGTATCTTCTTCAGAATCCACGGCTTGAGGGGCCTGGGCGGCAGAGGAAGGCCCGGGAAAAGGTATGTGACTAGGGTCTCTCAAAGGGGAATCCTCGGGGACCCCCGCCGCCTGCAGCGCCGCGAGCCAAGCCTCTTCGAATGTGAGCCTACGAACCTCTTGGATGACGGGCTCCACAGAGTTCTCGGCGTCAGCGAACCCTTCGTTGTACCACTTGCTCTCGCTGGCCTCCAAAGCAGCCTGCATATCGGCTAATTCTTCAGCCTGCGCCGCAGCGAGGCTCTCGGCCTCTCCCCGTTTTAGCTCGGCCTCCCCGAGCTTAGCTTCCAGCTCTATAGCCCTCTTATCCGCGGCAGCCTTAGACTTCTCAATCACCGCCACTTTCTTCTCCGCTGTTGCTGCCGCCTTAGTCTTTTCCTTCGCAGTATTCTCGGCCACGTCCTTCAGCGCTTTTTCCCGCTCAGCCTCTTCGGCTAACTCCTTAAGCCGACCATCCAAGATGTGGGTCATTTGGGCAGCCTAAAAGGGTGACAGTCATTGCAGTGCAAGCCAAAATGCTAAGTACAAGAATGAAAATAAAGAACAAAGGTTTACCGCGATAGTGTGCCACTGCAACCTCCGGGTCAATGACTCGTCCGTGCCATCATCAAAAACACGAACGTCCTCCGGCAGAAGCAGGCCGCGAGCCAAACTACGAGCCACCCGGCCACCTTCACCTTTGTCCTAGACCCGAATGCTGGCGGTGGAAGGGAGGGGCTTGCCGTCTAGCATGAAGGAGGGGCACCATGCCGGAACTGCACGGGAGGACGAAGCCACCTGCAGTTCAGCTTGAATCACAGGCTCCCCAACTTCAACTCCCGTCGGCGACCGAGGAGGTGTCCTTGCCGGCACGTCGCTGGTGTCGATGGGCTCTTGCACGGCAGCACGTTGCCTCTTCCGGGCGCGTCCTTGGGGAGCTGGAGGTGCGGGAGTTTGCTGTTGTGACTGAGGCCTAGTTTGTGCCGCGCTCTGCTGGGCACCCGGCACAAAACGACTGACTGACAAAGTTCTTCTTGACACCATTGTTTGACTTTGTTCGGCACTTTCTGCAATGACTTCCCGGTAGGTTGGATCCTCTTGTTGGACCTGAGCGTCAGTTTGAGTAGGAACGTGGGTAAGCTCTCGGCGTTTACGGGACACCTGTTCTGCAGAGTTGTCTCGTAATGGTGCGAGCTCGTCCGAGCAGGTGTACCGTGGGCCTAAGTCACGTGCCTCGCCTACTGTAAGATTAGTAGGAAGGAGACTTGGATGGCGTACGTCAACATAAGAGATTAGGGGGCTGTCAACTAGTAATGCTTGGCTGAAAGCCTGCCAAGTCGAATACACCGGGTCTACTCCAAGGATCAAGTGAGACGCCCGGAGTTGGCCGTCCCAGTGAACGAATATTTCCGATCGAAGCACGAAGTTTAAGTCTCGGACGTTCACTACCCGGAGATCCGGCTTGAATCTTTTGGTTTCTGCACATCAGAGCCCGTCAGTAAACTCACAATTAAATGAAATGAAAACTAAGAGAATTTTTGTGACTAAACACAGTACAAGTACCGACCAACGTCACGCGGGGAGAACGCACAAGGGAGTTCCTCGGCGAACCAGTTGCCGCTCACTCTAACGAACTCCCCGGCAGAGTTCCTATTAGAATCCGGGAGACATGAAATGAGGCGTACCCTCATATCCCTAGTCTTTAAATAATAGCCGGACTTGATGTTACCGCACAAACTATACATGAAGTTGATGTCATGGGAATTCAGTTGTAGTCCGAACAACTGATTCAACCTACTCACACAACTCACCACTCTATAAAAGTTGGGGGGTAGTTGGTCGGGACATAAACCATAAAATCTAAGGGTCCTTAGAATGAGGGGGTCAACGGGGAACCTAACCCCACCTTCCAGGATGGCCATCAATGGAAAAAAGACGGTATTGGCACCTCGGCGCCTTTGAATGTCAATATCGCCCTCGTGACAATAGGCAATATCAACATCCTCAGGGACATTGTAGGTGGCCCTAAATGTAGCCAAAGTAGAGCTAGAGGAAAGAAGATGAGAAAAACCCATTTCTGCGACTGGAATTTCGAGTACGCTATTTGATGAAAGATTAAATGAGAATTGGAAGAATGGAACTAAGGGCAAAGAGAACTTACGTTAGGCTCTAGGAAGGTAAGGAGTTCTGGGCTGAAGGTTGAGCTCACGAAGAAGTAATGCTCGGCAGAGAGGAAATCTAAAGATTAAAATAACGTAAAGAATAAACCAGACCCAGAACGAGCTATTTATAATGGAAAAGGTACAAGGGGAGAGGAAATGGCGCCCAAAAATTGAGGGAATAAGAAAAACCCTTCAGATCCTTATGCAAACCATCACACGTGCCTCACCTTGGTCCACGAACAGTCAGGTAATGAATGCGGCCATACCAACAGACTGCCACGACGCGCCTTTTGAGGATACAATCAATGGGCTATCGAAACGACCCGAGTCTATCCACATCGACTCGCCGAACTGTAATTGACCGTTCTGACTCCTTGATCCGTCGCCCGGCAACCGGGCGCGAATCAAGGAGGGGGCTATTGTACGGCACAAGTTACCCGGGCCCGTTAAGGCCATTGTATGGCACCTGCTGCCCAAGCCCATTAAGGCCTTTGGTCTGATTTCGCAACAGCCCATAAAGTCCTCGGCCCAGATATTGGTTATCCCTAACTCCCTAGAATAAAGGCAATTAAGTAGGTCATGCCTCATCCGTTGGAAGCGCACCCGAACAGGCAACTACCCGTGCACCGTAATAGACTTAAATCAAAGCTCGGCAGAACGTAAGAGTGTGTCGTGCCGAGCATGCTATTGAAGTGGGAACTAGTTCCCAGGCCATACTTCGCCTCGTACAACTCCCGCCTAAACTTCCACTTAAATACAATAACATTGGACCTCTCCATCCACTAGTGGTCAAGATAATTATGACATCCCATTAAACCTTGGGGTATAAATTGGGGAAGTGAGGGGAGAATAGGAGGTTGGCAAGGGGAAGTAAGAACTGAGAGTGGTAGGGAGAGAATATACGGTCCACAGAGAGAAGTCTAAAGGGGAGGGAGAGAAGAGAATCATGAGAAGAAGGCTGTGAGTTCATGGGAGGCTGGATCACTAGCAGTAGGAAATCCAAAAGCCCATATCTAATAAATAAATTGTGAGCCCAAGGGAAGATTGGCCCGTCCGTCGACTTAAGTGGCTACAGGCATCAAATAGGCCATCAAATAGGCATCAAACTTATCTATTTTACTGGTTCACATGTCATTGCAGTTTGTATTAGGTATCGACATGATGCAGAGCAGTACATTGACCAATGCTATAGCATGAATGCACTGTTTCGCAGCTATGCTCCTGTTTTCCATGCATTGAAAGATAGATTATCATGGCCGGATCCTAAAGAAACTCGGAAGGTCGTTCCTAACCCCCGATTGATCCGAGAAAAAGGTCGCCCTGTCTCAACACGAATCAGGAATGAGATGGACGAGGGCGGGAAACGGCCAAGAACCACACCATGGAAGGAGGGGGGGAGGAAGGTGCAATGCGGGTTGTGTGACCAAGAGGGGCATAACCGAAGAACATGCCCTAAGCGGAACGAGGTACCGATGAGTGGTGCTCTTGCGGACTAGGTACGCTAAGCAACTTGAAACAAAATGCATGATATATGCCATTAGATCAAAATGCATGCTATAGGCCATTCAAAAATGTATTTTTAAACCTAGTGAATGGTATTATGGGGGTACATTTTAAGGATCAAATATGGCATTCATACTAGAAGCTACATTCCCTATATGATGCATACAAAAAGTCATTAGCATTGCCATTTGGTTTGTCACAAAAATTGCATACTAATTGGTTAATGTAATGTAATGTGTAACTACCCTATGTGTAATGTAATGTTTTTCATTTGTAGTAGTAATAATAGTAATGTTAGTTGTAGTAGTAGTTTGGTTGTGGTGGAGGATGAGGAGGATAAGGCTAGGGTTAAGGTTGAGGGAACTATCCTGCTCTTGCTTTTGTTGTTATTGGGCTTTGATCAAACAACTTAATAAGAGAGAACATAATCCTCTCTTAAAAAAATATATGTCTTAAGCATAATCCTCTTTTGTTGTTATTGGGCTTTGATCAGTGTATGCTTCTCTTGTGAAATGAGATAAACGTCTGCTTTCCAACCTTTTCAACTTTTGGTGGCCTAGTTGACTGTCGCCTTGCTGTGTGCTTGAATTTATTATTAATTCTCCTTTTGTCATACTGTCTGTAGGCCTCAGTAAAAATGGTAGATGTTGAATTGAGGGGAAGGCCCACCGGATTAAGAAGTGTGCCTGTGATTTACTGTCAATTGGCGGCGATCTTGTGGATGATGATGGAATTGCCATTTTAATGAAGAATGATCTACGCCTCAAATCTACATTCTTGCATTGTGATTTCAACAGGATGATTTCTAGTGCTCCAAGGGATCAGAAGAAGCCTCTTACAGAACTTGCAAACAAGTTATTTTGTTCCATTGAGACACTTATCAACTTGTACATATTTTGCTTTGGTTGTACACCAACATCCTTAGACATCTTTACTTTAGCTGTAATTGGTTTTTATTGACTGCAACCATCACATTTTCAAAATCAAAACAAGATTACTGACCTATTATGGTTCAATCATATAAGCTTGGTGCTTAGAGATTAATTTAAGAGTTAATTGGTATTCTTTTCCAAACGTCTCAGTGGTACTCATTTTTGAATTTCGGTTCATACATAATACAAACCCAGATCATCAGACACTCATGCAAGCAAAATCAGCATCTTCGGATTTTCAGGGGCCATACTCGAGCTTCACAAACTCGGGTTCTTTGTAAACGGTACTCGAGTCTCTAAAGCTCGAGTATGGCCTGCCAAATATCAGACTGCTACCCGAGCCATACTCGAGCTTCCTGGGCTCGGGTACATTTTACACAATACTCGAGCCCAGGAATCTCGAGTCTTGTGTGCTTATTTTAACTCGCGAAATGCCATGTCAGCTGTGCCACGGTGGCAGGGGAAGCGTGTACTCGAGTTTAGTGTGCTCGAGTATCATACAGAACTCGAGTTTTTGGAGCTCGAGTAGCATAAATAGTGGTAGATTCCTAATTAGTTCCGAAACAGTGTTTCTTTGCTATAAATTTCAAAAATTAGTGGCATTTGGCCATTTTGGCCCTGCTTATGGTGATTTAAATAGTGGGGTCCACGGTTATAGTGGGCCTCACGTTAACTGTACACACGACAGAGTATGTATTTTTTTGAGTGCACACAGCATTATTTTATTTAAAAATTATTTTACTACAGTATTTTCAACGATAAATTTTTAATTTTTAATAATAAGCGGTATCCAAACAGATTAGCTTGGATACAAACGCGTTTGCGTCTGCGTTGGCACTGCGTTTTTTGTATGGATCTTGAGCACTGTTTACGAGACTTATAAGTATGGATTTTAACAACGTTTTCTTTATAATTGGGTCTCATAACACTATTTATACATTTAAAAATTATTTTGTTACAATATTTTTAATTTTTAGTTTTCAATTTTCAACCTATTTAAATATACTTCTAATGCGAAAATGAATGCGAAATTCCCGTCATGTCAGTTTCCCAATGCACAGACCATGGTCAGTTTCACATGGCTACAGGTGCCCCACAAAGGTCTAATAATTTCAGCCGCAAGTCTTGCATGTACACTTTCCAAGTCCACTTTTTCAAATAATAATAATAATAATTTATACCTTTATATATATTAATAACAAAATATATAGAAAATCTAATTAGATTTTAATTAAAATTTTAATTTTACATCACATGTTTTATTTTAATTTTTAATTTTTTTATGCAAAGTGAATTATTGAGTGTAAAAATTGAAAAATTTAAATTCAATTAGATTTAAAATTTGATTTCAATTAGAATTCAATTTTTTATCATGTGTCTGTCTAAGTTTTTAATTTTTGTAGTAAGTGAATTATTGGATGCAAAAATCGAAGAGTAAATTTATCATTATGAGAGTAAATTTATTTGCATAACCATAATAATGGTTATTTATTATACAATAGAAGATGGAGATTTGTTCTAGGATATTGAGGAGGGTTAGACCATTATTATGGTTATGCAAATAAATTTACTCTCATAATAATAAATTTACTCTCATAATAATAAATTTACTCTCAGCAAATAATAAATAATAAAAACTTAATCAAATAGCTAATTAAAAAACACGTTTATAATACAGAAAAAGCGAACAGAGAGAGCGATGAAAGGAAGAACTTATAAAGATAATTGTTAGGCGATGTTCGGCTATGAGATGTGGCCCGTGCGACAACGATAAAGCGAATAGAGAGAGCAATGAAAGGAAGAACTTACAAAGATAATCTTTAGGGTTTGAAGAGGAGATGGAGAGAGAGATTTGTTTGAGGATATTGTGGAGGGTTAGACCATTATTATGGTTATGCAAAAGAAAAGTACTATTTGGAAATGAGTTAATTTTTTTGGGGGCACATGTGTCTTTAAAAACCATCATAAAAAAAGAAAAGAAAAAAAGAGAGAGGTAAATTCTAAATGAAATAATAAGAAAAACTAAATCAAATAGCTAATTAAAAAACACGTTTATAATACAAAAAAAGTGAACAGAGAAAACGATGAAAGGAAGAACTTACATATTTTAGAAGAGAATAAATTACATTCTAAGCTGGCGTAAAAGACAACTTTTACGCCAACCAATCCTAAAATACCACGTCAGCGAATAAGTGCTACATCAATTAAAATCTAAAATCCTTGACTCAAGCAAACTCAACTGTGGTTAATCCTACAATTTACTCTCAGCAAACCCATTTGATCAGAAAATTTCAAAATCTCTCTTCTCCAATGCATCTCCAAGCCTCACTTTCTCAACCTTGCCATTGCTGCTGCCACCAAGATCCTCGTGACAAACCATCGTTGTCGCACGGGCCACATCTCATAGGCCAACATTGCTGGACTGCTTTGCTGGCTCAGCCACTGCAGTAATTTTTTTTTTCCTCTCTCTCTTTCTAGTTTTTTATTGATAAGCTTTGTTTGGTTGCTGGAAAAACGAAGGGAAAAAAAAACTTTGACACTACTATTTTTTTTATTGATTTATTGGTGCTGAATATGACTTCTTTTTTTAGTGGGTATTTTTAGTTGTTGGTTTTGAGCTTTCGGGATTGATTGTGATAGGCTGGTGGGTATTTCAGCTTTGTGAGATATGGGTGTTTTGATCCAAATCTGTTCTAAAAGCTATGGGATTTATGCATTATTTTGATACCACATCCAAGTTTCTTGAGGCTAGGTGAAAAATCAGAAAAAAAGAAAAAGAAAAAGAAAAAAAGGGAAAACCATAAGCAAGGCTACTGTGATGAGTGAATATTTAATTATTGAAAAATGCTCATATGCTTTGCATAAGTTAAGAAAAAAGAAGTTAAAACGACAACATATAAGAAAAGCATGAGTGATTTTTTTAAGCACCTATTACGTTTTGCCTGTATCATTAGTGTTTATTCATATATTTGGGTAAAAACTCTTCCCTTTGTGTGCCTCAGTTTCCAATTTGCTATGTTTTCTTAGCTTTTCATTTAGTTGTTTGCATCTAGCACAATATTAATAAATTGATATCTCCATATTGATAGTTAGGATAGTTGATACCTTGAATTTAGTTGGTTGATTTAATGTTTACGATGGAGATGGTTTTGCTATGAGGTATTAAAGCAAATTAGCCTTCTATCTGATAAGTGGATGGCTTGATTAGTAGAAAGCATATGTTTGGAAATGGAGAAAATCAATGTTCTTGATTTGTAGATATGGTATTTGATATGCATTAAAAGGAGAACATTCTGTTCTCTACGGAGATGACTATACAAAATTCAACAAGTAACCAAACGGCACCATTAACTTATGTAGGGGATCTAAGACTATAAAGATAGCATAGTTATGGTGCCCATGAGTTATAACTTAAAAAGAATCTCCTCAATCCTCACCATGTAAGAGCAAGGTAGAGGGTGAGGTTGTAGGTTTAAAATCTACTAGATGGTAGTGTAATTATCAATTTTTTTATAAAAAAAAATCCTAATTAATATTCCAACCTCATTGAATCAGGACAAGGATCAGTTTGATTATTTACAATTTGTTAGTCATATTAAAGGGAAAACATTTTTAGTAATCTGCCAGCACCAATTGTTTTGTTCCAAAGCTACCTTCCACTGTGAGTTGCTGCACTAAGCTGTATATCATTTTTCTATGATACATATTTTCATCTGTTTGTCTGAATATGTTACAGCCTAGTACTTATCCTTGTCATTGTCTCAGTCTATTCGTGCCAATGACATTCAAAATGATTCTTTCCTACATGTTTTTCCTCATATATATTTAGTACTGTGGCATTTTCAAGCCATCCTACTAACACTGTGAGTAATGATTCTCTTGCAGCAGGGCTTGGTATTGTTAGAGCAGGAAATTTCATGAAAGTTTAAGTGGTTTTGAATCCACTATGAATAATATATGAAGGATTGACATTTTTTGGATATTTCCTATAGGTTTCGTCAATTCTTTGTATTCATCTTGCATCATTTTATATCATCAATTACTTGAGGGGATAGACTGTCAAAAGTGCAAGGCATTCTACATTTTGAATCATCATCAGGTGACTGCATTTCATGTGTCGTAAAACTTGGGATTCTAGAGCTTTGATAACAAAAGAACTTACATAATGAAGAGATATCATTCTAGGAAAGGGTGGGCTAGTTGTGCAACATGAGACAAGTCAAAGTGATGAAGTTATGACTGAAAATTGCAGATTGTGGAGGGAATGTATTGTCAAGAAGCAAAAGACACACCAAGTGCAAAACTATCATGTTATTATGACATTGTAATCAAAGTGTATTTCAATAGAACTCTTATTATTATGGCTGTGATCAAAGTGTACATTTTAATAAAATTTTGTTCATATTTGGATCAAATTCTTTTCTTGTCTACTACTCTCTTGATCAAATTTTAATTGTAAAGCAACATTGGAATTGTTCAACTTGAAACAATTGCCTTACTATTGATGATGCCATGAGAACTCATATTCAAGTAAACGATACATATTCCTTCAGTTTTTGGACTTTAGTTTTTGGTTTCCTCAAAACAACGCATAAGTAGAAATAATTTTTAAATACGACACAAGTACTACTAGTATCAATCATTCAAGAACTTTGACCATTTATCTTAAAGTGTATCTATATATGTCTATGTTTTCAGTTTTTATACTACTACTCTTCAAGATATGGAAATTCCCTTATTGAGAAATGCAAAATTTGCCAAAAGATTAAAGAGTTAAAAATGCCCCAACCATCATTAAATGAGACTTCTAAGAAATTAATAGCAAGTAGAACTTCATTAAATATATTTTCATAATGTTAATAACATATCACATATATGAACACTGTTTGACTAAAACCTACTCAAACATGCACATATAAAAACCAACATATTTGAGTATTTTCATAAGCCAACTACAAACATTATCCAAAAGGTTGCTAAAAACTTTGCAAATAATTGTCCAAGTAATCCTACAAGCTAGAATATATATATATATATATATATATATATATCAAGTCTCAATCTTTTTTAAATTTAAATTAGTGAATTTAATGTTGCTAACTTCAAGATACATTGTCTTCAACCGGTCATGGAATACTTAAAAACCTTTTCTTCATAACAAATAAGCAAAAATTAGTACATGGAACTTTGCATAAAGCTTGTACTTGATTTTATGAACAATACTTGTACCCTTGTCTTCAGACCTTTTTTAACGATAGGTTGCTCCAACTCATTTCTTACAAAAAGAAAAATCAAATGCATTATGTATGTCAAAATAAATATTTTTGCTTTTATATGCAATAAGCTAAATGTTCAATGTTTTTAACCCCCTTTACACAAGCATTTTGACATATCAACTCAAAAACCCATTTTATAATGTGATGCATACTAACATAATAGCAAGATCAATTTGAAATCAATAAATATTTGATTTAATATTATGCTTACCCAAAAAAAGAAGAAGTAAAAATAAGTTCAAAGTAATGGTGCTAATTCTAAGAATTGGTAATATGTTAATTACAAATTCAAGCACTAGTTAGCTATGAAAAACTTAAAAGCATTGTTACTGCATAAAATTTAAGTGGTTCAGCCAAGATTTGGACCGAAATTGAAAGAAAAACCTTTTGCATCAAATCAACCATGTTTTGCCAATGAAAGCATAAGGTTTAATTCAGCCTACAAGCAAAAATGGTAAAAGGAAATGAGATTTTGATGATGAAAGACCGTATTTGTCATGATAATGAGCACCAAGAGTTTGAAATAGGCAAAGCAAAGCAAAATTTAACGATTCCATGCAGCGCATTTGGACAGATCAAGTAAAACATTAAGCTTGAATTTTGATGGTTACACACAATCCAATACCATGTTTTAGGGGGGGTAAAAGAAGGAAAATAATTAACAACTAATTGAAAGCCAAATTGAACATTCATAGTATCATACCTTTGAGTCTATGCATCCTCAAGCCAACATGATTGACCTTACAAGAACAAACAACGCTCTAAGCTTTTATAAGGTGAATTAGTGCACTTATTCATGCTTACCAAATAAAAATTGTCAAAAATTTCCTTTTTCTTTTTCCCTTAACCTATAAAAAATCAGATCGAAAGTTTGCAAACAACTAAATGAAAAGTTAAGATAACGTAGAAAATTAGAAAATAAGGCACACAAAGGGAAGAGTTTTTACCCAAGTATATGCATAAACACCAATGATACAGGCAAATCGTAATAGGTGCTTAAAAAATAAATCATTTATGCTTTTCTTATATGTTGTCATTTTAATTTCTTTTTTCTTAACTTATGCAAAGCATATGAGCATTTTTTAATAATTAAATATTCACTCATCACAGTAGCTTTGCTTATGGTTTTCCCTTTTTTTTTTTTTTGATTTTTCATCCTAGTCTCAAGAAACTTGGATGTGGTATCAAAATAATGCATAAATTCCATAGCTTTTAGAACAGATTCAGATCAAAACACCAATATCTCACAAAGCTGAAATACCCACCAGCTTATTACAATCAATCCCGAAAGCTCAAAACCAACAACTAAAAATACCCACTCAAAAAAGAAGCCATATTCAGCACTAACAAATCAAAAAAAAAAAAAAAAAATAGCAGTATCAAAGTTTTTTTTCCCTTCGTTTTTCCAGTAACCAAATAGATCTTATCAATAAAAAATTAGAGAGAGAGAGAGAGAGAAAAAAAAAAAAAAAAACTTACTGTAGTGGCATAGCCAGCAGAGCAGTCCGGCGATGTTGGACTATGAGACGTGGCCTGTGCGACAACAATGGCTTGTCACGAGGGTCTTGGTGGCAGCGGCAATGGCAGGGTCGAGAGAGCGAGGCTTAGAGATGGGTTGGAGAAGAGAGATTTTGAAATTTTCAGATCAAATGGGTTTGTTGAGAGTAAATTGTATTGTTAACCACAGTTGAGTTTGCGTGAGTCAAGGATTTTAGATTTTAATTGACGTGGCACTTATTCGCTGACATGGCGTTTCGAGATTGGCTGGCGTAAAAGTTGTCTTTTACACCAGCTCTGGACGTAATTTATTCTCATTTTAGAAATGTATAGTTTAAAAAAATTGAAAGCTAATATCATATATAATTTTTTGAAAAAAATATCATATATAATTTGAATCTCTTCTAAGAAAAAAAAAAGGGTATAATTTGAATCATATAATTTGAATTATTTTTAATAGTAACTGCACACTAATAATAAAAATATGGGAAAATCGGGGTGCAATCTGCAAATGCACATTGCACGTCGTGCACGTATTGACTAGGCTGGTCATCAATCCATTGCCAACTCAATTAAAAGAGTCATGTTAGGGATACATAAAATTGCCTAATTTTGTGCCACAACTCGTTACATGGCGAGTTGTGAGTGGTGGAAGTGTCCCCACATGGCCTGCAATCACACATTCACCAATCATAACTCGCCATATGGCAAGTTGTGGCACAAAGTTGTGCATTTTTAGGTGTCCATAGTATTACTCCAATTAAAAACATGACATAGAAGTGTCACACTCCACCTAAAGAATGCTACTGGTCTGTTGTCTTGTGAAAGAATGGCACCTATCCCGACCATAGATGCATCACACTCCACCTGAAACACCTTATCAAAGTTGGGCAATGTCTAAACTGGGGCTATGCTTAACTTCTCCTTGATCAAGTCAAAGCTCTGTTTTGTGTCCTTCCCCATGAGAACCTCCCCTTCTTCAGAAACTTAGTGATTGGGGCTACAATGCTACTAAAACCTCGAACAAACCTTCGATAAAAGGTTGCCAGCCCATGGAGGCTTCACACATCACTCACTGTCTTTGGGGCTGGCCATTCTTTAATTGCATGGACCTTGTCCTCATCAATATGAATCTCATCCACACTGACCACATACCCTAAGAACAGCAACTTATCAATTAAGAAGTTGCATATCTTTAAATTGATATGCAACTCATTGGCCTGCAACACCGCCAACACTTCTCGCACACGATTATTGTGGGCTGCTTCTATCTTACTATAAATCAAGGTATTGTCAAAATAAACTACCACAAACTTCCTAATAAATGGTTTTAATACCTGGTTCATAGGCCTTATGAAAGTACTGGGAGCATTGGACAAAAAGGCATCACCATCCACTCATACAACCCCTCATTTGTCTTGAAAGCTGTCTTCCACTCATCTCCAAGTCGAATCCAAATCTGGTGATACCTATTCTTGACATCCAGCTTGGTGTAACACTTGGACCCACTCAACATATCAAACATGTCTGTAAGAAATTTAGACCCCTTAAACCCAAACAGATTAACCTAGATATTTAGCCAAGTGATTAACTTAGGTAAATTAAGCAATTCTAGGTTAACACAAATATACCATATCATGCAAAGTGCGGAAAATAAAGAACACACGATATGATAACCCAGGAAAACCAAACCGGTAAAAAACCTGGGGAGGATTTAACTTAGCTATCCTCAAGGTAAAACAGAATTCACTATGAAAGAATTGAAGTTTACACAATAGCGACTTAGACCACTAACATCCTATTGCTACTTCGAGTAGAAAACTTACTACCATAACCACGTGACAGCTCCGAGTCCACGAATTACTTCTTTCTTGAATTCACAGCAAAGCACAAGCACTCCTGCTTGTATATCTTTAAGTTCTTGAATCTGCAACTGAATGATCACCAAGCTCTTGACATCAATCTTGAGTTTGGAAACCCTAAGTGTATGTGAAGGCAAACACCTCTAGATCTCACAAAAAGATTCACACACACAGCATTCAGAACACTAAAAACATGGCTAGGGTTTTCTCTTTTATACTTAGGGCAAAACATAAAACCTTACACGTCAAATGGGCTTGGGCTGAGTTGGAAATTCTGCAGAAAAAACAATCTGCACGATTTTCGATCGGTTGAGTCAAATTCTCGATTGATCTCGACCGATCGAGCCAGGCAGAATTACACAGTAACTTCTGTAATAACTCGATTCCAACTTTACATAAAAATCACATACTTTGAGCAAGTCTAAACAAGAATAAAAACGTTTTGATCATAGTTTGCCAACCTTACAAAATGAAGTTCTAATACATTAGTTCCTAATTCCTTAGACCCTAACAAACTCCCTCTTTGGCAATCCGTGACAAAACACAAACTTAACAAAATGCTCAAAGTTTACAAAAATAAACAGCCCATTACAAAACAATAGCCCAACTAAATAAATTCAACCTAACTACTATCTATTAGTTGCAAATGTAGACAGCAGCACGACTGAATCAGCTTGTATATTCCTGTAACACTTAACAAACACATAAACGTATGTGTGGAAAATACAAGTAATATTGAAAATAACTTCTTGATTTCACATAATACAAAATAAAGACATATATCATGAATAATCTCATAAATATAAATCAATAAGCAACGTAGCACAATGTGAAACAAGAAACATATATAATAAATGTATCTCAAATATATCTCCCCTTATCATGAGCCAAAAAGATAAATACACAATGAAGCACCTAGATACAATCTAAAAGCTCCACAGCTCCATAGAATCACAAACAAAAACAAAAATCTCCCCCTAAGACAAAAACTCCTCTACTACAAAGTAAAATCTCCACTATAATGTACTCCCCCTTTTTGTGACAAATTGCCAAAGGGCACTCAGTCATCACCAAAAGGAGGTGGCGGAGAAGAACGTTGAAGACTCTCCAAATCTGCTCGCAGCGCTTGAATCTCATCAAGCATATCCACCAGAAGCTGACCATGAGCAGCCTGGACGGTCATGACAGTGTCCAACATCCGACGAATGTCTGAATCATCTGTAGGTGAAGGTGGAGGAATAGCAGCAGCAGCAGTAGGCGGATCAACAAATGTCTCTGCCATAGGAGCATTTGTAGAAGAGGAAGGAGGAGGAGTGACACTGGAAGGCTCAACCCTAGGACACTTAGAGCTAGCTCGAAGTTGAGCAGCCCTTTGCCTAAGAAAGGTGGCACCAATGGAAGTAACGATATGAACAGGCTCAGAAGCAGGGAAATCACCTAACCCTAAATGAAGAAGAATCCTATGAATAAAAACGGGAAAGAACAAAGCATGTGCAGTAGAACTACTCCTATGCACCTCGTTCAAAGAACGAAGAAAAAGATGAGGGAAACTGATAGGAGCATTAGTAATAAGAGCATAAAGAAACACATATCACTCAATAGGGATAGTGTGTAGATGAGAGATAGGCCACAAGGAATGACAAGCAATCCTAAAGAAAAGATAGTGTAACTCAGAAAGCTCAGCAGAAGTGATTCGAAAATCAGAACCCTATTGGATAGAAGACCCAGTGATGTATGACATAATGTCGTCAAGGGGAGGAGACTCATCATAAGGATAGACAGGATAAGAAACCACGGGTATCCCAAGAGCATCAGATACTACCGAAGGAGTAATGTGATACTCTACACTTCGTATCCAACTCTTTACTAAAGTGTTGGAATCATAGATGTGGATAGAGAGGTTTGAGTAGAACTCTCTAATCAAGGTAGCCAGAGGTGGATGATCTATGTCTAACAAAGGTAACCAACTCTGACGCTTAAAGTTACGCCTAACCTCATCATCGACCTCATCTAGTAGAACCCTACGCTTACCCCAAATGTTCCTCCTAAGGTTAAGAGTCTCGTAGGTCTCTTGATTTTTCTCACTAAAAAATCTATCACTATCGAAAGATGGTGAAGAAGAACAGGTCCTATGAAATCTAGTTTTCCTAGGCATGATTCTACAGACCAGGAAGAGAGACACAGAAAGAAAAAGACAAACAAAAAGAAAACCAAGGGCAGATTGCAAGTTAGCACCAAAAAAATATAGAAATAACAATTCTATATGATGCATGAGTAGAATAACCAAATGATGCATGGTCTAATGCAATGAAAAACAGTTCAATTATATTCCACATTCACAAAATTGGCTTGAGCAAGAATTTTATATCAAAAATCCCTAAATTTGAAAAGCCCATTTTCACAAAACCCAATAAACTGAGAAATTGATCATTCCACAAGTTAGAAAACAAAATATAATGATCAAATAAGTCAATCTAACAAGCCAATTTCATCAATTTACATTAAATTGAACAATAACCCCAAATTCGGCAATTTCAAGCCCTAGAATTTTTAATTTCTCACAAATCATCAAATTAAACCACATAGATCACTTGTATATGGTGTCCCAACAAAAACCCAATATTTATTGTGAAAGAAAACGGCCAAAAACATCAACAATCCCAAAAAGAAAAATGTCGAAAATAACCCAACAAATGCATGAATTAATGCATGAAAAATGGAAATAAAAAGAAAAGGAAGGGTAAAATGGACATACCGACTTTGGGAGAGAGAAACCTTGCAAAAAATTTGGAAGAAAACAACAAAAAATCTTGTTGGACACGTGAGGAAAAAACCTTTTAAAAAAGTCTTAGCACGATTTTCGATCGATCGAAAATTAGATTCGATTGTTCGAAAATACTTCGATTGATCCACTACCAATTGAGTATCAATCGAAACAGATAGAAGCTTACCAAGGATTTTAAACGCAATTTTAATCGGTCGAAAAACAGATTTGATCGATTGAAATTCTAGAAAAATCAATTTTTTGAAAAACAAAGCAATTTCAGTGCAGAAACTCCTCAAAGCATTAAATTTTATGAACAAAATGCATGAGTATGAGATGAAATGCTTTTCAAAAACACTTGTATTGATCCCAGTTTTCCAAAAATAAGATTTTCACTCAGTTCTCCTCAAATTCTCAAACAATAAACATGTTTTGCATCAATTTCAAGAAATTATCAAACTTGGTTGGTCAGACCAAAAACACACACAGTAACATGTTCAAAGATTAGCAAAGAGTAACTTGTGTAGTGTGTGCAACTAGCAAAAGCTTGAGAAACATGTGAGATGATATGTGCATATAAATCAATCACAATTTCTACAAAATTCATCACATAAATTTGAAAGAGACTATCACCTAAAGAGTTACATCATATAACTCTCAAATCTCCTAGATTAAAAGCTTGCAATCATGTAAGTTTCTTGATTTGCCTCATAATATACACACCAATTTCAATTGATCAGAAGCTTATTAAAATAGCCGGGATAATGTATACACCAATTTTATTTTATTGTGAAATTATTATAGCCCAATAATGTACGCACCAATTTTAACATTTTAATCGAGGCTACACCTTATTTTTTTTTTTTTTTTTTGCATGTGCTACACTTTCTCGAGCACAGAATCTTATGATATGCACTAAGGTGTTCATGATTGGCTAATAAACAGTGGTGAGATGGTTATTTATGCCTTTCTCAATAAGTCCAAGTTCAACAATCAAAGACATATGACTTCAAGATTAAGATCAAGTGATCAAAAACTATAAACATTTTCCCACACAACATGCATTACACAGCTCAAACTAGTAAAGTGTAATAAAATAAGTTCATCCAAGCTAAACAAGGTACATAAACATGTTATGTAAAAATAGATTGACCAACCTTGATTTCAAATTCAAGAAAAATACTGCAAAACACATTTTGCAAAACACAAACTAGTTACCCTTTAAAAAAAAAAATAAAAAAAATAAAAACAACCTAGAATGAAATGCATGAATGTTATGCAATGCAAATCCTAGAAAAAAATGGTCACAAGAGATAAAACAATGAAGAATAAGGGCCATGTCAGTCAGACTCAATTAGATCGAGCCTTTTGCATCCAAAACCTTTTAGATGCAACTCTAGCATTGGAGTTATTATTCACATTAGAATTCTGAACAACTCCAGGATTGGAATAAAGGTTTAACGCCTTTACCAATTCACCAATAAGTACCATAGGATCTTGTGCTTGAGGTATAGGTACTTTTGGTTTATTTGCTCGTTTAGCAGCTTGCAACTTGAAATAGTTTGGACGTATGTGCCCAGACTTTCCACAAAAATGACAAACCCATGCAGGCTTATCATGCAACTTGCCCTTAGAAGAATTAGAAACCTTAGATTTTGACTCTTGAAGATCAACCCTAACCTTCCTAGGAGGTGTAACTTCTACAGATTTAACAGCTTCATTTACAGAGGGTTTGACAACTCACTCTTAGGTAGTTCAGTAGAAGGAACAAAGTATGTGGAATGAAATTCAGGCACAGAGATGCTTTCCACAAAACTTAATCCAGTTTTTTCAGAGAGAGACTTTTGAACACTTAGCATGTGATCAAGTTTGGAGCTTGCAGACCTTTAGTTTGTTCTCTAGCAACAGACAATTCAAGTTTCAAATTTTCAACTTTCTCAAGTAAAAGCATGTTCTTAGTCTTCACATTATTCAAAAGTTCATTAGCATCAAACAGATTCACAAGCAAATTTTTTTATCAAGTTCAAGAGATGCAATTTTCTTTAAGCCAAGATTAACATTCATAGCATCCTTTGCAGCAACTTTGCAAAGTTTATTATAAGCTTCTTGTAAATTTGCATCTTCAGAGAGCTCCCCATCAGAAGGTTCTCTTCAACAGACACGCTTTCATTGACTACAGTAGTAGCAGTGAAAGCAATGAAGTTTCCATCCTCATCACTGCCAGATTCGTTGTTAGAATCTTCTTCATCACTAAGGGTTACAGCCATAACCTTACCCTTAAACCTCAAGTATGTAGGACATTTAGTTTTCACATGACCATATCCTTGACATCCAAAACATTGTTGTCCCATAGAATTATTAAAAAGTTGACCAACTTTCTCTTTAGGTTATTCAGTGTTATTAACCTTAGTGGGATCATTCCTCCTAAAATTTCTAGGTTCAGCAGTGTTTTTGCCTCTTGCCCTTCTGTTATTATTCCTAAGAAAATTTCTAATGTTCTTGGCAAGGTAAGCAATCTCTGTAGTAGAGAGCTCATCATTAAATCCACTAGCATCAACATCATTAACAGATTTAAGAGCCATTAATTTAGATTTGTTAGTCTTAGGTAGGTCCAACTCATAGGACTAAAGAGATCCTACAAGTTCATCAAAGGGAATGGAGTCCACATCCTTACTTTCAGTGATGGCAGTCACCTTGGGTCTAAAATCCACAGTCAAAGATCTAAGAATCTTCCTAACAATTTTAGGTTGATAATAGATTTCACCCAAATTATATGCAGAATTAATAATATCATTAAGTTTAGCATAGAATTCATCGAAAGATTCATCATTAGTCATTCTAATGCTTTCAAATCTAGTAGTCAGTTGCTGCAACTTATTAATTTTAACTGCCTTTGTGCCTTCATGCACAGTCTGGAGGATATTCCAAGCAGTATGAGCAACCTCAACATTAGAGATTCTCTTAAATTCCTCTATAAAGACAGCATTAAAAATAGCATTCATAGCTTTGCTATTAAAAGCGGCTGCCTCTTTTTGAGAAGTTTGCCACTCACTCACAGGAGTAGTGGGCTTCTCCCATCCGTATTCAATAGAATTCCAGACTCTCTCATCAATAGATTTTAGGAGTGCTTTTATCCTTACTTTCCAATAAGCATAATTATTCCCATCAAAATGAGGTGGAATAACAAGAGAGTGTTCGTGTTTCATGACAACCGGGGTCAAGGATCAGCTTTTAGATCAAAAAATCTACATAAAGAAGTGTCCGTGCTCTGATACCACTTGTAAGAAATGTAGACCCCTTAAACCCAAACAGATTAACCTAGATATTTAGCTAAGTGATTAACTGAGGTAAATTAAGCAATTCTAGGTTAACACAAATATACCATATCATACAAAGTGTGAAAAATAAAGAACACACGATATGATAACCCAGGAAAATCAAACTGGTAAAAAACCTAGGGATGATTTAACCTAGCTATCCTCAAGGTAAAATAGAATTCACTATGAACGAATTGAAGTTTACACAATAGCGACTTAGACCACTAACATCCTATTACTACATCGAGTAGAAAACTTACTACTATGACCACGTGATAGCTCCGAATCCACGGACTACTTCTTTCTTGAATTCACAGCAAAGCACAAGCACTCATTCTTGTATATCTTGAAATTCTTGAATCTGCATCTGAATGATCACTAAGCTCTTGACATCAATCTTGAGTTTGGAAACCCTAAGTGTATGTGAAGGCAAACACCTCTAGATCTCACAAAAAGATTCACACACACAGCATTCAGAATACTAAAAATGTGGCTAGGGTTTTCCCTTTTATACTTAGAGCAAAACATAAAACCCTACACGTCAAACGGGCTTGGGCTGAGTTGGAAATTCTATAGAAAAAACAATTTGCACGATTTTCGATCGGTCGAGTCTGATTCTCGATCGATCGAGCCAGGCAAAATTGCACAGTAACTTCTGCAATAACTCGATTCTAACTTTACATAAAAACCACATACTTTGAGCAAGTTTAAACAATACTAGAAACATTTTGATCATGGTTTGCCAACCTTACAAAATGAAGTTCTAATACATTAGTTCCTAATTCCTTAGAACCTAATAATGTCATCTAGTCAAGGAATAGGAAATCGATACCTAACTGTGATCTTGTTAATGGCTCAACTATCTACACACATACACCAGCTCCCATCCTTCTTCGGTGTTAACAATGCCGGTTCTGCACATGAACTCATGCTCTCCCTGATCTGCCCCTTGCTTAAAAGCTCATCCACCTACCCCTGTAGAATCTGACCCTCTTGAGGATTCATCCTGTAATGTGGAAGATTTGGTGGACTAGCTCCAGGAGCTAAATCAATGCAATGCTAGATGTCACACATTAGTGGTAAACCTGCAAACAACTTTTCTGGGAAAAGCTCTTCAAACTCCTTAATTAATGGTTGAATTGCCTGAGGTATCTCAGCAACCTTCTTTAGCTCTTCATCCGCCACCACTATAGCATATACTTGTTTCAACTCCTTACATTCCTTGTTAAACTCATCCTCATTGTTGACTAGGAGAAATGAAGACTTTTCCTCCACTTTAGAAGCTTTGGGTACACTGCCTTCCTTAATAGGACCAAGGACAATTTTTCTACCATTCTTAAAGAACACATACACATTATCCTTACACCTATGAGTAGCATCTACATCATATTGCCAAGGTCTACACAATATTAAATGACATGCATCCATTTCAATAATGTCACAAACTACTTCATCTACATAACATTTACCCATAGAAAAGTAACACAACATTGTTGAGTAACAAAAGTTTCCATACCTTTCTTGATCCAACCTATCTTGAACGGAGAGGGATGCTTTTTTGTTTTCAGTCCTAGCTTGGTAGCTAACCTCTTGGACACGATGTTCTCTACACTACCATTGTCAATGTACAAATCACAGACCCTCTTACTAATGGTGTATTATGCTTGGAAGATCTTATTCCGCTTATCACCGCATTCCACCTTTGGTGTGAGCAACAACCTCTGAATCACCAAATACCTTCCTAATGGCATGCCTTCCTCATCTTCTTGGATCTCATTGGGGTCATAGATATATGAATTAGTATCATTATACACTTCTTCACCTTCCTGTTCACCTTCTGCCTCACCCTCTTCTGCCACCACCAGATTCATTGCGGCTTACTTAAGGCAAGTACTAGATCGATGACCAAGTTCTCTACACCTGTAGCACTTATTACCAGTTGGCCTAGCATAGGGGTTGGCATTTGCTATCGGCTGGGATCGGCTGGGCTACCAAACTTGCTACTGCCACTGTGGACTGGTTGACACCACTATTCTTCCTAACCATGGGTTGTGATCGTGGCATAAACATGGGCTGTTTACCTTTATTGGTAGTGGAACTAGAGGACTTCGAACTGTAGTTGGAAGACTTCGAACTGTAGTTGGAAAACTTCGAACCTGCCTTGAGATGCTAATTTTCTATTTTCTTGGATAGGGTTACAACCTCATTTAAATAGGCTTTATAAGGATACCTGATCTCGGATGGAAGCTCGCAACCCGTGTACAAATCTAGATATCTGTTGATCTTCAGTCTCCTGCAAATCATAGCGATTCACCAGCCTGTCAAACTCCTCCATGTACTCATTAACTGTCCGAGTACCCTGCCTGCAATCTTGGTACTATCTGAACAACTCCTGCTGGTAATCTAGTGGTAAGAACCGATTTGTCATTAATTTCTTCATCCTTTTCCATGATCGTATTGGAAGCTTTCGTTCACGGGTACGGTTTAAATGAACACGATCCTAATTTGTAAGCCACCAAACACACCTGTTTATCATCTGCAGTACCCATATAATCGAAAAAATTTTCCACCTCACTGACCCAATCTAGATACTCTTCAATAGAGACATTACCATTAAAGGATGGTAACTTTACTTTCATCCGATAGTCCCTCTGCTCCTAATAATCTCGGCCATTATCCCTTGCAGGACCACAATGATTCCCAAGGACTTTCTCTGCATACTCCTTGTCCTCACTGATATCCTTGTCGTAGTCTTGTTGCGTTTTCCGATTTGGACTGCGATAGGCAGGGCCACGCACTCGGTTATCAGGTCTCTCTTCGCCTTCACGATTAGGGTTTTGGTTAAGCAGGGTGGCAAGCGCTTCTTGAATCTGGTTTAGAGTATGTTGGATTGAATCACGAAACTGTTGATTTTCATCACGAAATCAAGGAACTTAGCCGTAGTGAGGACTGGGTTGTTGACGTCATCACTGCCATCATTGTTGTGGTGGTCATCGTCTCACCGATTAGCCATCAGACTAGGGTACTCTAACTCTGATACCAACTGATGTTATGGAAGCTTAAAGAAAGCACACACGATGCTCTTTTAATGGAACATAAACTAATTTATTAGTTCCTAGTAGTAAACCTCGAATTCACAATGGGTTTCCCTAAATCCACAAGGAGAAGAAAACTGGAATCCACCAGAGAAAAAATTTGACAAAAGTCTGTGTTTATTGAAAATAGTCTAATTTTCCTCTGATGGCTACAAAATATATAAATATTGAGAAAAACGTCTAAAATCCTAATTCGCACTAATTATGCAATTAGGTGACTAAATACTGAAATTTACCAAAAATGGCAAAATTGAGTTAAATGCAGAATCATAAACTATTGACCTTAAGGGTCATCCCAATACAGATGAGACCTTGTTCTGACTTTTAAACTAAAAATTATTAAGGAAAAACAAATGTTACTATAAATAGCAAAAACATTGTTTTTAGGGCCTTAATGAAGGAATTCGCCTAGAGTTTGGCGAGGCTCATGTTATCATAAGTCTGGATCAGTACACCGTTTCCCTTCAACCTACCAAATTTCATGCAATTCTGACATTGTCGCCCGATGGCCTCTAATAGCACCCCATTTGATCTTGCATTATGACTTCTTGCACCCTTACTGTTCCAGGAAGGCGTGTGCTATCTGTTTTACATCAGCTGGTCATCAATTCATTGCTAGCCCAATTAAAAGAGTAATGCTAGGTACACATAAAATTGCACAACTTTGTACCACAACTCGCCACATGACGACTTGTGAGTGATGGAAGTGTGTCTCCACATAGCCCAAAATCACACATCCACTGATCACAACTAGCCACGTGGCGAGTTGTGGCACAAAGTTGTGCATTTTTATGTTTCCATAGCGTTACTCCAATTAAAAACATGACATAGAAGTGTAAGCAAAACCCAAATCTTGGGTCTGTTTGAGATCTGCTTATTTTGCTGAAACTAAATACTTTTTGCTAAAAATACTGTAGATAAAGGTAAAAGAACTGAGAAATTAGAATATACTGATCAATGTACATGTAAACTTATTAGACCATTAACTGTAAATTTGCGCAATGGGGTTCATGTTGTGCTTCTTTTGTTTTTGTGTGTGTTTTTAGCAATTCTGGTGCATAGATGGTTGCTTGGTTCATGGAACTACAGGAAATCCGTGCATTTGTGTCTACAAGCAGTGGATTTGGCTTTTGGGTTTTTGGACACAGATTTTGAGTTTTTGGTGTCCCTATGAAACAGACACAAGTTAATATAGGTTAGTAAAGGTTGTTGGTTGATTCAAGTAGTGGGCTTTGAAGTTTGAACCTAATTATTGTCAAAAGGTAGTATTTTTCTATATGTTTTTATATATTGAATACAATCGTATATAGATGCAGAGCAAAGGAACCTATTCTAGCCTATACATATCTTGCGGCAAAAAATAAGGACATCCCTTGAAGTATGGGATTTACATAAACAGATTTCTATACTTATCTCCTTAGACAGCTCATGCCAACACTCCCCCTCAAGTTGGTGCATAGATATCTCTTATGCCCAACTTGTCAAGTGAGTTGTAGAAGTTCCTTGCAGACACTGCTTTTGTGAGTACATCAGCCAATTGGTCTTCTGATTTAACAAATGGAAGCTAAATAATCTTTTCTTCAGGGTTCTGTTTGATGAAGTTTCGATCCACCTCAACGTGCTTAGTGCGTTCATGTTGAACCGGATTATGGGAGATAGCAATGGCCGCCTTGTTATCACAGAACAAGTTCATTTCAAAACTAGGAGCAACACCAATCTCAGCTAGCAGCTTTTTCAGCCAAAGAAGCTCACATATTCCCTTGACCATTCCCCGAAATTCAGCTTTAGCACTAGACAAGGCAACTACCTTCTATATTTTGCTCCTCCATGTAACCAGGTTGCCTCCCACAAAAGTAAAGTACCCAGCAGTAGATTTCCTGTCTGTGATGTTCCCTGCCCAGTCCGCATCTGTGTAGCCAGCAACCTTCAAATGACCATTCTTTGAGAACGTAAGTCCTTTCCCAGGAGAGGACTTCAAATAACTAAGGATTCGCATTACGGCATCCATATGGTCTTCACTCGGGCAGTTCATGAACTGACTCACTATACTTACAGCATAAGCAATATCTGGCCGAGTATGAGATAGATAGATGAGTTTACCCACTAACCGTTGATACCCCTGTTTGTCCGCTGGTACTTGGTCCACATATTCTCCAAGTTTATGATTTTGGACAATTGGAATATCAGCAGGCTTACACTCTAGTAATCCTACCTCTGCTAGCAAGTCTAGTATATATTTCCTTTGGGAAAGAAATATGCCTTGTCTTGACCTTGCCACTTCAATGCCCAAAAAATATTTAAGCCCTCCTAAGTTCTTCATCTTAAACTCAGTTGACAATTGCTCTTGAAGCCTGGATATTTCTTCTACATCATCCCCTGTAATTATCATGTCATCTACATAGACTATGAAGGCTGTTATTTTTCCCAATCGATGTTTTAGGAAGAGAGTGTGATCAGAATTGCTTTGTTGAAACCCATATTTCCTCATTGCCGAACTCAACTTGCTAAACCATGCTCGAGGTGATTGCTTTAGTCCATACAATGCTCGTTGTAACCTACATGCGATCTTTGCCTCTGATATAGTAGTATAGCCTGGTGGAATATCCATGTAAATCCCCTCTTCAAGATCACCATGGAGGAAGGCATTTTTTACGTCAAGTTGGTGCAATGGCCAATCTAAGTTTGCTGCAAGAGATAACAGAACTCTAACAGTTTTTAGTTTGGCTACAAGTGAGAAACTTTCCTGATAATCTATACAATGTTTCTGTGTATAACCCTTTGCTACCAACCTCACCTTGTATCGATTAATCGACCCATCTGCTTTATGTTTAATGGAGAAAATCCACTTGCACCCCACTGTCTTCCTCCCTTTAGGTAACACACTCAAAACCCATGTGTTATTTTTCTGCAATGCCTCCAATTCTTCTTTTATAGCTTGAGCCCATTTCGGATCCGATAAAGCTTCTTCAACACTACTTGGAATTTGACATGAGGAGAGTGTATGTGCAAACGCCCTGAGAGGTTTCGATAATCTTTGAGTAGACATATAATTGGCTATTGGATACTTGGATCGCCGTTCTTCTATGTCTGGGGAGAATCGAATTGGAGGCTTGCCTCGATTGTGTCTGAAAGGTAGAACATAACCCACAAATGTATCTATAGCATTAGTTTGTAAAGGTGTGGTAGGAGAGCTTACCTCAGGAATATTCTCAGCAGGAGGGTCGTCGGGTACTACATAGTGGAGGGATTTATCAGATTCTGCATCTTCCGATGATTCAGGCACTGGTTCAGCTTCAGTTCTTAGAAGTTCAGGTACATATCTAGGTACATGTTCAACCATGTTGTTGTCATCATTCGGATGTGCTGGATTGTCACCAATGTTTAACATTTCAACATCAGACCAATTCCGTTCTTCACCATAGATCTCCCCCTGAAGAGGGGAATTGGATACCGGTGATGGGAGAAATTTTTTAGATTCTAGGAAGGAGACATCCATGGTAATGTAGGTTCTTTTTGCAATGGGATCGTAGCATCTATATCCTTTTTTTTTTTGTACTCCATACCCCAAGAATAAACACCGGACAGCACATGGATCCAACTTAGTTAGTTGATTTTTATGGAGGTGAACAAAAGCAACACAACCAAAAATTCGGGGAGGAATCATCAAAACAGTTGGTAAGGAGACATGATCAGAAAGCACCTTTATTGGAGTCTGAAATTGTAAGACTTTGGTGGGCATACGGTTCAGTAGATACACGGCAGTGGCAATAGCATCACTCTAGTATCTATTCGGCACATGTGCATTGATCAATAGAGCACGGGCAGTTTCTAAGATATGCCTATTCTTCCTTTCAGCCGCACCATTCTGTTGTGGGGTTTGTGAACATGAGGTTTCATGGAGAATACCATGGCTGTTGAAGTATGTCTGGAATTGTTGATTAACATATTCCCCTCCATTGTCAGAACGAAGGATCTTAATTTTTGTAGAAAAGTGTGTCTGAACCATGGTATGAAATGATTGAAAAATAGAAAATACTTCATCTTTGTGTTTTAGGAGGTAAAGCCATGTCATTCGTGTGCAATCATCAACAAAAATTACAAACCAACGATGACCAGAAGACGTAATTACTGGGGAAGGTCCCCAAACATCGGAATGTATTAAATCAAAAGGAATCATACTTTTATTCATGCTCATGGGATAATAAGCCCTATGACTTTTGGCTAAGATACAAGTATCACATTTAAAATCTAAGTGTGTTACATTGGAAAATAACCTAGGTAGTAAGTGCTTCAAATACCCAAATGATGGATGCCCAAGTCGATGATGCCATAACCAAATTTGTCTCTCCTTGTTACCAATCGTGTGGTGCATGTGATTTGCTCTTCCCAAATTGAAGTCATCCACGTAGTATAACCCCCCTTCTTAGTACCATGCCCAATTATCTCCTTGGTGAGAATATCCTGAAGAAGGCAAAAAGTAGAATACATTAATACCACACAATTAAGATCTGAAGTAACTTGACTTACAGACATCAGTCTATTTGAAAGAGTGGGTACAAGTAATGTATTAGATAATGAAAGGGAAGGAGATAAAGTCACTGTTCCAGCCCCTGTAACTCGATAAGTGACCCCATTGGCATTTGCAACATAGCTCCGTCTCGGCTGAGTTGTATTAGAGAAATCCTTTGAATCAAATGTCATATGGTCTGTAGCCCTAGAGTCGAGAATCCAGTCCTCATCATCATTGTGAGTAGAGATATGAAATGCCTTACTCGAAGTACCTGGATCATGTGAAGATTCGGCTTGAAGGATGAGGGATAACAAAGTATCACAGGTAACCACAGCAGCTCTCCCAGTGTGGTCATCATTAGCAATGGTTTCCCATTTTTTTTGTGCTTGAAGGTCATTCCACCACTCTGGATATCCATGTAGTTTGAAGCAGGTGTCACGGGTGTGTTTAGAGTTGCCGCAATGGGTACATTTCATGTCGTCAGGTGGTGGTTTTGTTTTGGATGAGGAGTTGGATTTCCTGCTGCTTAGGGAAAGAGCTCCTGGTTTTGGTGGCATGTGGTGATGGCTTCCCTTGATCCCTTTAGAAGCCATAACTGCTCCTGAAATAGTATCTGCACTCGAGATCATCACGATCTACTTGACCTCTTCCCTACGGACAAATGGCCTGTTCCACTGTAGGGAATGGTTTAATTTGGAGCACATCACTTCGAGTTTTATCCAATTTGTCATCTAGTCCATCAAGGAAAGTATAAACTGGATCTTCCTGTAGAATGGAGTTGTATTTCTGTATGTCAATAGCACACTCCATCGGGTTAGGACGACGAAAATAGATTTCTCGCCACAACCCTTGAAGGTCGTTGTAGTATTTTTCAATGGATCCACCCGCCTGCTTCATACGAGTAACACGACGTCGGAGATCATAGACTTGAGACGTGTCTGTCCCATCAAAATAGGTTGTAGCAGCAGAATCCCAAACCTGTTTTGCATTTGGGAATCAGATAAAATTGGCAATCAAGGAAGGGTCCAATGAATTGATCAACCATCCCTTGACAATGGCATTTTCGATGCGCCATCTCCTGAATGAAGGATCGGTTTCTAGAGGCTGAGGAGAATCTCCATTGATATATCCCAGCTTGTCCTTGCCAGAGATATACATCTCGACAACCTGGGACCATAAGGCATAGTTGGATCCTTCCAACTTGATACTGATTGGAGTAGTTAAAGAATCGACAAGCAGAGGTTAAGGGGAGGTCTGGGCTCTAGTTAAGACCTCCATCATTCTTGTAGTCAGATTGTCAAGGATGGAATCGGTCTAGGAATTGAGAGGTTGTGTTAGGTTTCTAGATTCCGCCATAGAGTCTATCAGGTCTGGTTTTTTTTTCTGGTCACACGGTGGTTTGAGCAGAGGTCCTAGGGATGTGCTCTGATACCATGTCAAAAGGTAGTTGTTAGGTTCTAAAAGTTTAGAACAATTGGCAAATCGTGAGCACACAAGAACATGTAAGCTGCAGAAAGAAGATTTCAGAATCTGCCTGGTTCGACCGATCGAAAAACAGGCTCGATCGATCGAGAATCATATCTACAGAATTTTAAGTTGTCCCAAACAGCAGTTCTAGCCCATTAAGGATTAGGGTTTCAGATCTACTTCTCCCACTATATAAAGGAAACCCTAAGCACGTTTTTTACAAGGTTTTTTAGAGAGAGAAGAGTGTGCCTCTTTTGTATTTAGGGTTTTGTTCCTAAAACCTCTCTTATAACTTCTACCGGTGTTGTTCCTTGAAGAAATCTTAAGATCCGGTATTGCTGAAGTTGCTGCCTTCTCTAGTCATCAAAGGTGCTGATGATCTAAACCTTCAAGGGTGGTCTTGGAGTCACAAACAGGAGAGTTTGTGTTGCTAAACCTTTGAGTGGGATCTCAAAGTCACAATCGGTGGTGTTTGTGTTTTGCAAAGATTAAAGAAAGAAGGAGTCCGTGGATCTCGAAGCTGTCACTTGGTCGTGGTAGTAAGTTTCCTACACTTGGGTAGCAATAGGCTTATTTTGCTAGGTTAGATAAAGGTAAAAGTTCTGATGTAGACGCTGAAGTTTCTAAACCTATGTCTAAATCTACTGCTAGTGTGCATAAAAAATCTGTTTTTGTGCCTACTTGTCACATTTGTGGTGTTGTTGGTCATATTAGACCAAATTGTTCTTTGTTGAGGTAAAAACCAAAATCTGAGACTAGATTTGCTGTTAGGAATACTGATGTTCCTAAATTTGTTCCTGTTTGTCACTATTGTGGTGTCTCTGGTCACATTCGTCCTAATTGTCATATATTGAAATTTAAAAATTCTATATTTCAATCTAGGATATGTGATGATATTTCTCCTGCCATAAGTCCAAATAAATTATTTCATATGCTTTTGAAAAATTTAAGCTTGTTGGCTTGTGAAAGGAATTTGCAGGATTTCAGTCTTTCTCAGAAGATTGGTGTAATCTCTCAAATACACTCTGCGTTACATGGATTTTCACCTACAAAGCTGAAGACTCGTGCTATATGGGTGAGAAAAGATTCTTTAAGGTGAGTGTTGCTGACTTGTCCCTGATTTAATTCTTTCAATTATTTGTGGACATGTTTTGTTTTTGTTTTTGGTTGTTTTGTTTTTTAGGTTGTTTTTTTATTAAAAAAAAATCCAAAAACATTGAAAAATTTCAAAAAGACAAAAATATTTTATTTTGTGTCTAGTTTTATTTTTCTTGAGGATTACATGAACTATGATATCTCTCTTGATTTAGAACATGCTTGACATTGTGGAGAAACATAAAAAGTATGTGTTATATAAGTGCTAAGCTATTTTTGATTTTGTGTGAGTATGTACTAGTTTGTACATGTACTCAAGGGTTAATTAAGAAATTGATATTTCTTGTTTGTGTACCCTCTATAGCTTAGTTAAGCACTGTCATGCATTGCATTTGCATTTTTTTTAATCATTTAGCATAATGTGTGCTTTTTGTTTTTGGTCATAAAATTTCTTTTAAACCAAAAATAATTTTGTGTTTTGCATTAATTGTTCTTGGATTTGAAATCAAGGATTGGCCATATTATCTTTACATAACATGTTTATGTACCTTGTTTAGCTTGGATGAGCTTATTTATTGCACTTTACTAGCTGAAGTCTTTGTAGTGCATGTTGTGTGGGAAGATGTTTATAGTTTTTGATCACTTTGTCTTGATCTTGAAGTCACATGCCTTTGTCTGTCGGACTTGAACTTAATGAGAAAGGCATAAATAACCATCTCACCACTGTTTACTAGCCAATCATGAATACCTTAGTGCATATCGTAAGATTTTGTGCTCGAGAAAGTGTAGCACATGCACAAAAAGAACATAAGGTGTAGCCTCTAACTAAAATTGGTGTGTACATTATTGGGCTATAATAATTTCACAATTAATAAAATTGGTGTGTACATTATCCCGGCTATATTATTAAGTTTCTAATCAATTAAATTGAATATTAATTTTGAGGCAAAGCAAAAAACTTACATGATTGTAAGCTTTTATTCTAGGAGATGTGAGAGTTATATGATGTAACTCTTTAGGTGATAGTCTCTTTCAAATTTATGTGATGAATTTTGTAGACTTTGTGATTGATTACTATTCACATATCACCTCACATGTTTCTCAAGTTTTTGCTAGTTGCACACACTACACAAAGTTACTCTTTGCTAAACTTTGTACATGTTATTGTGTGTGATTTTGTTGTGGCCATCCAAGATTATATGTTCCTTGATTTTGATGCAAAATTTGAGTTTTTAAGGACAAATTGATTGAAAATCTTAATTTTGGAAGATTTGGGTTGTATTCATATGTTTTTGAAAAACTTTTAGTCTCATACTCATGCATTTCATTCATGAAATATTGTGCTTTGAGGAGTTACTGCATTAAATTGCTCTGTTTTTCAAAAATTTGAGTTTTCCAGAATTTCGACCGATCGAAGCTGTTTCTTGACCGATCGAAATTGCGATTAAAATTTTTGGTTTGATTCTGTCTGACTCGATTGGTATTCGATCGATACTCGATCGATCAAAACTGAAAAATTTTCAGTTTTTAGAGTTTTGACCAAAATTTTTTCATGCATCATTTATGGTTAGGATTCACATGACTTGCATTGTTTTTCTGTGTCCATCTTGCAGTTTTGCAATCATATCTCTCATTTTTTTTCACACATAACATGCATACACTTTGCTAAATTGGGTACTCAACTTGAATTAAAAATTGATTGATTAATTTTTGAGTCCTTTGTACATTTTAGTATATGCTATTTTTCTTGATGTGTGAATTGCTGAAAATATTTTTCTTAAGAGATATGATGGATAATCAATGTGCAAATATTTTCTCTACTCATGCAACTATTTATGGGTCACATAGTGTCAAGTTTGCATTTATTGAAAGAGAGAATGTTTCTTTTCATGTGTATTCGCAACTTCATTTTTTTTTGGTTTGTGTGTCTTTATTTCCCCACCTCCTAAATTTTCCCCAAAACTGTTTTTCCCAAAACTTGTTTTGTTTTTCCTATTTTTATAGGGGGAGAAGCTTGTTTTTAACTTTTGTTGTTCATAGGGGGAGTTGTTGCTCTTTATAAGGGGAGTTATCTCTATTTTCTATAGAGCTAATCTATTTTATGTTCTCTTGATTCTCTTTTTTCTCTCATGATTACTCTTTGTTTGAGTTGTATTTGTCAATACGTGACAAAAAGGGGGAGAGATAGATGAAATGTTGGGAAGCCTGTTTGTCTTGTTTATGGGGAGTTAAATTTGTTTTTAAAAGGGGGAGAAGCCTGTTTGTCTTGTTTATGGGGAGTTAAATTTGTTTTTAAAAGGGGGAGAATATAAAATTTTTTTTTGTTGTATCTAACTTAGGGGGAGAGTTAGAATTTACTTTTGTTTTTGTTTCATATTATTGTTTATATGTCTTTCTTTCCACATATGCGGTGATGTGTTTGTTGAGTGTTTTCAGGAAAGACAGGTGCATTCTGATCAAGACCTTCTACCTCTTCTTGGCAACTTCTAGGTTATGAGTCTTAGATTGGGATTTGTGATGTAATTGGGCATTTTATTGTATTGGGTTGTTCTTGTATTTTAACATTTCATTTTGTATGAAAGTTTTGTCACGAATTGCCAAAGGGGGAGATTGTTAGGTTCTAAAAGTTTAGAACAATTGGCAAATCGTGAGCACACAAGAACATGTAAGCTGCAGAAAGAAGATTTCAGAATCTGCCTGGTTCGACCGATCGAAAAACAGGCTCGATCGATCGAGAATCGTATCTGCAGAATTTTATGTTGTCCCAAACAGCAGTTCTAGCCCATTAAGGATTAGGGTTTCAGATCTACTTCTCCCACTATATAAAGGAAACCCTAAGCACGTTTTTTACAAGGTTTTTTAGAGAAAGAAGAGTGTGCCTCTTTTGTATTTAGGGTTTTGTTCCTAAAACCTCTCTTATAACTTCTACCGGTGTTGTTCCTTGAAGAAATCTAAAGATCCGGTATTGCTGAAGTTGCTGCCTTCTCTAGTCATCAAAGGTGCTGATGATCTAAACCTTCAAGGGTGGTCTTGGAGTCACAAACAGGAGAGTTTGTGTTGCTAAACCTTTGAGTGGGATCTCAAAGTCACAATCGGTGGTGTTTGTGTTTTGCAAAGATTAAAGAAAGAAGGAGTCCGTGGATCTCGGAGCTGTCACGTGGTCGTGGTAGTAAGTTTCCTACACTTGGGTAGCAATAGGATGTTAGTAGTCTAAGTCGCTATTGTGTAAACTTCAATTCTTTCTAGTGGATTTGCTATTTTACCTTGAGGATAGCTAGGTTAAATCCTCCCCAGGTTTTTTACCGGTTTGGTTTTCCTGGGTCATCATATCGTTGTGTTTTTTATTTTCCGCTGCTTTACATGATATGATTGTTATTGTTTTAACCTAGATCTGAATAATAAACCTAAGTATTCACTTGGTTAATTAATTAGGTTAAACAATCTAAATTTACAGGGGTCTAAACGAACTGACAGTAGTATTTTTCTATATGTTTTTATGTATTGAGTACAATCGTATATAGATACAGAGCAAAGGAACCTATTCTAGCCTATACATATCTTGCGGCAAAAATAAGGACATCCCTTAAAGTATGGGATTTACATAAAAAGATTTCTATACTTATCTCCTTAGATAGCTCACACCAACAATTATTATCCTGTGTGTGTGATAATTCTACTGTGTCCTCTACTATGCTCTTTCAAAGTACTTTTTTTTTGTTAATATTATATTTATTTGTTAAACATTGGCTTAGAAGAATGGGAACCTCAATAGATGATGTATTTACTTTTGGGATCTTTGGTTGCTTATCTGCTGAACTGGAGGTCTTTTTGTAATGGATTTTGAGCTTGCTTGTTGGTTCTCATTTGAAAGTAAGTCATCTTAGGTTTGAGGGAGGTGACCGATGTTGCTTGATTGTTGTTGTAAGCTCATTATGTTAGTTGTTGCTAGCAGTGGTTTCCCAGGGTCTTAACTTGTTAATTGTTGCTCACTATGGTTTCCATTGCTAGGTTCTGCAGTTGTCTCTAAATCCTAATGTATTAACTCACCCACAATGTAAAGAGGTGGTCTAATCTATTTTTTCATTTTCAAGTCATAGCAACTTCCAGTAAAATTTATATGTAAGTTTTATTTTGCTGAGGCTAATTCCCTGAGGCTCAGCAGCCTCTAGATTACTCTGTTGCTTTCATAAATTTGGGCTCAGTCCATCTCTCCTGCAAATTCTTCTGATAACTATGAAGCAATTTCTCATACATACAGTCTTGTAGTGCTGTTCTCTCGAGCCAAGGGTCACTGCGACCTTCATGTCGTAGATCCCTCTTTACCTAGGCAACTTTAGTGATTCTTTTTTTGTCAAAGCTTACAATATTCTTCCTCCTATTTATAGGGCCAAGATAGCACTTGCAGATAAAATGGTAGGTTGATACATTCCTATGTTTGGTGGAGGATTGTAAGCTACAGGCTGTTAAAACTGGATCTCACTGTCCTGCTAACGTTTATGGATCCAAAGAAGATGATAATTCAGCTTCAAAAATCTCTTTCAGAAATAGATATCACCAAAGACCAACTAGGGAGTCCTTTGCTTCTGAGATTGTAAAGAGCTAGGAAAATTTATCAAAATCTGAGTTGTCCACTATAAGGGAGCAGCTACTCAATGAATTTTTACCTAAGTTGTCCAATATAATCAAGCCCGAGTTGCCCACTTTCATTGTTATCCACTTTATTTTTATAGTTGTCCAGATTCAGGATGAGGTCTTCTATTTTTTCTTCTTCTCCTCCCTAAGTATGCGCAGTTTCAAAGTCGTGGTTGAGAGTTTCTCATTCCAACAAGTTAATTTCTTTGCTTTCAATGTAAAAATTAAAAAAGACTTATCAATTTGGTGAACATAGAATTCAGGCTTGATTACAGAATATATATATATATATATATATATAAAATTTTTTGGAATATAAAAAAAAAATCTCGTGCGTCGCATAGATTAACGACTAGTTGATAAAGTATGTTTTAGTCCTGCCTCAAGATCCAATAAAGAGTTTTTTTTTTTGTAGTAAAAATGATGAAAATATAAATCATATGCACCATGCTAAACTCCATAAAAATAATAGGGCTATCTTTTTATTTTTATTGTTATTATTGTTGTTGATAGTTCATGCTTTTAAGGTCTTCTACTACAGCTTCCCCCCACCCACTCCTTTTTATTTTTAACGTTTTGTTGTTTTAATAGTCTGTAATGTGACAAGAGCTTGAGCTGGAGAAGTTCATTACCCAAGAATCCATTCTTGGAAATCAACAAGGCCTTTGAGTACATGATTCTAGGAGACAATCTTCAATGCATTACCAGCTAGGATGCATTCAATTTAATAAAAATGATTGGGCATTTACAAGTGTAATTGAAGCAATTAATCTTTCACTCATTACCGAAACTGATTGACTTGTAGTAGGGTTGTTTGGTGCAAAGTCAAGTTTCACTTGGCCTATAAAAGGATTGAAATGCCCATTTTTTGGAGTGTGTAAATTGAAATACTTGATGAATTAATATTTAATTCTTAGCATATTTTTTCATGTCTTTATTCAAAATGCAGAAAATCTACTATGTTAACAACGAGAAATCTTCACTTGATTCAGCATATTCAAAACCTTTCCTCTTTGCTAATGCCCTTGTATTCAATAGGAGTAGACTGGCACATACCTATAGCTATCTGGACTTGGACTTCGGCTTGCACAGAATCTCACAAAGGGATGTAATACCCCAATTTGATTTTATGATCATCACCGTCATCGTCATTATTAATATAGAGTTGAGGTACTATATGTGTGTGAACAGTAAGATGGGTGTAGACAATTTTGTGGTGCTAGGAGGTGTATTTTTCCCTTGGAGTTTAGAACATATACAATTGAAGAGAAAAACAATTTGTTCAAGGTATGATTTCTTACTATTAGAGAAAAAAATTAAAAAAAAAAAGGTTTGCAAGATTATTCCATATGAACGCATGATAAGCCTTTAGAAGTTCTGTGTCTTACAATTTTAGTAATGTTGTTTGGATAGGGCCAATATATAGATTTAAAAATTCTTGTTTTTATGTATTAAGTGATTTTTTCACAAAACCCCTGAATGCTCGTAACAGTGCAATGAATGGAGATATATATATATATATATATATATATATATTTTATATATAGAAATATAAAAGGATTTAGTCTCAAAAGTTCCTGGAGTTAACGTAACTTTGGAGTAGTGCTAAATTCTTGACTCTTATTGTAATCTATAATACTGTTCAAGTTTCAAAAATTTTAGTCAATACATGCTATAAGTTGCTAAGTCCTGTGGGTAAAGATTTTCTATGGATACTATGAATATGTATTTCGAAAGTCGTGCAGATCGTTTTTCTGCAGAATTTTTCAACTCAGCCCAAACTCGTTTGACGTGTAGCGTTTTATGTTTTGCCCTAAGTATATAAGGGAAAACTCTAGCCACGTTTTTAGATTTCTGAATGCTGTGTTTGTGAATCTAATTGTTAGATCTAGAGGTGTTTACCTTCACATACACTTAGGGTTTCCAAACTCAAGATTAATGTCAAGAGCTTGGTAATCATCCAGTTGCAGAATCAAAAGCTTCAAGATATACAAGCTGGTGTGCTTGTGCTTTGCTGAGAATTCAAGGAAAGAAGGAGTCCGTGGTCTCGGAGTTGTCACGTGGTCGTGGTAGTAAGTTTCTTACACGAGGTAGCAATAGGATGTTAGTGGTCTAAGTCTCTATTGTGTAAACTTAACTTGAGGATAGCTAGGTTAAATTCTCCCCAGGTTTTTACCGGTTTCGTTTCCTAGGTTATCATATCGTGTATTATTTAATTTCCGCACTTTTACATGATATGATTGTTGTTATGTTAACCTAGAATTGTTTAAATTACCTAAGTTAATCACTTGGCTAATTATCTAGGTTAATTTGTTTGGGTTTAAGGGGGTCTAAACAACCTTACAAGTGGTATCAGAGTGGGTAGCTTTTTGTTTTTGATCCTTTGATCTTTGAACTGATCCTTGACCCCTGTTGTCATGGAACACGGACACTCTCTTTTTGTTCAACCTTATTTTGATGGGAATAATTATGCTTATTGGAAAGTAAGGATGAAAGCATTCCTGAAATCTATTAATGAGAGAGTCTGAAACTCTGTTGAATATGGATGGGAGAAGCCCACTACTCCTGTGAGTGAGTGGCAAACTTCTCAAAAGGAGGCAGCTGCTTTCAATAGCAAAGCTATGAATGCTATCTTCAATGCTGTCTCTATGGAGGAATTTAAGAGAATCTCTAATGTTAAGGTTGCTCATACTGCTTGGAATATCCTCCAGACTGTACATGAAGGCACAAAGGCAGTTAAAATTAATAAATTGCAGCAATTGACTACTAGATTTGAAAGCATTAGAATGAATGATGATGAATCTTTTGATGAGTTCTATGCTAAACTGAATGACATTGTTAATTCTGTATATAATTTGGGTGAAATCTATGATCAACCTAAAATTGTTAGGAAGATTCTTAGATCTTTGACTGAGGATTTTAGACCCAAAGTGACTGCCATCACTGAAAGCAAGGATGTGGACTCCATCCCTGTTGATGAGCTTATAGGATCTCTTCAGTCCTATGAGTTGGACCTACCCAAGACAAACAAATCCAAATCAATGGCTCTTAAGTCTGTTGATGATGTTGATGCTGATGGATTTGATGATGAACTCTCTGCTACAGAGATTGCCTATCTTGCCAAGAACTTTAGAAATTTTCTTAGGAATAATAACAGAAGGGCAAGAGGTAAAAACATTGCTGAACCTAGAAATTTTAGGAGGAATAATCCCACTAAGGTTAACAACACTAAAAAAACCTAATGATAGAGTAGGTCAATCCTCTAATAATTCTAAGGGACAACAATGTTTTGGATGTCAAGGGTATGGTCATATGAAATCTGAATGTCCTACATATTTGAAATCTAAGGAAAAGGCTATGGCAGAAACCCTTAGTGATGATGAAGTTTTTGACAGTGAATCAGTCAGTGATAAGGGTGGAAACTTCATTGCTTTCACTGCTACTACTGTAGTCAATAAAAGCGTGTCTGTTGAAGAGAACCCTTCTGATGGGGAACTCTCTGAAGATGCAGATTTACAGGAAGCTTATAATAAACTTTGCAAAGTTGCTGCAAAGGACGCTATGAATGTTGATTTGGGCTTAAAGAAAATTGCATCTCTTGAACTTGATAAGAAGAATTTGCTTGTGAAACTGTTTGATGCTAATGAGCTTTTGAATAATGTGAAGACTGAGAACATGCTGTTTCTTGATAAAGTTAAAAATCTAGAACTTGAATTATTTGTTGCTAGCGAACAAACTAATAGGTCTGCAAGCTCCAAAGTTGATCACATGTTGAGTATTCAAAAGTCTCCCTCTGACAAAACTGGCTTAGGTTTTGTGGAAAGCATCTCTGTGCTTAAATCTTATTCCACAAACTTTGTTCCTTCTACTGAACCTCCCAAGAGTGAGATTGTCAAACCTTTGGTGAGTGAACATATTAATCCTGTAGATGTTTCTCCACCTAGGAAGATTAGGGTTGATATCCAAGAGTCAAATTCTAGAGCTTCTAATTCTATTAAAGGCAAGTTGCATGATAAGCCTGCTTGGGTTTGTCATTTTTGTAGAAAGTCTGGGCACATTCGTCCAAATTGTTTCAAGTTGCAAGCTGCAAAGCGAGCAAATAAACCTAAAGTACCTGTGCCTCAAGCACAAGATCCTATGGTACTTATTGATGAATTGGTAAAGGCGTTAAACCTTTATTCCAATCCTGGAGTTGCTCAGAATTCTAATGTGAATCATAACTCCAATGCAAGAGTTACATCTAAAAGGTTTTGGATGCAAAAGATTCAACCTAATTGAATCTGTTTGACATGGTCCTTGTGCCTCTTTGTTCTATCTTTTGTGACTTTTTTTAGGATTTGCATTGCATAACATTCATGCATTTCATTCTAGGTTGTTTATTTTCTTTATAAAAAAAATTTTTTTGTGCAAATTGTGTTTCTGCTATATTTTTCTTGAATTTGAAGACAAGGTTGGTCAATCTATTTTTGCATAATATGTTTATGTACCTTGTTTAGCTTAGATGCACTTATTTTTACTGCACTTTACTAGCTGAAGTTTTGTAGTGCATGTTGTGTGGGAAGATGTTATAGTTGTTGATCACATGATTTTGATCTTGAAATCTTATGTCTTTGATTGTCGGACTTGAACTTTTTGAGAAAGGCATAAATAACCATCTCACCACTGTTTATTAGCCAATCATGAACACCATAGTGCATATCGTAAGATTTTGTGCTCGAGAAAGTGTAGCACATGCACAAAAAGAACATAAGGTGTAGCCTCTATTAAAATGTTAAAATTGGTGTGTACATTATTGGGCTATAATAAATAAAATTGGTGTGTACATTATCCCGGCTATGTTAATAAGTTTCTAATCAATTAAAATGAATATTAATTATGAGGCAAATCAAGAAACTTACATGATTGCAAGCTTTTATTCTAAGAGATGTGAGAGTTATATGATGTAACTCTTTAAGTAATAGTCTCTTTCAAATTCATGTGATGAATTTTGTAGAAACTGTGATTGATCACTATGTGCATATCACCTCACATGTTTCTCAAGCTTTTGCTAGTTGCACACACTACACAAGTTATTCTCTGCTAAACTGCGTACATGTTATTGAGAATTTTTGGTCTGACCAACCAAGTTTGAAAATTTCTTGAAATTGATGCTGAACATGTTTGCTGTTTGAGTTCTTGAGGGAAATTATAAGAAAATGTTGTTTTAGGGGATCTGGGATAAATACATGTGTTTTTGAAAAACATTTCATCTCATACTCATGCATTTTATTCATAATATTTGATGTTTTTGTTGAGTCTTGCACTGAAATTGGTTCGTTTTTCAAAAATTAGCTTTTTCCAGAATTTCGATCGATCGAATCTGTTTTTCGACCGATTGAAATTATTTTAAAAAACCCTGGAAAGTTTCTGTGTGTTTCGATCGGTACTTGATTGGTTTTGGATCAATTGAAGGATTTTCGACTGATCGAATTTGTTTTTCGATCGATCGAAAATCGGGCTGATGGTTTTTTAAAAGGATTTTCTTCTCGTGTTCTTCACGTGTTCAAATCTTTTCAAATTCTTTTTTCTTCTCTAACCAACCGGTCAAACACCTTTTTGCTATTCTTGACGTTTTATTCCAATCTTTTGCAAAAGAACACTCTCCCAAGGCCGGTAAGTCTCTTTTACCCCTCCTTTTGTTTTTATTTTCAGTTTTTCATGCATAAATTCATGCATTCATTGGGTATTTTCGGACTTATTCATTTTTGAATTTGTGTTGATTCTGATTGTTTTCTTTCACATTAAATCAATGGGTTTTTGTAGGGACACCATATACAAGTGTTACAAGTGGTTTAATTTGATTAATTTGGTGTTTTATGAAAAATTTGAAAATCTAGGGCTTGAAATTGCCGAATTTGGGGTTTTTGTTCAAATTGATATAAATTGATGAAATTGGTTTGTTAGATTGATTAATTTGATCATTATATTGTGTTTTATATTTGTTGTGATGATCAATTTCTCAATTTGTTGCGTTTTGTGAAATTGGGTTTTTCTAAATTGGGAATTTTTGATATAAATTTTATGTTCAAGCCAATTTTGTGAATTTGGATCATATTTGAACTGTGTCATTGCATTAGATCATGCATCATTTAAATATCTTGTTCATGCATCATATAGAATTGTTATTTCTATATTTTTGTTGTACTAACTTGCAGTCTGCCCTTGGTTTTTGTTTTTGTCTCTTTCCTATTTGTGTCTCTCTATTCTGTCCTTAGCATCATGCCTAGGAAAACCAGAGCCCATAGGACTTCTGCCTCTTCACCTTCTTTTGATAGTGATAGATTCTTGAGTGAGAAAAATCAGGAGACATATGAGACTCTTAACCTTAGGCGTAATATCTGGGGTGAGCGTAGGGTCATTCTAGATGAGGTAGATGATGAGGTGAGGCGTAATTTTGAGCGTCGGGGCTGGCTACCTTTGCTTGATATAGATCATCCGCCTCCTGCTACCCTGATTAGAGAGTTCTACTCGAATCTCTCTATCCACATCTATGATTCCAACACTCTAGTTAAGAGTTGGATACCAGGTGTTGAGTATTGCATTTCCCCTTCGGTAGTGTTTGATGCTCTTGGGGTGCTTGTGGTTTCTCATCCAATCTTTCCTTATAATGAGTCTCTGCCTCTTGATGATGTGATGTCTTACATCACTGGGTCTTCTATCCAGTGGGGTTCTGATCCTTGGATCACCTCTGCTGAGCTTTCTGAGCTTCATTACCTTTTCTTTAGGATTGCGTGTCATTTCTTGTGGCCTATTTCTCATCTCCACACCATCCCTCTTGAGCGATGTGTGTTTTTGTATGCTCCTGTTACTGATGCTTCTATCAGTTTTCCACATTTGTTTCTTCGTTCTTTGAACGAAGTACATAGGAGTAGTTCTACAGTTCATGCTTTATTCTTTCCTATTTTTATTCTTAGGATTCTTCTTCATCTAGGTTTAGGTGATTTCCTTGCCTCTGAGTCCGTTCACATTATTGCTCTTATAGGTGCTACCTTTCTGAGGCAAAAGGCTGCTCAACTTCGACCTAGCTCTAAGTGTCCTAGGGTAGAGCCTTCCAGTGTCACTCCACCTCTTTCTTCTTCTACAGATGCTCCTGCGGCTGAGACGTCTACTGATCTGACTGCTACTGCTGCTGATGTTCCTCCACCTTCTCCTTCGGATGTTTCAGACATTCGTCAGACTTTGGACACTGTCATGACCGTTCAGGCAGCTCATGGTCAGCTTCTGGTGGACGTACTTGACGAGCTTCGAGCTTTGAGAGCAGATTTGGCGAGTTTTCGACGTTCTCCTCCGCCACCTCCTTTTGATGATGAGTGAGTGCCCTTTGGCAATTCGTCACAAAAAGGGGGAGTACATTTTGGAGTATTTTTGTAGGGGAGTTTTTTGTCTTAGGGGGAGTTTTTATATCTTTTTGTGATACTGAGGAGCTTGTGGAGCTGTTAGATTGTATCTAGGTGCTTCACTGTGTATTTATATTTTTTGGCTCATGATAAGGGAGATATATTTGAGATACATTTTTATGTATATGTTTCTTGTTTCACTATGCTACATTGCTTATTGATTTATATTTATGATGTTATTCATGGTATATGTCTTTATTTTGTGTTATGTGAAATCAAGAAGTTCTTTTCTATATTACTTGTATTTTTCACACATGCGTTTATGTGTTTGTTAAGTGTTACAGGAATATACAGGTTGATTCAATTGTGTTGCTGTCTACTTTTGCAACTGATAGATAGTAGTTAGGTTGAATTTGTTTAGTAGGGTTTTTTTTTATTTGAAATGGGCTGTTCATTTTGTAAACTTTGAGCTTTTTGTTAAGTCTGTGTTTTGTGACGGATTGCCAAAGGGGGAGTTTGTTAGGTTCTAAGGAATTAGGAACTAATGTATTAGAACTTCAATTTGTAATGTTTGCAAACCATGATCAAAACAATCTTTAGTCTTGTTTTAGACTTGCTCAAAGTATGTGCTTATTATGTAAAGTTGGAATCGAGTTACTGCAGAATTTACTGTGCAGATCTGTCAAGCTTGAACGATCGAGAATTAGACTCGATCGATCAAAAGTCGTACAGATCGTTTTTCTGCAGAATTTTCCAACTCAGCCCAAGCCCGTTTGACGTGTAGAGTTTTATGTTTTGCCCTAAGTATATAAGGGAAAACTCTAGCCACGTTTTTAGAGTTCTGAATGCTGTGTTTGTGAATCTAATTGTTAGATCTAGAGGTATTTACCTTCACATACACTTAGGGTTTCCAAACTCAAGATTAATGTCAAGAGCTTGGTAATCATCCAGTTGCAGAATCAAAAGCTTCAAGATATACAAGCTGGTGTGCTTGTGCTTGGCTAAAAATTCAAGGAAAGAAGGAGTCCGTGGTCTCGGAGCTGTCACGTGGTCGTGATAGTAAGTTTCTTACACGAGGTAGCAATAGGATGTTAGTGGTCTAAGTCTCTATTGTGTAAACTTTGATTCTTTCATAGTGAATTCGGTTTTACCTTGAGGATAGTTAGGTTAAATCCTCCTCAAGTTTTTACCGGTTTGTTTCCTGGGTTATCATATCGTGTGTTATTTATTTTCCGCACTTTTACATGATATGATTGTTGTTATGTTAACCTAGAATTGTTTAAATTACCTAAGTTAATCACTTGGCTAATTATCTAGGTTAATCTGTTTAGGTTTAAGGGGTCTAAACAACCTTACAGTACAGATTAGTTTTGGGGAAATATTGTTGCGGTGGGACTTTGATAAAATTGCTTAATTAAATGGTATATACGAAAGTACTTTTCCTACCTAATTTTTGTAGGATTGTAGGAAAGAAAATGTTTGTAAGGATTAGATTCCATGCCTATTGATTAAAGCACTCTTTTGTTTAGAGCTTGCAGAAGATTCAAGTGTTCAACTGTGTTCAGATGTATTAGCAAGAGAGCTAAGTAATTATGCATAATATGCACAAGTTTTGTCCATTAGGTTCTTAGAAGTTAAAGGTTTTCAAAAGTCATGTTTTTAAAGCTTATGTTTTCTAAAGTTTATCAAAAGCATTTTTACATCATTGAAAGAGAAACTTCGACTTTGAGACAATGTTTTAAAGAGAAACTTCGAATTTTAAATAACGTTTTGAATGTCCAAATCTCATTTAAAAGATGATTTCTAAACTAAACTATTTTCGAAAATAATTGAGTTACAAAGTAAGTTTTCTAAAATGGTTCTTGTTTTTTAAGTTTGTTTAAAACCAAGTGATTTCAAAGTCATATTCTTATTTTCCAAATAGTATTTAAGACGTTTCTTTTAGCAAATTGGGTTTTCAAACTTACCCAAGAATTGTAAAAATATTTATATAAACTCTTCAGTTCTTATTCATTCCCTAAGAGAGTCAAGCATCCTTTGATTTATGTTTCAATTCGATATTGTGAACTTCGACTTGCCTCTTTATTTGGAATAATTATTAATATTAAGAAAATTATTCTATGTTGTATAAACTTTGATTTTTGTGATATGTGACTGAAAATAAGTGTTTTTAGAATCGATCAGGTATATGTGTAAGCCCGCTCACAGGGTTGTATTATGTGAGAATAAGTGTTGATCCCTCACCAGCAGCGGTTAGATGTATCCGCTCACATGATTGTATGTGAGAATATGTGATATGTGACACTGTGCTCTGATCAATTATATGTATTTGTTTTCGAATGATTTTAAGATGTGATTACATATGTATTAAGTGATTCATTATATGTTTTGGAATGATTATATTTGATGTCATTGAATGAGTTTGTGAAAAATCAAAATACTTGTGCTTTGCTTGACTCTATTCTGCTGTGGACTGTGTATAATTGCTTATTGGATGTGTGGCTCACCCCATCAATTACAATTTTCAGATTATAGTTTAGTTGGGAAACAGAACCTTGGGATTACTTCGTAATGTGCGAGGTAGAGCGTGGGAGTTTTTAGGCGACGTCAATAATACTTGAAGCCTTAAAGGTTTATTAAGTTATTTTTATTCTGCTTTAGATTTTATAGTATTTGGAGATTTTTCTAAATTGTGGATTTTAGTTATTGTAGGAGATTTATTAAGTGCACTTTTATTTGGAGGTTACTGAATTATTTTTAAACTAATTATGTTTATTGAGTTATGTAACATCAGCAAGTTAGTCATGCATCTAAATTCATGTTCCATGGATTTGGGTCATGAAAATGGAGGTATCCAGTTGTTGCAGCAAAGGATTGGGATAAGTATAAAGAATTGAAGCTTGAGATAGAGATTGGAAGCTGATAAGGGTTAGGAGTTGTTAATAAAAGTGGCACTATATGGCGCTAGTTTCTTTTAGTTTGCACTATGGCACTATGTGGCGCTAGTTTTTGTTATGGAACCTTGCTAACATTAGACCTCTATGATATTCACTTAGTCATACTCCTCTTCAGGTCTGTTGCACTTCTTTGGTTTACATTTATAAATATATAATTGTATCTATTGTCCTCATGTCAAATACATAGTTTTTGTTGATCAATATACAGATTGAAATTTATCTAATGAAAAACAAGAAGGGATAGGAAAAAGGTTTGAAATTTTTTTTATTTGCTACCATGACCATGTGCCTTTGGCATGATTATACTTAAAGAAGGAAGACCACCTTTGTTAGTCCAAATGGTAAGACTCATTACACTTCGTATACTAACACAGAAAGGTGTTGATCTATGATATTCTTTATGGTTATCTATCAGATTTGAGCTCCTTTGTATAGACCCTAGTAGCTTTTTTTTTTTGTGGGGGGGGGGTAATTTGTAGACCCTTGTAGTTGTTTTGGTGTTGTAAGTTTTATAGATGCTGTAGTTGTATTGGTGTTTTACTGTTGCTAGGTGTGTTCTGAACTATTTTGAACTGCTTGATTTCTTGTTTTTGTCCAGCTGCTGCATTCTATTGCTTTTATCAATTTACAGGAACTCATGCATGATTACTTGATTTAGCAATCTGATTCTTACCTTGTGCACATGCCTTGGTGTTGATTTGATTGAAGTAATAGAGTTTGTCAATAATTTGAATTTTAGCTGGATTTTGTTTCGTAATTTGTTCTTTCCCTGCATCATGCGTTGTTTTATGAAAAATACTGATTTTCCCTGGTTTCATGTTGTAGTTAAAGTTAAAATTGTATATAAAAGTTTAAATGACTGAAATTATGGTTGCAATTAGCCTACAATTAACTGAGTGCATAGTTATTTAGAAAACTATCTTTATTGTTTGTTTCATAATTGCGAATAGTTGTTTTCCTTTGGGGACCCATATGGATTATTACTTATTAGGATAGTTGAATTTTTTTTTTTTTTTTAATTTTCTTGATTTAGTTTTGGGTGTATTTATAGGTTGTCAAAATCTCACACAAGCTCAAGGTCCTAAAATGGTGGATTGAAAATCAGAGAGAGAGAGAGAGAGAGAGAGAGAGAGAGAGAGAGAGAGATATTGTGAATGAATGATTTCATATATTCATAAATATCTAGCCTTGTTCTTTATATAGTGAGAACAGAGGAGTGGGAAAGGAATAACAGAGTAACAAACTGCCTAACCAATGTAAAAGTGACAAGTGGCAAAACAGTATAACTAACTACTCTATGCTATTTACTACTGCATAAACGACATGCCGATCTATGCATTACTAAACTATGTACTACTAAACTACAAGTAGCTTAAGCAGTGAATAAAGCTTGAACTTCTTTCTTCTTTCTTTTCTTCTAACACTCCCCTTCAAGATGAACTATTTATATTGATCAAGTTCATCTTGGAAAGCAAGTGAAAGAACTGTTTTGCCCCAGAGCTTTGGTGAAGAAATCTGCTATTTGATGCCTTATTATTATACTTTAAAAAAAAAAATTTGAAGTATCAATGTTTCCCTTATAATGTCAATTTATATTTGTTTCTAAAAGAGGGGTATAATTTTTAATTTACATGATTTCTTACCATTCCCACTCCTTCCAAATTGTAAAAAACACTATTTCAACCCTAATTTTGTAAGAAGGAAGACAACCACTAAAACCCCAAGAAAAACCTTGGGAGAATGAATCCTAGCCCTTTCTAATTGAACATCCTTGAGAGGTTGAGTACTCCAAACACAGAGATCACCTTAATTGCATTGAATATGTTGCTAACACCATAGAGATGTTATCAAATCTTCAAAAATAAAATAAAAACTATCAACCTAAATTTGAGTTATAAGAAAAAACAAAAATCCACCAAAAGAAAGTTAAAAAAAAAAAAGAGAGAGGGGGGGGGGGGGGTACTCACCTTTTTTGTGGAAAAAAAAATATGGAATGAATGGGTGAAATCAAGGTTTTCAGACCAGGATCGTTCATTGAACTGTAAAAGGGAGAGGTTCAAGGTTTTTGAGGTCAAACCGAGGTCAAACCAAGGTCGAACTGTGATGACGCCATAATTAATTTAATAATTATTTTAAATATATATATATATATATATATATAAACATTAAATTAATAAAAAATAGATAAATTAACTAAAATAGTCAAAAACAAATATAGATAGTATTTTTTATAACATAACTTTCATAATACAAATAAAATTATTAAATTCTAAAAAAACAATAGCTATTGAGTTTCTAAATTATTTTTAAGTCATGACAAAGCACACTTTAGTACCCAATAATTTTTATTTTATGAAACCCAATAAAATAGTTAAGAGACAAATGAGTTTATTTGCTCATGGCCAAGCCCATTTGACTGCCGATCATTTTTTTCCTAAGCCCATTTGAATAGTCACTGTTCACCATTTATTATGAATTAAAAAAAAAAATCAAAAGCTAGGTCTGAAGGTGTCCATGCATTTAAAAATTGTTAAAGTTAAATAAATAACAAAATCCAAGAAGGAAGTGCTTGATAGCAAGCAAGCATTATATGTTAGTAGTTGACACCAAAGCACGGCAACAGCAAAGAAGAAGTCTCCAGAAGCAGCGAAGAAATTTACAACATTTTTAGCAATACTTTCACAACAAAATTTATGTGAAAAGTTGTTACTAGTTTTAATTTGAACCCATTATTGAAATTATTTTTTTACTCACTAATATTAACTAATAACAATCTGTTACTTAAAATTTATTGTGAAAATATTGTAGTAATATTTAATTGTGATTTTTTATTCTTTTTATTATTTTTTTTTCTTTCCTTGCATCCATACGTTTCTTTTCCTTTTTTTTTTTTTCTCTTGTTTTTTCTCATCCACACACGTATCCCCATCCCCATCCCCATCCCCACTCCTCTCATCTAGTTTTTATTTTTCTAGATTCTTCCTCCGCACAGCATGTCCTCCTCTCTGCTTTTATTTTTCTTTCTTTATCTCTAGCTCTCTCTTCCTCATTCTCTTTCTCTCATACTCTCACCCTGTCATACACACATTACCAGCAGAGAACAAAGCCAGAATTTAAAGCTTGCTTCGCCCAAGAGAAGAGTTTCTGAAGAGAGGGAGCTGCGTGATGTACTCTGAAGAGAGAAGAAGAAGAAACATAAAGACATGCTGTGTTTTTGCTTTTTTTTCCTTCTTCGTTGTCTTGTTCTTCCTCTGCTTCTTCTTCTTCTTCTCTGTTTTTTTTTCTCCCTTTCATTTGGTTCCAGATTTGAAAAAACCCAAAGTACTGCTGAAGTATTGGCCGAAACTTTGCTGAAAAAAAGGAACCGTCCGAACCTCAAAAACTGGTCACGGTTCTCAGAACTGTACTGTCCGACCACGGTTCGCACGGGTCCCTGTTTTTTTTCCCATAAAGCGGTTCTTGAAGCTTAAAAAACCGAAAAACTGAGAGGTTTGCGGTTTTCCCGGTCGGACTGTATGGTCCGGTCCGGGTTTCAAAACCTTGGGTGAAATGAGACCAAATTTATACAAAATAAGATGGGGAGAAAGAAGAGTCAAAATATTAGGAGGAGGAAAGGGTTAAAGAAATGTAATGGTAAAGTAGAGAGTAGTGGGGAGATAAAGAGGCAAAAGGGAGGGAAAATGTTGGAGGAAGTGTAACAATAGTTGTGGATTAATAGGGAGAAGAAAATGTTTTTTATTTTTATCTTTTTTAGAATAGGGAGAAGAAAAGTTTTTTAAAGTTTATATTTTTAGGTTGGCAACCATGAACAAATGTAACACTTTAGAACTAAGTTTGTCTAGTTATTTAGAGTTGAAATGATCTTGGAACAAGACAAATGAAGTTCAGTATAGGTGAAAACTTAAGGAATCAAGAAATTAGACTACTAAAGATTGTTTGCAGCTTATTTTCTCAGTCGTTTCATGTAGAGCACGTTTTTGTAAATTCAAGAGGGTCGTGTTCAGTACACAAATCTGGAGATTTTCTAAACCCTATTGAAGCTATAGCTGGAGACCTTTTGCAAACAACAAATCTAGTCATAAAGTAAAGTTGATGCATTTAGTTAACCATAGTTGCTGATCTAAATCTTTGAGTAGATATCTCAAAGTCGCAAGTAAGTACCACTAGAGGTAGAAGTAAATTTAGGATTAAGTCGATTGTAAAAACTTCCATTCTATTTAGTGAAATATTTCCTTGAGGATTGTTTAGGTTAAATTATCTCTAGGTTTTTATTATGAAACCACAGATTCACAAGTTTTCCAAGGTCACCATATTGACGTCTTCTTTTATTTTCGTTGGATTTACTGTTTTATTGCTTTATTGGTGATATATTTAATATGTGACAATTAACCTGGAAATCAATTTAAATTCATAACTTGTTAATTATTTGAAGTTCATTAATTCCGCTATAAAATCAACCAGGGGGGGGGGGGTGGTCTAAAAAGCCTAATAGTTTTAAAAGAGAAAGAAGGGGTTGAAAATAAGTGGAAGATGTTGATAATAGCTTAATTTTGCGTATTTATATTATTATTAGAAAAGAATTATCATACTTATTTTGAGTTAATTCATGCATTTTATAGTCAATTTTGGAATAATATTGAATAATCAATTTTGTACTTAATTGAATTTTAATGCGTGAATTTGTCTTTTGTAGGATAGTGAAATTAAATAAGTGGATTTGTGCAAAGAAGAAAGCTAATGAACTTTAATTTTACAAGGGCCATGATGAAGTCAAAGAAGGCCAACCCAATTAAATTCAAGTCCAATTGGAGCAAGGAATCAAAGGAAATTTGCACCTAATCCAAGTCCAATTCGGATTAGGATTCTAGCTTGCACACTAGTTAGTATTTGGAGCATAACTTTCTGCTTAGATATCCAATCGAGATGATTCAAGTTGGGCTGAAAAGCTAAATTAAAAGGCTACAAATTTATACCAAAATTCCTAATTATGAAGTTAAATGGGCCAAAAATGTCGGTTAAGTGAAGCCTAAAAACTTGGGATTTTCTCTAAGTGGGAATTCAACTTGTAATAGGATTCCTTGACCTATTTAAAGGTTTTTTTAGGGAAAAATTCAGAAAGGAGCTGCTGTAGAACATAATTTAGGTTTTCTCAAAGTTTCTTTACAATTTTTAGAGTTCTATTTGTGTTATGGCTTGCTAGAAGTCTTGCTAAGGCAAGGGGTGAAACCCAACCGTTTATTGGTATGTTCTTAACAGTTATATATTGGTTTTAATGCTTATGTTTTTATGTTTTTGACTGTTTTACTCATCTAGAAAAATTTTTAGTTCTGTATAATCCTTTGATTTATCGTAGACTCCGGGCACATTAAATGCTTAGTATTCCCTGCGAACTAATTCACTAGTTTTGTTTTGCCCAAAATCAATCAATTGCATGAAACTACCTTAGACAATTAATTCTTGAGTTTTTATTGTTAAATCATCTGACTAAGATCATCTTTCGTATGAATTTTAGTTGAGTTATAAAATAAATATTGTTAAGACTACTAATAGATGTGTTGTGTGTTCATCTCTAAATCTTAGCGCCTTAATATATTGTTATTTTCTCTCAATTTAAATTACCTTTACTAAACCATCAAAAATCTCTTCAATTAAACTTTGTTATCTTAGTTTTATTCTCTTGTGGTTTGCTAATCAATTCCCCTTTCCCTGTGGATTTGACTTCGGACTTATAGAGTTATTACTTCGTGACAATCCTGCTCTTGGGAGCATTATTTAAGTCGCAGCAAATGTGGCAAATTTTTTTGGGTTAGATGTGACACAATTCAATTACATGTATTTTCTATTATAAGTTACATTTAGGATCAAGAATGTGTGAAGTCATGGTAGTAAAAGATGATGACCTATCATGATTGGTAACTTACAATTAATTTTTAGAATGTGTAAAGGCATAATGCATTACTACATACATTACTATTTATATATATATATATATTTCAATGATGGAAAGAAAATGATGGCATGATCATTGATGTAGCTAAACTGAAGCATAGCAACAATAAATACTATACTTCTACTTAATTTTTTTTTAATTTTTATTTATAGAAACTAGATTATCCAAACATTTTCAAGTATTTGACTATTCCCTCATGTGTATGGTTATAACAAGGAGGAATAATTTAGAATGACTTCAAGATACTGGCAAGAGGTTTTAAACATTATATAGATACTAGTCGCTAACCCGTGCGATGCACGAGAAATATACTTTAAAATATCTATTTAAATACATTGTATTCTCGAAGCTTTTCAAAAGAAAATACATGTTAACACCTTCTATCCTTTTCAGATTCATTACAAATATATGGGCAACTCGTGTTGGAGAGAGAGAGAGAGAGAGAGAGAGAGAGAGAGAGTGATTGTACCTATCAAAGTATCTGTTTAAACTCCTCTATTAAAAATATCCATCCATTGGATTCATAATAATGCCACAGTCCCTACACAATAAACCATATGTTCCAACCCTTTGATTAAAGTGATCCTTTAATGACTACTGCTTTTGCCATTAAAGGATCATTCAAATTAAACTTCTTTGTACAAGCTTTAAGATAAGACTGCATTTCATCTCGAGCTAATACGCCCAGAATTGAAGCACCTCAACATTTAAACTTGATGAGTTTGTAAACCAAAATATTTATATCATATTGCTACGTTACACATAAATATTTTTAATTACAAATTATCCTTGCACAAAAAGATCATTAAAAGGTCTTAATCTCAGCATGAATCTCCATGTAATATAGCAAAGAAACCATTGGTAGGTTATCCAGTCCTCTCCAACTATCTTATGGGTTTGTGCATTTATATTACAAATCATTAACTTCCCTTTATGTTGTAAACTTGTAGTTGTTTCTTTCTGCAGATTATGCATGGATAAATGTTACAATTATCTACTTCCTTATAGCATGTTCTAATCAGATCAACCACACCATGGATCTCAAAGAAGGTGGTGTCCTTGAAAAATGAAAACAATAACTTGGAAAATGCCCTCATCTCTTATAAACCAGTTTTCATTATTGCAATCTCAACATACATTAACAGCCAAGATAAACAGTATAGCAAATGAGAAACTAATAAACTACTTAAAAAACTTCTAGCTTAGTTGAGTATTCTTTGGGCTTAGTTTTGTGTTATTTCCCATCTCAAGTCATCCAAAGAACCTGTCCCATTAGTGAATAATTCTTCCATTACTTATAAAAATTATTTAAAGAAGAAGAGAAAGAGCTAAATTGTACTACTAACATGCTGCTAAGTCAACAAAGTTTTTAAGGGTACCATATAGTTCAACTCCTTCCACATCTTGGATTAATTTGATAATATTATATAAAGAAATTATGAACAAAGCATGAATGTAATAATTGATTGATGCGCCCCAAATCATACCCAACATATAAAATGGAAATTTAAATTTATTTTTCTACCGTATTAAAATCTACTTACAAATCACTCTAAGACAATTACTTAATTCATGTCAAGGATTTCATAAACAATTTGCAATGATGATACCTCATATTTCTAGCCAACTAATTTGAAAGTTAATTTTTAGGGGGAATTACACTTTACCCACCTGTGGTTTGCCCCAAATTTAACTTACTTACTCGTGGTTTCATTTTTAACACTTTACCCACCTGTGTTTCACTCCGTTACCATTTTATTACCCACCTCATATTCTACCGTTACTCTAACAAGTTTCTTATCAAAAACACAACTCACGAAAGATCAAACACACCTCTCTCAAAAAAACACACTCCTTTGCCTACAGTGCTCACTAAACGATGATCTAAAGGGTACAATGCGTCTTTCCTGAGAGATTGGACCAAGACCCAGTTGGGGTTTGATTATGCAACTACACCGAGGAAGAACAAGGCAGAGTTTGGGTTCATCTCCATCAAATAGTATTTTGGATTTGTGGGTATCGATCCATCTCCTTATTTCTGGTGAGTTCGGGGTTCATCTTCAAGTTTTGGTTTTCTTGTACTCTCATATGTTCTCTTTATCTAATTCTAGGAAGATTCCTTTGGTTTTTGAAACCTAGGGTTCTAAATTTTTTTTTTTTTTTTCGGAATGATAAATTGGAGATGTTTAAGCTCTGTTTTGTGGTATTGATTTAAAAAATGTAAGCTCAAATCATTTCTACGCTTTTCAAAAAAAAAATTTATGTTTTTGAGAAACAGTAACAAGGGATTCCAAAAGCAACTTCAGTGCTTTTGTTGTTTTTGCTTTCAGTATTTTTGGTTTTAGTATTTGACTTTTGATTGATTGACTGCTCGCTTGAGGTCTTTCACAAATAGTGCAACTGAAACAATTTCAAGAGCACCAAACAAAGACCCAACGAGCTAGTTTCTTCACCATTTGCAATGGTCACTCTTGAGTCTTCAGCTCTACCACCTCAGCCACCACCAAAAGAGTCGTTTACTTGGCGTTACAAATTTCTCTAGCCTATGCTCGTGGCTGTCAATCTTGCTGTTGGAGGTCCCTTTCTTTTTCTTATTCTTCAGCTTTGAAATTCACTGTTTATCTTAATTTCCTATCTACATTAATATATGTGGGTGTTTATAAAAAGGTGTAATGGGTTTTAAGATTTCAGCTTCAAAGATTTGTTTTTTAAGCTTATTGGGTGATTTTTATGATGTTATTGTGGATGGTTACTCTGTTGTTAGGATAGGGGTTACGGTTTTAAATATATCAATTATTACTGACAGCAAGAAGTTCGGTTTACTACTTCTATTATAGTGATTTCTTTGCTTGCGAAGAAGTTCAGTTTTCGTTATTTGTGATTTCTTTGGTTCAAACTGAGCCTGATTTAAGTTATATTTAAACAACTACTTTTCATGGCAGATATTGAGAAAAGGCTAGGGTCAGATATGGAGAATAAGATAAAAGCATTTTGACACAAGTCTAGAACAGACCTATGCATCAGTAAAATTCAGAGGGAAAGAGAAGCTCATGAGCTTTATGTTGAAGCTAGGGAGAAACTTAAGAGGGTTAGAGAGAGTGAGAGAATATACAAACTGGTTTTGTCATGGTTATTTTTCATGTTTGTAATGTTGTTGGTGTGTTTTGCCTCAGTGAACAACAATATAAGGGTGAAGAACCTTAGTTTGCCATGAAGAATCTTATTGTATATATGTTTTGAAATACAAAGAGTGGTTTTTGTGTATATGTCCTGTAGTTTAATTTTTTGTACTTCATTTTGGGATTTGGATATATATTGCCACGAAGTGGTATGACAAACGTGCATAATAATAAAAGAGATAGATGTGGAGGAGAGCATATTTCCAATGAAAGCCCTAAGATGAATATCTTAATACTTATAAAAAGCTAAATGACAAAATATTTTATCATAGAATGGTCAAAGTGTATACTCATGGATAAGTGGGTCAATCCTTATAAAAAGCTAAAGGAGAAAATATTTTATTATAGCTGGTGAAAGTGGATACTCATGGATAAGTGCAATTGACATACTAGATGAAGATAAACTGACACCTAGTAAACAGTAACCCATCACTGCCATCGGCTTTTGCAAAATTATGATCTGATTTTTTAAGTAACTGTCGTGACTAAGATCATTTACTTAGTCATATATAGTCATAACGAGGGTTATTACATTCTTATCCAAATACTGGAATTAAGAATAAGATATAGAGAGATAACATGGGAAAATTAAAAAGGAAAAAAGAAATAATGAAATTCCTTTCTCAACAATCCAAAGATGAAACCTGTTCCATGCTAAACCTGTTTATATATATATATATATATATATATATATTTATTTATTTATTTATATTGCCACAAAGTGGTTCTATGCTACACTTGTTTATTTGTATGTGTGTGTGTGTGTATATATATATATATATATATTTTGATTGCCACAATTAAATAATCTCATTTCACAAAATGACAAAGATAAAAGCATTTTGATCAAGGGAGTCAATCTCGTATCGGAGGTTATACCGGTTTGACCAGTGAAACGATATATTTCGGTACGGGTCAATACTAGTGTACCATTTTGGGTTTACTGTTATTTTATATATATATATATATATGTATGTATGTATGTATGTATGTATGTGTGTGTGTATGTGTGTGTGTATTATAATAAATATAAAAGTTTATCATAAAACATTACCTCAATTCAGAACAAATTATTCATGGTTTTAGACTTTAGCATCAATTAAAAGAAAAAAAAAAAAAACACAATATAAAAAATAGAAAGCTTAAGTGTTCATTGCATACTAAAAAAATAAATAATACTAATAAGTTAATGCAAATAAGTTACTATTCTGCCCTTACAAAAATTCAAAAAATTGCAAAACTAAAAAAAAAAAAAAGCTTTTTTCTGTATCGATTGGTATTGCCCGAAATTGGCCGATATGGCCAGTATTTAAACCGGTACGAAATGTTAGTGTTTTGATACCAGTATACGTACCGGTACAGTACATACTAGCTGGTACGGCCAGTACCGGTACGGTATCGACTACATTGATTTTGACACAAGTCCAGAACAGACTTATGCATCAATAAAATTCCTCACACCCAATTCCAGAACAGAATTCCAATCATACCGATACAAAATTCAATTTGATTAGATAAAGAGCACCACTTGTAAATCATGATATATATGAACACATACACCTGTGTCAATGCACATTAATGTCATAATCTGCCAAAAGCCTAACTACTGGTCTATAGCCATTGTGACTTTAAGTCACATGCAAACAATTTTACAACCAAAAAGCCTAACTACTAGTTATATTACAAGTGGCAACTATAACAATAACAAGTGGGAACAAAGTCACATCTTCCATCTTCATTTATTGCTTTTGGTGCCCTTGCTGCCCTTCTTGCCCTTTCCACCAAGTGGTTAAAACTTTGGTGGCCATGTTGCACCAAACCTTCTACCCTTGAACCCCATAGTAGCAACACCACCACTCCTTTAACTTGGTACACCAGTAGTGCTTGCAGATGCACTTGTTGGCTATATAACCAAAATCCAGCAATTAGCATGATGGTCCAACAATATCAAGTAAGTTAAAAAAAAAAAAAAAAACAAACAGAATACAAGAAAGTATAGGTGCCTGAGATGGTAAAGAATCCCATGTGTCTTTTTTTTTTTTTTTTTTTTGGGTTAAAAGACGATATATTAAACAAACTAAGGAACTACATCTGTCTCAGGACATAGCCTATTCAAATACACACCATTGAGGTCATCCTCAAAACTTTTCTTATGTCCACAGGCAGACATTCAAAATAGATAAAATCAAAGTTTTGTTCAGCAGCCACTTTTGCTAGCACATCAACACAGCGGTTTGATTGACGATAGCAGTGGTTGAATTTGATCCGGCTGAACTTGGAGATTAATTGCTTGCAATCATCCAAAACAGGGGAGACTATGTTATTTTCATAATGGACATTCTGAAAGGCATCCACTATTGCCTTCGTGTCTACCTCAACAACAAGAGCAGATATATTTAAATTGCTGCACAACATCAGCCCGTACCTAAGACCCCACAACTCAGCCACAAAGCTTGCAGTTATCCCAATCCTCCTAGAAAAGCCTGCAAGCTAGCCACCATGCTCATCCTTCACAAGACCCCCACACCCTACTAAACCCGGATTACCCGAAGCAGCTCCATCAGTATTCAGTTTGCACCAACCTTCAGGATGTCTCTCCCATCTCACTCTCTTGATTAAGCTTCGAGTAGGACCTCTGGGGGAAGACACGCAATACATAAACTCCAAGGTTTGCTGAATTATCTCTGCAGCCAGCCTTGGATTTTGACTCTTCCTATTGAAAACAGTATTGTTCCTGCATTTCCATAAATTCCAAAGAGCAAAGGGATAAACCATCTTCCACAAGGGATTCCCAGGTTTATAGCTACTGTTAGCCTTCCCATTCACATTGAGCCACTCTTGCAAGTTAGTTAGCCAAAAGCCTTGATTCGTCATCTTCACTCCCAGTTGTAACCAGACAGCCTTAACCCGTAAGCAATCTCTAAGCGCATGCAACACTATTTCTGGATCTCTTCGACAAATTGGACAAATATCATCATCGACCACTCCCCTTCACCCCAGACAATGCTTCACTCCAATGCCATCATGAGTACATTTCACAAAAACGTTCTGATATGAGGCAGCATTTTAGATTTCCATTTCCAACTGGCAGTAAAGGTTTGGCTAGGATTAGTACCCCCTACTATATTATAAGCACTCTTCAAATCGAAATCACCTTTTGGATTATCTACCCATGCTAATCTGTCACTACCTCTACCTGTCATTGAAATCGGGGTGGCTTGGATCATCAACTTAATGTCTTCAGGAAGGTCAAAGGGAATTTTGGTCCAATCCCAACCTGTGTCCACCAAAACATCCTTGACTTCACAGTGGGCTGCTTCCTAAGTTAAGGGGCCTTGAATCAGCTTATGAATAGGCCCTCTCTTCGTCCAATTTCCTAGCCAAAAACTCAAGTTACTGTCCCTACCGACCATCCACATGCTACCCTTAGAAAACACCTCTCTTCCTCTTTTAATTGCTGTCCAAACCTGCGAACAAGAAAGTATATCTGCACTAATAGCCCTTGCTCTCCGCTGATTGCAATACTTATGCTTTAGGACTTTAACCCATAAAGCTTCCTTTTCTGTAGACAGCCTCCAATTAAGCTTTGCAAGCAAGGAGATATTCCTTCCCTTCGCTGTTTGCAGTCCGAGGCCTCCTTCATCTTTCGGTTTTGTCACCTTGTGCCACCCCACCCAATGAATCTTCTTGGCAGCTTCGGATGTACCCCAAAGAAAATTGCGATTTACTCGATCTATTCCTTCAAGAATTTTCCCCAGAAGGTGGGTACACTGCACTATATAAGCAGGGATAGTTGCTAAGGAAGCTTGGATTAAAATAGAACGACCAGCCAATGATAGCATACTTGCTTTCCAACCCGCTAATTTTTTCTTCACTCTATCCAAAATGAAATTATAATCTTGGGAGGAGGTTCCAGGATGCTTGATAGGAATTCCTAGGCACTTACCAAGATTAGGAGTGGAAGCAAAGCCCAGAATATCACAAAGTGGCTCCCTTGTATCCCTATCAACATTAGGCGAGAAATAAAGTCTCGACTTGGCTTTACTCACCGTTTGCCCGGAAATACTACAAAATTTCATCCAGTACATCCTTGATAGCTGAACAGTTTACATAATCAGCTCTAGCAAAGAACACAAGGTCTTTTGCGAAGAGCAAGTGAGAGAGGGCCGAGTCACTTTGTGATGCCTTGACTGGCTGCCAGAGATTCCCACTACATTTTCTGTCAATGAGTTGGCCAAGAAAATCCATATAAAGTATGAATAAGTATGGGGATAAGGGATCCCCTTGCCTTATTCCCCTTGAAGGGTAAATTGGGTTAAGAGCTTCTCCATTAAACAAGAGCAAAGTTGAGACCGTGGAGACGTAGCTCATGATGAGCTCAATGAGATTCGTAGGTAAGTTTGCTCTAATAAGGGAATCCCTAATAAAGCTCCATTCAAGCTTGTCATATGCCTTCTCCAAGTCTATCTTCAAGGCCATATATCCCACCCTACCTTTCTTCTTGCTAAGAGTGTGTATCACTTCTTAGGCTATGATTGCATTGTCGATGCCTTTCCTGCCTGTAACAAACGCTGCTTGCAACGAAGAGATGAGCTTATCCAAATACGATCTCAATCTAGCAACTATGATTTTTGTCACATCTTTATATCCTGTATTACACAAACTTATAGGTCTGAAGTTGCCTAGAGTCTCAGGACATTGGATTTTTGGAATAAGAGCAATATGGGTTCTATTCAAGTATTCAGGAATTTCCTTTCTTCAAAAGCCTTTTTCACTTCTTCGATCACTGACTACCCCACACTCAACCAAAACCTCTAGAAAAAACCCGCATGTAGTTTATCTGGCCCCGGTGCTTTGAAGGCTTTGAGACACCATAAGGCTGACTTTATCTCATCTTCCGTAGCACTTCCACTAATGCTATTTTTCTCCTCCTCAGTTAGCCTAGCTTGCCATTGAGAACATAAGGGGTCAGCCCGATTAGCACTAGTATGGGAGGTAGTGTAAATATCCTTAAACCCATTCCGAATGAATTCTTTCACTTCGTGCTCCTCAAATATCCAATCTCCCACTGCATTTTTAATTGCCATTATCTGATTTCTCATTCTTTAGACCAGCGATGAAACATGGTAAAAGGACGTGTTCCGATCCCCTTGTATCATCCAATTTACATGAGATTTTAGAGCCCACAGTTCTTCCTCCTAATTCATCACCAAATTGAGCTCTTTCAGAAGCTCATTCTTAAGGTTTAGAAGAAAGGAGGAAGGCCTAAAAGATAGTGCACGCTGAATGCCGTTCAGCCTCGCCATGATATTCTTTTTCCTAGCAAAAATGTTGCTGAATTGCATCTTATTCCAAGTAGTTGCATCCTTCATGAAATTCTCTATGGCATCCGCAAGAGAATGAGCTTGCTTCCAAGCTTGGTTGACAATCCTTGGGAAGGTGGGGTCCGTCAACCAGCAAGTTTGAAATTTAAAAGGCCTATTCCTCCCTGTGATAATTCTTGGGAGCACTTATAACATCACTGGAGAATGGTCTGAATAACACCTTGTGAGATGAACAACTTTGGCTTCCAAGTATAAAAGGCACCAGCTGGGGTTGACAAAGACTCTGTCAATTCTCTCTTTTATTAGTGCTTGAACTTCTCTTTTGTTAGTCCACGTGAAGCGAGGCCCAGAAAACCCGATGTCAATCATGCTACACTTATCAAGGCATTCCTTGAACAAGAGAGACCTGTTGGCACTGATTGCCCTACCTTCGAACTTATCATCCTCTTGAAGAGGTTCATTAAAATCCCCAGCTAAAACCCACGGCATGTTATGCATATCTACAACTTTATTTAAATTATTCCATAAAATGTGCCTCTCAGCACTCCTAGGGCTAGCATAAATTGCTGTAAATAACTAGCTATGGTTAGAATTCTTTACCTTAACAGCAGCATGAATTTCTTGCTCAGTGCTAGCTAGAAAGGTAACTTCCACCCGGTCTGAATTCCAAAGCATCTACAAACCGCTAGCATATCCAATGGTTTTTGTATGAATGGCACCATCGAAGGGTAGCCTATCTGAAATCTCCCTTGCCCTATCACCTCCAATTTTAGTTTCTGTAACACCCCGACCCAATTTTATAGATAACCTGTGTTTGAATGGTTAATTATTATTTTAAGCCACTTTCTTTTTATAATTTATAGAAGGGTATTTAATAAACATATTATTTTATAATGCCTTTGAATAAGAATTTTAAAGATTATAAATAATTGAATGGCTATTTGTATTATATACAAATATACTAAGTATGTACAAAACTATAATAAGTGGTTAAGTTATTAGAAATATAGTTGGTGTTTTATAAAGTGTATAAAGGTAAGGGTTTATATGCAAAGTCATATTGTTCTTTGGGTCTTTCTAGAAATATAAGCTTATAAGGGGTGGAAAGTGAATTTTAAAGTTTTTAGGGGTGACTCATCTAACCTTGTTGGCCTTTTCCCCTTGTTATATACGTGCCCCACCCCAAGTCAATTTCCTTATCTTCTCTTGGCTGTACCAGAAGGTTCAGCTCTTCTATCTCTACTCCTTCATTATTCTTGTTTCTTTCTTCTTCCCTTCTTACACGGCAGCACCATCTCACCATCAGCTCTCACTCTTTCACCAAAAATCATAGATATCTCTCTCTAAGATGGAATCAAACTCTTACTAAAGTTTAGCTTCAGTTGTGGGTAAGTATATATGTTTATTTTCTGGTATGGGTATATTATTGGAGTAAGGGTTTGCTTTAGTTTCACTTCTTTATTCTCTGTTCTGGTTGTAGGAGCTGAACTTGTGATTCTGTTTTAGTAATTTATAAGATTAATGAAATTGGTCATTTGGATGCTTATTAAGGTATTTTAATATGTTTAGTATAGGTATAAAAAGACCCAAATTAAATGAAGACTTATTGCTATTATTTGATGATTTTGTAAGAACATGTGCTGAAGCTGTCACTGTGACAGATTTGATGTTTACAACAAGAAAAATATGTATTAAATAATTTTCTGTGAATTAGGATGCTAGGAGTAGTTTTTATGAATCCTAAGACACATATGGTTGTAATGGAAGTGGTCTCACAGCATTTGGATTGATATAAAAATAATGGTTTAATTTCTAAGTTGCATGAAATTCTGTCAGGACAGAATTGAGTACATTTCCTTGTATGATTTTTAATAAATCATGGTTTTATGTTTTGACTCCGAAATTTTTATGGTATATACAAGGAATAAATGGGAGTAGCTCTGTAAAATTTCATGACATTTGGATGTGTATGGACAGCCCATTTGTATTTTACAAATGGGGCTTACGCTGCTGTAATGAGCAGTGAACAGCATATGATACACCTGACTTTGTGGATTTAATTTTGAAGTTAGGGTGAATGTTTTAAGCTATAATTTAATATGCTCATCATTTGGTATGTCTAGATCATAGATAAATTTTGTATAACTTGGTTCAAGGTTTAGTACTCAAAGGAGGGGTTCTAAACCATTCGACGGTTGTATCTATGAAGCTGTTTTGTTGAACACGCTGTATGTTGCCTTATGAGTGTGGTTACATGAACATGTTTAAAGGATTTTATGTTTATGCATGCATTATTGCCCTAATCTCAAAGCACGTTTTGAAATGAAGCTGGCTCCTATGGAGATATGATATAAATATGAGAATGATGGTTTTTCTTTAGTTTGGTACATCATTTGTTGATGTGTGAATAATATGTTTAGGGAAACCTCGTTGAGGTGGGATTAGGACTTCCTTGATTCTAAGAGATAGGCTTTAAGATGAATGTGTAAGTTTTATGCTTTGACTCTGAAATTTTTATGACATATATTAGACATACAGGGGAGTAGCTCTGTAAAATTTCATGACATTTGGATGTGTATGGACAGCCCATTTGTATTTTACAAATGGGGCTTACGCTGCTGTAATGAGCCGTGAACAACATATGATACACCTGACTTTGTGGATTTAATTTTGAAGTTAGGGTGAATGTTTTAAGCTATAATTTAATATGCTCATCATTTGGTATGTCTAGATCATAGATAAATTTTGTATAACTTGGTTCAAGGTTTAGTACTCAAAGGAGGGGTTCTAAACCATTCGACGGTTGTATCTATGAAGCTGTTTTGTTGAACACGCTGTATGTTGCCTTATGAGTGTGGTTACATGACCATGTTTAAAGGATTTTATGTTTATGCATGCATTATTACCCTAATCTCAAAGCACGTTTTGAAATGAAGCTGGCTCCTATGGAGATATGATATAAATATGAGAATGATAGTTTTTCTTTAGTTTGGTACATCATTTGTTGATGTGTGAATAATATGTTTGGGGAATCCTCGTTGAGGTGGGATTAGGACTTCCTTGATTCTAAGAGATAGGCTTTAAGATGAATGTGTAACTTTTATGCTTTGACTCCGAAATTTTTATGATAGATACTAAACATAAAGGGGGGTAGCTCTGTAAAATTTCATGACATTTGGATGTGTACGGATAGCCTATTTGTATTTTACAAATGGGGCTTATGTTGCTGTAATGAGCAGTGAACAACATATGATACACCTGACTTTGTGGATTTAATTTTGAAGTTAGGGTGAATGTTTTAAGCTATAATTTAATAAGCTCATCATTTGGTATGTCTAGATCATAGATAAATTTTTTATAACTTGGTTCAAGGTTTAGTACTCAAAGGAGGGGTTCTAAACCATTCGACGATTGTATCTATGAAGCTATTTTCTTGAACACGCTGTATGTTGCCTTATGAATGTGGTTATATGACCATGTTTAAAGGATTTTATGTTTATGAATGCATTATTGCCCTAATCGCAAAGCACGTTTTGAAATGAAGCTGGCTCCTATGGAGATATGATATAAATATGAGAATGATGGTTTTTTTTTAGTTTGGTACATCATTTGTTGATGTGTGAATAATATGTTTGGGGAATCCTCGTTGAGGTGGGATGAGGACTTCCTTGATTCTAAGAGATAGGCTTTAAGATGAATGTGTAAGTTTTATGCTTTGACTCCGAAATTTTTATGGTATATACTAAACATAAAGGGGAGTAGCTCTATAAAATTTCATGACATTTGGATGTGTACGGACAGCCCATTTGTATTTTACAAATGGGGCTTATGTTGCTGTAATGAGTAGTGAACAACATATGATACACCTGACTTTGTGGATTTAATTTTGAAGTTAGGGTCAATGTTTTAAGCTATAATTTAATATGCTCATGATTTGGTATGTCTAGATCATAGATAAATTTTGAATAACTTGGTTCAAGGTTTAGTACTCAAAGGAGGGGTTCTAAACCATTCGACGGTTATATCTATGAAGCTGTTTTGTTGAACACGCTGTATGTTGCCTTATGAGTGTGGTTATATGACCATGTTTAAAGGATTTTATGTTTATGCACGCATTATTGCCCTAATCTCAAAGCACGTTTTGAAATGAAGCTAGCTCCTATGGAGATATGATATAAATATGAGAATGATGGTTTTTCTTTAGTTTGGTATATCATTTGTTGATGTGTGAATAATATGTTTGGGGAATCCTCATTGAGGTGGGATTAGGACTTCCTTGATTCTAAGAGATAGGCTTTAAGATGAATGTGTAAATTTTATGCTTTGACTCCAAAATTTTTATGATATATACTTGACATACAGGGGAGTAGCTCTGTAAAATTTCATGACATTTGGATGTGTACGGACAGCCCATTTGTATTTTACAAATGGGGCTTACGCTGTTGTAATGAGCAGTGAACAGCATATGATACACCTGACTTTGTGGATTTAATTTTGAAGTTAGGGTGAATGTTTTAAGCTATAATTTAATATGCTTATCATTTGGTATGTCTAGATCATAGACAAATTTTGTATAATTTGGTTCAAGGTTTAGTACTCAAAGGAGGGGTTCTAAACCATTCGATGGTTGTATCTATGAAGCTGTTTTGTTGAACACGCTGTATGTTGCCTTATGAGTGTGGTTACATGACCATGTTTAAAGGATTTTATGTTTATGCATGCATTATTGCCCTAATCTCAAATCACCTTTTGAAATGAAGCTAGCTCTTATGGAGATATGATATAAATATGAGAATGATGGTTTTTCTTTAGTTTGGTATATCATTTGTTGACGTGTGAATAATATGTTTGGGGAAACCTCGTTGAGGTGGGATAGGACTTCCTTGATTCTAAGAGATAGGCATTAAGATAAATGTGTAAGTTTATGCTAAGGTAAGATTGATAGTAATAAGTTTTGATATTTGGTTTAGGTGTTATTAGTACCCAAGTTTAAGCTCCTTCGACTGTAGGCTCTCAGTTCCTCTGCTTTCAGGTAAGGGATAAGTTATATGGGCATTTGGTAAGTCACGCGGTTATTTTAAGTATATGATGCATTAAAAAGGTTTTTGATTAGAGATATGGCATGTAATCATGTTTTAGACAAATATATGTCTGTGAGCTTTCAAAACCTTATGTATATGATTTAAGCATATTGATGCTATTAATAATTCCACGAAAATGATGTTTAAAGAAAACAATGGAAATTTTTTTATTATGAAATATTATTCAAACATTGAAGTTTAGTATAACGTATAAGTATGAAATGTTTTCAGGTTATGTCCTCTCATGATCTGAACTCTGCCAGTAGGGGTTTAATTACTAGCTTTCCATGGAAAATGTTATATGATTGGCCATTAAAAGTGGGACTGGCTCTGTTGTACCCGCCCTTGTTGGTTACGGCCAACTTGTGGAGGAAGTCAACCGACCCCCATAGTTGAAAAGATGTATTATGATGTGATCCTAGGAAGACCTGGCATTGTGGGGAATGCTGGAGAAAGGTATGTATGCATGAAAAATGCATGAACATGTGACATGCAACAAAATAAACATCATGTGCTCAGCCCTATCCAAACCTACCAGCACACAAGATTTCAACATATAAAACACATCTAAAATGCATGAAACATTGTAAAAATACAAATGTGATGCAATGCATGAGCATATAAGATCATTTAAACATAACACAACCCAAAAATTTCACAAAAATCTCAACAATTTTGGAAATCCCCAAAAACCTAAGCTAAATGAAGGAAATGCATGATAAAAGAGAGAAAATAGATCATACCGGATGAAGAACACAAGGTTTAGGCTGAAAAACAAGTGGGGAAGGTAAAGAGGTTGAGTGAGAAATGTTTGTGAGAGAGAAAAGAATGAAACTGTCAAGAGAGATCGGAGAGAAATGTTAAAAAAATCACGCAAAAACTATATATAGAAAACCGTAGCTCGATGGATCGAGAACTATCAAGAATCTATCGAGCACTAATTCTCGAAAATAAATCTATAGAGGTGCTGTCGAGAATCTATCGACGGCCAAAGAACCTCGATGGATCGAATAGCTATCGAGCATCTATCGAGTAGACAGAAACTTTCTCAATGGATCGAGAATCTGTCGAGAAGCTATCAAGACAAATTCAAGAAAGTTTCAATGGATCAAGATTGCATTAACTTCTGTCTAGAAAGGAAGATCAAAGATCTTGATAGATAGCTAGCTATCGAGACGTGCAAAAATAGTTTTTCAAAAAAGAGAAAAATATAGAAATGAATGCAATCAAGCAAGTTACTCAACCAAAAATCCAACCAACATTTTAAGTTCTTAAAAACATCTCTCAACAAAAAAATGTCAAGCATTTAGATCCAAAACACACACACACACACACACACACACACACACTAAACAAGTTTAACTAATTTTATATTTCAAAAACAAGTTAAGACAATTTAGTGAACATATATTAACACATGTGTTCCTTGTGATAGCCAAATCACATTGTACCTGTACATGTATCAAAAGTAACAAAGAATTTTGCGTGTTGTCTGTGAAAACATCGCAAAATTGCATAAGTGTCTACATGTTATGACGATTTGAGATATGAGAAAATCAATTTAACTCACACACAATCATAACTGCTTGATGGGGACTATCACCTTTGAGGTACATCCTACAACTCCCACATTTCCTAAAAGACACGCTTGTAATTATATATAAAGCATTTTGATTCTTTTTGCTTTTATTATTATTTTTTTTTGCATTTTTTTTCTTTTGAGCATATCATACATGGGCATATAAGAGAGAAAAAAAATAGCGAATTATGTTAAGTTTTTAACATTGCACTTTTGTTATGCCAAAGCATACAGATATCATTTCATGATTGATGGACAACAGTAGTGAAATGGTTATTTATGCATTTTTCTTAGGATTTTTTAGTCTTTCCTATCAAAAAGAGTGATATGAGTGTAAAGTACAAGAGATTACTTAATCTTACTCATCACATACACGAGCCATAAAGCTCACTTGCTTAGTTGTGCATAGAGATGCTTATCTAAGCTACAAGAGATATAAAGTTTAGAAAATTTTGTTTTAGTGTACATAAACACACACTGTTTTTGTATTTTTTTTATTTTTCAATTTTTTTAAAATTTTTGAAAAACAAAAAATAAATCAAAACTGAAAATAAACAAACAATATGTTAAATAAAGCATAGCATAAAACTAGATGCAAATGCATGAGGAAAGAGGAGGAGAGGAGGAGATCAATCCATGGAGATAACAGCAATGTTTTGGCGAAGGAATTCAAATTTTTTGCTATCAAGAGATTTGGTGAACAAATTAGCCTTCTAATCATCAGTGTAAATAAACTCAAGAGTGAGAGTACCCTCTTCGACAAGCTCCCGAACGAAGTGATGTTGAATCTCTATTTGTTTAGTTTGAGAATGTTAAATACGATTCTTAGAGATGTTAATAGCACTGGTATTGCCACAATAGATGATAAGATGTTCTTGGCAAATACCATAATCAAGAAGAAGTTTTTGCATCCATAAAAGTTGGGTGCAGCAGCTACCGACAGCGATGTATTCAGCCTTTGCAGTGGATAAAGAGATGGAATTCTGCTTTTTGCTCATCCAGGAGCCAAGATTATTATCCACATAAAAATAACACCTCGAAGTACTCTTTCTATCATCAACATTCCCAGCCCAGTCTGCTTCAGAATACCCAACTAAGACATCATTAGTGTCCTTACTATACCACACACCGAAATAAGCAATGGTTTTGACATACTTTATGATTCTTTTCAAAGCAATCATATGAGACTCTTTGGGATTAGCCTGATATCTAGCACACACTCCCACACTGTAACTAATGTCAGGTCTAGTAGCAATAAGGTAAAGAAGACTACCTATCATGCTTCTATATAGAGAAGAATCAAACACTTTTTCCCAACAAATCAACAATGAGTTTAACATTTGGGCTCACAGGGGTTTTAACAAAACTAACAGATTCCAAACCAAACTTTTTCACAAGATTTTTAGCATATTTGGATTGAGATATGAATATACCTAACTCTTGCTGACGAATCTGCAACCCAAGGAAGTGATTCAACTCTCCAATCATGCTTATCCCGAACTCGGCTTGCATCAGTTTAGAGAAACTATGAGCAAGTTCATCCTTTGTTGACTCGAAGATGATATCAACATAGACTTGAACAACTATCAACTCGCCGTCTTCCCTTTTGATGAAGAGAGTTTAATAAGCTTTTCCTCTTGTGAAACCATGTGAGACTAAGTATTGTGTAAGCCAATCATACCAAGCTCTAAGAGCTTGCTTTAAACCATACAGTGCCTTCTTAAAGTAAAACACATGATCTGGAAAGTGTGGATCAATGAATCATTTTGGTTGAGCCACATAGACATCTTCTTTAAAGAACCCATTCAAGAATGCAGTCTTTACATCCATTTGGTAAAGCTTGAACTTCAAGTGACATGCCAGGGCTAGAAGAATCCTGATGGACTTCATATAGGTTATAGGAGCAAATGTCTCATCATAGTCTACTCCTTTCATTTGAAAGTATCTTTGAACCACAAGATGAGCCTTGTTGCGGATCACATTACCCTCCTCATTAGTCTTATTGCGGAATATCCACTTTGTGCCAATGATGCGCTCACCTTCCAGTCTAGGTACTAGAGTCCAGACATCATTTCTCTGAAATTGAAGTAGTTCATCGTGCATTGCCTCAACCTAGCTTTCATCCTGAAGGGCTTCCTCAACCTTGGTGTGTTCAACTTGCGACAGATAACAAGAATAAGACACAAAGTTAGCAACACATTTATCAACTGTACGCTTCCTTAGTGTAAGTTCATTCATATTTCCCACAATAACTTCAGGGGGATGATTCAACTTGGTCCTTGAGGAAGGCCCTTTCTCTTCATGAGATTCAAAATCAGATGAGGTAGGTATGTCTGCTGAACCTTTTACACCACTTGAAGTACCGGGAGTACTTGGAGATGCGGGCTCTTGATCAACAATTTCTTGAACATCCTTAGGCTCGGGAGGAAGAATTTCTTTGGGGATTTCCTCACTAATTTTCTCAGAACCGGACTCTGAAGCTTCATCGATAACAACATTGACAGTTTCCATCACCTTCTTTGTTCTCTTGTTGTATACCTGATAAGCCTTACTTATAGAGTAGTATCCCAAAAATATTCCTTCATCACTTCGGGAGTCAAATTTTCCCATATTTTCTCTATCCTTGAGAATGAAACAAGTACTTCCAAAGATTCTGAAATACTTCACATTTGGCTTCCTTCCCTTCCATAACTCATATAGAGTTTTCTTAGTATCGGGTCTGAAATACACCCTGTTAATCGTATGACACGCAGTGTTGATGGCTTCTCCCCACAAGTTTCTAGCTACATCCTTGTTATGCAACATGGCTCTAGCCATCTCCTGAATAAACCTGTTCTTTCTTTCTACTACACTATTTTGCTGAAGAGTAATAAGAGCAGAGAATTCTTGAGATATAGTTGATCTAATACAAAATGACTCCACGTATGAGTTCTCAAATTCTTTACTGTGATCACTTCGAATTCGGTCAAACTTTAAGCTCTTTTCATTTTGCAATCTTGTGCACGAAACTTCAATGTGCTCAGAGCATCTAACTTCAATCTTAAAAGAATAACCCAAGTGTACCTAATGAAGTCATCTACCACAACCATGTTGTATCTCTTTTCACCAAAAGACTCGGTTCTAGTTGGACCCATGAGATCCAGATGTAGTACCTCCAATGGTCTAGATGTAATGGATGTCTGAGTGCCTGGATGTTTAGCTTTTGTCTGTTTCCTAGGCTGACACGGTCCACACACAACATTGTTCACTTTACTGAGTTTTGGTATCCCCAAAACTGATTCATGCTTAGATACAATAAAAGATGCTTATAACTAGCATGTCTCATTCTTTGGTGCATAGATCTTCATTTGGCAAACAAATACTATTGCACACAATATTAGCATCAGGAACCAATCCATAACAATTGTCTAGAATGCGAACACCACTTATGAGTTTCTTTCCAAACTCATTCAACACAAGGCATTTCCCTTTCGAGAATAGCACCATAAAATCTTGATCACATATTTGACTTATGCTCAACAAGTTCACTCTCAGACCTTCCACATATAGCACATTTGTAATGCCTGACAGTCTAGGTAGAGAGATGGTTCCATTTCCTTTAATTTGTGATTTGCTTCCATCATTGAAAGTGACATTACCACCTTTCTTAGACTCAAAAATCTTAAAGAGAGATCGGTCTCTAGTCATGTGTCTTGAGCAACCACTATCAAGGTACCACAAACTCGTGTCCATAACCATAAATGCGGACTTCATCATGAAGCACACCTCATGCTTAGATGACAAATCAGTAGGAATGGTGTTTCTCTTAATCACAAAAAACATTGTATTACATGTGTGGTGATCAAAGTCAAACACTAGTAGATTTTGAAAACTTGACATTATTTGATTTCAACGTTTGCCTTACAAGCTTGTAAGTAGCATCAGACAACTACAACAAGAGTACAAGACAATTTTTTTAATCCAATTTAGACGGACACAAGAAATAATGAACCCGCCCTCTATATATATACAGGGGTGAATGAACGATTTGCAACTCCTGGTGAATATTTTTAGTTGAACATTTTGTAAAGAAAAGAAAAAATGAGAAAAGTGATAGAGGTTTTATTTAGGGAAGAAAAAATTGACTAAAATAAGGAAAAAAATTGTAGAGAAAAATCAGTGATATTAAAAGGAGTGGAAAAAAAGACACAAGATCAAGAAGTATTTAATAAGGAGAGAGATAATGAGAATGATATTAATTAAGTAAGCATTTAATGAAATAATATATAATGATGTATTGTTTTTAATCGTCTGATCTTTTGAAATCTATGGCTTAAAAAATGTGGAGTTACACTAGGTGTAACTTAAATCCATTTTATATACATAATTAAATGTATATTTTCTTTTATTGTGTAAAAGAAAATTTTATATTGTAAGGGTATTTATTAGAAGTGTTCATGAATCATACGATATATAATGGTTTATCATATGAATCGTAAAATCATATATTGTAAAGGTAAGAGGCCTAAAAAGTATATATATTAGGCCTTGGGCCTTGGCCGAGGACATTGAGTGGTCCAAGGACATATAAACAATATTGAGGAGGTAAGACTTAGAGCCCTATGAATAAGCTACAAATGAGAGGGTTGGAGAAGGTAGGTTGAGGAGAAATATCCCCTTGGCTAAACGAAGCCAAGATCAAAATACGTGTCCTATCATCTAGAGTGACGTTCCAGGAAATTTTGTTGATAAGGACATGCATTATGAACATACAGGAGGGATGAGAGCTAAGAAATATCTAAGAGAAAGCTGTTACCACCGCATCGAATGCTCTATAGCTAACTCTCTGGCTACATTAACGAGGAAGTGATATCTGAACAGTACTTTTCATCCTTACAGCTACCTCCAAAGATTTCAAGATGGTGCTGATGGGACAAGGATCAATAAAAAGCAATCTACTGTCCACGTGGAGGGCAGAGATGAGAAGGGAAAAATAGTATAAATTAGAAGTAAGGCCCTAAGAGAAAGGATCGAAAAATTAAGAGAAAACATTGTAGCAATCAAGAACTAATTTGTAATCAAACTTGAGAGAAATATATAAGAACTGATCTCCTCAAATTGAGCCGATGACGGTTTTCTCTAGATTAAGCCAGTCTATCTTCCTTTCCTTGTCATCTGGATTCACTTTACTTGTTGTCTAACTCATTAAAGCCCAGTTTTCCTACCCACTCTCTACAAATTCATTGTATTGGGCTCTTTGGGCCTAAGTTCTTCCATATTTTGAGCTTAGCACCAAATTGTGTCCTTACAATTGGCACCGTCTGTGAGAAATTCTGGTGTTGTAGTGAGTCTAACGTTCAACTATGGTAAGTTCAGGACCGAACCAAACAGAAAATCTAGGTGGTCCTAACGTTAAGATCACTTTCTCCATCTTAAACAAGAAAGAGACCGGGAGGGAAGTGTGCACACCACCCATACTAGTAAAAGCCATTCTCGGGGTGGGAGTCACGTTTCTCATGAAGATAATGCTAGAAACATGCAACAGGAGATTGATCATTTGCTGAGGAAGTTGCGCTGCGAACGACAGAGGAGAACTCCTTCAAGTTCTGTTTCTTCTTCTAGTGGAGAAGAAGATGGCAGCTACAGGCTCAGATCGAGGACTCCCTCTAATGAGTCTTTCTCGTACGATGAGGATCACCATGGTAGGTGTAAGGGTAAAAGCCCATCCCATAAAGGTCTAGGAAATGACGGTATGAGTAGGGCATTAAACCAAATTTCCAGATCATCTTTCACACGCAGGATTGAGGTAGGAAAGCTTCCTCAGTGCTTCATTCAACCAACACTTACCATGTATAATGGCCGTACAGACCCTGTGGAGCACGTAAGTCACTTCAACCAAAGAATGGCTGTACACTCCAAGAATGAGGCCTTGATGTGCAAGGTATTCTCATCCAGCCTGGGGCCTAAGGTGATGAGGTGGTTTGATTGTCTGGGTGCAGGTTTTATTGATTCCTTAAAGGAGCTCACCCGAGCGTTTGGGTCTTGCTTTATTACATGCAGTAGGATTCCTCGTCCCTTAGATTCCTTATTGTCCATATCCATGCGAGAAGGAGAGACCTTGAAAACGTACTTGGACAAATACTAGGAGATGTTTAATGAGATCGATAGGGATTTTGACAATATGGCCATCAGGACCTTTATGGTCGGCCTGCCTGCCGAGCATGATTTGAGACAATTCTTGACCAAAAAGCTAGTAAAGAGTATGCGTCGGCTTATGGATCGTATCGACGGGTACACACGGGTTGAGGAAGATCAGCAACAAGGGAAAAGCAAGGCTAAGGTTATCCCTCAAGATAGAAGGGATTTCAAGTCAGATAGGTACAATAAGAACAGACCCCGAAGGGATTTTGCTGGGCAATCTAGGTCTACGGCTCCTCAGGTAGTTAACGCGGTGTTCCAAGAGCCAGTACATCAAGTCTTGAAGAAGATTAAGAATGAGCCATACTTCAAGTGGCCAAACAAGATGGGAGGAGACCCTATGCGGCGCAACCAAAGTCTTCATTGTTAGTACCACCAGGAACGAGGACATACCACCGAGGACTGTAGAACTCTGTGGAATCATTTGGAGCAACTGATTAGAGATTGAAGATTAAAGTAGTTTTTGTATCGGCCTAGTGGGCAGGGAGACCATACAGGGTCAGGGGCTTAAGGGAATGCCTTTTTAAGGCCTCCTTTAGACACAATTAATGTCATCTTTGTTGCTCCTGAGAGAACTGGTTCTTATCCCTCAAGCTCAAGGGTAATGTCTCTAGTTTGGCCACCCACCGAGGACTCTAATTCTAAGCCGAAGAGGGCTAAAGTGGAGATCTGACTGTCGTTGAGTTTTTTAGATGAGGACAAGATTGGGACCATACAGCCATACGATGATGCTTGAGTGGTCACGCTCAGAATAGGAGGGTATGATGTGAAGAGGGTATTGGTAGACTAGGGCAGTGGTGTAGAGATTATGTACCTTAACTTATACAAAGGGTTGAACTTGAAGCCTGAGAATTTGACAACCTATGATTCACCTTTGGTAAGCTTTGATGGGAAAATTGTCATTCCAAGTGGTCAGATTAGACCACCCGTGTAAGCAGGTTTAGAGGTAGTGGAGGTGGATTTCATTGTGGTGGATGCTTATTCCCCTTACACGGTCATTGTGACAAGACCCTAGCTTTATGCTCTAGGGGCCATTTCTTCAACTCTGCATTTAAAGGTAAAATATCCATCGGGAGACCAGCTTGAAGAGCTTGTCAGGAGTCAATCCAGGGCAAGGCAGTGCCTGGTGGCCGCAATTATGCATCAGCCTGAACTTGAGTCCTCGGCCTCTATTGAGAAGGGCTCATAGCAATCAAAGATTCTGGCCTTATCTACGGATGCGGTGTTAGAAGAGGCAAAGTGTGAGAGGTTGTAGTAAATTGTTATAGATGGTGACCCAGAGAAGTTTTTTTAGATCAAAGCTCAGCTACCTCCTCGGGGAAGGAAGAGCTATTAACATTTTTAAGGAGGAATATTGATGTGTTCGCATGGAATGCTTTTAAGGCCCCTAGGGGATCCAGACTTCATTTGCCATCATCTGAGTGTCAACCCAACTGTCCTCCCTAGGAAGCAGCCACCTTGGTGTTCCTTTAAAGAGCATTCTGATGCTATCAATGAGGAGGTTAATAAGCTTAAGCAGATCGGGGCTATTAAGGAAGTATTCTACCCTGAATAATTAGCTAATAGAGTGATAGTGAAGAAGAAGAAGAATGAGAAGTGGCGGGTATGTGTAGACTTCATAGACTTGAACAAGGCCTGTCCAAAGGACCCCTTCCCCATGCCTTGGATTGATCAGTTAGTTGACGCAATAGTAGGCCATCCTCGGATGAGCTTTTTGGATGCCTTTCAAGGGTATTATCAGATACCTTTATCTTTGGAGGATCAGGAGAAGACATCTTTTGTCACTCCTACTGGGAATTATCACTACAAGGTGATGCTTTTTGGTTTAAAGAATGTAGGGTCTACTTATCAAAGGATGATGACCAGGATGTTTAAGTCACAGCTAGGAAAAAATATTAAGATTTATATAGACGACATTGTGGTCAAGAGTAAGTTAGAGTTCGAGCATGTTAGTGACCTCGGCAACATCTTTGAGATATTAAGAAAACACAAGCTGTGCCTTAATGCTTCTAAGTGTCCTGTTGGTGTAGTTTTAGGAAAGTTCTTAGTGTACATGGTCACTCACCGTGGAATTGAAGTCAACCCTGACCAAATTAAAGCAATTAATAATTTATAGCCACCTCGAAATTCTAAAGAGGTCTAGAAGTTGACAGGGATGACTGCTATTCTAAACCAATTCATTTCTCGGTTAGCATACATGTGTAGGCCTTTCTTCCAAGTGTTGAAAAAGTGGAAGGGATTTGAATAGACCGAAGAGTGTGTCCTGGCCTTCCAGCAGTTGAAGGAATACTTATCTTGGCCACCCATCATGTCTAGGCTTAAGGTGGATGAGGTTTTGTTTGCTTACATCGTGGTGGCTTTCCATACGGTGAGATTAGTGCTGGTGCAGGTTAATAATGGGGTGCAAAGGCCAGTTTATTATGTGAGCAAGTCACTACATGAGGCTGAGGTCCATTACCTACCATTGGAGAAGGCCATTTTGGTAGTGGTGCATGCTACGCGTAAGCTCCCCCACTACTTCCAGTCATACATAGTTGTTATCCTAACCCAACTTTCGCTTAGGTCTTTACTTCGGAATGCTGATTACACAAGAAGGATTGCCAAGTGAGGTACGATCCTAAGGGTTTTTGATATCAAGTACATGCCTCGCACCTCTATCAAGGGTCAAGTCCTCACTGATTTGGTAGTCGAGTTTGCTGAAACCCCATTTGAAGAAAAAGTTGAGAAGTAGAACATGGATGGAAAATCAGTTGGCATGGTCTCCCCTGCAAGAACCTTTACCCTAGACAGTATATGTTGATGGTGCAGTGAATCAAAGAGGATCTAGGGTGGGGCTAGTTATAATTTCTCTTGAGAGAATTATCATTGAGAAATCCTTGAGGTTGGGCTTCTTGTTCACCAATAATGAGGCCGAGTATGAGGCTCTATTGGTAGGGATGACTATGGTTCAGAAAATAGGGGGAAAAGCAGTGGAGATGTTTTCAGACTCGAGATTGGATGTAGGCCAAGTAAGGGGAGAGTAGAAGGCCAGAGATCTCAGAATGCAAGAATATTTAAATCAGGTTAGACACTTACAGTCAGGATTTGAATCTTTCATTTTATTGCCAATCCCTAGAAGTAGAAATACACATGCTAACGCTCTGCCACGCTCGTAACCTCCTCGGCACAAGGTTTACCTCGGGTGATCCTTGTGGAAGATTTGTGTAAACCTGCTAAAATTAAGAGAGGTGTAGTTCGGATTCATCAGATAAGGGTAGTCCCTAACTGGATCCTTTTTCTGGACCATATCTGCTGTGGATACACCCTGAAGCAGTTGAACTACTGCTAGAAGAATTACATGAAGGGATTTGTGAAAGCCACACAGGAGGCAGGTCCTTGTCTTATAGGGCCCTCACTTAGGGGTATTGGTGACTAAATATGCAGAGGGAAGCACAAGAGTATATAAAGAAATGCGACCAATGCCAAAGATTTTCCCCAAACATTCACTAACCAAGAGGTGTCCTTAATCTTCTGTCCAGACCTTGACCTTTTACTCAATGGGGCTTGGATATTGTAGGGCCCTTCCCTAAGGCTGTAGGGAATAAGAGATGGTTGCTGATCGGCACAGATTACTTCACCAAATGGGTTGAAGCTGAACCCCTAGCAAAATATCAGGGATATGGATGTCAAGAGATTTATCTGGAAAAATATTGTCACTCAGTTTGGAATCTCTCGTACACTCATATTAGATAATGGTATTCAATTTGATAGCAAAGCCTTCAGAAGGTATTGCTGTAACCTGGGCATAACGAATAGGTATTCCACCCTGGCATATCTACAGGGGAATGGATAGGCCGAGGTTGTCAATAAAGTCATAGTGAGTGAACTCAAAAAGAGGCTGGATGACGCTAAGGGAAAATGGGTGGAAGAGTTGCAACACGTCTTTTGGACATACTGGACTACACCTCATAAGTCCACTAGGGAGACGCCGTTGTAGATGACTTTTCGGGCCAAGGCTGTAATTCCTCTGGAGACAGGATTTCCAACGCTGAAGACAAGCTCTTTTACTTTGAACAGCAATGATGGGCTATTGGAGAAGAGTTTAGATTTAATTGAAGAGCGAAGGGAAAATGCTATGGTTCAACTGGCGTACTATCAACACAAGTTCAAGCGGGGGTACAACTCAAATGTAAGGTTAAGGCCAATAGCGCCTAGAGACCAAGTATTAAGAAAGGTTTTTGGTACTGCCAAGAACCCAGCTTGGGGAAAGTTAGGGCCCAACTGGGAAGGGCCGTATCGCATCACATCAGTGGCTAGAATAGGTGCATATTATCTTGAAGATTTAGATGAAAAGAATGTAGCACGCCCCTGGAATGTAAACAACCTGAGAAAGTATTATTATTAATGAAAGTTTTCTTTACCATATTTGGGTTTATTACATTATGCTTCATGCGTCCTACTATTTGTTTGAGCATCATACAGATCATTGGTCATGCCTGGCTCCTCGGACTACATACCTTGGGTAAATTGATATTTAAAGTTACCTATCTAAGTATTAAACAGAACCATAGCTATGTTTAGCTCTTCGGACCACATGCTTTGGGTAGATTAATACTTCCTATTACTTTTCTAAGTATCAAATAGAACCTTGGTCATGCCTGACTCCTTGAACCACATACCTTAGGTAAATTGATATCCTGTGACTATTTTTCTAAGTATTAAACGGAACCAAAGTTATGTCTAGTTCCTCGGACCACCTACTTTGGGTAAATTAATACTTCATGACATTTTTCTAAGTATTAAACAGAACCTTGGTCATGCTTGGCTTCGTGAACCACATACCTCGGGTAAATTGATATCCTGTGACTATTTTTCTAAGTATTAAAAAGAACTAAAGTTATGTCTAGTTCCTCGGACCACCTACTTTGGGTAAATTAATACTTCATGACATTTTTCTAAATATCAAATAGAACCTTGGTCAAGCCTGGCTCCTCGGACCACATACCTTAGGTAAATTGATATCTTTTAATCATTCTTTCTAAGTGTTAAACAGAACATTAGCCATGCCTGGTCTCTCGGACCACATACTTTTGGTAAATTAATACTTGATGACATCTTTCTAAGTGTTAAACAAAACCTAGGTTATGCCTGGCTTCTCAGACTACATGCCTTAGGTAAATTAACACTCTCTATTTATTCTTTTTAAGTGTTAAATAGAATCTTAGCTATGTCTGGTCCCTCGAAACACATGCTTTGGGTAAATTAATACTTAATGACATATTTCTAAGTGTTAAACAAAACATAGGTTATGCCTGACTCCTTAGACCACATGCCTTGGGTAAATTAATACTCTCTACTTATTTTTTCTAACTGCTAAAACAGATCCCAGGTTATACCCGGCTTCTGGGATCACTTACCTTGGGTAAGTTAATATTCTTGGTTATTTGCCTAAGTATGTGGTCATTTTCCTTATTATTATACGTGTTTAGTTTGTCTAAGTTAGCATCAATGCCCTATTGTTAGCTTTGGTAAAGTCAGGGTGGTAATAATTCACTACTATTAACAACATCATCAGTTTTAAGTCCCATCAGAGGGAAAAATGATAACTACACCAACTATAAAATAAATATTACAAAGAAAGGAAAGATTCACAGAGTAAAAAGTGCAGCCCTTCTTATTAAATAAAAGAGATGTACATTACATACAACGGCAAACTGCCACCACAAAAGAAAAGATACAAAGGAAAACTACAAAAAAAAAAAAAATGACTGAAAGGAGATAAAATCCTAAAAGCTAGGCCTTGGCTGGAGGAGGAGAGTCTTCTTTCTTGCTCGGCTGAGAGGCAGGAGCATCTTTGGCCTTGGTGTCAGCCTCTTTGAATTTGGCCTACGTCTCTATCACTTTGACTGCAACATCCTTAGCCTTAGCAGCATCCTTGGCCTCTAAGAAGGGGCTTGGCCTCCCTGCCCTTGCCCTTGCCCTTGCCCTTATCCTTGGCCACCTCAGCCTCTTGGCCTTGATCACCAGCTTGGCTAGATCCGTTAGAAGCCTCGGTAGGGGATAGAAGGGCCTGAGCAGTAAAGGGTTGCTCAGATGATTCTGGAGCTAAAGCAGAGGGAGGTGGGAGGGGCAACTGGGACCTCGCGGATGTCGGGGGTTATAAACACTCCCAGCCTGCCTCCACTCCAAGGCAGCAGGGACCTCTGCAAGGTTGAGGGCCTCCATCCATGTCTCCTTGCAATAATCCCTGCATACATCGGCCAGCTCCTCAGCTAGCCGGACCTCGGTTTCTTCTGCCTCGAGGTTATAGGACGCTTGCCCCAAAGCCTCCGCAGCTTCCTCGGCTGTCCGAGCGCCGGCTTTGGCTTTCTCCAAATCAGCTTTAAGGTCCAAGACCAACTGCTTCTGCATGGCCAACTCTATCTTAGTAAGATTGAGCTTTTTACGCTGATCTTTTGCTTGGTCTTGGGCATTCTTTAGGCTAGCCTCAGTGCTCCTCTGCGCCCTCTCCTCGGTGGTCAGCTTAGTGGCCAGTTCTTGGTTTCCTAAGGCCATGTTAGTCTCAGCATGGAGGTTTGCCTCAACCCTAGCCTCATTCTAGGCGTCCTTGACCCATTCCTTAGCTACAAAAACCTCCTGGATAGCCTGCACAAAAATGACAAAGGAGTCCCATGTAAAAAAAAGAAAAAGAAAAAGAAAAAGAAGAGGGAATGGAAATGGAAATGGCACCTTAGCATTTAGCTGAAAGATATGATGGTGAACTTACCATGGCAAGATCTCTTTTCAGAGACATGAAGAGGTCCAGCTGCCTCATGTGCCTTAGCATATCCGTGTTTTTAGGCAGGAGAAAGGGCTACTTTAGAGTTTCAGCAATATAGGCAGAGTGCCCTCTCTGGAACTCCCTAATGGAGGAGTTCCATGGGATGGCAGCACCATCCAGTTCCAGTCGAGGATCCTAAGTACATTGTTATTGGTGCACCTCAACCATATTTAGGTCCTCCCTACTGTCCACAGAGGAGGCCTGCTTGTACTTGGTCATTTTCTGCTGTTTGGCCTCCTTCTGAGAGACCACCTTACCCTCCTCTACTTCCTGCTCCTTCCTTTTCTTCTTCAAGTTAGGGTAGGGAAGTAGGCCAACTGTGGTTGAAAGAGGAGGAGACGGAGGGGGGAGAGTAGGGGGAAGCTGGTATTTAGGGGCCTCCTTGGATGATGACCCTTTATTCCTCCCAGCCATGAGGTCCCTCATGCCTTTCCTCAGATTCAAAGCCATTGCATCTTCCTCCTCGGAGCTGCTATCTGCCTTAGTGATTATCAATTAGGGGGAGCGCGCTGTTGAGGATCTGTCAAGCTCACCCTCAGAATCCAAGATCTCAATGAGATTTGCTCGCACCTCTTCTTCTTCCTTGAGATGGAATTGATCTATTTCCTCCTTGAGTGGTAAGCGTGAGGAAGCAGTCTCTTCCCTCAGAATCACTGCTTCAGGGAGAGCACATTGATGTGGCAACTCAGCTGGTACAACGTCTTCTTGGACGAGGAATCCAAGTACAAAGACGTCTATCCTGCGTAGCCGAGGATCGCCTGCCTTAATCGCGTGGCCCACTTCTTGAAAATTGTCCGACAATGGCTCTAAATCTAGGATGGGGTGGACCGCTCTCAACTTCCTGTCCTCGCTCACAAATATCTTGGACCTTAAGACTTTGTTGAGGCCTTCGACGTTGACCAAATTGAGGCAGGGCATTACGTGCCTTTTATCTACAAAAATAGCCGAGCAGCAAATTCACAATCAAACCAATAAAACCTATCATTAAGGGGAAAAGTAGCAAGGCTAAAAGTACTAAATCCCGTGTCAAGGGACCTATCTCTAGGGTACCCCACCTCGTTCTCCCTCCCGAGTTGGGCAGTGAAGACCACCGTGCCATTCTCCTAGGCGATTAGGTAGTCGTCCTTCATGCCCTTGTTGGACTTGGGAAGACATGATACAAGCCTAACAATAGAGGACCTAGACTTGAGGTAATACCCCGAGTCAGCGAGCGAATGACACTCGTACATATGGATGACGTCGTGCCAAGTGAGTCCCGAACCCATCTGCTCGTTGAGAGCATCGACGCTACCTAAGACTCTAAACAAGTTGGGCTGGTGAGAGCAAAACCTATGGTTGATTAGGTAGTGTCGGGTTACCTTACCTATGGGAAGCGTCATTCCTCCTTCTATGAAGGCGATCATAGGAATAACAACCTCTCCTTCTTTTCTATCCATAACCACTTGATCTGGAGCACAATACCGCAGGGTAACTCCCTATGGAATTTGATATTTGGCTTTAAAGCTCTCCATGCTGGCGGGAGAGTCTACTAGGTGTTTGAATTTACCCATCTAAACAAGCTAAAACGAAGTGAAGGAAATGTTTTTGAAAAAGGAGTGAAGCTTAGGAGGCCGAGTAGACTGGCTGAGGAGAAAAGAATCTAGGAGTGTAAAAACTTACGAGAATGAAAACAGGTAACACTTCAGGAACTTCTTGAGAGTTGGGAGATTGGGGAATTCTTGAAAGCTGGAGAATTTGAAAAGTCTTAAGCGCTTGCGAATTTGTGAAATGAAGAAAATTAAACCCTTTAGGCGCCTTATATAGGAGGTAGAATTGAGTGGGAGTTATGCTTAAAGTTCAAGTAGAAATGGCAATCGTAGGATCTACATCTCACTGTAGGATGTGGGGAACAAAGCGCCACCTGGAGCATTTAATGAGACATCGTGGACTCAAAAGTATCAGGAACAGTTACGGGACACACGAAGCGATATTCTCACGTGTGTAAATCAGAGAAACAAATGGATTTAATTCTCCAAAGTCAAAACCCAGTTTTTCTCCTCGGATAAGAAGGGAAAAATCAAAATTTTGAGGGGCTATTATAGGTGTAAGAGGCCCAAAAAGTATATATATTGGGCCTTGGGCTTTGGCCGAGGACGTTGAGTGGTCTGAGGACATATAAACAGTATTGAGGAGGTAAGACTTAGAGCCCCATGAATAAGCTACAAATAAGAAGGTTGGGGAAGGTAGGCCGAGAAGGAATATCCCCTTGGCTAAATGAAGCAAAGATCAAAATATGCGTCCATCATCCAGGGTGACGTTCTAGGAAGTTCTATTGATAAGGACATGCATTATGAACGTACAGGAGAGATGGGAGCTAAGAAATATCTAAGAGAAAGCTGCTATCACTGCGTTGAATGCTAACTCTCTGGCCACATTAATGAGGAAGTGATATCTGAACAGTGCTTTTCAGCCTTACAGCTTCCTTCAAAGACTTTAGGAGGGTATTGATAGGAAAAAGATCAACAAAAAGCAATCTACTGTCCACGTGGAGGGTAAAGGTGAGAAGGGAAAAATTGTATGAATTAGAAGGAAGACCCTAAGAGAAAGGGATCAGAAAATTAAGAGAAAACACTGTAGCAATCAATGATATGCTAAAAATGTATTGACCCCTTGTAATAAATTAACCAATTACTTTAGCCAATTGAATTAATAAGTTAATTAACATGAAAAGCACGTGGTAGCACAAACAAATCACCAAATAACTAAATGCGGAAATTAAATTTGACATGAGTGATTTGTTTACGAATGGGGAAAACTTACACAGCAAAAATTCAACTGGGTGATTTTAAGGTCACCACTTTTGACAATTCACTATTATCACAACAAGCGGTTACAAGTAAAGGAATCTCAGTACCTTATACCAACCTACAGTTGAACCTTTACCCTAATACCCAATTAGACTTGTTCTGTAGTGACAATCTCTCTTTTTAATGCACGACTACCAGTATGTGACTAACCAATTTAATGCGCAGATCCCAGTACGCGGCTTACTCCTTTGCACGAATCCAGTACGTGACAAACACCACAACAACCCTTTGATTGTTGTAGTTGATCTGCAGTAGTTTCACATAGAACACCAATAAGATCGTCAATGTTGGTGCAAGAGACTTTGCTTTGTTACAGAACCCAAAGGCGTACAAGAAACACAGCAAGACCTCTTTCTTCTATAGGAGGAGGCTGTGGTTTCAAAAAGAAAACCTTATAAATCTCTCTAGGGTTAGGGTTTTTCTTTTTCCACCTCCTTTTAAATTGGAGTTTAATGGGCTCTCATATTCCAAATAGGTTTACACAAACCTTGGGCTTTCCTAGTCCAATAAGGATTATACAAACCCATAAACAAATAGCCTTTTAGAATAAAAACATTGCTGGCTATAGTCTGAATCCCGTAAGCTCGATAAATCGAGACATGTGTTGAGCTTTAATGAATCTCGATAGAATGAGCTTCTGTCAAGGAGGTATTGAAACCTATAGATTGCACTTTTCTTGAGCAGTTCTTGAGTAATCTTCATGTCTTCAATTAAACCACTTGTAATAATCATCTTGAATCTACTTAGATTTACCCAAATACAAGTAAAATGCGTTTTGTCAAAGGATATGCCAATTATATAAAAATATGGCCTTAACAATCAAGAACTGAATTTGTAATCAAACTTGAGAGAAATATATAAGAATTGATCTCCTTGGATTGAGCTGATGATGATTTTCTTTAGATTACGCTAGTCTATCTTCCTTTTCTTGTCATCTGGATTCACTTTACCTGTTGTCTAACTCATTAAAGCCTAGTTTTCCAACCTACTCTCTACAAATTCATTGTATTGAGCTCTTTGGGCCTAAGTTCTTTCATCTTTTGGGTTTAGTAGCAAATTGTGTCCTTACATATATATATATATATATATATATATCTTACAATACATGAACACGTGGATTAAAATTAGTTTTTTTTGTCAAATATTGTTTTTTTTATTTGAGCCCAACAAGTTATTAAATTTGTTTTTAACAAAAAATTATTAACTTACTTAATTGAGCCTAATAAAATAACATTTTTGAATTTGTTTTTCCTCCAACAAAATTTGAATTACACTCTTGACATTTCACTTTCATGTAAATTTCTTTTATATATTATGAATAAGATATTATATGAAAATGTCATTATTATTTTTACTTTTGCTATTATTGTTAGAGCATTCACATCCCGAATTCCAATTCTAATCTATTTTACCATCCCAAAAAGCCACTTTATTAATTATACAATATAGTTTTACAATACTCCCAACATCTCAACTTTTATTTTCCTATTCTACTCATTAAAATAATATATCTACACAATAAAATATATTTTTCCTCCACCATGCCCACCACGCCACCACTGCTCACTACCCACTAAAATCCCACCGAAACAAAAACCCATATGAAAAAAAAAAAAAAAAACCAATGTCGCAATAGAAAAAAAAAAAAGAAAAAAGAAAAAAAAACGAAGAACCCAGAAGAACCAGACCTCACCATGACCCACATTGAACCTAGAAGAACCCAAAAAAAAAAAAAAAAAAAGTGCAAAACCCAAAAAAAATGTAGAACCCATCGGAATCCACCCTCATCTCCACCATGCACGACCTCGCCACCGATCTCGCCACCCATTGATCTTCACCACGCCAATCTTGCCACCCACCGATCTCCACCACGCCGATCTCTACTGTTGTCAAAACCCACAACTCACCATTGTCAAAACCCATGATCTCCACCGTGTGGTGAAGCTTCAGCGATGTAGAGAGAGAGATGAGACCGTGTGATGAAGCGTGGATGAGAGAGCAAACGAATAAAATAGTATATTTCATTTTTAGAATTGAGCTACAATGCGATTCTATATTTATAATCGCATTGTAGCATAATTCTAAATATTTTTGCAATTATAGCATTGTAGAAGTTCGGATGCTGTTTTGAGCTTTTATGCTATATTTTTGCAATTGTAGCATTGTAGAAGTCTCATTGTGAATGCTCATATAAGTCTAAGTAGCTATAATGCCAAAAAGAAATATAAAGAAAAAATTATTAAAATAAAATAACAATAAGAAATAGTAAATGTTGATGATGATATAAAAAATGTCAATGAAGAAATAATTTTGCAAGATGAACATGATAACATTGATTTGGATAGAGTTTATTAGGCAAGATGATGAATATGATAAAAAAATTATTATTTTAATTCATATATCATATATTATCACTTTTGATTTCAATCAATTTAAATGTATATGCGAAGCAAAGTTCAAACTTTTAGGCTTTTTGGCAAGCTTGAGCTCGAACATCATTTATAGCCTTGGTTCGAGCTTGAGGCTTGAACATTTTAGATTTTACATTTGTTGTCAAGCCAAGTTAGAACACTTACAACTTGGCAAAACTCGACTAGTTTAGTCCTTAGATTCCAAAAAGCAAAAAAGAAAAAAAAAATTTGCTAAATGAACACTATAGTATAGTCCTCCTACAAAGTCTATTTTATTTTAACTGTCGTGTTATACATATAAGCTATTTTATAGAATTTTATACATAGCCCAAAAAAACAAATGAAATTGTTACTTCAACCATATTGTGGCTTGAAGTCACAATTTCAATTGTATTTTTTGACGGAGTAAAATTGTGTAAAATAGTTTATGTGCAACAAAAAGTAATTTTTTGTCCCCCCCCATAAAAAAAGAGGGTATGGTACTTACTAGTAGACAATTTGTTATATCAGGTTATTAAAATGTCACATTTGATGGTATCATTCTCACATTGTGCAGTTCTAGCATCACAATTGACAGTGCTTTTGTCACATTTGGTGGTTTTTTTTTTTATCGCATTTGACAATTTCATTTTCATATTGTATAGTTCCAACATCACATGTGACAGTTCTTTTGTTACATTTGGTGGTTCCTTTATTTTTTTTTTCTCATATTTGATGGTTCCATTCTCTTTTCATTTTTTTTTTTAATTTTTTTTCTTCATATTTGACGATTCCATTTGCAATTTATGCAGTTCTAGCATCATATTTGACAATATTTTTGTTATATTTGATGGTTCTCTTATTTTTTTTTTTTTATATTTGACGGTTTCATCCTCACATTATGTTGTACAAATATCAAATATAACTATATTTTTATCATATTCGGATAATTTCTTTATTTTTCCCCCCCACATTTAATAGTTTTGTCCTCACATTATATGACTCTAATATCACATGTCACTATTTTTAAGTTACCATTTATATTACAAGTAGCTATGCACCGCATTTCTATCATTTCGGTCAAAAAAAAAAAAAAAACAATGCACTAGGAATGGCAACGGGTCGGGTTCGGGCCGGGTTTTTTCATACCCGGACCCGATCCGCGGGCTAAGACCAGTAGCCCGAACCCGGCCCGTTTATTAACCTGGTTTTTTTTCCCGGGGCCCAGACCTGCCCCGCCGGGCTCCGCGGGCCTCGTTAAGCTCTGGCAAATTTGGGCCTAATCTAAGGCCCAAATCGCGGCCCAACCAAAAAAAAAAAAAAAAAAATTGGACTGAAGCCCAATTTTACTTTTTTTGATGAGAATTGAAGCCCAATTTTTTTTTTTGAGAATCCAGGCAGCAAACTTATTAACGTGGCCCAAATGCCAAATGCTAGGCAGCAACTTTTTTTGCCTACATTCAAGCATGCATATTCAAGCCTAAATAACGTCACGTTATTAACGTGGCCCAAATGCCAAATTAATCCAAATCATAGGCTACTAATTATAAATAAATAAATCACCTGTTAATTATAAATTCATAAATCAATAAACCATAACTAATATCATAAACCAATATATCATAGCTAAAATTATAAATCAATAAATCACCTAGCTAAGATAACCATTTAATCATAAATCAATAAAACATAGCTAAAATCACCTACTAAACATAAAAATAAAATAAATTCAACAAGTCCAAGAAATAAGTATTACAAGTCCAAAAAATTTAAAAACTACAAAATAAGTCCCACAAGTGACAAGTTTAGAATAATTACAAACCAAAAAATTAATTCAAGAAGTCTAAGAAATTAAAAAGGCTACTAAATTAATATAAAATCTAATCATCTACAGCTGTGACACAAGTCCCATCCTCTTCATTGGGCTCCCCATCATCAAGAATTGATTGAAATGTACAATCTCCAGACATAGTTAAAGAACCTACAACAACAATAAATTAAAAAAATAGAATAAACTTCATCAAATTATAACTAACAAATATTAAAAAAAAATGATTTTATAAGTACAAATTAGTCAATTGCTAACCATTGATTTCACTCCATAACCAATTCTGAGCACACATCATTGCCTCTATAGTCTTGGGATGAAGCCTACTACGGTGTGGACTTAACAGTCTCCCACTAGTGCTAAAGGCAGATTCTGAAGCAACAGTTGTCACAGGAATGGCTAAAATATCTCTTGCAATCCTTTGTAAAGTAGGATATTTGAGACCATTACTTTTCCACCATGCCAAAATATCAAAATCTTCACTCCTTTTCAACACCCCCTTATCAATGAAATGATCAAATTCTATTCTAGCACTCCCATGTTTCTTTGAACTACTTGAACTATTGTTCACAAATAAATCAAAAGATGACATTGACCCACTCAACCTAAATTTCATTTGTGCCACTTGATTTGAAGTACTTGTAGGCATATGAGAACTTCTTTCATTATCTACAGGGGACTCATCAATATCTCCATACTCATCAAGCAAATCATAACAAAGATTCTTGATTTTTTCAATCTCTAAATCAGAATTATCACCATAAATATTAGGATAATAAAACTCCAATAACTTCATCTTATACCTTAGATCCAGGATAGCAGCAACAACCATAACAACACTAACATTAGCCAAATAAGAATTAAACTTAGCAAGCATGCTTTCTGCCATCGTACTTATCATCTCATTTGAAGACAAACTCCATTCATTTAATGCAATTTTCAACTCACACACCAAAGTAAAATACATATTAGTTGTGGGATACTTACGACCAGAGAAAAACTCAGTCACACTATGAAACAACTCCAACCTCCCACAAATATCTTTGGCTACCTCCCAATCATGGTCATATGGAAAACAAGTATAAGATGTTTCACGTTTAGCCAAACGAAAGAAAACATCTTTATAAACCAATGCAATAGAAAGCATTAAGTAAGTTGAATTCCAACGTGTCTTACAATCTAAAACCAACTCTTTGGTGCATTGAATACGCAATTGGCGTGCATTTTCATCAAATTTTTGCCTCCTTTTTGGTGATCCAGTCCAATAAATCACACTATCACGAATCCTTTCAATACCATCACCAATAAGAGACAAACCATCTTGAACAATCAAATTCAAAATATGTGCAGCACACCTCATATGCAACATAGAGCCACCCAACATAAGAGAACTAGTATCAAGCTTATTCAAAAGAAGTCTTATCATGGCATCATTAGTACTATAATTATCAACAGTAATTGTGGACAACTTCCTATCAATGTTCCATTCTAAAAAACAATCAACAAGGACTTCAGCAAGGACATCTTTCGTGTGTGGAGAAGGAACATAAACAAGCCTAGAAAAATAATAGGAATAATTATAACATAACTTTATAAACATTCTATTTAACATAAAGTCTAAGTTTGATCAATAAACTCAATTCATAAATAAATAATAGATTTAGCATTCATAGATTAAAAAATTACCTTAAAACCCGGCTTTGCAATGTCCAAGTTTGATCAATAAAGTGAGCAGTAATGACCATGAACCCTCTCTTTTTGTTACTCGAAGTCCACATATCAGTTGTAATTGCCATCCTACTTCCATTCTTGTCTGTCATCTTCAAAGCTTTCTCCCTCTCATTCTCATAAATTTTAATAATGTCACTCTTCAAAGTATTTCTTGAGATAAGCTTAAACAAAGGTTGAAGAGACTTCACAAATACTCTAAACCCAAAGTGGTCAACTATTGAAAGTGGGTATTCATGTAGGATGACCATACGGGCAAGATTATTCCTCACTATGTTTTGATCAAATTGGTAAGCATTTAAACCCATTGTTCCATCCACCTTATTTTGTTGTCTAATTAACACTTGTTGTCGCATATCCCTTATATCTTTAAATTTTAACCGTGGACATCTTGCTAAATGATTACGCAAATGAGTTGTACCTTGACTAGAGTCGCCCAAGTAAAGCTTGCTACAATGATGGCATTCGGCTTTAAATTTTCCATTAACTTTCTTCCTTGTAAAATGCTCCCAAACATCTGAGGTAGTCTTTCTTTTTCTACCTGTATCCTTATCCTCATTTGTACCCTCTTGCTCTCCCTCTTCCCCTATCCCTTGACTCCCCTCTTGTTCCTCTAAGTCCTCTTCCACCAAGTCCACCACTGGGGATTTTGGACTCCTAATTTGTTCAAAAGTTTAGGAGTTAGAAATTCTATCAATCAAAACAAATATTCACAAATTCAATATTCATAGATTCATTATTACACATATTCACAAATTCTATCAATCAAAACAAATATTCACAAATTCAAACACTCACTCGTTGTTTAATGGGCATAAAGGTGATGGTGATCCTGAGGGTGAGTTGCCAGAAGGCGACAATGGCGAGGGTGATCGTGAAAATGGCGAAGGAGACCGCATAGCAGGCAAGGGACAACGTCCAGTTCCCGAGGGAGAGCCACTTGGCGAGGAAGAACCAGATTTGTTTGTCTCCCATCTCTATTTTAGGCATTACATTCACAACAAACACAAAAAACAATAAACAATTTCTTCCATTAAACAAACTATGCAGATATGAACAGCGGAACAGAAACACTATAAGTGAGGCATATATAATATATTTTGACTGAGTGATGTTAGGGATACTAAAACTTTATTACATAAAGCTTACAAATTGACGTGTCATCTAAAAAACAATTCATTAATTTATTAGGCGGGTGAAGCCCACCAATCAGATCCATGTACCATTAGTACAGTGCACGTGTAGTAAATTTGAAATAATTAAATACTATTAACTCCTGAAAAAAGAAAAGAAAAAGGAGCTTGCCTTCAGCTATCTAGTGCAAGGAAACATGAAAATAAGACTATAATATTTATAATAGTCTATAGAGATCTCACAGTAGGCCTCACTTAGAAACTAAACCTAATTTGAAAAAAATCTTTGCTCGTTGAGCTTGCTTTTCTCTTTGAACTTCTGTTATCCTGTGCTTCCTAAAGTATTTAATGGAGTCTTAGATTCAAGCATTTAATTGCAAGATTTTATAAATTGAAGCATAATTGCCAAAATTTCATAAATTGAAGGTAATTGTCAAAATTTCATGAGTTCTCTGTTGTTTCTATTATAAAACAAAAATACATATATAGAGTAAAATCCTAACAGAATTTAGAAAAAGATGAAATTCTTAAATATGAAAGGAAATAAATCTATTTCCTCATATGTTCTATTAAGCAAACTCTCTGGTAATTTTCCATCTTCAACTTTTATATAGAATATAATTAAATAATAGTTACAGAATGTACATTGTTTCAGTCAAATAATAGTTACATAAAAGGTATGGGAAAAAATTCTAGTCCCTAACATCACTCAATCAAAAACATTTCCATTTCACATAAACAATAGCAAGAGAAGGTAAGATATACCCATTTAACATTTTCACATAAACAAATCCAACAATCAGCAAGCAATACCCAGATCAAGAAAAACTGAAAAAGACTAAAACAATAGAGAGAGAGAGAGAGAGAGAGAGAGAGAGAGAGAGAGAGAGAGAGAGAGAGAGAGAGAGAGAGATTTGAGAAGTGTACCTGAGGAAGAGGAGGCGTGAGCTGCGTGGGCTATGTGGGCTGTGTGAGGAGGCGTGAGCCGTGAGGAAGAGCTGCGTGAGGAGCCGTGAGCCGTGAGGAAGAGCTGCGTGAGGAGCCGTGAGCCGTGAGGAAGAGCTGCGTGCTGCGTGAGCCGTGAGGTGTGAGGCCGTGTGAGGTAAAGTTTGGAGGTGTGAGGCCGTGTCACAGTGTGCAGGTGTGCTGAGTGTGTGTGCTGAGTAAGGCAACGCAGAGAGGGTGAGGTGGGATTGAAGGAGGCGTGAGTGAGAGTGAGTGGGCTTGGTGGCTGTGGCTGCTGCTCTACTGAAAGTGAAAATGAGGGCTAGGTTAGTTTAAGAGAGATATATATATATATCCTAGGGTTTTTCTGTAATTTTTTAACACCGGGTCAGGTTCGGGTCCAGGTTTCGGGCCGAGTTTTTGTAAAACCCGGACCAGACCCGGACCCGGATCGGGTTTTTTTTTTTAACCCATACTCGACTCTATTCCTTATCGGACCGGGTAAAATCCGGCCCATTAGGGTCGGGCCGGGCCGGGTACCCGCGGATCAGACTGAAATTGCCATGCCTACAATGCACCGCATTAACAGGTTAAAAAACTAAAAAGTATGCCACCTACTTTTTCCGGAACTAAACTGGTTTGGGGTGTAGCAATAAAAGCTGAGGCTAAAGTTTGAAACAAAGTTGGCCGCACTTCCCAATGTCTACCACTTTACAGCGCACGCATGTGTATTGGTTTTATCTTGTTCTCGCTTTTTCAAAGCCACGGCAGTTGCCTGGAAGGTCGGTTTCCTTGCTTTTATTTTTTTAATAAACAGTTTCGTTTCTTCTTTCCACTAATTACGGATGGCATGATTTTTTGTCTTAAGGGTCTGTTCGGTTGGAAGAGTGAAAAAGTGGAAGGATGGAAAATTGTGGAAGGATGGAAAATATTTAGTTTTCCCTCTTGTGTGTTAAGTTGGAGGAATGAAAAAGTGGGAGGATGGAAAACTCTTGTGTTCGGTTGGAGAGAAAAAGGGAAGGATGGAAAACGTAATTTATATAAATTGACTATTATACCCTTGTTACATAATACGTAAAAAATAGATTTATTTCTAATATTTAAATAATATAAAATTTATCACATCATATATATAAATTTATATTATTATAATGTAAAAATTAGATTAGGTTACGTTGGAAAAAAAAAAAACAACATTCAGTAATGTTGAAAAAAAAAAAAAAACAACAACATTGTTCAGTAACGTGAAAAGAAAAGGAAAAAAAAAAAAAAAAACAACAACAGCAACAACGTTGTTAACGTTGAAAAGAAAAAAAAAGTAAAACAAAGTTCAAGTCAACGTTGAAAGAAAAAGAAAAAAAAAAGAAGAAAAAAAAAACGTTGAAAAGAATAGGTGGAAGAGGGTATTTTTGTAAAAGTCCTACTACAGAACATTTTTCTCCAGATTTTCCTTCCGATTTGGAAGGAAAAAAAATGTGGGCTCAGAGAGAAAATTTTCTCTCGAGTTTTCCATCCTCCCTATTTTCCTTCCCCAAACGAACAGTGAAAAACATCATTTTTCACTCTATTTTTGATCCTTTATTTTCCATCCTTCCTATTTTCCTTCCAAACGAACGCACCCTTAGAATCTTATGTATAGGAAGTTTGGCTAGTGGGTGTCCATTGGCTTCTTCTAGCGTCCCATAGTCTCTTTGATTTCTGTCGTTGCTATAATTTTCTTGCTTCTTGCCAACTCCTTTTGAATACATGACTTTGTCTGTCTTAGAATCCTAACTCTAACTCGTTTCAGTATTGGTATGTACCAATGGCTTCCTCCACCACTCAAACCGCCCAATCATCTTTTTCTTCTCCTTGTTCCAAACCCCGACCGGAAAACGACGTTTTCCTCAATTTCAGAGGTGAAGATACCCGTGATAATTTTACGAACCATCTGTATCATGCTTTGAAAGGTAAAGGTTTTATCACCTTTAAGAATGATAAAGAACTTGAGTCAGGAAATCCCATTTCGCCGAAACTCTTGGACGCAATCGAGAAATCAAGAATAGCAGTCATAGTTTTCTCTAAAAACTACGTATCTTCACCTTGGTGCCTAGAAGAACTTGTAAAGATTGTTAAATGCATGAAGGGAGGATTGAGAGTGTTCCCTATTTACTATCATGTAGATCCTAGTCATGAGCGGCACCAGAATGAGACTTTTGCTGTGGCCTTTGAGGAACATGAAAAGCATCTCCAGGAGAACCTAGATCAGGTGCAGATATGGAGAGATGCTTTAAGAGTCGTGGCCAATCTCTCTGGAAAGATAGTAACGAATGGGTATCACTTGATCTTCTTCTATTGAGCGTTTTTTTATCTTTCTTGTTCTAACTGCAATACTTAATTTCCTAAAATGTAGATGTAGACTGTAGAGTGAGTCTTAAGGGAGTCAATTTCATACTTGAGTTCATTTTTGTTTGGCTCAGGGTATGAAATATTTCAATATCGGTTAATAGTGCAGTACTGTAATTTAAGGTTATTTTTTTGTGTATATATATATATATATATATATTTATAAACATATAATTTAAAATCCACATCTTTTGTAAACCTATTACATTAACCCAATAACCTGTTTTAAGTACCTTGAATAACATGTTTTATAATAATTTTTAATGTTTTAATTATATTTTACTGTATTAGTCAAAACATCAATTCTAGCCTAAACACCTAAAAAATCATTGTTGCAAGCCATACAACCTGATATTTAATGTAGTATATTTTAAAAGAGTAACTTAGGGCCAGAGTAATTTGTTGTAACCGATATTTAATTTATTATATTTTAAAAGAGTAACTTAGGGGCAGAGTAATTTGTTGTAACCGATATTTAATTTAGTATATTTTAAAAGAGTAACTTAGGTGCAGAGTAATTCATTGTAACTTAACTCGATTAATTCCTTCTCTTTCATCAATAAGAATCACTTTTAAATTTAAGTTATCTCTATTTAAGAGAGCAAAAGTTATAAGTTATCTCTATTTCAGAAAGCCAAATCAGAATTTCAATTAAATTTAAGTAGTTTTCTAAAAAATAAAAAATGGAAATCCATATCCAATAGTATAGTCCCTACAGATTCAAGTTTGCATCAAAAGCCATGTTTTTTGAGATGAACATGCAGAACACCAACTCTTACATCCCAATTGGTTTGTGTTGAAACAAAGATTTTTGTTATGTCTTTCTTATAGGCCTGAGACAGTTTATTGGAAAAATTGTTGACTGGATATTTACTGAATTGAAAGATAAAGGTTCAGTTGTTTATGAAGACGGTTTTGTTGGAATAGACTCTCGTGTTGACGAAATGAATTCATGTCTAGATATGAATTCGAATGATGTTCACTTTATTGGGATATGTGGGAAGAGTGGAATGGGCAAGACAACTCTTGCACGTGTGGTTTTTGACAAGATTTGTAATCAATTTGAAGCTTTTAGCTTTCTTGAAAATGTAGAAGAGGTTTGTAAAGCGCATGGCTTTGAGACTTTACAAGAGCAACTCCTTTGTGATATAAGTAAAGGAGCAATAAGGATGACAGATGTGTATAATGGAATCCAAGTGATTAGGAATGCACTACGTGATAAAAAGGTGCTTATTGTTCTTGATGATGTGTGTGATAAAAGACAATTAGAAACATTAGTAGGGAAGCGTGATTGGTTTGGTCCAAAATGTAGAGTCATTATTGTAAGTTCGTTTAGACCCCTGTAAAACTAGATTGTTTAACCTAATTAATTAACCAAGTGAATACTTAGGTTTGTTATTCAGATCTAGGTTAAAACAATAACAATCATATCAAGTAAAGCAGCAGAAAAATAAAAAACACAAAGATCTGATGACCCAAGAAAACCAAACTGGTAAAAAAACCTGGGGAGGATTTAACCTAGCTATCCTCAAGGTAAAATAGCAAATCCACTAGAAAGAATTGAAGTTAACACAATAGCGACTTAGACCACTAACATCCTATTGCTACCTGCCTGTAGGAAACTTACTACCACGACCACGTGATAGCTCCGAGACCACAGACTCCTTCTTTCTTTAAACTTTGCAAAACACAAACACCCACGTTTGTTACTTTGAGATCCTACTCAAAGGTTTAGCAACACAAACTCTCCTGTTTATGACTCCAAGACTACCCTTGAAGGTTTAGATCATCAACTCCTTTGATGACTAGAGAAGGCAGCAACTTCAGCTATACCGGATCTTGAGATTCTTCAAGGAACAACATTGGTAGAAGTTATAAGGGAGGTTTTAGGAACAAAACCCTAAATACAAAAGAGGCACACTCTTCTCTCTCTAAAAAGCCTTGTAAAAAACGTGCTTAGGGTTTCCTTTATATAGTGGTGAAGTAAATTTGAAACCCTAATCCTTAATGGGCTAGATCTGCTGTTTTGGCCAACTTAAAATTCTGCAGATACGACTTTCGATCAGTCGAGCCTGTTTTTCAATTGATCGAACCAGGCAATTTCTAAATTCTTCTTTCTGCAGCTTACATGTTCTTGTGTGCTCACGATTTGCCAATTGTTCTAAACTTTTAGAACCTAACAATCTCCCCCTTTGGCAATTCGTGACAAAACTTTCATACAAAATGAAATGTTAAAATACAAGAACAACCCAATACAATAAAATACCCAATTACATCATAAATCCCAATCTAAGACTCATAACCTAGAAGTTGCCAAGAAAAGGTAGAAGGTCTTGATTAGAATGCACCTGTCTTTCCTGAAACACTCAACAAACACATCACCGCATGTGTGGAAAGAAAGACATATAAACAATAATATGAAACAGAAATATAAAAACACAAATAAATTCTAACTCTCCCCCTAAGTTAGATACAACCAAAAAGTTTTTATATTCTCCCCCTAAACAAAACAAATTTATCTCCCCCTAAACAACACAAACAGGATTCCCACATTTCATCTATTTCTCTCCCTATTTGCCACGTATTGACAAAGACAACTCAAACAAAGAGTAAAGTGACAGTAAACATAAGAGAAAAAAAGAGATAGAAAATAGAGAGAACTCCCCCTATAAAGAGCAACAACTCCCCCTATAAACAACATAGGCCAAAAAAAAACTTTTCTCCCCCTATAGAAATAGGAAAAACAAAACAAGTTTTGGGGAAAATTTAGGAGGTGGGGAAAAATAAAAACACACAAACCTAAAAAAAATGAGTTGAGGATACACATGAAGAAAAATATTCTCTCTTTCAACAAATGCAAACTTGACACTAAGTGACCCATAAACAGTTGCATGAGTAGAGAGAATATTTGCACATTGATTATCCATCATATCTCTTAAGAAAAATATTTTATGTAGTTCACACATCAAGAAAAATAGCATATACTAAAATGTACAAAGGACTCAAAAATTAATCAATCAATTTTTAATTCAAGTTGAGTACCCAATTTAGCAAAGTGTATGCATGTTATGTGTGAAAACAATGTGAGATATGACTGCAAAACTGCAAGATGGACACAGAAAAACAATGCAACTCATGTGATTCCTAACCATAAATGATGCATGAAAAAATTTGGTCAAAAACTCTAAAAACTGAAAATTTTTCAGTTTCGATCGATCGAGCATCGATCGAATACCAATCGAGTCAGACAGAATCAAACCAAAAATTTTAATCGCAATTTCGATCGGTCGAAAAACACCCTCGATCGATCGAAAATCTGGAAAACTTAAATTTTTGAAAAACAGAGCAATTTTATGCAGAAACTCCTCAAAGCACAATATTTCATGAATGAAATGCATGAGTATAAGACTAAAAGTTTTTCAAAAACACATGAATGCAGCCCAGATCTTCCAAAATTAAGATTTTCAATCAATTTGTCCTTAAAACTCAAATTTTGCATCAAAATCAAGGAACATATAATCTTGGATGGCCACAACAAAATCACACACAATAACATGTACAAAGTTTAGCAAAAAGTAACTTTGTGCAGTGTGTGCAACTAGCAAAAACTTAAGAGACATGTGAGGTGATATGTGAATAGTAATCAATCACAAAGTTTACAAAATTCATCACATAAATTTGAAAGAGACTATCACCTAAAGAGTTACATCATATAACTCTCACATCTCCTAGAATAAAAGCTTGCAATCATGTAAGTTTCTTGATTTGCCTCATAATGTACGCACCAATTTTATTTAATTTAAATTCATTATAACTCAATAATGTACACACCAATTTTAACATTTAATCCGAGGCTACACCTTATGTTCTTTTTGTGCATGTGCTACATTTTTTCGAGCACAAAATCTTACGATATGCACTAAGGTGTTCATGATTGGCTAGTAAACAATGGTGAGATGGTTATTTATGTCTTTCTCAATAAGTTTAAGTCCAACAATCAAAGGCATGTGACTTCAAGATCAAGAAAACGTGATCAAAAACTATAAACAACTCCCACACAACATGCACTATAAAGCTTAAACTAGTAACGTGCAATAAAGAAGCTCATCCAAGCTAAACAAGGTACATAAACATGTTATGTAAAGATAATATGGCCAACCTTAATTATAAATCCAAGATATATAATACAAAACACATAAAAATATTTTTGGTTTAAAGAAATTTTATGACCAAAAACAAAAAGCAAACATTATGCTAAATGATTAAAAATGCAAATGCAATGCATGACAATGCTTAACTAAGCTATAGAGGGTACACAAACAAGAAATATCAATTTCTTAATTAACCCTTGAGTACATGTACAAACTAGTACATACTCACACAAAATCAAAAATAGCTTAACACTTATATAACACATACTTTTAATGTTTCTCCACAATATCAAGCATTTTCTAAATTAAGAGAGAGATATCAAAATTCATGTAATCCTCAAGAAAAATAAAGCTAGACACAAAATAAAATAGTTTTGTCTTTTTGAAATTTTTCAATGTTTTTGGATTTTTTTTTAATAAAAAAAAACAACTTAAAAAGAAAAACAACCAAAAACAGAAACAAAACATGTCCACAACTAATTGAAGGAATTAAATCAGGGACAAGTCAACAACACTCACCTTAGAGAATCTTTTCTCACCCATATAGCACGAGTCTTCAGCTTTGTAGGTGAAAATCCATGAGAAGCTGAGTGTATTTTAGGGATTACACCAATCTTCTGAGAAAGACTGAAATTCTGCAATTTCCTTTCACAAGCCAACAAGCTTAAATTTTTCAAAAGCATATGAAACAATTTATTTGGACTTATGGCAGGAGAAACATCATCACATATCCTAGATTGAAATACAGAATTTTTAAATTTCAATTTATGACAATTAGGACGAATGTGACCAGAAACACCACAAAAGTGACAAACAGAAACAAATTTGGGAACATCAGTATTCCTAACAGCAAATCTAGTCTCAGATTTTGGTTTTTGCCTCAACAAAGAATAATTTGGTCTAATATGACCAACAACACCACAAATGTGACAAGTAGGCACAAAAACAGATTTATTATGCACACTAGCAGTAGGTTTAGACATAGGTTTAGAAACTTCAACGTCTCTATCAGAACTTTTACCTTTGTCTAACCTAGCAAAATAAGCCTCTTCTTTATTATTCCTCTTGAAAGGAGGGATATAAACTTTTTCAGTTTTAGGCTTAAAAGAAACAGAAACATTTCTGTTATCAACAGCAGGCTTGGTACAAGTCAAATTTTCAATCTTAGCTTTACATTCAACTAACTCTTGTTCCAAGCTTCTCATCTTCTCATCTTGAGAGGAAATTTGATTTCTCAAAAATTCATTCTTTTTATTAGATTCATCTAATCTAACAATCAATTCCTCTTTTTCAAGATCAGCCAATTTTAACTCTTCCTTGAAATTCTTAGCAATTCTTATAGTTTTCAATAATTCCTTACGAAGAGTTTCAAAGGCATCAAAAAGATCAACAGAAACAACAGTGTCTTTCTTATTCAAATCATCACAATCAAAAACAGTAAGACACTTAAAATTATCCACGATAACAGGGATCAAGGATCAGCTCTTAGATCAAAAGATCTAACACAAAAGAGCTACCCGCTCTGATACCACTTGTAAGTTCGTTTAGACCCCTGTAAAACTAGATTGTTTAACCTAATTAATTAACCAAATGAATACTTAGGTTTATTATTCAGATCTAGGTTAAAACAATAACAATCATATCAAGTAAAGCAGCGAAAATATAAAGAAAACAAAGATCTGATGACCCAGGAAAACCAAACTGGTAAAAAAACCTGGGGAGGATTTAACCTAACTATCCTTAAGGTAAAATAGCAAATCCACTAGAAAGAATTGAAGTTTACACAATAGCGACTTAGACCACTAACATCCTATTGCTACCTACCTATAGGAAACTTACTACCACGACCACGTGATAGCTCCGAGACCACGGACTCCTTCTGTTAGGTTCTAAAGACTAGGATCTAATGTATTTAGAACTTCATTTTGTATGTTGGCAAACCATGATCAAAACAATGTTGAGTCGTGTGTTAGACTTGCTCAAAGTATGGGGTTTATTGTAAAGTTGGAATCGAGTTTTTATGCAGAATTACTTGTAACTTTCTGTGAGACTCGATCGATCGAAAATTAGACTCGATCGATCGAAAATCGCACAGAACGTTTTTCTGCAGAATTTTCCAACTCAGCCCAAGCCCGTTTTAATGTATAGGGTTTTATGTTTGCCCTAAGTATAAAAGGGAAAACCCTAGCCACGTTTTTAGAGTTCTTTAGAGTTCTGTTTTGCTGTGTTTGTGAATCTCATTGTGAGATCTAGAGGTGTTTACCTTCACATACACTTAGGGTTTACAAACTTGAGATTTATGTCAAGAGTTGTGTAGATCGTTACAGTTGCAGAATCAAAGAGCACAAAGATATACAAGCAGGTGCGCTTGTGGATTTGCTGAAGAATTCCGGAAAGAAGGAGTCCGTGGATCTCGGAGCTATCATGGGGTCATGGTAGTAAGTTTCCTACAGGCAGGTAGCAATATGACGTTAGTGGTCTAAGTCTATTGTGTAAACTTCAATTCTTTCATAGTGGATTCAGTTTACCTTGAGGATAGCTAGGTCAAATCCTCCCCAGGTTTTTACCGGTGTGGTTTCCTGGGTCATCATATCTTTGTGTTGTTTATTTTCCGCTGCTTTATTGTTTTTATATTTATTTGTGTTAACCTAGTTTAATTAAATTACCTAAGTTAATAACTTGGCTAATTCTCTAGGTTAATCTGTTGGGCTAAGGGGTCTAAACGAACTGACAAGTGGTATCAGAGCGGGTAGCTCTTCTGTTGTAGATCTTTTGATCTAAGAGTTGATCCTTGATCCCTGTTATCATGGAAAATTTGAAGTGTCTTTCTGCTCATGTTTGTGATGATTTGAATAAAAAGGACACTGTTGTTTCTGTTGATTTTATTGATGCCTTTGAAACTCTTCGTAAGGAATTATCTAAGTCTTTGAAAATTGCTAAGAAATTTAAGGAAGAGTTAAAATTGGCTAATCTTGAAAAAGAGGAATTGATTGTTAGATTAGATGAATCTAATAAAAAGAATGAATTTTTGAGAAATCAAATTTCCTCTCAAGATGAGAAGATGAAAAGCTTGGAACAAGAGTTAGCTAAATCCAAAGCTAAAATTGAAAATTTGACTAGTACCAAGCCTGCTGTTAATAACAGAAGTGTTTCTGTTTCTTTCAAGCCTAAAGCTGAAAAACTTTATATCCCTCCTTTCAAGAGGAATAATAAAGAAAAGGCTTATTTTGCTAGGTTAGACAAAGGTAAAAGTTCTGATGTTAACGCTGAAGTTTCTAAACCTAAGTCTAAACCTACTGTTAGTGAGCATAAGAAATCTGTTTTTGTGCCTACCTGTCACCTTTGTGGTGTTGTTGGTCATATTAGACCAAATTGTTCTTTGTTGAGGCAAAAACCAAAATCTGAGACTAGATTTGCTGTTAGGAATACTGATGTTCCTAAATTTGTTCCTGTTTGTCACTTTTGTGGTGTTTCCGGTCACATTCGTCCTAATTGTCATAAATTAAAATTTAAGCATTCTGTGTTTCAATCTAGGACATGTGATGATATTTCTCCTGCCATAAGTTCAAATAAATTGTTTCATATTCTTTTGAAAAATTTGAGCTTGTTGGCTTGTGAAAGGAATTTGCAGGATTTTAGTCTTTCTCAGAAGATTGGTGTAATTCCTCAAATACACTCTGCTTCACATGGATTTTCACCTACAAAGCCGAAGACTCGTGCTATATGGGTGAGAAAAGATTCTCTAAGGTGAGTGTTGCTAACTTGTCCCTGATTTAATTCTTTCAATTATTTGTGGACATGTTTTGTTTTTTTTTTGTTTTTGGTTGTTTTGTTGTTTAGGTTGTTTTTTTATAAAAAAAAATCCAAAAACATTGAAAAATTTCAAAAAGACAAAAATATTTTATTTTGTGTCTTGTTTTATTTTTTCTTGAGGATTACATGAATTATGATATCTCTCTTGATTTAGAACATGCTTGACATTGTGGAGAAACTTGAATAGCATGTGTTCTATAAGTCCTAAGCTATTTTTTATTTTGTGTGAGTATGTACTAGTTTATACATGTACTCATGGGTTAATTAAGAAATTGATATTTCTTGTTTGTGTACCCTCTATAGCTTAGTTAAGCACTGTCATGCGTTGCATTTGCATTTTTGTTCATTTAGAATAATGTGTGCTTTTTGTTTTTGGTCATAAATTTTTTTAAACCAAAAATATTTTTATGTGTTTTGTATTATATATCTTGGATTTATAATTAAGGTTGGCCATATTGTCTTTACATAACATGTTTATGTACTTTGTTTAGCTTGGATGAGCTTATTTATTGCACTTTACTAGCTGAAGTCTTTGTAGTGCATGTTGTGTGGGAAGATGTTTATAGTTTTTGATCACTTTGTCTTGATCTTGAAGTCACATGCCTTTGATTGTTGGACTTGAACTTATTGAGAAAGGCATAAATAACCATCTCACCACTGTTTACTAGCCAATCATGAACACCTTAGTGCATATCGTAAGATTTTGTGCTCGAGAAAGTGTAGCACATGCACAAAAAGAACATAAGGTGTAGCCTCTAATTAAAATTGGTGTGTACATTATTGGGCTATAATAATTTCACAATTCATAAAATTGGTGTGTACATTATCCCGGCTTTTATTAAGTTTCTAATCAATTAAATTGAATAATGAGGCAAATCAAGAAACTTACATGATTGCAAGCTTTTAATCTAGGAGATGTGAGAGTTATATGATGTAACTCTTTAGGTGATAGTCTCTTTCAAATTCTATGTGATGAATTTTGTAGACTTTGTGATTGATTACTATTCACATATCACCTCACATGTATTTCAAGCTTTTGCTAGTTGCACACACTACACAAAGTTATTCTTTGCTAAACTTTGTACATGTTATTGTGTGTGATTTTGTTGTGGCCATCCAAGATTATATGTTCCTTGATTTTGATGCAAAATTTGAGTTTTGAGAACAAATTGGTTGATAAACTTGTTTTTGGGAGATCTACGTTAAATTCATGTGTTTTTGAAAAACTTTCAGTCTCATACTCATGCATTTCATTCATGAAATACTATGCTTTGAGGAGTTTCTGCATAAAATTGTTCTGTTTTTCAAAAATTTGAGTTTTCCAGAATTTCGACCGATCGAAGCTATTTCTCGACCGATCGAAATTGCGATTAAAATTTTTGGTTTGATTCTGTCTGACTCGATTGGTGTTCGATTGATACTCGATCGATCGAAACTGAAAAATTTTCAGTTTTTAGAGTTTTTGACCAAATTTGTTCATGCATCATTTATGGTTAGGATTCACATGAGTTGCATTGTATTTTTCTGTGTCCATCTTGCAGTTTTGCAGTCATATCTCTCATTGTTTTCACACATACCATGCATACACTTTGCTTAATTGGGTACTCAACTTGATTTATAAATTGATTGATTAATTTTTTAGTTATGTACTTTTCTAGTATATGCTATTTTTATGTGTGAACTACAGAAAATATTTTTCTTAAGAGATATGATGGATAATAATGTGCAAATATTTTCTCTACTCATGCAACTATTTATGGGTCACATAGTGTCCAGTTTGCATTTATTGAAAGAGAGAATATTTTTCTTCATGTGTATCCTCAACTTATTTTTTTTTGGTCTGTGTGTTTTTGTTTTATCCCCACCTCCTAAACTTTTCCCTAAAACTGTTTTTCCCAAAACTTGTTTTGTCTCTTTGTTTATAGAGTTGAATTTTTTGTTCCCTTACTTCTCTATTTCCTCTTGTTCTCTGTTGAGTTGTTACTCTTTGTTTGAGTTATCTTTGTCAATACGTGACAAAAAGGGGGAGTTATGTTGAATTTGTGTGGAACATAACAGGAATGCTCTTTTTAGGAGGAGTTGAAATTATTTTTGGTATATCTAACTTAGGGGGAGAGTTAGTTTGCATATTTGTTGATTTACTGTTTTTCCTTTACACACATGCGTTTATGTGTTTGTTAAGCGTTACAGGAATATACAGGTTGTTTTCAGTCGAGCTGCTGTCTACCTTGCAACTGTTGGATAGTAGTTTAGGTTGAATTGTTAAGTGGCTATTTTTTTGTAATGGGCTTTTTCAATTTGTAACTTTGAGCATTTTGTTTAGTCTGTGTTTTGTCACGGATTGCCAAAGGGGGAGTTTGTTAGGTTCTAAAGACTAGGATCTAATGTATTTAGAACTTCATTTTGTATGTTGGCAAACCATGATCAAAACAATGTTGAGTCGTGTGTTAGACTTGCTCAAAGTATGGGGTTTATTGTAAAGTTGGAATCGAGTTTTTATGCAGAATTACTTGTAACTTTCTGTGAGACTCGATCGATCGAAAATTAGACTCGATCGATCGAAAATCGCACAGAACGTTTTTCTGCAGAATTTTCCAACTCAGCCCAAGCCCGTTTTAATGTATAGGGTTTTATGTTTGCCCTAAGTATAAAAGGAAAAACCCTAGCCACGTTTTTAGAGTTCTTTAGAGTTCTGTTTTGCTGTGTTTGTGAATCTCATTGTGAGATCTAGAGGTGTTTACCTTCACATACACTTAGGGTTTACAAACTTGAGATTTATGTCAAGAGTTGTGTAGATCGTTACAGTTGCAGAATCAAAGAGCACAAAGATATACAAGCAGGTGCGCTTGTGGATTTGCTGAAGAATTCCGGAAAGAAGGAGTCCGTGGATCTCGGAGCTATTATGGGGTCATGGTAGTAAGTTTCCTACAGGCAGGTAGCAATATGACGTTAGTGGTCTAAGTCTATTGTGTAAACTTCAATTCTTTCATAGTGGATTCAGTTTACCTTGAGGATAGCTAGGTCAAATCCTCCCCAGGTTTTTACCGGTGTGGTTTCCTGGGTCATCATATCTTTGTGTTGTTTATTTTCCGCTGCTTTATTGTTTTTATATTTATTTGTGTTAACCTAGTTTAATTAAATTACCTAAGTTAATAACTTGGCTAATTCTCTAGGTTAATCTGTTGGGCTAAGGGGTCTAAACGAACTGACACCTTCTTTCTTTAATCTTTGCAAAACACAAACACCCACGTTTGTGACTTTGAGATCCCACTCAAAGGTTTAGCAACACAAACTCTCCTGTTTGTGACTCTAAGACTACCCTTGAAGGTTTAGATCATCAGCTCCTTTGATGACTAGAGAAGGCAGCAACTTCAGCTATACCGGATCTTGAGATTCTTCAAGGAACAACACCGGTAGAAGTTATAAGAGAGGTTTTAGGAACAAAATCTTAAATACAAAAGAGGCACACTCTTCTCTCTCTAAAAAGCCTTGTAAAAAACGTGCTTAGGGTTTCCTTTATATAGTAGGAGAAGTAAATTTGAAACCCTAATCCTTAATGGACTAGAACTGCTGTTTGGGCCAACTTAAAATTCTGCAGATACGACTTTCGATCGGTCGAGCCTGTTTTTCGTTCGATCGAACCAGGCAATTTCTAAATTCTTCTTTCTGCAGCTTACATGTTCTTGTGTGCTCACGATTTGCCAATTGTTCTAAACTTTTAGAACCTAACAATTATAACTACTGAAGACAAACTTTTGTTGAAAAGCTATGAAATTCAGACTGTATGTAAGGCTAACGGACTCAATGATGACGAAGCTCAACAACTTTTTAGTCAAAATGCCTACCACAAAGCTCATTGTGAAAATTATTCATTGGATATGGGCAACGATTTTGTCACTTATGCTCAGGGCAGTCCTTTGCTTCTTAAAGTTTTGGGTTCCCATTTGTGTAAAAAAGAAAAAGAGGATTGGGAAAGTGCTCTAAATCAACTAAAAGCAATTCCTGATGAAAATATTCTAGAGAAACTTCGAATAGCTTTTAATGGACTGGGGGATTTGGAGAAAAGATTATTTTTGGATATTGCGTGTTTCTTTAAAGGAGAGGACCAGAATCGAGTAGCTGATATACTAGAATCAGTTTGCAACACGGACGATAGTATACAAAAGCTCATTGACAAATCTCTCATTACTATTGTAGGGGGGAAATTGTGCATGCATCATTTAATACAACAAATGGGTTGGGAAATTGTTTATGGGGAATCAATGGAGCTTGGAAGATGCAGCAGGTTGTGGCTTTGTGATGATGTCCTTGACGTATTAAAGAACAATATTGTAAGTGTATTATTATATAGACATAAATTTAGAGAAGTATAAAATTCTACCATTCACGCAAGTTTTTGCTGTATCTAGACTAATTTTATTATTCTTGGTTACTAGGGAACTGATCAAATTGAAGGCATGGTGCTAAATTTGACTCCATATGAAGAACAAGAAGAATTGAATGCTAAATCATTCTCAAAGATGACTAAACTAAGATATCTCAAAATTTGTAAGGCGCATCTTCCCTGTCTTAGTAATCTTTCCAATGAGTTACGATTGTTGGAATGGCATGAATATCCTTTGAAATCATTGCCAAAGAGTTTCCAGCCGCCTAAACTTGTTGAGCTTATTATGCATCGCAGCAGTATTAAGCGGAATTCAGTGTATGATTTTCAGTTGTAGAATTTTATTATTTATTATTATTATGTTCTGATTGCTTAATCTTCTATATTTACTTATTGTTTTATCTCAGAACTTACACAAGCTAAAGCTCATCGACCTTAGTGACTCTCAAAACTTATGCCAGACTCCTAACTTCAATGGATTGCCAAATATTGAAAGGTTGATATTTCAAGGTTGTACAGGATTGCATGCGTTGCACCCTTCTGTTGGAGGTCTTAAACGACTTATCCTATTAAATCTAAAAGACTGTAAGCGTCTTGAGAACCTTCCGCATGAGATCAACTTGAGTTCTCTTAAAATTTTAATTCTATCTGGCTGTTCAAAACTCAATAAGTTTCCAAAGATTGGGAGAAACATGACAAGCATGTTGGAGCTTTATTTGGACAGGACTGCCATAGAAGAACTACCATCATCAATCAAGCATCTAACTGGCTTGACTTCATTGAATCTTCAAGACTGCGAAAACCTTTCAAGTTTTCCAAGTGTTATTTGTAGTTTGATATTTCTTGAAATTCTCAGTCTATCAGGATGTAAGGGTCAACCGCCAAAAGCAAGGTATTTGAGTGGGCTCATTCCCACTTTATCCTCAATTGGTACTACCCTCACTCTTCCTTACACCTATCTCACTGATCGACAACCTGAACCAGAGCCCAACAGGCTGGTGTTGCCTGAGTCATTCTCGGAATTAAGCTCTTTAGTATCTCTAGATCTAAGTGGCTGTAATCTGTTGGACGGAGCTTTCCCTGATGATCTTAGCTACTTGTCCTCACTAACATCTCTGAACTTGAGGAACAATAATTTTACACGCTTACCTTGTAGCATTTCTCAGCTTTTAAATCTCAAACTTCTTTTCTTGGATCATTGTAGCAAGCTTCAATCATTGCCATATCTTCCATTAAGTACACAATTTGTTTCAGCACAAGGATGTACTTCACTTGAAAATTATTCAAATCAAGTTGTCGTTTGGACTTCGGATGCAGCAAGATTCACTTTTATTAATTGCCATGGCTTGGCTGATGATGAAGGTGGCAAAATTGCTGATGTGCCTTTGCTAAATATACCCTTCCAATCATTGTGGCAAAGATACATGGAGGTCTCTCTCTCTCTCTCTCTCTCTCTCTCTCTCTCTCTCTCTCATGTGCGTGCACGCATTGAACATCTTTTTTACTTGTCTTTTAATATTTTACAGGACCAAATTCATCAAGTTAAAGGCTTTTGCCTGGTTGTACCTCAAACTGAAATTTCAGAGTGGTTCAAAAGTAAGGAGTGCGGGTCATCTGTGCGAATCCAATTACCTTCTAATCTATTCAATAATAGAAGTTGGAAAGGGATCGCTCTATGTATCATTTTTGTAGTCCCTCCAAGTTTGAAAGATGTTTCTCCTGGTCAGGATTCAAAATACTTCCATGAATTTATTTGTCATTTCGACATGGATAGCGTTTCTTTAAATTGTCCCCTAGTCCTTAAGGTTCCTAAGGAAACATTTGTTGGTTCATTTGGACTTTGGCTATACATATCACATGCGAGGTTTACAGAACATTCTGACGAAGGGAGTTTCATTGGCTTTGTGATTAGACCCACAAGGCTGGATATTAAGATTAAAATGTGTGGTGCATGTATTCTATATGAGCAAGATATGATAGAATTTGTACAAAACTCAAGGCAAGAAAATTTCAGGAGCTGTAATGACCTCAGTCGAGGTCATAAAAAATTCATAGAAGATCATATGAGCAGTTCCTAAAGCTCTGATCCCAAGCTAAAACACAAGCTCAATTCACTGCTTTCAATATTGTATCAGGTCTCTTCTTACATCTGAGGAAACTCCATTTTACCTAAAAACTTAAAGGTTTAGGGCCAATTATGTTATGTTAATTCCTAAATTTATCAACTTTTTCTCTATATGAGACTTTAATTCACACGTGTTTATCCAACGCTTCAACTCAGTGGTTGTGAAAAAAGTTGTAAAAAATTTTGTCTCTAAACTAATTACAATTATTTTGTCAACTCATTTATCAACTAATTTTGTCTCTAAACTAATTATTTTTGTATATGTTTTTCTCTCTCACCATTCTATTGAACATTTGAGAACCATACAGTTATGTATTTTACAGGTAGATCGGGCGCGAAACCATTTGTATGATTATATCTTTCATCAGAGTCCCCGTCCACCACGCTGGTTCGCTTGTAAAAAACTTGGTCCCTCCATAGAAATGCAGTTGCCGCCAGATGTACTTGATAATTCAAAATGGTTGGGGTTTACTATATATGCTTTGTATGCTATTCAAATGCAACAAGCTGGTTTCAGTTACAAGCTGGATTTAACAATTTTTCTTCTCTCTAGTGTAGAAGTTTCTTTGGCACCTTACATGGTCTTTCCCCTCTCTAGAGACGTTTCTGACAAGTCACAACAAGGTTCACAACGACTTGTGTTATTTTACATACCATGCCGGGTTTTTCAGTTGAATCAGTGTAATCACATTGGGGCTTTATTTAAAAGTGGTGACACAGCTGTGCAATTTGAATCGTGTGGAATCCGTCTTGTATATGAGCAAAATGTCGTAGAGTTTGTGCAAGCACTTGTTGAGTATATGAACATGTTAGGGAGTCCAGATTCCAATCACCAATCTTTCTGCAAACAACTTTCACATCAACTTGGAATGTTGCAAGACTGCAACCATGAAAAAGATTATTGTTGCCCTTTCTTACCAGAAAGGTTAAAATTAACCGGACAAGTATTTTGTTCCCACACTTAAATGCAATAGGTATGAAATTTGTTTTTTGATAGTTGCAGGATGCCTAACCCCATGCGAATGCTTCTACGAAATAATGAAACTATACAAGAGGAGTCTACTTCACGGGAAACATTTTCAAATCAAGTAATTGCTGCAGGCACTTCGAAAAATTCAAGTCCAGGCTCTATTAATTTAGGCATATCATTTGGAAATGGGCAATGTGGAAGTAAGATGTCAGGCAGCCGTGAACGTTGGTTTAAACCATGTTTACAGGTCTCTCTCTTTCTCATATGTATCTATATCTACATCTATATCTATATCAATATAATATTTAAAATCTTTTGCCAGCATCTCGAGACCACCTCAAAGAATTTTTCTGTGTAATAACCTTACACCCTAGGGGTTAGACACTCAAAGAGATTTGAATGCCTTCGTTTCAATATAATAATAAAAATTTAAAAGTTGAAGTATAGTATTTATTTTTGTTATGCTCATATTGAGGCACGTCAGCGGTTATATCATCATTTTCTTTCCATCATTTAAATAAAAATATATAAAAATTAATGTATGCAATAATGTATTATGCCTTTATACATTCTAAAATCTAATTATAATTTACCAATCATGATATTATCATCATTTTTTACTACCACGTGTTTGCACATTCTTAAACCCTAAATGTAACTTATAATAGAAAATACATGTAATATAATTGTGCCACATCATCCACTTATTTTCAACATTTTCTTTCTCTTTTAAAACTTTTCTTCTCCCTATTCTTAAAAAAAAAAAAAAAAAACTCTCTTCTTCTCCTTATTAGTCCACACCTATCTACTATAACACTTTCTCCAACCCTTCCATTTCTTCTTTGCCTCCTTATCACCCCCACTACGCTATACTTTACCGTTAACATTTCTTTGATAGTTTCTATTGATGTCCAATTTTGCAAATCCACAGCCAAAAGCCCATGTGGAAGAAAGCCCAATGAAAAACAACGGCCCAAAGAGCAAAAGGGGTCCAAAGAAAGAAATGCAAGGGAAATGATCCATAGAGGAATACAAATTTGCAGCAAGATGCAGCTTTGCAGCAGGATGCAGCTTTGCCGCAGAATGCAGTTCTCTGGCAGAATGGCTTCGGCAGATGAAGACAAATTGGGCCCAGATCCAATTAACATTATTTGGCTCGCAAAGGCCCAAATCCCTTCGTATAAAAAAGATAGGCATGAAAAACTAATATTAAGAAGCATGGTGAGAAGAAACAAGGAACGGCAGGAAGTGTCAGCAACAAGAAACGCGTGATTGAAAAGCCAAACTAAAGGAAATGACAAACACAGCAGGAAACGCATGAAGGAACAAGACAAAAACATGCAGCAAAACAAAACAAAGCTAATCTGCTACGGCAGAAGCGGCGTGGGAACGAAAGAAGAGAAAAGCAGAAGATAGTGAAGCAATCACACAAGGGCCGGAGCTCCACCAACCTGTACCCAGCCAATACAAGGGAGGTGGACCCACGGTCAAGGGGATTCAGAGGGTGTGGTTTGGTGGTGGGGGGAAAAGGGGGTCTATATTTGGTTTCCTGCCATGACTTCTTTTGGAAAGATATCCTGCTCGGATGGTATCTTACCCAAAAGAAGTAATAAATGGTTGGGACCATTTGATGCATGCCATAGAGCTAGGTAGTGAGGTAACCCAATACTTATCCATTTAAACCAAGAGGTAGAGGCATACAGCAGGAACAAACAAAAGAGAATTTTGTCGTGAAATAGCGGTGCAGCAGACATGTACTGAGCCATAGCAGTGGTCGGGGCAACTAACGGGTTAGTGGGTAGTCCTAAAGAGATGTCCACAACAAACCAAAAGTAGTTGGTGAAACCCTAGGGGTAAAAGGGAGAAATCCCACTGAATTAGCTCACTATAAAAGGAGGAAGAAGCACCAGAAAATGGGGAAACAAGCCACGGTAGGAGAGTAGTAAAAAACTAAGAGAGACCCAATGGGGGAAAGAAAGAAAGAAAGAAATGAAGTGGTAAAACGAAGAGAGAAAACACGGCAGGAATAGGGGCATGCATCAATGGACCATCTTTTCCCTCCCTCTTAGCAAACCCACTCTTTGAAGTCTCCAAAAGTAATAGCCAGTAGCCATTTAGGCCTGTTCTCCAAAATGCACAACTTTTATGGCAAAAGCCTATGATAAGGTTATTCAAGTTGGGGTTTGGGTTCCTTCTTGGTTTACTTATTCTATAGGAAGATTCAAAACTTGTTTTGGTTGCAAATGTGTTTGATTTCTCTCATTATAACTTATGTCTGCTGCATTTAGTCATTCTGTCGTAGTACATTTTTTATCACGTTTGCTGCATCAGTTGTCCTGCTGTGGTATCTTTACTTGCTATACTGGTCATTCTGCTGTAGCACCCTTTTATTACATTCACCGTATTCAACCTTTCCTGCTGAAACTTTCTTCTTTATTTGTTATTACGTGTTTTACTTTTGACTCATTATCCTGCCATAAGTATATATACATATATCTTGTTTTTCATGTTCTGCAAAATATATATTAATACGTATAAGTAGATTTACGAATATATGTATGTATATATTTGAGAATATGCTAACCCATGTAAGCTAACATTTGCTTGATTGGCATTTTCTTTGGGTTTTAGATTTGTTTATGTGCAGGAAGTAAGAAACAATATTTCTGCAGTAAAAGAAATGAAGAGTAGTCACCCAGGTTGCACGGCAAAAGGCTTTACTACACGGCAGGAGGCTTTACTACACAGCAGACAGCTTGCTGCACAGCAAACAGCTTGCTGCACATCAGACAGTTTACTACATAGAGTTTTGCTGCACGGCAGAAAAGTCATATCTACGGCAGAAAACTGGAGAAAAATTCCTGTTGCGGCAGAAACAAAGGATAAGCACAGCAGACAGCTTACTGCACAGAGTTTTGCTACACGGCTGGAAAGTCAGATCTACGGCAAAAGTTGGAGGAAAATTCCTTATGCGGCAGGAACAGAGGATAAGCCCAGCAGAAAGCTTTATTGCACAGCAAACAGCTTTATTGCACAGCACACAGCAAACAGCTTTATTGCACAGCAAACAGCTTTATTGCACAGCAGACAGTTTACTACACAGAGTTTTGCTGCACGGCAGGAAAGTCAGATCTGCGCCAGAAGCTGGAGGAAAAGTTCCTTCTGCAGCAGAAACAAAGGATGAGCCCACTTTGTAGCGTCTCCCCTTGGACTTGGACTCAATGTTTGCGCACAAACCGGCAGCGGTTGAATGGTACTTTGGAGCCCATTCCGCAAAGCGCCGGGCCCGACTTCCTTCTTAGAAAAAGAAACGTGAAAAGAACCCCTGACACCACCTAATATTTGGACTCTTCTTTTTCTCCATCTTATTTTGTATAAATTTGGTGTCATTTCTCCCATTTATTCCATATTTTTCTCACAAAAAAGTGAGCTCTCTCTCTGTCTCTCTCTCTCTCTCTCTTTTTAAAAAACTTTCTTTTGGTGGATTTTTGTTCTTTCTTATAACTCTAATTTAGGTTGAAGGTTTTTTATTTTATTTTTGAAGATTTGATAACGTCTCTATGGTTTTAGCCTCACGTTCAATGCAATGAAGGTGATCTTTGTGTTTAGAGTACTCAACCTCTCAAGGATGTTCAATTAGAGAGGGTTAGAAGACTAGGATTCATTCTCTCAATGTTTTTCTTGGTGTTTTAGTGGTCGTCTTCCTTCTCATCAAATTAGGATTTTATACAAGTAGGAACGAGAGGGAATGGTAAGACTTCATATAAATTGTCAACTATATCCCTCTTTTGTTCAATTTAAAGAAACAAATATAAATTGACATTATAAAAGAAACATTGATACTTTTAATTTTTTTTTTTTAATAAAAAGGAAACCCTCCCCTTTTCTTCTAAATTTCCCAAATTTGGAGATTTAGAAATTTGAGGGGTATGGCTAGGTATCTTTTCCTTCCAAATCCTCTCAAACCCATTCTCTCTCTTTAAAATTATAAAAATAAAATCAAACAATGTTTTATTTTATTTTTTTGTTTTTGTTTTGAGAAATCTAAAATCAATCAAGGTTAATTAAACACCTCCATCCTCTTCGCTGCAGTTTAATCTCTTTACCCCTTAGACAAACCCAATGTAAATGCTTTTGACCAAGTATGACTACACATAGTACATGGAATATTGGTTTCGTAGTAGTAGATACAAAGATGAAGGGTTGTAAGACTTGATGATCAAAAGATACTAAAGAGTAAGAACTTTTGATATAATTGTATCAATAATTTATAAAGATTGAGAGAGTGAAGGGGCAACACATTTGTTAGGTTCTAAGAATTAGAGTATTGTGTGATTCTAAAATATCTATTAAGTGGAAATGAAAATTTTGTAAGACATCTATAAGACGTGCTATATTCAATGATACTAGTTGTTGGATTGCTAAGGGGCAACACATTTGTTAGGTTCTAAGAATTAGGAACTAATGTATTAGAACTTCAATTTGTAATGTTGGCAAACCATGATCAAAACAATGTTTAGTCTTGTGTAAGACTTGCTCAAAGTATGGCTTTTTATGTAAAGTTGGAATTGAGTTTTATGCAGAATTACTGTTCACTTTCTGTCTGACTCGATCGATCGAAAATTAGACTCGATCGATCGAAAGTCGTGCAGATTGTTTTTCTGCAGATTTTTTCCAACTCAGCCCTAGCCCACTTAATGTATAGGGTTTTATGTTTTGCCCTAAGTATATAAGGGAAAACCCTAGCCACGTTTTTAGAGTTCTGTTTTGCTGTGTTTGTGAATCTCATTGTGAGATCTAGAGGTGTTTACCTTCACATACACTTAGGGTTTACAAACTCAAGACTTATGTTTAGAGCTTGGTAAATCAAACAGTTGCAGAATCAAAGATCTTAAACAAATACAAGCAGGTGCGCTTGTGGATTGCTGAAGAATTCAAGAAAGAAGGAGTCTGTGGATTCGGAGCTGTCACGTGGTCGTGGTAGTAAGTTTCCTACACTTGGGTAGCAATAGGATGTTAGTGGTCTAAGTCTTATTGTGTAAACTTCAATTCTTTCATAGTGGATTCAGTTTACCTTGAGGATAGCTAGGTTAAATCCTCCCTAGGTTTTTTACCGGTTTGGTTTTACTGAGTCATCATATCTTTGTGTTCTTTATTTTTCGCTGCTTTATTGTTTTTGATATATTTGTGTTAACCTAGTTTTGTTTAAATTACCTAAGTTAATCACTTGGCTAATTCTCTAGGTTAATCTGTTGGGTTTAAGGGGTCTAAACAAACTGACAAGTGGTATCAGAGCGGGTAGCTTTTGTTTTTGATCCTTTGATCTTTTAGCTGATCCTTGACCCCTGTTGTCATGGAACACGGACACTCTTTTGTTGTTCCACCTCACTTTGATGGAAACAACTATGCTTATTGGAAAGTAAGGATGAAAGCATTCCTGAAATCCATTGATGAGAGAGTTTGGAATTCCGTTGAGTACGGATGGGAGAAGCCCACTACTCTTGTGAGTGAGTGGCAAACTTCTCAAAAGGAGGCAGCCGCTTTCAATAGCAAAGCTATGAATGCTATTTTTAATGCTGTTTCCATGGAGGAATTTAAGAGAATCTCTAATGTTGGGGTTGCTCATACTGCTTGGAAAATCCTTCAGACTGTGCATGAAGGCACAAAGGCAGTTAAAATAAATAAATTGCAGCAATTAACCTCTAGATTTGAAAGCATTAGAATGAATGATGATGAATCTTTTGATGAATTCTATGCTAAATTGAATGATATTGTTAATTCTGCTTATAATTTGGGTGAAATCTATGATCAATCTAAAATTGTTAGGAAGATTCTTAGATCTTTGACTGAGGATTTTAGACCCAAAGTGACTGCCATCACTGAGAGCAAGGATGTGGACTCCATCCCCGTTGATGAACTTGTAGGATCTCTTCAGTCCTATGAGTTAGACCTCCCTAAGACTAACAAATCCAAATCAATGGCTCTTAAGTTTGTTGATGATGTTGAGGATGGTGGATTTGATGATGAACTCTCTGCTACAGAGATTGCCTATCTTGCCAAAAACTTTAGAAACTTTCTTAGGAACAATAACAGAAGGGCAAGAGGCGAGAACACTGTTGAACCTAGAAATTTCAAGAGGAATGATCCCACTAAGGTAAATAACACTGAAAAACCTAAGGAGAAAGTAGGTCAGCCTTCTAATAATTCTTTGGGACAACAATGTTATGGTTGTCAAGGGTATGGTCATTTAAAGTCTGAATGTCCTACATACTTGAGGTCTAAGGGTAAGGCTATGGCTGTAACCCTTAGTGATGATGAAGTTTCCGACAATGAATCTGCCAGTGATGAGGATGGAAACTTCATTGCTTTCACTGCTACTACTGTAATTAATGAAAGCATGTCTGTTGAAGAGAACCCTTCTGAAGGGGAACTCTCTGAGGATGCAGATTTACAAGAAGCCTACAATAAACTTTGTAAAGTTGCTGCAAAGGATGCCATGAATGTTGATTTAGGCTTGAAGAAAATTGCATCTTTGGAACTTGAAAGAAAAATTTACTTGTAAAATTGTTTGATGCAAATGAGCTTTTGAATAATGTGAAAACTGAGAACATGCTTTTACTTGATAAAGTTAAATGTTTGGAACTTGATTTATCTGTTGCTAGAGAACAAACTAATAGGTCTGCAAGCTCCAAACTTGATCACATGCTGAGTGTTCAAAAGTCTCATTCTGATAAAACTGGTTTAGGTTTTGTGGATAGCATCTCTGTGCCTGAACCTTCTTCCACTAAATTTGTCCCGTCTTCTGAACCTCCTAAGAGTGAGATTGTAAAACCCTTGGTGAGTGAACCTGTCAAACCTATAGATGTTACTCCACCTAGAAAGACTAGGGTTGATCTTCAAGCTTCTCATTCTAGAGCTTTTACTTCTACTAAGGGCAAGTTGCATGATAAGCCTGCATGGGTTTGTCATTTTTGTGGAAAGCCTGGACACATTCGTCCAAATTGTTTTAAGTTGCAAGCTGCTAAGCGAGCAAATAAAACTAAAGTACCTGAGCCTCAAGCTCATGATCCTATGGTACTTATTGGTGAATTGGTAAAGGCGCTAAACCTTTATTCCAATCCTGGAGTTGGTCAAAATTCTAAGATGAATCATAACTCCAATGCAAGAATTGCATCTAAAAAGTTTTGGATGCAAAAGGCTCAACCTAATTGAGTCTGTCTGAAATGGTCCTTGTGCTTCATTGCTCTATCTTTTGTGACCTTTGCTTCTAGGATTTGCATTGCATAATATTCATGCATTTCATTCTAGGATTTTTTTTATATAAAAAATTTAAAAAAAAAATTTCAAATTGTGTTTTTGCAATTTCTTTCTTGAATCTGAAGACAAGGTTGGTCAATCAAATTTTGCATAACATGCTTATGTACCTTGTTTAGCTTTGATGCACTTATGGCGATTGCACTTTACTAGCTAAAGTTTTGTTGTGTATGTTGTGTGGGAAGATGCTATACTTGTTGATCACATGATCTTGATCTTGAAGTCTCATGTCTTTGATTGTCGGACTTGTTCTTATTGAGAAAGGCATAAATAACCATCTCACCACTGTTTATTAGCCAATTATGAACACCTTAGTGCATATCGTAAGATTTTGTGCTCGAGAAAGTGTAGCACATGCACAAAAAGAACATAAGGTGTAGCCTCTATTAAAATTGGTGTGTACATTATTGGGCTATAATAATTTCACAATTCATAAAATTGGTGTGTACATTATCCCGGCTTTTATTAAGTTTCTAATCAATTAAATTGAATAATGAGGCAAATCAAGAAACTTACATGGTTGCAAGCTTTTATTCTAGGAGATGTGAGAGTTATATGATGTAACTCTTTAAGTAATAGTCTCTTTCAAATTCATGTGATGGATTTTGTAGAAATTGTGATTGATCAATATGTGCATATCACCTTACATGTTTCTCTTGCTTATGCTAATTGCACACACTACACAAGTTATTCTTTGCTAAACTGTGTACATGATATTGTGTGTGTTTTTGGCCTGACCAACCAAGTTTGAAATTTTCTGGAAATTGTTGCAAAACATGTTTGCTTGCTTGATTGATTGAGGAAGATTATGAGAAAAGCTTAATCTGAGAGATCTGGGTTGAAAACATGGGTTTTTGGAAAAACATTTCATCTCATACTCATGCATCTTTTTCATAAAAGTTAATTCTTTGAGGAGTTTTTAAGCTAATTTGATTCAATTTTCAAAAATTCAATTTTTCCAGATTTTCGATCGATCGAGTTTGTTTTTCGATCGATCGAAAATGTTTTTAAAATCTCTCTAAAGTATCTGTGTGTTTCGATCGGTTCTCGATTGATACTGGATCAATCGAAGGATTTTCGACCGATCGAATATGTTTTTCGATCGATCGAAAATCGGGATGACTGTTTTTAAAAAGGTCTTTTTCACGTGACTTTTCACTTTTCAAATCTTTTTCAAAACCTTTTTTCTCCCTACCAACCGGTCAAGCCTTTTTTCTTGGAGAATTTGTCGTTTTCCTCCGATCTTTTTGCATAATCTCTCTCTCCCAAGACTGGTAAGTCTTTTATGCCCTTTCTTTTGCTTTTATTTTCATGTTTCATGCATTAATTCATGCATTTTTGGGGTATTTTCGCCATTTTAGTTTTTGGTATTTTTGAAGTGATTTTTGGCTCTTTCTTTTTCAAAAGAATCATGGGTTTTTGTGGGGACACTGTATCTAAGCACTATATGTGGTTTAATTTGATTAATTTGGTGATTTGTGGAATTTTTGAATTTCTAGGACTTGAAATTGGGGATTTTGGGGTTTTTGTTCAATTTGATTTAAATTGATAAAATTGGCTTGTTAGATTGATTAATTTGATCATTATATTGTGTTAATTAACTGTTGTGATGATCAATTTCTCAATTTGTTGTGTTTTGAAAATTGGTTTTTCCAAAATTGGGTATTTTTGATATAAAATTCTATGCTCACGCCAATTTAGTTAATTTGAATCATAATTGATCTATGTCACTGCATTAGTTCATGCATCATTTGCATATTTTGTTCATGCATCATATAGATTTGTTTTTTCTATATTTTTATGCTGTGCTAACTTGCAATCTGCCCTTGGTATTTGGTTGTGCTCTTCTCTTTTTGTGTCTCTCCTTTCTTTCCTTAGCACTATGCCTAGGAAAACTAGAGCCCATAGGACTTCTGTTCCTTCACCTTCTTTTGATATTGAGCTGTTCCCTAGTGAGAAGAACCAAGAGACCTATGAGACCCTGAACCTTAGGCGTCATATCTGGGCTGAGTGTAGGGTCATACTAGATGAGGTAGATCCTAAGGTGAGACGTAACTTTGAGCGTCGTGGTTGGTTATCTTTGCTCGAGTATGAGCATTCTCCTCCTCCTGCCACCTTGATTAGAGAGTTCTGTTCGAACCTCTCTATTCACATCTATGATACCAACACCTTGGTTAAAGTTTGGTTACGAGGTGTAGAGTATCGCATTACCCCTACGGTTGTGTCAGATGCTCTTGGGGTACCCATTGTTGACCATCCTGTTTTTCCTTATGAGGAGTCTCCGCCTCTTGATGACGTGTTGTCATACATCACTGGGTCTTCTATCCAGTGGGGTTCTGATCCTCGGATCACTTCTGCTGAGCTTTCCGAGCTTCACTATCTTTTCTTTAGGATAGCGTGTCATTCTTTGTGGCCTATTTCTCATGTTCACACCATCCCTCTTGAGCGATGTGTGTTTTTGTATGCCCTGGTTACTGATGCTCCTATCAGTTTTCCTCATTTGTTCCTTCGTTCTTTGAACGAGGTTCATCGGTCTAGTTCTACGGCTCATGCGTTATTCTTTTCCGTTTTTATTCATAGGATTCTCCTTCTTCTTGGTTTAGGTGATTTTCCTGCGTCTAAGCCTGTTCATGTTATTGCTCCTATAGGTGCTACCTTTTTGAGGCAAAGGGCTGCTCAACTTTGAGCTAGCTCTAAGCGTCCTAGGGTAGAGCCTTTCGGTGTCACTCCACCCCCTTCTTCTTCTACAGATACTCCTGCAGCTGGGACGTCTTCTGATCCTGCTGTTGCTGCTACTGCTGATGTTCCTCCACCGTTTGATGAGGTTTCTGATCTTCGTCGAACTCTTGATACTGTCGTGACCGTTCAGGCGGCTCATGGTCAGCTTTTGGTGGACATCCTTGATGAGCTACGTGCTTTGCGAGCGGACTTGGCGAGTTCTCGTCATTCTCCTCCACCTCCTTTTGATGATGAGTGAGTGTCCTTTGGCAATTCGTCACAAAAAGGGGGAGTGCATTTTATTGTGTAGTTCTTATGTATCTAGGAGATTTTGTTTGTGGAGATTTTCATTTTAGGGGGAGTTTTGTACTTAGTAGTGATACTGCGGAGCTTGTGGAGTTATTAGATTGTATCTAGGCGCTTCACTGTGTATTTCTTTTTTAGCTCTTGTTTAGGAGATATTTTTGTTGAGATACATTTTGATGTATATGTTTCTTGTTTCACTATGCTACTCTGCTTATTGATCTATATTTATGATATTATTCATGATATATGTCTTTATTTTGTGTCATGTGAAATCAAGAAGATTTTTTGTATATATTTCCTGTTTTTTCCACACATGCGTTTATGTGTTTGTTAAGTGTTACAGGAATATACAGGTTGATTCAGTCGTGCTGCTGTCTATTTTGCAACTGTTATGTAGTAGTTAGGTTGAATTATTTAGGTGGCTTTTATTTTGTAATGGGCTGTTTCATTTTGTAAACTTTGAGCTTTTGTTAAGTCTGTGTTTTGTCACAGATTGCCAAAGGGGGAGTTTGTTAGGTTCTAAGAATTAGGAACTAATGTATTAGAACTTCAATTTGTAATGTTGGCAAACCATGATCAAAACAATGTTTAGTCTTATGTAAGACTTGCTCAAAGTATGGCTTTTTATGTAAAGTTGGAATCGAGTTTTATGCAGAATTACTGTTCACTTTCTGTCTGACTCGATCGATCGAAAATTAGACTCGATCGATCGAAAGTCGTGCAGATTGTTTTTCTGTAGATTTTTTCCAACTCAGCCCTAGCCCACTTAATGTATAGGGTTTTATGTTTTGCCCTAAGTATATAAGGGAAAACCCTAGCCACGTTTTTAAAGTTCTGTTTTGATGTGTTTGTGAATCTCATTGTGAGATCTAGAGGTGTTTACCTTCACATACACTTAGGGTTTACAAACTCAAGACTTATGTTTAGAGCTTGGTAAATCAAACAGTTGCAGAATCAAAGATCTTAAAGAAATACAAGCAGGTGCGCTTGTGGATTGCTGAAGAATTCAAGAAAGAAGGAGTCTGTGGATCTCGGAGCTGTCACGTGGTCGTGGTAGTAAGTTTTCTACACTTGGGTAGTAATAGGATGTTAGTGGTCTAAGTCTTATTGTGTAAACTTCGATTCTTTCATAGTGGATTCAGTTTACCTTGAGGATAGCTAGGTTAAATCCTCCCCAGGTTTTTTACAGATTTGGTTTTCCTGGGTCATCATATCTTTGTGTTCTTTATTTTCCGCTGCTTTATTGTTTTTGATATATTTGTGTTAACCTAGTTTTGTTTAAATTACCTAAGTTAATCACTTGGCTAATTCTCTAGGTTAATCTGTTGGGTTTAAGGGGTCTAAACGAACTGACAACATTCGTGAAATGAATGTAATCAAAATTAAAAATATTAAGATGGATAAATGTAAATATAAGAAAAGATAGGATTTAAAATGAGAAGAGTCGATTAAAGATAAGGGTGGTCCCCTATAATAGATGAGGGACAGTTGCTTGAAATGGTTTGATTATGTGCAAAGGGAAGTGATTAATGCACTAGTGAAAAACAACTTAAGACAAATGAACAAAAAGAAGGTAGAGAAAGACCTAAAATAAAGAAATAGTGAAAAAAAAATATCAATTAAAGAGGTAATAGAGGTATGAATTCGGATGGAATATGATATCAGAAAATAATACATGTGATTGATTCTGACTTGTTTGTTGAGGATCAATATAGCCCAATTCTATCATTCAGCCAAATAAATTATGTTCAGAGCTGGTGTAAAAGACAACTTTTACGCCAGCCAATCTCGAAACGCCATGTCAGCGAATAAGTGCCACGTCAATTAAAATCTAAAATCCTTGACTCAAGCAAACTCAACTGTGGTTAACAATACAATTTACTCTCAACAAACCCATTTGATCAGAAAATTTCAAAATCTCTCTTCTCCAACCCATCTCTAAGCCTCACTCTCTCAACCCTGCCATTGCCGCTACCACCAAGATCCTCGTGACAAGCCATTGTTGTCGCACAGGCCACGTCTCATAGTCCAACATCGCCGGACTGCTCTGCTGGCTCAGCCATTACAGTTTTTTTTTTCTCTCTAATTTTTTATTGATAAGCTCTATTTGGTTACTGGAAAAATGAAGGGAAAAAAAACTTTGAACTGCTATTTTTTTTTTTTTTTTGATTTGTTAGTGCTGAATATGGCTTTTTTTTAGAGTGGGTATTTTTATTTGTTGGTTTTGAGCTTTTGGGATTGATTGTAATAAGCTAGTGGGTATTTCAGCTTTGTGAGATATGGGTGTTTTGATCCGAATCTGTTCTAAAAGCTATGGGATTTATGCGTTTTTTTGATACCACATCCAAGTTTCTTGAGACTAGGATGAAAAATAAAAAAAATAAAAAAAAAGAAGGGAAAACCATAAGCAAAGCTACTGTGATGAGTGAATATTTAATTATTGAAAAATGCGATCATATGCTTTGCATAAGTTAAGAAAAAAGAAATTAAAATTACAACATATAAGAAAAGCATGAGTGATTTTTTTTAAGCACCTATTACGATTTGCATGTATCATTGGTGTTTATGCATATACTTGGGTAAAAACTCTTCCCTTTGTGTGCCTTATTTTCTAATTTGCTACGTTATCTTAACTTTTCATTTAGTTGTTTTTAAACTTTCAATCTGATTTTTTAGAGGTTAAGGGAAAAAGAAAAAGGAAATTTTTGACAATTTTTATTTGGTAAGCATGAATAAGTGCACTAATTCACCTTATAAAAGCTTAGAGCATTGTTTGTTTTTGTAAGGTCAATCATGTTGGCTTGAGGATGCATAGACTCAAAGGTATGATACTATGAATGTTCAATTTGGCTTTCAATTAGTTGTTAATTATTTTCCTTCTTTTACCCCCCCTAAAACATGGTATTGGATTGTGAGTAACCATCAAAATGCAAGCTTAATGTTTTACTTGATCTGTCCAAATGCGCTGCCATGGAATGGTTAAATTTTGCTCTGCTTTGCCTATTTCGAACTCTTGGTGCTCATTATCATGACAAATACGGTTTTTCATCATCAAAATCTCATTTCCTTTTACCATTTTTTCTTGTAGGCTGAATTAAACCTTATGCTTTCATTGGCAAAACGTGGTTGATTTGATGCAAAAGGTTCTTCTTTAAATTTTTGTTCAATTCCGGGCTGAACCACTTGAATTCTTATGCTTTCATTGGCAAAACATGGTTGATTTGATGCAAAAGGTTTTTCTTTGAATTTCAGTCCAAATCTTGGCTGAACCACTTAAATTTTATGCAGTAACAATGCTTTTAAGTTTTTCATAGCTAACTAGTGCTTGAATTTGTAATTAACATATTACCAATTCTTAGAATTAGCACCATTACTTTGAACTTCTTTTTACTTCTTCTCTTTTTGGGTAAGCATAATATTAAATCAAATATTTATTGATGTCAAATTGATCTTGCTATTATGTTAGTATGCATCACATTATAAAATGGGTTTTTGATTTGATATGTCAAAATGCTTGTGTAAAGGGGGTTAAAAACATTGAACATTTAGCTTATTGCATATAAAAGCATAAATATTTATTTTGACATACATAATGCATTTGATTTTTCTTTTTGTAGGAAATGAGCTAGAGCAACCTATCGTTAAAAAAGGTTTGAAGACAAAGGTACAAGTATTGTTCATAAAATCAAGTGCAAGCTTTATGCAAAGTTCCATGTACTAATTTTTGCTTATATGTTATGAAGAAAAGGTTTTGAAGTATTCCATGACCGGTTGAAGACAACGTATCTTGAAGTTAGCAACATTAAATTCACTAATTTTCAATTTAAGAAAAGATTGAGATTTGATATATATATATATATATATATATATATATATATTCTAGCTTGTAGGACTACTTGGACAATTATTTGCAAAGTTTTTAGCAACCTTTTGGATAATGTTTGTAGTTGGCTTATGAAAATACTCAAATATGTTGGTTTTTATATGTGCATGTTTGAGTAGGTTTTAGTCAAACAATGATCATATATGTGACATGTTATTAACATTATGAAAATATGTTTAATGAAGTTCTACTTGCTATTTAATTTCTTAGAAGTCTCATTTAATGATGGTTAGGGCTTTTTTAACTCTTTAATCTTTTGGCAAATTTTGCATTTCTCAATAAGGGAATTTCCATATCTTGAAGAGTAGTAGTATAAAAACTGAAAACATAGACATATATAGATACACTTTAAGATAAATGGTCAAAGTTCTTGAATGATTGATACTAGTAGTACTTGTGTTGTATTTAAAAATTATTTCTACTTATGCGCTATTTTGAGGAAACCAAAAACTAAAGTCCAAAAACTGAAGGAATATGTATCGTTTACTTGAATATGAGTTCTCATGGCATCATTAATAGTAAGGCAATTGTTTCAAGTTGAACGATTCCAATGTTGCTTTACAATTAAAATTTGATCAAGAGAGTAGTAGACAAGAAAAGAATTTGATCCAAATATGACCAAAATTTTATTAAAATGTACACTTTGATCACAGCATAATAATAAGAGTTCTATTGAAATACACTTTGATTACAATGTCATAATAACATGATAGTTTTGCACTTGGTGTGTCTTTTGCTTCTTGACAATACATTCCCTCCACAATTTGCAATTTTCAGTCATAACTTGATCACTTTGAATTGTCTCATGTTATACAACTTGCCCACCCTTTCCTGGAATGATATCTCTTCATTATGTAAGTTCTTTTGTTATCAAAGCTCTAGAATCCCAAGTTTTACGACACATGAAATGCAGTCACCTGATGATGATTCAAAATGTAGAATGCCTTGCACTTTTGACAGTCTATCCCCTCAAGTAATTGATGATATAAAATAATGCAAGATGTATACAAAGAATTGACGAAACCTATAGGAAATATCCGAAAAATGTCAATCCTTCATATATTATTCACAGTGGATTCAAAACCACTTAAACTTTCATGAAATTTCCTGCTCTAACAATACCAAGCCTTGCTACAAGAGAATCATTACTCACAGTGTTAGTAGGATGGCTTGAAAATGCCACAATACTAAATATATATGAGGAAAAACATGTAGGAAAGAATCATTATGAATGTCATTGGCACGAATAGACTGGGACAATGACAAGGATAAGTACTAGGCTATAACATATTCAGACAAACAGATGAAAATATGTATCATAGAAAAATGATATACAGCTTAGTGCAGCAGCTCACAGTGGAAGGTAGCTTTGGAACAAAACAATTGGTGCTGGCAGATTACTAAAAATGTTTTCCCTTTAATATGACTAACAAATTGTAAATAATCATACTGATCCTTGCCCTGATTCAATGAGGTTAGAATATTAATTAGGATTTTTTTTATAAAAAAATTGATAATTACACTACCATCTAGTAGATTTTAAACCTACAACCTCACCCTCCACCTTGCTCTTACATGGTGAGGATTAAGGAGATTCTTTTTAAGTTATAACTCATGGGCACCATAACTATGCTATCTTTATAGTCTTAGATCCCCTAAATAATTTAATGGTGTTGTGCCACATCTTTGGTTACTTGTTGAATTTTGTATAGTCATCTCCGTAGAGAACAGAATGTTCTCCTTTTAATGCATATCAAATACCATATCTGCAAATCAAGAACATTGATTTTCTCTATTTCCAAACATATGCTTTCTACTAATCAAGCCATCCACTGATCAGATAGCAGGCTAATTTGCTTTAATACTTCATAGCAAAACCATCTCCATCATAAACATTAAATCAATCAACTAAATTCAAGGTATCAACTATCCTAACTATCAATACGGAGCTATCAATTTATTAATATTGTGCTAGATGCAAACAACTAATGAAAAGCAAAGATAACATAGCAAATTAGAAACTGAGGCACACAAAGGGAAGAGTTTTTACCCAAATATATGAATAAACAACAATGATACAGGCAAATCGTAATAGGTGCTTAAAAAAATCACTCATGCTTTTCTTATATGTTGTCATTTTAATTTCTTTTTTCTTAACTTATGCAAAGCATATGAGCAATTTTCAATAATTAAATATTCACTCATCATAGTAGCCTTGCTTATGGTTTTCCTTTTTTTTTTTTTTCTGATTTTTCACCTAGCCTCAAGAAACTTGGATGTGGTATCAAAATAATGCATAAATCCCATAGCATTTAGAACAGATTCGGATCAAAACACCCATATCTCACAAAGTTGAAATACCCACTAGCTTATTACAATCAATCCCGAAAGCTCAAAACCAACAACTAAAAATACCCACCAAAAAAGAAACCATATTCAGCACCAATAAATCAATAAAAAAAAATAGTAGTATCAAAGTTTTTTTTTTTTTTCCCTTCATTTTTCAAGCAACCAAACAGAGCTTATCAATAAAAAATTAGAGAGAGAGAGGAAAAAAAAAACTTACTACAGTGGCTTAGCCAGCAGAGCAGTCCGGCGATGTTGGGCTATGAGATGTGGCCCGTGCGACAACGATGGCTTGTCATGAGGATCTTGGTGGCAGCGGCAATGGCAAGGTTGAGAGTGCGAGGCTTGGAGATGTGTTGGAGAAGAGAGATTTTGAAATTTTCCGATCAAATGGGTTTGCTGAGAGTAAATTGTACGATTAACCACAGTTGAGTTTGCTTGAGTCAAGGATTTTAGATTTTAATTGATGTAGCACTTATTCGCTGACGTGGTATTTCAGGATTGGCAAGCGTAAAAGTTGCCTTTTACACCAGCTCCGGATGTAATTTATTCTCTTCTAAAAATGTAAGTTCTTCCTTTCATCGCTTTCTCTGTTCGCTTTTTCTGTATTATAAATGTGTTTTTTAATTAGTTATTTGATTTAGTTTTTCTTATTATTTCATTTAGAATGTACCTCTCTCTTTTTTTCTTTTTTTTATGATGGTTTTTAAAGACACACGTGCCCCCAAAAAAATTAACTCATTTCCGAATAGTACTTTCCTTTTGCATAGCCATAATAATGGTCTAACCCTCCTCAATATCCTCGAACAAATCTCTCTCTCCATCTCCTCTTCAAACCCTAACGATTATCTTTGTAAGTTCTTCCTTTCATCGCTCTCTCTATTCGCTGTATCGTTGTCGCACGGGCCACATCTCATAGCCGAACATCGCCTTACGATTATCTTTATAAGTTCTTCCTTTCATCACTCTCTTTGTTCGCTTTTTCTGTATTATAAACGTGTTTTTTAATTAGCTATTTGATTTAGTTTTTATTATTTATTATTTGATGAGAGTAAATTTATTATTATGAGAGTAAATTTATTTGCATAACCATAATAATGATTATTTATTATAGAATAGGAGATGGAGATTTGTTCTAGGATATCGAGGAGGGTTAGACCATTATTATGGTTATGCAAATAAATTTACTCTCATAATAATAAATTTACTCTTCAATTTTTGCACTCAATAATTCACTTACCACAAAAATTAAAAACTTAGACAAACACATGACAAAAAATTGAATTCTAATTGAAATCAAATTTTGAATCTAATTGGATTTAAACTTTTCAATTTTTACACTTAATAATTCACTTTGCATAAAAAAATTAAAAATTAAAATAAAACATGTGATGTAAAATTAAAATTTTAATTAGATTTTCTATATATTTTGTTATTAATATATATAAAGGTATAAATTATTATTATTATTATTATTATTATTATTATTATTATTTGAAAAAGTGGACTTGGAAAGTGTACATGCAAGACTTGCGGCTGAAATTATTAGACCTATGTGGGGTACCTGTAGCCATGTGAAACTGACCATGGTCTGTGCATTGGGAAACTGACATGACGGAATTTTGCATTCATTTTCATTTTTCGCATTAGAAGTATGTTTAAATACCGCTTATTACTGAAAATTAAAAATTAAAAATATTGTAACAAAATAATTTTTAAATAAATACCATTTATTACTAAAAATTAAAAATTAAAAATATTGTAACAAAATAATTTTTAAATGTGTAAATTGTGTTATGAGACCTAATTTTAAAGAAAAAGTCGTTAAAATCCGTACTTGTAAGTCCCGTGAATAGTGTACAGGATCCATACAAAAAACGCAGCGCCAGCAAAGACGCAAACGTGTTTGTATCCAAGCTAATATCTCGGGTCTGTTTGGATACTGCTTATTATTGAAAATTGAAAAATTATTGTTGAAAACACTGTAACAAAATAATTTTCAAATATAAATAGTGCCTTGTGGAACTCAGAAAAATACATACTCTGCCGTGTGCACAGTTAACGTGGGGCCCACTATAGCTGTGGACCCCAGTGTTTAAAACGCCATAAGCAGACACTAGCACTTTTCAGTGCAATCCAAACTCACAGATTTTCAAGAAATCAAACAGTTAAAATTGAACGCATCATTATTTATCATATTATTAAATGCCTATTTAATATATATATATATATATATATAAAATCGAAACCTTTGAAACTCTCACAAATTTTCACGTTAGCACAATATTTAAATAAAATTATCATTTTATTTAAATAAAATTATTTTTGTTTAGTCCAAATTAAACAAGGAATGAAACTCTATTTCTTTTACAAGTCCAGCTTAAACTCAAACTCATTATTTTTTTTTAAACAAAATTATATATATTTAATCCAAATTTAACAAGGAGTGAAACTCTATCTTTCTAAGAAGTCCAACTTAAACTTAAACTCAAACATTATTATTATTGTAAGGACACGACTTCGATATACTGGCCCAAGATTATATGGACCAACCCAAAGGGCCCAAAAACAATGAATTTCTAGAGAGCGGGAAAAGAAAGCTGGACTTGATTGACTCAGACGGTCAATAAGATGAGTTAAGATCACAAGGAGAATGAAATAAGGAGCTTAAATTCAGGAAACAGTCCTCGGTCGAAGTCCGAGGAGGTTAACTTTGGTATTTATTCTTTTCTATGTGTAGATACAAGCTTCACTCTTAATGTTTTTCGTCCCCCCTTCCTATGAAGAATTTCCTCTCATTATATATGTCCTCCCAAATCATCCAGATCCTACACTTGAAGATTATCTGAATCTTCACTTGAGTGTCTGTCCTATCATGCATCTTTCTTGACCTTCTGTGAGTTGTGGTGGCCAAGATTGCACTATTCAGGTGTCTTCTCCACATAAATGCGGCCAGGGGGTTAGCTGCAGAGTCATTCAATGCGGGGTTGGCAGCCTTCCTTTCTGATATTTTTTGGATATTTTCCTGGTGTACGTATCCCTTACACCCGTCCAGGCTAGCAGAACCTTCTGGGACGTTTCCTTTAACCGGAAGAGCTCCAAGGCTTATTCCAATTTTGAGTACCCGAGGTGGTATTATCCTCGGCGTTGTTCTTAGGGTTCCCCAATTTGTGTTCGGACTCTTTACAATTCATCTCGGACGTTATGGTTTGAGTGGGACCGTCTTCGAACTAATCATGATCCTCGGCGTGGACTTTAAGCCCAAAGCGCAGGCCCATTTCTCTTGTTGACCTTTTACCCCCACAATTATTATTATTATTATTATTATTATTATTATTATTATTATTATTATTATTATTATTATTATTATTATTATTATTATTATTATTATTATTATTATTGTAAGGACACGACTTCGATATACTGGCCCAAGATTATATGGACCAACTCAAAGGGCCCAAAAACAATGAATTTCTACAGAGCGGGAAAAGAAAGCTGGACTAGATTGACTCAGACGGTCAACAAAATGAGTTAAGATCACAGGGAGAATGAAATAAGGAGCTTAAATTCAGGAAACAGTCCTCGGTCGAAGTCCGAGGAGGTTAACTTTGGTATTTATTCTTTTCTATGTGTAAATACAAGCTTCACTCTTAATGTTTTTCGTCCCCCCTTCCTATGAAGAATTTTCTCTCATTATATATGTCCTTCCAAATCATCCTAATCCTACACTTGTTGATTATCTAAATCTTCACTTGAGTGCTTGTCTTATCATGCATCTTTCTTGACCTTCTGTGAGTTGTGGTGGCCAAGATTGCACTTTTCAGGTGTTTTCTCCACATAAATGCGGCCAGGGGGTTAGCTGCAAATTCATTTAATGCGGGGTTGGCAGCCTTCCTTTCTGATATTTTTTGGATATTTTTCTAGTGTACGTATCCCTTACACCCGTCCAGGCTAGCAAAACCTTCTGGGACGTTTCCTTTGACCGGAAGAGCTCCAAGGCTTATTCCAATTTTGAGTACCCGAGGTGGTATTATCCTCGGTGTTGTTCTTAGGGTTCCCCAATTTGTGTTCGGACTCTTTACAATTCATCTCGGACGTTATGGGTTGAGTGGGACCGTCTTCGGACTGATCATGATCCTCGGCGTGGACTTTGAGCCCAAAGCGCAGGCCCATTTCTCTTATTGACCTTTTAGCCCCAAAATAGCCCCTCGAGATGCTTCTTTTTGGGCTCTTGGGCAGAAAGGAGGATTTCGATACCCCGCCACTTGTCTATGTCCGTTCTCGGCTCGTTTCGATTGGTAGAGGCGTCTTTTAGATTTCCTAGAACGCATTTCTGACGTTGCGATATTTGAGGCGTCTCCTCATTAAATTTATACAGATCTATGTCTCCCACGTTCTACGGTGAGATGTAGATCGAACGATTAGGATTTCGACCAAGGCGTAAGTGGGATTTTTCCCGCTTTCGATTGCCTTTTTGATATAAATATCGTTTTGTCCAATTTCTTTCCTACTTTTGCATTCATTTGACTCTAGATCACATACGTTGAAACCTGTCAGCCGTTCTTGTTACCTGTGTCCTTCCCAAACACCAAAGTCTGTCCGAGGAGACCTTCTTAACTTTCTATAAGTCTTCATATATCCTTATCCTTTCTTTTTCCATATTGTAGTATTTATTTTCGTCTATTTTCTGAACCCCTTTTCATATCGGTCCTCCATCCTAATCTAAAGTCCTTTAGGTTTCGCCAGTACACTCTAGGAATGGGTAGATTTAAGGGTTTGGTAGACTCTGAGGAGGGGATAGCGAGGTTTAAGAATGAATATAGGATTCCCTCTAGAGTAGATATTAGATATTGTGAAGAGGGTGACTGGCACGAGAAGAGGCGTGAGGGAAAGGTTGTGATCCCTATGATCGCGTTTATAAAAGGAGGGATGAAGATCCTCATAGGCGCGGTTATGAGGGATTACCTTCTAGCACACAGGTTGGCCCCCACCCAATGTGCTCCCAATGTGTTTAGAATTTTAGGCTGCGTAGACGCCTTGAACGAAAAATTAGGTCTAGGATTAACATACCATGATGTCAATTGGGTTTACAACCTCCACCATCTCAAAGGTCAGGGGTACTACCTGAAATCACGATACCCCGAGGTTAGGTTAATCTAGTGTTTGCCCGAGTCTAATAAGGGCTAAAACAAAGATTTTTTGATCGTGTCGGCGATTGGCACGACGGCTTACACTACCCAACGAGAGAGGGGGAACCAGGTGGGGTTTTAGTTTTGGAGGATCTGTTTTAATTAATGATTTCCATGGTATTGAGCTCGACTCTAACGCTTTCTTTTATCGCAATGACTTTGTAGACAAGCACGCCGCAGAACCTAAGCTCGGACTGGTGAACAAGGAGAGCTTGGACAAAATCCTTAAGGCCGAGGTGTTTGTGAACTCGGACGGCCAACTCAGAGCGGCGCACATAATCTTGGGTTACAAGCCCATCTCGACCAGTTTTCAAGCGCCAAAGTGCGTCATAAAAGACAGAGATCCCCGTCTTCACCGGATCAGTGTAGCGGTGCCTGGATTTCTTCTCCCCGAGGGCACTTCCATCTCGGCATGCGAGCTTCCCACATTCCCGATACTCGACGGGGTGCCCATTGCTACTCCATCCCAACCTAACATCAAGGAGGAAGAGGAAGAGGAAGAGGGAGAGAAGGAGAAAGAGTTAGTTGAAGTTTCAGACTCGGAAGAGCTCTTCGAGGTTTTCAATCGGCCTTCGTCTCCAGAAGTAGTAGTGCGCGTCCCTAGTGAGCGCGTATTAAGCTCCGAGGATATGGGGATTCAGAGGAAGCCGAGATCATCCTTGCAGGAGCTGTTAGAATCCCAGCCAGGGAAGGATGGCCCAGGTAAATCTGTACAATCCAAGTAGCCGGCTCGTCCCACCATCCCACCAACTCGATCTGACCCCCCTGAGCACAAGAGAAAGAGGGAGGACAAGGGGAAGGAGATAATGGAGGTGGGAAGACAGCAAACTTCCCATGAAGTTGAAGTCGCAAGAGGAGGGAAACATCCCCAGACTCAACAGACGCGGCCGGAGAGTGAGATGGAGAGGAGGGGCGGCCACAGGCCTGTAGCTCCGATCTGGGCCCCACCATTGGAGTTGGATAGGGCCCTTCTGACTGAGGACGCCTCCATCCGGGATTATTAGGATGGCAGGGCTGGATACGTGGCAGATGCAGTGGAGCAATCCCTGCTTCTGCCCAAGGACATGGCCGACCTCAGGCTGATGAGGCAACACAAGGTGTTCGCGGGCCTTAAGAGGGATTTAGCAATGGTAAGCCTTAGTTAGTTTTTTTTTTTTTTTTAACTATTCGATCTTGTGCACTCTCTTTGTAGGCCGTTCAAGCCACCTTTTGCACAGAGGAGATGGTGGGGCTTGCCCATCGCCGGGCAAAAGATGAAGAGGCGAGGAGGATCTCGGCGGTGGACGCCTTCCGCGTGGCTGAGAAGAGTGTCCAAGAATTGAGGACTAAATTGGCCGTGGAGGAGAGGGGGAGGAAAAGTGCTGCAGCCGCTCTGGACAACGCTGAGAGGCAGGCCGAGAGCCAGAGAGTTCTACTCCGAGGTGCCGAGGACCAACTGGCCTCTTCCAAGCAACAAGTCACGACGCTCCAGAAGAAATTGGAGGAGGTCTAGAGGGCAAAGGAATTGGCTGAAAAGGTGAAGGAGGAGGCTGAGAAGGCTAAGGAGGACGCCAAGAAGGAGAGGGACGAGGCGGAGCAGCGAGGGTACGACATCGGAATGGCTGAGACCGAGGATGCCCTTAGGGCGGAAGTCTCGAGGGTATGCAGAAAGTACTGCTCCGAGGTATGGATCGAGGCCCTCAATCAAGCTGGGGTTGAGGCTTCATCCATGCTGAGGAAAGCAGAAAGTATTTACTACCCCCCGGCCATCCGTGTCGCTCCTCCTATCGGTCGTCCAGCAAGCCCTCAGCTCGAGGTGACCGAGCCGGCGAAGAGCAGCTCTGACGTGGCCCCTCTCCCATCCACTATTCCTGAGGGCCAAGAGAAAGAGGTTGGAGCGCACAAAGGGGTGGTTTCTGACAATACCCTGCCTCCTGCTGCCCCTGAAGAGCTTGCCAAGGAGAAAGAGGCACCCAAGGTGGAGATCGTGCTTACTAGTCTCCCCATTCCTCTTCTGGGTGATCTCAAAGGCTCAGATCAGGGGACCACCATGGCTGCTGCTCAACAGGCCAAAGCCCCTCCAACTGGGAAAATAGTAATAAAAAAGAAATAGGCCCTTGTGGAACCCTCCGTTGTAATTCTCCTTTTTGTTATTTGCTGTTTTTTTTTTTTTTTTTATAGTGAGGCTTCTCTCTTGTACTTTCACTGTCTTGTTCCCTAATTCATGTTAATGAAAAGTGCAAATGAATTTCCAGGCTCTGTGGCATTTCACATTCGTTGTGATGTATTTTTTTATTAGCCTTGCATATAGTTTTTGTAAAGAACAATTAGGAAGAAAGATAAAAGAGAGATAAAAGGCCACTAGGGCGATTTCCTGCGTGGCAAAGTATAAATCGAGCCTTAAAGACCATATGTACTGTCATGATATGTTATTAAATTTACTAACTATGTGAACACTAAAAATGAAATGAACCACGTCAAAACGCCTATAGATGCTTTAAGTGATTCCCACGAGCTTGTGTTGGGACAAAAGATAGCCCTTGAGGTCGAGATAATTAGTTAGGAATGCTTAGGTATCTCGGGAGGATGTTAAAATGATGTTTTCACCTTGGCAATTGGTTTGAAGAGGCAGACATGCCTTTGGTTCTTTTTGCCACTTGGGTAGATGGTCTGTGACGTTACCTTCTCTAGAGCAGGTGGCCGAGGAGTTAAGCATAGTTTTGGAACTATTTAATACTTAGAAAGATTACGTCTAGCATTAGTTTTTCTAAAGCAGGTGGTCTGAGGAACCAGGCATAGCCTCAGATCTGTTTAATACTGAGAGGGATTGCAATTGGTATTAATTTTTCCAATGCAGGTGGTCCAAGGAACCAAGCATAGCTTTGGATCTGTTTAATACTGAGAAGGATTGCAATTGGTATTAATTTTTCCAAAGCAAATGGTCCGAGGAACCAGGCATAGCTTTAGATCTGTTTAATACTGAAAAAGATTGCAATTGGTATTAATTTTTCCAAAGCAGGTGGTCCGAGGAACCAAGCATAACTTTGGATCTGTTTAATACTTAGAAGGATTGCCATTGGTATTAATTTTTCCAAAGCAGGTGGTCCGAGGAACCAGGCATAGCTTTGGATCTGTTTAATACTTAGAAGGATTGCAATTGGTATCAATTTTTCCAAAGCAGGTGGTCCGAGGAACCAAGCATAGCTTTGGATCTGTTTAATACTGAGAGGGATTGCCATTAGTATTAATTTTTCCAAAGCAGGTGGTCCGAGGAACCAGGCATAACTTTGGATCTATTTAATACTTAGAAGGATTGCCATTGGTATTAATTTTTCCAAATCAGGTGGTCCGAGGAACCAGGCATAGCTTTGGATCTGTTTAATACTTAGAAGGATTGCAATTGGTAAAAATTTTTCTAAAGCAGGTGGTCCGAGGAACCAGGCATAGCTTTGGATCTGTTTAATACTGAAAAGGATTGCAATTGGTATTAATTTTTTCAAAGCAGGTGGTCCGAGGAACCAGGCATAGCTTTGGATCTGTTTAATACTTAGAAGGATTGCAATTGGTATTAATTTTTCCAAAGCAGGTGGTCCGAAGAACCAGACATAGCTTTGGATCTGTTTAATACTTAGAAGGATTGGTTATCTGTCGTGTAACAAGTAATGAATACAAATATAACAAAGTGGTTTTTTATTAATAGTAATACCTTTTCAGGTTGTTTACATTCCAAGGGTGCAGCACTGTCTGATTCTCTAAGTCTTCTAAGTAGTATGCACCAATTCCGGCCATAGATGTGATTTGATATGGCCCTTCCCAATTGGGTCCCAATTTGCCCCATGCTGGCTTCTTTGCAGATCCGACCACTTTTCGCAACACCAGATTTCCAGGCGCCAAAGGCCTACTTTTCACGTTGGCATCATATCCCCGCTTTAGCTTATGCTGGTAGTAAGCTAATTGGACGATGGCATTTTCCCTCCGTTCATCGATTAGATCAAGACTTCTCTCCAGTAGGTTGTCATTGTTGCTCGACGTAAAAAAGCTCGTCCTAAGTGTAGGGAATCCAGTCTCCAACGGGATGACCAACCCAAAGGGCCCAAAAATAATGAATTTCTAGAGAGCGGAAAAAGAAAGCTGGACTAGATTGACTCAGACGGTCAACAAGATGAGTTAAGATCACAAGGAGAATGAAATAAGGAGCTTAAATTCAGGAAACAGTCCTCAGTCGAAGTCCGAGGAGGTTAACTTTGGTATTTATTCTTTTCTATGTGTAGATACAAGCTTCACTCTTAATGTTTTTCGTCCCCCCTTCCTATGAAGAATTTCCTCTCATTATATATGTCCTTCCAAATCATCCTGATCCTACACTTGTTGATTATCTGAATCTTCACTTGAGTGCCTGTCTTATCATGCATCTTTCTTGACCTTCTGTGAGTTGTGGTGGCCAAGATTGCACTGTTCAGGTGTTTTCTCCACATAAATGTGGCCAGGAGGTTAGCTGCAGAGTCATTCAATGCGGGGTTGGCAGCCTTCCTTTCTGATATTTTTTGGATATTTTCCTAATGTACGTATCCCTTACACCCTTCCAGGTTAGCACAACCTTCTGGGACGTTTCCTTTGACCGGAAAAGCTCCAAGGCTTATTCCAATTTTGAGTACCCGATGTGGTATTATCCTCGACGTTGTTCTTAGGGTTCCCCAATTTGTGTTCGGACTCTTTACAATTCATCTCAGACGTTATGAGTTGAGTGAGACCGTCTTCGGACTGATCATGATCCTCGGCGTGGACTTTGAGCCCAAAGCAGAAGCCCATTTCTCTTGTTGACCTTTTACCCCCACAATTATTATTATTATTATCTCTCTACTTCACTAACGTGATATTTTATGATAAGGTGCAAACTTATAGCCATGGATTATTCTTTTGAATGTAACCCAATCTTTTTCTTATATTTTTCTATTTTTTAGTCATATATATTTTGTTTTGTTTCAATAATTTTTAAGCCGTGAATCATTTGATTTTTTAATATGTTTTGGTCTTTCAAAAGTTTTAATATTTAAATTTTTAAGTTATTTTTTGTAGTGTTTGAAATTGTTTGACAAATTTTTTGTAAGCCATTGCACATTCAAGCAATGGCTTATTCATCAAATTATAACACAAATTGAAGCCATACAAGAGTAAATCATATAATGGTGTAGTTTCTTAATCAATTTAAGATTTTTTAAAATTATTTTAGTATACCTCACAAATAGGTAGGTTTCCGTGCATAGTACGAGTTAGCGACTAGTTAATAGTATTCTCATTATTTCTCTCCTTGTTAAATACTTTTTGATCTTGTGTCATTTTTTTCTTTTTTTTTCTTTTTTTTCTCTCTCCTTATTAAGTCTTTCACTGTTTTCTATTTTTCTCTACAATTCATTAACCTTAGCATCCGGATTTAGCATCACTGCAGGTGATTGAAATTTAAATCTTAATTACAAAAAACATTGTATTACTTGTGTGGTGATCAAAGTCAAATACTAGTGGATTTTGAAAACCTGACATTATTTGATTTCAACGTTTGCCTTACAAGCTTGTAAGTAGCATCAGACAACTACAACAAGAGTACAAGACAATTTTTTTTTCCCTTTTTAAATCCAATTTAGATGGACACAAGAAATAATGAGCCCGCCCTCTATATATAGAGGAGTGAATGAACTATTTGCAACTCCTGGTGAATATTTTTAGTTGAACATTTTGTAAAAAAAATGAGAAAAGTGATAGAGGTTTTATTTAGGAAAGAAAAAATTGACTAAAATAAGGAAAAAAATTGTAGAGAAAAATGGGTGTTATTAAAAGAAGGAGAGGAAAAATAGACACAAGATCAAGAAGTATTTAATAAGGAGAGAGATAATGAGAATGATATTAATTAGGTAAGCATTTAATGAAATAATAGATAATGATATTTTTTTTAAGGTGAGGTTTGAGCCCAGTGTCCAGTTGTATTGGATCCATTGAGATTATAACACGTGTCCACTTTTATACACATGTCACCATCTTAACGGGTTCAGTGCACTACATGCACTAGACCTAAGCCTTACACATTTTTTTTAACCGTTTATCTTTTGAAATCTATGGCTTAAAAAATATGGAGTTACACTAAGTGTAAATTGAACCCATTTTATATATATATATATATATATATATATATATATATGTATATATATCTTTTATTATGTAATTTTTTTTTATATTGTAAGGGTTTTTATTAGAAGTGTTCATGAATTGTATGATATGTAAGTGCGTATCATATGAATCATAAAATCATATATATCGTACAATACATAAAACATGTGGGTTAAAATTAGTTTTTTGTCAAAATTTGTTCTTTTATTTGAGTCCAACAAGTTATTAAATTTGTTTTAACACTTAATTGAGCCCAATAAAATAACATTTTTGAATTTGTTTTTCCTCCAACAAAATTTGAATTACACTCTTAACATTTCACTTTCATGTAAATTTCTTTTATATGTTATGAATAAGATATTATATGACAATATAATTATTATTTTTACTTTTGCTATTACTGTTATAAGGCTAAGAAGCTATAATGCCAAAAAGAAATATAAAAAAAAATTATTAAAATAAAATAACAATAAGAAATAGTAAATGTTGATAATGATGTAAAAAATGTCAATGAAGAAATAATTTTGCATGATGAACATGATAACATTGATTTGGATGGATTTTATTAGGCAAGATGATGAATATGATAAAAAAAAATTATTATTTTGACTCATATATTATGTATTATCACTTTTGATTTCAAAAAATTTAAATGTATATACCAAGCCAAGTTTAAACTTTTAGACTTTCTGACAAACTTGAGCTCAAACATCATTTATATCATTTATAGACTTGGTTCGAGCTCGAGCCAAGCTTGAACATTTTAGATTTTATAATCGTTGTCAAGCCAAGTTAGAATACTTACTACTTGACAAAACTCGACTAGTTTAGTCCTTAGATTCCAAAAAGCAAAAAAGAAAAAAGAATTTGCTAAATGAACTCTATAGTATAGTCCTCCTACAAGGTCTATTTTTGTTTTAAGTGTTGTGTTATACATACAAATTGTTTTATACAATTTTACTAAAAATCACACTTAATGGTTTCATCCTTATATTGTGTTGTTCTAACATCACATTTGACAATACTTTTGTCACATTTGGTGGTTTTTTTTTTTTTTTTCTCACATTTGACGGTTTCATCTTTATATTGTGCTGTTCCAACATCACATGTGATAGTTCTTTTGCCACATATGGTGGTTCCCTTATTTTTTTTCTCACATTTGACAGTTCTATCCTCACATTATGCAGTACCAATATCATATGTGACTATTCTTTTGTCACAGTTGATAATTCCCTTTTTTGTTTCATATTTGACGGTTCCATCTACACATTGTACATTCCAACATCACATTTGATAGTACTTTTGTCACATTTGATGGTTCCCTTATTTTTTTTTTTTTTCCTCATATTTGACTGTTCCATCTTCACATTGTGTAGAACAAACATCAAATATAACAGTACTTTTGTCACATTCAGTAGTTTCTTTATTTTTTTCCCATATTTGATAGTTCTATTCTCACATTGTACAATTCTTACATCACATATGACTGTTCTTTTGTCACGTTTGACTATTGCCACTAAACTTAAGTTACCTTTTAGAGCATTAGCATCAGTATGTGTAAAGTCTTGCAAAATAGAAAAAGTTGCTCATTTTACACATTTTGAGCAAAAAAACACCCACATCAATGGGTGTAAAATTGTGCATTTATGCACAATTGCTATAGTAACCGTGCAGAACCATGCATATATGCACAATTATTGTAGCTCTTCTATCTAGTATTTTATGTTTTTTTTTCTCTCTCCTCTCCCTTGCCTTGTCAGACTCTCTTTCACCTACTCTTCAAAGCCAAGAAGAAGAAGAAGAAGAAGTAGCCGACCATCACAACTAACCAACCACCACCACCACCACCACAACCAACCCATTACAACATCAATTTAATCCAAACACAATCAACCCAAAATTAATGAAAATTATCACAAACCCAACTTAAAATCAACTAAAAATAAAACACAACAGAAAACCCATTTCGCAAAATACAAACCAACCCAAAGCCCAAGCTTGCCCCCGCCATGAGAGAGAGTGTTTGAGTGTATTGAGCCATGGAAGCTTGGTAGAGAGATTTTTTTTTTTTTTTTTTTAGATTTGAAGAGAGCACTGATTTGATAGAGAAAGAGAGAGGGAGAAAGAGAAATAATTTTTTTTTTAAGAAATGAAAAAGAAGAAGAAGAAGAAAGAAAGAAAGAATAGCAAAAGAAAAAGAATAAGAAGAACAAAGAAAGAAGATGCTGAAGAAGAAAGAAGGAAAAGAAGAAAGAAGCAAGTAGAAAGAAATAAGAAGAAAAAGAAAGAAAGAAAGTGTTTCGTAGAAGTGAGGTAAGGTGGTGGGTCCGGGTAAGGGAAATAATAAAAAAAAAAGTGAAAAATATTATTTTAATAAAAGAGGGTGTATTATAGATAATTTGATGTGCGTGTTTTTGTAAATTGATCGTGTAAAATAGAAAAAGTAGGTTTTTATTGTAAAATAGAAGGAACTTTGGCACATACTAATGCTAATGCTCTTATATTACAAGTAACTATGTACCGCATTAAAGCATTCGCATCCGAAATTTCTATCCTATTCTATAAGGTTGAATTTTATCAACTATTTTGTTGGCTTTATTCTGTGCCAATTTGCTTGTATTTCAGCATTTAGATACCCTGTATTTAGGTGGGAATCACGTAAGGGTAGTGTGTGAGAGAGTGTGAAGAATTGCTCAAGACTGTGCTGCAAGAGACTCGCGACTAACCTCGCTGGTGTCTCGCGACTGTCAAGTTGCCAGATGTTGCACACGAGAGAAGCGTGCAAAGGAGACTAGAAAGCTGCCAGAATTTGAATCGTCATACCAACTATTGCATTACAGGACAAAAATTCCAGACTGGCCTTTCAGTTTGTTCGCAACTTGGATTCACGACTCAGTCAAGCCGCCAGCCAACTTTGTTATGGAAATTCTGTCTCTTCGCATTCCAAACACCCACCAGTATATATACCCCTTATACCCACGATATGTAGAGAGCTTCCAAAAAGAATTTTGAAAGAGAAATCCTAGAGAAAAACAAGATTGACTCATCCACAATCTTAACCTTGTGACTCTTCAAATTCCTGTACTCTCTTCCTCTCCATTGTAGATTCTTGAGAGGTGCTTCAGCCAAATCCTTTTCTCACCATACCCACATCTGTGAGAAGGTTATTTGGTGTTTTGGGAAGTAGTTAGGAAGAAGCCAATTTATATTGGTAGATGCTATGGACTAGTAGCGGGATCCGGGAAGCTAAAGAAGAAATAGGTTTGGCGTAACCTCGTTGAAGCAAGAAGCTTGGAGGGCTTAGGTACCTGGGTAAATTAGGCTTGGAGGGTTTATTGCTGTCCTTGTATCCCAACTACATTCTTTAGTGGATCATTTGACTGCTTGGAGGGTGGCGGAGAGGTTTTTTGCCAAAGTCTTCGATTTCCTCTTCGATAACACATCGTGTGTTGTCCTTGTATTTGCATCTCTCTTCCCTTTATCTTTGTCATTTAATTTCTGTTATGGATGTGATTTTATTTGGCTTAGATGGTTTATCAATTTTGTTTTAGGCTTTAGTTCATTTTCCGCACGTTTATCGTTTGGGTTAAAGCTTGAATTGATAATTTGTAATTTGGGGGTCTAAACGATCATAGTGTTTTACACGCTATTTGAACTTTCATATTCTATTTTACCATCTCAAAAAACTACTTTATCAATTATACAATACCATTTTACAATACACCCAGCATCCCAACTTTTATTTTCCTATTCAACTCTTTAAAATAATATATATACTACCCAATAAAATAAAATAATCAAATCTTACTCTCACCCTTCTCCCTCATCTGTTTATGCTTTCCTCACTATCTCTCTCTCAACCACCCATGACCACCACCTCTGTCACAAGAATCCCACCACCACCACCACCATGAAAAAACCCATGAGATACACCACCACAGCAACAACCCACCCCACCGCCACCATGCACAGAAACCCACAAAAAAATCAAAGCAAAAATTCACACAAATGAAACCCATATCTGCCACCATGAAACCCATCTTTGCCACCACAACCAAAGACGCCACCACGACAACAACACACCCATTACCACCATGCAAAGAAACCTACAAAAAATCAAAGAAAAATCCATTCAGAACCCCATCAAAACCTATTGGAAGCTAATCTCCACACCTCCACCGACGTTGTCTTCATAACAACAGCCCCATGCAAGATCAATACCTAGCCACAACCACGGCCCCACACCGCCACTGCACCATAAAGACCCAAAACCCACTCCCACATAACTCAAAACCCCACACCCACACCACCAAACCCCATTACAAATCACCCCACAACCTAGATCAACCCAGACCAAGCAAATCCAAATTAACCCACCATCACAGACCCCCCCTAAACCACCGACCCAGACCCATGCTGTTGCCATTAAACACCAACCCAAATCCACACTGCCACCATTGATCACCAATCCAAACCTAGCTCGCTGATCCACGTCAATCCAAAATCCAAAACCCAGCACCGGTGCAAGCTTTGAATGAGAGAGATGTGAGAGAGGGAGTGAGGAGGGAGGAGCCGTGAGAGACAAAGAGAGGAAGCGAGAGTTAGAATGAGAGAAAACAAAAGGGGAAATCAATAAAATATAGTATTTTCATGAGAGGCTTCAACGATGGCGAGAGAGAGAGAGAGAGAGAGAGAGAGAGAGAGGAGAGACCGTGTGAATTTGAGAGAGAAGAGAGAGGCTCGGTAAAGCTCAGCGATAAAGAGAGAGATATGAGAGACTGAATGAGAAAGAAAACCTAATATTTAAAATAAAATATTATATTTTGATTTAGAATAGAGTTACAGTGCGGTTTTAAATGTAAAACCGCACTGTAGCACAATTACAAATATTTTTGCAATAATTGCTTTTTACAATTCCGTATGCAAAAATTGTTTTGATTTTTATATTAAATTAAACCAATATATAACATATATCATTTTCAATATGAATGCTTTTAATTGGTTAAAAAACTAAAAAGTATGCCACCTGCATTTTCCGCAACAAAATTGGTTGGTGCGTCCTCTCCAAAAAAAAAAAAAAAAAAAAAACTTGATTGGTTTGGGGTGTGGCAACAAAAGCTGAGGCTAAAGTTGAAACAAGGTTGGGCGCGCTTCCCAGTGTCTACCACTTTACAGCGCACGCGTATGTATCGGTTTTGTCTTGTTCTCGCTTTTTCAAAGCCATGGGAGTTGCCAGGAAGGTCGGTTTCCTTGCTTTTTGTTTTAATAAACAGTTTCGTTTCTTCTTTCCACTAATTACGGATGGCATGATTTTTTGTCTTAGAATCTTATGTATACTAGGAAGTTTGGCTTGTGGGTGTCCATTGGCTTCTTCTAGCGTTCCATAGTCTCTTTGATTTCTGTCGCTGCTATAATTTTCTTGCTTCTTGCCAACACCGTTTAAATACATGACTTTGTCTGTCTTAGAATCTCGTAAGCTTGATAGATCGAAACATGTGTTGAGCTTTAATGAATCTCGATAGAATGAGGTTCTGTCGAGGAGGTATCGAAACCTGCAGATTGCACTTTTCTTGAGCAGTTCTTGAATAATCTTCATGTCTTCAATTGAACCACTTGTAATGATCATCTTGAACCCACTTAGATTTACCTAAATACAAGTAAAATGCGTTTTGTTAAAGGATATGTCAATTACATAAAAATATGGACTTAATAATCAAGAACTAAATTTGTAATCAAACTTGAGAGAAATATATAAGAATTGATCTTCTTGGATTGAGTCGATGATGATTTTCTTTAGATTAAGCCAGTCTATCTTCCTTTTCTTGTCATCTGGATTTACTTTACTTGTTGTCTAACTCATTAAAGCCTAGTTTTCCAACCTACTCTCTACAAATTCATTGTATTGAGCTCTTTGGGCCTAAGTTCTTCCATCTTTTGGGCTTAGTAGCAAATTGTGTCCTTACACACACACACACACACACACACACACACATATATATATATATATATATATATCTTACAATACATAAACACGTGGATTAAAATTAGTTTTTTGTCAAATATTTTTTTTTTATTTGAGTCCAACAAGTTATTAAATTTGTTTTTAACACAAAATTATTTACTTACTTAATTGAGCCTAATAAAATAACATTTTTGAATTTTTTTTTCCTCCAACAAAATGTGAATTACAATCTTAACATTTCACTTTCATGTAAATTTCTTTTATATATTATGAATAAGATATTATATGAAAATATCATTATTATTTTTACTTTTGCTATTATTGTTAGAGCATTCACATCCCAAATTCCAATTCTAATCTATTTTACCATCCCAAAAAGCCACTTTATTAATTATACACTATAGTTTTATAATACTCTCAACATCCCAACTTTTATTTTCCTATTCTACTCATTAAAATAATATATCTACACAATAAAATATATTTTTTCCTCCACCATGCCCACCACGCCACCACTGCTCACTACCCACAAAAATCCCACCGGAACAAAACCCATATTAAAAAAAAAAAAAAAAGTCTCACAATAAATAAATAAATAAAAAAACGCAGAACCCAGAAGAACCAGACCTCACCATGACCCACATTGAACCCAAAAGAACCCAAAAAAAAAAAAAAAGTGCAGAACCCAGAAAAAACGTAGAACCCATTGGAATCCACCCTCATCTCCACCATGCACAACCTCGCCACTAATCTCGCCACCTATTGATCTTCACCACGCCAATCTTGCCACCCACTGATCTCCACCACGCCGATCTCCACCGTTGTCACACCCATGTCAATCTCGTTAAAACCCACGCCGATCTTTACTGTTGTCAAAACCCACAACTCACCGTTGTGAAAACCCATGATCGATGTAGAGAGAGAGAGATGAGACCGTGTGATGAAGATTCAGGGATGGAGAGAGAGAGATGAGACCAGATCGTGTCGTGTCATGTGGATGAGAGAGCAAACGAATAAAATAGTATATTTCGTTTTAGAATTGAGCTACAGTGCGATTCTACATTTAGAATCGCATTGTAGCACAATTCTAAATATTTTTGCAATTGTAGCATTGTAAAAGTTCGAATGCTGTTTTGAGCTTTTATGCTATATTTTTGCAATTATAGCATTGTAGAAGTCTCGATGTGAATGCTTATATAAGTCTAAGTAGCTATAATGCCAAAAAGAAATATAAAGAAAAAATTATTAAAATAAAATAACAATAAGAAATAGTAAATGTTGTTGATGATGTAAAAAATGTCATTGAAGAAATAATTTTGCAAGATGAACATGATAACATTGATTTGGATGGAGTTTATTAGGCAAGATGATGAATATGATAAAAAAAAATTATTATTTTGACTTATATATCATGTATTATCTTTTTTTATTTCAATCAATTTAAATGTATATGCGAAGCTAAGTTCAAACTTTTAGGCTTTTTGGCAAGCTTGAGCTTGAGCATCATTTATAGCCTTGGTTCGAGCTTGAGGCTTGAACATTTTAGATTTTACATTTGTTGTCAAGCCAAGTTAGAACACTTACTACTTGACAAAACTTGACTAGTTTAGTCCTTAGATTCCAAAAAGAAAAAAAGAAAAAAAAAAAGAATTTGCTAAATGAACACTATACTATAGTCCTCCTACAAAGTCTATTTTATTTTAACTGTCGTGTTATACATATAAGCTATTTTATACAATTTTATACATAGCCCAAAAAAACAAATGAAATTGTGACTTCAACCATATTATGGCTTGAAGTCACAATTTCAATTGTATTTTTTGACGGAGTAAAATTGTGTAAAATAGTTTATGTGCAACAAAGAGTAATTTTTTGTACCCTCCATAAAAAAAGAGGGTATGGAACCCACTAGTAGACAATTTGTTATATCAGGTTACTAAAATGTCACATTTGATGGTATCATTCTCACATTGTGCAGTTCTAACATCACAATTGACAATGCTTTTGTCACATTTGGTGTTTTTTTTTATCGCATTTCACGATTCCATTTTCATATTGTGTAATACCAACATCACATGTGACAGTTCTTTTGTCACATTTGGTGGTTCTTTTATTTTTTTTCTCACATTTGACGGTTCCATCCTCTTTTCCTTTTTTTTTTTTATAATTTTTATTTTTATACTTGACGGTTCCAATTGTAATTTATGCAGTTCTAGCATTACATTTGACAATATTTTTGTTATATTTGATGGCTCTCTTATTATTTTTTCTTTATATTTGATAGTTTCATCTTCACATTATGTTGTACAAATATCAAATATAACTGTACTTTTGTCATATTCGGATAATTTCTTTATTTTTTCCCCCACATTTAATAGTTTTGTCCTCACATTATATAACTCTAATATCACATGTCACTATTTTTGAGTTACCTTTTATATTACAAGTAACTATGCACCGCATTTCTATCATTTCGGTCAAAAAAAAAAAAAAAAACAATGCATCGCATTAACAGGTTAAAAAACTAAAAAGTATGCCACCTGCATTTTCCGCAACAAAATTGGTTGGTGTGTCCTCTCAATAAAAAAAAAAAAAAAAATTGATTGGTTTTTTTTTACAATCCATGAAAACTTTTATTAAAAAAATGTGAAAGTTAATATTCATATAATCATAGAGTAAAAGAGGCCAAAAACAACCTGAGAAGGTATTATGTTAGGTTCTAAGGAATTAGGAACTAATGTATTAGAACTTCAATTTGTAATATTGGCAAACCATGATCAAAACAATCTTTAGTCTTGCTTTAGACTTGCTCAAAGTATGTGCTTATTATGTAAAGTTGGAATCGAGTTACTGCAGAATTCACTGTGCAGATCTGTTAGGCTCGATCGATCGAGAATTAGACTCAATTGATCGAAAGTCGTGCAGATCGTTTTTCTGCAGAATTTTCTAACTCAGCCCAAGCCCGTTTGATGTGTAGGGTTTTATGTTTTGTCCTAAGTATATAAGGAAAAACTCTAGCCACGTTTTTAGAGTTCTGAATGCTGTGTTTGTGAATCTAATTGTTAGATTTAGAGGTGTTTACCTTCACATACACTTAGGGTTTCCAAACTCAAGATTAATGTCAAGAGCTTGGTAATCATCCAATTGCAGAATCAAAAACTTCAAGATATACAAGCTGGTATGCTTGTGCTTTGCTGAGAATTCAAGGAAAAAAAGAGTCCGTGGTCTCGGAGCTATCACGTGGTCGTGGTAGTAAGTTTCCTACACGAGGTAGCAATAGGATGTTAGTGGTCTAAGTCTCTATTGTGTAAACTTCGATTCTTTCATAGTAAATTCGGTTTTACCTTGAGGATAGTTAGGTTAAATCCACCCTAGATTTTTACCGGTTTGGTTTCCTGGGTTATCATATTGTGTGTTATTTATTTTTCGCACTTTTACATGATATGATTGTTGTTATGTTAACCTAGAATTGTTTAAATTACCTAAGTTAATCACTTGGCTAATTATCTAGGTTAATCTATTTGGGTTTAAGGGGTCTAAACAACCTTACAAGTGGTATCAGAGCGGGTAGCTTTTTGTTTTTGATCCTTTGATCTTTGAGCTGATCCTTGACCCCTGTTGTCATGGAACACGGACACTCTCTTGTTGTTCCACCTCATTTTGATGGGAACAATTATGCTTATTGGAAAGTAAGGATGAAAGCATTCCTGAAATCTATTGATGAGAGAGTCTGGAACTCTGTTGAATATGGATGAGAGAAGCCTACTACTCCTGTGAGTGAGTGGCAAACTTCTCAAAAGGAGGCAGCTGCTTTCAATAGCAAAGTTATAAATGCTATTTTCAATGCTGTCTCTATGGAGGAATTTAAGAGAATCTCTAATGTTGAGGTTGCTCATACTGCTTGGAATATCCTCCAGACTGTGCATGAAGGCACAAAGGCAGTTAAAATTAATAAATTGCAGCAATTGACTACTAGATTTGAAAGCATTAGAATGAATGATGATGATGAATCTTTTGATGAGTTCTATGCTAAACTGAATGATATTGTTAATTCTGTATATAATTTGGGTGAAATCTATGATCAACCTAAAATTGTTAAGAAGATTCTTAGATCTTTGACTGAGAATTTTAGACCCAAAGTGACTGCCATAACTGAAAGTAAGGATGTGGACTCCATCCCTGTTGATGAGCTTGTAGGATCTCTTCAATCCTATGAGTTGGACCTACCCAAGACAAACAAATCCAAGTCAATGACTCTTAAGTCTGTTGATGATGTTGATGCTGATGCTGATGGATTTGATAATGAACTCTCTGCTACAAAGATTGCCTATCTTGCTAAGAACTTTAGAAATTTTCTTAGGAATAATAACAAAAGGGCAAGAGGTAAAAACACTGCTGAACCTAGAAATTTTAGGAGGAATGATCCCACTAAGGTTAACAACATTGAAAAACCTAATGATAGAGTAGGTCAACCTTCTAATAATTCTAAGGGATAACAATGTTTTGGATGTCAAAGGTATGGTCATATGAAATCTGAATGTCCTACATATTTGAAATCTAAGGGTAAGGTTATGGCAGTAACCCTTAGTGATGATGAAGTTTCTGACAATGAATTAGTCAGTGATGAGGATGGAAACTTCATTGCTTTCACTGCAACTACTGTAGTCAATGAAAGCGTGTCTGTTGAAGAGAACCCTTCTGATGGGGAACTCTCTGAAGATGCAGATTTACAAGAAGCCTATAATAAACTTTGCAAAGTTGCTGCAAAGGACGCTATGAATGTTGATTTGGGCTTAAAGAAAATTGCATCTCTTGAACTTGATAAGAAGAATTTGCTTGTGAAATTGTTTGATGCTAATGAGCTTTTGAATAATGTGAAGACTGAGAACATGCTGTTGCTTGATAAAGTTAAAAATCTAGAACTTGAATTATCTGTTGCTAGAGAACAAACTAATAGGTCTGCAAGCTCCAAACTTGATCACATGTTGAGTATTCAAAAGTCTCCCTCTGACAAAACTAGCTTAGGTTTTGTGGAAAGTATCTCTATGCTTGAATCTCATTCCACAAACTTTGTTCCTTCTATTGAACCTCTCAAAAGTGAGATTGTCAAACCTTTGGTGAGTGAACATGTTAATCCTGCAGATGTTTCTCCACCTAGGAAGATTAGGATTGATCTCCAAGAGTCAAATTCTAGAGCTTCTAATTCTACTAAGGGCAAGTTGCATGATAAGCCTGCTTGGGTTTGTCATTTTTGTGGAAAGTCTGGGCACATTCATCCAAATTGTTTCAAGTTGCAAGCTGCAAAGCGAGCAAATAAACCTAAAGTACTTGTGCCTCAAGCACAAGATCCTATGGTATTTATTAGTGAATTGGTGAAGGCGTTAAACCTTTATTCCAATCTTGGAGTTGTTCAAAATTCTAATGTGAATCATAACTCCAATGCAAGAGTTGCATCTAAAAGGTTTTGGATGCAAAAGACTCGACCTAATTGAGTCTGTCTGACATGGTCCTGTACCTCTTTGTTTTATCTTTTGTGACTTTTTTTAGGATTTGCATTGCATAACATTCATGCATTTCATTCTAGGTTGTTTATTTTCTTTATAAAAATAAAATAAAATAAAATAAATTTGTGCAAATTGTGTTTCTGCTATATTTTTCTTGAATTTGAAGACAAGATTGGTCAATCTTTTTTTGCATAATATGTTTATGTACCTTGTTTAGCTTGGATGCACTTATTTTTACTGCACTTTACTAGCTGAAGTTTTGTAGTGCATGTTGTGTGGGAAAATGTTATAGTTGTTGATCACATGATCTTTATCTTGAAGTCTTATGTCTTTGATTGTCAGACTTAAACTTTTTGAGAAAGGCATAAATAACCATCTCACCACTGTTTATTAGCCAATCATGAACACCTTAGTACATATCGTAAGATTTTGTGCTCGAGAAAGTGTAGCACATGCACAAAAAGAACATAAGGTGTAGCCTCTATTAAAATGTTAAAATTGGTGTGTACATTATTGGGCTATAATAATTTCACATTTCAAATAAAATTGGTGTGTACATTATCCCGGCTATGTTAATAAGTTTCTAATCAATTAAAATGGATATTAATTATGAGGCAAATTAAGAAACTTACATGATTGCAAGCTTTTATTCTAGGAGATGTGAGAGTTATATGATGTAATTCTTTAAGTAATAGTCTCTTTCAAATTCGTGTGATGAATTTTGTAGAAACTGTGATTGATCACTATGTGCATATCACCTCACATGTTTCTCAAGCTTTTGCTAGTTGCACACACTACACAAGTTATTCTCTGCTAAACTGTGTACATGTTATTGAGTATTTTTGGTCTGACCAACCAAGTTTGAAAATTTCTTGAAATTGATGCATAACATATTTGCTGTTTGAGTTCTTGAGGAAAATTATAAGAAAATCTTGTTTTGAGGGATCTGGGATAAATACATGTGTTTTTGAAAAACATTTCATCTCATACTCATGCATTTTATTCATAATATTTGATGTTTTTATTGAGTCTTGCACTGAAATTGGTTCGTTTTTCAAAAATTAGCTTTTTCCATAATTTCAATCGATCGAATTTGTTTTTCGACCGATCGAAATTATTTCAAAAAACCCTGGAAAGTTTCTGTGTATTTTGATCGGTACTCGATTGGTTTTGGATCAATCGAAGGATTTTCGACCGATCGAATCTGTTTTTCGATCGATCGAAAATCGGGCTGATAGTTTTTTAAAAGGATTTTCTTCTCGTGTTCTTCACGTGTTCAAATCTTTTCAAATTCTTTTTTCTTCTCTCACCAACCGGTCAAGCACCTTTTTGTTATTCTTGTCGTTTTCTTCCAATCTTTTTGCAAAAGAACACTCTCCCAAGGCCGGTAAATCTCTTTTACCCCTCTTTTTGTTTTTATTTTCAGTTTTTCATGCATAAATTCATGCATTCATTGGGTATTTTCGGACTTATTTATTTTTGAATTTGTGTTGATTCTGATTGTTTTCTTTCACATTAAATCAATAGGTTTTTGTGAGTACACCATATACAAGTGTTACAAGTGGTTTAATTTGATTAATTTGGTGTTTTATGAAAAATTTGAAAATCTAGGGCTTGAAATTGCCGAATTTGGGGGTTTTATTCAAATTGATATAAATTGATGAAATTGGTTTGTTAGATTGATTAATTTGATCATTATATTGTGTTTTATATCTGTTGTGATGATCAATTTCTCAATTTGTTGCGTTTTGTGAAATTGGGTTTTTCTAAATTGGGAATTTTTTATATAAATTTCATGTTCAAGCCAATTTTGTGAATTTGGATCATATTTGAACTGTATCCTTGCATTAGATCATGCATCATTTAAATATCTTGTTCATGCATCATATAGAATTGTTATTTCTATATTTTTGTTGTGCTACCTTGCAGTCTGCCCTTGATTTTTGTTTTTGTCTCTTTCCCATCTGTGTCTCTCTATTCTGTCCTTACCATCATGCCTAGGAAAATCAGAGCCCATAGGACTTCTGCCTCTTCACCTTCTTTTGATAGTGATAGGTTCTTGAGTGAGAAAAATCAGGAGACATATGAGACTCTTAACCTTAGGCGTAATATCTGGGGTGAGCGTAGGGTCATTCTAGATAAGGTAGATGATGAGGTGAGGCATAATTTTGAGTGTCTGGGCTGGCTACCTTTGCTTGATATAGATCATTCGTCTCCGGCTACCCTGATTAGAGAGTTCTACTCAAACCTCTCTATCCACATCTATGATTCCAACACTCTAGTTAAGAGTTGGATACGAGGTGTTGAGTATCGCATTACCCCTTTGATAGTGTCTGATGCTCTTGGAATGCCTGTGGTTTCTCATCTAGTCTTTCCTTATGATGAGTCTTCGCCTCTTGATGACGTGATGTCATACATTACTAGATCTTCTATCTAATGGGGTTCTAATCCTCGGATCACCTCTGCTGAGCTTTTTGAGCTTCATTACCTTTTCTTTAGAATTGCGTGTCATTCCTTGTGGTCCATTTCTCATCTCCACACCATCCCTCTGAAGCGATGTGTGTTTTGTATGCTCTTGTTACTGATGCTCCATCAGTTTTTCCCATTTGTTTCTTCGTTTTTTGAACGAAGTACATAGGAGTAGTTCTACGGCTCATGCTTTATTCTTTCCTGTTTTTATTCATAGGATTCTTCTTCATCTAGGTTTAGGTGATTTCCCTGCTTCTGAGCCCGTTCACATTATTGCTCCTATAGGTGCTACCTTTCTGAGGCAAAGGGTTGCTCAACTTCGACCTAGCTCTAAGCGTCCTAGGGTAGAGCCTTTCGGTGTCACTCCACCTCCTTCTTCTTCTACAGATACTCCTGCGGCTGAGACATCTACTGATCTGACTGCTGCTGCTGCTGATGTTCCTCCACCTTCTCCTTCGAATGTTTCAGACATTCGTCGGACTTTGGACACTGTCATGACCGTTTAGGCGGCTCATGGTCAGCTTCTGGTGGACGTACTTGACGAGCTTCGAGCTTTGAGAGCAGATTTGGTGAGTTTTCGACGTTCTCCTCCGCCGCCTACTTTTGATGATAAGTGAGTGCCCTTTGGAAATTCGTCACAAAAAGGGGGAGTACATTTTGGAGTACTTTTGTAGGGGAGTTTTTTGTCTTAGGGGGAGTTTTTATATCTTTTTGTGATACTGAGGAGCTTGTGGAGCTGTTAGATTGTATCTAGGTGCTTCACTGTGTATTTATATTTTTTGGCTCATGATAAGGGAGATATATTTGAGATACATTTTTATATATATGTTTCTTTTTTCACTATGCTACATTGCTTATTGATTTATATTTATGATGTTATTCATGGTATATGTCTTTATTTTGTGTTATATGAAATCAAGAAGTTCTTTTCTATATTACTTGTATTTTCCACACATGCGATTATGCGTTTGTTAAATGTTACAGGAATATACAGGTTGATTCAGTCGTGCTGCTGTCTACTTTTGCAACTGATAGATAGTAGTTAGGTTGAATTTGTTTAGTAGGGTTTTTTGATTTGTAATGTGCTGTTTATTTTGTAAACTTTGAGCTTTTTGTTAAGTCTGTGTTTTGTCACGGATTGCCAAAGGGGGAGTTTGTTAGGTTCTAAGGAATTAGGAACTAATGTATTAGAACTTCAATTTGTACTGTTGGCAAACCATGATCAAAACAATCTTTAGTCTTATTTTAGACTTGCTCAAAGTATGTACTTATTATGTAAAGTTGGAATCGAGTTACTGCAGAATTCACTGTGTAGATCTATCAAGCTCGATCGATCGAAAGTCGTACAGATCATTTTTCTGCAGAATTTTCCAACTCAGCCCAAGCCCATTTGATGTGTAGGGTTTTATGTTTTGTCCTAAGTATATAAGGGAAAACTCTAGCCACGTTTTTAGAGTTCTGAATGCTGTGGTTGTGAATCTAATTATTAGATTTAGAGGTGTTTACATTCACATACACTTAGGGTTTCCAAACTCAAGATTAATGTCAAGAGCTTGGTAATCATCCAGTTGCAGAATCAAAAGCTTCAAGATATACAAGCTGGTATGCTTGTACTTTGCTGAGAATTCAAGGAAAGAAGGAGTCCGTGGTCTCGGAGCTGTCACGTGGTCATGGTAGTAAGTTTCCTACACGAGGTAGCAATAGGATGTTAGTGGTCTAAGTCTCTATTGTGTAAACTTCGATTCTTTCATAGTGAATTCGGTTTTACCTTGAGGATAGCTAGGTTAAATCCTCCCCAGGTTTTTACCGGTTTGGTTTCCTGGGTTATCATATCGTGTGTTATTTATTTTCCACACTTTTACATGATTAGATTGTTGTTATGTTAACCTATAATTGTTTAAATTACCTTAGTTAATCACTTGACTAATTATCTAGGTTAATCTGTTTGAGTTTAAGGGGTCTAAACAACCTTACATATTATTATTAATAAAAGTTTTCTTTACCATATTTGGGTTTATTACATTATGCGTCATGCGTCCTACTATCTGTTTAAGTATCAAACAGATCCTTGGTCATGCCTGGCTCCTTGAACTACATATCTTGGGTAAATTGATATTTAAAGCTACCTATCTAAGTATTAAACAGAACCATAACTATGCCTAGCTCCTCGGACCACATGCTTTGGGTAGATTAATACTTCCTATTACTTTCCTAAGTATCAAACAAAACATTGGTCATGCCTGACTTCTTGAACCACATACCTTGGGTAAATTGATATTTTAAGTTATCTATCTAAGTATTAAATAGAACCAAAGTTATGTCTGGTTCCTTGGATCACCTACTTTGGGTAAATTAGTACTTCATGACATTTTTCTAAGTATCAAACAGAACCTTGATCATGCCTGGCTTCTCGGACCACATACCTTGGGTAAATTGATATCCTGTGGCTTTTTTTTCTAAGTATTAAACAAAACCAAAGTTATGTCTGGTTCCTCGGACCACTTACTTTGGGTAAATTAATACTTCATGGCATTTTTCTAAATATCAAATAGAACCTTGGTCAAGCCTGGCTCCTCGGGCCACATACTTTGGGTAAATTGATATCTTTTAGTCATTCTTTCTAAGTGTTAAACAGAACATTAGCTATGCCTGGTCCCTCGAGCCGCATACTTTGGGAAAATTAATACTTGATGACATCTTTCTAAGTGTTAAACAGAACCTAGGTTATGCCTGGCTTCTCAGACCACATGCCTTGGGTAAATTAACACTCTCTATTTATTCTTTCTAAGTGTTAAATAGAATATTAGCTATGCCTGGTCTCTCGAACCACATGCTTTGGGTAAATTAATACTTAATGACATATTTCTAAGTGTTAAACAAAACCTAGGTTATGCCTGATTCCTCAGATCATATGCTTTGAGTAAATTAACACTCTCTAGTTATTTTTTCTAAGTGCTAAATCAAATCCTAGGTTATACACGGCTCCTCGGATCACTTACCTTGGACAAGTTAATGTTCTTGGTTATTTGCCTAAGTATATGGTCATTTTCCTTATTATTATACGTGTTTAGTTTGTCTGAGTTAGTAGCAATGCCCTACTGTTAGCTTTGGTAAAGTCAGGGTGGCAATAATTCACTACTATTAACAACATCATCAGTTTTAAGTCCCATGAGAGGGAAAGAGGGAAAAATGATAACTACACCAATTATAAAATAAATATTACAAAGAAAGGAAAGATTCACAACGTAAAAAGTGCAGCCCTTCTTATTAAATAAAAGAGAGGTAAATTATATACAATAGAAAACTGCCACCACAAAAGAAAAGATACAAAGGAAAACTACAAAAAAATGACTGAAAGGAAATAAAATCCTAAAAGCTAGGCCTTGGTTGGAGGAGGAGGGTCTCCTTTCTTGCTCGGCTGAGAGGCATGAGCGTCTTTGGCCTTGGTGTTAACCTCTTTGGATTTGGCCTAGGTCTCCATCACTTTGACTGCAACATCCTTGGCCTTAGCAACATCCTTGGCCTCTGAGAAGGGGCTTGGCCTCCTTGCCCTTGCCCTTATCCTTGGCCACCTCAGTCTCTTGGCCTTAAACCAACTTGGTTAGATCCTTTAGAAGCCTCGGTAGGGGGTAGAAGGGCCTGAGCAGTAAGGGGTTGCTCAAATGATTCTAGAGCTAAGGCAGAGGGAGGTGAGAGGGCAACTGGGACCTCGTAGATGTCGGGAGGGTAATAAACACTCCCAGCCTGCCTCCACTCCAAGGCAGCAGGGACCCCTGCAAGATTGAGGGCCTCCATCCATGTCTCCTTACAATAATCACTGCATACATCGGCCAGCTCCTCAGCCAGTCGGACCTCAGTTTCTTCTACCCCGAGGTTATAGGACGCTTGCCCCGAAGCCTCTGCAGCTTCCTCGGCCATCCGAGCGTCGACTTTGGCTTTCTCCAAATTAGCTTTAAGGTCCAAGACCAACTGCTTCTGTATGGCCAGCTCTATCTCAGTAAGATAAAGATTTTTACGCTGATCTTCTGCCTGGTCTTGGGCATTCTTTAGGCCAGCTTCAGTGCTCCTTCGCGCCCTCTCCTTGGTGGTTAGCTTAGTGGCCAGTTCTTGGTTTCCTAGGGCCTTGTTAGTCTCAGCACGGAGGTTGGCCTCAACCCTGGCCTCATTCTAGGCGTCCTTGACCTATTCCTCAGCTATAAAAACCTCCTGAATAGTCTGCACAAAAATTACAAAGGAGTCCCATGTAAAAAAAAGAAAAAGAAAAAGAAAAAGAAAAAGAAAAAGAAAAAGAAAAAGAAAAAGAAAAAGAAGAGAGAATGGAAAGGGCACCTTAGCATTTAGCTAAAAGATATGATGGTGAACTTACCATGGCAAGATTCCTTTTCAGGGACATAAAGAGGTCCAGCTGCCTTATGTGCCTTAGCGCATCCGTGTTTTTAGGCAGGAGAAGGGCTGCTCTAGAGCTTCAGCAATATAGGCGGAGTGCCCTCTCTAGAACTCCCTAATGGAGGAGTTCCATGGGATGACAGTACCATCCAGTTCCAGCTGAGGATCCTAAGTACGTTGTTGTTGGTGCACCTCGACCATATTTAGGTTCTCCTTACTATCCACAGAGGAGGCCCACTTGTCCTTGGTCATTTTCTGCTGTTTGGCCTCCTTCTAAAAGACCACCTCACCCTCCTCTACTTCCTACTCCTTCCTTTTCTTCTTCAAGTTAGGGTAGGGAAGTAGGCCGACTGTGGTTGAAGGAGGAGGAGGCGGAGAGGGGAGAGTATGGGGAAGCTGGTATTTAGGGGCCTCCTTGGATGACGACCCTTTATTCCTCCCAGCCATGAGGTCCCTCATGCCTTTCCTTATATTCAAAGCCATTGCGTCTTCCTCCTCGGAGCTGCTATCTGCCTTAGCGATTATTAATTGGGGGGAGCGAGTTGCTGAGGATCTGTTAAGCTCACCCTCAGAATCCAAGATCTCAACGAGATCTGCTCGCGCCTTTTCTTCTTCCTCGAGATGGAATTGATCTATTTCCTCCTTGAGTGATAAGTGTGAGGAAGCAGTCTCTTCCCTCAAAACCGCTGCTTCAGGGGGAGCACGTTGAGGTGGCAGCTCAGCTGGTACAATGTCTTCTTGGGCGAGGAATCCAGGTACAAAGATGTCTATCCTGCGTAGCCGAGGATCGCTTGCCTTAATCGTGTGGCCTACCTCTTGAAAATTGTCCGACAGTGGCTCGAAATCTAGGATGAGGTGGATCGCTCTCAGCTGCCTGTCCTCGTTCACAAATATCTTGGACCTTAGGACTTTGTAGAGGCCTTCGACGTTGACCAAATTGAGGTGGACCGCTCTCAGCTGCCAGTGGCTCAAAATCTAGGATGAGGTGGACCGCTCTCAATTCAGGCCTTCGACGTTGACCAAATTGAGGCAGGGCATTACGTGCCTTTTATCTGCAAAAATAGCCGAGCTGCAAATTCACAGTCAAACCAATAAAACCTATCATTAAGGGGAAAAGTAGCATGCTAAAAGTACTAAATCCCATGTCAAGGGACCTATCTCTAGGGTACCCCACCTAGTTCTCCCTCCCGAGTTGGGCCATGAAGACCATCGTGCCATTCCCCCGAGGTGATCAGGTAGTCGTTCTTCATGCCCTTGTTGAACTTGGGAAGACATGATACAAGCCTAACAATAGAGGATCTAGACTTGAGGTAATACCCCGAGTCAATGAGCGAATGGCACTTGTACATATGGATGACGTAATGCCAGGTGAGTCCTAAACCCATTTGCTCGTTGAGAGCATCGACGCTACCTAAGACTCTAAACAAGTTGGGCTGGTGAGGGCATAACCTATGGTTGATTAGGTAGTCTCGGGTTACCCTACCTATGGGAAGCGTTATTCCTCCATCTATGAAGGCGATCATAGGAATGACAACCTCCCCTTCTTTTCTATCCGTAACCACCTGATCTGGAGCACAATATCGCAGGGTAACTCCTTGTGGAATTTCATATTTGGCCCTAAAGCTCTCTATACTAGCAGGAGAGTCTACTAGGTGTTTAAATTTATCCATCTGAACAAGCTAAAACGAAGTGAAGGAAATGTTTTTGAAAAAGGAATGAAGCTTAGGAGGCCGAGGAGACTGGCCGAGGAGAAAAGAATATAGGAGTGTAAAAACGTACGAGAATGAAAATAGGTAACAGCTCAGGAACTTCTTGAGAGTTGGGAGATTGGGGAATTCTTGAAAGCTGGAGAATTTGAGAAGTCTTAAGCGCTTGCAAATTTGTGAAGTGAAGAAAATTAAACCCTTCAGGCGCCTTATATAGGAGGCAGAATTGAGTGGGAGTTATCCCGATCAAAGTTCAAGGAGAAATGGCAACCGTAGGATCTACATTTCACTGTAGGATGTGGGGAACAAAGCGCCACCTAGAGTATTTAATGAGACATCGTGTGATTTGTTTACGAATGGGGAAAACCTACACGGCAAAAACCCCACTAGGTGATTTCAAGGTCACCACTCTTGAGAATTCACTATTATCACAACAAGCGGTTACAAGTAAAGGAATCCCAGTACCTTATAACCTACAGTTGAACCTTTACCCTAATACCCAATTGGACTTATTCTGTAGTGACAATCTCTCTTTTTAATGCACGACTCCCAGTACGTGACTAACCAATTTGATGTGCAGATCCTAGTACGCGGCTTACTCCTTTGCGCGAATCCAGTATGTGAATAACACCACAGCAACCCTTTGATTGTTGTAGTTGATCTGTAGTAGCTTCACATAGAAACACCAATAAGATCTTCAATGTTGGTGCAAGAGACTTTGCTTGGTTACAGAACCCAAAGGCGTACAAGAAATGAAGCAAGACGTCTTTCTTCTATAGGAGGAGGCTATAGTTTCAAAAAGAAAACCTTATGAATCTCTCTAGGGTTAGGGTTTTTCTTTTTCCACCTCCTTTTAAATTGGAGTTTAATAGGCTCTTCTATTCCAAATAGGTTTACACAAACCTTGGGCTTTCTTAGTCCAATAAGGATTAGACAAACCCATAAACAAATAGCCTTTTAGAAGAAAAACATTGCTGGCTATAGTCTGAATCCCGTAAGCTCGATAGATTGAGACATGTGTTGAGCTTTAATGAATTTCGATAGATTGAGCTTCTGTCGAGGAGGTATTGAAACTTGCAGATTGCACTTTTCTTGAGCAGTCCTTGAGTAATCTTCATGTCTTCAATTGAACCACTTGTAATGATCATCTTGAACCTACTTAGATTTATCCAAATATAAGTAAAATGCGTTTTGTCAAAGGATATGCCAATTACATAAAAATATGGCCTTAACAATCAAGAACTGAATTTGTAATCAAACTTGAGAGAAATATATAAGAATTGATCTACTCAGATTGAGCCGAGGATGATTTTATTAGATTAAGTCAGTCTATCTTCCTTTTCTTGTCATCTGGATTCATTTTACTTGTTGTCTAACTCATTAAAGTCTAGTTTTCCAACCTACTCTCTACAAATTCATTGTATTGAGCTCTTTAGGCCTAAGTTCTTCCATCTTTTGGGCTTAGTAACAAATTGCGTCCTTACATATATATATATATATATATATATATCTTACAATATATAAACACGTGGATTAAAATTAGTGTTTTGTCAAATATTGTTTTTTTATTTGAGTCTAACAAGTTATTAAATTTGTTTTTAACACAAAATTATTAACTTACTTAATTGAGCCTAGTAAAATAACATTTTTGAATTTGTTTTTCCTCCAACAAAATTTGAATTACACTCTTAACATTTCACTTTCATGTAAATTTCTTTTATATATTATGAATAAGATATTATATGAAAATATCATTATTATTTTTACTTTTGCTATTATTGTTAGAGCATTCACATCCCGAATTCCAATTCTAATCTATTTTACCATCCCAAAAAGCCACTTTATTAATTATACAATATAGTTTTACAATACTCCCAACATCCCAACTTTTATTTTCCTATTCTACTCATTAAAATAATATATCTATACAATAAAATATATATTTTCCTCCACCATGCCCACCACACCACCACTGCTCACTACCCACTAAAATCCCACCGAAACAAAAACCCATATTAAAAAAAAAAAAACCAGTGTCACAATAGAAAAAAAAAAAAAAAAAAAACGCAAGACCCAGAAGAACCAGACCTCACCATGACCCACATTGAACCCAAAAAAAAAGTGCAGAACCCAGAAAAAACGTAGAACCCATCGGAATCCACCCTCATCTCAACCATGCACAACCTTGCCACCGATCTCGCCACCCATTGATCTTCGCCACGCCAATCTTGCCACCCACCGATCTCCACCACGCCGATCTCCAACGTCGTCACACCCATGTCGATCTCGTCAAAACCCACGCCGATCTCTACTGTTGTCAAAACCAACAACTCACCGTCGTTAAAACCCATGATCTCTACCGTGTGGTGAAGAAATAATTTTGCAAGATGAACATGATAACATTGATTTGGATGGAGTTTATTAGGCAAGATGATGAATATGATAAAAAAAATTTATTATTTTGACTCATATATCATGTATTATCACTTTTGATTTCAATCAATTTAAATGAATATGCGAAGCTAAGTTCAAACTTTTAGGCTTTTTGGCAAGCATGAGCTCGAACATCATTTATAGCCTTGGTTCGAGCTTGAGGCTTGAACATTTTAGATTTTACATTTGTTGTCAAGCCAAGTTAGAACACTTACTACTTGACAAAACTCGGCTAGTTTAGTCCTTAGATTCCAAAAAGCAAAAAAGAAAAAAAAGAATTTGCTAAATGAACACTATAGTATAGTCCTCATACAAAGTCTATTTTATTTTAACTGTCGTGTTATACATATAAGTTATTTTATACAATTTTATACATAGCCCAAAAAAACCAATGAAATTGTGACTTCAACCATATTGTGGCTTGAAGTCACAATTTAGTCACAATTTCAAATGTATTTTTTGATGGAGTAAAATTGTGTAAAATAGTTTATGTGCAACAAAGAGTAATTTTTCGTACTCCCCATAAAAAAAGAGGGTATGGTACCTACTAGTAGACAATTTGTTATATCAAGTTACTAAAATGTCACATTTGATGGTATCATTCTCACATTGTGCAGTTCTAACATCACAATTGACAGTGCTTTTGTCACATTTGGTGGTTTTTTTATCGCATTTGACGATTCCATTTTCATATTGTGTAGTTCCAACATCACATGTGACAGTTCTTTTGTTACATTTGGTGTTTCCCTTTTTTTTTTTTCTCACATTTGACGGTTCCATCCTCTTTTCCTTTTTATTTTTATTTTTATTTTCATATTTGACGGTTCTATTTGTAATTTATGCAGTTTTAGCATCACATTTGACAATATTTTTATTATATTTGATGGTTCTCTTATTATTTTTTTTCTTCATATTTGACAGTTTCATCCTCACATTATATTATATAAATATCAAATATAACTATACTTTTATCACATTTAAATAATTTCTTTATTTTTTCTCCCACATTTAATAATTTTGTCCTCCCATTATATAACTCTAATATCACATGTCACTATTTTTAAGTTACCTTTTATATTACAAGTAACTATGCATCGCATTTCTATCATTTCGGTCAAAAAAAAAAAAAAAAAACAATGCACCGCATTAACAGGTTAAAAAACTAAAAAGTATGCCACCTGCATTTTCCGCAACAAAACTGGTTGGTGTGTCCTCTCAAAAAAAAAAAAAAAAAAAAAAAAAAATATATATATATATATATATATGATTGGCGTGGGGTGCGGCAACAAAAGCTGAGGCTAAAGTTTGAAACAAAGTGGGGCGCGCTTCCCAAGGTCTACCACTTTACAGCGCACGCGTATGTATCGGTTTTGTCTTGTTCTCGCTTTTTCAAAGCAACGGAAGTTGCCAGGAAGGTCGGTTTCCTTGCTTTTATTTTTTTAATAAACAGTTTCGTTTCTTCTTTCCACTAATTACGGATGGCATGATTTTTTTTTGTCTTAGAATCTTATGTATATAGGAAGTTTGGCTAGAGGGTGTCCATTGGCTTCTTCTAGTGTCTCATAGTCTCTTTGATTTCTGTCGTTGCTATAATTTTCTTGCTTCTTGCCAACTCCTTTTGAATACATGACTTTGTCTGTCTTAGAATCCCAACTCTAACTCGTTTCACTATTGGTATGTACCAATGGCTTCCTCCACCACTCAAACCGTCCAATCATCTTTTTCTTCTCCTTGTTCCAAACCCCGACCGGAAAACGACGTTTTCCTCAGTTTCAGAGGTGAAGATACCCGTGATAATTTTACGGACCATCTGTATCATGCTTTGAAAGGTAAAGGTTTTATCACCTTTAAGAATGATAAAGAACTTGAGCCAGGAAATCCCATTTCGCCGAAACTCTTGGACGCAATCGAGAAATCAAGAATAGCAGTAATAGTTTTCTCTAAAAACTACGCATCTTCATCTTGGTGCCTAGAAGAACTTGTAAAGATTGTTAAATGCATGAAGGGAGGATTGAGAGTGTTGCCTATTTACTACCATGTAGATCCTAGTCATGTGCGGCATCAGAATGAGACTTTTGCTGTGGCCTTTGAGGAACATGAAAAGCGTCTCCAGGAGAACCTAGATCAGGTGCAGATATGGAGAGATGCTTTAAGAGTCGTGGCCAATCTCTCTGCAAAGACAGTAACGAATGGGTATCACTTGATCTTCTTCTATTGAGCGTTTTTTTATTATCTATCTTGTTCTAACTGCAATACTTAATTTCCTAAAATGTAGATGTAGACTGTAGAGTGAGTCTTAAGGGAGTCAATTTCATACTTGAGTTCATTTTTGTTGGGCTAAGGGTATGAAATATTTCAATATCGGTTAATAGTGCAGTACTGTAATTTAAGGTTATTTTTTTGTGTGTATATATGTGTGTGTGTATATATATATATATATATTTATAAACATATAATTTAAAATCCACATATTTTGTAAACCTATTACATTAAGCCAATAACCTGTTTTAAGTACCTTGAATAACATGTTTTATAATAATTTTTAACATGTTTTAATTATATTTTACTGTATTAGTCAAAACATCAATTCTAGCCTAAACACCTGAAAAATCATTGTTGCAAGCCATACAACCTGATATTTAATGTAGTATATTTTAAAAGAGTAACTTAGGGGCAGAGTAATTTGTTGTAACCGATATTTAATTTAGTATATTTTAAAAGAGTAACTTAGGGGCAGAGTAATTTGTTGTAACCGATATTTAATTTAGTATATTTTAAAAGAGTAACTTAGGTGCAGAGTAATTCATTGTAACTTAACTTGATTAATTCCTTCTCTTTGATCAATAAGAATCACTCTTATTTACTCTGTGAGTTCTTAGAGAGAAAGAGAGCAAAAGTTATAAGATATCTCTATTTCAGAAAGCCAAATCAGAATTTCAATTAAATTTAAGTAGTTTTCTAAAAAATAAAAAATGGAAATCCATATCCAATAGTATAGTCCCTACAGATTCAAGTTTGCATCAAAAGCCATGTTTTCTGAGATGAACATGCAGAACACCAACTCTTACATTCCAATTGGTTTGTGTTGAAACAAAGATTTTTGTTATGTCTTTCTTATAGGCCTGAGACAGAGTTTATTGGAAAAATTGTTGACTGGATATTTACTCAATTGAAAGATAAAGGTTCAGTTGTTTATGAAGACGGTTTTGTTGGAATAGACTCTCGTGTTGACGAAATGAATTCATGTCTAGATATGAATTCGAATGAAGTTCGCTTTATTGGGATATGTGGGAAGAGTGGAATGGGCAAGACAACTCTTGCACGTGTGGTTTTTGACAAGATTTGTAATCAATTTGAAGCTTTTAGCTTTCTTGAAAATGTTGAAGAGGTTTGTAAAGCGCATGGCTTTGAGACTTTACAAGAGCAACTCCTTTGTGATATAAGTAAAGGAGCATTAAGGGTAACAGATGTGTGTAATGGAATCCAAGTGATTAGGAATGTACTACGTGATAAAAAGGTGCTTATTGTTCTTGATGATGTGTGTGAAAAAAGACAATTAGAAACATTAGTAGGGAAGCGTGATTGGTTTGGTCCAAAAAGTAGAGTCATTATAACTACTGAAGACAAACTTTTGTTGAAAAGCTATGAAATTCAGACTGTATGTAAGGCTAACGGACTCAATGATGACGAAGCTCTACAACTTTTTAGTCAAAATGCCTACCACAAAGCTCATTGTGAAAATTATTCATTGGATATGGGCAACGATTTTGTCACTTATGCTCAGGGCAGTCCTTTGCTTCTTAAAGTTTTGGGTTCCCATTTGTGTAAAAAAGAAAAAGAGGATTGGGAAAGTGCTCTGAATCAACTAAAAGCAATTCCTGATGAAAATATTCTAGAGAAACTTCGAATAGCTTTTAATGGACTGGGGGATTTGGAGAAAAGATTATTTTTGGATATTGCGTGTTTCTTTAAAGGAGAGGACCAGAATCGAGTAGCTGATATACTAGAATCAGTTTGCTACACGGACGATAGTATACAAAAGCTCATTGACAAATCTCTCATTACTATTGAAGGGGGGAAATTGTGCATGCATCATTTAATACAACAAATGGGTTGGGAAATTGTTTATGGGGAATCAATGGAGCTTGGAAGATGCAGCAGGTTGTGGCTTTGTGATGATGTCCTTGACGTATTAAAGAACAATATTGTAAGTGTATTATTTTATAGACATAAATTTAGAGAAGTATAAAATTCTACCATTCACGCAAGTTTTTGCTGTATCTAGACTAATTTTATTATTCTTGGTTACTAGGGAACTGATCAAATTGAAGGCATGGTGCTAAATTTGACTCCATATGAAGAACAAGAAGAATTGAATGCTAAATCATTCTCAAAGATGACTAAACTAAGATATCTCAAAATTTGTAAGGCGCACCTTCCCTGTCTCAGTAATCTTTCCAATGAGTTACGATTGTTGGAATGGCATGAATATCCTTTGAAATCATTGCCAAAGAGTTTCCAGCCGCCTGAACTTGTTGAGCTTATTATGCATCGCAGCAGTATTAAGCAACTTCCAAGGGAATTCAGTGTATGATTTTCAGTTATAGAATTTTATTATTTATTATTTATTATTATTATGTTCTGATTGCTTAATCTTCTATATTTACTTATTGTTTTATCTCAGAACTTACACAAGCTAAAGCTCATCGACCTTAGTGACTCTCAAAACTTATGCCAGACTCCTAACTTCAATGGATTGCCAAATATTGAAAGGTTGATATTTCAAGGTTGTACAGGATTGCATGCGTTGCACCCTTCTGTTGGAGGTCTTAAACGACTTATCCTATTAAATCTGAAAGACTGTAAGCGTCTTGAGAACCTTCCGCATGAGATCAACTTGAGTTCTCTTAAAATTTTAATTCTATCTGGCTGTTCAAAACTCAATAAGTTTCCAAAGATTGGGAGAAACATGACAAGCATGTTGGAGCTTTATTTGGACAGAACTGCCATAGAAGAACTACCATCATCAATCAAGCATCTAACTGGCTTGACTTTATTGAATCTTCAAGACTGCGAAAACCTTTCAAGTTTTCCAAGTGTTATTTGTAGTTTGATATCTCTTGAAATTCTCAGTCTATCAGGATGTAATGGTCAACCGCCAAAAGCAAGGTATTTGAGTGGGCTCATTCCCACTTTATCCTCAATTGGTACTACCCTCACTCTTCCTTACACCTATCTCACTGATCGACAACCTGAACCAGAGCCCAACAGGCTGGTGTTGCCTGAGTCATTCTTGGAATTAAGCTCTTTAGTATCTCTAGATCTAAGTGGCTGTAATCTGTTGGACGGAGCTTTCCCTGATGATCTTAGCTACTTGTCCTCACTAACATCTCTGAACTTGAGGAGCAATAATTTTACACGCTTACCTTGTAGCATTTCTCAGCTTTTAAATCTCAAACTTCTTTTCTTGGATCATTGTAGCAAGCTTCAATCATTGCCATATCTTCCATTAAGTACACAATTTGTTTCAGCACAAGGATGTACTTCACTTGAAAATTATTCAAATCAAGTTGTCGTTTGGACTTCGGATGCAGCAAGATTCACTTTTATTAATTGCCATGGCTTGGCTGATGATGAAGGTGGCAAAATTGCTGATGTGCCTTTGCTAAATATACCCTTCCAATCATTGTGGCAAAGATACATGGAGGTCTCTCTCTCTCTCTCTCTCTCTCTCTCTCTCATGTGCATGCACGCATTGAACGTCTTTTTTACTTGTCTTTTAATATTTTACAGGACCAAATTCATCAAGTTAAAGGCTTTTGCCTGGTTGTACCTCAAACTGAAATTTCAGAGTGGTTCAAGAGTAAGGAGTGCGGGTCATCTGTGCGAATCCCATTACCTTCTAATCTATTCAATAATAGAAGTTGGAAAGGGATTGCCCTATGTGTCATTTTTGTAGTCCCTCCAAGTTTGAAAGATGTTTCTCCTGGTCAGGATTCAAAATACTTCCATGAATTTATTTGTCATTTCGACATGGATGGCGTTTCTTTAAATTGTCCCCTAGTCCTTGAGGTTCCTAAGGAAACATTTGTTGGTTCATTTGGACTTTGGCTATACATATCACATGCGAGGTTTACAGAACATTCTGACGAAGGGAGTTTCATTGGCTTTGTGATTAGACCCACAAGGCTGGATATTAAGATTAAAATGTGTGGTGCATGTATTCTATATGAGCAAGATATGATAGAATTTGTACAAAACTCAAGGCAAGAAAATTTCAGGAGCTGTAATGACCTCAGTCGAGGTCATGAAAAATTCATAGAAGATCATATGAGCAGTTCCCAAAGCTCTGATCCCAATCTAAAACACAAGCTCAATTCACTGCTTTCAATATTGTATCAGGTCTCTTCTTACATCTGAGGAAACTCCATATTACCTAAAAACTTAAAGGTTTAGGGCCAATTATGTTATGTTAATTCCTAAATTTATCAACTTTTTCTCTATATGAGACTTTAATTCACACGTGTTTATCCAACGCTTCAACTCAGTGGTTATGAAAAAAGTTGTTAAAAATTTTGTCTCTAAACTAATTACAATTATTTTGTCAACTCATTTATCAACTTATTTTGTCTCTAAACTAATTATTTTTGTATATGTTTTTCTATCTCACCATTCTATTGTACATTTGAGCACCATACAGTTATGTATTTTACAGGTAGATCGGGCGCGAAACCATTTGTATGATTATATCTTTCATCAGATTCCCCGTCCACCACGCTGGTTCGCTTGTAAAAAACTTGGTCGCTCCATAGAAATGCAGTTGCCGCCAGATGTACATGATAATTCAAAATGGTTGGGGTTCACTATATATGCTTTGTATGGTATTCAAATGCAACAAGCTGGTTTCAGTTACAAGCTGGATTTAACAATTTTTCTTTGCTCTAGTGATGAAGTTTCTTTGGCACCTTACATGGTCTTTCCCCTCTCTAGAGATGTTTCTGATGAGTCACCGCAAGATTCACAACGACTTGTGGTATTTTACATACCGCGCCGGGCTCTTCAGTTGAATCAGTGTAATCACATTGGGGCTTCATTTAAAAGTGGTGACACAGCTGTAAAATTTGAATCGTGTGGAATCCGACTTGTATATGAGCAAAATGTTTCAGAGTTTGTGCAAGCACTTGTTGAGTACTTGTTATGGAGTCCAGATTCCAATCACCAATCTTTTTCCGAGCATCTTTCACATCAACTTGGAATGTTGCAAGACTGCAACCATGAAAAAGATTATTGTTTCCCTTTCTTACCAGAAAGGTTAAAATTAACTGGAAAAGTATTTTGTTACCACACTTAAACGCAATAGATATGAAATCTGTTTTTTTTGATACTTGCAGGAGGCCTAACCCCATGCGAATGCTTCTACGAAATAATGAAACTATACAAGAGGAGTCTACTTCACGGGAAACATTTTCAAATCAAGCAATTGCTGCAGGCACTTCAAAAAATTCAAGTCCAGGCTCTATTAATTTAGGCATATCATTTGGAAATGGGCAATGTGGAAGTAAGATGTCAGGCAGCCGTGAATGTTGGTTTAAACCATATTTGCAGGTCTATCTCTTTCTCATATGTATATATATCTATATCTATATAATATTTAAAATCTTTTGCTAGCATCTCGAGACCACCTCAAAGAATTTCTCTTTGTAATAACCTTACTCCCTAGGGGTCAGATACTCGAAGAGATTTGAATACCTTCGTTTCAATATAATAAAAGAAAATTAAAAATTGAAGTATAGCATTTATTTTTGTTATGCTCATGTTAAGCCAAATCAGCGGTTATATCATCATTTTCTTTCCATCATTTAAATAAATAAAAAATATATAAAAGTTAACGTATGCAATAATGTATTATGCATTTACACATTCTAAATTCTAATTATAATTTACCAATCATGATAGGATCATCAATTTTTACTACCACGAGTTTGCACATTCTTAAACCCTAAATCTAACTTATAATAGAAAATACATGTAATAGAATTGTGGCACATCATTCACTTGTTTTCAACCTCTTCTTTCTCTTTTAAAACTTTTCTTCTCCCTATTCAAAAAAAAAAAAAAAACTTTCTTCTTTTCCATATTAGTCTACACCTATCTACTCTTACACTTTCTCAAACCCTTCCCTTTCTTCTTTGCCTCCTTATCACCCCCACTACTCTATACTTTACCATTACATTTCTTTGATCGTTTTCTCCTAATATTTTGACTCTTCTTTTTCTCCATCTTATTTTGTATAAATTTAGTATCATATCTCCCATTCATTCCATATTTTTTTCACCAAAAAGTGAGTTCTCTCTCTCTCTCTCTCTCTCTCTCTCTCTCTCTCTCTCTATTTTTAAAAAACTTTTCTTTTGGTGGATTTTTGTTCTTTCTTATAACTCTAATTTAGGTTGATGTTTTTTTATTTTATTTTTGATGATTTGATAATGTCTCTATGGTTTTAGCAACACTTCAATGCAATCAAGGTGATCTTTGTGTTTGGAGTACTCAACCTCTCAAGGATGTTCAATTAGAGAGGGTTAGAAGACTAGGATTCATTCTCTCAAGGTTTTTCTTGGTGTTTTAGTGGTCATCTTCCTTCTCATGAAATTAGGGTTTTATACAAGTAGGAACGAGAGGGAATGGTAAGACTTCATATAAATTGTCAACTATATCCCTCTTTTGTTCAATTTAAAGAAACAAATATAAATTGACATTATAAAAGAAACGTTGATATTTTTAATTTTTTTTAATAAAACCCTCCCCTTTTCTTCTAAAATTCCCAAATTTGGGGATTTAGAAATTCCAGGGTTATGGCTAGGTATCTTTCCCTTCCAAATCCTCTCAAACCCATTCTCTCTCTTTAAAATTTAAAAAATGAAATCGAACAATGTTTTATTTTTATTTTTTGTTTTTGTTTTGAGAAATCTAAAATCAATCAAGGTTAATTAAACACCTCCATCCTCTTCACTGCAATTTAATCTCTTTACCCCTTAGACAAACCAAATGTAAATGCTTTTGACCTAGAATGACTAAACATAGTACATGGAATATTGGTTTAGTAGTAGTATATATAAAGATGAAGGGTTGTAAGACTTGATGATTAAATGATACTAAAGAGTAAGAACTTTTGATATAATTGTATCAATAATTTATAAAGATTGAGAGACTGAAGAGGATAAATCATAGGATAAGAGTAGGGTAAATAAAGTGGAGAAGTGCATTAAGAGTATTGTGTGATTCTAAAATATCTATTAAGTTAAAATGAAAATTTTGTAAGATATCTATAAGACATGCTATATTCAATGATACTAGATGTTGGATTGCTAAGAAGCAACACATTCATGAAATGAATGTAATCAAAATTACAAATATTAAGATGGATAAATGTAAATATAAGAAAAGATAGAATTTAAAATGAGAAGAGTTGATTAAAGATAAGGGTGGTCCCCTATAATAGATGAGGGACAATTGCATGAAATGGTTTGATTATGTGCAAAGGGAAATGATTAATGCACTAGTGAAAAACAACTCAAAGTCAAATGAACAAAAAGAAGGTAAAGAAAGACCTAAAATAAAGAAATAGTTTTTAAAAAAAACATATCAATTAAAGAGGTAATAGAGGTATGAATTCGGATGGAATATGATATTAGAAAATAATATATGTGATTGATTTTGACTAATTTGTTGAGGATCAATATAGCCCAATTCTATCATTCAGCCAAATAAATCTTTTTGAAAGATACAATAATATTTTAAACAAATGGTATTTGCTTCATAATAATTGTTTTTTATCCTATCAATTTCTTAGTGTGACTAATTTCACTAGAGCCATCAAGACTGGGTGGAAATTGAGCACTAGATTTCTTGTTCAATAATAAAAAAACTTTACCAGTTGAGCTAATTAAAACTTACATTTAACCAATTTTTTTTTTTTTTTTATAGATATAATAATATTTCAAATCTATGATATTTGTTTTATGATGATTGCTTTTTATCATCTAGCTAAGGCACCAATTGGTTTTTGTTGTAGGAAGGAATTGAACCCCAATCTCTTATTTGAAAATAAGAGACTTTAAGAGTTTAGCTAATTGGAACTTGCATTCAACCACATTGTTTTAATAGATAGAGACAGGATTTCATACCTATGGTGCCCATTTCATGATTATTGAATTAACAAGAACCCCATATTTAGCTAAATAATTAAACATACAAATGAACATAAAAATAGTCTATAGTGTACTCGGAAACCACACATTTTTTGAGACCTTAAGAAATCAGGAGTTTGGAATTAGGCAAGGGGAAATCAATTTTTTTTTTCTTCAACTTTTTAAGAATTTGTCTTATAGTTTATTTGTTTTGACATTAATATTTTCTAGAAAGAGAGTAATTTTCTAAAAATTATTTTCTATAAAACTATATTTATTTATTATTTTAAGTTTTTTTTTTATAAGTAATAAAGATTCATTGATAAAAAAGAGGAACACCCAGGCATACAGGAAGTATACAAGGGTGAACAAATCAAAAGCGAACAGTACAAGAATCGAGAAAATCCAAAAAGAAGAAAAAAGATGGTTTCTCCACACAGAGGACCAGTCAAGTAAGGATAGGAAGAAGAGAAGGTTGAGATCCGGCATGGAACGCTCATTGTCTTCAAAACACCTATTATTTCTCTCTTTCCAAATATCACCATTACGATGATGACCAAAACGACCTTGCCAGCAAGCAAGAATCCCAACAACTGACTTAGGCATAACCCAACAAAATCCAAATAAATCAAAAACCATATCCCACAACTCCAAAGCAACCGGGCAATGCAGGAAGAGATGGTCAACACTTTAACTATTACATTTGCACATATAACACCAATCCGAAATGCAAACCTTTCTTTTCCTTAAATTGTCAATTGTCAGACATTTTCCCAAGGAAGCGAACCAGACAAAGAAAGTCACTCTAGAGGGAATCTTTTGCTTCCAAATGCTTTTTCAAGGAAAAAACTGCTCACTATGGCCAACAAGAAGATGGTAGTAAGCACTAACTGTGAACCCTTTACTCTTACAAGGCAGCCAACATCTCTTATCTTCCCCGATCCCCCTTATAGGAGTGCAATAAATGGAGTTGATGAAGGACCTGAAAGCTTCCAATTCACGATTATGCACCTCCCTACAAAACTAAATCTCCCAATGGAGGACACCATTGGTGTACCTCATAAGATCCGCAACACTTGCCTCTTTGCTACGAGAAATCTTGTATAATTCGGGGTAGCGGACAGCAAGAGAGGAAGTTCCGCACCAACGATCTAGCCAATGGCAGAGCTACATGCAAGGTTGGGGGAAGGGGGGGGGGGGGGGCATGGCCCCTCCAAAAATTTTAATTAATTTTTCTAATATAGGTACATTTTATAAATCTTTGAAGGTTATATGAAACAAAATAGAAGTCCCCCCCACCCCCACCAACCCAAAAAAAGAAGAAAGCATTGATCAATTAATCTAGTAATCATTTCCAAAAAGAAAAGAGAGAGAGAGAGAGCTTATATACAATTGCAATATAATGAAATAATTAGGTAGTAAATTTTGAGAGTAAATAGTGGAACCCTTAATTTTTAGCTCAATTTCAAATCCTATTAATGTTTACAAATCTTTCAACAATGCTAATATATGCAATTTGGTTGAAATTTTCTATTCTCATGTAAAAAAGAAAGGGGGAAAAAAAAATATGAGACTTCAATTGTATATGATTTAGATTTGTCAAACATGGGTAAAGTTTTGGAAAAAATTTATATATTGAAAAGGAAATTATGAATAATTTTTCTATAAAAATAATAATTGATGAAGTTTATTACGTGATGTATTATTGTTGAGCATGACTTTGATGGAAGATACTATATTCGCTTTTTTGTTTTTGTTCTATATATTTATATATTGTATGGCCAATTATACAATTTTTCTTTACTTATTAGAGTTTAAGAATATTTTAAGTTTTTCTTTAAAAAAAAAAAAATCTTGTGTCTTGGTGTGAATCTAAACATATTAAAGTTGATATATATACATATATAAAACTCACTTTATTATAAGAAAATTAACATTTATATTTTCACACATATATTATGTTGATTTTTTTTTAGGTAGTGTCTATATGTGATTTGAGTTTATCCCAACCACCCCCCCCCCCCCCCCCCCCCCCCCCAACTTAGAATTCTTGATTCCGCAATTATTGGTAGCAACCTTAATAAGTTAGAAAATGATCTCCTAAACTTCCTTTATTTAGATTGCCATGAGTTAGAGTTGTTTTCTAAAAAAAGAATTTAGTAGAAAACATATCTTAATAAGTCATACTTTTTAACTGACCAAAGATAGTTTTTCTTTAACTATCATCACACAAGATTTTCCATCAAAACTATTATTTCAACTTATATGGTATTCATTTTATAATGATTGCTCTTATCATAAACACCAATCGATTTTTTGTATAGGCGGGTTTTGAAGCCCTAATCTTTAACCGGAACCCACATATATACTTCCCTTCAACTACAACAAGTTCTTTTAGTCACTTCAGCAATGACTGTTACGAAATCTACTAATTCCTTTCAGCTATTTATGAATGATGTCAATAACTATAATGTCACTCAAAAAAATAAATTTAGATATTTATTTATTATATGTTATTGAAATCTAACAGTCTAAACTCTATATAATAATATCTTTAACATTTGTCTTTCTATAAACAATAAATTTCAGTTTTGAACATGGATTTCAAGCTAGGATAGGACAAGCAACTGTTTTAAGCCTTATTTATACTTACTATCGCACAATACTTTGTCAAGCTTGACTAACATTTCCGATATGTTTTCCAGAACCACTACAAGTGCAGGAGTACTTACAATCGTTGTTCTCTTGAAAGTGAAATCCCAGAGTGTTTCACCAAAAAGATTAATAGTTCCTCAGTGACAATCTTCCTACCTTTAAATTTGTATAACAAACCTGACTGGATAGGATTTGCAATTTCTGCAGTTTTCTCATTTCACAAGAATCTGACAACTGCTCGTATGAAACAAGGTTCAGGATTATCTCATATGGTCATTTGTCATTTGAAGACCAACTTGGGTTGCATGAATCCATTACTTTATTATGGCATCAGGGAAGAGGACGTATTAACTTCATTACATCAACAGGCATTCCTTTGGGAATCAATCATATCACATCAGTTACTTTCACCTGAATGGAGTGAAAGCACTTGGGTTGAATTTTCGTTTGTAAGTGATAGTTCGGATGTGTCGGCACTGAAGTGTGCGGTCGATTTTGTACACCGGCATAATTTGGAAGACTTTAGACTTACAATGGCACCATGTATAACCTCCAGTGACGGTTTGTACGAGGACCAGACTAATGGAACTTCTGGCCGGTATTCTTATGGAGGTCAACACCCTTGCTATCAACTGTATCAAACTGCCGCGTTGGTAAGATTTCTATACTGATTGAGCAAATAACATTAACGTTAAACAAAAACTTAATTTTATTCCATTGAGATTGGGCTACCACTTCAAATAGCATTACTTGATGATCTATATTATATTTTTATATGACCAAACACCATATATTCCCTGAGGCATGAAAAACAAAAATGGAAAGGATTGTTGTAACATCTTTATATATTATAAATTTTCTCAAATAAATTTTATAAATTGATGAATTAATTTTTAAAATATTAATATTATTATAAATTTTGCTACAAGTAATTATAAACTAACGTGTCACAATTTGCATGATTAGTGTCACCTTAATAGTATAAATAATAAATGTTAAATATCTCATTTATGATTGATGTCACATCAGTTTGAAAACTCTAGCATTACCCATTTTTAAATACAATAGAATTTTTTTAAAAGAAAATTGTCAAAATTATTGATATAACATCAATAACATTTATTATCACCATAGTTTTTAAAGGTTTTGTTATACATTAGTAATGCTTTTTGACCACTACACACTCTTGGTGTGATGGTCATTCTACAAGTATAAGTGCTTGTGGAGTGTGAGAGTAAAAGCTTGGGTTCAAGTTCCTAGAAGAGAAATTCACACATATATACACTTAGATTGTTCTAGAGTAGAATTTCTATTTTGTATAAAAAAGAAAAAAAAAAAGTAATGCTTTTTGAGATACTACAAATTTTACTATATAAACTTTTTAAACTGATATCACTTTTAAATACAATACCATAAAACTAATTAAAAAATTTGTTAATACCTTTAACATTTATATGAAATATAGTTTTTGTCAAGTGCATTTGTATGAACTGGTTTGTACAAGACATTCCCCCTAACAAAGCGTGATTTGGGCATTTGAATTTGGATTTGGATGATTAAAATCCAAATAACTTGTTTAGGAAGTTTAAGGAATGTCAAGGATTTGGATTTGACAAATCCACCAATGATTTTAAACCTTTAAAATACTTGGATTTGAAATAATTCCTAAAATCAATAGATTTAAAATTCCTTGATTTCAAATCCAAATCCAAATCTAAGTTTCCAAACACAACCTTATAAAATATTATTTTCAATACTAAAGAAATTTGATCAGTTCTCTCTAATTTTACGCTGTATTTCTCTTTTGCAGGACTTTAATCCGTCCACTTCGTTTAATTGTTGTTTCCCTCCAAGTAAGATTCAAGACTGGTTCAGTCATCAGAATCATGGATGCTCAGCAACAATGGACCTGCCCTCAAATTTTTACCACAATAGTAATTGGATGGGGCTCGTTCTATATGCTTCTTTCTCAATTCAGGGGGATTCAAACTTCATCCTTAGCAATTTGAATTCAGGAAAATCTCACTCTCTATGTTGTCAATGCCAAATGAGTATGGCTAATGTCGGTGATCAGACAATTGCTTTCTCCACCAGTAAAGAAGAAATCACGTGGTTACTTGAGCTAGGTGAATTCATTTGGATATCCTACGAACCAGGGGAGCCATTTAAGAATATGTTGCAACACTGCAGCCGCATTGAGGCTTCATTTGTGAGTGATTGGTCAGGCGTGATAGTGCAGAACAGTGGGTTACAACTTTTGTACCAGCACGATCAAGTACAGTTTGAGCGAGAACTGAAACACTGCAACAACTTGATTTCTGACAATCGTGAGCTCATTCGTAAACAACGAGAGGATCAAAAGAAAAGAAATGAACAATACCATGTTGATGAAGGACTCAAAAGAAAAATCTTTTCTAATAGACTTTGAAGTGAAATTATTTACAAGACTTATTGATCAATCAGAGACTGATGAAACTGAGACTGAACATGGCCAATGTGACCTGCTGGTAAGTCATCAACTATGAGTATCTTTGCCTCACACATAATATATCATCTCCCTCCCTCCCTCTCTTTCACTCTCACTCCTTAGACAAAATACATTTCACCTGATTTTTAAGGGTATATGAAATTGATGCTCACACGTGCTTCTAATTTATTTATTAAATGACCAGCACATTAAGATAGTTCACCCAAAAAAATATTAAAGGACCAGTTTTTAAGCCCAAATTAATTATGTAGCACAGTAGCGGTTTAATAGATTAATTACCAATTAATTCCAAAAAAAAATGCTAGATTATAAACCACCAAATAGCAAGCAGCAGCATTCATTCAAACTGTGCCATCATGTTCTACTTCTAGCTCTAAACCCCATCTGGAATGCAACATTTTCCTCAATTTTAGAGGTGAGGACACCTATAATAATTTTATCAACTATCTATATTATACTTTGAAAGATCACAAGAGTATCACCTTTAAGGATGATAAAGAAACTCACACCCCACTCTCACACTTTCTTCACTTCAATTGCTTTCAAACACATTTCTTGTTGCACAAATCTGATTCCTATTTCTTTCTCTGATTCAATTCACTCTAATTTCTATTCTTCTGTTTATAGATCCCATTGATGGCTTTCTTGAACAATGAAGGAGCCTTCTCTTCTTCTTCCACTTGCTGATAGACCTATAATGTCTTCTTGAGCTTAAGAAGTGAAGATACCCATGAAGGTTTTACTAGCCATTTATATTAGGCGTTGTGCCACTAAGGAATTGCACCTTCATCAATGATATAATTCTGAGGGGAGAGAATAAATTTCAAAAGAATTTGCACCTTCATCAATGATATAGTTTTGAGGGGAGAAGAAATTTTAGAACTTAATCCATGCCATAACAAATTCATTGATTTTGGTTAGTCTTCTCTGAAAATTATGCAGACTCCAAATGGTGCTTGAATGAACTTGCTGAGATTGTTAAGTGTAGAGAAAAGGACCAAGAGGTTCAAATTCATCTAGTTTCATCTAGTTTTTTACAATGTAGATCAATCAGAAATATGAAATCAAAAGGGAAACTTTGGAATTGCACTGGCTAATCATGAAAAGAAGTTCAAGACTAACGAGGACAAGGTGCAAAGGTGGAGGGATGCTCTAAGAAAAGCAAAGTAGCTAATGCATCTAGATGGCATTACAAGAAAGGTTGCGGTACACATACTGAATCTCACTTCATCCAAAACATTGTTGAAGAGATATCAACTGCTAATTTAAATTGGACGTCATTATACGTTGCTAAATACCAAGTTGGAATAAATTCTTGTGCAAAGGCCATAAATCACCTTTAGATATTGGGTTAGATGAATTTCGCGTGGTAGGGATTCATGGCCTTGTTGGAGTATGAAAGACTACAATCACAAAAGCTGTTTATAATGGAATTGCTAAATATTTTGATGGAAGCATCTTTTTGGAGAATGTTAGAGAAAATTTAGGAACAGATGGTGGCATAATCACACTACAAAAGCAACTTCTTAATGACTTCTTAAGGGATGGAAATTGGAAAGTGGGCAACAGATTTAGATGAATCAGTTTGATAGAGGAGAGACTTTGCTATAAAAAGGTTTTCTTAATTGTTAATGATGTTGATGATTTGACAAGAATTGAAAATTTGCTCGGAAAATGTAATTGGTTTGCTCTCGAAAGTAGAGTCATTATAACATTAAGAGATAGACACTCGTTAACTGTAAGAGTTTGGATTTGTGCAAACACACAAGAGCTTGTTCAAACTTTTAATTAAAAATTATGTTTAGGTAGTTTTTACTCTAACTTATATTAAGTGCGAAATAAGGGTAAATAAGCACAAAGAACCGTTATCACCACTTTAAGCCATATTAATTTATTATCAACAATAAAAACAAAGCTTAAAGAGTAGGAAAGAGAGATGCATACACAAGATAACACTGAGACGTGTTATTGAAGAGGAAACCAAAGAACTCAGCGAAAAACCTCTCTGTGACCCTTCAAGTTGAAATTGATTCACTAGAGAATAAAGTTGAAGTATATAAATAAAAAAAAGACCTTCCAAACCTAGTCTATTTCATGTATTTGAGCTCTCTAAGCTTTTGCTACTAACTTTCTTGGAGTCTTGTCTTCTCTAACTTTCTAGATCTCGCAATTTAGTGTGATTGCATTTGCCAATGAATGGCCTCTTCTAATGCTTCCCAGTACCACCAAAATCTTACTTTACACTTATAAGGGGTGTAATAAGTGTTTGGGTTAGCAACTTCTCAAGGATATAGAAATGTAGAGGTAGGAGTTGAGGAAAATCACAAGAAAATGTGTAGATGATTGTGGGTATGACAATCTCTAACTTTCAAGTGTATTTTCTAAGGTTTTCTCTTTGAAAAGTACTCCTTACAATTTGTGAGTAATGAGGGTATATATAGTACGGGTAAAGACATGATAAAGTAAAACATAACTTTTTGTTAAACAGAAAGTTTCATGGGTCCTTTGCAGGTTGGCTTTACTCGTGAGACACTCGCGAAAAATACAGCTTGACATGACTCTTCATCTTCTAGTCGCGAAATCCACTTGTTCATCCATTGAAGCTTGAGTATTCATCGATCTCTCACACTCATCCCTAAAAATTAATCCCACAAATCTCTCCCTTTCAATATGCACACCTCCTTTTATGTGATGCTCTCTCCCTTACTATATGATATATTCAAAGATATACAATGAATTGTTCTCCTCATTTTTGGCACAAATAGTTAAAGGCTTTCCTCTAGCTTGTGTTGAATCTCATCCAACTGTGTCTCAATGGTGGTTAGACGAATCTGAACCTAGTTGTTGGTAGAGTATATTACATTAGCAAGACCAGAAATACGCTCATGTAATCCCTTAACCAAGGTTGTCACTTGTCAACTTATCGGAATGAAAACTAGATAGTCCCGATTGAGTGCTAGTAGATTGCGGCTCAAGAGTGTGAGGAAATGCAATCTCGGGATGCCCGAGGATAGTGGGAGCAGCTAATTGTTGTCTGGAAGGAGTAGCATGTTGGGAGGAGTTGCTCTTTGGAGTTTTGGAGGGACTTTGCTTTGCCCTTTCAATAGAGGAGTGACTCTTGTTCATTTGGAGTGACATCATTGATATTGGTCGTTGACAAAGCAAGAAAGTTCTTTCTTTTGGTGGACGAACACCTTTAAGAACCATGATCTTCATAACAAGACTGCAGAAGGGAAGACACATTCATGCAGTTGATCGTTCTGCCGTTTTCCCCATAGTCTGAAATATGTGAGCACAAATGTCAATTTTTGATCAGATCACACAAAAACTATGCTTTTCCAAGATTGATGAAACCAGTGTTAGACAGAGGATATAGGTTGGAAAACATGATCAATGTGAGAGTCTTCCATTCCAGTCTAAATTTTGCAGTACCAATGGAAGTGCCTTTGGAGGAGACCTCATGATTAGCTCCTAGAATGTCAAGAATCTCTGTCACTGGAGCTAGTCTTTCATCATACGGTGAAATGTCCACATTCGCCGGACGATTAATGTGAAGAATCTTTGCAAGATAGTCTGGAATGATGATAAAATCCTTTCCTCAAACCTAGCACTTCAATTCAGCTTTGGTGAACCAAGTGTTCGAGTAGAATTCTTTGACCAATTTGTCAACGAGATCCTCAAAGTTTTCAAACAGGTTTGCCCAGTCTTTATTTGCAAATATCTTAGAGATGAAGGTGGATCCCATGTCAAACCGTACACCCTTTCCACCACAGTAGGTGCACTCTCAAAGTTGTAGGAGAAAGATTGAAAATCCAAGAGAGTCTTGAATCTCTTGTTGTCAAAATCATCGGACGAATGACGGGGCCTATTCGATATAGGGGATGACATGAAGTCAATCACTTGTTCTTTACCGCGAGAGGAACAACGATACATCTGCAAAAAGAGCAACCACACAAACAAAGACAAGTACGGACAAGGAAACAAACTTGATTAGATACAAGTTTAGTCTATAAAAACGAATAAAAAGTCCTAAAAAGCATAAAGACAAACAAACAAAGTCACAAGACCATGTTTTAAGTGCTAAAGAGTCTAACAAGACTTGCCTAGCATAAATGTAAAACATGTCAAGTGATCAAGTGTGTGCATCAATTATGCATGTAGTGTGCATGTGAGATGCATGAGCAATGCATGACAAAGTTAAGACCCTTGGAAATCACAGCTAGCAACAACTAACATAATGAGCTTACAACAACAATCAAGTAAGATCGGCTACCTCCCTTAAACCTAAGATGACATACTTTCAAATGAGAACCAACAAGCAAGCTCAAAATCCATTACAAAAGGACCTCCAGTTTAGCAGATAAGCAACCAAAGATCCAAAGAGTAAATACATCATCTATTGAGGTTCTCATTCTTCTAAGCCAATGTTTAACAAATATAAATAATATTAACAAAAAAAAGTACATTAAAAGAGCATAATGGAGGACATAGTAGAATTATCAAACACAGTATAATAATTAGGTTCAAACTTCTAAGCCCACTACTTGAATCAACCAACAACCTTTACTAACCTATATTAACTTGTGTCATAAGGACACTAGAAACTCAAAATCAATGTCCAAAAACCCAGAAGCCAAACCCACTCCTTGTAGACACAAAAGCACGGATTTCTTATAGTTCCATGAACCAGGTAACCATCTATGCACTAGACTTGCTAAAAACACACACAAAAACGAAAGAAGCATAACATCCCCATTGTGCAAATTTACTATTAATGGTCTAATAAGTTTACATGTACATTGAGAAGTATATTCTAATTTCTTAGTTCTTTTACCTTTATCTACAGTATTTTTAAAAAATTTTCAGTTTCAGCAAAATAATGGATCTCAAACAGACCATAGATTTGGGTTTTGCAGATACACTTCTATGTCATGTTTTTAATTGGAGTAATACTATGGATACAGAAAAATGCACAACTTTGTGTCACAACTTGTCATGTGGCTAGTTGTGATCGGTGGATGTGTGATTGTGGGCCATGTGGGGACATACTTTCACCACTCACAACTCGTCATGTGGCAAGTTGTGGCACAAAGTTATGCAATTTTATGTGTCCATAGCATGACTCTTTTAATTGAGCTAGCAATAGGCTGATGGCCAGTTGATGTAGAATAGACTGTACATGCCTTCTTGGAGTAGCAAAGGCGTAGAAAGTCATAACGCAAAATCAAAAGGGGGTGCCAGTAGAGGACATTGGAGCGACAGTGTCGGAATTGCATGAAATTTGGCAGGTTGAAGGAAAACGACGTTTTGATCCAGACTCATGATAACATAGTGTTGTCAAAATTTAAGCGAATTCCTTCGTTAAGGCTCTAAAAACAGTATTTTTGCAATTTATAATAATACCTTAAGTAAACTCTATATAATGTGAATCTTTACATATACCTTAAGTAAACTCTATATATTCCACTTCTTTAGATGTGTAAAATTATAGACTATTATTTCATAATGATAGTAATAATTTATTTTTATCACATTTTTTCATAATTTAATTTATAACTTTTTTTTACTATTATCATATATTTACTGGTTAATAATTTTCATAATAGAGGTGTTAAATGAGATGTAGCATCGTTTATTAGATTTTTAAATGTAATTGTGTATGAAGATTATATATATATATATATATATATATATATATATGTACACACACACACACACACACACATATAAAGTTAAATGAAATGTCAAAAAAAGGATTTTAAAAGTTTCTAACTTTATGTCTTATGTAATTTCTATTATTACATGAGAACATCTCCTTTTAGTTATGAATTAGAGTTTAATTAGTTTTAAGTTTAAACATATTGCTATGATTGTGTTTAATTATTAATTATTGATTCAATTTTTTAAGTGTATGTAACAGTTGATTTTATTGCACTGTAAGTTTTTAATGTTTTCTATATTGGTTATATTTATTTTTTATTTTTACTTCTCCTTACAACCTCTTTGTTTTTCAATTAATAGTTACTAATTGAAATTTAATTGATTTTTTTTCTTTACCATCTCTCTGTCTCTTCCCCCCCCCCCCCATAGGCAACCTACTGTTTTCCAAAATTTGATGATGATTTTAATGCATTAAATATACATTGTAGTTTTTTTTTTCATTTAATTTTGCTACCCTTAAGTTAGTATATTCATAACTATTAGTTTTTTTATTTTATATTTGGTTTGATATCCTCATTATTTTTTTTTTAATTTAGTGTTTCCCAATTGGCATTTGTTTCGTATTATATTTTTTCTTTGATGTATTGGTTTGAGAATGAGTGTGTCTCTAGTATTACTCCAGTTTATGAGGACACTTTTATTTATTGAATTTAAATAAAATTTTAAAATTTTAATTTTTTAAAATAAAAAGGAGAGAAAAATATAAATAATTTAATGATATAGAAGATGTGGGAAGATGAATAGTGATATTAAGGTAGAAGGTAGTGGGGAGATGAAAAGATAAAGGTAAGGAAAAAGCTTGGAAAAATTGAAAATGTAAAAAATAAAAAAATACATTTTTTTAAGGATAATTTTATTCATTTGAATTTAAATAAAATAGTCCATGTTTAATTATTAAACATAGAAAAAGAGATAAAATATAAATAATTTAATGACGTGGAAGATGTGATTGAATTTAAATGTTGAATAACATAAGATGAGAAGAAAAAAAAAAAGTAAAAATAAAATATATATAACAATAAATACCAATAAAGAGAACAATTGCACATAAAAGATTTTTGTTCTTTCTTATAACTCTAATTAATATTAATGGTTTTTTTTAATATGTGTTTTAGTATTGTGTTTTTTTAATTTCCCATCAGAAAGTCTTTTCTTTCCCTTTTATAATTTTGATTGAATTTTGGTTTGGATTAATACTTAGTTGTTTTGGAAATAGGAATTTGAATATGCCTACCAATTTTTTGACTAATAAATTGTTATAAAATCTATTTTTTATTTCTTTAATTTTATTTTAATTTTGGTTAAGTTAACATTATAATTTTGTGATGATTTTTATTATTATTATAATAATTTCCTTATTCCTTAAGAGATGAGTTGTATATTAAGCAAATGTAACACACTACAACAAAGTTAGAAGAATATGGTTCACCTTAAAAAATATTAATGAAATACAAAAAAAAAAAAAAAATGATATATTTGTAGAGTTAAAAAGATTAAAAAAAAAAAGAAGATAGTTAAACCAAAACCATGCATATGATGGAATAGATAGTTACAAATTTATAGTAAGGGAGTGAATAAAAAGAGACAAAATAAAGGAAGATGAGGAGAAAGAAGAAGAATAATATTTATGTAGAGGGTAATGGGAAGATGAAAGAAGAAGAATAATATTTATGTAAAGGGTAGTAGGGAAATGAAAAGGTAAAGATGGAGAAAAGTTGGAAAAAGTGTAAATATTAAATTAAAATAAAAAGTAAATGCTAAAAACAATTATAGGAAAATTGGAAAGAAAATGATAATGAGGTAGACGCTGATGTGATTCAACTGGAGTGTAGCAACAATAAATGCTATGCTTCAACTTTTAGATATATATAGACTAGTCGCTAACTCATGCAATGCATGGGCTAGTTGTGAAATTGGATTACTTGTAAAAAATAACTTACCTAATTTACTTAAAAATTTATTTATGAAAAATCAATCCTAATTTGATCAAAATTTATTTAGTATTGGTCTTGTTGGATTAATAAATGAAATAATATACTTGCATTTGTTTATAGTGTAATATGAGGTTAGTCATAACCACATCAACCACTTTATCAAGATGTTAAAAAAAAGCGAAGAAAGGAAAAGAACATTATCAAACTTTTCAATTCAAAATTAATAATAATACTTCAGAAAGGAACTCATAATTTCAGCCAAAGAATAAATGAAACTTAGAAACTCATATGGTCCCGGCATATTTGATAAATCAAAGAATATACATCCTTAAATTTGCCATGGTCATGTTCAGTTTAGGCCAAATATATAGGTTAAATTTGTTGTGTGGATTCTCTCTAGATTAATTCTTGGAGAAGTATATGCTGAAAAACCCATAAACAACCTTTCAAATCACATGAATATGGTCTAAGCATATTTGATAACTTGAAGGATATGCATCCCTAAATTTGACTTGGTCATGTGTTTCAGTTTAGGCCAAGTATATAGGTTGAATTTGCTTATGTTGTGTGGATTTCTAAATTAATTTCCTAGATAAACAAAAGAATTACATGAAAACTCATAAATAACATTTCAAATCACATGAATATTTTACAGATAAAATAAAAGAATCACAATGCAGCATACTATGCAACTTTCCTTTTTCTACATGCATTGATTTAATAACCATTCATATATTTCATACTTACCCTAAAGTTATATTGTTTGGTTGTTTAAGATTCAATGTACCTACCAATCACTCAACTCTTCTACAAAAATTCAACTTTCTTATCTAAGTTTTATTTGAATAAATTTTCATTGCTCCAGTTAATTGTATACTTTGATATAGATTTTCTATTTACACTCAATGAAGGCCAAACACGAATAACATAATTTAACAATTATTCAAGTTTTGAGATAAACTAAGGAGGGAATCCTAGAAAATAGCATGAATGGACAACTAATATCTATATAAATGGTAACCATAAACCTAATTGAAGAATCAAAGTCATGGGTTTCACTTCCTAGATATATTGGCAAAAAAATTCATATTATGACCATCCACTATAAGCCCATCATATTCATAGGCAGTAAAAGTAAAGAAATATTTTTTTTTAAGAACAAAGAAACCATAAAGAATTAATAGCTTTATTGAATTATTCACCTCATACCTTGAAGAATGTTCACAAATTCTTCACTTAGTTATTTCAGGCCTTGTGAAGAAGTAGAATGTTGGATGGAGGGAAAGGTATATTGCAGAAGCCAAGTGTAAGGAATAAGCTCCACCACCTCAGATGGGAACAGAGTTTCAAAGAATAATTGCATGATTTGGCAAGGTGAGATTTTATAAGGACACTTTAGTAGGACATATAAATAGGACCACGTTCCTATAATTGAACTGAAAGATATATAAAACTATCCTTACAGTATCTAAATTTTATTTTTTTTAATATTTTTTTTAAAAAGCCATCAAAACAAATTGCATTGTTCAAACATGTTATGGTGCAGACAGTCCTGCATCATACATACACATGAATTTACTTGTTAAAAACGTAACTTGATCTAAAATATAACTCAGTTAAATATGATTAAGCAGGATGAGAATGGTATAAGATATTATCTTAAAATAAGTAAGATTGCAAGATTAAATAATTTCTACTTGACTCAAGACATACTAGCAATATTTCAAGATCAAAGAAGGTATTGTCGTTCATCTCTTTGAAGGCTTATAAGATGCAAAGATAAAGTGCGTATAGTGAGGCTAAATTGTCTTCAATACAAAAATAAATATGAACATAGTGGCATAACTTTCATGAATATTTTAATCTCTGTCGTAATGCCTATGAGTCTATCTAATGTATATCAAAATGAGAAAAAGATTTTTGTTGTGGCATAAGAATGTCAATGGATAAATCAATGACTCATGGTAGGTAATTAGCAAAACTGGGAAAAAAAAAAAGAGAGTTATTTTACCAATATGAATTTTAGTCTCATATTGTATAGCAATTGTCCTCAGCCTTATTGAAAATAGAAAGATACCCAAAACCAATTTAATCCAAATACTCAAAAGGGGAAAAAGAGAGTTATTTTAGCAATATAAATTTAAGTCTCATTTCACTGCATTATTTGAACATGGTAGAAGAGAGTTCACTATTCTAATATGTTTTAACATGGTAGTAATTTTTTTTAATGGTAGTACTCAGTGGTTGATCTTGTCTCAATGAGTCTTATGTAAAGGTTTGGAATTTTGAAATAAGGAACCATACAATTCAGCTTGATCCAAAATCTTCCAACTAAAAAGGGCAATTGATGATTAAAACTATAAAATATTTTTTGAGTCAATCAAAAAAACAAACATATATGTATCAAAATCACAACACAAATAGGAACATAAAAATACAATGCATCCAACAATTTGAATTATCAAAACCTTCTACATCCAATTCATTAGTCTATGAATTCAATTTCTAATTCACCCATGATCCAATTCTACACATCACATACGAAAATAATAATATATAATAATAATAAGAAAGTAATGCAAATCAGAAACCAATACCAAAAACTAAAGAAAAATATAGAAGAATCTTCAACTTGTAGAGGAAGAAGCCCAAGTTTGAAAACCCCACTAAAGTATTCATCTTTTACCACAATAAGACACAGAAACAATAAATATATTAGTAAGTATATGAAAAACAATCAAATTCAAAAACCAAATGGAAGAACATGTAAGTCTCACTGTTCATTGGACAGTTTCTGTAAATGAAAATGCATGTTTTTACTGTGTAGTTTTATAGAGAGGAACAAAAATAAAATCGTTCTTGGCAATATCTGAGATCTTAAACAATCATAAACCATGAAGTTGACTTAAACTAATATAAGAATATAACTATTGAATTATCAAAAAAAGAAAAATGCAAGAGTGAGCGAGACATTTTGTCAAACGCATGGTGTACATGTTCTAAAAGGGAATGAAAAGAAAAATGTAGGAGTAAGTGAGACATTTTGTCAAACACATGGTGTACATGTTCTTAATGGGATTGAAAAGACAGTTTAACACCATGAATCCCTCCAAAAAATATGGAACTGAAGAAAAAAACTTCAAAATGATCCATTAAAAAAACAAAATCAACATTAGAATGTTCTATTATCAAAGAGGAATCTGACTTCTCAATAGAAATTAAGTCTATAAGATATTTTTAAGGGTAAAAATCAAGCCACATACACATTGTTCTAATCATGCAAAAATTGATGGTCTCCTCTATGTGCTTGATCAAACCCGACAAAAATCACAATAGATTGCGGTGCTCGAATTGCAGATCCTGTTGTTCAATTGAAGGCAATAGCAAGAGGTCGTTGCTATAGCTTCCATTGTTCTTTTAATCGTACAGCCAACTTAGTCAGCATTATTGAGTCTCCTGTAAACCTAAATCATATATAACCCCAAATTTCAAAAAATCAAATCAAATCAAAACCTAATGTTACCCAAATACCTAAATAAAAATCAACCCAACCAAATTTCTCAAAAACTAATTCATATTTCATACCCATACCTAGATCTAAGAAAGAATGAAAAAAAGAAAAACTTATTGGTGGTAGTTCTCTCAATGTCTGTCTCCTTCTCATCTCTGTATTGCAAGGTTTATTTTTTCCTCCTTCTCTATCTCTGAATTGCAAGCATCGATGCTAAGAAAATTGAAAAGGAAGAGAAAAGAAAGTATCCGAATAGGAGAAACGGAAGGCGCCCGCGCCCTTACAGTGATGACAGAAAATTTGGGTGGCGCCTTTCTCTCTATCTCTGCCTCTCTATTTCCCTATCTCTCTTTTCTCTTGATCTCTCTCTCTCTCCTTTCTCCGTGTAGCAATCTTTCTTCTTCTTTTTTTTTTTAATTTTTAATTTTTAATTTTAAGAGGCTAGTTTCCTTTTATACTAAGAGGGCTCCCAAACAGTGTTTTAACGTAGTGAAACGTTATAATTTATCACTTTTAAATGGGTTGTAGCATTACCAAACAATGTAATTTATCGCTTTTTAACTTAAACATGGCTGAATATTAGATGGATATTTTTCATACATGGCAGCACCTCCTTAATTGCAGGGAAAGACTTCTGCTATTATATATAGTATATGACAAGCAGTTACAAGTAAAGGAATTTTAGTACCTTATACCAACCTACAGTTGAACCCTTACCCCAATACACAATTGGACTTGTAATATAGTGATAATCTCTCATTTTCAATGCACGGCTCCCAGTATGTGACTAACCAATTGATGTAGGGATCCAAGTACGTGACTAACACACAAACTTGAGAAGGATGTAGGCTGCAAAGTTCTTCAGTTCATTCACACAATAAAGATCAAGAAGCTCCTTAATTACAAAACCCTACGGCGTACAAACGCAGTAGCTTCTTCCAGAGAAAAATGAACTAGGGCATATGTCTTCAGTTACAATATGCTTGCATAAAACCTTTGCATCAAGTTTCATGTAGTGAGACAACGCTTTAAATAATCTTTATATATGTCTAGGGTTGTGAGAAAAGAAACCATATACAAATAAACATGGATATGAATGAAATTAGATTTAAAAAACTGATTTTTATAATTCTCGATATATACAGCTGTCGAGCTTCACATTTTAAATTTCGATAGATATATCTATCGAGATATCTATCGAGTTTTAAAGAATAACACTTCTTTACTTGATTCTTGGACATATTTGTATGGCTTCAGTACTTGAACTTGAACTCTTGTTCCTTGAAATATTAAACACATCCTAGATCTACCCAATTACAAGTAAAGTGTGTTTTATCAAAGGATTAGCCAATTCTAAATGACATATGTTCTAAACATGTTCCACATATGTCCTAACAATCTCTCTCTTTGGCAATCCGTGACAAAACTACAACATACAAATAAAAAATAAGAGAAGTCATAAATTACTCAACTCATATTCACTTGTTGAATACAATAAAATCTATCCTAACACAAACTATTGAAAAACTTTGCAAGAAAAGAGTTCATGGCATGGAAGACTTAAACAACCTGTATTTTTGAAACACTTTAAACAAAACTCATTACGGTATCTTAGTGTGAAACAGAAATAAAAGATTGTATACAATAAATAAGAAGCATGTGCATAAAGAGAGAAAAGAAACAACACATGAAGAGATAGGTGAAAGAAAGTAATAACAACCTTATCATATATATATATATATATATATATATATATCAAATAAATACAAGGTTTGCTATAACTAAGCGGTCACAAGACCGATGTATAAAAATAATGTATCTAAAAGAGAAAGAAAAGAAAAGATACAAAAAGTCCTCACTACATCCCTCATAAAAAATAAACACTCCCCCTAACAAAAATATCCTATACTAACTTTTTCCCTGAGTACATGACTACTCTCATACCCAAAAATACTCCCCCTTATTGTCACGAATGACAAATGGCAAGTCACTCAAGCAGTCATCTCCTCGTCACCAGAAGAGCTAACATCCTCATCCTCATTATCACCATCGGAGTCACCATCATTGTCCTCATTCCTAGATGCCTCGGGAGAAGGAGAAGGAGACTCTACGAAGCCACCAAGGTGAGCCTGTCGTCGTGCAATACGACCGACATGGGTGTTCACCTAACACAACTCATCACTGAAAGTGTCAAGGCGGGCATCCATGTTCTGAAGCTGCGCCATGACTGCCTCGAGGGTCACACCACCCGTGGAAGAATGAGTAGAGGTAGATGGAGCAGAAGAGGCTGGAGGAGTCGCCGTCTCGGTCCGTGGCCGCTTAGGTCGAAGCTGGGCCTCGCTTCGTCTAACGGACGCGCCGCTAATGGTACCCATGAAAGAGAAGTGAGCAAACTCTGGAGAGGAGATTGACGCATGGTGAATGATCCTCGTGATAGCAAAAGAAAAAATAAGCTTATTACAGGTCGCCATGTCTTTATAGCCATCCATGAGAGAGAGAGAGAGAGAGAGAATGAAATGAAAGGTAAAGTCTACAGTAAGGTCTTCAATGAGGGAAAGTAAAAAGCAAGCACGAGGATCGGTAATAGAGTTATAGTAAGACAAGGGATAAAGAACAAATGTCATCACTATGTTAAGGAATCTCAGACCTTTTGCAAAGTTCGAGCAACTGGGTGTTTTGATGGTCACCCTAAGATGAAGGCATCTTACAAAAAAGAGATGAGAGTTCCTCTTTGAACACAGTCCACAGATGATGGCAACTGGGGTAATCAGGAAGCGATACCCTCTAGGGGTGTAGCACATCAGAGAAAAGCTCCGGAGTGACTACAATACGAGTACCTCAAACAGAAGTGATGAAACAAGGTACAGACGAATCGAAACTGTGCATATTGGAGTAGAACTCCTATATGATCATGGTGGGACAACTCACGGGTATCTCACATAGAGATTCCCATCCCCGCTTGTGAATGACAGTAGGTAGATCAGTATCGGAAAAATCTGATAGAATAACGTGGTGTTCCAAATGAATGCCACGTTTGGAGAAGTTCTCCAAAAAGTCCTGACGGGCTTTATCATTATGGAACCTGACGTGAGAGGGAGCAGGATCAGAAGAAGAGGATGCCCCGAAACAAAGAGAGTTTCGGGACGGAGTAGTTTTGTGCTTAGGTGCCATGCGCGGACTATTTGAGAGAAAGAGAGAGAGGACACGCAGAAGAGTACCAATCAATAACAAATATTAAAATAAAGAAAAGAAAGGTACGTATGCATGAAAAATACATGAACATGTAACATGCAAAAAAATAAACATCATGGGCTCAGCCCTATCCAAACCTACCAGCACACAAGATTTCAACATATAAAACACACATCTAAAATGCATGAAACATTGTAAAAAAGCAAATGTGATGCAATGCATGAGCATATAGGATCATTTAAACATAACATAACCCAAAAATTTCACAAAAACCTTAACAATTTTGAAAATCCCCAAAAATTTTCAAAAACCCCAAAAACCTAGGTCTAAATGTATGAAATGCATGATAAAAGAGAGAAAATAGATCATATTGGATGAAGAACACAAGGTTTAGGCCGAAAAACAAGTGGGGAAGGTAAAGAGGTTGAGTGAGAAATGTTTGTGAGAGAGAAAAAAGTGTTTCTGTCAAGAGAGATTGGAGAGAAATGTAAAAAAATCACGCAAAAACTATATATAGAAAACCGTAGCTCGATGGATTGAGAGCTATTAAGAATCTGTCGAGCACTAATTCTCGACAAATAAATTTGTAGGGGTGCTGTCGAGAATCTGTCAACGGCCAAAGAACCTCGATGGATCGAACAACTATCGAGCATCTATCGAGCGGACAGAAACTTTCTCAATGGATCGAGAATCTGTCGAGAAGCTATCAAGACAAATTCAAGAAAGCTTCAATGGATTGAGATTGCATTAACTTTTGTCGAGAAAGGAAGATCAAAGATCTTGATGGATAGCTAGCTGTCGAGATGTCCAAACATAGTTTTTCAAAAAAGAGAAAAATATAGAAATAAATGCAATCAAGAAAGCTACTCAACCAAAGATCCAACCAACATTTTAAGCTCATAAAAACATCTTTCAACAAGAAAATGACAAGCATTTAGATCCAAAACACATACACACTAAACAAGTTTAACTAATTTTATATTTCAAAAACAAGTTAAGACAGTTTAGTGAGCATACATTAATACATGTGTTCCTTGTGATGGCCAAATCACATTGTACCTGCACATGTATAAAAAGTAACAAATAATTTTGCGTGTTGTATGTGAAAACATTGCAAGATTGCATAAGTGTCTACATGTTATGACAATTTGAGATATGAGAAAATCAATTTAACTCACACACAATCATAACTGCTTGATGGGGACTATCACCTTTGAGGTATATCCTATAACTCCCACATTTCCTAGAAGACACGCTTGCAATCATATATAAAGCATTTTGATTTTTTTTTTTGCTTTTTTTTTTCTTTCCATATTTTTTCTTTTGAGCATATCATACATGGGCATATAAAAGAGAGAAAATAAATAGCCAATTATGTTAAGTTTTTGACATTGCACTTTTGTTATGCCAAAGCATACAGATGTCATTTCATGATTGATGAACAACAGTAGTGAAATAGTTATTTATGCATTTTTCTTTGGATTTTTTAGTCTTTTCTATCAAAAAGAGTGATATGAATGTAAGTACAAGAGATTACTTAATTTTACTCATCACACACACGAGCCACAAAGCTCACTTGCTTAGTTGTGCATAGAGATGCTCATCTAAGCTATAAGAGATAAAAAGTTTAGAAAATTTTGTTTCAATGGCCATCCAAGGTACACAAGTACCAATATACACAAACACACACTATTTTTATATATTTTTTTGTATTTTTTAATTTTTTTTTAATTTTTGAAAAAAAAATCAAAACTGAAAATAAACAAACAACATGTTAAATAAAACATAGCATAAAACTAGATGCAAATGCATGAGGAAGGAGGAGGAGAAGAGGAGATCAATCCATGGAGATAAAACTAATGTTTTGGCGAAGGAATTCAAATCGTTTACTATCAAGAGGTTTGTTGAACAAATCAGCCTTCTAATCATCAATGTGAATAAACTCAAGAGTGAGAGTACCCTCTTCGACAAGCTCCTGAATGAAGTGATGTTGAATCTCTATGTGTTTAGTTCGAGAATGTTAAATATGATACTTAGAGATGTTAATAGCACTGGTATTGCTACAATAGATGGTAAGATGTTCTTGACAAATACCATAATCAAGAAGAAGTTTTTGCATCCATAAAAGTTGTGTGCAGCAGCTACCGGCAGCGATGTATTCAGCCTTTGCAGTGAATAAAGAGATGGAATTTTGCTTTTTGCTAATCTAGGAGACATGATTATTACCCACATAAAAATAACACCTCGAAGTACTCTTTCTGTCATCAATATTCCCAGCCTAGTCTGTGTCAGAATACCCAGCTAAGACATCATTAGTGTCCTTGCTATACCACACACCGAAATCAACAATGGTTTTGACATACTTTATGATTCTTTTCAAAGCAATCATATGAGACTCTTTGGGATTAGCCTGATATCTAGCACACATTTCCACACTGTAACTAATGTCAGGTTTAGTAGCAATAAGGTAAAGAAGACTACCTATTATGCTTCTATATAGAGAAGAATCAACACTTTTTCCCAACAAATCAACAATGAGTTTAACATTTAGGCTCATAGGGGTTCTAACAGAACTAACAGATTCCAAACCAACCTTTTTCACAAGATTTTTAGCATATTTGGATTGAGATATGAATATACCTGACTCTTGCTGATGTATCTGCAACCCAAGGAAGTGATTCAACTCTCCAATCATGCTTATCCCGAACTAGGCTTGCATGAGTTTGGAGAAACTATGAGCAAGTTCATCCTTTGTTAACCCGAAGATGATATCATCAACATAGACTTGAGCAACTATTAACTTGCCGTCTTCCCTTTTGATGAAAAAAGTTTGATCAGCTTTTCCTCATGTGAAACCATGTGAGACTAAGTATTGTGTAATCCGATCATACCAAGCTCTAGGGGTTTGCTTTAAACCATACTGTGCCTTCTTATGGTACAACACATGATCCGGAAAGTGTGGATCAATGAATCATTTTGGTTGAGCCACATAGACATCTTCTTTAAAGAACCCATTCAAGAATGTAGTCTTCACATTCATTTGGTAAAGCTTAAACTTCAAGTGACATGCCAGGGCTAGAAGAATCCTGATGGACTCCATACGGGTTACAGGAGCAAATGTCTCATCATAGTCTACTCCCATTTGAAAGTATCTTTGAGCCACAAGATGAGCCTCGTTACGGATCACATTACCCTCCCCATTAGTCTTATTGCGGAATATCCACTTTGTGCCAATGATGTGCTCACCTTCCGGTCTAGGTATTTGAGTCCAGACATCATTCCTTTGAAACTGAAGCAGTTCATCATGCATTGCCTCAACCCAGCTTTCATCTTGAAGGGCTTCCTCAACCTTGGTGGGTTCAACTTGTAACAGATAACAAGAATAAGACACAAAGTTAGCAACACATTTATCAACTGTACGCTTCTTTAGTGTAAGTTCATTCATATTTCCCACAATAACTTCAGGGGGATTATTCAACTTGATCCTTGAGGAAGGTCCTTTCTCTTCATGAGATTCAAAATCAGATGAGGTAGGTATGTCTACTGAACCTTTTACACTACTTGGAGTTCCGGGAGTACTTGGAGATGCGGGCTCTTGATCAACAGTTTCTTGAACATCCTTAGGCTCGGGAGGAAGAATTTCTTTGGGGATTTCCTCACTAATTTTCTCAGAACCAGACTCTGAAGCTTCATCGATAACAACATTGACAGTTTCCATCACCTTCTTTGTTCTCTTGTTGTATACCCGATAAGCCTTACTTATAGAGTAGTATCCCAAAAATATTCCTTCATCACTTCGGGAGTCAAATTTTCCCACATTCTCTCTATCCTTGAGAATGAAACAAGTACTTCCAAAGATTCTGAAATACTTCACATTTGGCTTCCTTCCCTTCCATAACTCATAGGGAGTTTTCTTAGTACCAGGTTTGAAATACACCCTGTTAACCGTATGACACGCAGTGTTGATGGCTTCTCCCCACAAGTTTCTAGTTACATCCTTGTTATGCAACATGGCTCTAGCCATCTCCTGAATAAACCTGTTCTTTCTTTCTACTACACCATTTTGCTGAGGAGTAATAAGAGAAAAGAATTCTTGAGATATACCTGATCTAGTACAAAATGACTCCACGTATGAGTTCTCGAATTCTTTACTATGATCACTTTGAATTCGGTCAAACTTTAAGCTCTTTTCATTTTGCAATCTTGTGCACAAAACTTTAATGTGCTCAGGAGCATCTAACTTGGATCTTAGAAGAATGACCCAAGTGTACCTAATGAAGTCATCTACCACAACCATGTTGTATCTCTTTCCACCAAAAGACTCGGTTCTAGTTGGACCCATGAGATCCAGATGTAGTAGCTCCAATGGTCTAGATGTAGTGGATGTCTGAGTACCCGGATGTTTACCTTTTGTCTGTTTCCCAAGCTGACACGGTCCACACACAACATTGTTCACTCTACTGAGTTTTGGTATCCCCAAAACTGATTTATGCTTAGATACAATGAAAGATGTTTATAACTAGCATGTCTCATCCTTTGGTGCATAGATCTTCATTTGGAAAACGAATACTATTGCACACAATATCAGCATCAGGGACCAATCCATAACAATTGTCTAGAATGCGAACACCACTTATGAGTTTCTTTCTAGACTCATTCAACACAAGGCATTTCCCTTTTGAGAATAGCACTATAAAATATTGATCACATATCTGACTTATGCTCAACAAGTTCACTCTTAGACCTTCCACATATAGCACATTTGTAATGCCTAACAGTCTAGGTAGAGAGATGGTTCCCTTTCCTTTAATTTGTGATTTGCTTCCATTACCAAAAGTGACATTACCAAATTTTTTAGACTCGAAAACCTTAAAGAGAGATCGGTCTCTAGTCATGTGTCTTGAGCAGCCATTATCAAGGTACCATAAACACGTGTCCATAACCTTAAATGCGGACTTCATCATGAAGCACAGCTCATGTTTAGATGACAAATTAGTAGGAATGGTGTTTTCTCTTATCTGCCATTTACAAACAAAGCTTTTAACTTTCACTCTTCTCAGACAAACTCTACACATTTTCGCTCTGAGACAGTCTAGTTTCTTCTTTGTCATGCTAAGATCTTTTCCAATAATCATTATGATAAATTTCAAATAACTTTTAGACTTGTATTTTCTAATACACTCAATCAAGTAGCAATTAGAAAAACAAGATGTATTTGAAACAAAAGATATTTTTGTGCCGGTTGCAGCCATGATAGCAGGGGTCAATGGATATATAGCAAAGATTAACCTTAATCAGAGTGTGCCCGCTTTGATACCATTTGATAGGCCAAGAATGTATTGACCCCTTTGGTAACTTAGTCAATTAATTTTAGCCAAGTGAAATTAATTAGATTCAATTACATGCAAAAATCGTGGTAGCACAAACAAATCACCAAATAAACTAAATGCAGCGGAAATTAAATTTGACACAGGTGATTCATTTACGAATGGAGAAAATCACCGATGCAAAACTCCACTGGGTGAATTTAAGGTTACCACTCTTGAGAATTCACTATTATCAAAACAAGCAGTTACAAGTAAAGGAATCCTAGTGTAGACACTCGATTTTGCACCCATGATTTAATCAAGGAGAATGACTTGAATGATCATTCATGTATCCCAGAAATCATGATTGCATTACATGCATCAATTTGTTCTTGTAGTACATGCATCAATTTATTCATTGCATATCATAAAAATGATCTTAAGATTCTAACGGTCGCGATGGTGTAATGGTCGCGATGGTGTATCCGGTTTTCAAATCGGACCGTCGGATCGAAAGATATCGCATGATCAAGTTTGCACGGTCAGCATGCATTGTATGGGGTAAAGCAGATCACGTGTAATTAACTGAAATTAATTTCGATTGGTTGATGATTAAAATTAATTAAATGAATTTTTGTGATTGGAGGAGTATTTTTTTTAAAGTGAAATTTGTTGCATGGGATTAATACAAATAAGCTGATCTATATATATATATATATATATATATATATATATATTAAAAACCGAAGCCCCTGAAACTCCCACAATTTTCCACATCATCATTTTAATTTATAATTTTTTTTTAATTTTTAAAACTAAATAGTGAAAGAGTCCTATCAGGAGTCTCTCTCCCTCTTTTTTCCTAATCATTTTAATTTATAAAAAATTTTAATTTGTTAAACTAAATAGTGAGAGAGTTCTAATATGAGTCTCTCTCTTTTTTCCTTAATCCTAATAGGAGTCTTTTTTTTTTTTTTTTTTTTTTTTTCACGTGAGTCAATTTTTTTTTAACCTAAAGTGAGCCCTTAAAAAAAAAAAAAAAAACTAACGTGAGGTCTAATTTAAAAAAAAATTTATTTTTTAATCCTAATTCTAATGTAAGTCTTTCAAAAAGTTAAATTTTTCAGTTTTATATTATATATAGATAATAACAATAATGTGGCAAGTTCTAAGAATACGAGAATGCGATTTGTAGATCTACTATCAAGATAACATAGATTAGATTAGTAGTGGATAGTAGATATAATTACAGTTGAATATTATGTAAAGTTATCACCATATAATAGTCAACGTCGAAATGTGTCATGTAAAACTAATGATATGAAAGAAAAAGAATTTTTCTAAATCATTATATTGAAGAAATTAGTTATTTTCATTCATTTTCAAATTATACATTTTTAAAATTTAAGTCATATACCTTTAAGTAAAATAAGTATTTTTAATTTTTATTTAACTATCCCGTGCATCGCACGGGTTAGCGACTAGTAATATTTAAAAACTGAGGATAATTAGGCTTTTGGGATAATTATATTCAAAATAATTATTTTAAAAGTCATAATTATCACTTTGGAATGAGGTTTATCATGAAAATAACTTTGAAATTCGTCCAAATATAATCTTAGAGTTGGAAAACACCTCAAAAACGTGCTAATCAAGTAACAGATTTCAGATTCACGTTCTGATGCACTTTTGACATAGTAGAACTCAAAATTCGGACTAGGCTATTTCTGGAAAAATTGTAGAGAATCGAATTTCCCTTCAGTTATAAAAATTTCAGCTTAATCCAAATTTTGAGTAAAGAGATATGATCAAAATACAAAACTGGCTCTGATCTGAAAAACCTGCTTACTCTTATCCAAATCTCCTTTTTTTAAGATTGTCCCCCATACGTTTTTTGCTTCTTTTTTTTTTTTTTTTTTTTTTTAGCATTCCAACCTCTATAAATAGAGGATGCATCTCATAATTCAGCACACTTTTCACCCCCATGGAGAGACTTTTTTTTTCAGGCTCTGAGAGGCATACGTTTTGAGGCTTTCAAATTGCTGATATTTGCTGATCCTTTCTGAGATTTGCTGTTTAAATTAGGGTTTTTTGATTTCAAAGATAACTGAATAAGTTTCTTTTAACCCTAAAACATCCTTTCAAAAACAAGGAGTGCTCATGCAAGAGTTTATTTCCAATCACCATCTCCTTTTTTATGTTTCTTTTTTATGTTGATGAATGTTTTTATCCATAACATGAATGGTTCATCATTGTTTGTTTAAAGAATGATGGTTTTTTAGGTAATTGTTATAATCTCTTTCTTGAATGTCAATAATTTGCATGTGAACAATGATTTTTCATAAAATAAAAACAGATCTACATCTTTCTTAGATTTAGATCTGAATTTTTGTTAATCAAAAACGGATTCGCATCTTTCTTAGATAAAGATCTGATTTTTTCTTAAAATTTAACAGATCTGCATCTTTCTTAGATGTAGATCTAAATTTTTGTTAATAAAAAACGGATCTACATTTTTCTTAAATGCAGATCTGAATTTTTCTTAATCAAAAACGGATCTGCATCCTTCTTAGATGTAAATTTGAATTTTTCTCAATTAAAAACTGATTTGTATCTTTCTTAGATACAGATCTGATTTTTCTTTAACATATGTAGATTTTGAAATAAAGAAAAAGATTAAACATGATTGTGTTTGTGTTTGTTTTATTTAATTCATGTTGCATAAATTTAAATTATGAGTGAAACTTTCTTCTTAGAAAATCTTTTTCATTCTTTTAAAACATATAAAAAACCGATCTGATTTTCTGTTATCAAAAACCATTTTTAGTTCTTAAAAAAACAGATCTAATATTTTCCAAATCAAAAGACTTTATTTCATGTGATAAACACAGATTCGAATTTCTATCTCCAAAAACCACCTTTTTTCTACATACTACAAAACAGATCTAGTATTTTGACAAATCAAAATCAATTTTTTACCCACTAAAACGGATCTGATTATTTTCAAAAGAAGAGACTTCATTCATAAATAAATTTGTGTGATTTAATTTTTTTACATGTTCAACATATCATTCATGACATGCATAAAAAGGTACATTGGTCATAAGAGTCTAGAAGACTAGACTCTGTTTGGACTGAATGGGTGCCTAACACCTTCCCATTTCGTAAACTAACCTCTGGATTTAGGTTTTTAATTAAGTAGATTTAAGCCTTGTCTTTACTTTTTATTTTGGGTAGAATGTAATTAGGACAAAAAGTCATGTAATTATTTAGTAGTTTGTAACTAGGACCCAAAACCATGTAATTTTTCAATTTTCCAAACATGTAATTTTTATTCAATCAATGAAGAGAATAATTCAGTCATGTATTTAATTTTTCTTATTTTTTGTATAAAAAAATAAGTGGCGACTCCACATCACTTATCCAAAAAAAGAGGTGCCCTAAAAAATACCCAAATCTCTTTTTTGAGGGGCACCCCAATTTTGGCAGTCTTTCACACCTAGTACCTTATACCAATCTACAGTTGAACCCTTACCCTAATACACAATTGGACTTGTAATGTAGTGACAATCTCTTCTTTTCAATGCATTGCTCCCAGAAGGTGACTAACTAATTGATGCACGGATCTAAGTACGTGACTAACACACTGTTGAGGTCCAAAAAATCACAATGTTATACCAAGGCCCAAACAAAGCAAAGGATTGAAGCCTAAAAGAAATAAAGCATTTGGGCTTCCAATAAAAAGAGGAGAGGTCCAAACCCATTAAGGGTCCATAAAAAGGGACCCAAATCCATAAATGGGCAAGTTTCGGGCCTCATAAAACAGAGGAGAGAAAAAGCCAAGCCCAGCCCTTAAAGGTCAGAAAAATAGCTGAGGAGCCTAGGGGGAGAACCGGGCCAGGATACTTAGGGATTCCCAGGAGCCTGGGATCCTCGGGACAAACAACAAAGTCAAGTTGAGATTAAGACAGTTCAAGGGGGCATGCCAGGAAACACAAGGAACTAGAATAGATAAGTCCCTATCAGCCTCCCAATGATGCAGAAAAGGGGTCAGAAGGCTTAAGAACCAACAACCCATGAGTAAAGGGCTTAGTACCTCGGGGAACCCAGGATGAAGAACCATAAGGGAATGTGATTGGGGATCTTTCAGCCTAGCAAGAAGGAATCAGCTTATTTGGGAAAGATGACAAAGGGAAAAGCAGCCAAAAGGTGGGTCTAAAAAGGTGGAATCTAAAAGCTTTGAAAGAAGAAAGACCAAAGGTCAGGCCTTTTGGACATCTCAGAAGGGGAAGGTCAGCTGGGGTCTTTTGAAGAAGAAATCTCAAAAGAAGGAAGTAATGAAGAATGAGGAAGGGACCAGCGTCTAATGTTGCTGACACAACATTGATTTTGGTACCCAGATGAGCAATAGAAGGAATCAGTAGTACCTCCGAAACCCTAGGATGACACTATAAAAAGGAAAGCAGCCAATAGTGAAAGACATTTAGTAACAGTGAATTAGAGCAAAAATCCTTGAGAAAACTCTATCAAAATTCAAAAAAAGAGAAAAATGAGGGAAATACCATTCGGTATTCTCAAATAGCCACTAGAGAATACACTTGGATTAAAATGGATTCAAATTTTGCAAGTCTTAGAGGTCTGAAGAGCCATCTAAGTCTTTGATTTTTGAATCTATTTGGACCTTGTAACACGTCCTAGTGAGCATAGTGTATTACATAATCAAGAAAATAATGAACTATTTTGCATTATTTCAACGATCTCTAACGCTGTTCCTTCTTTACCATTTTGTTCCTTTGTTGTCTCTTGCTGTTCAATGCATATATTTCCTGTATGTTAGCATGTATGTGTTGTAGGATTCATATTTAGTGCACCACCTGGTTCGAAATCAGCCTAATTTAGATGCAGTGAACCAAGCCCAATCCCTTAAAACAATAAGTATTGAGCCCAGGATCCTTATTTCTGCTTGGGCCTGTGTGTTAAAAAAAAAAAGAACCCACAAATTAAGGTGACATCACTGGGGACTAGGCAAAGGAGAGGGAAGAAGCAGTCCCTTCGCAGAGCATGGCTCCAAGACCAAGGAACAGTAAAGGTACCAATATGCCACCTGTGGCATTTAAGCCCGTAGGTGAAAATGAGGTAGCTTCCAGGTAGAGGAATGAAGTACCTCTAGTGAAGCAGGAGGTCATCTTAGGGCAAAGGCGTGGGGGGCATAAGCAAGACCCTGTGGTTCGAATGGCAAAAATGATGAAAAATTCGCAACAAGAGATCCGCCTCCTCAAGGAAGAAAGGATCCAAAAAATCACTGATAACGCCTCTCTATGGTCAACTAAGAGAGAACCCAACCAGAGGGAAGGTCAGTAGTAGGAGGAAGAGCTAACCCCCGGTATCTCACGCTGGCAGATGTCAATGCCCTTTTGGAACAAGAAAGGGAAAAGCTCTCAGGGATCCCTAAGAAATTTTCTTGGGATCCCCCATTCCCACTAGAACTCTTTGGCAAGCCTTATCCCAAGGGATATGAACCCCCAAAGTTCCACCCTTTTGATGGAAGGAACAGAAGTGCTGTGGAGCACGTGAGTAGGTTCATTCACACCATAGGTCCCTACGTAGGAGACAAGTAGCTGTGTCTAAGAGAGTTACCAAGTCCCTAGTGGACAGAGCATACATATGGTACACTACCTTGAGGGCAGGGTCCATTAAGACCTGGGATGAGATGATGGAGAGGTTTTGTGCAAAGTATTATCCAGGTGAGGACAAGGTCACCTTCCAAAGCCTTCAGATGGTAAGACAAAGGCCTGGAGAGAACCCTGTCCAGTTTATCAAAAGATTTAAGGATGTTTCTCTGGACTGCTATGGAGACCACAAAGAAAATGATCTCGTGGAGACCTGCATATCCAACATGCTCTTTGATTACAAGCTTAGTCTCGAAAATCTATACATAATCCAATTTCTGACCTGCTACGAAGAACTAGGAGGACTACCTTAACCATGAGGACAAAGAGGGCGCTAGTACCCCAGGCCATGACAGCGTCGGTAAGAGAAAAGAGGAAGAGACATGGAGGAAAAATGGCTGAGGAACCACCTGTGATCCCATGTACTGTAGAAGAATTGAATCATGCTTTGGATAAATGGATCGGAGATGGAATTGTTAGGCCATTCACTGTATCCAGGCCACCTACTAAGGAGGAAAGGGAGAATCCTTTGTTTTGCTGGATTCATAACTTTGTCAAGCACTCTACCAAGGATTGTTGGACCTTTCGGAGGATTTTTCACAAAAAGTTTAGGGAAGGGACACTAGAGCTCACCCAAATGGAGCTTGAGGTGCAGAGGAACCCTTTACCCAACCACAAAGGGAAAGAAGTGGTGGCTGTAGTAATCCATGGAAGCTCCGCGGAAGTAGAAGAACCTGAATGATCCTTTCATCCAAGCACAGTCAGGACCCTTCAGAAGAGCCCTAAGTTCAGATCATTATTCAATCAATTGGGATTTGGGCTAGAAGCAAGAAGAATGACCACAGAATCCCTTATGAATATAGCAGCAGATTCAGGAGTGGAATGTTTCATAGCAGAATCCCATACCAGCCGAGCTTACTTGGAGACAACCAATGCAATAACTTTCACGGATGAAGGCATGGAAGTTGAACACCTAGACCATCGCATACCCCTTTATTTAATGGCCACCATAAATGGTGTCCGAATCAGGAAAGCACTGATAGACACAAGGGCATCACTCAACCTTATAGTTCTAAGTACTCTAGAAGCTATAGGCCTGATTAGCAAGAGGATCCTGGGTGTTCCTATGGAGATAACAGGATTTGGAGGAGTAGCAGAAATCGACTGAGGAATATGTGCAGCTGGCCTTAAGGGTGGGCCTAATAGTAGCCTTAACCAGATTTCATGTGATTAACTCGGAAGTGTCTTACCATGTTCTATTAGGACACCCCTGGCTCCATAAGCATTACCTCATTCCATCCACGTACCACCAATGTGTTAAAGGGAGATTAAACGGAAGGCTTATAAGAATCTCTGCCAACCCAAACCCTTTTAGCAAAGGAGAAGTGAACTTTGTAGAAACAATGTTTTATGACGAGTTGGAACCAGATGATGAGAGCCCCACACTGGGGACCCCAGGAGCACCTGTCTTGGAAGAAGAAGAAAGAGGGGGTACCCATGACCTAAGGAACCTTCTGGACAGAAAAAGGCAAAAGAAGGAGACCAACTCCTCAGGATCCCGAGAATGCGTAGTAGTATGGGAGCCTAGAGGAAGGCTAATATATCATTTTTGAAGGTATGCGGGGCTTGAATGCATCGTGCAGGAGGGTCCTGGACTGCCAGATTGTATGATGGCTCAAGAAGAAATCTTAGAGGACCCAGTCAAGGAAGTACAAATCGAGCACGAGAAGGAATTAGAAGAGGTAAACTTGGGGGCTGGTCTGGGATCCTTGAAGCCTGTTTTCATTAGCAATCAGTTGGCAGCATAAGATAGGATGCTAAGAAGACCAGAAAGAGGAAGTCATCAAGCTGAAAAGATCAAGACCAAATGAAAGGAATCAATGAAGACCAATGAGAAGATGATGAACATGACAAGGATTTTAGCACAAAAGTCAATGATGAAAGACGTGGAAAAATCTTCCAATGCTTGAATTTAAAGTATTTCATACTTGGGGAAACATCATAAGGGTTTTTAAGCCTTTTATATCCTTCAATTCAATAACCTTAACCCGGCCTACATTACAACCTTTGAATAAAGGCCTCCTTGAAGTCCTGCTGATTGAAAGCACACATTTAGCTCTAGTGATATTTTCTCTCGAATCTAGAAGGAAAATTGCTCAAGATTATCAAGCTTCATTGGCTGATATCCTTAAAAAGACAAATTTCACAAATTTTCAAGTGACCAAAATTTTTTTCTAAGCCCCAAACACTCACTTTGTTTGTTTCCAACAGAAAATGACTCTCAAGAAAACAAATTTCCAAATTTTCAAAAATTTTCAAATCTTCAAACTTAGGATTTTTCCTTTTCTTGCTTGTTCCCAACATGTGTGGTCCCCAAGCATTTCATTCATTTGATTGTCTTTGAAGACTTAATCTAAAAAATTTTCAAAATGAAGAAGCAAATTTGATTACATGTTTTTAATGATTTCAAATCCTTTCTAGCCAATGAGATCGAGTTAACAATTAAGCATTATGATTGGTCAAAGAGGTTGTTAAAAAGATCACATTTTGTTCATTTGAAAAAGATAAAATTTCAAAAAAATCTCATTCTAATTAAATTGCTTTCAAAGAAAAAAAAAAGAAGAAGACTCATTTCAAAAAATTCATTTTTCAAAAGATTTTTCAAAACTTCATTTTCAAAACTTTGTTCGGAACTACATCTGGACCTGATCCTTTATGAGAGAGATACGTAGGCAGCCTTTCAAAGGCCCGGTCACAATCACCCAAAAAGAAACTTCATTTCAAAAAGATTTTCCAAAACTTCATTTTTTTTTCAAAACTTTGTTTTCAAACTACATCTGGGCCTGATCCTCTATGAGAGAGGTGTTAGGTTCTAAAAGCTTAAAATAATTGGCAAATCATGAGCACACAAGAACATACAAGTTGCAGAAAGAAGATTTCAGAATCTGCCTGGTTCGATCGATCGAAAAACAGGCTCGACCGATCGAGAATCGTATCTGCAGAATTCTAAGTTGGCCCAAACAGCAGTTCTAGCCCATTAAGGATTAGGGTTTCAGATCTACTTTTCCCACTATATAAAGGAAACCCTAAGCACGTTTTTTATAAGGCTTTTTAGAGAGAGAAGAGTGTGCCTCTTTTGTATTTAGGGTTTTGTTCCTAAAACCTCTCTTATTACTCCTACCGGTGTTGTTCCTTGAAGAATCTCAAGATCCGGTATTGCTGAAGTTGCTGTCTTCTCTAGTCATCAAAGGTGCTGATGATCTAAACCTTCAAGGGTGGTCTTGGAGTCACAAACAGGAGAGTTTGTGTTGCTAAACCTTTGAGTGGGATCTCAAAGTCACAAACGGTGGTGTTTGTGTTTTGCAAAGATTAAAGAAAGAAGGAGTCCGTGGATCTCGGAGCTATCATGGGGTCGTGGTAGTAAGTTTCCTACACTTGGGTAGCAATAGGATGTTAGTGGTCTAAGTCTTATTGTGTAAACTTCGATTCTTTCTAGTGGATTTGCTATTTTACCTTGAGGATAGCTAGGTTAAATCCTCCCCAGGTTTTTTACCGGTTTGGTTTTCCTGGGTCATCAGATCTTTGTGTTCTTTATTTTCCGCTACTTTACTTGATATGATTGTTATTGTTTTAACCTAGATCTGAATAATAAACCTAAGTATTCACTTGGTTAATTAATTAGGTTAAACAATCTAGTTTACAGGGGTCTAAACGAACTGACAAGAGGTACGTAGGCAGTCTTTTCAAAAGGCCTAGTCACAATCACTTAAAAAAAAATACATTTTTTCAAAGGCTCAAAATCAAAACATATCTTTGTGTGAATTTAGGCTAGGAGCATCTGTTTTGTATTAAGCATATCATCAATTTTCTATGCAAGCATGTCTAAACTAAGGGTATTGGCCCAAAACATTTTTATAATAACTGCTTGCTAACAAGCTCATGGAAAGAATCTTTTACAAGAGGTGGATATGGGTCTTTCGTCTACTCAGCAATCACCATCAATCTTCAATTTAGATGTGCCAATCGGCACTCCAACAGAGCCCATTGGCCCATCATCCCAACAATCCTTGTTTTGCCCAGTTTTGTGATTTTGATATTGTTTTACTCAAATTTTTCTTTATTGAGGTCCCTACACAATAAGATTTATCGAAATTCACATTGATTTTTGAACTAGGGGCATTCGGCCATGCCTCATCCATATTGAAAAAATCATCATCATCATCTTTTCATAAAAAATCATGATTTCCCAAAAATCATGCATCCATTTCTAAACTAAGGGCATTCGGCCATGCCTCGTCGATTTTGAAAAAAAAAAAATCAACTTTTCCTCAAATATCAAGGTTTTTAAAAGTCATGCATCAATTAGCAAACTAGGGGCATTTGGCCATGCGTCATTCATTTTCAAAAAAGGAGACCACCATCATCATCTTTTCATAAAAAACCAAGATTTCAAGATTTCAAAAAAAAAAAAAAAAAAAAAAAATCATGCATTCATTTCCAAACTAGGGGCATTTGGCTCTACCTCATAAGTGCAAACTCCATCAAAGCCAATCAAGATAAGTTTAAATTGGTGCTACAAGACCTCATGCAGCTTCTTCAAGAGAAAGATGAACTAGGGCACATGTCTTCGGTCACAATATGCTTGCAAAAAACCTTTACATCAAGTTTCATCCAGTGAGACGGCCCTTAAAATAATCCTTATGTATGTCTAGGGTGATGAGAAAAGAAACCCTATACAAATACACATGGATATGCGTGAAATCAAATTTGAAAAACTGATTTTCATAATTCTCGATAGATACAGCTGTCGAGCTTCACATTTTGAATCTCGATAGATATATTTGTCGAGATATCTGTCGAGTTTTAAAGAATAGCATTTCTTCACTTGATTCTTGGATAGATTTGTATGACTTCAATACTTGAACTTGAACTTGAACTTGAACTCTTATTCCTTGAAGTATTAAACACATCCTAGATCTACCCAATTACAAGTAAAGTGCGTTTTGTCAAAGGATTAGCCAATTCTAAATGACATATGTTCTAAACATGTTCCACATATGTCCTAATAGCTCACACTGAAGGTGGAAAGTGATGATCAGCGGAATGAGATCTTCCAAGCATGATGCACCATCAGAAAGAGGGTCTGTGATTTGATCATTGACAGTGGCAGTATAGAGAACATCGTGTCAAAGCGTTTGGTTACCAAGCTAAGACTGAAAACAAAAAAAAGCATCCCCCTCCATACAAGATAGGTTGGATCAAGAAAGGTACGGAAACCCTTGTTACTCAACAATGTCGTGTTACTTTTCTATGGGTAAATGTTATGTAGATGAAGTAGTTTGTGAAATTGTTGAAATGGATGCATGTCATTTAATACTAGGTAGACCTTGGCAGTATGATGTAGATGCTACTCATAGGTATAAGGATAATGTGTATGCATTCTTTAAGAATGGCAAAAAAAATTTCTTTGGTCCTATTAAGGAAGGCAGTGTACCCAAAACTTCTAAAGCGGAGGGGAAGCCATCACTTCTCATAGTTAAAAATGAGGATGAGTTTGACAGGAAGTGTAAGGAGTTGAAACAAGTATATGCTATAGTGGTGGCAGATGGAGAGCCAAAAAGGTTGTTGAGATACTTGAGGCAATTCAACCATTAATCAAGGAGTTTGAAGAACTTTTTCCAAAAGAGCTATCTACAAGTTTACCGCCAATGCGCGACATCCAGCATTACATCAATTTATCTCCTGAAGTTAGTCTACCAAATTTGCCACATTACAAGATGAATCCTTAAGAGGGTTAGATTCTATAAGGGCAGGTAGATGAGCTTCTAAGCAAGGGGCAGATCAGGGAGAGTATGAGTCCATGTGTAGTATCGGCATTGTTAACACTAAAGAATGATGGAAGCTGGTGTATGTGTGTGGATAGTCGAGACATCAACAAGATCACAATCAGGTATCGATTTCCTATTCCCTGACTAGATGACATGTTTGATATGTTAAATGGGTCCAAGTGGTACACCAAGCAGGATCTCAAGACTAGGTATCACCAGATTCGGATTCGACCTGGAGATGAGTGGAAGACAACTTTCAAGACAAAGGAGGGGTTGTATGAATGGATGGTGATGTTTTTTGGATTGTCCAATGCTCCTAACACTTTCATGAGGCTTATGAACCAAGTATTGAAACAATTTATTAAGAAGTTTGTGGTAGTTTATTTTGATGATATCCTAATTTACTGTAAGACAGAAGCAGCCTATTATAATAATGTGCGAGAAGTATTCGTGATGTTGCAGGCCAATGAGTTGTATATCAATTTGAAGAAGTGCAGCTTCTTGATTGATAAGTTGTTGTTCTTAGTGTATGTGGTTAGTGTGGATGGGATTCATATTGATAAGGACAAGGTCTGTACAGTTAGAGAATGGCTAGCCCCAAAGATAGTGAGTGAGGTGCAAAGCTTCCATGGGCTGGCAACCTTCTATCGAAGGTTTGTTCGAGATTTCAGTAGCATAGTAGCCTTATCACTAAGTGTTTGAGGAAGGGGAGGTTGTCATGGGGAAAGGACGTAGAATAGAGCTTTGCCTTGATCAAGGGGAAGTTGATTATAGCCCTAGTTTTGGCATTGCCCAATCCTGATAAGGTGTTTCAGGTGGAGTGTAATGCATCTGTGGTCAGAATAGGCTCTGTTCTTTCACAAGACAATAGACTAGTAGCATTCTTCAAGTGGAGTGTAACACTTTTATGTCATGTTTTTAATTGGAGTAATACTATGGACACCTAAAAATGCACAACTTTGTGCCACAACTCGCCACGTGGCGAGTTGTGATTGGTGGATGTGTGATTGTAGGCCATGTGGGGACAAACTTCCACCACTCATAACTCACCATATGGCAAGTTGTGGCACAAAGTTGTACAATTTATGTGTCCCTAACATGACTCTTTTAATTGAGCTGGCAATGGATTGATGACTAGCCTAGATAGTACGTGCACGACATGCAATGTGCATTTGCAAATTGCACCCCGATTTTCTCGTGTTTTTATTATTAGTGCGCAGTTACTATTAAAAATAATTATAATTATACGATTCAAATTATATCTTTTTTTTTTAGAAGAGATTCAAATTATATATGATATTGTTTTCAAAAAATTATATATGATATTAGATTTCAATTTCTTTTTAACTATACATTTCTAAAATATGTAATGGTTTCTAATATTATATATATATATATATATATATTTATATATTTTATATTTATATGATTTAGAATTTAATTGGTTGTAGACTCTTCGATTTTTGCACCCAATAATTCACTTGCCATAAAAATTAAAAACTTAGATGGACACATGGTGAAAATTTGAACTCTAATTGAAATCCAATTTTGAATCTAACTGGATTTGAACTTTTTAATTTTTACACTCAATAATTCATTTTGCACAAAATTAAATAAAACATGTGATGTAAAATTAAGAATTTAATTAAAATATAATTAAATTTTCTCTAAATTTTGTTATATAATAATAATAATAATAATAATAATAATAATAATAATAATAATAATTATTATTATTATTATTATTATTATTATTATTATTTTATTTTATTTTTTTGAAAAGTGGACTTGGAGAGTGTAGATGCAAGACTTGTGAAAAGCGGTTGAAATTATTCGACCTATGCGAGGTACCTGTAGGTGTAGCCATGTGAAACTGGGGTGCGGCTTGTGTCCAATGGAAGTTTTCATTGGACACATTGGATTGCGAACACGTGTCCGAATCCTAACGTGTTCAGTGGAAACTTCCACTAGACATAAGCCCTTCCTGTGAAACTGACCATGCTCTGTGCATTGGGAAATTGACATGATGGGAATTTCGCATTCATTTTCCATTTTTATCCAATGACCTGCATTGGAAAGACTATGCAGGCAATATTCAAGTTAACTTTATAAGGGTTACACATTTTTTTAATTTTATTAGAGTTACACATTTTCAAAAAATCAAACAGTTAAAAAAAAACATATCATTGTCTATCATATTATTAAATGCCTGTTTAGTTAATAGCATTATTATTATTATTTATCTCCATTTTAAATACTTCTTGATCTTGAGTCTTTTTTTTTTCTCTCTCCTTATTTAGTCTTTCACTATTATCTATTTCTCTCTCCAATTCAGGTGATTGAATTTTAAATCTTAATCACAAAAAACATTGTATTACTTGTGTTGTGATCAAAGTCAAATACTAGTAGATTTTGAAAACTTGACATTATTTGATTTCAACGTTTGCCTTACAAGCTTGTAAGTAGCATCAGACAACTACAACAAGAGTACAAGACAATTTTTTTAATCCAATTTAGATGGACACAAGAAATAATGAACCCACCCTCTATATATACAGGGGTGAATGAACGATTTGCAACTCCTGGTGAATATTTTTAGTTGAACATTTTGTAAAGAAAAGAAAAAATGAGAAAAGTGATAGAGGTTTTATTTAAGGGAGAACAAATTGACTAAAATAAGGAAAAAAAATTGTAGAGAAAAATCAGTGATATTAAAAGGAAAGGAAAAAAAGACACAAGATAAAGAAGTATTTAATAAGGAGAGAGATAATGAGAATGATATTAATTAGGTAAGCATTTAATGAAAAATAGATAATGATGTATTGTTTTTAATCGTCTGATCTTTTGAAATCTATGGCTTAAAAAATGTGGAGTTACACCAGGTGTAACTTAAATCCATTTTATATATATAATTAAATATATATTTTCTTTTATTGTGTAAAAGAAAATTTTATACTGTAAGGGTATTTATTAGAAATGTTTATGAATTGTACGATATATAAGGGTTTATCATATGAATCGTAAAAACATATATTGTAGGGGTAAGTGGCCCAAAAAATATATACATTGGGCCTTGGGCCTTGGCCAAGGACATTGAGTGGTCCAAGGACATATAAACAATATTGAGGAGGTAAGACTTAGAGCCCTATGAATAAGCTACAAATGAGAGGGTTGGGGAAGGTAGGCCGAGGAGAAATATCCCCTTGGCTAAACGAAGCAAAGATCAAAATATGTGTCTTATCATCTAGAGTGACGTTCTAGGAAGTTTTATTGATAAGGACATGCATTATGAACGTACCAAAGGGATGGGAGCTAAGAAATATCTAAGAGAAAGCTGCTACCACCGCATTGAATGCTCTGTAGCTAACTCTCTGGCCGCATTAATGAGGAAGTGATATCTGAACAGTGCGTTTCAGCCTTACAGCTACCCACAAAGATTTCAAGAGGGTGCTGATGGGACAAGGATCAATAAAAAGCAACCTACTGTCCACGTGGAGGGTAGAGATGAGAAGGAAAAATAGTATCAATTAGAAGGAAGGCCCTGAGAGAAAGGGATAGAAAAATTAAGCGAAAACATTGTAGCAATTAAGAATTGAATTTGTAATCAAACTTGAGAGAAATATATAAGAATTGATCTCCTCGAATTGAGCCGATGACGGTTTTCTCTAGATTAAGCCAATCTATCTTCCTTTCCTTGTCATCTGGATCCACTTTACTTGTTGTCTAACTCATTAAAGCCCAGTTTTCCACTCACTCTCTACAAATTCATTGTATTAGGCTCTTTGGGCCTAAGTTCTTCCATATTTTGGGCTTAGCACTAAATTGTGTCCTTACAATTGGCATCGTCTGTGGGAAATTCTGGTGTTGTAGTGAGTCTAACGTTCAACTATGGTAGGTTCAGGACCGAACCAAACAGAAAATCTAGGGGGTCCTAACGTCAAGATCATTTTCTCCATCTTGAGCGAGAAAGGGACCGCGAGGGAAGTGTGCACACCACCCATACTAGTAAGAGCCATTCTCGGGGTAGGAGCCACGTTTCTCATGAAGATAATGCTAGAAACATGCAACAGGAGATTGATCATTTGTGAAGGAAGTTGCGCTGCGAATGACGGAGGAGAACTCCTTCAAGTTTTGTTTCTTCTTCTAGTGGAGAAGAAGATGGCAGCTACAGGCTCAGATCGAGGGCTCCCTCTAATGAGTCTTTCTCGTATGATGAGGATCACCACGGTAGGCGTAGGGGTAAAAGCCCATCCCATAAAAGTCTAGGAAATGATGCTATGAGTAGGGCATTGAACCAAATTTTCAGATCATCTTTCACACGCAGGATTGAGGTAGGAAAGCTTCCTCGGTGCTTCACTCAGCTAACACTTACCATGTATAATGGCCGTACAGACCCTGTGGAGCACGTAAGTCACTTTAACCAAAGAATGGTTGTACACTCCAAGAAAGAGGCCTTGATGTGCAAGGTATTCTCATCCAGCTTGGGGCCTGTGGCGATGAGGTGGTTTGACGGTCTAGGCGCAGGTTTTATTAATTCCTTTAAGGAGCTCACCCGAGCATTTGGGTCTTGCTTTATTACATGCAGTAGTGTTCCTTGTCCCTTAGATTCCTTGTTGTCCATATCCATGGGAGAAGGAGAGGCCTTGAAAACGTACTTGGACAGATACTAAGAGATGTTTAATGAGATCGGTAGGGATTTTGACGATGTGGCCATCAAGACCTTTAAGGTTGGCTTGCCTACCGAGCATGATTTGAGAAAATTCTTGACCAAAAAGCCGGTAAGGAGTATGCGTCGGCTTATGGATCGTATCGACGGGTACACATGGGTTGAGGAAGATCAGCAACAAGGGAAAGGAAAGGCTAAGGTTATCCCTCAGGACAAGAGGGATTTCAAGTCGGACAGGTGCAATAATAACAAGCCCCAAAGGGATTTTTCTGGGCAATCTGGGTCTACGGCTCCTTAGGTGGTTAACACAATGTTCCGAAAGCTAGCACATTAAGTCTTGGAGAAGATTAAGAATGAGCCATATTTCAAGTGGCCAAACAAAATGGGAGGAGACCCCATGTGGTGCAACCAAAGTCTTCATTGTTAGTACCACCAGGAACGAGGACATACTACCGAGGACTGTAGAACTCTGTGGAATCATTTGGAGTAACTGGTTAGATATGGAAGATTAAAGTAGTTTTTATATCGGCCTAGTAGGCAGGGAGACCATATAGGGTCAGGGGCTTAGGGGAATGCCTCTTCAAGGCCTCATTTGGGCACAATTAATGTCATCTTTGCTGCTCCTGAGAGAACTCGTTCTCATCCCTCAAGGGTAATGTCTGTAGTTCGGCCACCCACCAAGGACTCTAATTCTAAGCCAAAGAGGGCTAAAGTGGAGATCTGACCTGCTTTGAGTTTTTTAGATGAGGACAAGATTGGGACCATACAGCCACACGATGATGCTTTAGTGGTCATGCTCAGAATAGGAGGGTATGATGTGAAGAGGGTGTAGGTAGACCAGGGCAGTGGTGTAGAGATTATGTACCTTGACTTATACAAAGGGCTAAACTTGAAGCCTGAGAATTTGACAGCCTATGATTCACCTTTGGTAAGCTTTGATGGGAAAGTTGTCATTCCAATGGGTCAGATTAGACCACTCGTGCAAGCAGGTTCAGAGGTAGTGGATGTGGATTTCATTGTGGTAGACGCTTATTCCCCCTACACGGCCATTGTGGCAAGACCCTAGCTTTATGCCCTAGGGGCCGTTTCTTCAACTCTGCATTTGAAGGCGAAATATCCATCGGGGGACCAGATTGAAGAGCTTGTCGGGAGTCAATCCATGGCTAGGCAGTGCCTGGTGGCTGCAATTATGCATCAGCCTGAAGTTGAGTCCTCGACCTCTATTGAGGAGGGCTCATAGGAATCAAAGATTCTAGCCTTATCTACGGATGTGGTGTCAGAAGAGGCAAAGTGTGAGAGGTTGTAGTAAATTGTTATAGATGGTGACCCAGAGAAGTTTTTTTAGATCAGAGCTTAGCTGCCCCCTCGAGAGAAGGAAGAGCTATTAACATTTTTAAGGAGGAATATTGATGTGTTCGCATGGAATGCTTATGAGGCCCCTAGGGTGGATCCAGACTTCATTTGCCATCATCTGAATGTTAACCCAACTGTCCTCCCTAGGAAGCAGCTACCTTAGCGTTCCTTTAAAAAGCATTTTGATGCTGTCAATGAGGAGGTGAATAAGCTTAAGCAGGCCGGGGCTGTTAAGGAAGTATTCTACCCTGAGTGGTTAGCTAATACAGTGATAATGAAGAAGAAGAATGGGAAGTGGCGAGTATGTGTAGAATTCACAGACTTGAACAAGGCCTGTCCAAAGGACCCCTTCCTCATGCCTTGGATTGATTAGTTAGTTGATGCAATGGCAGGCCATCCTCAGATGAGCTTTTTGGATGCCTTTCAAGGGTATCGTCAGATACCTTTATCTTTGGAGGTTCAGAGAAGACATCTTTTGTCACTCCTACTGGGAATTATCACTACAAGGTGATGCTTTTTGGTCTAAAGAATGCAGGGCCTACTTATCAAAGGATGATGTTCAGGATGTTTAAGCCACAGCTAGGAAAAAATATTAAGATTTATATAGACGACATTGTGGACAAGAGTAAGTTAGAGTTCAAGCATGTTAGTGACCTCGGCAACATCTTTGAGATATTAAGAAAACACAAGCCATGCCTTAATGCTTCTAAGTGTCCCGTTGGTATAGGTTCAGGAAAGTTCTTAGTGTACATGGTCACTCACCATGGAATTGAAGTCAACCCTGACCAAATTAAAGTAATCAACAGTTTACAGCCACCTCGGAATTCTAAAGAGGTCTAGAAGTTGACAGGGATGACTGCTGTTCTAAATTAATTCATTTCTCGGTTAGCATACAGGTGTGGCCTTTCTTTCGGCTGTTGAAAAAGTGGAAGGGATTTGAATGGACCGAAGAGTGTGTCTTGGCCTTCTAGCAGTTGAAGGAATACTTATCTTGGCCACCCATCATGTCCAGGCTTGAGGTGGATGAGGTTTTTTTTGCTTACATCAAGGTGGCTTCCTATATGATGAGATTGGTGCTGGTGCAGGTTAATAGTGGGGTGCAAAGGCCAGTTTATTATGTGAGAAGTCATTACATGAGGCCGAGGTCCATTACCTACCATTGGAGAAGGCCATTTTGGTAGTGGTGCATGCTACGCGTAAGCTCCCCCACTACTTCCAATCACACACAGTTGTTATCCTAACCCAACTTTTGCTTAGGTCTCTACTTTAGAGTGCTGATTACACAGGAAGGATTGCCAAGTGAGGTACGATCTTAGGGGTTTTTGATATCAAGTACATGCCTCGCACCTCTGTCAAGGGTCAAGTCCTTGCTGATTTGGTGGTCAAGCTTGCTAAAACCCCATTTGAAGAAAATGTTAAGAAGTAGAACATGGATGGAAAATCAGTTGGCATGGTCTCCCCTGCAAGAACCTTTACCCTAGACAGTATATGTTGATGGTGCAGCGAATTAAAGAGGATCTGGGGTGGGGCTAGTTATAATTTCTCTTGAGAGAATTATCATTGAGAAATCCTTGAGGTTGGGCTTCTCGTCCACCAATAATGAGGCTGATTATGAGGCTCTATTGGTAGGGATGACTATGGTTCAGAAAATAGGGGAAAAGCAGTGGAGATATTTTCAGACTCGAGATTGGTTGTAAGCCATATAAGGGGAGAGTAGAAGGCCAGAGATCTCATAATGCAAGAATATTTAAATCAGGTTAGACACTTACAGTCAGGATTTGAATCTTTCATTTTATTGCAAATCCCTAGAAGTAGAAATACACATGCTGACGCTCTTGCCACGCTCGTAACCTCCTCGGCACAAGGTTTACCTTGGGTGATTCGTGTGGAAGATTTGTGTAAACTTGCTGAAATTAAGAGAGGTGTAGTTCAGATTCATCAGATAAGGGTTGTCCCTAGCTGGATGGACTCTATTGTATTATTCCTTAAATAGGATATATTGCCCAAGGAAAAGTTTGAGGCTGATAAAGTGCGAAGAAAGGCTCCTCGGTTTTGGTTGTTCGTGGATCAGAAATTGTATAAGCGCTCTTTTTCTGGACCATATCTGCTGTGTATACACCCTGAGGCAGTTGAACTACTCCTAGAAGAGTTACATGAAGGGATTTGTGGAAGCCACACAGGAGGCAGGTCCTTGTCTCATAGGGCCCTCACTCAGGGGTATTGGTGGCCAAATATGCAGAGGGAAGCACAAGAGTATATGAAGAAATGCGACCAATGCCAAAGATTTGCCCCAAACATTCACCAACCAAGAGGTGTCCTTAATCTTCTGTCCAGCCCTTGGCCTTTTACTCAATGGGGCTTGGATATTGTAGGGCCCTTCCCTAAGGCTGTAGGGAATAAGAGATGATTGCTGGTCGGCACAGATTACTTCACCAAATGGGTTGAAGCTGAACCCCTAGCAAATATTAGGGATATGGATGCCAAGAGATTTATCTGGAAAAATATTGTCACTCAGTTTGGAATCTCTCGTACACTCATATCAGATAATGGTATTCAATTTGATAGCAAAGCCTTCAGGAGGCATTGCTGTAACCTGGGTATAACGAATAGGTATTCCACCCTGGCATATCTACAGGGGAATGGATAGGTCGAGGTTGTCAATAAAGTCATAATGAGTGAGCTCTAAAAGATGCTGGATGACGCTAAGGGAAAATGGGTGGAAGAGTTGCCACACATCCTTTGGACATATTGGACTACACCTTGTAGGTCCACTAGGGAGACGCCATTTTCGATGACTTACAGGGCCGAGGCTGTAATTCCTCTAGAGACAGGATTTCCAACGCTGAAGACAAGCTCTTTTACTCCGAACAGCAATGATGGGCTATTAGAGAAGAGTTTAGATTTAATTGAAGAGCGAAGGGAAAGTGCTATGGTTCAACTGGCGTACTATCAACACAAGCTCAAGCAGGGGTACGACTCAAATGTAAGGTTAAAGCCACTAGCGCCTGGAGACCTGGTATTAAGAAAAGTTTTGGGTACTACCAAGAACTTAGCTTGGGGAAAGTTAGGGCCCAACTGAGAAGGGCCATATTGCATCACATCAGTGGCTGGAATAGGTGCATATTATCTTGAAGATCTAGATGAAAAGAATGTACCACGCCCCTGGAATGTAAACAACCTGAGAAGGTATTATTATTAATAAAATTTTTCTTTACCATATTTGGATTTATTACATTATGCGTCATGCGTTCTACTATCTGTTTGAGTATCAAACAGATCCTTGGTCATGCTTGGCTCCTCGGACTACATACCTAGGGTAAATTGATATTTAAAGCTACCTATCTAAGTATTAAACAGAACCATAGCTATGCCTGGCTCTTCGGACCACATACTTTGGGTAGATTAATACTTCCTATTACTTTCCTAAGTATCAAACAGAATCTTGGTCATGCCTGGCTCTTCGAACCACATACCTTGAGTAAATTGATATTTTAAGTTATCTAAGTATTAAATAGAACCAAAGTTATGTCTGGTTCTTTGGATCACCTACTTTGGGTAAATTAATACTTCATGACATTTTTCTAAGTATCAAACAGAACCTTGGTCATGCCTGGCTCCTCGGACCACATACCTTGGGTAAATTGATATTCTGTGACTATTTTTCTAAGTATTAAACAGAACTAAAGTAATGTCTGGTTCCTCGAACCACCTACTTTGGGTAAATTAGTACTTCATGACATTTTTCTAAATATCAAATAGAACCTTGGTCAAGCCTGGCTCCTCGGACCATATACCTTGGGTAAATTGATATCTTTTAATCATTATTTCTAAGTGTTAAACAGAACATTAGCTATGCCTGGTCCCTTGGACCGCATACTTTGGGTAAATTAATACTTGATGACATCTTTCTAAGTGTTAAACAGAACCTAGGTTATACCTGGCTCCTCAGACCACATGTCTTGGGTAAATTAACACTCTTTATTTATTCTTTCTAAGTGTTAAATAGAACCTTAGCTATGCCTGGTCCCTCGAACCACATGCTTTGGGTAAATTAATACTTAATGACATATTTCTAAGTGTTAAACAGAACCTAGGTTATGCATGATTCCTTAGACCACATGCCTTGGGTAAATTAACACTCTCTAGTTATTTTTTCTAAGTGCTAAAATAGATCCCAGGTTATACCTGGCTCCTCGGATCACTTACCTTGGGCAAGTTAATGTTCTTGGTTATTTTCCTAAGTATATGGTCATTTTCCTTATTATTATACGTGTTTAGTTTGTTTGAGTTAGCAGCAATGCCCTACTGTTAGCTTTGGTAAAGTCAGGGTGGCAATAATTCACTACTATTAACAACATCATTAGTTTTAAGTCCCATCAGAGGGAAAAATGATAACTACCCCATCTATAAAATAAATATTACAAAGAAAGGAAAGATTCACAAAGTAAAAAGTGCAGCCCTTCTTATTAAATAAAAGAGAGGTACATTATATAGAATGGAAAACTGCCACCACAAAAGAAAAGATACAAAGGAAAACTACAAAAAAATGACTAAAAGGAAATAAAATCCTAAAAGCTAGGCCTTGGCTGGAGGAAAAGGGTCTTCTTTCTTGCTCGGCTGAGAGGTAGGAGCATCTTTGGCCTTGGTGTTAGCCTCTTTGGATTTGGCCTAGGTCTCCATCGCTTTGACTGCAGCATCCTTGGCCTTAGCAGCATCCTTGGCCACTGAGGAGGGGCTTGGCCTCCTTGCCCTTGCTCTTATCCTTGGCCACCTCAGCCTCTTGGCCTTAATCACCAGCTTGGCTAGATCCTTTAGAAGCCTCGGTAAAGGGTAGAAAAGCCTGAGCAGTAAGGGTCTGCTCAGATGATTCTAGAGCTAGGGCAGAGGGAGGTGGGAGGGCAACTGGGACCTCGCGGATGTCGGGAGGGTAATAAACACTCCCAGCCTGCCTCCACTCCAAGGCAACAGGGACCCCTACAAGGTTGAGGGCCTCCATCCATGTCTCATTGCAATAATCCCTGCATACATCGGCCAGCTCCTCAGCCTGCCGGACCTCGATTTCTTCTACCCTGAGGTTATAGGACGCTTGCCCCGAAGCCTCCGCAGCTTCCTCGGCCATCCGAGCGCCAGCTTTGGCTTTCTCCAAATCAACTTTAAGGTCCAAGACCAACTGCTTCTGTATGGCCAGCTCTATCTCAGTAAGATAGAGCTTTTTATGCTGATCTTCTGCCTGGTCTTGGGCATTCTTTAGGCCAGCCTTAGTGCTCCTCCGCGCCCTCTCCTCGGTGGTTAGCTTAGTGGCCAGTTCTTGGTTTCCTAGGGCCTTGTTAGTCTCAGCACGGAGGTTAGCCTCAACCCTAGCCTTATTCTAGGCGTCTTTGACCCATTCCTCAGCTACAAAAACCTCCTGGATAGTCTGCACAAAATTTACAAATGAGTCCCATGTAAAAAAAAAAGAAAAAGAAAAAGAAGAGAGAATGGAAAGGGCACCTTAGCATTTAGCTAAAAGATATGATGGTGAACTTACCATGGCAAGATCCCTTTTTAGGGACATAAAGAGGTCTGGTTGCCTTATGTGCCTTAGCACATCCGTGTTTTTAGGCAGGAGAAGGGGTTGCTCTAGAGCTTCAGCAATATAGGCGGAGTGCCCTCTCTAGAACTCCCTAATGGAGGAGTTTCATGTGATGGCAGCACCATCCAGTTCCAGCCGAGGATCCTAAGTATGTTGTTGTTGGCGCACCTCGACCATGTTTAGGTTCTCCCTACTTGAGTGATAAGTGTGAGGAAGTAGTCCCTTCCCTCAAAACCGCTGCTTCAGGGGGAGCACGTTTGAGGTGGCAGCTCAGCTGGTACAGCGTCTTCTTGGGCAAGGAATCCAGGTACAGAGACGTTTATCCTACATAGCCAAGGATCGCCTGCCCTAATCGCATGGCCCACCTCTTAAAAATTGTTCTACAGTGGCTCGAAATCTAGGATGAGGTGGACCGCTCTCAGTTGCCTGTCCTTGTTCACAAATATTTTAGACCTTAGGACTTTGTTGAGGCCTTCGACGTTGACCAAATTGAGGTGGACCGCTCTCAGCTGCCTGTCCTCGCTCACAAATATCTTAGACCTTAGGACTTTGTTGAGGCCTTCGACGTTGACCAAATTGAGGTAGGGCATTACGTGCCTTTTATCTGCAAAAATAGCCGAGCAGCAAATTCACAGTCAAACCAATAAAACCTATCATTAAGGGGAAAAGTAGCAGGGCTAAAAGTACTAAATCTTGTGTCAAGGGACCTATCTCTAGGGTACCCCACCTGGTTCTCCCTCTCGAGTTGGGCAGTGAAGACCATCGTGCCATTCCCCCGAGGCGATCAGGTAGTCGTCCTTCATGCCCTTGTTGGACTTGGGAAGACATGATACAAGCCTAACAATGGAGGACCTAGACGAGGTAATACCCCGAGTCAGCGAGCAAATGGCACTCGTACATATGGATGACGTCGTGCCAGGTGAGTCCTAAACCCATCTACTCGTTGAGAGCAACGACGCTACCTAAGACTCTAAACAAATTGGGCTGGTGAGGGCATAACCTATGGTTGATTAGGTAGTCTCAAGATATCCTACCTCTGGGAAGCGTCATTCCTCCTTCTATGAAGGCAATCATAGGAATGACAACCTCCCCTTCTTTTCTATCCGTAACCACCTAATCTAGAGCATAATACTGCAGGGTAACTCCCTGTGGAATTTGATATTTGGCCCTAAAGCTCTCCATACTGGCGGGAGAGTCTACTAGGTGTTTGCATTACCCATCTGAACAAGCTAAAACGAAGTGAAGGAAATGTTTTTGAAAAAGGAATGAAGCTTAGGAGGCCGAGGAGACTGGCCGAGGAGAAAAGAATCTAGGAGTGTAAAAACTTACAAGAATGAAAATAGGTAACACTTCAGGAACTTCTTGAGAGTTGGGAGATTGGGGAATTCTTGAAAGCTGGAGAATTTGAGAAGTCTTAAGTGCTTGCGAATTTGTGAAGTGAAGAAAATTAAACCCTTCAGGCGCCTTATATAGGAGGCAGAATTGAGTGGGAGTTATCCCGCTCAAAATTCAAGGAGAAATGGCAACTGTAGGATCTACATCTCATTGTAGGATGTGGGGAACAAAGCGCCACCTAGAGCATTTAATGAGACATCGTGTGATTTGTTTACGAATAGGGAAAACCTATAAGGCAAAAACCCCACTGGGTGATTTTAAGGTCATCACTCCTGAGAATTCACTATTATCACAACAAGCGGTTACAAGTAAAGGAATCCCAGTACCTTATACCAACCTACAGTTGAACCTTTACCCTAATACCCAATTGGACTTGTTTTGTAGTGACAATCTCTCTTTTTAATGCACGACTCCCAGTACGTGACAAACCAATTTGATGTGCAGATCCCAGTACGCGGCTTACTCCTTTGCACGAATCCAGTATGTGATTGACACCACAACAACCCTTTGATTGTTGTAGTTGATCTGCAGTAGCTTCACATAGAAACACCAATAAGATATTCAATGTTGGTGCAAGAGACGTTGCTTGGTTACAGAACCCAAAGGCGTACCAGAAATGCAGCAAGATGTCTTTCTTCTGTAGGAGGAGGCTATGGTTTCAAAAAGAAAACCTTATGAATCTCTCTAGGGTTAGGGTTTTTCTTTTTCCACGTCCTTTTAAATTGGAGTTTAATGGGCTCTCTTATTCCAAATAGGTTTGCACAAACCTTGGGCTTTTTTAGTCCAATAAGGATTATACAAATCCATAAACAAATAGCCTTTTAGAAGAAAAACATTGCTGGCTATAGTCTGAATCCCGTAAGCTCGATAGATCGAGACATGTGTTGAGCTTTAATGAATCTCGATAGATTGAGCTTCTGTCGAGGAGGTATCGAAACCTGCAGATTGCACTTTGCTTGAGCAGTTCTTGAGTAATCTTCATGTCTTCAATTGAACCACTTGTAATGATCATCTTGAACCTACTTAGATTTACCCAAATACAAGTAAAATGCGTTTTGTCATAAGATATGCCAATTACATAAAAATATGGCCTTAACAATCAAGAACTGAATTTGTAATGAAACTTGAGAGAAATATATAAGAATTGATCTCCTCAGATTGAACCGAGGATGATTTTCTTTAGATTAAGCCAGTCTATCTTCCTTTTCTTGTCATATGGATTTACTTTACTTGTTGTCTAACTCATTAAAGCCTAGTTTTCCAACCTACTCTCTACAAATTCATTGTATTGAGCTCTTTAGGCCTAAGTTCTTCCATCTTTTGGGCTTAGTAACAAATTGTGTCCTTATATATATATATATATATATATATATATATATATATATCTTACAATACATAAACACGTGGATTAAAATTAGTTTTTTGTCAAATATTGTTTTTTTATTTGAGTCCAACAAGTTATTAAATTTTTTTTAACACAAAATTATTAACTTACTTAATTGAGCCTAATAAAATAACATTTTTGAATTTGTTTTTCCTCCAACAAAATTTGAATTACACTCTTAACATTTCACTTTCATGTAAATTTCTTTTATATATTATGAATAAGATATTATATGAAAATATCATTATTATTTTTATTTTTGCTATTATTGTTAGAGCATTCACATCCTCAATTCCAATTTTAATCTATTTTACCATCCCAAAAAGCCACTTTATTAATTGTTAGGTTCTAAGAGCTTAGAACAATTGGCAAATCGTGAGCACACAAGAACATGTAAGCTGCAAAAAGAAGAATTCAGAATTTGCCTGGTTCGATCGATCGAAAAACAGGTTCGACCGATCGAGAATCGTATCTGCAGAATTTTAAGTTGGCCCAAACAGCAGTTCTAGCCCATTAAGGATTAAGGTTTCAAGTCTACTTCTCCCACTATATAAAGGAAACCCTAAGCACGTTTTTTACAAGGCTTTTTAGAGAGAGAAGAGTGTGCCTCTTTTGTATTTAGGGTTTTATTCCTAAAACCTCTCTTATAACTTCTACCGGTGTTGTTCCTTAAAGAATCTCAAGATTCGATATTGCTGAAGTTGCTGCCTTCTCTAGTCATCAAAGGTGCTGATGATCTAAACCTTCAAGGGTGGTCTTGGAGTCACAAACAGGAGAGTTTGTATTGCTAAACCTTTGAGTGGGATCTCAAAGTCATAAGCGTGGGTGTTTGTGTTTTGCAAAGATTAAAGAAAGAAGGAGTCCGTGGATCTCGGAGCTATTATGGGTTCGTGGTAGTAAGTTTCCTACACTTGGGTAGCAATAGGATGTTAGTGGTCTAAGTCGCTATTGTGTAAACTTCAATTCTTTCCAGTGGATTTGCTATTTTACCTTGAGGATAGCTAGGTTAAATCCTCCCCAGGTTTTTTACCGGTTTGGTTTTCCTGGCTCATCATATCGTTGTGTTATTTATTTTTCCGCTGCTTTACTTGATATGATTGTTATTGTTTTAACCTAGATCTGAATAATAAACCTAAGTATTCACTTGGTTAATTAATTAGATTAAACAATCTAGTTTTACAGGGATCCAAACGAACTGACAAGTGGTATCAGAGCGGGTAGCTCTTCTATTGTAGATCCTTTGATCTAAGAGTTGATCCTTGATCCCTGTTATCATGGATAATTTTAAGTGTCTTACTGTTTTTGATTGTGATGATGTGAATAAAAAGGACACTATTGTTTCTGTTGATCTTTTTGATGCCTGTGAAACTCTTCGTAAGGAATTATTGAAAACTATGAAAATTGCTAAAAAATTCAAGGAAGAGTTAAAATTGGCTAATCTTGAAAAAGAGGAATTGATTGTTAGATTAGATGAATTTACTAAAAAGAATGAATTTTTGAGAAATCAAATTTCCTCTAAAGATGAGAAGATGAAAAGCTTGGAACAAGAGTTAGTTGAATCTAAAGCTAAAATTGAAAATTTGACTAGTACCAAGCTTGCTGATGATAACAGAAGTGTTTCTGTTTCTCTTAAGCCTAAAGCTGAAAATGTTTATATCCCTCCTTTCAAGAGGAATAATAAAGAAAATGCTTATTTTGCTAGGTTAGACAAAGGTAAAAGTTCTGATGTAGACGCTGATGTTTCTACACTTAAGTCTAAACCTACTGTTAGAGAGCATAATAAATCTGTTTTTGTGCCTACTTGTCACCTTTGTAGTGTTGTTGGTCACATTAGACCAAATTGTTCTTTATTGAGGCAAAAACGAAAATCTGAGACTAGATTTGCTGTTAGGAATATTGACGTTCCTATATTTTAAAAGAGAAACTTAGGTGCAGAGTAATTCATTGTAACTTAACTTGATTAATTCCTTCTCTTTCATCAATAAGAATCACTTTTATATACACTGTGAGTTCTTAGAGAGAAAGAGAGCAAAAGTTATAAGATATCTCTATTTCAGAAAGCCAAATCAGAATTTCAATTAAATTTAAGTAGTTTTCTAAAAAATAAAAAATGGAAATCCATATCCAATAGTATAGTCCCTACAGATTCAAGTTTGCATCAAAAGCCATGTTTTCTGAGATGAACATGCAGAACACCAACTCTTACATCCCAATTGATTTGTGTTGAAACAAAGATTTTTGTTATGTCTTTCTTATATGCCTGAGACAGAGTTTATTGGAAAAATTGTTGACTGGATATTTACTGAATTGAAAGTTAATGGTTCAGTTGTTTATGAAGACGGTTTTGTTGGAATAGACTCTCGTGTTGACGAAATGAATTCATGTCTAGATATGAATTCGAATGATGTTTGCTTTATTGGGATATGTGGGAAGAGTGGAATGGGCAAGACAACTCTTGCACGTGTGGTTTTTGACAGGATTTATAATCAATTTGAAGCTTTTAGCTTTCTTGAAAATGTTGAAGAGGTTTGTAAAGCGCATGGCTTTGAGACTTTACAAGAGCAACTCCTTTGTGATATAAGTAAAGGAGCATTAAGGGTAACAGATGTGTATAATGGAATCCAAGTGATTAGGAATGTACTACGTGATAAAAAGGTGCTTATTGTTCTTGATGATGTGTGTGAAAAAAGACAATTAGAAACATTAGTAGGGAAGCGTGATTGGTTTGGTCCAAAAAGTAGAGTCATTATAACTACTGAAGACAAACTTTTGTTGAAAAGCTATGAAATTCAGACTGTATGTAAGGCTAACGGACTCAATGATGACGAAGTTCTACAACTATTTAGTCAAAATGCCTACCACAAAGCTCATTGTGAAAATTATTCATTGGATATGGGCAACGATTTTGTCACTTATGCTCAGGGCAGTCCTTTGCTTCTTAAAGTTTTGGGTTCCCATTTGTGTAAAAAAGAAAAAGAGGATTGGGAAAGTGCTCTGAATCAACTAAAAGCAATTCCTGATGAAAATATTCTAGAGAAACTTCAAATAGCTTTTAATGGACTGGGGGATTTGGAGAAAAGATTATTTTTGGATATTGCGTGTTTCTTTAAAGGAGAGGACCAGAATCGAGTAGCTGATATACTAGAATCAGTTTGCTACACGGACGATAGTATACAAAAGCTCATTGACAAATCTCTCATTACTATTGTAGGGGGGAAATTGTGCATGCATCATTTAATACAACAAATGGGTTGGGAAATTGTTTTTGGGGAATCAATGGAGCTTGGAAGATGCAGCAGGTTGTGGCTTTGTGATGATGTCCTTGACGTATTAAAGAACAATATTGTAAGTGTATTATTATATAGACATAAATTTAGAGAAGTATAAAATTCTACCATTCACGCAAGTTTTTGCTGTATCTAGACTAATTTTATTATTCTTGGTTACTAGGGAACTGATCAAATTGAAGGCATGGTGCTAAATTTGACTCCATATGAAGAACAAGAAGAATTGAATGCTAAATCATTCTCAAAGATGAATAAACTAAGATATCTCAAAATTTGTAAGGCGCACCTTCCCTGTCTCAGTAATCTTTCCAATGAGTTACGATTGTTGGAATGGCATGAATATCCTTTGAAATCATTGCCAAAGAGCTTCCAGCCGCCTGAACTTGTTGAGCTTATTATGCATCGCAGCAATATTAAGCAACTTCCAAGGGAATTCAGTGTATGATTTTCAGTTATATAATTTTATTATTATTATGTTCTGATTGCTTAATCTTCTATATTTACTTATTGTTTTATCTCAGAACTTACACAAGCTAAAGCTCATCGACCTTAGTGACTCTCAAAACTTATGCCAAACTCCTAACTTCAATGGATTGCCAAATATTGAAAGGTTGATCTTTCAAGGTTGTACAGGATTGCATGCGTTGCACCCTTCTGTTGGAGGTCTTAAACGACTTATCCTATTAAATCTAAAAGACTGTAAGCGTCTTGAGAACCTTCCGCATGAGATCAACTTGAATTCTCTTAAAATTTTAATTCTATCTGGCTGTTCAAAACTCAGTAAGTTTCCAAAGATTGGGAGAAACATGACAAGCATGTTGGAGCTTTATTTGGACAGGACTGCCATAGAAGAACTACCATCATCAATCAAGCATCTAACTGGCTTGACTTTACTGAATCTTCAAGACTGCGAAAACCTTTCAAGTTTTCCAAGTGTTATTTGTAGTTTGATATCTCTTGAAATTCTCAGTCTATCAGGATGTAAGGGTCAACTGCCAAAAGCAAGGTATTTGAGTGGGCTCATTCCCACTTTATCCTCAATTGGTACTACCCTCACTCTTCCTTAGCTACTTGTCCTCACTAACATCTCTGAACTTGAGGAACAATAATTTTACACGCTTACCTTGTAGCATTTCTCAGCTTATAAATCTCAAACTTCTTTTCTTGGATCATTGTAGCAAGCTTCAATCATTGCCATATCTTCCATTAAGTACACAATTTGTTTCAGCACAAGGATGTACTTCACTTGAAAATTATTCAAATCAAGTTGTCGTTTGGACTTCGGATGCAGCAAGATTCACTTCTATTAATTGCCATGGCTTGGCTGATGATGAAGAAGGCAAAATTGCTGATGTGCCTTTGCTAAATATACCCTTCCAATCATTGCTGATGGCTGGATATTAAGATTAAAATGTGTGGTGCATGTATTCTTTGTGAGCAAGATATGATAGAATTTGTACAAAACTCAAGGCAAGAAAATTTCAGGAGCTGTAATGACCTCAGTCGAGATCATGAAAAATTCATAGAAGATCATATGAGCAGTTCCCAAAGCTCTGATCCCAAGCTAAAACACAAGCTCAATTCACTGCTTTCAATATTGTATCAGGTCTCTTCTTACATCTGAGGAAACTCCATTTTACCTAAAAACTTAAAGGTTTAGGGCCATTTATGTTATGTTAATTCCTAAATTGATCAACTTTTTCTCTATATGAGACTTTAATTCACACGTGTTTATCCAACGCTTCAACTCAGTGGTTGTGAAAAAAGTTGTTAAAAATTTTGTCTCTAAACTAATTACAATTATTTTGTCAACTCATTTATCAACTTATTTTGTCCCTAAACTAATTATTTTTGTATATGTTTTTCTCTCTCACCATTCTATTAAACATTTGAGCACACAGTTATGTATTTTACAGGTAGATCGGGCGCAAAATCATTTGTATGGTTATATCTTTCATCAGATTCCCTGTCCAGCACGCTGGTTCGCTTGTAAAAAACTTGGTCCCTCCATAGAAATGAAGTTGCCGCCAGATGTACATGATAATTCAAAATGGTTGGGGTTCACTATATATGCTTTGTATGGTATTCAAATGCAACAAGCTGGTTTCAGTTACAAGCTGGATTTAACAATTTTTCTTCTCTCTAGTGTAGAAGTTTCTTTGGCACCTTACATGGTCTTTCCGCTCTCTAGTGACGTTTCTGATGAGTCACAACAAGATTCACAACGACTTGTGTTATTTTACATACCATGCCGGGTTTTTCAGTTGAATCAGTGTAATCACATTGGGGCTTCATTTAAAAGTGGTGACACAGCTGTGCAATTTGAATCGTGTGGAATCCGTCTTGTATATGAGCAAAATGTCGCAGAGTTTGTGCAAGCACTTGTTGAGTGCATGTTAGGGAGTCCAGATTCCAATCACCAATCTTTCTGCGAACAACTTTCACATCAACTTGGAATCTTGCAAGATTGCAACCATGAAAAAGATTATCGTTGCCTTTTCTTACCAGAAAGGTTAAAATTAACTAGACAAGTATTTTGTTACCACACTTAAATGCAATAGATATGAAATTTGTTTTTTGATACTTGCAGGATGCCTAACCCCATGCGAATGCTTCTACGAAATAATGAAACTATACAAGAGGAGTCTACTTCACGGGGAACATTTTCAAATCAAGTAATTGCTGTCTGGCACTTCGAAAAATTCAAGTCCAGGCTCTATTAATTTAGGCATATCATTTGGAAATGGGCAATTTGGAAGTACGATGTCAGGCAGCCGTGAACGTTGGTTTAAACCATGTTTACAGGTCTCTCTCATTCTCATATGTATCTATATCTATATAATATTTAAAATCTTTTGCCAGCATCTCGAGACCACCTCAAAGAATTTTTCTGTGTAATAACCTTACACCCTAGGGGTCAGACACTCAAAGAGATTTGAATGCCTTCGTTTCAATATAATAAAAAAAATTTAAAAGTTGAAGTATAGTATTTATTTTTGTTATGCTCATGTTGAAGCACGTCAGCGGTTATATCATCATTTTCTTTCCATCATTTAAATAAAAAAAATATAAAGATTAATGTATGCAATAATGTATTGTGCCTTTATACATTCTAAAATCTAATTATAATTTACCAATCATGATAGGATCGTCATTTTTTACTACCACGAGTTTGCACATTCTTAAACCCTAAATGTAACTTATAATAGAAAATACATGTAATTGAATTGTGCCACATCATCCACTTATTTTTAACCTTTTCTTTCTCTTTTAAAACTTTTCTTCTCCCTATTCTATAAAAAAAAAAAAAAAACTTTCTTCTTCTCCTTATTAGTCCACACCTATCTACTATAACACTTTCTCCAACCCTTCCATTTCTTCTTTGCCTCCTTATCACCCCCACTACTCTATACTTTACCGTTAGCATTTCTTTGATAGTTTCCACCTAATATTTGGACTCTTCTTTTTCTCCATCTTATTTTGTATAAATTTGGTGTCATTTCTCCCATTTATTCCATATTTTTCTCACAAAAAAGTGAGCTCTCTCTCTCTCTCTCCGTCTCTCTCTCTCTCTTTTTAAAAAACGTTCTTTTGGTGGATTTTTGTTCTTTCTTATAACTCTAATTTAGGTTGATGGTTTTTTATTTTATTTTTGAAGATTTGATAACGTCTCTATGGTTTTAGCAACACGTTCAATGCAATGAAGGTGATCTTTGTGTTTGTAGTACTCAACCTCTCAAGGATGTTCAATTAGAGAGGGTTAGAAGACTAGGATTTGTTCTCTCAATGTTTTTCTTGGTGTTTTAGTGGTCGTCTTCCTTCTCATCAAATTAGGATTTTATACAAGTAGGAACGAGAGGGAATGGTAAGACTTCATATAAATTGTCAACTATATCCCTCTTTTATTCAATTTAAAGAAACAAATATAAATTGACATTATAAAAGAAACATTGATACTTTTAATTTTTTTTTTTTTAATAAAAGGGGAACCCTCCCCTTTTCTTCTAAATTTCCCAAATTTGGGGATTTAGAAATTTGAGGGGTATGGCTAGGTATCTTTTCCTTCCAAATCCTCTCAAACCCATTCTCTCTCTTTAAAATTATAAAAATAAAATCAAACAAGGTTTTATTTTATTTTTTTGTTTTTGTTTTGAGAAATCTAAAATCAATCAAGGTCAATTAAACACCTCCATCCTCTTCGCTGCAGTTTAATCTCTTTACCCCTTAGACAAACCCAATGTAAATGCTTTTGACCAAGTATGACTACACATAGTACATGGAATATTGGTTTCATAGTAGTAGATACAAAGATGAAGGGTTGTAAGACTTGATGATCAAAAGATACTAAAGAGTAAGAACTTTTGATATAATTGTATCAATAATTTATAAAGATTGAGAGATTGAAGAGGATAAATCATAGGATAAGAGTAGGGTAAATAAAGTGGAGAAGTGCATCAAGAGTATTGTGTGATTCTAAAATATCTATTAAGTTGAAATGAAAATTTTGTAAGACATCTATAAGACGTGCTATATTCAATGATACTAGATGTTGGATTTCTAAGAGGCAACACATTCGTGAAATGAATGTAATCAAAATTAAAAATATTAAGATGGATAAATGTAAATATAAGAAAAGATAGGATTTAAAATGAGAAGAGTTGATTTAAGATAAGGGTGGTCCCCTATAATAGATGAGGGACAGTTGCTTGAAATGGTTTGATTATGTGCAAAGGGAAGTGATTAGTGCACTTGTGGAAAACAACTTAAGACAAATGAACAAAAAGAAGGTAGAGAAAGACCTAAAATAAAGAAATAGTGAAAAAAAAATCAATTAAAGAGGTAATAGAGGTATTAATTTGGATGGAATATGATATCAGAAAATAATACATGTGATTGATTCTGACTTGTTTGTTGAGGATCAATATAGCCCAATTCTATCATTCAGCCAAATAAATCTTTTTTTGATAGATACGATAATATTTTAAACAAATGGTGTTTGCTTCATAATGATTGCTTTTTATCCTATCAATTTATTAGTGACTAATCTCACTAGAGCCTTCAAGACTAGGTGAGAATTGAGCCCTAGATCTTTTATTCAATAATAAAAAACTTTACCAATTGAGCTAACTAAAACTCGCATTTAGCCAATTTTTTTTTTTTTTGATAGATACAATAATATTTCAAATCTATGATATTTGTTCTATGATTTTTTTTTTTTTTGGAGAAAAAATATTTGTTCTTTGATGTTTACTCTTTATCATCTAGCTAAGGCACTAATTGGTTTTTATTGTAGGTGGGTAATGAACCCCAATCTCTTATTTGAAGATAAGAGACTTCAAGAGTTTAGCTAATTGGAACTTGCATTCAATCACATATTTTTTTAATAGATAGAGACAGGATTTCATACCTATGGTGCCTGTTCCATGATTATTGAATTAACAAGAACCCCATATTGAATTAACTAGAACCCCATATTTAGCTAAATAATTAAACATACAAATCAACATAAAAATAGTCTATAGTGTACTCGGAAACCACACATTTTTTGAGACCTTAAGAAATCGAGAGTTTGGAACTTGGCAAAGCGAAATCAATTTTTTTTTTCTTCAATTTTTTAAGAATCTGTCTTATTGTTTATTTGTTTCGACATTAATGTTGCCTAGAAAGAGACTAATTTTCTAAAAATTATTTTCTATAAAACTATCTTTTTATTTTATTTTATGTTTGGTAGCCAATGGCAGAGCTACATGCAAGGTTGGGGGGGGTGGGGGGGGGGCATGGCCCCTCAAAAAATTTTAATTATTTTTTTAAAATATTGGTACATTTTATAAATATTTGAAGGTTATATGAAACAAAATAGGAGTTGGCCACCCCCAAAAAGAAAGCATTGATCAATTAATCTAGTAATTATTAACAAAAAGAAGAGAGAGAGAGAGAGAGAGAGAGAGAGAGAGAGAGAGAGAGAGAGAGAGAGTTTAGAGCTTATATACAATTGCAATATAATAACATAATTAGGTAGTAAATTTTGTGAGTAAATAGTGAGACCCTAGATTTTTAGCTCAACTAGTCGCGGTCCAGCGCGCTGCGCGTGATAATTTTTTTTAGGGTGGTCATTTTTTTATTAATATTTATCATGTTATTACGTCTCACGCTGTGTTATATATGTATTACCAATATATAGTAGGATTCATGCTGACAAGAGCTTTTGCTCATGGAACTATATATTTTTTTTATTAGAGATTACTATTTAGAAAAAAAATGAGGATAATTTATAGTAGAATTGATTTTTTTTTTAAATGTTAATTCTACCATACTCGGTTGACTAATTAATACATTTTCAAGTCAATTGAACACATTTTGCATGTTACATGTAATTCCTTGTTTCCATAAGGGTAAGGACATTCATAATCCCAATGATCCACTCCAATATTTTTTGCATGCTTGGTTTTTTGGGATACGAAATTTGTTTGTTACAAAATTGTATATTGAAGGGTTTGTCAATAGTTTTGGAGAAGTTTTTTTTTTTTCTCTCCATATAGTTGATTTATAATCAAAAATAGTAGTTGTATTAGTAGTTGATTTATATTGAAGGATTTGTCAATAGTTTTGGAGAAGCTTTTCATATACCCTCCACAATAAAGCTCAAGCCTTATAGTATTATATATGTTTTTCAATTATAGCTGATGTTTAATGTTCTCCTCAATGAAGTCCAAACCAAATAGTCTTTCACACTACAATACCTGTTCAACTACCTCTTTCCTTAAGAAAATCAAAAAATAATATTAAATTATTGTTTTTTATAATATCAAAAGTCTCTTATAATTAAATTATTAATAATATTGAAACAGCGGAAACAATCATTAATATCCAGTTCTTTGGCTCTTCCTCTCTTTATTTAATTGAATTACTTCTTCATACCTATTCAATTGCCACTTTCCTTAAAAAAAAAAAAAAAAAATTTCAAAAGACAATATATCTAAACTATCAAAACTCCAATACAAATTAATTATTAATAATTTTGAAGTAGCTGAAAAGTTATTAATATCCACATCATTTATTTTACCTACACATAGTAAAAGGTGAAATGAAATGTTGGAAAATGTGATATTTAAATTGGGTAACTTTATTTTTTTTATGTTACTTATATTATTACTGGAGGAAATATCCTTAATAGTTATGTTATTTTTATTTTCTAATGCACTGTAACGTTTCATAAGAACACTTTATGTAACAATTGTGTAAATTTTAAACAGTAATTCAAAAAATAATTGATGTTATATGTTCATACTTTGGTTGTTTAGTTCTATTATGGATTTGGGTTTTAACTTATAAGTTATTAAGGAACTCTATATATTCTACTTCCTTAGATGATTAAAAACATATACTATTACCATAAATATCTCTCTCTCTCTCTCTCTGAGAGAAAAAAAATATAATTTAATAGATTTGGAGGTTGTAGTTGAATTTAAATGTTGAATAAAATGAGCCAAGATTATATTTTGATTGTTAAATAATGAAATTTTTATTTCAGCTTAAATGAGTAAATTTCATGGAATAGTAGTAGCTAGCCACAGTTGCAGGCTAGTATTGATGCGATTCATTATTTTTTTATAGTTTACAATTTATTTTCATTAGTGCTAGTATTTATTAAATACCCTTATTTCATGTATCTCATGGGGTTAAACGTTTGGCTGCTTTATTATTATTATTATTATTATTATTATTTGTTATTTTAATGATAATCAAAGTAGGTAGAAGTTAAGAAGGTAGTATAACTTGTATAAGTTTCTATTTTCCAGAAAGATTTTATTATTAATGGATCAAAGACTTTTACTTGATTGTTTTTGTTAGGTTCTAAAAGCTTAGAACAATTGGCAAATCGTGAGCACACAAGAATATGTAAACTGCAGAAAGAAGATTTCAGAATCTGCCTAGTTCGATCGATCGAAAGACAGGCTCGATCGATCGAGAATCGTATCTGCAGAATTTTAAGTTGGCCCAAACAGCAGTTCTAGCCCATTAAGGATTAGGGTTTCAGATCTACTTCTCCCACTATATAAAGGAAACCCTAAGCACGTTTTTTACAAGGCTTTTTAGAGAGAACAGAGTGTGCCTCTTTTGTATTTAGGGTTTTATTCCTAAAACCTCTCTTATTACTTCTACCGGAGTTGTTCCTTGAAGAATCTCAAGATCCGGTATTGCTAAAGTTGCTGCCTTCTCTAGTCATCAAAGGAGCTGATGATCTAAACCTTCAAGGGTGGTCTTGGAGTCACAAACAGGAGAGTTTGTGTTGCTAAACCTTTGAGTGGAGTCTCAAAGTCACAAACGGTGGTGTTTGTGTTTTGCAAAGATTAGAGAAAGAAGGAGTCCGTGGATCTCGGAGCTATCATGAGGTCATGGTAATAAGTTTCCTACACTTGGGTAGCAATAGGATGTTAGTGGTCTAAGTCGCTATTGTGTAAACTTCAATTCTTTCTAGTGGATTTGCTATTTTACCTTGAGGATAGCTAGGTTAAATCCTCCCCAGGTTTTTTACCGGTTTGGTTTTCCTGGGTCATCATATCGTTGTGTTATTTATTTTTCCGCTGCTTTGCTTTGTTATTTTTGCTTCTCTGTGTTAACCTAGTTTTAATTAAATTACCTAAGTTAATCACTTAGCTAATTCATTAGGTTAATCTGTTGGGTTTAAGGGGTCTAAACGAACTGACAAGTGGTATCAGAGCGGGTAGCTCTTCTGTTTTAGATCTTTTGATCTAAGAGTTGATCCTTGATCCCTGTTATCATGGATAATTTTAAGTGTCTTACTGTTTTTGATTGTGATGATTTGAATAAGAAGGACACTGTTGTTTCTGTTGATCTTTTTGATGCTTGTGAAACTCTTCGTAAAGAATTATTGAAAACTATGAGAATTGCTAAAAAATTCAAGGAAGAGTTAAAATTGGCTAATCTTGAAAAAGAGGAATTGATTGTTAGATTAGATGAATCTAATAAAAAGAATGAATTTTTGAGAAATCAAATTTCCTCTCAAGATGAGAAGATGAAAAGCTTGGAACAAGAGTTAGTTGAATCTAAGGCTAAAATTGAAAATCTGACTAGTACCAAGCCTGCTGTTGATAACAGAAGTGTTTCTGTTTCTCTTAAGCCTAAAGCTGAAAAAGTTTATATCCCTCCTTTCAAGAGGAATAATAAAGAAAAGGCTTATTTTGCTAGAATAGACAAAGGTAAAAGTTCTGATGTAGACGCTGAAGTTTCTAAACCTAAGTCTAAACCTACTGCTAGTGTGCATAAGAAATCTGTTTTTGTGCCTACTTGCCACCTTTGTGGTGTTGTTGGTCATATTAGACCAAATTGTTCTTTGTTGAGGCAAAAACCAAAATCTGAGACTAGATTTGCTGTTAGGAATACTGATGTTCCTAAATTTGTTCCTGTTTGTCACTTTTGTGGTGTTTCCGGTCACATTCGTCCTAATTGTCATAAATTGAAATTTAAGCATTCTGTATTTCAATCTAGGACATGTGATGATATTTCTCCTGCCATAAGTCCATATAAACTGTTTTATATGCTTTTGAAAAATTTGAGCTTGTTGGCTTGTGAAAGGAATTTGCAGGATTTTAGTCTTTCTCAAAAGATTGGTGTAATCCCTCAAACACACTCTGCTTCACATGGATTTTCACCTACAAAGCCGAAGACTCGTGCTATATGGGTGAGAAAAGATTCTCTAAAGTGAGTGTTGCTGACTTGTCCCTAATTTAATTCTTTCAATTATTTGTGGACATGTTTTGTTTCTGTTTTTGGTTGTTTTTCTTTTTGTGTTTTTTATTTAAAAAAAATCCAAAAACATTGAAAATTTTCAAAAAGACAAAAATATTTTATTTTGTGTCTTGTTTTATTTTTTCTTGAGGATTACATGAATTATGATATCTCTCTTGATTTAGAACATGCTTGATATTGTGGAGAAACATAAAAAGTATGTGTTCTATAAGTGCTAAGCTATTTTTTAATTTTGTTTGAGTATGTACTAGTTTGTACATTTACTCAAGGGTTAATTAAGAAATTGATATTTCTTGTTTGTGTACCCTCTATAGCTTAGTTAAGCATTGTCATGCATTGCATTTGCATTTTTAATCTTTTAGCATAATGTGTGCTTTTTGTTTTTGGTCATAAAATTTCTTTTAAACCAAAAATACTTTTGTGTTTTGCATTAATTTTTCTTGGATTTGAAATCAAGGATTGGCCATATTATCTTTACATAACATTTTTATGTACTTTGTTTAGCTTAGATGAACTTACTTTTTGCACTTTACTAGTTTGAGCTTTGTAGTGCATGTTGTGTGGGAAGCTGTTTATAGTTTTTGATCACTTTGTCTTGATCTTGAAGTCACATGCCTTTGATTGTTGGACTTGAACTTATTGAGAAAGACATAAATAACCATCTCACCACTGTTTACTAGCCAATCATGAACACCTTAGTGCATATCGTAAGATTTTGTGCTCGAGAAAGTGTAGCACATGCACAAAAAGAAAATAAGGTGTAGCCTCTATTAAAATTGGTGTATACATTATTGAGCTATAATAATCTCACAAATTCAAATAAAATTGGTGTGTACATTATCCCGGCTTTTATTAAGTTTCTAATCAATTAAATTAATTATGAGGCAAATCAAGAAACTTACATGATTGCAAGCTTTTAATCTAGGAGATGTGAGAGTTATATGATGTAACTCTTTAGGTGATAGTCTCTTTCAAATTTATGTGATGAATTTTGTAGACTTTGTGATTGATTACTATTCACATATCACCTCACATGTTTCTTAAGCTTTTGCTAGTTGCACACACTACACAAGTTATTCTTTGCTAAAACTTTGTACATGTTATTGTGTGTGATTTTGTTGTGGCCATCCAAGATTATATGTTCCTTGATTTTGATGCAAAATTTGAGTTTTTAAGGACAAATTGATTGAAAATCTTAATTTTGGAAGATCTGGGCTGTATTCATGTGTTTTTGGAAAACTTTTAGTCTCATACTCATGCATTTCATTCTTGAAATACTATGCTTTGAGGAGTTTCTGCATTAAATTGCTCTGTTTTTCAAAAATTTGAGTTTTCCAGAATTTCGACCGATCGAATCTGTCTCTCGATCGATCGAAATTGCGATTAAAATTTTTGGTTTGATTCTGTCTGACTCGATTGGTATTCGATCGATAATCGATCGATCGAAACTGAAAAATTTTCAGTTTTTAGAGTTTTGACCAAATTTTTTTTCATGCATCATTTATGGTTAGGATTCACATGAGTTGCATTGTTTTTCTGTGTCCATCTTGCAGTTTTGCAATCATATCTCTCATTGTTTTCACACATAACATGCATACACTTTGCTAAATTGGGTACTCAACTTGATTTAAAAATTGATTATTTAATTTTTGAGTCTTTTGTACATTTTAGTATATGCTATTTTTCTTGATGTGTGAACTACAGAAAATATTTTTCTTCAGAGATATGATGGATACTCAATGTGCAAATATTTTCTCTACTCATGCAACTGTTTATGGGTCACATAGTGTCAAGTTTGCATTTATTAAAAGAGAGAATATTTTTCTTCATGTGTTTCCTCAACACAATTTTTTTTAGGTTTGTGTGTTTTTATTTATCCCCACCTCCTAAATTTTTCCCAAAACTGTTTTTCCCAAAACTTGTTTTGTTTTTCCTATTTTTATAGGGGGAGAAAAGTTTTTTTAACCTTTGTTGTTCATAGGAGGAGTTGTTGCTCTTTATAGGGGGAGTTATCTCTTTTTTCTATAGAGCTAATCTGTTTTATGTTCCCTTGGTTCTCTTTTTTTTCTCTCATGTTTACTCTTTGTTTAAATTGTATTTGTCAATACGTGACAAAAAGGGGGAGAAATAGATGAAATGTGGGAATCCTGTTTGTTTTGTTTAGGGGGAGAATATAAAAATTTTTGATGTATCTAACTTAGGGGGAGAATTAGTTTACTTTTGTTTTTATATTGTGCTTCATTTTATTTATATGTCTTTCTTTCCACACATGCGTTGATGTGTTTGTTGAGTGTTTCAGGAAAGACAGGTGCATTCTGATCAAGACCTTCTACCTCTTCTTGGCAACTTCTAGGTTAAGAGTCTTAGATTAGGATTTGTGATGTAATTGGGCATTTTATTGTATTGGGTTGTTCTTGTATTTTAACATTTCATTTTGTATGAAAGTTTTGTCACGAATTGCCAAAGGGGGAGATTGTTAGGTTCTAAAAGCTTAGAACAATTGGCAAATCGTGAGCACACAAGAACATGTAAACTGTAGAAAGAAGATTTCAGAATCTGCCTGGTTCGATCGATCGAAAGATAGGCTCGATCGATCGAGAATCGTATCTATAGAATTTTTAGTTGGCCCAAACAGCAGTTCTAGCCCATTAAGGATTAGGGTTTCAGATCTACTTCTCCCACTATATAAAGGAAACCCTAAGCACGTTTTTTACAAGGCTTTTTAGAGAGAAAAGAGTGTGCCTCTTTTGTATTTAGGGTTTTATTCCTAAAACCTCTCTTATTACTTCTACCGGTGTTGTTCCTTGAAGAATCTCAAGATCCGGTATTGCTAAAGTTGCTGCCTTCTCTAGTCATCAAAGGAGCTGATGATCTAAACCTTCAAGGGTGGTCTTAGAGTCAAAAACAGGAGAGTTTGTGTTGCTAAACCTTTGAGTGGAGTCTCAAAGTCACAAACGGTGGTGTTTGTGTTTTGCAAAGATTAGAGAAAGAAGGAGTCCGTGGATCTCGGAGCTATCATGGGGTCATGGTAGTAAGTTTCCTACACTTGGGCAGCAATAGGATGTTAGTGGTCTAAGTCGCTATTGTGTAAACTTCAATTCTTTCTAGTGGATTTGCTATTTTACCTTGAGGATAGCTAGGTTAAATCCTCCCCAGGTTTTTTACCGGTTTTGTTTTCCTGGGTCATCATATCGTTGTGTTATTTATTTTTCCGCTGCTTTGCTTTGTTATTTTTGCTTCTCTGTGTTAACCTAGTTTTAATTAAATTACCTAAGTTAATCACTTGGCTAATTCATTAGGTTAATCTGTTGGGTTTAAGGGGTCTAAACGAACTGACAGTTTTGACACAATATGAATTTCTAAATCTGAATTCTCATCCTTCCTTCTTGTTATAGTCGTTAAGCTTTAGTTGAAATATAAATGTTTTTCCAATGAACTTTTCTATTTGAGAAATGATATGTCCACAACATTTTTCACAACATTTTCACAACAAATCCTAATTGGCAAGTTGTTATTGTTGGGGCAAAAAAGTAATCTTAGTATTAGGTTCAAATTTAAACCAATAACAACTAACTACTTATGATTTGTTGTGAAAATGTTGTGAAAAATGTTGTGTACGTAGCAGCTCTCTTTCTATTTTCATTCAGTAGGTTGAAATTTGCATTCATCTAATAAAATATTGAATTTCATTTAGCAAGTAGATGAAAGATCATACATGCTAATTGTATGGTCTTAGTAACTTTTCAGCTTCCTTATCAAACAATATAAATACAACACACAACTTATTATTGTTGTTATTATTATTATTATTATTATTATTATTATTATTATTATTGTTGTTGTTGTTGTTGTTGTTGTTGCTTATGAAACTCATATGAAGTCTTGTTATTTAAAAAACATAAAGCAGAAACAATAGCTTGCAAAAAAAAAACAAAAACAAAGGAACGCAAATCTGCATTCAACCATTACAAAATTAATATATAGAAATTAATAGAGAAACATTGTGCCCAAGTTGAATGAAAATATCTTTATTTAATAATATTATCGATATGATACTTGAAAGATTATTATAGAAAATTTAGGGCAATATTTTTTGCTCTATTAAAATTCAGATGATTTTAAACTATGGTTTATAAAATTTTAGAAGTACAACCCAAAAATATGGATATTACATTTGATAAATGATCACAACCCAAAAATAAAAGTAAAATTTTGATTACCTAAAAATCTAATTTTAAAATTTCTTTCTGATTATTTGAATTAGATGTACCAAAGACCAAACATAGGAATTTTCAATTAGAGAGAAAAATAATTATGAAAATAGAGTCACATCCAGATTGGAAAAAACATACAATCTAATGAACCAAAAATCATGCCTATCAATTAATGGTGTCAATCTTGCACAAAAGTATTATAAAACTTGAGTTTTGGTATTTGTCTATAAAAAAAAAAACGTCAAACACGTGCTGAGCAAATCATCATATGACCTTAACGTTTAAACTATAAAGATTGAAAATTCAAATGTTAAATTAAGAAAGTGCACTGCTAATATAAATAAAGCGGCACTAACCTTTTGCATAAACCTTCATATTTGTTGGGCATTTGCCTATTCCCATAGCATAGGGCCATTTCTTGGAGGCTCATAAAAAACACGTATATCAATATCACAATATACCTTACATGTCACTAAAACTATCAATGTTCATATTTTAATAGTACAACTTAAAAGGAGAAAGGAATATAATTAAATTTGATAAAAGAGTACTTACAATAATGTTTAAGATAACATCATATATTGTAATCCTCGTCTACTTTGGTAAAAGAATGGTAGTCCTACCGAAAAGAGACAAAGACAACAATACTTACAATCTTGAATACTATTCAACCTAGATTTAAAGGGTAATTTGCAATTTTTAAAAAATAATCAATTAGAGTAGATAAACAATCAAAGAGAAAAAAAAAAAAAAAAAAAAACTTAAAATACAAAATCAATCACATCAACCAAAAGTAGAGTTCTAAATAATACAAAAATTTATCAACGTAAATCAAAGATGTAAGAAAAATAAAAAAAAATCAACCAAAAAAATTAAGAGAGAGAGAGAGATAACTTTTTTTTTTTTTGTGAGGGAAAGCTATGCAAAGAATGGAAGAGAAAATGACGAATTTATAGTAAAATGATGTGAATAAGAAGAGACAAAATAAGGGAAGATGAAGAGAAAGATGAATAGTGATATTAAATTAGAAGGTAGTGGGGAGATGAAAAGGTAAGGGAGGAAAAAAGTATAAATATTAAAAAAAAAGAGTAAATGTTAAAAAAAATTATAGAAAAATTAAAAAAGAAATAGGATAATGACGTGGACGCTGATGTGGCTCAACAGGAGCGTAGCAACATTAAATGCCGCGCTTCAGCTTTTAGATATATATAGATTTCAAATCCTATTAATGTTTACAAATCTTTCAGCAATGATAATATATGCAATTTGGTTGAAATTTTCTATTCTTATGTAAAAAAAAGGAAAAAAAAAAGTAATATGAGACTTCAATTGTAACATTATGATTTAGATTTGTCAAACATCGATGAAGTTTTGGAAAAAATTTATATATTGAAAAGGAAATTATGAATAATTTTTCTATAAAAATAATAATTGATGAAGTTTATTACGTGATGTATTATTGTTAAGCATGACTTTGATGGAAGATACTATATTCACTTTTTTTTTTGTTCTATATATTTATATATTGTATAGCCAATTATACAACTTTTCTTTACTCATTAGCGTTTAAGATGATTTTAAGTTTCTCTTAAAAAAAAAATCTTGTGTCTTGGTGTGAATCTATACATATTAAAGTTTATATATATATATATATATATATATATAAAACTCACTTTAGTATAAGAAAATTAACATTTATATTTTCACCCATATATTATGTAGATTTTTTTAGGCAGTGTATATATGTGATTTGAGTCCCCCCCCCCCCCCCCCACCCCCAACTTAGAATTCTTGACTCTGCCATTATTGGTAGCAACCTTAATAAGTTAGAAAATGATCTCCTAACTTCCTTTATTTAGATTGTCATGAGATAGAGTTGTTTTCCAAAAAAAGAATTTAATAGAAAACATCTCTTAAATATAAGTCATACTTTTTAGTTGACTAAAGATAGTTTTCCTTTAACTATCATCACACAAGATTTTCCATCGGAACATTATTTCAACTTATATGAGGTTCACTTTATAATGATTGCTCTTATTATCAAGTTAAGATATCAATCAATTTTTTGTATAGGCGAGTTTTGAACCTCTAATCTCTAACTGGAATCCACATATCTACGTCTCTTCAACTACAACAAGTTCTTTTAGTCACTTCAGCAATGACTATTACGAAATCTTCCAATTCCTTTCAGCTATTTATGAATGTTGTCAATAACTATATTGTCACTCAAAAAAATAAATTTAGATATTTATTTATTATATGGTATTGAAATCTAACAATCTAAACTCTATATAATAATATATTTCACATTTTTCTTTCTATAAACAATAAATTTCAGCTTTGAACATGGATTTCAAGCTAGGATAGGACAAGCAACTGTTTTAAGCCTCTTTTATACTTACGATCACACAATACTTAGTCAAGCTTGACTAACATTTCCAATATGTTTTCCAGAACCACTACAAGTGCAGGAGTACTTCCGATCGTTGTTCTCTTGAAAGTGAAATCCCAGAGTGTTTCATCAATAAGATTAATAGTTCCTCAGTGATAATCTTCCTACCTTTAAATTTGTATAACAAACCTGACTGGATAGGATTTGCAATTTCTGCTGTTTTCTCATTTCACAAGAATCTGACAACTGCTCGTATGAAACAAGGTTCAGGATAATCTCATATGGTCATTTGTCATTTGAAGACCAACTTGGGTTGCATGAATCCATTACTTTATTATGGCATCAGGGAAGAGCACGTATTAACTTCGTTACATCTGTTAGGTTCTAAGGAATTAGGAACTAATGTATTAGAACTTCAATTTGTAATGTTGGCAAACCATGATCAAAACAATCTTTAGTCTTGTGTTAGACTTGCTCAAAGTATGGCTCTTTATGTTAAGTTGGAATCGAGTTAATTGCAGAATTTACTGTGCACTTCTGCCTGACTCGATCGATCGAGAATTAGACTCGACCGATCGAAAGTCGTGCAGAATGTTTTTTTGCAGAATTTTCCAACACAGCCCTAGCCCATTTAATGTATAGGGTTTTATGTTTTTCCCTAAGTATATAAGGGAAAACCCTAGCCACATTTTTAGAGTTCTGAATGCTGTGTTTGTGAATCTAGTTGTTAGATCTAGAGGTGTTTACCTTCACATACACTTAGGGTTTCTAAACTCAAGATTCATGTTAAGAGATTGGTAAATCATACAGTTGCAGAACAACAGAAGAGCTTCAAGATATACAAGTAGGTGTTGCTTGTGCTTTCCTGAAGAATTCAAGGAAAGAAGGAGTCCGTGGTCTCAGAGCTGTCACGTGGTCATGGTAGTAAGTTTCCTACAGGCAGGTAGCAATAGGATGTTAGTGGTCTAAGTCTCTATTGTGTAAACTTCGATTCTTTCATAGTGAATTCGTTTTACCTTGAGGATAGCTAGGTTAAATCCTCCCCAGGTTTTTTACCGGTTTGGTTTTCTTGGGTCATCAGATCTTTGTGTTCTTTATTTTCCGCTGCTTTATTGTTTTTGACTATTTGTGTTTAACCTAGATCTGAATAATAAACCTAAGTATTCACTTGGTTAATTAATTAGGTTAAACAATCTAGTTTACAAGGGTCTAAACAAACTTACAACATCAACAAGCATTCCTTTGGGAATCAATCATACCACATCAGTTACTCTCAACTGAATGGAGTGAATGCACTTGGGTTGAATTCTCATTTGTAAGTGATAGTTTGGATGTGTCGGCACTGAAGTGTGCGGTCGATCTTGTATACCGGCTTAATTTGGAAGACTTTACTCTTACAATGGCACCATGTATAACCTCCAATGACAGCTCGTACGAGGACCAGCACTACAACAAAGTTGATTTTTTTCGAGGGTCAAAACCCTTGAAAAAAGTATTAAAAAACCTTGAAAAATTTTATTTTAAGAGTCCAATTGACCCTTGATAACCTTCAAAACATATACCATCGAAAAAGATATTTTGAAGGCCTTCATGACCCTCAAAACAAGTGCTCTAATCTTATTTTGAGGGTCAAGCGACCCTTAAATAACTTTTTACCAAGATTTAAAAGATTTATATTTATAACCCTTGATAAATAAGGTTATTTAAGGGGTCTCTTGACCCTTAAAATAAGATTTTATTAAAAAAAAAAAAAACCACAATCATGCACAATATATATACACACACACACACACAAATTCACAATTGGATGAGGATTTGCTTGATAGCGAATATGATCTTTTTTTTTTTTTTTGATGTATCAAAGTTTTATTCAATCCAAATGAAAAGTACAAATATTATTTCTGTACAAACACAATGACACGTAAAGCTGTAAAAGAACCCTATTGTGTATGGCCAATGCTTTAGTGGCCAAGACACGTAAAGCTGTAAAGTTATTAAAGTTCCAATCTTATTAATTCTATATCACATTAGCCATACACAAATATCAAAGTTCTTGAAGGTGAAAAAGAAACAGCAATAGCCCAATACCGTTACCATTTCTGCATAAGAATCCCATCATCTGCACAAGTCAACCACAAAATCACCTCTATATATATATATATATATATATGTCAGTTCGTTTAGACCCCTTAACCCAACAGATTAACCTAGAGAATTAGCCAAGTTATTAACTTAGGTAATTTAATTAAACTAGGTTAACACAAATAAATATAAAAACAATAAAGCAGCGGAAAATAAACAACACAAAGATATGATGACCCAAGAAACCACACCGGTAAAAACCTGGGGAGGATTTGACCTAGCTATCCTCAAGGTAAACTGAATCCACTATGAAAGAATTGAAGTTTACACAATAGATTTAGACCACTAACGTCATATTGCTACCTGCCTGTAGGAAACTTACTACCATGACCCCATGATAGCTCCGAGATCCACGGACTCCTTCTTTCCAGAATTCTTCAGCAAATCCACAAGCGCACCTGCTTGTATATCTTTGTGCTCTTTGATTCTGCAACTGTAACGATCTACACAACTCTTGACATAAATCTCAAGTTTGTAAACCCTAAATGTATGTGAAGGTAAACACCTCTAGATCTCACAATGAGATTCACAAACACAGCAAAACAGAACTGAACAGAACACTAAAAACGTGGCTAGGGTTTTCCCTTTTATACTTAGGGCAAACATAAAACCCTATACATTAAAACGGGCTTGGGCTGAGTTGGAAAATTCTGCAGAAAAACGTTCTGTGCGATTTTCGATCGATTGAGTCTAATTTTCGATCGATCGAGTCTCACAGAAAGTTACAAGTAATTCTGCATAAAAACTCGATTCCAACTTTACAATTAAACCCATACTTTGAGCAAGTCTAACACACGACTCAACATTGTTTTGATCATGGTTTGCCAACATACAAAATGAAGTTCTAAATACATTAGATCCTAGTCTTTAGAACCTAACAAACTCCCCCTTTGGCAATCCGTGACAAAACACAGACTAAACAAAATGCTCAAAGTTACAAATTGAAAAAACCCATTACAAAAAAATAGCCACTTAATAATTCAACCTAAACTACTATCCAACAGTTGCAAGGTAGACAGCAGCTCGACTGAAAACAACCTGTATATTCCTGTAACACTTAACAAACACATAAACGCATGTGTGGAACAAAAACAGGAAATACATAAATAAAAATTTCTTAATTTCACATGACACAAAAAAAAACATATATCATGAATAACATCATCAATATAAGTCAATAAGCACAGTAACATAGTGAAATAAGAAAACATATACATAACAATGTATCTCAACAAAAATATCTCCTAATCAAGAGCTAAAAATGTAAATACACAGTGAAGCACCTAGATACAATCTAATAACTCCACAAGCTCCGCAGTATCACTACTAAGAAAACAAACACTCCCCCTAAAATGTAAATCCCCTCAACACAAAAACAAGCTACTAAAGAACTATGCACTCCCCCTTTTTGTGACGAATTGCCAAAGGGCACTCACTCATCATCAAAAGGAGGTGGAGAAGATCGACGAGAGCTCGCCAAATCCGCTCGCAATGCACGAAGCTCATCGAGGATGTCCACCAAAAGCTGACCATGAGCCGCCTGAACGGTCACGACAGTGTCAAGCGTCCGACGAAGGTCAGAAACCTCATCAAACGGTGGAGGAACATCAGCAGCAGCAGCAGCAACAGCAGGATCCGAAGAAGTCCCAGCTGCAAAAGGATCTGCAGAAGAAGAAGAAGGGGGTGGAGTGACACCGGTAGGCTCTACCCTAGCACGCTTAGAGCTAGCTCGAAGTTGAGCAGCCCTTTGCCTCAAAAAGGTAGCACCTATAGGAGCAATAACATGAACAGGCTCGGAAGCAGGATACTCACCAAAATCAAGAAAGAGAAGAATCCTATGAATAAAAACAGGAAAAAACAAAGCATGAGCCTGAGAACTAGACCTATGAACCTCGTTCAAAGAACGAAGAAACATATGCGGAAAACTGATAGGAGCATCAGTGACCAAAGCATACAGAAACACACATCGCTCAAGAGGGACGGTGTGAACATGAGTAATCGGCCACAAAGAATGACATGCTATCCGAAAGAAAAGATAGTGCAACTCAGACAGCTCAGCAGACGAGATCCGAGGATCAGAACCCCATTGGATAGAAGTACCAGTGATGTATGACAAGACGTCATCAAGGGGAGGAGACTCCTCGTAAGGAAAGACGGGATGGTCCACAATGGGCACCCCAAGAGCATCCGACACCACCGAAGGGGTAATGCGGTACTCGACAGCACGTAACCACACCTTGACTAAGGTGTCGTTATCGTAGACATGAATAGAGAGGTTCGAATAGAACTCTCTAATCAAAGAAGCAGGAGGAGGATGCTCAAAGTCTAGAAGAGGTAACCAACCCCGACGCTCAAAGTTCCTACGAACCTCAGGATCTAACTCATCTAAGATAACCCTACGCTCAGCCCAAATCTGACGCCTAAGATTAAGGGTCTCATATGTAATCTGGTTAGACTCACTAGGAAATCTCTCGGTGTCAAAAGATGGAGAAGGATCAACAGTCCTATGGGCTCGAGTTTTCCTAGGCATAGTGCTAAGGAAAAGAGACAGACACAGAAAGAAAAGAGCAAAAACCAAAACCAAGAGCAGACTGCAAGTTAGCACAGCATAAAAAATATAGAAAATATCAAATCTATATGATGCATGAGCATGAACAGAAAATGATGCATGTACTAATGCAGTGACATGTTCAATTTTGATTCAAATTAACAAAATTGACTTGAGCAAGCAAAGTGTATCAAAAATACCCAATTTGAAAAACCCTAGTTTTCAAAACACAACAAATTGATAAATTGATCAACACAATAGTCAATTAACTCAATATAATGATCAAATTAATCAATCTAACAAGCCAATTTTATCAATTTCAACCCAATTGAACAAAATCCCCAATTTATTCAAATATAAGCCCTAGAATTTCAAATTTTCTTCAAAGCACCAAATAAACCAAATTAAACCACATGAGGTGCTTAGGAAATGTGTCCCCACAAAAACCCATAAAGAATTTGAGAAAGAATCACTCCAAAACAATCCCAAAAATAGAAAATCCCTAAATGCCGAAATTACCCAAATATGCATGAAAAAATGCATGAAAATAGAAAATAAATGCAAAAGGAAGGGTATAAGGGACTTACCAGATGAGGGAGAGAGAGATTATGCAAATAAAGTGGAGGAAAACGACGAAAATCCCAAGAATAGTGCTGACCGGTTGGTAGGAAACCAAAAAGAGATTTGAAAAGTTTTGAAAAAGTGAAAAAAAAACACTTGAGAAACTTTCTTTTAAAAAACAGCCGGCACGATTTTCGATCGATCGAAAATTACATTCGATTGGTCGAAAACTTATTCGATTGATCCAAAAACAGCTTGGATCGATCGAACCAACCAGAGAGTTTTCTGAACAAATTTAAACATTTTCGATCGGTCGAAAATCAGTTTCGATCGATCGAAATTCTGGAAAAATCAGTGTTTTGAAAAACCAAACATTTTAAACCAAAAACTCCTCAAAGCAGCAGATTTTTAAAATCAAATGCATGAGTATGAGATGATATGATTTTCAAAAACACAAGTATTCAACCCAGATTCCTCAACCAAAATTTTCTCTCAATATACCCAAAAAAAAATAAACAAGCAAACATGTTTGGCATCAATTTTCAAAGAATTCTCAAACTTGGTTGGTCAGACCAAAAACACACACAATAACATGTACACAATTTTAGCAAAGATTAACTTGTGTAGTGTGTGCAACTAGCATAAGCTTGAGAAACATGTGAGGTGATATACACATAGAGATCAATCACAATTTCTACAAAATCCACCACATGAATTTGAAAGAGACTATCCCTTAAAGAGTTACATCATATAACTCCCACATCTCCTAGAGTAAAAGCTTGCAATCATGTAAGTTTCTTGATTTGCCTCATTATTCAAATTAATTGATTAGAAACTTAATAATAGCCGGGATAATGTACACACCAATTTTATGAATTTGTGAAATTATTATAGCCCAATAATGTACACACCAATTTTAATAGAGGCTACACCTTATGTTCTTTTTGTGCATGTGCTACACTTTCTCGAGCACAAAATCTTATGATATGCACTAAGGTGTTCATGATTGGCTAATACACAGTGGTGAGATAGTTATTTATGCCTTTCTCATTAAGTTCAAGTCCAACAATCAAAGACATACAACTTCAAAATCAAGATCATGTGATCAACAAATATAGCATCTTCCCACACAACATGCACAACAAGACTTTAGCTAGTAAAGTGCAATAAATAAGTGCATCAAAGCTAAACAAGGTACATAAACATGTTATGCAATAATTGATAGACCAACCTTGTCTTCAAATTCAAGGAAAAATAGCAAAACACAATTTGCAACAAATTTTTTTTTTTTTTTTTTTTTTATATAACAAAAAAACAACCTAGAATGAAATGCATGAATGCAATGCAATGCAAATCCTAGAAACAGAGGTCACAAAAGATATAGCAATAAAGCACAAGGACCATGTCAGACAGACTCAATTAGGTTGAGCCTTTTTGCATCCAAGACTTCTTAGATACAACTCTTACATTGGAGTTATGATTCATATTCGAATTCTGAGCAACTCCAGGATTGGAAAAAAGGTTTAACGCCTTTACCAATTCACCAATCAGTACCATAGGATCACGTGCTTGAGGCACAGGTACTGTAGTTTTATTTGCTCGCTTCGCAGCTTGCAACTTAAAACAATTTGGACGTATGTGTCCAGGTTTTCCACAAAAATGACAAACCCATGCAGGCTTATCATGCAATTTGCCCTTAGTCGAAGTAGAAGCTCTAGAATGAGAAGCATGAAGATCAACCCTAATTTTTCTAGGTGGAGTAACATTCAAAGGCTTGACAGGTTCACTCACCAAGGGTTTGACAATCTCACTCTTAGGAGGTTCAGAAGAAGGAACAAATTTAGTGGAAGAAGGTTCAAGTACAGAAATACTTTCCTCATAACCTAAACCAGATTTATCAGAAGGAGACTTTTGAATACTCAGCATGTGATCAAGTTTGGAGCTTGCAGACCTATTAGTTTGTTCTCTAGCAACAGACAAATCATGTTCCAAACATTTAACTTTCTCAAGCAAGAGCATGTTCTCAGTTTTCACATTATTCAAAAGCTCATTTGCATCAAATAATTTAACAAGTAAATTTTTCTTTTCAAGATCAAGAGATGCGATTTTCTTCAAGCCTAACTCAACATTCATAGCATCCTTTGCAGCAACTTTGCAAAGTTTATTGTAGGCTTCCTGTAGATCTGCATCCTCAGAGAGTTCCCCATCAGAAGGGTTCTCTTCAACAGACAAGCTTTCATTGACTACCGTGGTAGCAGTGAAAGCAATAAAGTTTCCATCCTCATCACTTGCGGATTCATTGTCGGAAACTTCGTCATCACTAAGGGTTACAGCCATAGCTTTACCCTTAGACCTCAAATAAGTAGGACATTCAGACTTTAAATGACCATACCCTTGACAACCATAACATTGTTGTCCCAAAGAATTATTAGAAGATTGACCTACTTTTTCCTTAGGTTTTTCAAAGTTATTAACCTTAGTGGGTTCATTCTTCCTAAAATTTCTAGGTTCAACAGTGTTCTTGCCTCTTGCCCTTCTATTACTATTTCTCAGAAAGTTTCTAAAGTTCTTGGCAAGATAGGCAATCTCTGTAGCAGAGAGATCATCATCAAATCCACCATCCTCAACATCATCAACAGACTTAAGAGCCATTGATTTGGATTTGTTAGTTTTAGGGAGGTCTAACTCATAGGACTGAAGAGATCCTACAAGTTCATCAACAGGGATGGAGTCCACATCCTTACTCTCAGTAATGGCAGTCACTTTGGGTCTAAAATCTTCAGTCAAAGATCTAAGAATCTTCCTAACAATTTTAGGTTGATCATAGATTTCACCCAAATTATAAGCAGAATTAACAATATCATTCAACTTAGCATAGAACTCATCAAAAGATTCATCATCATTCATTCTAATGCTTTCAAATTTAGAAGTTAATTGCTGCAGTTTATTTATCTTAACTGCCTTTGTGCCTTCATGCACAGTCTGGAGGATATTCCAAGCAGTATGAGCAACCTCAACATTAGAGATTCTCTTAAATTCCTCCATGGAAACAGCATTAAAAATAGCATTCATTGCTTTGCTATTAAAAGCGGCTGCCTCCTTCTGAGAAGTTTGCCACTCACTCACAGGAGTAGTGGGCTTCTCCCATCCGTATTCAACGGAATTCCACACCCTCTCATCAATGGATTTTAGGAATGCTTTCATCCTTACTTTCCAATAGGCATAGTTGTTTCCATCAAAGTGAGGGGGAACAACTAGAGAGTGTCCGTGTTCCATGACAACAGGGGTCAAGGATCAGCTCAAAGATCAAAGGATCAAACACAAAAGCTACCCGCTCTGATACCACTTGTCAGTTCGTTTAGACCCCTTAACCCAACAGATTAACCTAGAGAATTAGCCAAGTTATTAACTTAGGTAATTTAATTAAACTAGGTTAACACAAATAAATATAAAAACAATAAAGCAGCGGAAAATAAACAACACAAAGATATGATGACCCAGGAAACCACACCGGTAAAAACCTGGGGAGGATTTGACCTAGCTATCCTCAAGGTAAACTGAATCCACTATGAAAGAATTGAAGTTTACACAATAGACTTAGACCACTAACGTCATATTGCTACCTGCCTGTAGGAAACTTACTACCATGACCCCATGATAGCTCCGAGATCCACGGACTCCTTCTTTCCGGAATTCTTCAGCAAATCCACAAGCGCACCTGCTTGTATATCTTTGTGCTCTTTGATTCTGCAACTGTAACGATCTACACAACTCTTGACATAAATCTCAAGTTTGTAAACCCTAAATGTATGTGAAGGTAAACACCTCTAGATCTCACAATGAGATTCACAAACACAGCAAAACAGAACTAAACAGAACACTAAAAACGTGGCTAGGGTTTTCCCTTTTATACTTAGGGCAAACATAAAACCCTATACATTAAAACGGGCTTGGGCTGAGTTGGAAAATTCTGCAGAAAAACGTTCTGTGCGATTTTCGATCGATCGAGTCTAATTTTCGATCGATCGAGTCTCACAGAAAGTTACAAGTAATTCTGCATAAAAACTCGATTCCAACTTTACAATTAAACCCATACTTTGAGCAAGTCTAACACACGACTCAACATTGTTTTGATCATGGTTTGCCAACATACAAAATGAAGTTCTAAATACATTAGATCCTAGTCTTTAGAACCTAACAATATATATATATATACACACCATAACAATGACTAGTAAAGCATAGACAAAGCAAAAAAATGCATCAAGATAAGAACACTTACCATCATACTGCAAAGCAACAATCTGCATATCAAACAATACATAAGCAACTCGATCAGTAATAAAATGTAACTGAAGAAATGAAAAATTATCATACTTGTCCTTTAATATTGCTGTTGTATGTAACATTTTTCTTTTTTCTTTCACAACATCTTGCATCCTTTCTAATCTTTTTTCAATAGAAATAATATCTTATTAATTTATCATTCAAGCATGGACAGCAATACAACATTAAGCCTAACAGTAACTTCAACGCAATTATCTTTACTCTGCATATTTCACCAGGATCACATCTTACACCAACACACTCCCACCATGAAGCAATTCACTACAAAACTAAGTACTGCTTGTACTTTAACACATATTCTACTCACAACTCCATCAAAATTGTCATAGCCAGCTCTTATATTTATACTACACAACCTTATGCACACATTAACAACCCACTCTTTAACCATCGAATCCCATAAAGTTAAGAGAGAGTAATTCATCTCCAACAAACCAGGTAACAAATGATCAAGCCAGGAGCAAAATACATCCAAACACTTTAGATGCTTCCCAATTTGATGTCCACAATAGGAACTCTCAAACTCAAAATGTTGAAATTATTCTAGTTCTTCTAGACTCTTCAACAAATCACATCACCCAGCAATAGTCAAAAAGTTATTGAAGCTTATAATGTAGACTAGCATGCAATTTATACCTATTTATGTATGACAGTGAATTATGTACATTACAATGCAAAAAGAAGTCTAGATATGAGTTGTTGATTAGTATGCTTGTCTGTAAGCTATACATGCAATTTTGTATGCTTGCACATAAGCATTAATATATTTATGTACATAAGAAACATATCTAGGCACAATTTCCTTCTAAAAGTGGTTACAAAGAAATTATGGAAAATTTTATAGGAGAAAAATATAGTGAAAACAAGTAAAAAAAATTGGAGTGAAAAAAAAAAAAAAAGAAGAAGGAAATTTCAAAGTTCTCTCTTCCTTACACCAAACATTTTCTTCAGATCTCGCCTAGTCCGAAAAGAATTTAGTGGGCCTGAGAAAATGTTGACAGATTTTCCTCACCTTCATTTCTTTTTTGTCCCTCTGACAATCCAAACATTGGAAAAACTTCTTTCCATTCTTTTCTTTAGGGGTGACCCAAAAAAGCATTTAATGTATTGTTGTTTCTAATAGATAAATATTGATGAGACCACTTTCTCATAGCTATTAGATATAGACCCACAAAAGGACAATATTCTTTTCCTATGTGAGAGGTCTTGGGCAACCACCTAGCTAGGGTTTTTTTTATGTATATTTTTATCAACATTTTTTTTATGGCTAGCTTTGTGATCAATGTTGAAGAACAAGTAAAGTGACCATGACAGAATTTTAGATGATTCATACTCACCCTGATAGCATTTTAGATGATTCATACTCACATACCACATAATTCAATTAGAACTACCAGAAACCATCAGTGACAGAATACAGTACACATGAGGCCAGGAAGATATGTTCTTGAATTAAGTTAATGATATCCAAAAACCCCTTTAGTAACATAGCTTGAATATAAAGGGAATGTGAGAGAAATAAGAACCTTAGTATTTTTCAGTGATGTCGGCCAAAGGATAGTGGGGGATTTTTCATAGGCAAGTGGAAAATCGAGAATCCTATCCAACAGCTCCAAGCACCCGGCATGCTACCTCCATCAATTTTCCTGCATTCATCAATTTTTATTTCAGCAGAAACTAATGGGAAAGATGTTGCTGCCTACCCAACTACTCCTAAATTAATAATAAAAATCAACAAGAAAACCAAAGTTAAATGATTAATTTCTTTATGTGATTTCAGCTTCCTAAAGATGAAATTAAAAGAAGATAAAGGAAAAAGTTCCTACTTTTGTGAGCTAGACTAGACAGCATGCTTTTAGGTACAATGAGGTTAGGCATAGGGCATTATCATCAATCATGGTTTTCTAACTCTTTGCTTCAGGGGATGTATTTCATATTTAAACATAAACTATTGCCAACTTTTACAAATTCAACCTAAGGTTAAGTCTTAAAACGCAAATTGAAATGTCCATATATTTTGGTCCCTAAATATCTAAAAAAAGTTCATTATTACATAACTATGCAACAAACCACAGCCAACAAAATGTAATTTTGTACTATAAACACAATAAACCATCACAAGGTTTACAATGTGTTCATCAAACTTTAAAAAATAAGCAATCAATCTCCTAATTTTACTCAAAAGTAGTGCCTCCTCATATTAATTTTCATTGAATTGAAGAAAATATTCTGTCTAATAGCCTTTACCTTTCCTCTCAAATACTCAAGATTCACTCAAAAACCCCTAAAAACTCAAAAGGTGAAGTCCCTATGATGTTAACTTTCTTCACTAAAATAAATATTAATATTGACAGGGGATTATTTGCAAAAGTGAAATTAGAAGGTTGATAAGGTTGATTGATCAATTACCCAAAGTTTAGGGAGGTGGTAAATGGTAATAGCGTAGAGTAGTGTTTTTTTTTTTTTTTTGGCAATTTACCCTATCAATTTTCCATGTTAAACAAATTAAGGAAATAGCAAAAATATACCATCAGGATTAATTAGAAACTACAAAAGGTCCAGCTGTTAGCTAAAAGAGAAGGTATACATGTTTAATTATCTTGGTCAATACAAAGTCATGCAATACAATAGTCGTTGGAAATAAAGGTAATCAGGAAAGATACCAAATACAAAACATCATTATCATGACTAAATGGATTTTGTGCTGTTTTCAATTTTCTTATTCTAAGGCCCTACCCTACTATTCAATTATAAAATTCTAATACCCTCACAAAATTAATTTTTCCTCTTAGTTGTCCACTTTCTTATTAACTCATCCATCAACCCACCCCAAACGCTTTTTTCTTATTAATACTTCTTTCGGGTTTTTGACAAGGTCAAATTTTCCAACTGATTTGTAATTCAGCATTATCTTACAACAAAGAGTGTAAAATATATTTTAAATAAGCACACCAGAGACATAACAGAAATTTGAGAAAGTATTTTTACTTCGTACTGAAGAGTGATTTTAAATATTCAATACCTTCTAAAGATTTTTTATATTATCAACACTCATAAAGAATGAGAAACAGGTAGAATTTCATTATCAGAATATAAATGAAAGTCTTTTTTTGATATCCAAGTTGATTGGTGATCCTATTTTACAAATTTACTGCCATATTAACAATTTAATGGCTTAATTGTTCGGTCCAATGTTTCCATAATTTTTAAAATTTCAACCTAATATAAGAAAACATTAAAATGATAAAATACCATGAATGAACTATTGAAAAGTGATCCTAACAAACTAGGTTCAGTTTTGGCATGGTTCAAATGTAAATTCTGCTTAGCAATAGTGAACCTCAAGACTCATGATTAACGTAAAGCAATCCATAATGACATACAAGTAATTCCACTTCCAATAACTAATCTAGTCTATTTCACATCATGCTAAGCACCTCAATCTTTCATATGCTACCCAAATTTCCACACTCAGATTCCAAACTCCCAGTCTAAGTCATTTCCTTTCACTTTCTTTCTTCAAAAGCAAACATCACATTAAATTATACACCCCAAAATGCAATTCTTTCTACCCCATACTTTACTCCACAATAGCATCTTGACCCAATCACAATATCTCACTTTCACTTCACTACACCTAACCCCAAAAAGAATAACAAAAACAAAACTGTCACATTCTATAACACTTCAGTATGTATTTTCATGATTAGTTTGCTGATTTTGATTATCATCCCCACCTAGCAATACCAGAATCCGGCAGGCAACTCCAAAATTTACAAACAAGCAACACAGAATGAACTTACATTTCATAAATGGCAATTAAATCACTATCATAGGTGTTAAAAATAGTGATCAAACAATGAAACTCACACTGATTTATCACTAAGTCATAACCAAATACTCACTCAATTAACAATGAATTGGGGACCAACAACGAAGATACCAAAAAAGGGGCTCGGAAACGACTGGTATGACTAAATTCTCAAGCCAATAAGCAATTTAAACTAATTAGAAATCGAAAACTGTAAAGGAAATAGAGATTATTGCTTGAATACACAAACACACTTGATAGAGCAAAAATGAAAATTAGAATCGAAAACTGTAAAGGAAAGAGAGATTATGATTTGAAATCGAATAATGAAATTGCAAAAGTCGAAATATTAGAAATCGAAATAGGGAAATCGATGATGAGCTCAGTTTTCTGAGAAATGTGAAACGAAAATCATGGGGAAATCGATGAAAAAGTGTGGGTAAACCAAAAAAACAAAAAAAATATCAAAGACGAAATTAGGGTTAGTGATTCGTATCTAATCGGAGCTAAGAAACACAACTCCAAGAGGAATAAAGAGTCACAAAACCGAGATCAACAATGGTGTGCGATTGCGATTACGTACCTATGAGATCGTCGAGCTCTGTGAGATCTCCGTGAGAAGACTTGCGATTGCACAACTTTGAGTTCAACAATGGTGTCCGATTGCGATTGCGATTACGTACCTATGAGATCGTCGAGCTTGAGATTTCCATGAGCTCTCAATTTCAGGCTTTAAGAGAGTGAACAGAGCTATATGGAATGAGAGTGTTTGTTGGTTACGTTCTAGGCTATATTTTTAAAATTTGTTGTGGGCTTTCTTTCAAGGGTCGAAATTCTACGAACATAACATAATTTCACAACAATACCCTTATTTCAATGCTTATGCTCTAACTATTATAAAGGGCCATTTTTTTCAGCACATATTTCAAGGGTTATATGTTAACTTATTTTGAAGGTTATTAGTAAGCCTAGTAATAGTCACTTATTTGTTACATTTAGTGTTTATTTGGACAAATTTTATTGAACCCTCGAAAAACAAGGGTCAAAACAGGTCCGCTTTTTTGTAGTGCAGACTAATGGAACTTCTGGCCAGTATTCTTAGGGAGGTCAACACCCTTGCTATCAACTGTATCAAACTGACGTGTTGGTAAGATTTCTATACTATTTGAGCAAATAACATTAACGTTAAACAAAAACTTAATTTTATTCCATTGAGATTGGGCTACCACGTCAAATAGCATTACTTGATGATCTATATTAAATTTTTATATGACCAAGCATCATATATTCCCTGAGGTATGAAAAACAAAAATGGAAAGGATTGTTGTAACACCTTTATATATTACAAATTTTCTCACATAAATTTTATAAATTGATGAATTAATTTTTAAATAAAAAATGTTAAGATTATTATAAAAATTTTGCTACAGATAATTATAAACTAACATGACACAATGTGCACGATCAATGTCACCTTAATAATATAAATAATAAATGTTAAAATTCTTATTTATGATTGATGTCACATTAGTATGAAAACTCTAGCATTACCCATTTTTAAATGTAATAGATTATTTTAAAAAAAAATTTATCAAAATTATTGATATAACATCAATAACATTTATTATCACCATAGTTTTTACAGGTTTTGTTATACATTAGTAATGCTTCAAGTCTGCAGGAGGGAGTTTCACACATATATACACTTAGATTATTCTAGAATAGAATTTCTATTTTGTATATATAAAAAAAAGTAATGCTATTTGGGATACTACAAATTTTACTATTTAAACTTTTCATACTGATGAGTTAACTTTTAAATACAATACCAAAATATTAATTAAAAAATTTGTTAATACCTTTAACGTTTATATGAAATATAGTTTTTGCCAAGTGCATTTGTATGAACTAGTTTGTACAAGACATTCCACCAAACGAGGTGTGATTTGGGCATTTGAATTTGGATTTGGATGATTAAAATCCAAATAACTTGTTTAGGAAGTTTAAAAAAGGTCCAGGATTTGGATTTGACAAATCCACCAATGATTTTAAACTTTTAAAGTGCTTGGATTTGAAATAACTCCTAAAATCAATAGATTTGAAATCCCTTGATTTCAAATCTATTAATTTCAAATCCAAATCCAAATCTAAGTTTCCAAACACAACTTATAAAATATTACGTATTTTCAGTACTAAAGAAATTTGATCAGCTCTCTCTAATTGCACGCTGTATTTCTCTTTTGCAGGACTTTAATCCGTCCACTTCGGATAATTGTTGTTTCCCTCCAAGTAAGATTCAAGACTGGTTCAGTCATCAGAATCATGGATGCTCAGCGACAATGGACCTGCCCTCAAATTTGTACCACAATAGTAATTGGATGGGGCTCGTTCTATATGCTTCTTTCTCAATTCAAGGGGATTCAAACATCATCCTTAGCAATTTGAATTCAGGAATATCTCACTCTCTATATTGTCAATGCCAAATGAGTATGGCTAATGTCGATGATCAGACAATTGCTTTCTTCACCAGTAAAGAAGAAATCATGTGGTTACTTGAGCTAGGTGAATTCATTTGGATATCCTACGTACCACGGGAGCCATTTAAGAATATGTTGCAACACTGCATCCACATTGAGGCTTCATTTGTGAGTGATTGGTCAGGCGTGATAGTGCAGAACAGTGGGTTACAACTTCTGTACCAGCACGATCAAGTACAGTTTGAGCAAGAACTGAAACACTGCAACAACTTGATTTCTGAAAATCGCGAGCTCATTTGTAAACAACAAGAGGATCAAACGAAAAGAAATGAACAATACCATGTTGATGAATGACTTCAAAAAAAAAATCTTTTCTAATGTTGACTTTGAAGTTAAATTATTTCCAAGACTTATTGATCAATCGGAGACTGATGAAACTGAGACTGAACTTGGCCAACGTGACCTGCTGGTAAGTCATCAACTATGAGTATCTTTGCCTCAAACATAATATATCATCTCCCTCCCTCTCTCTCTCTCACTCTCACTCTTTAGACAAAATACATTTTGTTAGGTTCTAAAAGCTTAGAACAATTGGCAAATCGTGAGCACACAAGAACATACAAGCTGCAGAAAGAAGATTTCAGAATCTGCCTGGTTCGATCGATCGAAAAACAGGCTCGACCGATCGAAAGTCGAATTTGCAGAATTTTAAGTTGGCCCAAACAGCAGTTCTAGCCCATTAAGGATTAGGGTTTCAGATCAACTTCTCCCACTATATAAAGGAAACCCTAAGCACGTTTTTTACAAGGCTTTTTAGAGAGAGAAGAGTGTGCCTCTTTTGTATTTAGGGTTTTGTTCCTAAAACCTCTCTTATTACTTCTACCGGTGTTGTTCCTTGAAGAATCTCAAGATCCGGTATTGCTGAAGTTGCTGCCTTCTCTAGTCATCAAAGGTGCTGATGATCTAAACCTTCAAGGGTGGTCTTGGAGTCACAAACAGGAGAGTTTGTGTTGCTAAACCTTTGAGTGGGATCTCAAAGTCATAAACGGTGGTGTTTGTGTTTTGCAAAGGTTAAAGAAAGAAGGAGTCCGTGGATCTCGGAGCTATCATGGGGTCGTGGTAGTAAGTTTCCTACACTTGGGTAGCAATAGGATGTTAGTGGTCTAAGTCGCTATTGTGTAAACTTCGATTCTTTCTAGTGAATTTGCTATTTTACCTTGAGGATAGCTAGGTTAAATCCTCCCCAGGTTTTTAACCAGTTTGGTTTTCCTGGGTCATCATATCGCTGTGTTGTTTATTTTTCCGATCTTTACTTGATATGATTGTTATTATTTTAACCTAGATCTGAATAATAAACCTAAGTATTCACTTGGTTAATTAATTAGGTTAAACAATCTAGTTTATAGGGGTCTAAACGAACTGACAAGTGGTATCAGAGCGGGTAGCTCTTTTGTTTTAGATCTTTTGATCTAAGAGTTGATCCTTGATCCCTGTTATCATGGATAATTTTAAGTGTCTTACTGTTTTTGATTGTGATGATTTGAATAAGAAGGACACTGTTATTTCTGTTGATCTTTTTGATGCCTGTGAAACTCTTCGTAAGGAATTATTGAAAATTATGAGAATTGCTAAGAAATTTAAGGAAGAGTTAAAATTGGCTAATCTTGAAAAAGAGGAATTGATTGTTAGATTAGATGATTCTAATAAAAAGTATGAATTTTTGAGAAATCAAATTTCCTCTCAAGATGAGAAGATGAAAAGCTTGGAACAAGAGTTAGTTGAATCTAAGGCTAAAATTGAAAATTTGACTAGTACCAAGCCTGCTGTTGATAACAGAAGTGTTTCTGTTTCTCTTAAGCCTAAAACTGAAAAAGTTTATATCCCTCCTTTCAAGAGGAATAATAAAAAAAATGCTTATTTTGCTAGGTTAGACGAAGGTAAAAGTTCTGATGTAGACACTGAAGTTTCTAAACCTAAGTCTAAACCTACTGTTAGAGAGCATAAGAGATCTGTTTTTGTGCCTACTTGTCACCTTTGTGGTGTTGTTGGTCATATTAGACCAAATTGTTCTTTGTTGAGGCAAAAACCAAAATCTGAGACTAGATTTGCTGTTAGGAATACTGATGTTCCTAAATTTGTTCTTGTTTGTCACTTTTGTGGTGTCTCTGGTCACATTCGTCCTAATTGTCATAAATTGAAATTTAAGCATTTTGTGTTTCAGTCTAGGATATGTGATGATATTTTTCCTGCCATAAGTCCAAATAAATTGTTTCATATGCTTTTGAAAAATTTAAGCTTGTTGGCTTGTGAAAGGAATTTGCAGGATTTTAGTCTTTCTCAGAAGATTGGTGCAATCCCTCAAATACACTCTGCTTCTCATGAATTTTCACCTACAAAGCCGAAGACTTGTGCTATGTGGGTGAGAAAAGATTCTTTAAGGTGAGTATTGCTGACTTGTCCCTGTTTTAATTCTTTCAATTATTTGTGGACATGTTTTGTTTTTGTTTTTGGTTGTTTTTTTTAGGTTGTTTTTTATTAAAAAAAAATCCAAAAACATTGAAAAATTTCAAAAAGACAAAAATATTTTATTTTGTGTCTAGTTTTAATTTTTCTTGAGGATTACATGGATTATGATATCTCTCTCTTGATTTAGAACATGCTTGACATTGTGGAGAAACTTAAATAGCATGCGTTCTATAAGTGCTAAGTTATTTTTTGATTTTTTTTTTGAGTATGTACTAGTTTGTACATGTACTCAAGGGCTAATTAGGAAATTGATATTTCTTGTTTGTGTACCCTCTATAGCTTAGTTAAGTACTATCATGCATTGCATTTGCATTTTAATCATTTAACATAATGTATGCTTTTTGTTTTTGGTCATAAATTTTTTTTTAAACCAAAAATATTTTTATGTGTTTTGTATTATATATCTTGGATTTATAATTAAGGTTGGCCATATTTATCTTTACATAACATGTTTATGTACTTTGTTTAGCTTGGATGAGTTTCTTTATTGCACTTTACTAGTTTAAGCTTTGTAGTGCATGTTGTGTGGGAAGATGTTTGTAGTTTTTGATCACATGATCTTGATCTTGAAATCACATGCCTTTGATTGTTGGACTTGAACTTATTGAGAAAGACATAAATAACCATCTCACCACTGTTTACTAGCCAATCATGAACACCTTAGTGCATATCGTAAGATTTTGTGCTCGAGAAAGTGTAGCACATGCACAAAAAGAACATAAGGTGTAGCCTCGGTTTAAATGCTAAAATCGGTGTGTACATTATTGGGCTATAATGAATTCAAATTAATTAAAATTGGTGTGTACATTATGAGGCAAATCAAGAAACTTACATGATTGCAAGCTTTTATTTTAGGAGATGTGAGAGTTATATGATGTAACTCTTTAGGTGATAGTCTCTTTCAAATTCTATGTGATGAATTTTGTAGACTCTGTGATTGATTACTATTCACATATCACCTCACATGTTTCTCAAGCTTATGCTAGTTGCACACACTACACATGTTACTCTTTGCTATACTTTGTACATGTTATTGTGTGTGATTTTGTTGTGGCCATCCAAGATTAAAATTTCCTTGATTTTGATGCAAAATTTGAGATTTGAGGACAAATTGGTTGATAAACTTGTTTTTGAAAGATCTGGGTTGCATTCATGTGTTTTTGAAAAACTTTTAGTCTCATACTTATGCATTTCATTCATGAAATACTATGCTTTGAGGAGTTTCTGCATAAAATTACACTGTTTTTCAAAAATTTAATTTTTTCAGATTTTCGATCGATCGAATCTATCTCTCGACCGATCGAAATTGCGATTAAAAATTTTGGTTTGATTCTGTCTGACTCGATTGGTATTCGATCAATACTCGATCGATCGAAACTAAAAAATTTTCAGTTTTTAGAGTTTTGACCAAATTTTTTTTCATGCATCATTTTTGGTTAGGATTCACATGAGTTGCATTGTTTTCTATATCCATCTTGCAGTTTTGCAGTCATATCTCTCATTGTCTTCACACATAACATGCATACACTTTGCTAAATTGGGTACTTAACTTGAATTAAAAATTGATTGATTACTTTTTGAGTCTTTTGTACATTTTAGTATATGCTATTTTTCTTGATGTGTGAATTGCAAAAAATATTTTTCTTAAGAGATATGATGGATAATCAATGTGCAAATATTTTCTCTACTCATGCAACTGTTTATGGGTCACATAGTGTCAAGTTTGCATTTATTGAAAGAGATAATATTTTTCTTCATGTGTATCCTCAACTCATTTTTTTTAGGTTTGTGTGTTTTTATTTATCTCCACCTCCTAAATTTTCCCCAAAACTATTTTTCCCAAAACTTGTTTTGTTTTTTTTCCTATTTTTATAGGGGGAGAAAAGTTTTTTTAGCCTATGTTGTTTATCGGGGGAGTTGTTGCTCTTTATAGGGGGAGTTCTCTCTATTTTTTATAGAGCTAAACTGTTTTATGTTCCCTTTATTCTCTTTTTTCTCTCATGTTTACTCTTTGTTTGAGTTGTATTTGTCAATACGTGACAAAAAGGGGGAGAAATAGATGAAATGTTGGGAAGCCTGTTTGTCTTGTTTAGGGGGAGATGAAATTGTTTTTAAAAGGGGGAGAATATAAAAACTTTTTGATGTATCTAACTTAGGGGGAGAGTTAGAATTTACTTTTGTTTTTTATATTCTGTTTCATATTATTGTTTATATGTCTTTCTTTCCACACATGCGTTGATGTGTTTGTTGAGTGTTTCAGGAAAGACAGGTGCATTCTGATCAAGACATTCTACCTCTTCTTGGCAACTTCTAGGTTAAGAGTCTTAGATTGGGATTTGTGATGTAATTGGGCATTTTATTGTATTGGGTTGTTCTTGTATTTTAACATTTCATTTTGTATGAAAGTTTTGTCACGAATTGTCAAAGGGGGAGATTGTTAGGTTCTAAAAGCTTAGAACAATTGGCAAATCATGAGCACACAAGAACATACAAGTTGCAGAAAGAAGATTTCAGAATCTGCCTGGTTCGATCGATCGAAAAACAGGCTCGACCGATCGAAAGTCGTATTTGCAGAATTTTAAGTTGGCCCAAACAGCAGTTCTAGCCCATTAAGGATTAGGGTTTCAGATCTACTTCTCCCACTATATAAAGGAAACCCTAAGCACGTTTTTTACAAAGCTTTTTAGAGAGAGAAGAGTGTGCCTCTTTTGTATTTAGGGTTTTGTTCCTAAAACCTCTCTTATTACTTCTACCGGTGTTGTTCCTTGAAGAATCTCAAGATCCGGTATTGCTGAAGTTGCTGCCTTCTCTAGTCATCAAAGGTGCTGATGATCTAAACCTTCAAGGGTGGTCTTGGAGTCACAAACAGGAAAGTTTGTGTTGCTAAACCTTTGAGTGGGATCTCAAAATCACAAACGGTGGTGTTTGTGTTTTGCAAAGGTTAAAGAAAGAAGGAGTCCGTGGATCTCGAAGCTATCATGGGGTCGTGGTAGTAAGTTTCCTACATTTGGGTAGCAATAGGATGTTAGTGGTCTAAGTCGCTATTGTGTAAACTTCGATTCTTTCTAGTGAATTTGCTATTTTACCTTGAGGATAGCTAGGTTAAATCCTCCCCAGGTTTTTTACCAGTTTGGTTTTCCTGGGTCATCATATCGCTGTGTTGTTTATTTTTCCGATCTTTACTTGATATGATTGTTATTGTTTTAACCTAGATCTAAATAATAAACCTAAGTATTCACTTGGTTAATTAATTAGGTTAAACAATCTAGTTTACAGGGGTCTAAACGAACTAACACATTTCACCTGATTTTTAAGGATATATGAAATTGATGCTCACACGTGCTTGTAATTTATTTATTTATTTATTAAATGACCAGCACATTAAGATAGTTCACCCAAAAAAATATTGAAAGGACCAGTTTTTAAGCCCAAATTAATTATGTAGCGCAGTAGCGGTTTAATAGATCAATTACCAATTAATTCCCAAAAAAAAAAAAAATGCTAGATTATAAACCACCAAATAGCAAGCCGCAGCATTCATTCAAACTGTGCCATCATCTTCTACATCTAGTTCTAAACCCCATATGGAATACAACATTTTCCTCAATTTTAGAGGTGAAGACACGTGTAATAATTTTATCAACTATCTATATTATACTTTGAAAGATCACAAGATTATCACCTTTAAGGATGATAAAGAAACTCACACCCCACTCTCATACTTTCTCTTCAATTGCTTCCAAACACATTTCCTATTGCACAGATCCGATTCCTATTTCTTTCTCTAATTCAATTCACTCTTTTTCTGTTCTTCTGTTTATAAATCCCATCGATGGCTTTCCTGAACAGTGAAGGAGCCTTCTCTTCTTCTTCCACTCGTTGGTGGACCTATGATGTCTTCTTGAGCTTAAGAGGTGTAGATACCCATGAAGGTTTTACCAGCCATTTATATTAGGCTTTGTGCCACAAAGGAATTTGCACCTTCATTGATGATATAGTTCTGAGGGGAGAAGAAATTTTAGAACTCATCCATGCCATAAAAAATTTATTGATTTTGGTTATCGTCTTTGAAAACTATGCAGAGTCGAAATAGTACTTGGATGAACTTGCTGAGATTGTTTATTGTGGAGAAAAGGACCAAGAGGTTCAAATTCATCTAGTTTTTTACAATGTAGATCCATCAGAAATATGAAATCAAAAGGGAAACTTTGTAATTGCACTGGCGAATCATGAAAAGAAGTTCAAGAATAACAAGGACGAGGTGCAAAGGTGGAGGGATGCTCTAAGAAAAGCAGCTAATGCATTTGGATGGCATTACATGAAAGGTTGTGGTACACATACTGAATCTCACTTCATCCAAACATTGTTGAGAGATATCAAATGCTAAATTAAATTGGACATCGTTATATGTTGCTGAATATCTAGTTGGAATAAATTCTAGTGCAAAGGCCATAGAGTAGGAAAGACTACAATCGCAAAAGTTGTTTATAATAGAATTGCTAAACATTTTGATGGAAGCAGCTTTTTAGAGAATGTAGAGAAAATTTAGGGATAGATGGTGGCATAATCACACCACAAAAGCAACTTCTTAATGACTTCTTAAGGGATGGAAATTGGAAAGTGGACAACAGATTTAGATGAATTAGTTTGATAGAGGAGAGACTTTGCTATAAAAAGGTTTTTTTAATTGTTAATGATGTTGATGATTTGACGAGTAGAAAATTTACTTGGAAAATGTAATAGGTTTGCTCTCGAAAGTACAGTCATTCTAACATTAAGAGATAGACACTTGTTAACTACCCTTAAAAGAAAAAGTTTTTACAATTTACAAGGTCAAGGAATTTGAGGTCGAGCAATTAAACAAATAGGAAGCTCTTCAACTGTTTAAAGAGCATGCTTTTCCTAGAAACAAACTTGATGAAGATTATTCTAAACCTGGTGACAATTCCTTTACCTCCAAATGTGTATAATGATAGTACTTGGATGGAACTTGCTCTATGTGCGTTTGATGTAGTTGAAGCAAACCCTAACCCGATCTGTTAATAAAGTGGATTGACACGACCTGACCCATTTGACACGTTTAATAAACGGGTTGTGTTGGGTTGACCCGAATGTGATATAACTCATTTCAACTCACTTAATATTAAATATAACATATAAATAAGTTCTTTACATCCTGAAAGTAATGTATGCACTTCAAGTCTTCAACCCACATTCAAAATAACATAGTTCAACAAAAATATAACATCCATTTAGAAATAAATTATTTACATTCCAAAAGAAGTGCATACATTTCAACTCAAATTCAATATAACATAGTTCAACAAAAATATAACATTCATGGAACTCACCAAATGCTAAGTATTAATATTGAAAGAGTTGGTGCAAACAGTAGACTAATCATGACTAGAGTTTATAAAGTTTTAATTTACAATTATATTACCTGTAAGTTTTTGTAATTACTCATTTTTATTTTTAATTTTAAAATATAAGTTGGATGTAAAAGCTATTAAACAATTTAAAATAAAATGAATATTTATTTATTATATGAGTTAAACGGGTTGTGTTAAATGGGTCATTTTTGGGTTGACACAAATAAATTAGCATGTCAAATGTGTTTATTGTGGGTCACGTAGGTTGACCCGCTTATGACACATTTCTTATCGTTTCGCTTTTGGGTCGACCAGTTTATGACCCAAACCCGTTAAGACCCAACCCAAACCTACAAAAACCCGTGTCTTGTTTGCAAGTTGGGTTAAACATTGACACCTCTAGCTAAAACTCATGAAACTTTTAATCAAGCTACAATTTCTTACATGCCTACAACTTTGTCAAGTCTTAAGGCCATGGTTCAAGCCCAAAGTTTTCATGGAAAAGCTTGGGAACCTGTGATTTGGAAGGCCAAAACTTGTATTCAAACACCTCCAATAGTCCTCAAAATTGATTTTGCAAATGGAGCCTGACATTGATTTGGGCTCTTGGAAAGAGGCCTAGACACCCAATCACTCATTTTGGTCTTTAGAAACAATGAGTCTTCCTCTCTCCCCTATAAAAAGTTAAAATTAGAATTTAATGCTTCATTCGAGACTAAAACACACGAGCCTATGAGTGTTAAGGCCCAATGCTTAAGTTGGAGAAAACCACTCCCATACTTGGTTTTTCCCTTTCTTTTCCTTTTTGCTTTTTTTGCTCAAACTTGGTCCTTTGACCTATATAAAGGAATTAAAAGGAACATAAGAACTATAATAAAAATACCAAAATCATGCTTATACACGTTTGAAGTGCTTTCCGGGGTAGTAAAAACAGTTTTAGCTCAAAATATTAGCTTATTTGTCTGTTTATCCATTGTTCTTCAACTCTCTCTCTCTCTCTCTCTCTCTCTCTCTCTCTCTCTCTCTCTCTCTCTCATACAAGTTTATTTATAAATAAAATAAACTATAAAAATAAGTTCATCTAATCATTCATACTCTTAGTAACACTAAGATTAATTTTTTGATTTCCTTCATATCTTTGCAAATTGATAACAATTGTGTTTGATTTCTTTCTTTACCTTTCAATTGTGGGTCATGGAAAAAGAAGAAGAAGAGTAGTACAATTGATTATAAGGATGAGATCACTAGTATGAACTCCCTTCTCCTTTACTATCTTCCTTCTAAAAAAAAAACCTTCTCCTTTATCTAATGAGAATTGTATTGCCTATCCCTCTGAACGCCATCATATTTACCATTTTTGTTATGCACTAATCACAATATATATTACTTGTAAAAATAGTTGTGTTCCTAAACCTATTGTTATCCAAAACTCAGTTGAAAAAAAAAAGAAGAAGTAATAAGAGCACTACTATTAAGTGTGCTAAATGCAAAATTTTTAGCATTTAGCACACTAAACATCAAAAAACCTCCCAGATCAAATATTATAAATCACTAAATGTTAAAAAATATAGCATTGATAAATATTACAATTATAATAATAGAAACAAAAATTGTAAACCTTTTGAATGTTTTTAAATTTTACCTCTCTCTCTCTCTCTCTTCTCTCTCTCTCCTCTCTCTAGAGTATGCCGATGATCTTGCCACCTTGCCTACTGTTGATCTCGCTAGATCTCTCTCTCTCTCTCTCTCTTATGGTGGTTTATGGCAGTTTTTTTTTTTTTGGGTTGTGCGGATTTTTTTTTTTTTTTTTTTTTTGTGGATTGATTTTGATGGGTTGCAATGAGTCGTCGGTGGTGGTCTGATCTTTGTGGTTTTGGTGGTCTAGTGGAATGGGTTTTGATTGGTTTTGGATGTGGGTTAAGGTGATTCTGTGGGTTTTGATTGGTCTTGGGTAGGTTGTGGTGGCTAGCTTACTACTACTTGTAGGAAGGGTGGTGATTATTATTTTTTTTTTAAAGTTAGGAATTTAAAAAAAAATTATTTTTATAAGTGATAGGGGAAAAATGCCCATACACTCATAAATTTTCAATCGCCAGCCAAAACACCCCCTAAACTTTTTTATTGCCCAATTTACTCCCTAAACTATATACATTTGCCAAATCAATACTTCTGTTAGCTTAGTGTTAAAAGACTAAAAGAATAAAATCATGTGAGATACACGTAAGATTTAAAAATTAGCAAACTCAATGTAATTAATATGAAACTGATGGAAAGAAGACAGAGCTACGACTATGCACTGGAGAGAGGAGAATGCCATAGAACAAGAACCACTATGACAGGTAGCTCCGTCGTATTGCCGCCAGTGTCTCGACAACGACTTGTACTTCCACCGCCATTCGGTAGCCACACCTAGTGTCACGGCCCAAACCCGATACTCGGATTTGTGACCATGACCGGCATGCTAATATCAAGCTTAAACCTGATATTAATAAGAACCAACTTAACTTTTACAAAAGTTTCTCTCTTTCTTTTCATTCTTGTTTTTTTACTTATATGATATATCTTTTCACTTGACATTTAGAGCATCTACACTGTACTCAAAGAATAACATAATTCACCAGTTACTCAAATTCTAAATTTCACATAATACATCTCTTAATACTTTAAGGTACACAACTTTCATTAGATTCTAAAATACACAATACTACAAAGCTAAACATCAAATTGCTAATATGGGATCTATACTTTTAAAACTAAAATCAGCTCCTTACAAAACTTGACTAAGGCTCCTTCTGCTCCACACTAAAACCTGTTGACTAAAAGAGTGGAAGGGGTGAGCTACACAGCTCCATAAGTGTAAGATACATAAGAATTTAATAAGAATGCATGTAAATCAAATCATTTCATTTTATAAATATTCAGATAGGAGAACATCTTTTCATGCATAGTATTTTATACTATTTATAATAATAACTTATATGCTCTTCGTAGGAAAATAATTGTTCTCCTTTTTCTAATCAGAATAAAATTACCAAAACCTTTCAGATTGAATTTCTTTCATTTCTTACAAAGTCACCAAATATAATATTGATTGTTTAATATCATTTACATAGGTACATACATACATATATATATATATATATATATTCTCATTTCAAAATAATCATTTTAACTTAAATAAGATAATTGGTAACTTTGTCTTAAACTAGAAACATCTTGACGAAGAAGAAAATTTTCTTCATAAACTTCTTCTCGTAAAATATTATAACTTTCATAGTACTTAACGTTTCGTAAAGAACAGATATCTGATAACTTTTTAACATAAACTTGTATTTTCATCAAAAGCTTTATGTTTACAAAACTCTAAAACCTTTTCATCATATTCTTTATCTTTAAAGCACAACAGAACTTCAGAAACTTTTATCTTTAAAGAACAGCTTTTCTTTTCCTTAGAAACTTCTGTTCATGAGAGCTTTTAACTTTTCATAATGCATTTAAACAAAATCATTCTCTCATGATCAATAACATAATATAGCTGTTCATAACATATTGGTTAGTCCATATCTAATAAGTTTGTACTTGGTGCATGTGCACAATAGAGAAGGCCTCATCACATTTGGGTGCCCCTGTGTGTATGATATTGTCCTCTTTGGGAGGCCTGATGGCACATCCCCTCAAGGTTTTGTTCGTCCCTGCCGTCCATACACATTGGGGAGAAGGCCTTGTTCAGATTAGAGTTACGGGCAACCCAATTTCCTCCACTTTAAATGGCCAAGCAAATAACATTTTCCATGGAAAGCCAATAATTAACCCCTACTGGCCGAGTTCAGATCCCCAGAGGACATAACTCGAAAAAATTTCATACTTATACATCATACTAAAATTCATAATTTGCATAACATTTCATAATAAAAGCATTTCCATTGTTTTCTTTAAATATCATGTTCGTAGAATTAGTAATAGTATCAATATGCTTAATTAAATCATATACATAAGGTTTCGAAAGCTCACGAACATACTTTCGTCTAAAACATGATTACATGCCATATTTCTAATCAAAAACCTTTTAATGCATAATATACTTTAAAATAACCTCATAACTTACCAAATGCTCATATAACTTATCCCTTACCTGAAAGCAGAGGAACCGAGAGCCTACAGTCGAAGGAGCTTAGACTTGGGTACTGGTAACACCTAAACCAGATATCAAAGCTTATTACTATCCATTATTCCTTATCATAAACTTACACATATATCTCAAAGCCTATCCCTTATAGTCAAGGAAATCCTAATCCCATCTCAACGAGGTTCCCACAAACATATTATGCACACAACAACAATGATGTACCAAACTAAAGAAAAGCCATCATTCTCATATTTATATCATATCTCCAGAGGTTCCAACTTCATTTCAAAATGTGCTTGAGATTAAGGCAATAATACATGCATAAACATAAACTCTTTCAAGCATGGTCATATAACCATATACACTCATATGGCAACATGAAAAAGCAGTAGAATGGTTTAGAACCCCTCCTTTGAGTACTAAACCTTGAACCAAGGTATAAAAAATTTAGCTATGATCCAGACGTACCAAATGATGAGAATAATAAATTATATCTCAAATCATTCTTCCTGACTTTAGAATTAAATCCTTAAAGTTAGGCATGTCCCTTACTGTTCATTGTTTTATTCCAGCAGCAAATACTTCACTTATAAAATACAAATGGGCTATCAATTCACATCCAAACTTCATGAAATTTTGCAGAGAAACTCCTCTGGATGTCTAGTAAATACGATATCAATTTCGGAGTCAAAGCATAAAACCATAATTTACTAAAAATCATACAATACAGCATACTCAAATCTGTCCTGACAGAATTTCATGCAACTTAGAAATTAAACCATTATTTTTATATTAATCCAAATGCTGTGAGACCACTTCCATTACAACCATACATGTCTTAGATTTCATAGGAAATATCCCTAGCATCCAAATTCACTGTATACAATTTAATACATAATTTATCATGCATAAACACAGAATCTGTCACAGAGGCAGCTTTGAAACATTTTCTTGTAAAATTATAAAATAATTGCAAATAGCCTTATTATCATATGGGGATTTTTATACACTCATGAGACTTGTTAGAAAACACTTATATACATTCATTTAACCATTTATAGCAAAACTAAATACAACAAAAATCCCAGCAGTAACATCAAATGTATTCATCCTGACTTTTTCTTACTTCCTTAATCATATACAATCATTACTTAGTAAAAAAAACCTAATCTACCTTCAACAAACCATCAACACAGTTTCAAAGCTTCTTAAAACAGCATATATATATATATATAGACTTACAAATTTATGATTTCCTAATTTCAAAAACCACAAATACCATTACTAAAAATTCTTTAAAGAAATCGTGGATTCTAAGATGAGAGTAGCTAGAACCCTTACCAAGTTTCTGGTTCTTGAGGGGAAAATAGGAATAGAATCACTCTTGCATGAAAGAATCTCCCTTTTCTAGTGGTTGGACCCGAAAGTATAAGAGGTAGAGAGCTTGAGCGAGTTTTTGAGTCTTCTAATTTCTTTGAGAGAGTATGAAGAAGAAATTATATGGAGCTTTATTTTCCTTTTGAGGTGTTGACCCGTGGGTTTGAGAGAAAAGACTCAAGAGAGCTTCTAGCTCTTTCCTTAAGAGAAAAGAAAGCAAAGTGAGGTAAGGAATTTTGATTTGTGTGGACCCGTGGGAAAAGAGAGAAAGAGAGTTTCTAGGATGTTCTAGTTGTCTTGAGAAAAGTCAAACAAGAAACTAGGTGGAACTTGCTCATTGCATGGCCAGCCAAGTCTTGGTCTTTGGGGTTTAAGAGGATAACATATGTCAAAATGCATATGCTTTGGTTTGACATGAGTTGAATTTCCATTGGTTGCATGTGTGGGTGGAATTTCTACTATACTATCTCATGCATCATGCTTAATTAAAACACCAACTATGTATCTAATAACTTAAACCACTTAATATAATTTTGTACATACTTAGCATATATCCATAATACAATTAGCCATTCAAGTATTTAAAATCTTTACAATTCTTATCCAAAAGCATTATAAAATAATATATTTATTAAATACTCTTCTATTAATTATAAAAAGTAAGTGGCTTAAAATATTAATAAAACTTAACCATTCAAACACATAGTTCAACTATACAGTTGGGTCGGGGTGTTACACCTAGTATGTTTGTTTTTTCTTTTTCTTTCTTTCTTTCTTTCTTTTGCTGCTATTGGTATTTAAATCTACAAAGAACCCTCTATTTTTTTTTTTCCATGAGTGAATTTCCATAGGAATTTCTTGGTTTGGTTTAATTTTTTGGGGTTGGGTTTTTGTGAGCTCTAGTGAATGTGTATTGCATTATTAATTTTGAGTATGCTACCTACAACTGTTTGATTAAATGCCTGAGAGAGATGTCTAAGAAATAATAGGAAAATAGAGTAAGACTTTTTTCTTAAATTTTTTTTTCCAGTTGACTTTGTATTTAATTAATTTATTTTAAATTGTACTATATGTGAATGTTAAATTTCTGTGTAAGAGTGTTTGTTTGTTTAGAACCCTTAAACCAGATTGTAACCTAATATATTAGCCAAGTAATTACTTAGGTTAATTATTTAGATCTAGATTAAATAATATTTGTCAGTTCGTTTAGACCCCTGTAAACTAGATTGTTTAACCTAATTAATTAACCAAGTGAATACTTAGGTTTATTATTCAGATCTAGGTTAAAACAATAACAATCATATCAAGTAAAGCAGCGGAAAAATAAATAACACAACGATATGATGACCCAGGAAAACCAAACCGGTAAAAAACCTGGGGAGGATTTAACCTAGCTATCCTCAAGGTAAAATAGCAAATCCACTAGAAAGAATTGAAGTTTACACAATAGCGACTTAGACCACTAACATCCTATTGCTACCCAAGTGTAGGAAACTTACTACCATGACCCCATGATAGCTCCGAGATCCACGGACTCCTTCTTTCTTTAATCTTTGCAAAACACAAACACCACCGTTTGTGACTTTGAGACTCCACTCAAAGGTTTAGCAACACAAACTCTCCTGTTTGTGACTCCAAGACCACCCTTGAAGGTTTAGATCATCAGCTCCTTTGATGATTAGAGAAGGCAGCAACTTCAGCAATACCGGATCTTGAGATTCTTCAAGGAACAACACCGGTAGAAGCAATAAGAGAGGTTTTAGGAACAAAACCCTAAATACAAAAGAGGCACACTCTTTTCTCTCTAAAAAGCCTTAAAAACCCTCCCTAGGGTTAGCTTATGATGTCCTTTAAATACTGGAAAAAACAGCTCGCGATTTGGGCTTCAAACGAATAAGTTATGGCCTTTTTACGTTTGCTGGTTTTGCTGATTCGCGAATTTCGATCGATCGAGCAACAATCGAGTACCAATCGAACGGACCAGATTGTAACTCATTTTTCTTCATCCCGAACTTGAGTTTTTTGCCTTGGGCTTCAATGTAGACCATTATAAACTTATAAGACTGAGTTTTTGTCATGGTTTGCCAACATTACAAACACAAAACCTAACAATATTAAATCATATCATGCACAGTAGCGGAAAAGTAAATAACACCACGTTATAATGACCCAGGAAAACCAATGAAATGAACCGTTTCAAGGTAAAAACCTGGAGAGGATTTGACATAGCTATCCTCAAGGTAAAGCAAATCCATTATAAGAGAATTGAAGTTTTTACAATTATATTTAACCCTAAATCTATTGTTACCTCAAGTAGTAACTTACTGACATGATCACATTTAAGCTCCGAATCCACGGACTCCTCTTCTTGGATTTGCCGCAACACAAGCACCCACGCTTGTGACTTTGATATCCCACTCAAAGTTTCAAATCAGCTTCTCTTGTTGATCTTTGTAGTAGTAACTAGGTTCTACCAACACTTGATTGTAGATCTTGCTCCGGTAGACGCTTGTGTAGTTAGAAGGTACAATACCTCTTTGATCTCACAAAGAGTAACACAAGTCTTTCAAAGGTCTCCAAAAAGTAGTTAGGGTTTTCTTTTTATATGTGGACAAGTTAGACTGAAACCCTAAATGTTTTTGCAGGCTTGAGCCTTGTTTAAAAATTTTGTAGAATCTGGTTTCTGCGATTTTTTATTGGTCAAATCTAATTTTTGCTCAATTAAGCTTGGCAAATTCTGACTCTTCTTTTCTGCAGTCAGCTCGAACTTGAAGCATGAAACATACACCTTTGAGCAATGCCTTACACATAGACTAGACATGTTTTGTTCTTGGTTTGCCAATATAAACAAAATAGAATTCTAAACATTTAATCTTAAATCTTTAGAACCTAACAATGAGTATCTGAAGGATGAAGGAAGAGGAATGTTTGTAGGATCATTATTACATTCACATTTATGTGAGAATTCAGCTTAAGGCTTTCGATGTTTAGGCAAAAAAAATTTAAAGCTTGATGTCTGTCAATTGTCAAACACAATCATTTTGGTTTGTGCCATGATTGATTTTGCTTCTTTGCCATACTATACATTCTTTATGTGTTGTGTGTGTATATTTATATGTGGGTCGTTTGCAGTTCTTCTTATTATGCTTTGTGGAATTTGTAGTGTGTGATCAGAAGTTCTTTTCTGAGTTGATGAAGAAAGCTTCACAAATAGCTAGATGCATTAGCTCGAGAGTCAGGCATCTCCTTCACCTTCATGGTACTACAAGGATGGATGCTGATTGAATATGCTCTCATGAATGCAATTGCAATCGGAAAAATTCTTAAGAAGTATGACAAAGTATGCCCCCAATTCATCTATATCTACTAATTAGACTTACTGATTTTGTTGATATTATTCTGTATCAAACAATGATTTCGGTGATTTTAATGATTTTTTTAGATTCATGGCTCTGTAAAGGGGAGGAATTTCAAATCCAAGTTGAGGGCTGAACATGTTGAACTTTTGCAATCGCCTTGGCTTATAGAATTGGAAGCCATTTATTTGAATTCTAATGGATCAGATGAAGGAGGCTTTAAGGAGGTTTCTAGTAACTTCGGTGATTTCAATGCGAACCCACCTGTAATGACATTGATGCTTCCACATCTGATAAAGCTAGAATTTGATCTGACTTGTGCTGTTTGCTTGGTGAGATCTTACTTTCAGCATACTGCAAAAAAAAAGAAAATTTGGATTTTGTATGCGTTCTCTTATATCTATTTCATTATGCTTTGACAGGATTGTGTATGAAATTTCACTGAATCTGGGCATTAAAACTGTTATATCCATCTTTCTTAGATATGTAGATTCTTTTCATTAATTCAATTATATCCTTTTTTCTCTATAACATTTATTTATAACTGTACATAGTCTAATAAATTTGTTTATTATTTATTTATTTTCATGAATAACATCCATTTATTTATTTATTATTATTTTTTTTTTTGGTTGTGTAGGATTGTAACCCATGTATTTACCTTGAGCGGCATTATCTTGAATTCACAGCAAGGAGCAGAAGTGTTATTAGTGGACTATTAGACACCAGCCAAAGTCTGAAGAACAAAGTTGCAAAGCATAAGAGGATTTTGTTTAGGTCTGATTGTTAATGTTGGAAGTCACTTGAAGTGGCTATTTATGTATGAATAATAAAAAATTGTTTGTGACATAATAAGAATGGAACTAGTATTCTGCTTCCACACCTTTGTACCCAATTTGATTATTATTATTATTATTAACAAGATATTGTGGTAACTATGACAAAGGGTAAGATTTATGTAGTTCTCAATTTGGCTTAATTTTTTCCATAAATGGAATTATTAAGGTGCACCTTTTGTTTTTGCATTGGAATAAAGGGATGAGGAAGTCCTCAATTTGGCTTAATTTTTGCCACAAATGGGATTATTCTAAGTTGCAATTTTTTTTTTTTTTTTTTTTTTTTTTTTTTTTTTTTTTTTTTGCATTGGAATAAAGGGATGAGAATCAATAAACGCATGCCAAACTCTACTACTGAGAAATTTTTTGTAAAAATTGATGGTTTGTAAAACTAATCTAACTTTATGTGAGTAAGATTATATATCAATAATTACCCTTTTCCAACAAAATTGTAAAACAGAAGTATACTAGCTCCATCAGTATTGTTAAAAGGATCTCAATCCGCCATGAATTGAAATATTAAATAAGTGTTTACAAATAGTATATCGTTTGCCAAAAAATAACACCCAATGAATAAATAATTACCCTTTTTCAGCAAAATTGTAAAAAAAAAAAAAAAAAAGTATAATGGCTTCATCAGTATTCTTAAATGGATCTTAATCTACCATGAATTGATATATCAAATGAGTGTTTACAAATAGTATATTTTTTCTAAAAAATAACATCCAATGAATCAATAATTACACTTTTTCAACAAAATTTAAAAACAAAAGTATATTAGCCCTATTAGTATTTTTAAAAGGATGTGTATCACTAAACAAAATATCAAACTAAAAAAATTAGTTTTCTTCTTGCTACCACTAGACCTTAGCCTTTACCTTGTCCTTGCTTCCACTAGTGTTGTCCTTCTTTGTACAAATTTGACTTGATTGTTGAGTACCCATATTTGATTGTTGAGTACCCTATATAATATACAACCATACATTAAAAATCCAATCAATGAAACCATTTGGATGAAAAGTTCAAAGAAGTAGTACTTGAAATTTATCTATAAATTTTTACTCCCTTTAGCTCCAGACATAGATGATTGTCCTGATTGCTCTTTCTTTTTCTTTTTATAAGCCTTCTTGTTGGGGTTATCAGGAGCTTTACAGGTTCTTTGATTATGGCCCCATTGGAGACAATTCCCACATTTCATGGTAGTTCCTTTCTTGCTCACACTAAATGCATTAATAGGTAACAGCTTAGGAAGTTCTTGGACACTGTTCATGGCTTGGAAGTGGGCTTACCATTCATTGGTAAGAGCTTAGGAATGTCTCCTTACTATAAGCAATATCTACATAAGTCTCAAGTTGCTCTCCATGCTCAATTATTGCAGCAGCAGCATGAAGACATGGGATTCCACTCAATCCCCATCTCCCACAACCACAAGTCCTCTCATTCAAGTCCACCACATATCTACCACCATAAATATACTCCACCTCATATTTGGACTCTCCATCCCAATGAGAATTGCAATGTCCAACCTCGCTTTTTATCCTCTCAAGCTTCTTATGGATTCTTGGACAAACCCTCCCTTCATACCTTCTCATATGAGCTCTTTTGGTTTGCAACCTTTGCATCAGCATCACTCTTATGAGCTCCATCATTGTCAACATTGGTTTATCCCTAGCCTCCAAAATCCAAGCATTGAAAGACTCTGCTATATTGTTTGCTAGAGTGTCACTCTTGCTTATTGGATCAAAAGCATGTCTGCTTCATGTTCTCACATCAAACTTTACAACCCACTCATATGCCTTCACATCTAGCTTCTTCAACTCATTCATGTGAAAGTCAAATGAATTCTTTGTTGCTGCCCTAGCAGCACTCCACATTGCATCTTTGAGTACCTTCCTATGTAAAAGACAAACACAAAATCTGTGCTCTGCATTAAGCATCAAATCCTTAAAGGTCTCTACTAATCCCTGCCCTAAAAAATACACAAATATAAATTAGTAATTTACATTCAGGTTATAGATATTGATATGTTTAAAAGATAAATAAATAATTACAATATTGTTAGGTTCTAAGGAATTAGGAACTAATGTATTAGAACTTCATTTTGTAATGTTGGCAAATTATGATCAAAACAATCTTTAGTCTTGTGTTAGACTTGCTCAAAGTATGTGCTCATTATGTAAAGTTGGAATCGAGTTACTGCAAAAGTCACTGTAGAAATCTGCCAGGCTCGATCGATCGAGAATTAGACTTAACCGATCGAAAGTCGTGCAGATTGTTTTTCTGCAGAATTCTCAACTCAGCCTAAGCCCGTTTGACATGTAGGGTTTTATGTTTTGCCCTAAGTATAAAAGGGAAAACCCTAGCCACGTTTTTAGTGTTCTGAATGCTGTGTTTATGAATCTAATTGTTAGATCTAGAGGTGTTTACCTTCACATACACTTAGGGTTTCCAAACTCAAGATTGATGTCAAGAAATTGGTGATCGTTCAGTTACAGAATCAAGAGCTTCAAGATATACAAGCAGGAGTGCTTGTGCTTTGCTGAGAATTCAAGGAAAGAAGTAGTCCGTGGACTGGGAGCTGTCACGTGGTCGTGGTAGTAAGTTTGCTACTCGAGGTAGCAATAGGATGTTAGTGGTCTAAGTCGCTATTGTGTAAACTTCAATTCTTTCATAGTGAATTCGGTTTTACCTTGAGGATAGCTAGGTTAAATCCTCTCCAGGTTTTTACCAATTTGGTTTCCTGGGTCATCATATCATGTGTTCTTTATTTTCTGCACTTTTGCATGATATGATATATTTGTGTTAACCTAGAATTGTTTAATTTACCTAAGTTAATCACTTGGCTAAATATCTAGGTTAATCTGTTTGGGTTTAAGGGGTCTAAAAACAAACAAATATGCATATGCACATATGCATGATTGCTGCTAATTCAATTCACATAATTCAAAATATTACAATATGCATGATTGTTGCTAATCAAGATCATTCTTTACCATTTATAAATGGCTCATGCACATGATCAATGATGCTAGTTTCCATTGAGCAAGGAATTGTTCAAAGATGGGGTAATGATCTGTAACAAATACCAACTCAATTTGCTTTATCTTCTTTACTTGCTTTGTTGTGCTCCTTTTTCTTTCTTTCTTTTGTATGGTGGCTTAGTCAATAAAGATAATATTTTCAAAAATTAACTATATAGCTACTCACAAAGTCTGGCTTTCTGGGTAAATGAATGTATTAACTCAGCTTAATGTAACGGTCAGTGACAATGGCAAGTTACGGATCATAAAAAAAAAAATTTCAAAAAATAGAGTAGCAAAAGGAATCTTTTTATTGCTGAAGGAATCTAATGCATTCCCTTTCATCAATAATATTTTGTAATATTTCATCGATAGACTTCTTCATTAAAAGCAATGAAAACATTTTTAAAAGAAAATAAACTTGGAATAGAGAAGACTCCCTAGAAGCTATCCTTAATTATTAGCCACAGAGAGGCTTGATGATCAAAAACACATAATAGAACACATTATTATGAACATAACAGATGAGGTCAAGCTGTACTTAGAAACTTCCTATAAAGTTGAAAAGCACACCATCAGAGGGTCTTGGTCTAGAAGAAAATTGATTGACACATTGCTTCAAAGTGTCCAAAGATTTAAAAAAAAAAAAAAAAAAAAAAAAAAAACTAACCAACCAAAAGCCATAACTTTAACACTAAACTCTGAGAATCCAGAAAGCCTTGCTCTGTTTTCTTATATTTCTTAGATATCTCTCTCAGGCATTTAATCAAACAGTTATATAGCATACTCAAAAGTAATAATGCAATACACATTCACAAGAGCACTGGCCACATAAACATCACTTGCAAAACAATACAAAGAATATACTTCATTCACCTAATATGTATACTATAATTTCAACCCCTAATTTTAATATTTGTTTCATTTGTAAATTCTATTAACTTCTATGAAACAAACAAGCTCTAAACCCAACCCCAAAAAATTAAACCAAACCAAGAAATTCCTATAGAAATTCACTCATGTAAAAAAAAAAAAAAAAAAAAAAAAAAAAAAAAAAAAAAAACAGAGGGTTCTTTGTATATTTAAATACCAATACCAATACCAGCAAAAGAAAGAAAGAAAAAAAAAAAGAAAAAGAAAAAAAAAAAATAAACGTACCAGGTGTGGCTGTTGAACGGCGGTGGAAGCACAAGCCGTTGTCAAGACATTGGCAGCGATATGATGGAGCTACCTGTCACGGTGGCTTTGGTTCTACGTCTCTCTCCCCTCTCCGATGCACAAACGTAGCTCTCTCTTCTTTCCATTGGTTTCACATTAATAACATTGAGTTTGTTAATTTTTAAATCTCACGTGTATCTTACATGATTTTATTCCATTAGTTTTTCAACCCTAAGCTAACAGAAGTATTGATTTGACAGATGTGCATAATTTATAAAGTAAATTGGTCAATAAAAAAGTTTGAAAGTTTATGGGCATATGGGCATTTTTCCCTAAGTGGTATGCTAAAGTAAGAGATGTAATACATGATTTATTATAATGTAAAATGTTAAAATAAATAAAGCAACTTTTTGTTAAGTGAAAATAGAATTATTATTATTATTATTTTATTTTATTTTTTTTTTTGCAACTGATGCTCTGAAGAGTAAAAGACAAAATAGTTTGTGCACTTATTAATCAATTAACATTATCATAATAAAAACAAGACCATATAGCCTGCAATGACTCAAGGTAATACGTCTTAGTTAGTCCAATTACACTTGTCAAATCAGATAAAAGTCCAACACAGTATAGGTTTTTGGAAAATTCTAAAGGTCAAAAAGCCAAAAAAAAAGAAAAAAGAAAAAAGAAAAGAAAATGTGGCTAGCAAAACAGATTATTGACTATTAATACTTGAGAGAAAACGCAAAGAATCAAAAGAGTCCTAGTTTTGCTCGAAGTCTAGGGAGAAAAGAAGCAGAAACAATGGAAGCAAACCCAATTCTAATGGCAAAGATCACTGTATCAGTGGTTATAGTGTTGTTAATGCGACTCTATAACCTTTTGGTTTTGAAACCAACACTTCTAAGAGCAAAACTTCAAATCCAAGGTATAAGGGGACTTCTCCTTCTTTCTTCTTTGGGAACATCCCTAAAATGAAGAGAATTCAACTTCAAGTTTATTCCACACCAAAAACTACTGCTACAAAGGAGTATGATCACCTTGATGCTATTGCTCATGACTGGCCTTCCACTCTCTTCCCACATTTGGAGCAGTGGAGAAATAAATATGGTACTTCACTTGTCATTTCCTTTCTTCTTGTTCTTCTCTCTCTATAACTACCAAAGTAGGTTGAAATAAGTTTAGGGAGTTGAAAATGAAAATAAGTAGACAATAGCAGTAGTCATAGAGGGTGTAGCTCAGATTTTAGACAACTTTTGATGTCATAATATTCCAATTGTAATTAGAGTTATAAACTTTTGAAGTCCATAATTATGACAATGACCTTGTATTTGTATTAGGTGGTTCTTTTTGTTTTTGCTTCTTTATTATATTTCTCTAATAAAAACATTGTTCAGAAAATAAATCTATATCTATATCTATATATTACTAAAAGCTAAAGCGTAGTATTTAATGTTGCTACGCTTATGTTAAGCCACGTCAGCAGCCATGTAATTTCCATCATCTTTTTTGTATTTTTCCTACAAAATTAAAAAAGTTTTACACCTTTTAAAATACTAATAATCTCCACCATAAATTTAAAATAGTTTTGATACATTTTAATTCCACCATAATCTCCACCATAAAGCCCATTTCTTGTATATTTAATTCCATCATAAAGCCCAAACCCAAAGCCTTTTCAGCCTAGACCTTTTGTGAAACCCTTTCCGAAACACGATTACAAAATTTTTCACGCAAAACCCTTTCCTTCCCCTTCCCACGTTTTGTTCCTCTGAAACACGATTACAAAATTTTCCACGCAAAACCCTTTCCTTCCCCTTCCCCACGTTTTCTTTCTCCATGTTTTGTTCCTTCCCACATTTCTGTTCTAAGGTTTCATATTTATTGCGAGGTTTCAGATTCTTTCCCCTTCCCCACGTTTTGTTTCTCCCCTAACTTTCTGTTCTCTGGTTTCATATTTACTTCACGCCAGCCTTTTTGTCTTCCTTCCTTTCAGTCTTCCTCTCCTCCAAGTATATAAATACTGACAGAAGTTGGATGATTCGGTTGAGGTATCTCTAAATCCCAGTTTATAGTTTTGGATTTAATTCCTACCAATATATAGCTCCTTTCATAAAAACAGGCGTATATTCTTGGTAAACTTAAGACAACGTTCTGTCTATTAGTAGTTAAACCACTTCTTTCTTCTCTCTGTGTACGTTATTCTCCCTTTCTCCTCTGCTCTCTTTACTCTATTTCCTACAACAACTTTGAGGCAATTTTTCCATATAAGTTATTTGCAAGCAAAGCCCCAAAAGCAAGAACATTGTCAGGCTAGCACCCACCTTCAACGGCACCCCACAATCGTAACACCGCCGGCACCACATCAATAAAGGTATTTTCTTATATACACAAATTTTGGCAATAATTATGATTTTGGTTTGATTGTTATGGACTACTTAGTTTTGATTTACATATCAAGCCTAGATTTGATTTTGATTAAGGTTTGAAACTTGGAATTGGTTTCAGAGAGTTAAAGAGATGAGAAAGAGAAGGTTTTGATTATGGTTTAAAATTTAGAATTGGTTTTGATTTACGTAGATAGTTTTGATTGGTCTCCCTCAGCCCATGCCAAAAAACCCACACAGTTAGCCCCTCTCTTATTTCCATCAATTTGCTTTCCTCATCCTTTACGTTTATAATTAGGCGTAAATGCACTTTTAGTCCCTACATTTTGACGTTTTTCCGTTTTAGTCCCTACATTTTAATTCTTTGCACTTTTAGTCCTTTCCGTTAGCTTACCAACGGAAATTGCTGACGTGGCAAACTGATGCTGACGTGGCCAAATAAAAAATAATAAAAAAATTTAATTAGCATTAAAAAAATGCCCGTGTGCTTCTAAATATAAAAAAAAATTATTAATCAATTTTAACAAAATTAAAAAACAAAAAACAAAATTAAAAACAAGAACAACAAACCCAGAAATCTCAAGAACAAAAAATAGAAACCCAAAATATTCCAAATTTTGTACGCACATTCTTCCACAAAAAACACAATCACAAATTTAGACATTAACCAAAGAACATAAAGCACACACTCAGAACCAAACACAGAAAAAAACAAACACAAACTCAAATTTAAAGATTAAGACTCAAAGAACACGGTAACTCTCTCAAGCTCTCTCTCTCTCTCTCTTCAAAAGTAAGTTCAGATCTCTCTCTCTCTAACTCACTCTCTTTCTTTTCCTCTCTTATTGGTGGTGGCGGTGGAGTCATTGCACGATGAGGAGGGGAATGAGTAGCGGCGGACGGATCGAGTTGCCGTCAATGGATGAACCTCAATCTGCGTTGGAGGGAGCCGATTGGGTTGGAGGTTGGGTGAAGAGAGAGAGATCGTAGATCTGGTTTGGTGAAGAGAGAGAGAGATCGTAGATCTGGGTTCAATGAAGAGAGAGAGATCGTAGATCTTTAAAGCTCTAAACCCAGATCTGCTTATTCATCTTCGCTAATCAAAACGGGAATTTCAGTCTGGATTTTCGGCAAGGCGGAGTCGGCGAGCTTGACTACGGAGGAGATATTGAGAGAAGGGATTGAGAAATCTTCCTTGGGAGGGAGGCGAGTGTAGGTGGTGGCTTCGCCGCCGGGGGAGAGAACGATCGGCTCTAGCGGGGACTTGAAGCGATTGGGTTGGGTCCTGAACTTGTTAGGGTTTCATAGCTATTTCTTTCTCTTGGAAGTGGAATTGGAGGGCTTGTGAGGCTGAGGGTTGTGAGTTTTTGGGCGAGCGAGAGCGTAGGGAGAGAATAAGCTCGTTGAAGAAATGGAAGCAGCAACAGCAGCCATTTTTAGTTTTGGCTCAAATGAAATGAAAGAAGCTACAAAGAAAAGCATTGGGAGTTTTTTTAACCCAAACCCAGATCTGCTCCAAACTCAGAAACGGCGCCATTGGATCTGCTCCAAACCCAGATCTGCTCCTGATAAGAACATAAAAAAGGAAAGAAGAAAAAAGAAAAAGAAAAAACCATTTGTGTACAATTGATTTTTGTGGAAGAATGTGCGTACAAAATTTGGAATATTTTGGGTTTCTATTTTTTGTTCTTGAGATTTCTGGGTTTGTTGTTCTTGTTTTTAATTTTGTTTTTTGTTTTTTAATTTTGTTTTTTGTTTTTTAATTTTGTTAAAATTGATTAATAATTTTTTTTTTTATATTTAGAAGCACACGGGCATTTTTTTAATGCTAATTAAATTTTTTTATTATTTTTTATTTGGCCACGTCAGCATCAGTTTGCCACGTCAGTAATTTCCGTTGGTAAGCTAACGGAAAGGACTAAAAGTGCAAAGAATTAAAATGTAGGGACTAAAACGGAAAAACGTCAAAATGTAGGGACTATAAGTGCATTTACGCCTTATAATTATGTTCCTTTCACTTTTTAAATTTTATCTTTATATGCTTGAAATTTACATATTTATTTAATATATTTTTTGAATAACTTTTCGTAATTCAAATTTAATCTTCTCCAAACTATTAGTCTTTTTATTTGGACGAGTTCAGACACTAAAAAGAATCTTTCTCTTTTGACGAGTTCGGATGCAACCTCTACCTCTCCATAGCAAATCTCTCTCCATCATTTTTGGGGTTTCTTATTAATGTATGTTTCATCTATGTATTTTGTTATTGTTGACGAGATTTGAAAATATTCTTTTGTTTATCTATTAAAGAATACAACTTTGTGTTTATTAAAATTATAAACTGTTGTAACTTATTGGGTTGTGTTCAATGCATTTTGTGATTTGCCGTTTAATCCTAGGCCCAAGGTGAAGCCATCATCATCTCTCACCAAAGCCACTGCAAAGCTGGATAGAGCTAATCTAAGACAAACAAGTTGCTTCCTTTCTCTTTTAAAGTTACAATTTGGCAAAGGCATCCAAAAAATTTACAAAATAATTTATTAGATGTAGGCAGCCAATTGCTTGCAAGTGAGAGAAGCTACAATTTCAATGAATTTGTTCTAAAATATCAATCTCCACCTATTCCTATGACACGTATTTGGGTAGTAAACTTGGGACTGTTCTACTTGACAACTAGAACATTAACAAATATGCTCTTTGTTCTTTATGAATATACATGTTGATTGTGATATTTATGTAGACATGTACTTATGCATGTCTATGTGCTTTTGCTTTTGGAAAATTTTACAATTTTGAGGTTCTTGAGTAAAGGATCTATTTGTTTTTTGTTTTGGTTATGTGTATATGTGTGTTTTGATGTGCTAAGCATTCCAATTTTTGGTACTATTTAGTTTTGAGAGGTAGATGTTGAATTGTGTTTATGTTTTAGCAATCTAACATTGATCATCTTGATTGTCATTTTATTTTATATAAAAATTGAATTACCATAAAAGCGATAAATGTAGTAGAAAAAAAATAAAATATAGAGGCCATCTATTTATTCATTGTATGTACTTGCTGTCTTTATTTTTTTATGTTTGTGGTTGTACATGATGAAGATGAGGTTACATACTATTCTTGCCTTATTGATTTTTTTTTTTTGTCCCTTTTTTTTTTTTTTTTTTGTAAGAAGCTTAATATAATTTCTGTATTTGAATTTTTTTCTTCTTCTTTTTTAATTATTTTTTTTATATGTTGTTTTTAATTAGCACCAAAAGAATATACCACTATGTATGTACTTTACCAAAAGGTATAATTTGGTTTAATGAAAGAATTTTGATATATTGTGAGCAAGTTATTGGGGGTTTAATACATAAATTTTGAAGTTAGAATAGCGTGTTGAATTTGGCAAATTTATGGTAGTGGAATGGTGTGAAAATTTTAGAAACTTCTCTGTGCAGGAAGCCAACTTGAGTCCAGTAATAATGCTGTGAACATCTAGGTAGTCTCTTTGCATGTTCTTGTTTCAATTCTTTTCCTTCCTCTAATATAGTTTTGTTGTTTAATTTATCAATTGAAATTGAAATAAAAAATTTTCCTTATTCTAGATGATATTGTTTATGAGTTTGTATTCAATGATTGTGTTTAGTCTTTTTATGTGGGGACAATTTTGGGTTTTTTTTTTTTTTTTTTAAATTTGAATGATGTAGGGCCCTAAGTTGCCAATGGTTTCTACGATTTTGATGAGCACCTTTTGAGAATTATAGGCTTTCACTTTGGTCAATTGTTTTTTTTTTTTCATTTTTAATTTGAATTGTCATAATTCTCAAGTAATAGCATCATTGAATTTTGTGCATGCATGTTCTCTTGTTTGAAAATGTAAAACACCCTATCTTCATCTTGCGTTTTTCAGTTCGTAGCCTATCATTAATATTGGGCTAGAATTTGTTGGTTTAGACTTGGTTACATTTACATTTTTTAATCTTTTCTCATGAGATGATAGGATATGAAAATGGGGTTATGTGCCTCTTGCAATATTTAAGCATGTGTTGGAGGTTGTGTTCTATATAATTGCATGTTTTTGGTATATGATTTTTGTTCATATTCATTGCAGCATAATAGTCTCCTACTTTTCCCCCTCTCCAATCTATAGTTCCTTGAGTTATTTGATAATAGCTTAATTTTGCATATTTATATCATTATTAGAATGCATTATCATATTTATTTTGAGTTAATTCATGCATTTTATAGTTGATTTTGGAATAATGCTAAATAATCAATTTTGTGCTTAATTGAAGTTTAATGCGTGAATTTGTCTTTTGTAAGACAATGAAATTAAATAAGTGGATTTGTGCAAAGAAGAAAGCTAATGGACTTTAATTTTACAAGGGCCATGATGAAGTCAAAGAAGGCCAACACAATTAAATTCAAGTCTAATTGGAGCAAGGAATCAAAGGAAATTTGCATCTAATCCAAATCCAATTCGGATTAGGATTCCAGCTTGCACACCAGTTAGTCTTTGGAGCATAACTTTCGGCTCAGATACCCAATCGAGATGATTCAAGTTGTTCTGGAAAGATAACATAAAGGGCTAAAACTTTTTAGTTTACCCAAAGTCCTAATTATGAGGTTAAATGGGCCAAAAACGTCGGTTAATTGAAGCCTAAAAACCTGGGATTTTCTCCAAATGGGAATTCAACTTGTAATAGGATTCCTTGACCTATATAAAGGCTCTTTAGGGCAAAATTCAGGGGGAGCTGCTGTAGAACATAATTTTGGTTTTCTTAAAGTTTCTTTATAGTTTTTGGAGTTTTATTTGTGTTATGGCTTGCTAGAAGCCTTGCTAAGGCAAGGGGTGAAACCCAACCGTTTATTGGTATGTTCTTAACAATTATTTATTGGTTTTAATGCTTATATTTTTATGTTTTTGATTGTTTTACTCATCTAGAAAAGTGTTTAGTTTTGTATAATCCTTTGATTTATCGTAGACTCTGGGCACGTTAAATGCTTAGTATTCCCTGCGAACTAATTCACCAGTTTTGTTTTGCCTAAAATCAATCAATTGTATGAAACTACCTTAGACAATTAATTCTTGATTTTTTATTGTTAAATCATCCGGCTAAAATCATCCTTCGCATGAATTTTAGTTGAGTTGTAAAATAAATATTGTTAAGACTACTAATAGATGTGTTGTGTGTGGATCCCTAAATCTTAGCGCCTTAATATATTGTTATTTTCTCTCAATTTAAATTACCTTTACTAAACTATCAAAAATCTTTTTAGTTAAACTTTATTATTTAATTTTATTCACTTGTGGTTTGCTAATCAATTCCCTTTCCCTGTGAATTCGACCTCGGACTTACCAAGTTATTACTTCGTGACAATCCTGCCCTTGGGAGCATTATTTAAGTCGCAGCATTATTGTTTTTTTTTTGGTGAATAAATATCTTTGATATTGTTAGATCTTTCGCATGTGGTCTTCTAGGGTAAATATGAAGGTGAATTTTAATGATTCAAACAAATTTATTGATTTAAACTATGCAATTATATAAGTCAGATTTCATTTCTTTTTGTTGTCTTACGCTTCTTCTACTCTTTATTTATTTATTTATTTATTAAAGAAAGTAAATACATTTGTAGGGTGGTATACCATTGTTTAACAATTTTTCTTTGGAGTAGCTTCGTGAATTCCTAAGGAAGAAGGTCATGGATACTTTGCTAATGCTTGCTATATGTAGGGCTGAACTTGGACATTGATGCTGAAATATATCCGAGGAACTTCATCTTTGAGACTTATCAAATTTTTATGTCTCTCCTCTTTCGAATAATGATTCAAAGTAATTGTTTATTCAAGTAATTCAAATAATTGTGATTTTAATGCTGAGTCCACTTGACACTTTTCTTAATGTTCTTTCGTTCAATGTTTCTGTGTTGCTCACAATTTGGATGTTATGGAATCAATGATTCACTTATTTTGGGTTGGTACTATTTTTAGTTCAGAAAGAAAAGAAAAAGGTTTATGGGTTTTTATTTGTGCAATTAGTATTTTATTTTATATTTTCGTAGTTTTCAATGCAACTAATATCAATTCAGAATACATACATGAAAGTGGAAATGACAATGCTTGATGATCTTTTTTTCTTTTCATTTTTTTTTTTTAATTTTTCTCATACATCGCATGGGTTAGCGACTAGTTAATAATAGAAGTTGGTACTTTTCTGCTCCAAATGTTTTTTTTTTTTTCCCACTTTTCCAATAGGTGAACTTGGACATGGATTGGGATTTGGGAATGGGAATTATAGTAGATTTCATTTGAATGATGAATGCACATTTTTTACTTGTAACAAGTTGAAGAAACAATGGCATGTTTTGTCATAGCAAATACTTTCCTCTGTTTTGTAATCTTTAGCAATTAGTCCAAGACATGCCTAGAATATTAACAATGGACCTCTTGAAGATCGTATGATCAAAATATGCATATCAACACTAAATCAATATCAAAATCTTAAATTTATCTTTTCAACCTTGCTCACCTAGCTAGTATGCATTGGTGGCAGGACCAATATTCTTATATTCATCAGGAAACATACAACTATTATGCATAACAAATCCAGAGATGGTGAAGGAAATCAGCCTTTGCACTTCTTTGAACCTCGAAAAACCTTCTCATCTATCCAAAGATTATGGGCCACTTCTGGGCCAAGGCATTCTGTCATCAAATGGCACAATTTGGGCCCATCAAAGGATTATGCATAACAAATCTATATTCTATATATTACTAAAAGCTGAAGGGTAGCATTTAATGTTGCTACGCTCACGTTGAGCCACATCAGCAGCCACGTCATCATTTTTTGTTTCCAATTGTTTTATATATTTTTTAAATATTTTCTCATTTAAGGTGACTTAAAAACTCCATTATTTAAAAAATTAAAATATCTTTTAACAATTATTTTTATTATTAATTTTCCAAAACTCTCACTCTCTTTTACCTCTTCATCTCCCCACTCCTTTCTACCTTAATATCATTCTTTCTCTACCTTTTTATCTTCCTTTATTTTGACTCTTCATATTCTCAAATCTTACTATAAATTTGACATTTTCCTTTTCATTCTATGCATAGTTTTCTCACACAAAAAATGTTACCTCTCTCTCTGTCTCTCTCAATTTGTTTTTCATTTTTTGTTTGATTTTTTATTTTTATTGCATCAATTCTTTAGGTTGATAAATTTTTGTGTTAATTAGAATTCTACTTTGGGTTGATGCAATTTAGTTTTGTGTTTTCAGCTGTTATCTTTTATATTCTCTTTGATTAAATATTATACTACATTATACATATAGTATATAATAATATAATATTATTGTATTACATAGAATGACTTGGAATATTTGATGTTTATTGCTATATATTTTATTTTTACTTTTTTTTCCTCTCATCTTATTTCATTCAACATTTAAATCCTGTCACATCCTTTAAACTATTAAATTATGCAGCACAAATCAAGAAAATGGCTATACACAAACTTGCATTCCTTTACCATACATTGGGAAAATCAATATATTTGTGTGATATTATATAATTTATAATTTGGATAGTACCTTTTGAATGTGTCTAGACTCATAGATTGAGCAAGTTGTAGACTTAAAAGGCTATTGAGAATGAACTTTTTGAATCAAGTCTAAAAAAATATGAACTACTATATCATTTAGAAAAAAACTTTTATCATAGATACATTAATATTTTTTTTGCCGCAAATTTAAATCACACAAACTTAATAATTTTATATTATGTGTTAGCATTGTCTCTGCCTTTTCTTCTTCTTCTTCTCAAAAATATTATGTATCATCTTTTAAGGATGCCAACAATATTGATCATATGAGAAAAGCTATGTAAAATATTGAGAAAAGAAATGTTTTATATTACAATCTACTAAAAATGTTTTTTTTTAATATTTAAACATTTCTATTTTTCATACCATTGACATATTTTACAACTATCACATTTGTTAACTAAAATCTTAATATTCTTAAGTTGTTTTGGCAAAAAGGAAAAAAAAAAGTTGTCACAAAAGATGAGTTCATGTAAACTTTTCCGCAAAATGAAATATTTGTTTTGTAAGGACACCAAACTTGATAATTTGCTAATGATGGAACCACTCACAACAATATTTGCATAGTTATATAGTTCCAGTTAAAACAATTGTATATACTTTTAGTCTTCAAAAAACACACATCTACAAGTGGTTAAACTTTCATCTTGGGTAGTTTTAACTTTTCATATAATTTTACCTTTATATATTCATCTATTTTAATTTAGATATGTTTTTCAAAAAAAAAAAAAGAAACTTTAATTTAGATATTTATAAGTAAACAATAAAATAATGATTCATGAATAATCCAAAAAAAAAAAAAATTATCTATACATATTTCTCTTATGCGGTTGTAACTTTATATATAATTTTGCATTTATATATTCATCTACTTTAATTTAGATGTTTATAACTTAATAATGAAACCTATAAATAAGGTAATTAAAACAATCATATTTCTACAATTCAAAAAGTCACAATCTCTTTTTATCAAAAAAAAGGCCTTTTACATTTCCGTGGACTCATTTTTAAATTTCTTTTTTATAAAACCTTTGACATTTCACTAACCTAACCACTTCATACATTAAAAAAAATTTAAGGCTCATTATTACTTCCGTTAATATATTATGGATATTTTAATTGATTGAAATCAAACTAGAGAAATGCCTTTCATATTTCTTTGAAAATTCAGAAGGAAAAAAAAAAAAAAAAAACCCTTTAACATACCACTAACATAACTACATCTATAACTACTTAAACCATCCATAACATCTACTTCTTATTCATAACCATAAAATTTACAACTAGCAAGGGAACATCAAAGTAATAAAGAATAAATGGAGGAAAAAAAAAAAAGAAATGAAATCAAACGTCAATTAATAACCATTATTTAGAAAATAAAAAGGTGGTTATGAGGAGTAAGAAATAAAATAAAGATGGTTATACAGAGGACATTGAAAACTTTATAGTGCAATAAAATCAACCATTACAATCACTTAATTAAATAAATAATCAACAATTAAATATAATAATACAAAATTTAAACTTAAAAAACTAATCAAACTCTAACTAGGGAAATTATATATATATATATATATAGATAATCATTATCTTCATATACCATGACTTAAAAAAATTTAATGAATAGTTCTACCTCTTATTTAAAAATGTCTATGTTATGCAAATCATCAACCAATAAATATATGATAATGGTAAAAAACGTTATAGACAATATTATGAAAAATATGATACAACTATTTTTAAAAAAAACTCTTTGTAAATTCTAGGGACTAAAATAGTATTTTATCTAAAAAGTTATTACGCGCAACGCGCGGGTCTACGACTAGTTAATAATAAAAGTTGGTACTTTTCTGCTCCAAATGTTTTTTTTTTTTTTCCCACCTTTCCAATAGGTGAACTTGGACATGGATTGGGATTTGGGAATGGGAATTATAGTAGATTTCATTTGAATGATGAATGCAAATTTTTTACTTGTAACAAGTTGAAGAAACAATGGCATGTTTTGTCATAGCAAATACTTTCCTCTGTTTTGTAATCTTTAGCAATTAGTCCAAGATGTCAGTTCGTTTAGACCCCTTAAACCCAACAGATTAACCTAGTGAATTAGCCAAGTGATTAACTTAGGTAATTTAATTAAAAAAAAAACTAGGTTAACACAGATAAGCAAAAATAACAAAGCAGCGGAAAATAAATAACACAAAGATCTGATGACCCAGGAAACCACACCGGTAAAAACCTGGGGAGGATTTGACCTAGCTATCCTCAAGGTAAACTGAATCCACTATGAAAGAATTGAAGTTTACACGACAAGACTTAGACCACTAACATCTTGTTGCTACCCAAGTGTAGGAAACTTACTACCATGACCCCATGATAGCTCCGAGATCCACGGACTCCTTCTTTCCGGAATTCTTCAGCAAATCTACAAGCGCACCTGCTTGTATATCTTTGTGCTCTATTGATTCTGCAACTGTAATGATCTACACAACTCTTGACATAAATCTCAAGTTTGTAAACCCTAAGTGTATGTGAAGGTAAACACCTCTAGATCTCACAATGAGATTCACAAACACCGCAAAACAGAACTCTAAAAACGTGGCTAGGGTTTTCCCTTATATACTTAGGGCAAAACATAAAACCCTATACATTAAAACGGGCTTGGGCTGAGTTGGAATTTTCTGCAGAAAAACGTTCTGCACGATTTTCGATCGATCGAGTCTAATTTTCGATCGATTGAGTCATACAGAAAGTGAACAGTAATTCTGCATAAAAACTCGATTCCAACTTTACATTAAGACCCATACTTTGAGCAAGTCTAACACAAGACTAAACATTGTTTTGATCATGGTTTGCCAACATACAAATTGAGGTTCTAAATACATTAGATCCTAATCCTTAGAACCTAACACAAGACATGCCTAGAATATTAACAATGGACCTCTTGAAGATCGTATGATCAAAATATGCATATCAACACTAAATCAATATCAAAATCTTAAATTTATCTTTTCAACCTTGCTCACCTAGCTAGTATGCATTGGTGGCAGGACCAATATTCTTATATTCATCAGGAAACATACAACTATTATGCATAACAAATCCAGAGATCGTGAAGGAAATCAGCCTTTGCACTTCTTTGAACCTCGAAAAACCTTCTCATCTATCCAAAGATCGTGGGCCACTTCTGGGCCAAGGCATTCTGTCATCAAATGGCACAATTTGGGCCCATCAAAGGATTATGCATAACAAATCTAGAGATGGTGAAGGAAATCAGCCTTTGCACTTCTTTGAGCCTCAGAAAACCTTCTTATCTATCCAAAGATTGTGGGCCACTTCTAGGCCAAGGCATTCTGTCGTCAAATGGCACAATTTGGGCCCATCAAAGGAAGATTATTGCTCCTGAATTGTACATTGATAAGGTTAAGGTAAATCTCACTTATTATAGGCAATGTAATCCTCTAAAAAGACATAATCTGAAACCGTTCTTTTATTACGTTTTATTTTTTATTTTTGTTTTTAACTAACCTGAAACCAGTTTTGTCATTTTTATTTTGGGATAGTCCAGTTTTAACAATGTTGATATGCCATTTTACATGAACAAAACACAGAAACAATCCCAAAGCACAATATTGTCTTAGTTTCCTAATTGTTTGAGTCAAGATTGTGTTAAACTGTTGTTACTTCAATGCCTCATCATACTAAGCTTTAGATTAATTAGTCACTACTATACCCAAATAGTACTACACCCCTGATCGTGAAATATCGATTGCTTGTTGAACCCTGTGAATTGCGTGAAAGTAAGATACTCCAAATTCGGGAGTCCAAGAGTTTTATAAAATGTTCTTGATGGAAAAAAATGTGAATGAAAGATCCCATTGAACGGAATTGGGTCCATGAATCTAAGACATAGTGAGAATTCTTGATCTCTTTCAATATCTCTCTAAATTTGAAAATTCAAGATTTGAATTGATGTCCTTTCATTGAGTCCTCCTAAATTGCATCAATTTATCCAAAGGATTTCATTTCGATCGGAATTTGGTTATTCACCATGTACGAGGATCCCCGTTAAGCATCCATGGCTGAATGGTTAAAATGCCCAACTCATAATTGGCGAATTCGTAGGTTCAATTCCTACTAAATGCGAATTGGCTCCGTATCAACGGAATCTCATTATCCATACATAATGCATTATTTAATAAATCTCTATAGACTAAGGCTAGGTTGTTGTTGTTGTAAACTTTTATACTGCTACAAATAATATATGCATTTCTTTCTCAAGGGCATGGTAAACCTAATGGTGGACACAACAATCTCAATGCTAAGAAGTTGGGAGAGTAGAATTGAAAATGAGGGAGGGGTTGTAGACATTAAAACCAATGAGGATTTGAGAAGCCTATCGGCGGATATAATATCAACAGCCTGTTTTGGAAGCAACTATTCCCATGGAGAAGAAATATTCTTAAAACTTAAAACTCTTCAAGGAATCATGTTCAAGGGAAATGTTGGAGTTCCTGCTTTTAGGTATGGTAACATTTTGAATCCATTGATCTTAATAACAAAGACTAGAAAACTATAACATTGACAAATTTTGGCTTGTTGTTTGTGAACATCTTTAATTGACTAGTGTTCTTATAGCCTAATAATACTTCCCTTTCTTATAAAAGAGTAGGATTTAGATTTAACACTGGCCTAAGGATTTAGATTCAACCCTGGCCTTCTATGGGTAGAGGATTTATAAGAAAAGAGAACTAGGGGTATCTCTATTCTTTTATAAATGGGGGTGGAGGGAATGAGAACATTGCTAGGGATGATTATTCCTAAATTTTTCAAAATTGATGTTATGTATATTTTATAGATACTTGCCGAGCAAAAACAATAGAGCTATGTGGAAACTTGAAGAAGAGATCAACTCAATGATATTAAAGGTGGTAAAAGAGCGCACTAAAGCATCATATGAGAAGGATCTTTTACAAACGATTCTTGAGGGTGCCAAAAGTAATAATGACTATTATGACCCATGTGACAATTTCATTGTCGATAATTGCAAAAACATATACTTTGCTGGCCATGAGACCACTACCATCACATCCTTATGGAGCTTGATGTTATTGGTTGCACATCCTGAATGGCAAGCTCGTGCTTGTGCTAAGGTGATCAAAATAGTTAAGTATAGTCTCCTGGATGCCAACATGCTCCGAAACATGAAAACGGTATGTATTTTTCTTTAAAATTTATAATTCTAGTTACTGTATGATAGTACTATTAGTTTTAGCTATTTCTGTATTTGATTTTATCAAATTATCTTCCAAGAAAACACTCCCACTACATATGGATGCATGTTAATTCAGAATATCCCAGAAAACAAGAGAGAAAAAGAATGCATTTAGGAGTGTATTATATGGTGCTTCTATGCGTATAGTATATATTTGGAAGAATGCTTCTGCACATATATTGTTGTCATATGCACTTATAAATGTAAGATTGCCTTCAAATTGAAGGTGGTGCCTGGAAAAACGTTTAAGAATAAATTTTCACACCGCATTGAGGTATCATCGGAAAAGTGACTTCTAATGGCTAGTAACATGATTGAATATTCTTCCCATAATTATGCCTTTGAGGTTCAAATTTTTTTTTCCCATTTAATTTCACACATAAAGAACTTGATGCCTCAGTTACCAAATATTACAAGGAGAGATTGACACCAATGCCTCACAAATTCTGAAACCGTGTACTCGACGTTAAGAAATTAATACATGAGAGTTGACACACCCAATCATTGACTAGGTTCACTAACCTTGTATTTGATGGTAGTTGACAATGGTGATCCAAGAGACATTGCGTCTTTACCCACCTGCAGCTTTTGTGAACAGAGAGGCCCTGGAAGACGCAACATTCAAAGACATGATGATCCCAAAAGGCATAAACATTCAGATTCCAATCCCAATATTACAACTGCACTATGATTTGTGGGGACCTGATGCACACAAATTCAATTCGAAAAGCTTTACTCATGGAATTGTTGGGGCTTGTAAGATTCCCTAAGCTTATATGCCATTAGGAGTAGGGTCTCGTGTCTGTGTTGGCCAACACTTTTCCATGACAGATCCACTGAAGGTGATTTTATCTCTCATTCTATCCAAGTTTTGCTTCTCACTATTGCCGGCATACCTACACTCCCCTGCATTTAGGTTGGTTATTGCACCTGAACATGGAGTTACTCTCCGTGTGAGGACAGCTTGACGTTTCCTAGCTTTGACAAAGGCTTTGGTAGATAATAGAAAAAAAATAATATGACAGAGGTTGTGGACTATTTTTACCATCTTTATGTACTAAAAAAAGAAAGCAAGGGCACCTTCGATGCACACATCACATGCATCATTACTATTTGGAGAACTTGTAATTAGTTCCTTTGGTTTTTATATTGTTTCTTACTGATGATAAATATTTGAAGCAATGATGAAGAGCAGTTGGGATGCTAGAATTTGCAGAAATAGGAGTCATGGTCTAATCCTGTAATGCTAAGCAATTTCTAACGTACATATGAAGATGAAAATTCAAAATCTTGAATCTTATGAACTGTTCAACAACCAGGATATGTTGGATTTAAACAAATAAAAATTTTGATTCATAGGCACCCCACACTTCTGCCCCCACCCACGTCCTCAATATATATAAATATATATATATATATATATATATATATATATATTTATTGAAAGCCATAGATGAACATTGCCATTAAATTAAATGACTCCAATTCCTTCATTGGACTCAAGTACTCCCAGAGTATAGTAAAATGATGCTTCCTCCTCTCACATTCATGGTAAACCCACCATAAATTTAATGATTGAATCCTGTCATGAATGTGAGAGAAATGAGCACTATTTATCTAATTCCAAAAGTATTTAAGAATTACTCAGTTTACAATGACTCCTAAAGATTAAAATCAAGACTGGAGTACTTCAAAAACCAAAAGAACTAATTTTGAAAATTCAATAATTATTGTTTTAAACCTTGATTCTCCTAAACAGAGAATGGATTAAGTCAATGAGTTACATGACTTTTGATACTGCAAACAAATAGAATTTAAAATTCAGTCTAAAATTGTTCAACTACATGATTATACTGGATTTCCACATTGCTATATAGAAACCGAGCGAAATCCTCCACTTACATTTAGAAAAAAGAATTCAATCTGACAACACTAGGTTAAGGTTAACCATATAAGCCCGTCTAAGTCTAGAAATTCTGTCCATTTATAATTCTAGTCAATACCAGAACAACGCTTAAACAAAATTTATTGCAAAAATTAACAAATATATAGAAAATGGGTTAATCTCCATTTGGTTGTTGAGAAAAACTAAGGAAAAAATAAAATAAAATTTTGAACAACTTCATAGGTTACTTTATAATTTAAAAAAAAAAATTTTTATAAATTTTGAAAAAAAAGGGAACTTGAATAGCTCAAAAACAATTGCGTGGACATTGGACACTGACAAAGTAAAGGGTCTTGGTTCCCCAGTCCACTCTCACATTTTAAAAGATACTCTAAAACATCGCTAGGGTTTTTTTTTTTTTTTTTTTTTAAGGAAAAAAAGAGGAAGAATGGTTCTTTGTAAATTGTGATCGTTGAAGTTTATAAGGAAGATATTGAGTAAATGATATAGGACGAAATCTACAATTTAATTATTGTAATTTATTAATTTTTGTATTTAATTTGTAATTTTCATTATTTTAGGTTTAGGGTTATTATTATCTTGTTTTTAAGTACTTTTAATGCTTTTTAAGTCAAATTAGTTCCTGTTATGGTTAGGTGTCAATTAGGAGTTATTTTAGAATATATTTTCTTATCTGTCAAGTTTTATGGAGCCCTTAAATAAGCTCCTAAGTCTGTATACGTTTTTGGAACAATTATTCAATCAATAAAATTCAGACTTTTGTCTTATTATTCTCTAGTGGATTCCAAACCCTTTCTCCTTGTGGATTCAAGGACCTTTGTGGATTCAAGGAACCTTCATGGATTCGAAATTATTTTTAGAAGTAAATGTGTTTTGTTTCTTGTTTTCTAGAAGTAGATGTGTTCTACTTCTTGACGCTTCTACATCCTGCATCAATTGGTATCAGAGCCTTGACATACCCTGGTCTGATGGCTAACCGGTGAGACGGTGACCACCACAACAACGATGATAGCAACAATGTCGACAACATAGTCCTCACTAGGGCTGAGTTCCTTGATTTTCGTGATGAAAATAAAAAATTTCGTGAAAAGAGTCAGCAAATTATAGGCAAAATCAAGCAAATGATTGCTACTCTTCTTGCTAGAAAATCATCTCACAACAATAATGATCAATATATTCAACAACGCACTCCTAACTACAAGAAAATTCCATTCTTTGACGGAGATATGTGTATGTTGGGTTTTATTGATGGGCTTCTTGATTTGGAAGAGTATTTTAATTTTTGGAAGATTTGTGATAAAGAAAAAGTGCGGCTTGCATCTAATAAATTGGATGATGAAGCAAAGGAATGGTGGGAAGACATTCAAATCGATAGAAAGCGACGAGGTAAGCATCCAATCCTCTCTTGGCAAAGAATGAAAAGGGTATTAATTGATTTATGATTTCCTAAAGACCATTATGATATACTAGATTATACAAGTGTTGATTATAAATCTGTATATTCATTTGAAAAGCAATATGTTTAAAACATGAAAGATCAACCACAAAACCAAAATTATCACTGCCAAGTCCATGTGTCACGTAAAGAAAAGGGTGTGAGGGTTGAGAAGAAGCATCCTATTTCTAAAGAAAATTTTGAAGTGGTTAAAAAAGATCAAGACTTGCAACAAGTTATTGAATTGAAGATTGAAGATACCACTTGTCAAAAGTTTGATGAAGATGTCAAAGAAAAGAAGGTTGAGTTGATTGTGGATAATGACAGAAATCAAGAGATGGTAATTAATGAGAATATTGTGGAAGATCCAATTGAGGTTAAATATGATGACGAGTCCATCATCCACAACCCTCAGGTTCCGGTTGATTTGTTGAAGATGACTGCACAATATGTTGATTTTCTTGGAGTAGAAAATTTTAATTTTATTTTCAACCCTTTGTTGATTGATGTTGCAAATAAATTGAAGGTAGATGAGAATAAATTTTCTGCTACACTTTATGAAGAATTCATGTTTCAAAATTGGATCAAGTTATTAAAGCATTGAAAGTATTTGTTTATTTGAAGTGGGAGATTTCAAATTTCGACCATCAACTCGAGGATGAGTTTGTTTCAAGTGGAGGGGTCTAATGGAGGACGTGGTTTAATATTTAATTATTGTAATTATTTAATTTTAGTATTTTTATGTAGTTTTTGTTATTTTAGGTTTAGGTAATTTATTTCCTTCTTTTTAGGTGCTTTTAATTTTTTTTTAAGTCAAATTAGGGTTTGAATCAAGTTATTAAAGCATTCAAAGTATTTGTTTATTTGGAGCGGAAGATTTTAAATTGTTATAGACATATTTTATGTAATTGGCTAATCCTTTGACCAAATGCACTTTACTTGTAATTGGGTAGATTTAGAATGGGTTTAGTACTTCAAGGAACAAGAGTTCCAGTCAAGTGTTAAAACCATGAAGATTTGACCAAGAAACAAGTGAAGAAGAGCTGTTCATTAAAGCTCGGCAGCAATCTCAACAGAAAGGACTTCTATTGAGATTTAAAGTCGAAGCTCGACACAAGCTATTTCTGTCGAGACTTATGAAATCAGAAATTCCAGGTCTGATTTTTGGTCCATGCTTGTATATTTGTATAGGGTTTCTTTTCTCACAACACCAGACATATATAGGGCTTATTTTAAAGGCCGTCGCATATGCAGAAAGTGACCTAGTTCATTATTCTCTCTGAAGAAGCTATTGCATCTTTACGTTAAGGGTTTTGTGACCAAGGAGCCTCTTAATCTTCATTGTTGATGAACTGAAGAATTTTGCAGCCAACAACCTCTTCAAGTTGCTAGAGTTAGTCACGTACTAGGATCCGTGCATCGTTGGTTAGTCATGTACTGGGATTAGTGCATTGAACGAAAAGATTGCCGCTACAATACAAGTCCAATTGGGTATTAAGGTAAGGGTTCAACTGTAGGTTGGTATTTCGGGATAGGTCAAAGGGTTTGGTAAGATTTTTTATACTTGTAACTGCTTGTGATTGATAATAGTGGATTATTGGGAATGGTGACCTTAAAATCACCCGGTGGGGTTTTGCCTCAGTGGTTTTCCCCATTCATAAACAAATCACTCGTGTCAAATATATTTTTTGCTGCATTTAGATAATTTGGTGATTTGTTTGTGCTGCCACGCTATTGCCTGAAATTTGATCTAATTAATTAACTTGGGTAATTAATTAATTAATTAATTGCAAGGGGTCAATTCATTTTAACCCAACGAGTGGTATCAGAGCAGGCACACTCTGATTAGGTTTTAATCTTTGTTATATGATCCATTGACCCCTGTTTGTCATGGATAGAGGACAGTCTCTTATTATACCTCTTTTATTTGATGGCGTTAACTATGCATACTAGAAAGTACGCATGAGAGCTTTCTTGTAGTCTTTAGATAAGAAGGTCTGGCAAGCTGTGGAAATTGGGTGGGTGAAGCCAAAGTTAGCACCAGTTGATTGGGATGAGGCCAAGATCAAAGTGACAAAATTCAACAACAAAGCATTGAATGTTTTATTCAATGTGGTGACCAATGAGGAGTTGAAGGAAATATCCTCAACTGAAACTGCAAAGGAAGCATGGACCATCCTCTAGAAAACCTATGAAAGGACTAAGGCTGTCAAGGATTCAAAGCTCCAAAGGCTCACGACTAGCTTTGAGGAGATAAAGATGGAGGAGGATGAGATGTTCGATAAGTTCTATGTCAAGCTGAAGGACATAGTAAACTCAGCATTCGATCTTAGTGATCATATTCCCGAGCCCAAGATTATGAGAAAGGTGCTTAGATCTCTTCCTGAGACATTTCGTGCCAAGATAATAGCAATTGAAGAATCAAAGGACGTTGACACCATTCCTTTGACGGAGTTGATTAGCAACTTGCAAACTTGTGAATTGGGTTTGACTAGACTTGGGAAAGGAACCAAAAGTAAGAATATGGCATTAAAGGCCAAAAGTAATGAGACTGATGAGTCTTCAGATGATAAAGATTCCAAGATAAAGTCCTACATCACTAGGCAGTTCAAGAAATTCATGAAGAATGCCAATGTGAAAGGTTTTGACAAGGACTGTAAGCAATCCAGTTCTTCTTGTTAGGTTCTAAGAGCTTAGAACAATTGGCAAATTGTGAGCACACAAGAACATACAAGCTGCAGAAAGAAGATTTCAGAATCTGCCTGGTTCAATAGATCGAAAAACAGGCTCGACCGATCGAGAATCGTATCTGCAGAATTTTAAGTTGGCCCAAACAGCAGTTCTAGCCCATTAAGGATTAGGGTTTCAAATCTACTTCTCCCACTATATAAAAGAAACCCTAAGCACGTTTTTTATAAGGCTTTTTAGAGAGAGAAGAGTGTGCCTCTTTTGTATTTAGGGTTTTGTTCCTAAAACCACTCTTATAACTTCTACCGGTGTTGTTCCTTGAAGAATATCAAGATCCGGTATTGCTGAAGTTGCTGCCTTCTCTAGTCATCAAAGGTGCTGATGATCTAAACCTTCAAGGGTGGTCTTGGAGTCACAAACAGGAGAGTTTGTGTTGCTAAACCTTTGAGTGGAGTCTCAAAGTCACAAACGGTGGTGTTTGTGTTTTTCAAAGGTCAAAGAAAAAATGAGTCCGTGGATCTCGGAGCTATCATGGGGTCGTGGTAGTAAGTTTCCTACACTTGGGTAGCAATAGGATGTTAATGGTCTAAGTCGCTATTGTGTAAACTTCAATTGTTTCTAGTGGATTTGCTATTTTACCTTGAGGATAGCTAGGTTAAATCCTCCCCAGGTTTTTTACCGATTTGGTTTTCCTGAGTCATCATATCTTTGTGTTCTTTATTTTTCCGCTGCTTTACTTGATATAATTGTTATTGTTTTAACCTAGATCTGAATAATAAACCTAAGTATTCACTTGGTTAATTAATTAGGTTAAACAATCTAGTTTATAGGGGTCTAAACGAACTCACAAGTGGTATCAGAGCGGGTAGCTTTTGTTTTTTATCTTTTGATCTAAGAGTTAATCCTTGATCCCTGTTATCATGGATAATTTTAAGTGTCTTACTGTTTTTTATTGTGATGATTTGAATAAGAAGGACACTGTTGTTTCTGTTGATCTTTTTGATGCCTGTGAAACTCTTCGTAAGGAATTATTGAAAACTATGAGAATTGCTAAGAAATTCAAGGAAGAGTTAAAATTGGTTAATCTTGAAAAAGATGAATTGATTGTTAGATTAGATGAATCTAATAAAAAGAATGAATTTTTGAGAAATCAAATTTCCTCTCAAGATGAGAAGATGAAAAGCTTGGAACAAGAGTTAACTGAATCTAAAGCTAAAATTGAAAATTTGACTAATACCAAGCTTGCTGATGATAATAGAAGTGTTTCTCTTTCTCTTAAGCCTAAAGCTGAAAAAGTTTATATCCCTCCTTTTAAGAGGAATAATAAAGAAAAGGCTTATTTTACTAGGTTAGACAAAGCTAAAAATTCTGATGTAGACGCTGAAGTTTCTAAACTTAAGTCTAAACCTACAGTTAGAGAGCATAAAAAATATGTTTTTGTGCCTACCTGTCACCTTTGTGGTGTTGTTGGTCATATTAGACCAAATTGTTTTTTGTTGAGGCAAAAACCAAAATCTGAGACTAGATTTGCTGTTAGGAATACTGATGTTCCTAAATTTGTTCCTGTTTGTCACTTTTGTGGTGTTTCTGGTCACATTCGTCCTAATTGTCATATATTGAAATTTAAAAATTCTGTATTTCAATCTAGGATATGTGATGATATTTCTCCTGCCATAAGTCCAAATAAATTATTTCATATGTTTTTGAAAAATTTAAGCTTGTTGGCTTGTGAAAGGAAATTGCAAGATTTTAGTCTTTCTCAGAAGATTGGTGTAATCCCTCAAATACACTCTGCTTCACATGGATTTTCACCTACAAAGCCGAAGACTCGTGCTATATGGGTGAGAAAAGATTCTCTAAAGTGAGTGTCATTGACTTGTCCCTGTTTTAATTCTTTCAATTATTTGTGGACATGTTTTGTTTTTTGTTTTTTTGTTTTTGGTTGTTTTGTTTTTTAGGTTGTTTTTTATTATAAAAAAAAATCCAAAAACATTGAAAAATTTCAAAAAGACAAAAATATTTTTTTTGTGTCTAGTTTTAATTTTTCTTAGGGATTACATGAATTATGATATCTCTCTCTTGATTTAGAACATGCTTGACATTATGGAGAAACTTGAATAGTATGTGTTATACAAGTGCTAAGCTATTTTTTGATTTTTTTTTTTTTTTTTTTTGTATGTACTAGTTTGTACATGTACTCATAGGTTAATTAAGAAATTGATATTTCTTGTTTGTGTACCCTCTATAGCTTAGTTAAGCACTATCATGCATTGCATTTGCATTTTTGTTCATTTAGCATAATGTGTGCTTTTTGTTTTTGGTCATAAAATTTTTTTTAAACCAAATTTATTTTTATGTGTTTTGTATTATATATCTTGGATTTATAATTAAGGTTGGCCATATTATCTTTACGTAACATGTTTATGTACCTTGTTTAGCTTGGATGAGCTTCTTTATTGCACTTTACTAGCTGAAGTCTTTGTAGTGCATGTTGTGTGGGAAGATGTTTATAGTTTTTGATCACTTTGTCTTGATCTTGAACTCACATGCCTTTGATTGTCGGACTTGAACTTTTAGAGAAAGGCATAAATAACTATCTCACCACTGTTTACTAGCCAATCATGAACACCTTAGTGCATATCATAAGATTTTGTGCTCGAGAAAGTGTAGCACATGCACAAAAAGAAAATAAGGTGTAGCCTCGGATTAAATTCTAAAATTGGTGTGTACATTATTGGGCTATAATAATTTCACAATTCATAAAATTGGTGTGTACATTATCCCGGCTTTTATTAAGTTATTAATCAATTAAATTGAATAATGAGGCAAATTAAGAAACTTACATGATTGCAAGCTTTTATTTTAGGAGATGTGAGAGTTATATGATGTAACTCTTTAGGTGATAGTCTCTTTCAAATTTATGTGATGAATTTTGTAGACTTTGTGATTGATTACTATTCACATATCACCTCACATGTCTCTCAAGTTTTTGCTAGTTGCACATACTATACAAAGTTACTCTTTGCTAAACTTTGTACATGTTGTTGTGTGTGATTTTATTGTGGCCATCCAAGATTATATGTTCCTTGATTTTGATGCAAAATTTGAGTTTTGAGGACAAATTGGTTGATAAATTTTTTTTGAAAGATCTGGGTTGAATTCATGTGTTTTTGAAAAACTTTTAGTCTCATACTCATGCATTTCATTCATGAAATATTGTGCTTTGAGGAGTTTCTGCATAAAATTGCTCTGTTTTTCAAAAATTTGAGTTTTTCAGATTTTTGATCGATCGAGGGTGTTTTTCGACCGATCGAAATTGCGATTAAAATTTTTTGGTTTGATTCTGTCTGACTCGATTGGTATTCGATCGATACTCGATCGATCGAAACTGAAAAATTTTCAGTTTTTAGAGTTTTTGACCAAATTTTTTTTCATGCATCATTTATGTTTAGGATTCACATGAATTGCATTATTTTTCTATATCCATCTTGCAATTTTGCAGTCATATCTCTCATTGTTTTCACACATAACATGCATATACTTTGCTAAATTGGGTACTCAACTTGATTTAAAAATTGATTGATTAATTTTTGAGTCCTTTGTACATTTTAGTATATGCTATTTTTCTTGATATGTGAACTATAGAAAATATTTTTCTTCAGAGATATGATGGATAATCAATGTGCAAATATTTTCTCTACTCATGCAACTATTTATGGGTCACATAGTGTCCAATTTGCATTTTTTTGAAAGAGAGAATATTTTTCTTCATGTGTATCCTCAACTCAATTTTTTTTTAGGTTTGTGTGTTTTTATTTATCCCCACCTCCTAAATTTTCCCCAAAACTATTTTCTCAAAACTTGTTTTGTTTTTCTTATTTTTATAGGGGGGGAAAAGTTTTTTTTTTAACCTTTGTTGTTCATAGGGGGAGTTGTTGCTCTTCATAGGGGGAGTTCTCTCTATTTTCTATAGAGCTAAACTGTTTTATGTTCCCTTGGTTCTCTTTTTTCTCTCATGTTTACTGTCACTTTACTCTTTGTTTGAGTTGTATTTGTCAATACGTGACAAAAAGGGAGAGAAATAGATGAAATGTGGGAATCTTGATTGTCCTGATTGTCTTGTTTAGTGGGAAATAAAATTGTTTTTGAAAGAGGGAGAATATAAAATTTTTTTGATGTATCTAACTTAGGGGGAGAGTTAGAATTTATTTTTGTTTTTATATTCTATTTCATAGTATTATTTATATGTCTTTCTTTCCACACATGCGGTGATGTGTTTGTTGAGTGTTTCAGGAAAGACAGGTATATTCTGATCAAGACCTTCTACCTCTTCTTGGCAACTTCTAGGTTAAGAGTCTTACATTGGGATTTGTGATGTAATTGGGCATTTTATTGTATTGGGTTGTTCTTGTATTTTAACATTTCATTTTGTATGAAAGTTTTGTCACGAATTGCCAAAGGGGGAGATTGTTAGGTTCTAAGAGCTTAGAACAATTGGCAAATCGTGAGCACACAAGAACATACAAGCTGCAAAAAGAAGATTTCAAATCTGCCTGGTTCAATCGATCGAAAAACAGGCTCAACCGATCGAGAATCGTATCTGCAGAATTTTAAGTTGGCCCAAACAGCAGTTCTAGCCCATTAAGGATTAAGGTTTCAAATCTACTTCTCTCACTATATTAAGGAAACCCTAAGCACGTTTTTTATAAGGCTTTTTAGAGAGAAAAGAGTGTGCCTCTTTTGTATTTAGGGTTTTGTTCCTAAAACCTCTCTTATAACTTCTACCAGTGTTGTTCCTTGAAGAATTTCAAGATCCGGTATTACTGAAGTTGCTGCCTTCTCTAGTCATCAAAGGTGCTGATGATCTAAACCTTCAAGGGTGGTCTTGGAGTCACAAACAGGAGAGTTTGTGTTGCTAAACCTTTGAGTGGAGTCTTAAAGTCACAAACGGTGGTGTTTGTGTTTTGCAAAGGTCAAAGAAAGAAGGAATCCGTGGATCTCGGAGCTATCATGGGGTCGTGGTAGTAAGTTTCCTACACTTGAGTAGCAATAGGATGTTAGTGGTCTAAGTCTCTATTGTGTAAACTTCAATTCTTTCTAGTGGATTTGCTATTTTACCTTGAGGATAGCTAGGTTAAATCCTCCCCAGGTTTTTTACCGGTTTGGTTTTCTTGGGTCATCATATCTTTGTGTTCTTTATTTTTCCACTGCTTTACTTGATATGATTGTTATTGTTTTAACCTAGATCTGAATAATAAACCTAAGTATTCACTTGGTTAATTAATTAGGTTAAACAATCTAGTTTATAGGGGTCTAAATGAACTCACACTTCTCAATTCAAAAGTCAAGACAGAGGGAAGAAGGATGCTAAGGATGGCGGTCTGTATACTATTCCCTCCAGACCAAAGTGCTTCGGATGTCAAGGTTTTGGACACATGAAACAAGAATGTCCAACATATCTCCAGTCAATTGGGAAAAGCAAGGCTCTTGCTGCTACCTTGAGTGATACCGAACCTGAGACTGAGCCAGATGGCAGTGATGATGAGGGAATCTTGAGTGCTTTCACTGACATAGTGGATCCTACTAAGGAGATCATAGAAGTAGTAGATGAAGAAGAGGACTTGGTGGAATCCAAGTTCGAGATGATGGATGAATAGAATGACCTCCATACAACCTATGCAAAGTTATACAAGGCATCTAAAAAGCATGAGAAGTTGTATAGGCTGTCTACTAAGAAGCTTAGTGAAGTGGAGCTGGAACGAGAGGAGCTATCCACAAAGGTTGATGAAGCCAATCAAACCATTGGAGCACTGAGGTTCGAGAACAACTTCTTGGCTGAAAGAACCAAGAAGCTTGAAGCAGAATTATTCCAAATTCGAGCTCGGTTGGAGAGGACTTCCAATGCAAAGCTGGATGAAATGCTGAACCTCTAGAAATCAACTTTTGACAGAACCAGATTTGGGTATGAACTCTTTAACTCTTCTCATATTGCCTCCTCTAGTAAGACTATTTTTGTCTCACCTATTAATAAAGAAAATCTTGAGAAAATGAAACTAAAACTGAGATAACTAGTGAGAACAATCTAGACAAAGGCAAATCTATTCTAGGAGCACCCCTTAAGATAGAGAAGAAAGAGACTAGAAACCCTAATAGCAATAAGGCTAAAAATAAGAAGTCTCAATCAAAGAAACCACATTTCTGTCATCACTATGGAGCTTCGGGACACACTTGTCCAAATTGCTAGAAGTGGTTAGCCACTTAACAGAGTAACAGTGTGTTATCATCTGGTGGTCAAGGTCAGATTCCACCATCTTTGGGTCCTCTTGGAGATCTTCTCAAGACCCTCATGTTCCTTTCTAATTTGAACGGTTTCAATTCTTCTCCCTCACCTCCGGGACAAAGGTTCAACTCTAGGAAAGGATCTTCCTCCAATTCCAAAGTGTGGAAGGAAAAAGGTTCCAAGTGATTAAGTCACTTCCTCTGTCTTTTATTCTTGCATGTCTTGTCTGTCTGTTTTTTTTTTTTTTTTAAGCTTTTGAGCCAATCTAGTTTTATGCTTTATGTGTTTCTATATGTTTTTGTTTGTTTGTTTTCATTTTTGTTTTTATTTTTTTTTTCATAAAAAAAATATTTGAAAAAAAAAATACAAAAACAATGTGTGTTTGTGTATATTGGTACTTGTGTACCTTGGATGGCCATTGAAACAAAGTTTTGTAAACTTTGTATCTCTTGTAGCTTAGATGACCATCTCAATGCAAAACTAAGCAAGTGAGCTTTGTGGTTTGTGTTTATGATGAGTACAATTAAGATTATCTCTTATATCCCATACTCATATCACTCTTTTTGACGGGAAGGACTAGAAAATTCTAAGAGAAGGGCATAAATAACTATCTCACCACTAAAGTCCGCCAATCATTTATAACATCTGTGTGCTTTGGCACAGCAAAATTGGGATGTTAAACATACATAATTAGGTATTTTATTTTCTCTCTCTTACAAGCCTATGCATGCTATGCTCAAAAAGAAAAATATGCAAAGAATAAAATGTTAGGTTCTAAGAGCTTAGAACAATTGGCAAATCGTGAGCACACAAGAACATACAAGCTGCAAAAAGAAGAATTCAGAATCTGCCTGGTTCGACCGATCAAGAGACAGGCTCGACCGATCGAGAATCGTATCTGCAGAATTTTAAGTTGGCCCAAACAGCAGTTCTAGCCCATTAAGGATTAAGGTTTCAAATCTACTTCTCTCACTATATTAAGGAAACCCTAAGCACGTTTTTTACAAGGTTTTTAAGAGAGAGAAGAGTGTGCCTCTTTTGTATTTAGGGTTTTACTCCTAAAACCTCTCTTATAACTTCTACCGGTGTTGGTCCTTGAAGAATCTCAAGATCCGGTATTGCTGAAGTTACTGCCTTCTCTAGTCATCAAAGGTGCTGATGATCTAAACCTTCAAGGGTGGTCTTGAAGTCACAAACAGGAGAGTTTGTGTTGCTAAACCTTTGAGTGGGATCTCAAAGTTACAAATGGTGGTGTTTGTGTTTTGCAAAGGTCAAAGAAAGAAGGAGTCCGTGGATCTCGGAGCTATCATGGGGTCGTGGTAGTAAGTTTCCTACACTTGGGTAGTAATAGGATGTTAGTAGTCTAAGTCTTATTGTGTAAACTTCAATTCTTTCTAGTGGATTTTCTGTTTTACCTTGAGGATAGCCTAGTTAAATCCTCCTCAGGTTTTTTATCAGTTTGGTTTTCCTGGGTCATCATATCGTTGTGTTGTTTATTTTTTCCGCTGCTTTACTTGATATGATTGTTATTGTTTTAACCTAGATCTGAATAATAAACCTAAGTATTCACTTGGTTAATTAATTAGGTTAAACAATCTAGTTTATAGGGGTCTAAATGAACTGACAAGTGGTATCAGAGCGGGTAGCTCTTCTGTTGTAGATCCTTTGATCTAAGAGTTGATCCTTGATCCCTGTTATCATAGATAATTTTAAGTGTCTTACTGTTTTTGATTGTGATGATTTGAATAAGAAGGACACTGTTGTTTCTGTTGATTTTATTGATGCCTGTGAAACTCTTCGTAAGGAATTATTGAAATCTATGAAAATTGCTAAGAAATTCAAGGAAGAGTTAAAATTGGCTAATCTTGAAAAAGAGGAATTGATTGTTAGATTAGATGAATCTAATAAAAAGAATGAATTTTTGAGAAATCAAATTTCCTCTTAAGATGAGAAGATGAAAAGCTTGGAACAAGAGTTAGCTGAATCTAAAGCTAAAATTGAAAATTTGACTAGTACCAAGCTTGTTGTTGATAACAGAAGTGTTTCTGTTTCTCTTAAGCCTAAAGCTGAAAAAGTTTATATCCCTCCTTTCAAGAGAAATAATAAAGAAAAGGTTTATTTTGCTAGGTTAGATAAAGGTAAAAGTTCTGATGTAGACGCTGAAGTTTCTAAACCTAAATCTAAACCTACTGCCAGTGTGCAAAAGAAATCTGTTTTTGTGCCTACCTGTCACCTTTGTGGTGTTGTTGGTCATATTAGACCAAATTGTTCTTTGTTGAGGCAAAAACCAAAATCTGAGACTAGATTTGCTGTTAGGAATACTGATGTTCCTAAATTTGTTCATGTTTATCACTTTTGTGGTGTTTCTGGTCACATTCGTCCTAATTATCATTAATTGAAATTTAAGCATTCTGTGTTTCAGTCTAGGACATGTGATGATATTTCTCCTGCCAAAAGTCTATATAAACTGTTTCATATGCTTTTGAAAAATTTAAGCTTGTTGGCTTGTGAAAGGAAATTGCAGGATTTCAGTCTTTCTCAGAAGATTGGTGTAATCCCTCAAATACACTCTGCTTCACATGGATTTTCACCTACAAAGCCGAAGACTCGTGCTATATGGGTGAGGAAAAATTCTCTAAGGTGAGTGTTGCTGACTTGTCCCTGTTTTAATTCTTTCAATTATTTGTGGACATGTTTTGTTTTTTGTTTTTTTGTTTTTGGTTGTTTTGTTTTTTAGGTTGTTTTTTATTATAAAAAAAAAATCCAAAAACGTTGAAAAATTTCAAAAAGACAAAAATATTTTTTTTTTTTGTCTAGTTTTATTTTTCTTGAGGATTACATGGATTATGATATCTTTCTCTTGATTTAGAACATGCTTGACATTGTGGAGAAACTTTAATAGTATGTGTTCTATAAGTCCTAAGCTATTTTTTGATTTTGTTTGAGTATGTACAAGTTTGTACATGTACTTATGGGTTAATTAAGAAATTGATATTTCTTGTTTGTGTACCCTCTATAGCTTAGTTAAGCACTGTCATGCATTGCATTTGCATTTTTTTAATTATTTAGCATAAAGTGTGCTTTTTAGTTTTGGTCATAAATTTTTTTTAACCAAAAAGATTTTTGTGTTTTGTATTACATATCATGTATTTGTAATCAAGGTTGGCCATATTATCTTTACATAACATGTTTATGTACTTTTTTTTAGCTTGGATGAGCTTATTTTATTGCACTTTACTAGTTTAAGCTTTGTAGTGCATGTTGTGTGGGAAGATGTTTATAGTTTTTTTGATCACTTTATCTTGATCTTAAAGTCACATGCCTTTGATTGTTGGACTTGAACTTATTGAGAAAGGCATAAATAACCATCTCACAACTGTTTATTAGCCAATCATGAACACCTTAGTGCATATCGTAAGATTTTGTGCTCGAGAAAGTGTAGCACATGCACAAAAAGACCATAAGGTGTAGCCTCTATTAAAATTAGTGTGTACATTATTGGGCTATAATAATTTCACAATTCATAAAATTGGTGTGTACATTATCCCGGATTTTATTAAGTTTCTAATCAATTAAATTGAATAATGAGGCAAATCAAGAAACTTACATGATTGCAAGCTTTTATTCTAAGAGATGTGAGAGTTATATGATGTAACTCTTTAGGTGATAGTCTCTTTCAAATTCTATGTGATGAATTTTGTAGACTTTGTGATTGATTACTATTCACATATCACCTCACATGTTTCTCAAGCTTTTGCTAGTTGCACACACTACACAAGTTATTCTTTGCTAAAACTTTGTACATGTTATTGTGTGTGATTTTGTTGTGGCCATCCAAGATTATATGTTCCTTGATTTTGATGCAAAATTTGAGTTTTTAAGGACAAATTGATTGAAAATCTTAATTTTGGAAGATCTGGGCTGTATTCATGTGTTTTTGAAAAACTTTCAGTCTCATACTCATGCATTTCATTCATGAATCACTATACTTTGAGGAGTTACTGCATAAAATTGCTCTGTTTTTCAAAATTTGAGTTTTCCAAAATTTCGACCGATCGAAGTTGTTTCTCGACCGATCGAAATTGCGATAAAATTTTTGGTTTGATTCTGTCTGACTCGATTGGTATTCGATCGATACTCGATCGATTGAAACTGAAAAATTTTCAGCTTTTAGAGTTTTGACCAAAAATTTTTTTGCATCATTTATGTTTAGAATTCACATGAGTTGCATTGTTTTCTATATCCATCTTGCAGTTTTGTAGTCATATATCTCATTGTTTTCACACATAACATGCATACACTTTGCTAAATTGGGTACTCTTTGATTGATTAATTTTGAGTTATGTACTTTTCTAGTATATGCTATTTTTATGTATGAACTACAGAAAATATTTTTCTTAAGAGATATGATGGATAATCAATGTGCAAATATTTTCTCTGCTCATGCAACTGTTTATGGGTCACATAGTGTCAACTTTGCATTTATTGAAAAAGAGAATATTTTTCTTCATGTGTATCCTCAACTCATTTTTTTTTTTGGTTTGTGTGTTTTTTTTTATTTATCCCCACCTCCTAAATTTTTCCCAAAACTTGTTTTGTTTTTCCTATTTTTATAGGGGAGAAAAGTTTTTTTTTTTTAACCTTTGTTGTTCATAGGGGGAGTTATTACTCTTTATAAGGGGAGTTATCTCTTTTTTCTATAGAGCTAATCTGTTTTATGTTCCCTTGGTTCTCTTTTTTCTCTCATGTTTACTCTTTGTTTGAGTTGTATTTGTCAATACGTGACAAAAAGGGAGAGAAATAGATGAAATGTGGGAATCTTGTTTGTTTTGTTTAGGGGGAGAATATAAAAAATTTTTGATGTATCTAACTTAGGAGGAGAGTTAGAATTTATTTTTGTTTTTATATTCTGTTTCATATTATTGTTTATATGTCTTTCTTTCCACACATGCGGTGACGTGTTTGTTGAGTGTTTCAGGAAAGACAGGTGCATTCTAATCAAGACCTTCTACCTCTTCTTGGCAATTTCTAGGTTATGAGTCTTAGATTGGGATTTGTGATGTAATTGGGCATTTTATTGTATTGGGTTGTTCTTGTATTTTAACATTTCATTTTGTATGAAAGTTTTGTCACGAATTGCCAAAGGGGGAGATTGTTAGGTTCTAAGAGCTTAGAACAATTGGCAAATCGTGAGCACACAAGAACATACAAGCTGCAAAAAGAAGAATTCAGAATCTGCCTGGTTCGATCGATCGAAAGACAGGCTCGACCGATCGAGAATCGTATCTGCAGAATTTTAAGTTGGCCCAAACAGCAGTTCTAGCCCATTAAGGATTAAGGTTTCAAATCTACTTCTCTCACTATATTAAGGAAACCCTAAGCACGTTTTTTACAAGGTTTTTAAGAGAGAGAAGAGTGTGCCTCTTTTGTATTTAGGGTTTTACTCCTAAAACCTCTCTTATAACTTCTACCGGTGTTGGTCCTTAAAGAATCTCAAGATCCGGTATTGCTGAAGTTACTGCCTTCTCTAGTCATCAAAGGTGCTGATGATCTAAACCTTCAAGGGTGGTCTTGGAGTCACAAACAGGAGAGTTTGTGTTGCTAAACCTTTGAATGGGATCTCAAAGTCACAAATGGTCTTGTTTGTGTTTTGCAAAGGTCAAAGAAAGAAGGAGTCCGTGGATCTCGGAGCTATCATGGGGTCGTGGTAGTAAGTTTCCTACACTTGGGTAGCAATAGGATATTAGTGGTCTAAGTCTTATTGTGTAAACTTCAATTCTTTCTAGTGGATTTGCTGTTTTACCTTGAGGATAGCTAGGTTAAATCCTCCCTAGGTTTTTTACCGGTTTGGTTTTCCTAGGTCATCATATCGTTGTGTTGTTTATTTTTCCGTTGCTTTACTTGATATGATTGTTATTGTTTTAACCTAGATCTGAATAATAAACCTAAGTATTCACTTGGTTAATTAATTAGGTTAAACAATCTAGTTTACAGGGGTCTAAATGAACTGACATAAAAGTAAAAAGATCAAAATGCTTTTAATATGGTTGCAAGCATGTTTCTAAGAGATGTGGGAGTTATAGGATGTACCTCGAAGGTGATAGTCCTCATTAAGCAGTTATGATTGCGTGTGAGTGTATTTGATTTTCTCTTATCTCAAATCTTCATAATATGAAACACTTATGCACTCTTGCTATGTTTCACACATTACACGCAAACTCTTTGCTACTTTTGATACATGTGCGGATATAATGTGATTTGGCTATCACTAGGAATACATGTATTAATATATGCTCACTAAAATGTCTTAACTTGTTTTTGAAATATAAAATTGGTTAGACTTGTTTAGTGTGTGTGTGTGTGTGTGTGTGTGTGTGTGTGTGTGTGTGTGTGTTTTTGGATATATGGATGCTATGCTTATGTGTTGAGAGATGTTTTGAGAGCTTAATATTGGGCTTGGATGTTTGTTTGAGTAGCTTGTATGTTGCATTCATCTCTATGTGTTTTTCCCTTCTTGAAAAGCCTTCTTTCTTTAAGCTCGATAGCTTCTCGACACATCCTCGACAAATTCCTTTCTATCGAGCTTTCTTTTTTAGGTCTCGACAGATTCTCGATCCATCGAGATTTCTAGGTTTCTTCTCAATAGCTTCTCGATGGCTATTTCGATCCATCAAGCCAAATTTCTTTGCTCTTTGTCTGCTCAATAGATTCTCGACAGATTGTTTGATCCATCTAGGTGATTTTTGCCATTGACAGATCCTCGACAGCACCTCGACAAATTCATTTCTATCGAGATTTAGTACTCGACAGATTCTCAATCCATTGAGCTGCGTTTTCTATTTAAGGATGAGATGCAATTTTAGATTTCATTCTCTCCTCTCTTTCTCGATAAATCTCTTTGTCTCTTGACCCAAACTTCTTACTCTCACTCAAATCTCTCCACCCACTCAAGATTCAGCCTTGTTCAAGCCTCAATCTCTTGGTAAGTGTTCTTACTCACTTCTTTTCATGCATTTTTGACCTAAGTTTTTGGGTTTTTTGAAAATTTGTGGGTTTGTGAGATATTTGTGAAATGTATGGGTTGGTTTTTGTGAATCTGACATCCTATGCTGATGCATTGCATTCCAAATGCATTATAACAATGTTACATGCATATTAGATGTGTGTGTTTGATTGTTGTAGTGAGTGCTGATAGGTTTGGTTTGAGTTTTACTCATGATGCTTTTAATTTTTGCACGTCACATGTTCATGCATACGTTCTTTCTTTTCTTTCCTTTCCTAAGCATGTGTTATGTTTCCTTCTGTTCTCTCTCTCTCTCTCTTTCTCTCTCTCTCTTTCTTTCTCTCTCTCGGATAGACTGCGTTATGGCACCCAAATAGTACAAATCCACTCCGGCTCGGAACCCCCTTCAAGGTTCGGGGTCATCCTCTTTTGTTCCATCTCACATCTGGTTCCATGATAAGAAGGCCAAGAAGGACTTCTCTGAGAACTTCCAGGCCAGTGGCGTTTATTCGGAATGCTAGGTCATTCTATTGGATTTTGCCGACACTCCTTTTCCCGAAGTCATTCGGACTTGGGATTGGGAATCTCTACTTGAGAAACTCACGAGATGTCTCGTCGTGTTTATTCAGGAGTTTACTCTAACATACACGTCATCGATACCAATGTGCCTCAGTTTGTTACTACATTCAGAGGTACACGTATTGTAGTTACTTCGGATCTTATATCCAAGGTACTACATGTCCTTAGGGTAGCGCATCTTGACTACCCTAGCTGTGATTGTCTACAGACTGTGTCTAGAGATGAGCTTATCTCTCACTCTTGTGAGACTCCTTCCATATGGGGTGGTAAGCTAAACACTCCATGCTCGAGTTTTGCTAAAGGCCCGAGATTCCTAAACATGATGATGACCTTCACTCTCACACCACTTTCTCATTATAACTCCATCATGGAGCCTCATGCTCATTTTCTTTTGTCTTTAATGGAAGGTCTCACCATTGATTTTCCCTCTCACTTCATCACATCTATTCTAGATGTGTATTTCTATACCACAACTCGTGATAAGCTCATTTTTCCTTTAGCTATCATGCGGATCCTTCAGCACTTCTCCATTCCCATTCCTCTCTCTCTCTTTTTCACCATTATGGGTGCCATCAATGCTAGCTCTATCAGGTGGAGTGAGGCCCAGCTTAGATCGAAGCGGCCACGAGTGTAGACGACTAATCTTACAGCTTCTGCTACTCCACCCTTTTCCTCGGCTCCTTTTACCTCTACAGTTGGTGGTATGACCCTCGAGGCCATCATGGCGCAGCTTCAGCGGATGAAGGTTGACTTTGGTGGTCGTCTTGACTATCTCACAGATGAGATGTGTCAGATGAATACTCAAGTCGGTCACATTGCCCGCAGACAAGCTCGCATGGCTGGCTTTGCTCCTTCACCCTCTCTAGAGCGTCCCGCAGCCTCTCCTTTTGTAGATGATAAGGATGATGAGGATGATGCTGGCTCTCCCGGTGATGACGAGATGACGACCTCTCAGTGACTTACCCTTTGTCATTCATGAAAAAAAGAGGGAGTAGTTTTGGGTTTAAGAGTAGTTTTGTACTTAGGGGGAGAGTTAGTATAGGATTTTTTTTTGTAGGGGGGGTATGTATAGGTTTGAGGGATGTAGTGAGGTTTATACGTACATTCTTTTCTTCCTTATTTACATTAGCCTCTTGTATATCAGTCTTGTGACCATTTTATTTACATACATTGTACTTTATTTTCATATATATGATGATAATGTATGTTTTTCTTCACTTACCTCTACATGTGTAGTTTCTTTTCTATCTTTTTACACATGTTTCTTTATGTACACAATCCTTATTTCTGTTTCACACATGATGCCTTGATGAGTTTTGTTTAAGTGTTTCAAAAAGACAGATTGTGAAAGTCTATCATGCTGTAAACTCTTTTCTTGCAAAGTTTTCAAGAGTTTGTAGTAGGGATAGATTTACTTTGTAATACAACAACTGGTTATAAGTTTAGTGATTTAAGACTTCTCTCATGATTATTTGTTTTGTTGTGGTTTTGTCACGGATTGCCAAAGGGGGAGATTGTTAGGGACATATTTTATATAATTGGCTAATCCTTTGACAAAATGCACTTTACTTGTAACTGGATAGATCTAGGATGAGTTTAGTACTTCAAGAAACAAGAGTTCAAGTCAAGTGTTGAAGCCATGAAGATCTGAAAAAGAAACAAGTGAAGAAGAGCTGTTCATTAAAGCTCGACAGCAATCTTGACAGAAAGAACTTCTATCGAGATTTAAAGTCGAAGCTCGACACAAGCTGTTTCTGTAGTGACTTACGAAATCAGAAATTCTAGATCTGATTTTCGGCCCATACTTGTATATTTGTATATGGTTTCTTTTCTCACAACCCTAGACATATATAAGTCTTATTTTAAATGCTGTCGCATATGTAGAAAGTGACCTAGTTTATTATTCTTTCTGAAGAAGCTACTTCGTCTTTACGCCAAGGGTTTTGTGACCAAGGAGCATCTTGATCTTCATTGTTGATGAACTGAAGAACTTTGCAACCAATAACCTCTTCAAGTTGCTGGAGTTAGTCATGTATTGGGATCTGTGCATCATTGGTTAGTCACGCATTGTGATCCGTGCATCATTGGTTAGTCACGTATTGGGATTTATGCATTGAACGGAAAGATTACTGCTACAATACAAGTCCAATTGGGTATTGGGGTAAGGGTTCAACTGTAGGTTGGTATTTCGGGATAGACCAAAGGGTTTGGTAAGATTCCTTATACTTATAATTGCTTGTGATTGATAATAGTAGATTCTTGGGAATGGTGACCTTAAAATCACTCGATGGGGTTTTGCCTTAGTGGTTTACCCCATTCGTAAACAATAACCCGTGTCAAATTTATTTTCCGCTATATTTAGATAATTTGGTGATTTGTTTGTGTTGTCACGCTATTGCTTGAAATTTGATCTAATTAATTAACTTGGGTAATTGATTAATTAATTGCAAGAGGTCAATTTATTTTAACCTAACACAAATTTCGACCATCAACTCGAGGACGAGTTTGTGTTAAGTTAAGGGGTCTGATGTAGGACATGGTTTTAATATTTAATTTTTGTAATTATTTAATTTTAGTTTTTTATGTAATTTTTTTTATTTTAGGTTTAGGTAATTTATTTCCTTCTTTTTAGGTGCTTTTAATGTTTTTTATTCAAATTAGGGTTTTATATACTTTCGTAGCTGCCTTAGGGTTTCTAGTTGCCCTAGGTTTTGTTTTTCTATTTAAACACATTGTAGCCTCTAAAGGCAAGTTAGTTATCAAACTATTATCAATAAACATAGATTTTTGTCAAATTATTTCTCTGGTGGATTCCAGTTTTCTTCTCCTTGTGGATTTAGGGAAACTCCTCGTGAATTCGAGGTTTACTATCAGAAGTCAATAGTTTAGTTTTTTGTTTCATCAAGTGAGCATCATGTGTACTTTCTTCAAGCTTCAGCGACATCAGTTAAATGATGAAAAACCGTAGATGTTTGAGTGAAACTAACTAGAAATCTCTCCCTCTCTCTCTCTCTCTCTCTCTCTCTCTCTCTCTCTCTCTCTCTCTCTATATATATATATATATATATATATATACCCATAGAAGTGTGTAGGTGAAATGTTTTTGCCTAGGTGAATAAGTGTTATCATTGTGGCTTCTTAGCTTCTGTGTTCAGTGCTAATGCATCATTAACTTTCGCACAAAATCCAAAATATATATATATATATATATATATATATATTAATAGGTAAAGTTTAGAGAAAGTTAAATTAGAATTTGAAATTAGAATCCAATTTTACGTCATGTGTCAAAATTTATGTGGTGACCACACTATAATTATCCACTTAAGTTTGTATCATGTGTCCACTTAAATTTTTTAATCTTTGTGCCAAGTAAGTTCATGAATGTAAAATACTAAGAATCTAATATTAATAAACTATAAAATTAAAAAAAAAAAAAAAAAAAAAACCAATCACATATACTTAATGAAAAACAACACACAACAAAGATCACCACACTTTTTTGGTAGAAAATGATATGAATTAAAAACTAAGAACAAACATCAAAGTTAGGCCGAAGACTTTCAAAGAAACCTCCAGCAGAGTCATACAACAAAGGAAAAACTACCTCCGAAGGGGGGTATTCAAAAACAATAAAATCTTACTGAAGTCTTGCACCAGCCTTAGCCAATCTACCTTCACAATGGTTTGCCTCACGAAAGCAGTGTTTGACTCTTACCTCTAGGAAAGTAGTCACCAAATCTCTGCAGTCCAAAATAAGCAAAGAATGTTGTAAGTTAGTTCTCAAAGGATTTACTAACCAGTCAACTACAATTCTAGCATCTAGTTCAACCTTAAGGGCTTGAATTTTCATTGTTCTGCATAATTGTAAGTCATCCCGTACTGCCCACCGTTCAGCTTCCACACTAGTTGCAGTGCCAATAGCTCTAGCAAATCTTGCCAACCAAGCACCATTCTTGTCTCTGATAATTCCACCACCACCCACTAATCTTGGGTTACCCATAGCTGAGCCATCAGTATTTAGTTTGATCCAATTTTTTTCAGGTTTAAGCCACCTGACCTGTATTGGGTGCTTGCCTTTATGAGGTCGATGTTGCCCAGCACGGAAATAGAATTCTATTGCTGTGTTCCACACCTCCTCTAAAGAGAGCTGTACCGTAGAGTTTCGATTAAAGATCCTTTAATTCTTGAATAACCAGATTTTCCAAATATTGAACGCAAAGAAATACATCCATGGAAGTTGGTTCCTCATCATACTTAAACTATTTTCCAGATTATTCTTTAACCAAGAGTACAGGTCAACATTAAAGAAATTGTCATTGCAATGTCAATATTTGCTCTTTGCCAAAAGTCTTTTGCTGCGGCACAGTCCTTCAGCATGTGTAAAATTGTCTCCGGTTCACTTCCAGAACCCTCACACTGGTCTACCTTTTCTATCCCTCGATGAACCAGCGAGGATTTAACTGCTAGGCACTTCATATAACACTTCCACACAAAACATTGAATCTTTGGCAGTGTGTCAAGCTTCTAAATCCACTGACCTTTAAAGCTGCACTGTAGTTGAGATACACCACAGGCCAATTTGGAAGCACTCCTCCTATTGAATTCACCCGAAGGAGAGTTTGAGCAGCATAGACCATCCACTCTGGCGTCTGAGAAAGGAATGGGAATCGCCTTGATCTTTATTCTTAGGATGTAGGAAAATCAAAAGAGCAGGGGTTAAGATTCCAAGAACCCTCATAAATCATATCTCTGATCAGTAATAGATCTTCATCTCTGTTTAGAGGACCTTCCATTAAGCTCCTAAGACTTCCCTCATTTAGCCATCTATCATACTAGAAATTAACCGTATCGTTTGCACTGATGAGCCATTTAATGCCTTGGATAAACATTTCCTCCCCTTTCTTAATACTTGACCAGGTTCGGGAACATGCTCTTTGAGTATTTGCATATTTACTTCGAAGAACTCTAGCCCAAGCTTGATCCTTCTCCATTCGAAGTCTCCAATTCAATTTACCAAGTAAGGCAATGTTCTTTAGTTTAGCTGCTGAAAGACCTAGTCCGCCTTCCTTTTTTGGTTTGGTAATACTCTTCCACCTAACCAAATGGATTTTCCGTTTCTCACCAGTGGAACTCTAAATAAAATCCCTTCCAATCTTATCAATAGTTGCAAGAACTTGACTAGGTAGCAATGTACCCTACATGACATATGCAAGAATAGCTGCTAGAACAAACTGATCCAGAACAATTCGACCAGCAAAGGATAGAAGATTTGCTTTCCAGCCAGCTAGACGCCTTTGAACCCTTTCCACTACAAAGTTAAAATCCAGAGTTGTTGAACCTGGATTCTTCAAAGGAAAACCAAGATAGGTGCCTAGATTTGATGTAGAGTGGAAGTTTAGGCAGGAGCAAATCATATCTCGACTATAATCCTCCACATTGGGAGAGAAATAGATTCTAGACTTGTCATTATTCACCTTTTGTTTAGAAAGTTCACAAAAGACCTCCAATGTATCTTTAATACCTTGGCAATTCTTCTCATTTGACTTACCAAACAGCACAAGATCATTCGCAAAAAAGAGATGGGAAAAGGCCGGACCACCTCTAGAGGCTTTAATAGGATCCCAAAGACTTGACTCACACTCATCTTTTATCAAGAAGCCAAGGACTTCCATGCACATAATGAAGATATATGGCGAGAGAGGATCACTTTGTCTTATCCCCTGGGAAGGTTTGAAATCCTCAAGAGCACCCTCATTGAAGAGAACAACAATTGAAAAGGAGGAGACACAACTCATATTACACTGATCAAGTAAGGAGGAACATTAAATAGAGTAAGGGTGTCTTGGATGAAGCTTGACTCCAATCTATCATAAGCTTTTTCAAGATCAATTTTAATCGCCATATAATCAGTTCCTCCTTTTTTTAGGCTCATGGCGTGCTGAATTTCCTGTACTATAATAACATTATCTAACCCATTTCTCCTCAGGACAAAAGCTGATTGCATAGGAGAGATGAGATCTGAGAGGAGTGGTCTGGTCTGAGCAACAACAATTTTTATGTTCAACGTGTAAACCGTGTTACATAAGCTAATAGGCTGAAAACTGCTAAGGTTAGCTGCACTAGGATGTTTGGGTATCAAAGTAACCTAAGTTTTATTTAAGAATTTTGGAACCTCGCCACAACGGAATGCCTCCTTTACTATCTCTCTGACCGAACCACCCATTAAAAGCCAGAATCTTTGGAAAAATCCCGCATGCAGCCCATCCGGGTTGGGGGCTTTGAAAGGTTTCATAGACTATAGAGCTGCTCTAACTTCCCAATCATCCACAAGACTTGATATTCAATCAGCATCCTCCTGGGAAATACGTACTTGCCAGCTTGGAATATCCCAAGGCCTACGGTATCCACACTTCATGCTAGAAGTATATGAGGATATGAATCCTTGTTTGATGTGGTTTGCTACCTCAACTTCCTCGCAAATCCACTCTCCATTATTATTTTTAAGACTCACTATCTTATTCCTCCTTCTCCTAGCTAAAACCGAAGTGTGATAAAACGAGGTGTTGCGATCACCATTCACTAAGAAGCCTATTCTAGACTTCATTACCCAGTACTCTTCTTCCAAAGCAAGCACTCCCGCATATTCCTTTCTTAACTTCAAGTCCAAATTTGACAAGAATTGATTTGGATTGGATGCAATGCATTGCTAGATGCCATTAAGTCAAGCTTCAAGTCTTCGTTTCCTCGCAAAGATATTACCAAAGATCTCTTTATTCCAGATTTTTGCTGCATCAATAAAAGACTTAATTGCAGTCTCCAAAGAAATAGAATCTCTCCAAGCCTTCTAAACAAGTTTATGGAACTCTGGATGAGACAACCAACCAGGCTAGAACCGGAATGGACGACTCAAGTGAAGACTAGATCTACTGTCTAGATCAATAAGTAGGGGATAGTGGCCAGAGTGGTTAGAATGCAACTTGTTAGGGACATATGTGTTTCACTTGTTAGGAACATATGTCATATTTTATGTAATTGGCTAATCCTTTAACAAAACGCACTTTACTTGTAATTGGGTAGATCTAGGATGTGTTTAATACTTCAAGAAACATGTTGTTCAAGTCTAGTATAAAAGCCATGAAGATTGGACCAAGAAATAAGTGAATAAAAGCTATTCATTAAAGTTGGACAGATAGCTCGACACCTGCAGACAGATAGCTCGGCAGCTGCTCGACAGATAGCTATCTATCAAGATTTAATGAATGAAGCTAGACAGATTCTCGATCGATTGAGGTATCTATCAAGGTTACCGGAATTCAGATTTTCAGATTTGATTTTCGGCCCAAGCTTATGTATTTGTGTAGGGTTTCTTTTCTCACAACCCTAGACATATATAAGGCTTATTTTAGAGGCCGTCATATAAGAGAATACAAGGAGAACATATGCAAAAGGTAACTGATGCCTTATTCTCTCTAAAAAAAGCTACTGTGTCTTTACGCCTTAGGATTTTGTAACCAAGTGCTTCTTGATCTTCATTGTTGACGAAGTGAAGAACTTTGCAGCCAACGATCTTCTTTTAGCTGGTGATTAAGTCGCGTACTGGGATCCGCACAATTGGTTAGTCACGTACTGGGATTCGTGTGTCAAAGGGTGGCGTTCATATATTGAAGAGTTCAGAGGTTCTTAAGCGGTAGAAGGTTTTTGCTGTGAGTTCATCTACGGGGATTGTAGAGTCTAGAGACAAAGACTTTGTACTAGATCTGAAACTTCTCTTTATTATAGTGGATTGTTTTTTAGGAAGGTTTCTCCCTAGGTTTTTTACTGTGAAACTAGTTTGTTTCATTGGTTTTCTTGGGTCATCATATCTTGTCTTATTTATTTTTCCGCTGCATGATTTTGACATGATATTGATGTTTATTTGTTTTAACAAGTTTTATTCATAATAAATCTAATTAACAACTTGGGCTTAAAACTTGTTAATTCTATCAACCGGGGTCTAAATTTTTCAACACAACCTAGTAATATGTTTAACACTTGCTTCTAGATACATGAGCCGCCATTTCACGTTACAGAAGCTTTTGTCTATTCTTTCTTGGATAAGATTAGCCACACCTCTTGAATTAGTCCAAGTAAACCTATTTCCACTAAATCCCATATCCATCATACCACAAGTGTCTAAGAAATTCTAGAATTTCGTAGCACACCTAAAGTTAAGAGGCCTACCACCAAATTTATCATACTTATGAGTACCTCATTTAAATCCCCCATCATAATCCACAGCAAGGACTGAGCTTCAGCAACATTAGTAAGATTATGCCATAGGATGGAACGTTCACTGATCCTAGGACTAGCATAAATTGTAGATAAAAGCCAGGATAACTCCAAATTCCTAACCTTAATCCTGGCATGCACCTCCTGTTCAGTTGAAGCTATATGATCCACCTCCACGCAATCTAAGTTCCATAGAACCCATAAACCTCTAGCATACCCAATTGTATCCGTGTGTAAAGCACCATCAAAAGGAAGATGATCAGAAATGTCTTTAGCCCTAGAACCTCCAACTTTGGTCTCTGGCACAATAAGAATCTCTGGCTTAAATGTATTCACCATATCACTGATTGATCTATGAAAACCAGCACTGAGTGCCCCTCTGCAGTTCCATACCATAATCTTCATGATAAAGTCTGAGTTGGGAACATAACTACGAGAGATTAATCCTCTCTTTTGACCCATCCGTTCCTCTCCCTTCAGATCACCACACTTTCTATCTTATTAAAAATTAGAAAAAAAAATGATCATAAGTAGTATTAAATTTAGGTAAGAATTTTAATTTGTTACTAATTTCGTTTACATTTTTTTTAATAATAATTTGACATAATTATATTTGTGAGGATAAATAGGCCAATTAAGTGTGTTGGGCCGTGGGCCATGCCCAAGGATATATAGAAGCTTGAGGATGGTCAAAAGGTTTGTTAAGTTTTAGGGACAATGGGCCGAGGACAGGAGAAGATAATAACGGATTAGCGATAGTTCCCGAGGAGCCGAGCCTCCTCTGGAAAGCATTGTGGAAGGTTGGAACTCAGCCATCTCGGGAATGCTTACAAAAGGCAATCATTCTTTTGAGGATAAGCATCAAGGAAGGTAACGGAGCTAAGCCTACAATAAAGGAAGAAATATCTGTGGAGAAGGTTGTCACCAACACATTAAATGCTCTGCACCAAACCAACTGGCCACATTTAAGGGGAAATGACACATGAACAGTGTTATCTCATTTTACAGCTATTCACAAAGCTTCCAAGAGATTTTGATGGGACAAGTATCCAAGAGATTACCTACAAGATCAACAAGTGGAAGGCTAGGATGGAGGTTGGAAGGACTACATAAAACAGTGGCCACAGTAAAAAAGAGGGGACGAAATCTGAGAAGGAAGAAAAGAAAGAAGAAAGATATTGTATTAATATAAGCTTGAGTTAATATAAGAACACTTCATCCTTAGACTTGACCGAGAAGCGCTATTTCTCTCAATTTGTGTTTTCAATCTCATTGGCATGAATCCGACTATCTATGGTCCATATTTAATATACTGAGACGTTTTCTTGTAAAACTCATTCTCTAACAAATACATTGTTTTAGGCTTGTTGGGCCATCATCCATTGTTCTTGGTGGGTTGTGGTTCTAATTCAATCCTTACAATTGGCGCCATCTGTGAGAAACAGGGAAGCACTTATAATTTTGATTAGCCATGGTGGGTTTAGGATTAAATAAAGAAGAATTTGTGAGATCACAACGTGAAGATCAGTTTGTTAATCTTGAAAGTAGGAGAGATCGTGAGGTTAATCACCTTCCTAGCATGCATACAAGTCATACCAGCAAGAGCCACTTTAGAACTGGAAGCCATGTCTCATATGGGGAGGAAACTCAGAACCTTAGGTTGGAGATAGACCACTTGCATAGGAAGTTACGTCGTAAACAATGAGAGGCGTCCCTTCTTAGCTCCGGAACAAACTCAAGTGAAGATGGTAGTTACAGGCCAAGGTCTAAAACACCTCCTAGTGAATCCTTTTCAGTACCTTCACATTTGGACAGAGAGGAGCAATATCACAAGAGAAGGGATAAAAGTCTGACCCTTAGGAGCTTAGGGAATGAAGAAATGACTAAGGTTTTGTGCTAGATTTCAAAATCACCTTTTACCTACAGAATTGATAGGGCTAAACTCCCTCGTCGGTTCACACAACCTACTTTCACTATTTATAATGGGAGGACTGGCCCCGTGGAGCACGTTAGTCATTTCAATCAGAGGATGGTTGTTCATTCTAGAAATGAAGCTCTAATGTACAAGGTTTTTCCCTCTAGCTTGGGACCTGTCCCAATGAGGTGGTTCGACGAGCTGGATGAAGGCTTAATTAGCTCTTTTGAAGAGCTTACTAGGGCTTCTGGGGCCCGATTCATTACATGTAGCAAAGTTTCTTGTCCTTTAGATTCTTCGTTGTCCATGGTGATGAGAGAGGGTGAGATCCTGAAAACTTATTCAGATAGATACTGGGAAACGTTTAATGAGATAGACGGAGATTTTGAAGACGTGGCGATAAGGACATTTTAGTTGGCCTTCCTACTGAGCATGATTTAAGAAATTCCTTGACAATGAAGCCTGCGTGAAGCATGCACCAGCTAATGGATCGTGTTAGAAATTTAGACTCCTTAAACCTAAACAGATTAACCTAGATATTTAGCCAAGTGATTAACTTAGGTTTATTATTCAGATCTAGGTTAAAATAATAACAATCATATCATGTAAAGCAGCAAAAATATAAAGAATACAATGATATGATAACCCAGGAAAACCAAACTAGTAAAAAAACCTGGGAAGGATTTAACCTAGCTATCCTCAAGGTAAAAAGCAAAACCACTATGAAAGAATTGAAGTTTGTACAATAGCGACTTAGACCACTAACATCCTATTGCTACCTCGAGTAGAAAACTTACTACCACGACCCCATGATAGCTCCGAGTCCACAGATAACTTCTTTCCTTGGCCTTTGCAAAACACAAACACCCACGTTTGTGACTTTGAGATCCCACTCAAAAGTTTAGCAACACAAACTCTCCTGTTTGTGACTCCAAGACCACCCTCGAAGGTTTAGATCATCAGCACCTTTGATGACTAGAGAAGGCTGCAACTTCAACAACACCGGATCTTGAGATTCTTCAAGTAATAATACCGGTAGAAGATATGGGAGAGCTTTTTAGGAACAAAATCCTAAATACCAAAGAGGCACACACTTCTCTCTCTTTGAAAAGCCTTTTAAAAATGTGCTTAGGGTTTCCTTTATATAGTGGGAGAAGTGGATCTGAAACCCTAATCCTTAATGGGCTTGAACTGCTGTTTGGGTTTAATTAAAATTCAACAGATACAACTTTCGATCGATCGAGCCTGTTTTTCGATCGGTCGAACCAGGCAAATTCAGAAATCTTCTTTCTGCAGCTTGTATGTTCTTATGTGTTCACAATTTGCTAATTGTTCTAAACTTTTAGAACCTAACAATCTCCTCCTTTGGCAATATGTGACAAAACACACATACAACATAATGCCCAAATACAATAAAATGCCCAAATACATCACAAATCTCAATCTAAGACTCCTAACCTAGAAGTTGCAAGAAAAGGTAGGTCTTGATCAGAATGTACCTGTCTTTCCTAAAAATACTCAAAAGAACACATCAACGCATGTGTGGAAAGAAAGACATATAAACAATAATATGAAATAGAAATATACAAACAAAAATAAATTCTAGCTCTCCCCTTAAGTTAGATACATCAAAAAGTTTTTATATTCTCCCCCTTTCAAAAACAATTTTATCTCCCCCTAAGCAAGACAAACAGGATTCCCACATTTCATCTATTTCTCCTCCTTTTTGTCATGTATTGACAAAGACAACTCAAACAAAGAGTAGAGTGACAGTAAACACGAGAGAAAAAAGAGAACCAAGGGAACATTAAATAATTTAGCTCTATAGAAAATAGAGAGAACTCCCCCTATGAAGAGCAACAACTGCCCCTATGACCAATAAAGGCTAAAAAAAAAAATTTTCTCCCCTTATAAAAATAGGAAAAACAAAGGAAGTTTTGGGAAAAACAGTTTTGGGGAAAATTTAGGAGGTGGGGAAAATAAAAACACACAAACCTAAAAAAAATGAGTTGAGGATACATATGAAGAAAAATACTCTCTCTTTCAATAAATGCAATCTTGACACTATGTGACCCATAAATAGTTGCATGAGTAGAGAAAATATTTGCAGTTCACACATAAAAAATAGCATATACTAAAATGTATAAAGGACTCAAAAATTAATCAATCAATTTTTAAATCAAGTTGAGTACCTAATTTAGCGAAGTGTATGCATGTTATGTGTGAAAACAATGAGAGATATGACTACAAAACTGCAAGATGGATATAGAAAACAATGCAATTCATGTGAATCCTAAACATAAATGATACATGAAAAAAATTTGGTCAAAAACTTAGAAACTGAAAATTTTTCAGTTTCGATCGGTCGAGCATTGATCGAATACCAATCGAGCCAAGCAGATTCAAACCAAAATTTTTATCGCAATTTCAATCAGTCGAAAAACACCCTCGATCGATCGAAAATCTGGAAAAATGAGATTTTTGAAAAACAGAGCAATTTTATACAGAAACTCCTCAAAACATAATATTTTATGAATGAAATGCATGAGTATGAGACTAAAAGTTTTTTAAAAACACATGAATACAACCCAAATCTTGCAAAAACAAGTTTTTCAACCAATTTGTCTCCAAAAACTCAAACATTAAACATGTTTTGCATAACTTCAAGAAATTTTCCAATTTGGTTGGTCAAACCAAAAACTCAAACATTAAACATGTTTTGCATCAAAATCAAAGAACATATAATCTTGAATGGCCAAAAAAAAAAACATACACACAATAACATGTACAAAGTTTAGCAAAGAGTAACTTGTGTAGTGTGTGTAACTAGTAAAAGCTTGAGATACATGTGAGGTGATATATGAATAGCAATCAATCAAAATTTTTACAAAATTCATCACATAAATTTGAAAGAGACTATCACCTAAAGAGTTACATCATATAACTCTCACATCTCCTAGAAAACAAGCTTGTAATCATGTAAGTTTCTTGATTTGCCTCATAATGTACACACCAATTTTATTTGAATTGTGAAATTATTATAGCCCAATAATGTACATACCAATTTTAACATTTAAACCGAGGCTATACCTTATGTTCTTTTTGTGCATGTGCTACACTTTCTCAAGCACAAAATCATACGATATGCACTAAAGTGTTCATGATTGGCTAGTAAACAGTGGTGAGATGGTTATTTATGCCTTTCTCAATAAGTCCAAGTCTGACAATCAAAGGCACGTGACTTTAAGATCAAGATCATGTGATCAAAAACTACAAACATCTTTTCACACAACTTGCATTACAAAGCTCAAACTAGTAAAGTGCAAAAAATAAGCTCATCCAAGCTAAATAAGGTACATCAACATGTTATGTAAAGATAATATGGCCAACCTTGATTATAAATCCAAGATATATAATACAAAACACATAAAAATATTTTTGGTTAAAAAAAATTTTATAACCAAAACTAAAAGCACGCATTATGCTAAATGATTAAAAATGCAAATGCAATGCATGACAGTTCTTAACTAAGCCATAGAGGGTACACAAACAAAAAATGTCAATTTCTTAATTAACCCTTGAGTACATGTACAAAATAGTACATACTCACACAAAATCAGAAAAAGCTTAGCACTTATATAACACATGCTATTCAAGTTTCTCCACAATGTCAAGCATGTTCTAAATCAAGAGAGAGATATCATAATTCATGTAATCCTCAAAAAAAAAAAAAAAAAAAAAAAAACTAGACACAAAATAAAATATTTTTTTCTTTTTGAAATTTTTCAATGTTTTTGGATTTTTTTTTTTAAATAAAAACAACCTAAAAAACAAAACAACCAAAAACAAAAGCAAAACATGTCCACAAACAATTGAAAGAATTAAATCAAGGACAAGTAAACAGCACTCACCTTAGAGAATCTTTTCTCACTCATATGGCACGAATCTTCGGCTTTGTAGGTGAAAATTCATGTGAAGCAGAGTGCATTTGAGGGATTACACCAATCTTCTAAGAAAGACTAAAATTCTGCAAATTCCTTTCACAAGCCAACAAGCTCAAATTTTTCAAAAGAATATGAAATAATTTATATGGACTTATGGCATGAGAAATATCATCACATATCATAGATTGAAATACAGAATTATTAAATTTCAATTTATGACAATTAGGACAAATGTGACCGGAAACACCACAACAGTGACAAACAGGAACAAATTTAGGAACATCAGTATTCCTAACAACAAATCTAGTCTCAGATTTTGGTTTTTGCCTCAACAAAGAACAATTTGGTCTAATATGACCAACAACACCACAAAGGTGACAAGTAGGCACAAAAACAGATTTCTTATACTCTCTAACAGTAGGTTTAGACTTAGGTTTAGAAACTTCAGCATCAACATCAGAACTTTTACCTTTGTCTAACCTAGCAAAATAAGCCTTTTCTTTATTATTCCTCTTGAAAGGAGGAATATAAATTTTCTCAGTTTTAGGCTTAAGAGAAACAGAAACACTTCTGTTATCAACAACAGGCTTGGTACTAGTCAAATTTTCAATTTGAGCCTTAGATTCAACTAACTCTTGTTCCAAGCTTTTCATCTTCTCATCTTGAAAGGAAATTTGATTTCTCAAAAATTCATTCTTTTTATTAGATTCATCTAATCTCACAATCAATTTCTCTTTTTCAAGATTAGCCAATTTTAACTCTTCCTTGAATTTCTTAGCAATTCTCATAGATTTCAATAATTCCTTACGAAGAGTTTCATAGGCATTAATAAGATCAGCAAAAACAATAGTGTCCTTTTTATTCAAATCATCACAATCAAAAACAGTAAGACACTTAAAATTATCCATGATAACAGGGATCAAGGATTAACTCTTAGATCAAAAGATCTAAAACAAAAGAGCTACCTGCTCTGATACCACTAGTTAGAAATTTAGACCCCTTAAACCCAAACAGATTAACCTAGATATTTAGCCAAGTGATTAACTTAGGATTATTATTCAGATCTAGGTTAAAACAATAACAATCTTATCATGTAAAGCAGCAGAAATATAAAGAATACAATGATATGATAACCCAGGAAAACCAAACTGGTAAAAAAACTTGGAGAGGATTTAACCTAGCTATCCTCAAGATAAAAAGCAAAACCACTATGAAAGAATTGAAGTTTGTACAATAGCGACTTAGACCACTAACATCCTATTGCTACCTCAAGTAGAAAACTTACTACCACGACCCCATGATAGCTCCGAGTCCACAGATAACTTCTTTCCTTGGCCTTTGCAAAACACAAACACCCACGTTTGTGACTTTGAGATCCCACTCAAAAGTTTAGCAACACAAACTCTCCTGTTTGTAACTCCAAGACCACCCTCGAAGGTTTAGATCATCAGCACCTTTGATGACTAGAGAAGGCTGCAACTTCAACAACACCGGATCTTGAAATTCTTCAAGTAATAACACCGGTAGAAGATATGGGAGAGCTTTTTAGGAACAAAATCCTAAATACCAAAGAGGCACACACTTCTCTCTCTTTGAAAAGCCTTTTAAAAATGTGCTTAGGGTTTCCTTTATATAGTGGGAGAAGTGGATCTGAAACCCTAATCCTTAATGGGCTTGAACTGCTGTTTGGGTTTAATTAAAATTCAACAGATACGACTTTCGATCGATCGAGCCTGTTTTTCGATCGGTCGAACCAGGCAAATTCAGAAATCTTCTTTCTGCAGCTTGTATGTTCTTATGTGTTCACAATTTGCTAATTGTTCTAAACTTTTAGAACCTAACAATCTCCTCCTTTGGCAATATGTGACAAAACACACATACAACATAATGCCCAAATACAATAAAATGCCCAAATACATCACAAATCTCAATCTAAGACTCCTAACCTAGAAGTTGCAAGAAAAGGTAGGTCTTGATCAGAATGTACCTGTCTTTCCTAAAAATACTCAAAAGAACACATCAACGCATGTGTGGAAAGAAAGACATATAAACAATAATATGAAATAGAAATATAAAAACAAAAATAAATTCTAGCTCTCCCCTTAAGTTAGATACATCAAAAAGTTTTTATATTCTCCCCCTTTCAAAAACAATTTTATCTCCCCCTAAGCAAGACAAACAGGATTCCCACATTTCATCTATTTCTCCTCCTTTTTGTCATGTATTGACAAAGACAACTCAAACAAAGAGTAGAGTGACAGTAAACACGAGAGAAAAAAGAGAACCAAGGGAACATAAAATAATTTAGCTCTATAGAAAATAGAGAGAACTCCCCCTATGAAGAGCAACAACTGCCCCTATGACCAATAAAGGCTAAAAAAAAAAATTTTCTCCCCTTATAAAAATAGGAAAAACAAAGGAAGTTTTGGGAAAAACAGTTTTGGGGAAAATTTAGGAGGTGGGGAAAATAAAAACACACAAACCTAAAAAAAATGAGTTGAGGATACATATGAAGAAAAATACTCTCTCTTTCAATAAATGCAATCTTGACACTATGTGACTCATAAATAGTTGCATGAGTAGAGAAAATATTTGCAGTTCACACATAAAAAATAGCATATACTAAAATGTATAAAGGACTCAAAAATTAATCAATCAATTTTTAAATCAAGTTGAGTACCTAATTTAGCGAAGTGTATGCATGTTATGTGTGAAAACAATGAGAGATGTGACTACAAAACTGCAAGATGGATATAGAAAACAATGCAATTCATGTGAATCCTAAACATAAATGATACATGAAAAAAATTTGGTCAAAAACTTAGAAACTGAAAATTTTTCAGTTTCGATCGGTCGAGCATTGATCGAATATCAATCGAGCCAAGCAGATTCAAACCAAAATTTTTATCGCAATTTCAATCAGTCGAAAAACACCCTCGATCGATCGAAAATCTGGAAAAATGAGATTTTTGAAAAACAGAGCAATTTTATACAGAAACTCCTCAAAGCATAATATTTTATGAATGAAATGCATGAGTATGAGACTAAAAGTTTTTTAAAAACACATGAATACAACCCAAATCTTGCAAAAACAAGTTTTTCAACCAATTTGTTTCCAAAAACTCAAACATTAAACATGTTTTGCATAACTTCAAGAAATTTTCCAATTTGGTTGGTCAAACCAAAAACTCAAACATTAAACATGTTTTGCATCAAAATCAAAGAACATATAATCTTGAATGGCCAAAAAAAAAACATACACACAATAACATGTACAAAGTTTAGCAAAGAGTAACTTGTGTAGTGTGTGTAACTAGTAAAAGCTTGAGATACATGTGAGGTGATATATGAATAGCAATCAATCACAATTTTTACAAAATTCATCACATAAATTTGAAAGAGACTATCACCTAAAGAGTTACATCATATAACTCTCACATCTCCTAGAAAACAAGCTTGTAATCATGTAAGTTTCTTGATTTGCCTCATAATGTACACACCAATTTTATTTGAATTGTGAAATTATTATAGCCCAATAATGTATATACCAATTTTAGCATTTAAACCGAGGCTATACCTTATGTTCTTTTTGTGCATGTGCTACACTTTCTCAAGCACAAAATCATACGATATGCACTAAAGTGTTCATGATTGGCTAGTAAACAGTGGTGAGATGGTTATTTATGCCTTTCTCAATAAGTCTAAGTCTGACAATCAAAGGCTTGTGACTTTAAGATCAAGATCATGTGATCAAAAACTACAAACATCTTTTCACACAACTTGCATTACAAAGCTCAAACTAGTAAAGTGCAAAAAGTAAGCTCATCCAAGCTAAATAAGGTACATCAACATGTTATGTAAAGATAATATGGCCAACCTTGATTATAAATCCAAGATATATAATACAAAACACATAAAAATATTTTTGGTTAAAAAAAATTTTATAACCAAAACTAAAAGCACGCATTATGCTAAATGATTAAAAATGCAAATGCAATGCATGACAGTTCTTAACTAAGCCATAGAGGGTACACAAACAAGAAATGTCAATTTCTTAATTAACCCTTGAGTACATGTACAAAATAGTACATACTCACACAAAATCAGAAAAAGCTTAGCACTTATATAACACATGCTATTCAAGTTTCTCCACAATGTCAAGCATGTTCTAAATCAAGAGAGAGATATCATAATTCATGTAATCCTCAAAAAAAAAAAAAAAAAAAAAAAAAACTAGACACAAAATAAAATATTTTTTTCTTTTTGAAATTTTTCAATGTTTTTGGATTTTTTTTTTAAAATAAAAACAACCTAAAAAACAAAACAACCAAAAACAAAAACAAAATATGTCCACAAACAATTGAAAGAATTAAATCAAGGACAAGTAAACAGCACTCACCTTAGAGAATCTTTTCTCACTCATATGGCACGAATCTTCGGCTTTGTAGGTGAAAATTCATGTGAAGCAGAGTGCATTTGAGGGATTACACCAATCTTCTAAGAAAGACTAAAATTCTGCAAATTCCTTTCACAAGCCAACAAGCTCAAATTTTTCAAAAGAATATGAAATAATTTATATGGACTTATGGCATGAGAAATATCATCACATATCATAGATTGAAATACAGAATTATTAAATTTCAATTTATGACAATTAGGACAAATGTGACCGGAGACACCACAAAAGTGACAAACAGGAACAAATTTAGGAACATCAGTATTCCTAACAACAAATCTAGTCTCAGATTTTGGTTTTTGCCTCAACAAAGAACAATTTTGTCTAATATGACCAACAACACCACAAAGGTGACAAGTAGGCACAAAAACAGATTTCTTATACTCTCTAACAGTAGGTTTAGACTTAGGTTTAGAAACTTCAGCATCAACATCAGAACTTTTACCTTTGTCTAACCTAGCAAAATAAGTCTTTTCTTTATTATTCCTCTTGAAAGGAGGGATATAAATTTTCTCAGTTTTAGGCTTAAGAGAAACAGAAACACTTCTGTTATCAACAACAGGCTTGGTACTAGTCAAATTTTCAATTTGAGCCTTAGATTCAACTAACTCTTGTTCCAAGCTTTTCATCTTCTCATCTTGAAAGGAAATTTGATTTCTCAAAAATTCATTCTTTTTATTAGATTCATCTAATCTCACAATCAATTTCTCTTTTTCAAGATTAGCCAATTTTAACTCTTCCTTGAATTTCTTAGCAATTCTCATAGATTTCAATAATTTCTTACGAAGAGTTTCATAAGCATTAATAAGATCAGCAAAAACAATAGTGTCCTTTTTATTCAAATCATCACAATCAAAAACAGTAAGACACTTAAAATTATCCATGATAACAGGGATCAAGGATCAACTCTTAGATCAAAAGATCTAAAACAAAAGAGCAACCTGCTCTGATACCACTAGTTAGAAATTTAGACCCCTTAAACCCAAACAGATTAACCTAGATATTTAGCCAAGTGATTAACTTAGGATTATTATTCAGATCTAGGTTAAAACAATAACAATCATATCATGTAAAGCAGCAGAAATATAAAGAATACAATGATATGATAACCCAGGAAAACCAAACTGGTAAAAAAACTTGGAGAGGATTTAACCTAGCTATCCTCAAGATAAAAAGCAAAACCACTATGAAAGAATTGAAGTTTGTACAATAGCGACTTAGACCACTAACATCCTATTGCTACCTCGAGTAGAAAACTTACTACCACGACCCCATGATAGCTCCGAGTCCACAGATAACTTCTTTCCTTGGCCTTTGCAAAACACAAACACCCACGTTTGTGACTTTGAGATCCCACTCAAAAGTTTAGCAACACAAACTCTCCTGTTTGTGACTCTAAGACCACCCTCGAAGGTTTAGATCATCAGCACCTTTGATGACTAGAGAAGGCTGCAACTTCAACAACACCGGATCTTGAGATTCTTCAAGTAATAACACCGGTAGAAGATATGGGAGAGCTTTTTAGGAACAAAATCCTAAATACCAAAGAGGCACACACTTCTCTCTCTTTGAAAAGCCTTTTAAAAATGTGATTAGGGTTTCCTTTATATAGTGGGAGAAGTGGATCTGAAACCCTAATCCTTAATGGGCTTGAACTGCTGTTTGGGCTTAATTAAAATTCTGCAGATACGATTTTCGATCGATTGAGTCTGTTTTTCGATCGGTCGAACCAAGCAAATTTTGAAATCTTCTTTCTGCAGCTTGTATGTTCTTGTGTGTTCACGATTTGCCAATTGTTCTAAACTTTTAGAACCTAACAGATCGGATTGACTAGCACAAACGGGTTGAGGAGGATCAACAACAAGGGAAGGGGAAGGCAAAGTTGGCCCCTCCTAATCGAAGAGACTTCAAGTCGGAGAGATATAACAATAACTGACCTAGGAGGGATTTTGCTGGACATACTGGACATCCTAGTGCGCAGGTGGTTAGTACAGTGTTCAAGGAGCTTGTTCATCAGATCCTTGAGAAGATAAAAGCTGAACCATACTTCAAGTGGCCAAATAAAATGGGAGGTGACCCCACGAAGCGTAATCCGGGTCTATTCTGTCAATATCATCAAGATCGTGGGCATACTACCGAAGATTGTAGAACTTTCCGTGATTACTTGGAGCAGCTGGTCAAGGTTGAGAAACTAAGGTAGTTTTTGCATCAGCCTTCTGGGCAGGCGAGTCAGGTTGGGTCAGCATACCAAAGGGAATTTGTCTCGATATTCTTTTTTTCTTAGATGATGATATTTTTTTTTCTTTGACAAGAGATAGAAATTTTAAAAAAAATTATATACAATAAAATAAATTTACTTATTGTTTCAATTTCTAGCAATTTTTTTTTTCAAATATACACTAGAAAAAACTAAAACCTTTTCCAGCTTGGTTTGGTTGTTATGGGCCTACTAGCTTCTTTCTTTTTGAGAAATAAACACATAATTTGTTCCATTTGGTAAATTGCAGTACGCTTTTGTCCATTCGGTCTAGGTCCACTTCGGTCCTTTTTGTCCATTCATTCCAGTTTTGTTCATTGGTCAAGTTTAGTTCATTTATGTCCATTCATTCTACTTCAGTCCATATTTGCCCAATTTGGTCTAGGTCGGCCCATTTCAATCCATTCAGTTGTTGGATAAATACATATTTGTATCACATACAAAACATACGCAGCGGAAAATTAACGGATCTACTTCATTCGCAATTGATAACATGTACTATTTAAGTTTCAGAATTTAAGAACAAGAAAGCGTACTTTGGTTCGATGAAATTCAAAACCAAAAGATTAGACATACTTGAGAACATTTTTAATCTTCACTCCAATTCCACTTAATGCCCAAGAAGTGTGGTCTCTCAATCAGTTTTCAAGGAGAGAATAAGAGGGTGTCCAACACTTACACACAAACCATTTCATGTTTTCATGTGATCATACCGAAAACTACTCAAAAAACTATCATAGAAATTTTGTATGTTTCTCTCCTTATATATAACTGATTATCTAATTGGGCTAGCCTTTTGGGTCATTCCAATTGGGCTCTAGTATGTGGCTTGGAGTGGGACCAAAAGGGAATCAATAAGACTCTAGCTCTAATGGGCTTTGGGCTTTTCTGTCAACTCTTGACAAGTCCAAAATTACCATTAATTATATTCAATACCATTATATGAATATAATTGCACTCTAGGCCTTATTAATAAATTATATCCCAAGACTTTATTATACATGCAACATCTTCATTAAAATATTCGTAGTAAAACAAAATTATGAATATAGACTGCCACTTTGAAGATTACTACATCTTAATATTTGAGTTCCCGGTTTAATCCTTTATATTATTCATTATATATTTATGAAATCCAATTCCATAAATATATACTTTAATAACTCTTTACTAAAGTGGTTGGGCTCAACACTCTGAATAACCAAACTCATTAAACTTATCTCAAGGGAATATTTTATATCTCCGTTAAGAGATTATGAATTCCATAATGAGAATATATGTTCCATCAACCCTAAATACGGCTGCCCAACATACTGAGATTTTGATCGTGACTTATAGATCTCATTCCTAATATATCAAAGCAACCTACACTTCATGATCAGGTCCATTATTCTCTCAGGATTTAGAGTTGATATAAATAGAAGTCGTGAGATTTATTATTCATTTGACAGTCGTTAGGAGAATAATAAATCTCACAGTGGTCCAGTTCAATATGTCTTAACTCTTAAAACATCTCAAAATACCAACAAGATATCTCCATTTCCATGATCAAGAAAAATCATCTTAACTGATATGTTATAGTCTTCGCAGATGAAACGCCCAATTTCATCACCGACTATGAATTACATTTTGAGTTTACAAGGAACTTGTGATTTACATCTTCTGTGACTAAATCACATAAATCACATACAATGCATCTCATGGACTATGATAATGTCCCATTAGTTCATTTATAAATAGACTCATATAATTAAACTATTTAACTATTTATGACATGCCAATAAATTGGATTTTAGGGCATAAACCCCAACATCAGTCAACTTCAATGAAAGCTTAAATGCTTTGCATTTGAATTGTGGACTCCTCTTCTACCCAAAAACATATTTGGCTAACGTTTCAACATTAAACCCAACTCGCTAGTAATTAATCATTCGTTGTCCTATTCTATTTCTTTTTTTTCTTTTTCTTTTTTTTGTCTCTTCCTCTCTTGGAAATTAAAACTCATTGATTGAATTCAACCATAAACCACTCTCAAGTTTCTTCTTCTTTTTAGCAGCGTTTAACGCTTTCCCATCTTTTCAACGTTCTGATTTAACTAAACGTTACTACTCTCTTCCCTTTTCTTATCTTAAGTGCAATTGGCGCTTCCACCTTGAAATTTTTACAGCTTTCTACCTTTAATTTTCTGAGCTAAGCTTGCAATGGTTGAGAAGAATACATGAACGAAACTAATCTAAACATCATCAATGCAATGCGAGGTGGCATGTGTTGGAGGTCCATCAAAGGTGTTGAGGCTTCATCAAAGAGAGGTTAATCCATTTAAAATCATATTTTTCAATCCATATAAATTATTAGTTCAATCCATATTTTTTCCACAAAAGAAGTTGCTTATTCTCTCTCTCTCTCTCTCTCTCTCTTTTATTTTTTCCCCTTTTGATGGATTTATAATTCTTTCTTGCATGCATCTCTAATTTAAGTTAATGATTTGTATTTTGAATTCTTCTCCAACACAACATGGTAAATATTCTGTGTGCGTGTGTGTGTTTTTTTTCCTTAAATTCAATCTTGCAACTGTATGTTAAGTTGATGAATTTTTGTGTTGAACTAAACTTTAAGTTGATCTAATTTGGTTGTGTTTTTAAGTTGTTATCTTGTTTTTTTCTTTGATTGTTAGATGTAATTCTATTTAATTATAAATATAATATATAATGATATAATATTATTCAATTACTTTGGATAATTTGATATTTACAACTATACCTTTTATTTTGAATATATTTGTTTCTCATAATATTTTATTCTATAAACTAGTTGTAGACCCATGCAATACGTGAGGATATATAATTATTTTGAGATGTCGTGTAATGTATAATTTTTTCTCTAACTTTTATTGTAGATAATTTGTTTTTCACAAAAATTAAATAATTTCTAAAAGTAATTTTCATCTCTCTATTTTTAAAAATATATAATTTAAACATTTTTGGTGTTTTTGATTGATATATATATATATATATATATATATATTTAAATGGTCCATATTCTTCTAAGTATTGTTATTGCAAATTATATTTTCCTAGTTCTTTTGGTATAACTAAATTTTTAAATTTCAAATTTATTATTCAAATTCTCATTTTTTTAAGGAGATTATCATAATAATCAACACTTATAATATAATTACAATTGATATTAGTCAAATAATTCATAGTACTCAACCCAAACTTGTCTTTTTTTATTCTTAAGTAAGTATATCAAAATGGACCAAAAGGACCAAAGTGAACCGAAATGGACCAAATGGATTGAATAGGCAAATTGAACTGATAAACCGAAGTGGACAGAATTGGACTAAAGTAGAATTTTTTTTGACAAAACAGACTAAAGTAGACTAAGTGGACTGAATAGGACTGAATGGACCAAAGTTGGTTTTTCCCTTTCTTTTCCTTTTTTGTTTTTAGCTCAAACTTGGTCCTTTAACCTATGTAAAGGTATCAAACTCAAAAGGAACACAAGAAGTCAAAGACTATACAATACTAAAATCATGCTTATAAATGTTTGAAGTGCTTTCCATTGTTGTAAAACGTTTAACAAGGACCTATAGCCGCATTTTTAAAAATGCGGCTATAGGTCCAGCTGGATATTTTCAGCCGGCCTATAGCTGCGTTTTCTAAAAACGCAGCTATAGGTCCTTGTTAAAGAGGGAGAACCTACAGCCGCATTTTTAAAAACGCGGCTATAGGTCCAGCTGAATATTTTCAGCCGGCCTATAGCTGCGTTTTTAGAAAACGCAGCTATTGGTCCTTGTTAAAGAGGGAGAACCTATAGCCGCGTTTTTAAAAACGCGGCTATAGGTCCCAGTTAAAAAATATTTTGCAGGTCTATAGCTGCGTTTTTTTAAAAACGCGGCTATAGGTCCGTTCTAAGAAATTATTTGACAGGCCCTATAGCCACGTTTTCAAAAAAACGCAGCTATAGACATTACATATAGCGCTGTGTTTTGAAAACGCGGCCAAAGGTGGACCTATAGCCGCGTTTCTTAAAAATGCGGCTATAGGTCCATCTTTGGCTGCGTTTTTTGAAAACGCGGCTATAGCCTGCGTTTTTTGTAGTGAACAGTTTTAGCTCACAATATAGGCTTATTTTCATTGGTTGTTTATCAATTATTTTTTAAATCTCTCTCTCTTTCTTTTTTTTTTTTTTCAGTTCTAAACAAGTTTATTTTTTAAATAAAATTGATAAGAAAAATATTCTCACCCCTTAAGCGAACTGCCTACTACTGTACAATAGACTTATCTGACACGTCCACCAAGTCAGCCTTCCATTGACATTGACAAAAGCTAGTTGTCCACCTCCATGGAAGACTAGGCAATGACAAAGCAACCACTTCGAATCGACATCACCTCATGAGAGTCGTCCAACCCCATAGATGGCCAAGTGCCACATACGAAGTCCAAGTTGTCAACACCACCTAGAGCAAGTCATCCAACTCCATGGATGACCAAGGTGCATTACATTTGAAAAAAAAAAAGAAACTCTCTCAAACCACCTTGTCCAACAAATGCAGGGACGGACCCAGGCAGGGGCCCAAGGGGGCCCGGGCCCCCCTTGGGCCCAAATTTTTTTTTTAGCAGCTATTTTTTTTTTAAAGAGCTTGGGCCCCCCCTTAAAATTTTACTCGGGCCCCCTGTTCTTTTGCTCCGGCCCCCCTCCTCCCCTGTTATTTTGCTCCGGCCCCCCTTCTAAGTCACCCAGCCCATCACCGGCCAGCCCACCCCACCCCCACCAGCCTATGACCCGTATAAGTGTAAAAAAAAAAAAAAAAAAAAAAGAAACAACAGAAAAGAAAAGAAGAAAGCCCTCAACACACTCTTGTAAATGCACAAGGGAGAAAGTGAGAAACAAAAAAAAAACACACACACACACACTGACTCAGTGACAGGGAGAGACCGAGAGGCGAGAGAGTCATAGAGAGATCAGAGAAGAGAGAGACCCACACGGCCACGTCTGACGCTGGTGAGACCCACGCCGTGAAGCACGCGACGCTGTGAAGCACGAAGACCCACGCGGGCCACGCCGGCAAGACCCACTTGCTCCAGCCGGACCAGCCATCCCTTCACAGTTCACGCACTCCGGCACTCACCCACTTGCTCGATCTGCTCCAGCCTTCAATCACAGGTATTTACATTTCACTTTATCTCTTGCTTCAAATTTCAAAACCTTGTGATCTAATCTGAGGACTGAGAATCTGAGATTCATATTTCATAGAAACTGTGCAGTCTGTGCTTGTGCCTTGTGATTCATGTTTGTGTTTTGTACTGATTGTGAAATGTGAATTGAATGAATCTGCTGAGTGCTGCGTGAGTGCCTGTGGTGTTTTTTTTTTTTTTTTTTGTTTGGCTTTGTGACTCTGTGTCTCTGTCACCCTGTGTTTGTGACTTGCTGTGTTTGTGACTCTCTCTTTATATAGATAAGAGAGATAGAGAGAGTCAGAGAGAGTAGATTAGTTTGTTGAGTCAACAAAGAAAAAAACTTTTTTCTTTGTTGACTGGTGGTTGGGCATGAGAGGGACAAATGGAGGTGGACTTGGGCAACGGACAACAAGTGACAGATAGAAAAAAAAAAAAAAAAAAAAAAAAAAAAAAAAAAAAAAAAGGAAGTTAAAAGAAAAGTTTTTGTTAGTTGTGAAAGCAGAATATATTTGTCGGTAGTGGGATTCGTTGGGTTAGTGGGATAGTGACAATAGTTTATTAATATTATATGGATGCGTATTTGAAATTTTTTTTTTTCGCTTATCTCCGGCCCCCCTAACTTAAAATCCTGCGTCCGTCCCTGAACAAATGTAAGCTATTCCAGAGGAGAGTCTCTTCCAAATAAGGCTCTTCCAAAGGAGACCTATAGGGATAACCCCTTTGCTTAATGACTAAGACTCTTCTAGTGAGTAGCCTCCTCGTTTGACACTGATAAAAGTGTCCAATAGGTGCCCTAGGCCACTTGACACATATCACTTGTCCGACCCTCCGGACAACAACAACTCCGATGAGAGCATACTCATATGAACCCATTCGACATACACTAGCAATGCTAGTCATCAAAAGTAAGATCCCACTCGTCTAACCTTCAAGACAATTTCCCTTGGGCATCACACCGAAGGTCTTTCTACCAACCCTCAATGTCCAATTACGGGCATTGCTAGGAAATGATTCTACATTAAGGCTAGAAGAGACCAACGTGAACCCCTTGTTTGATGTAACGTGACTCGTTCAGGGAGACCGTTCGTCTAAGGAGAGCATCAAGGAGGACGACTCGTCCAAGGATGTCTTGGTCATCCAAATGTCAGGAACAACTTTACATCTATGCAAACCAAACCACACATGTACTTTAATATGGAATAAAATGACAAGCCCGTCTAGAGGGTTGTCCATCTCGTGTTGCTTATTTCCACTATAAGATCGTAATTAACCATCTATATGGCATTATGGTCGTCCACACAAAGGACTCGACCACATAGATGGTCATTCTACACTTAGACAAATTTAATCATACTTAGATGTCACAAATATACTTTACTCCACAAATCCACTATCTCATAACTTGGGAGTAACCTCCATATAATTTGCTCCCACTAATTCCACTAAGCCAATACACCTCCCATGAAGATAGTGGCACAAATAAGGAGACCCACTATATAAAGGTTAGACTGCATTCAATTAAAGGTACATGAGAAAAAAAAAACCCCTAAACTACTACCATTTGAGTTTTATTGGATTCATATGAGTCTCTAACTTAAGCATCAGAGAAACTTAGGCCAGCACCCCACTGATGCCTTTTGGTAGCTTTTTTTTCCTTCTTGCAAGTCTTCCAGCACCTCTGGATGGACAAGTGGCTCATTGATTTTCATGCATCATGCATCATAAAAAATAAAAAATAAACAATAAACAATAAGTTCATAAGATCATTCATACTCTTTAACACTTAGATTAATTTTTTGAATTCCTTCATATCTTTACAAATTAATAACTTTCTTTACCTTTCAATTGTGGGTCATGGAAAAAAAAGAAGAGTAATATGATATGTTATAAGGATGAGATCACTAGTATGAACTCCCTTCTTCTTTACTATTTTCTTTCCCAAAAAAAAAAAATAAAAAATAAATCCCTTCTCCGTTATTTAATGAGAAATTGCATTGGCTATCCCTTGAATTCTATCATAATTACCAATTTTATTAATTATGCACTAATAAGATAATATAATACTTGGCAAAATAGTTGAGTCACTAAACCTTATTAGGGTAAAATATCATTTTCGTCCCTAAACTATTACAAAAGTTCGTTTTTCGTCTCTAAAATTTTAAAAGTTCTATTTTTGTTCTTAAACTTTTCCAAACGTACTAATTTTTGTCCCTCTGTCTGTCTCCATTAACTTATGTCTTATGTGGCCTGACGGAGTGCTGATGTGGTATTTGACTTGAATTAAAATTATTTTGTTTAAAAAAATATGAACACGTGGCAAATAATTATAGTTACGTGTGAGAACCATTTTTTAAAAGCCCAAAATTACCCCTCACTTCCTCAGATGGTCATGCCTATGTGTGTGGGGACAGGCTCTCCTCTAGTTCAAATTTCTCCCATTTCCTCCTGTTTTTATCCAGATGCAAGACACGTGTCAAAAAAATATCCTATGGCACAAAACAAGCCACCCAAAAAACTAAATTATTTCTCTCACGTTGAAACCTTTCAGCAACCAACTTCTCTTCAGCAAACCCCCAGACCACCAACTTCTACTGGCAGACCCACGGCCGGAAATACGCCAAGACCGTTGCCGTCTACTGCCAAAGATTACTACGTAATTTTTAGGACAATCCCCATTGCCGTAAAGACCTCAGATTTCTCAAGATTTGCTTCCTCAGATAATTTACTCCTTTTCTTTTCCCATTTCGTAAATTTTAATTGTGTTTTCTTCAACTTTAAAATCATTTTGTTGGGTTCACTTGGTTTGCCTTTGTAACTCACGTTGTCTTTACCTTCAATTGCTTTATTTTTGGGTTTGTACTAAATTAATACGAACAGGCTAGAAAGAGTATGGGATGAAATTAGGTTGTAGTTATGAAATTTATGGAAATTGGAAAAAAAGAAAAAACTAATGAATGAAAACGATAATGGCAAGAGACACAAAATAATGGGTTTGTATGAGAAGTTGGTTGCTGAAAGGTTTCAATGTGAGAGAAATAATTTAGTTTTTTGGGTGGCTTGTTTTGTGCCGATGGACATTTTTCTGACACGTGTCTTGCATTTGGATAAAAATAGGAGGAAATGGAAGAAATTTGAACTGAAGGGGAGCCTGTTCCCACACACATAGGCATGACCATCAGAGGGAGTGAGTGGTAATTTTGAGCTTTTAAAAAATGTTTCCCACATTTACCTATAATTATTTGCCACTAGTTCATATTTTTTTAAGCAAAATAATTTTAATCCAAGTTAGATACCACATCAGCACTCCTTCAGGCCACATAAGACATAAGTTAACGAAAACAGATGGAAGGAAAAAAATCAGTACGTTTGGAAAAGTTTAGGGACGAAGATAGAACTTTTGAAACTTTAAAGACGAAAAATGAACTTTTGTGATAGTTTAGGGACGAAAATGATATTTTACCCAACTTATTATTGTTATTATTATTTGTTTTTGAAAAACTAAAACTTTTTATTATCCAAAACTCACTTGAAAAAGACATTAAGGGACAAAGTATTGGTGCACTTATCAATCACCATTATCATAACCAAAAACGGGACCATATAACCTGCAATATCAAGGTATAATTTATAGTTTTATACTAATATATTTGTCACGCCCCGAACCTAATTATAAAGATAGACACGTGACAACTGCCGCACGCTTATAAAGTAAGCACCCTACAAGTGTGCAAGGCTTTTTTAGCAACTAAAATTTATCTTCAAAAATTAAATCAAATAAAAAAACAAAATACCTCGACAATTTCTTAATGACTAGATCTCTAATAATTTAATAGGAATAAAATCCAAACCTCATATACATGATACCAATTGGCCAATAAATATAAAATTACTAGAAGATCATTGAATTCCAAAATCACTAAACTTCTTTTCTTGCTCACAACACAACATCAAAACTCCCAACACTTGCTATTCTTCACAATCTGAAACTGGAGGGGAAAAAGAAGGGGTGAGCTGACAACTCAATAAATAACCAAAATCCTAATAAGTTCTATCAAGTAATAGATATGTAAAGGAAAAGATGTAATATGTGTTTTTTTTTTTTTTTTCAAGTTATAATATACTATGTGTTTTCAAAATAACTGAAGCAGTTTTGTAGTCTTAAAATAGTAAGTTTCAAATAGATCACATACTTTAATCTGACAAATATATCATAGATGGTTTAGAAAGTAGTCAGTTTTACATATATCAAAGCTATAACTTTACAATAGGTTCCAAAAACACATAAGTAATTTTAGTAACTCATATAGTTAACATACTCAACGTAATTCATATTTTTAACGATCTTATGACTATGGTCACGCTATATTCCCGTGACTGGGCATTAGAGTACCAATGAATAACCCTCATTGGCTGGGTATTAGAGTACCAATGAATAACCCCCATTGGTTTGGGTATTAGAGCACCAATGAATAATCTCCATTGGCTAGGTATCAGAGTACCAATGAATTACCCATATTGGTTTGGGTATCAGAATAAATTCATAGTCAGATTGTTCATAATCATATATATAAAATCATAGTTTCTAACAAAAATATATCTTATTCAAATACGTATATATAATCAATTATTCAATATTCAAATCTATTTATGATATTTCTATAATTCTTTACTTTAAATCAATATAGCTAAGAAACAATTAAATAAAGTAAACCTTATATTCAATGCTCATGTAAATTTGTGAAAATTCTTTATTTACCCTTTACTTTGAATCAGTATAGCTAAAAGCAATTACATAAATTACATCATATATTCAGTAATCAAATATATTTGTAATAATTTTTTTTTTACTCGAAATCAGTAATACAATAGAAATAAAATTGTAATAACTGTAAACAATTTCAGTAATTAAAATACGCAAAATAAAATCAATTAGGATAAGGTTACTTACCTCAACTAACTCACCACAAAGAACCTTTTCCTAACACTTTCTCTAAAATCTTTAGATATCACCTAAAAATTTACAAGCACTATACTCAATAATCAAAATAATTCAAGAATAACTTATAACGGTACTCGATCAGAAGAGAGACTAAAAAATACTAATAATTTCTTCGTTATTAACTCACACAAAAATCCAAGAATTTAATATATATATATATATATATATATATCCTTTACTTTCTGCCACCTGCCACCCTTAGTTTGCTTTGAGATAAAAACAAAACTAAATACATGACAACATCATCTAAATCAAATCACCTAGGCTTGTACGGATACAATTTTTTTTTTTTCTTTTCCTACCACCTGCCACCATTATTATCTTTTGAGATGATAACTCCAAGTACGGATAGGCACATGGCCTTATGGGAAAAACAACTATTATTTTTCATTTTCTTTTTCATCAAGTCCCCTACTTCAACATTGTTACTAAAAGAAAGTCTGTGCAAAACACCTAACCCTTTAAGAAAAATATGCGGCTTCTCTCTACACTCAACGCACAAAGGCATATAAAAGGATTAAGTTACTGAACATAGAAAAATCTGCAGTAACGGCGTCTAGTTTACCGAGAAATAAGTCCAAACTTTTCTTTGTTTGCATAATTAAAACTCTTACCACAAAATACCCACAAGAAAATATTCTAATACCACAAAATCTAAATTTAACTAAAAAACAAGAATTCTTAAGCTCTTACTTTAAGGATGCAGTTAATCCTTTTCTACTTCAATCTTTTGGGTAGTCTCTTCTCTCAAAATATCTGTCAATCTACGCTGACTTAAAATTAGACTATATAAACTAAGGTTTCCACCTTATTTTTTAAAAAATCCCTTAAAAATTTTTAATTATAAAATTGACCCAATAAATAAATTTACTTAAATTACCTTTCTTTTAATCTTTTTTTTTTAGGGTATTACAATATTATATGTCTCAGTAAGCCAAAGTGGACTGGTCAAATCAATTAAAAATCCAACACAATATAAAATTACTATTCTCTCTCTTGGAAAATGCTGAATGTCAAAAGAAAAATAAAAAAAATCGGCTAATATATATCACGTGAATGAAAACATTACACAGAGAATCTAAAGGGTCCTAGTTTTGACGGAAGTCTAGTGAGAAAAGAAGTAGAAGAAGCAGAAACATGGAAGCAAACCCAGTTCTAATGGCGAAGATCACTGTATCAGTGGTTGTAGGAGGGTTTGTAGTGTGGTTAATGCAACTCTAAAACCTTTTGGTTATGAAACCAAAACTTCTCAGAGCAAAACTTCTAAGGCAAGGTATAAGGGGACCTTCTCCTTCTTTCTTCTTTGGGAACATCCCTGAAATGAAGAGAATTCAACTCCAAGTTCAGTCAACACCAAAAACTACTGCTACAAAGGAGTATGACCGCCCTGATGCTATTACTCGTTATTGGCCTTCCACTGTCTTCCCACATTTAGAGCAGTGGAGAAATGAATATGGTACTTCACTTGTCATTTCCTTTCTTCTTCTTCTTCTTTCTCTCTCTCTCTCTCTCTCTCTCTCTAACTACCAAAGTAGGATGAAATATAGTTTAGGGAGTTGAAAATTAAAATATGTACACAATAGCAGTAGTCATAGAGGGTGCAGCTCAGATTTTAGACAACTTTTGATGTCAGAATATTCCAATTGTAATTAGAGTTATAAACTTTTGTTTTCCATAAACTTTTGTAATTAAAGTTACAATTTTTTTTTTTTTTTTTTTTGCATCTTTATTATATTTCTCTAACAAAAGCGTTGTTCAGAAGATAAATTAATAATAAAAGTTGGTACTTTCTGTTTCAAAAAAAAAAAAAAAAAAAAAGTTGTCACTTTTCCCAATAGGTACACTTGGACATGGATTGGGATTTGGGAATTATTGTAGATTTCATTTAAATGATGAATGCACATTTTTACTTGTAACAAGTTGAAGAAACAATGGCATGTTTTGTCATAGCAAACAGTTTCCTCTATTCTGTAATCTTTAGCAATTAGTCCAAGAAATGCCTAGAATATTAACTATGGACCTCTTGAAGATCATATAATAAAATATGCATATCAGCACTAAATCTAAATCTTAAATTTATCTTTTTCAACCTTGATCACCTAGCTAGTATACATTGGTGGCAGGACCAGTATTCTTATATTCATCTGGAAACATACAGCTTTTATGCATAACAGATCCAAAGATGGTGAAGAAAATTAGCCTTTGCACTTCTTTGAGCCTTGGAAAACCTTCTTATCTATCCAAAGATCGTGGGCCACTTCTGGGCCAAGGCATTTTGTTGTCAAATGGCCCAATTTGGGCCCATCAAAGGAAGATTATTGCTCCTGAATTGTACATTGATAAGGTTAAGGTAAATCTCACTTATAAAGTCATAATATACAATGTAATCCTCTAGAAAGACATAATCCGAAACCATTCTTTTATTACCTTTTTTTAACTAACCTGGAACAAGTTTTGTCATTTTTATTTTTATTTTTTTGGAATAGTCCAGTTTTGACAATATTGATATGTCATTTTGGACAATGCTCAGCAACAATCCCAAAGCACAATATCGTTTCAGTTTTCCAATTGTTTTTGTTTGAGTGAAGATTGCGTTTTACTGTTGTTACTTCACTATCCCATCATATTAAGCTTTAAAAATTTAAATTTAATTAATCACTACTTAGCTTCTAAAAGTTTAGAATAATTACTATACCGTGAGCACAAACTTATCTAAATATAAATAACTAAGTTCATAGATATGATTAGACATTACTCAAAGTACTGCAAGTCAGGATTCAAGAACAAACAAACTGCAGGTTCATGAATTCGAAAAATGACAAGCTCGACCGATCGAATTGCATTTCTACAGAATTTAATTTCGGCCCAATAGCCCATTAAACCCAGTAAGTGATTAGGGTTTTAGATCTAATTCACATAGAATTTAAAGGAAACTCTAAAGCATGTTTTGAAGAGACTTTGGAGCTTCTCTTTTGAGATAAAAAAAATGTTCTATGTCTACTCCTTTCAAAATTATTATCGGAAATCGATCTACATACTTTTAGAATCGGTAAATCTAAAGTTGCTGAATACCGGCAATTAAAGGTGCTAGATCTAAACCTTTAAAGTTAGTCTTAGAGTCATAGACTGGTGGTCTATATTGGAGATCTAAAACGTGAATTAGAGGTTCATGTTGAAGCAGATCCACGTCAAAGAAGTCTGAGGGTTTTAGAGCTAGATTTGATAATCATAGTTAAGTTTACTAAGAATTTATATTCTTGACTGTAAACTTCTATTTGATATAGTGAATTGTTCTTTTGGGATTAGTTTCCCTAGGTTTTTTTTACCTTAAAATTGGATTATTTCATTAGTTTTCTTGGGTCATCATATCTTATGTTAATTATTTAGATTTTCCAGTGTATGATATGTTTGATATATGTTTAACCTAAATTTACATAATTGACCTAAGTATAACAACTTGGCTATTGAATTAGGTTAAACACAATGTTTTCAGAGGTCTAAAAACTAACAACTACTATACCATTATTTAATAAATCTCTATAGACCAAGGCTTGGTTGTTGTTGTAAACTTTTATATCGCTACAAATAATATATGCATTTCCTTCTGAAGGGCATGGTAAGTCTAATGGTGGACTCAACATTTTCAATGCTAAGAAGTTGGGAAAGTATAATTGAAAATGAGGGAGGAATTGCAGACATTGAAACCATTGAGGATTTCAGAAGCCTATCCGCAGATATAATATCAAGAGCCTGTTTTGGAAGCAAATATTCCCAAGGGGAAGAAATATTCTTAAAACTCAAAGCTCTTCAAGGAAACATGTCTAAGGGAAATATATGAGTTCCTGGTTTTAGGTATGGTAACATTTTGAATCCATTGATCTTAATAACGAAGACTAGAAAGCTATAACATTGACAAATTTTGGTTTGTTGTTTGTGAACATCTTTAATTGACTAGTGTTCTTATAGCCTAATGATATTCACTTTCTTATAAAGAGTAGGATTTAGATTTAACACTGGCCTTTGGATTTAGATTCAACCCTGGCCTTTTACGGGCTGTGAGGATTTATGAGATGAGAGAACTAGGGGTATTTCTATTCTTTTATAAATAATGGGGAAAAAAAAGAGAGAACATCGCTAGGGATGAATGTTCCTAAATATTTCAAACTTGATGTTATGTATAATTTATGGATTCTTGCCGAGAAAAAACAATAAAGCTATGTAGAAACTTGAAGAAGAGATCAACTCAATGATATTAAAGGTGGTAAAACAACGCACTGAAGCATCATATGAGGAGGATCTTTTACAAATGATTCTTGAGGGCGCCAAAAGTAATAATGGCTATTATGGCCCATCAACAGATAGTTCTTGCGACAAATTCATTGTGGATAATTGCAAAAGCATATACTTTGCTGGCTATGAGACCACTGCCATCACAGCCTCATGGAACTTGATGTTGCTCGCTGCACATCCTGAATGGCAAGTTCGTGCTCGTGCTGAGGTGCTCGAAATAGTTGGGGATAGTCTACCAGATGCCAACATGCTCCGAAACATGAAAACGGTATGTATTTTTCTTTAAAATTTATAATTCTAGTTACTGTATAATAGTACTATTAGTTTTAGCTATTTTTGCACTTGATTTTATCATATTATCTTCCAAGAAAACACTCCCACTACATATGGATGCATGTTAATTCAGAATATCCCAGCAAACAAGAGAGAAAAAGAATGCATGTAGGAGTGTTATATATGGTGCTTCTGTGCATATATATAATATATATTTGGAAGAATGCTTCTGCACATATATTGGTATCATATGCACTTATAAATGCAAGATTTCCTTAGAATTGAAGCCGGTGCCTGGAAAAACGTTCAGGAATGAATTTTCATACCCCATTGACGTATCGTCGGAAAAGTGACTTCAAGTGGCTAGTAACATGATTGAATATTCTACCTATAATTATGCCTTTCAGGTTGAAAACATTTTTTTTTTCATTTAATTTCACCTAGTAACATGATTGAATATTACAAGGAGAGATTAACATCAATGCTTCACAAATTCTGAAACTACGTACTCAACATTGAGAAATTAATACATGAGAGCTGATACACCCATACATTGACATAGGTTCACTAACCTTGTATTTGATGGCAGTTGACAATTGTTATCCAAGAGACATTGCGTCTTTACCCACCTGTGCCTTTTGTGGTCAGAGAGGCCCTGGAAGACATAACATTCCAAGACATTATGATCTCAAAAGACATAAACATGCATATTCCAATCCCAATATTGCAACAGCACTATGATTTGTGGGGACCTGATGCACACAAATTCAATCCGGAATGATTTGCTCATGGGATTGTTGGGGCTTGCAAGACTCCCCAAGCTTATATGCCATTTGGAGTAGGGTCTCATGTCTATGCTGGCCAACACTTTGCCATGACAGAACTGAAGGTGATTTTGTCTTTCATTCAATCCAAGTTTTGCTTCTCACTATCCCTAGCATACCAACACTCCCCTGCATTTAGGTTGATTATTGTTCCTAAACATGGAGTTACTCTCCATGTGAGGACAGCTTGACATTTCCTAGCTTTGAAAGGCTTTGGTGGCAATAAGAAGATAAAAAGATGAGAGAGATGTAGACTATATGTATTATCTTTATGTAAGGGCACATTTGATGCATGCATCTCGTGTGATTACTCTGTAGCAATTGGAGAAGTTGTTATAGTTTCTTTGGTTACATTGTTTTTTATTGATTGTAAATATTTGAAGCAATAATGAACAGTAATTGGGATGCTTGAATCTTAGAAATAGGAGTCATGGTCTAATCTTGTAATACTAAGCAATTTCTAGCAACTCTCTCTTCTAAAGCCACCTTTTCTATTGGGATAAAAGTTTTGTATGCACTCAGCACATGAGATACCTTCTCTTCTACTAGGTTTTGAGTAGATGATGATGTCTGTCCACAATGCAAGATAGAGCTAGAGACCCTAGAGCATCTCATTTTCAAATGCCCATTTGCCATTATTGGACCAGCTCTCATGTTAGAGGATTGGCAAACAGGGATGAAGCACACGCTATTTTGCTGGTGGCAAAAGAAACATCCATGTTACTTCAAAGGCTAGATTTTTGCTATACTCTTCTTGTTTTTTCTGGGTTTCAGGTTTTGTCCCTTGGCAAGATAATTTTTTTGGCGCATACTGTGATTTCTTGGGCTACGTTGTGTCCCACTCCCATCTCTGCTATATCCAAATGAGTCTTTTGCCCAAGTACGAAATGGTTTGGGCCCCTAAGCATTTTGGGATTTGGATGGTTCAATAGTTGGCATTATGCAATTACCATTTTAGTGTGAAAGTCAAGGTTTAAGGTAAAAAATTTTAGTGTGAAAAGTAAAGGTTTAAGGTTAAAAAAAAAAGTAAAAGGATAAAAATATAAAATATAATAAATTTTTTGATTCAAAGTGAACTTTCAAGTTTTAATCTCAAAACTTAAAATTGGTATTACATTACTATTAACTATTGCACCGAATGACATTCAGTAATATTCTCATTTTTACAGAGAACAAAAATGAAAAAAAAAAAATTGTAGGGAGAGACCCGTTTTTGACTTTTGAGTTTTGGCTAAGAAATAGTTCTGTAGTTATGAAAATGGTGTTGCTGCCAACATATCAATAATTTGCTACACTATTTTTCATAGTCTTATAAATTAATTGGTAATTTTTTTATAGTATTTTTAATTTGTTAGAATTCAAAAATTATCTCATTGTAATTATCAATCTATTATTATTAAAAGAAATAGAATTTATTTAGTTGAGAATATAAAAAAGTGAAAGGATAAAAAAATGTTGAGAAGATACATAAAAACTAAAAGTGAGAGAATAGAAAATATTTTAGTTTTTCATGATACCTATTTGGTACATGAGATGTAAAATAATTATAATTTTTTTTTTTTTGGTTACAAAGAAAAAAAAGTCAATTTAAAAAAAAAAAAAAAAAAAAAAAAAAACCTGGCAGCCGAATGTAAACGTCACGTCGTTTTACGTACTCTAAAACCAAAACCCAGAAGACCAGAACAGAAGCTCTTTCAGAAAAAAAAAAAAAAAAATGAGCAGTGCCCCCCAAAGCACCAAAACAAATTCGCCTGGATACCCAACGTCTACAACAAACAGACGATTTCTCTTTCTGTTGAAATCATTTTACTAAGGAAAACTAATTCATATTTATGACAGGAAGTTGGCGGAAAGTTTAGGCCGTATTCCGAGATTACGGGTGTGTATCTACGTTGTAAAGAGCAGATCGAATGGAAGCACCATTACGGGTGCGTTTGTAAATTGGTATATATGTGTTGCTAAATTACAAATTGCACTCTCTGATTTTGCCCAAGATTCAAGTGTCTTATAACTTTTGAGTTTTGATTTATTCATTTCTGTTCTAACTTCTAGTAAAAGATTACGGGTGCGTTTGTAAAAAAACTATGAGAAGTTGTGGGTGCAAAACAGAGTTTTGAATAGAGGGCAAAGAGATTTTTTTTTTTTTTTTTTTTTTTTTGCTACTGGGTTTTGGTTAATCTAGAATTTAGGCATTGGGTTGATGTGGATGTAGGTTGTGCTAAGGAGCAGAGTGTAAGCGCAAAATGCCGTTGCTGTGTGGGTCGTATAGTGGGAAGGTTTTGTTTGATAAATTTATTGCTTTGATATGTATTTATATATTCATTATTTATTTTGCGGGTGTATGAAATTTTGTTTATATGGTGTTTATTCTTGTAGAGATTCTTTAGAAGTAAAGGCCAAGCAAAACTTGCTTGACGAGGTGGTTATTTTATTTTATTTTTTTCCTCTCCACTATGTCAAATAATTTGTATGAATAGTGCAGATAAGGCTTGGTTTTGCGGGTTATAAGTTAATGGATTAGGTGATTTTGTTGTAGGCCATTAAGAATGTTTGAGAAAGAGACTGGAGGACTCTGCTACGTGCAGTAAGCTCTCTAAAGCAATGCTTTTCAGCTATTTGATATTTTTTTATATAAGGCTCTGGCTCAAATGCACTTTTGATCCGTTCAGTTCTTTCATTCTTTCATACTTGTGTAGTATATATAGGTAATGAAATAAATTCATCTCAAAGTAAACAGTTAAAAATCAACATTCTTTATGATATGGATCTACTTTTTGTTATTCATGAAATCCTTTTATCATCAATGTTATACTGAGAAATAGGTAATCATGTTGTAGCTTCTAAATTTTGATCATACATAGTGACATATTCCAAGAGACTGTAATTGCTGCGATACTCAGCTTAAACAGGACAATGTCTCTTTCGTTATAAGATTTCTAGATTATTATTGGCAGTTGTGTTAATTATGTGTTGGTCCTACTTGGACCCCTTCCATAAAAAGAAGAGTGGAAAAGAAACATTTTTTTTTGTTTAGTGTTAGGAAAATTAACTTTAGAATTTTCAAACCCTTTTTGTTAACTGACACTTAGTTGAGCTAATTGATGTAGGCATTCAGAAAGTACTTAATCATGCAATATGTAGAGTAGGAAAATAATCAGCTTTCTAGACTACTGGGAAATTGGAGCCTCCTTTGATCAGATTAGTTCATTTTATACTAATAGTGAGACTAAGATGACTGTACTCCTTTCTTGTCTGTTTTATTGGACGAGATAAAAAACAAGTTGTAATTTGCAATCCTTTGCCTGGTAGGCCAAATTTGCTTACAGGTTCAGGATGACACATGACACATCATCTGTTTACTTTGAATGTTATTTTGTATTATCAATTCCATAATGATATGGTTTTTGCATTTATATAATATATATCATCTCTCTTTGCATTTTATTCTGTGTTTACATGTATCTCTAATTGTGTCACCTTTCCCAGTTTTTGTTCCATTTACACATACTTCTAGTTCTTACCAACTTGAGCTTGTTTTTACGTGCATAGTTTTGGATTAGATCCTATCCTGTGCCGTGGTACTTTACTTATTGCAAGGTTAAACTATGACATTGAGTTCTATCTCAATTCATATTTTCTTTTTACATAAGAATGGATAGATGATGTGACTGTGGGTTCAAAACCTACTTGTTACTTCCAATGAGCTATAGCCTATAACTCAATTAGCACTTCCTCTTCAGATAATAATGGAATGAAGGGTAAGGTTGTGGGTTTAAAACTCACCAAGTGCATGTGAAACTCACCAATCACCAAAATAAAAAATAAATAAAAGTACTCTACTGGCTATTTTTGTGACATATGAAAAGAAAAAGAAAAAAGAAAAAGAGAAACTATGCCAATAAGAGTTCTCTATACTTGTTCCCATTACAATTATGCTTTTGTACCACACATGTTTTCTTTTTGTACCACATTTTAGCCAATTAAGACCAAAATTTACCCACATCAGTCTATGCAAAATGATGTAACAATACATGTTTGTTACAATAACAATATAACTTTACATTGACATTATTAAATCTTTCTTTATGTATCATGAGAATAAATAAAGAATGTTGATGATGGTTGTTGTGTGAGAAGAAATATATATATAATTAAAAAAAAATTGATATGTGTATAAGCAGATATAAATGCTCCAAGGATGAGATCATTATTATGAACTCCCTCCTCATTTACTATCTTTCTTCCCAACAAAAAAAAAAAAAAAAAAAAAAAAAACACTCCTTCTCCTTTATCTAATGAGAAATTGCATTGGCTATCACTTTGAACTCCATCATAATTACCATATTTATTATTTACTAATCATAACATACTTGTGAAAATAGTTGTGCCCCTAACATTTATTGTTATCCAAAACTCACTTCGAAAAACAACATTAAGGGTTCATTTGGTTAGAGAGGTGAAAAAGTAGGATGATAGAAAATGGAGGAAGGATGGAAAAGTGGGAGAATAGAGAAGATTTTAATTTCTCTCATTTTTGTTTGGTTTGAAGTGGAAAAAGTGATTTCGTATAAATTTACTCATATACCCTTGTTAAAAAATGATGGTCAATTAAAATAAAAAAGTGACAAACCAAAAAAAAAAAAAAAAAAACACCCAATTTATTAAAAATTAAAAATCATGTCACAAAATAAATCATGTCTAGTTAAAAAAAAAAAAAAAAACACAAAACAACTATCACACCCACAGTCCCAAGAAATCAAAAAAAGAAAAAAAGAAAAAAAAAGGGAAGAGGCAACGTGCCCAGGAAAGCACAAAAAAATGAAAAGAAGAAAGAAATAAAGAAAGGGTAGCCCCATTTTCTTCCTTCAGTTTTCTTTCCTTTTTGGGGAGAAAAATTTTTGGTGGGCCTGAGGATAAAACATTCGAGCCCTATCATTTATTTTTCTTTCTCTCCATCTAGCCAATCATACTCCAAAAAAGTTTTCCTTCCCATTTTCTTTTCAAAATTTTCCATCCACCCTATTTCACCTCCAAACAAACACACCTTAAAGAATAAAATAGTTTATTGTTATCCAAAACTCACTTTGAAAAAAACATTAAGGGTATGTTTGGTACATTGAATGTAGATTACATTAGTAATAGTAATCTTTATTACTGAGAATAGAAGACATTGTAATGGAATAATTATTACTATTCATAAGTTTGGTTGTTACATATGGAAAGCTTGTAAAAGATGATGTATAAGGAAACTTTATATTTTTGGGAATATATTAATTTTAAAATCTATTATATGCACTAAGGAATAGCTATTACATCCAATTTAAAGAGGAATAGTTATTCTTCAATTTAAAGAATAGTCATTCCAATGTAATAACTAATCCATGTAATAAAGATGCAACCAAATGACCGAATTGTTATTACACATGAATAACTATTCCATTACATGAGCTATTACAGCATACCAAACGTACCCTAAGGGATAGAATAGTTTGTGCACTTATCAATCACATCACCGTTATCATAACCAAAGACGGGACCATATAACCTACAATTAATTTATATGAGTAATGCTAAAAACACGTAAAATAGCACAATTTTTGCCACTAGTTTGTCAGTATATATCTCGGTTAGCTCAATTAGACTGGACAAATGATTTTGTTGTGCTTTACTCGGCACGTTGCCTCTTCCTTTTTTTTTTTTTGAAAACTTTTGTTGTTAGAATATTTCAATTATAATTAGAGTATTAAACGGTTGTTTTTGTTTTGTTTTGTTTTGTTTTTTTTTTTTTTCTTGTTTTTGTTGCTTTATTATCCTTCTCTAGTGAAAGCATTATTCAGAAAAAAAAAAAAAAAAAAAAAAAAAAAAAAAAAAAAAAAAAAAAAAGTTAGTACTTTTCCTTTAGGTGAACTTGGACATGGATTAGGAATGGGAATTATAGCAGATTTCATTTGAATGATGAATGCACATTTTTACTTACTTGAAACAAGTTGAAAGAAACAATGGCATGTTTTGTCTTAGCAAATACTTAATTTCCTCTGTTTTGTAATCTTTAGCAATTAGTCCAAGACATGCCTAGAATGTAAACAAAAGGACCTCTTAAAGATCATATGATCAAATATGCATATCAACACTAAATCAGAATATTAAAATTTTATTTTTCAACCTTGCTCACCTAATCTATATTGGTGGCAAGACCAATATTCTTATATTCATCTGGAAACATACAGCTATTATGCATAACAGATCCAGAGATGGTGAAGGAAATCAGCCTTTGCACTTCTTTGAGCCTTGGAAAACCTTCTTATCTATCCAAAGATCGTGGGCCGCTTTTGGGCCAAGGCATTCTGTCATCACATGGCTCAATTTGGGCCCATCAAAGGAAGAATATTGCTCCTGAATTGTACATTGATAGGGTAAAGGTAAATCTCAAAGGTTTACATAAATTTCAAATATAGTACTTGGACAATAGATCTTAATATTGTGCATAAGACTTAAGTGGCGAAAATGTTCAACATGACAATTGAAGAAAGACTTTAACAAGGGCATATAATAATGATCTCTATTAATTACCAAAATTTCCTATAAAGACTAGAATAATGCCTAAACAAATTAAAACCGTCACTTATTATATGCAATGTAATCCTTTACAAAGACATAATCTGAAACCATTCTTTTATTACTTTTTCTTTTGTTTTTAACTAACCTGAAACCATTTTAGTTCTTTTTTTTTTTTTTTTTTTTTTTGGGATAGTCCAGTTTTGACAATATTGATATGCCATTTTACATGAACAAAACTCAGCAACAATCCCAAAGCACAATATGCTCCGATTGTTTGAGTGAAGATTGCGTTATACTATTGTTACTTCAATGCCTCATCATGTTAAGCTTTAGATTAATTAGTCACTACAATACCATTATTTAATAAATCTCTATAGACTAAGTTTTTGATGTTGTAAACTTTTATACTTATGCGTTTCTTTCTGAAGGGCATGGTAAACCTAATGGTGGACTCAACAACCTCAATGCTAAGAAGTTGGGAGAGTAGAATAGAAAATGAGGGAGGGATTGCAGACATTAAAATCAATGAGGATTTGAGAAGCCAATCGGCAGATATAATATCAAGAGCCTATTTTGGAAGCAACTATTCCCAAGGGGAATAAATATTCTTAAAACTCAATACTCTTCAAGGAATCATGTCCAAGGGAAATGTTGGAGTTCTTGGTTTTAGGTATGGTAACATTTTCAATCCATTTATCTTAATAACAAAGACTAGAAAACTATTACTTTGACAAATTTTGGTTTGTTGTTTGTGAACATCTTTAATTGACTAGTGTTGTTATAGCCTAATGATACTTCTCTTTCTTATAAAAGAGTAGGATTTAGATTCAACACTGGCCTTCTATGGGTTAAGGATTTATGAGATAAGAGAACTAGGGGTGTCTCTATCCTTTTATAAATGGGGGGGAAAAAAAAGAACATTGCTAGGGATGATTATTCCTAAATATTTCAAAATTGATGATATGTATATTTTATAGATTCTTGCCGAGCAAAAACAATAGAGCTATGTGGAAAATTAAAGAATAGATCAACTCAATGATATTAAAGGTGGTAAAGCAGCGCACTGAAGCATCATATGAGAAGGATCTTTTACAAATGGTTCTTGAGGGTGCCAAAAGTTATAATGACTATTATGGCCCATCAACAGATAGTTCTCGCGACAAGTTCGTTGTGGATAATTGCAAAAACATACTTTGCTGGCCATGAGACCACTGCCATCACAGCCACATGGAGCTTGATGTTACTAGCTGCACATCTTGAATGGCAAGCTCGTGCTCATGCTGAGGTGCTCGAAATATGTGGGGATAGTCCACCAGATGCCAACATGCTCCAAAACATGAAAACAGTATGCATTTTTGTTTAAAATTTATAATTTTAGTTACTGTATAATAGTGTTATTAGTTTTAGCTGTTTCTCTATTAGATTTTATCAAATTTTTATCCAAGAAAACACTCCCACTATATATGGATGCATGTTAATTCAGAATATCCCAGCAAACAAGAACGAAAATGAATGCATGTAGCAAGCAATGTTATTTATGATGCTTTTGTGCATATAGGTAGCGTTTGGACTGGGCTTTTTGCGCGTCTTCGTTTTGAGTTTCACGTTTCCTTCTTCTTTTTTTTCTTTTTTTGGCACGCGTTTCAGGAGACAAATTTACTGTTACGGCTACTGTATATGCACTGTTTATGTACAGTAACTGTAATATTTGACTTTTCAGCCACTTTTCAGCACATCAGTGGGTCCCGTGCACTAATCACGGGACCCACAAATATCACTTTTCAGCAATTTTTTCATTAAAAATGAGTCATACGGTACTATTCACACATTTAAATAATATTTTACTACAGTGTTTTCAGTTTTTAGTTTTCAGCAAAATAAGTTGTATCCAAACGAACCCTATAGTGTGTATTTGGAAGAATGTTTCTGCACATATGTTGGTGTCATATGTACTTATATTTGCAAAATTTCCTTAGAATTGAAGGTGGTGCTTAGAAAAACGTTCAAAAATGAATTTTCATACCTCATTGAGGTATCATCAGAAAAGTGACTTCTAGTGGTCAGTGATACGATTGAATATTCTTCCTCTAATTATGCCTTTTGAGGTTCAAAACAGTATTTTCTTTTTCCATTTAATTTCACCCATAAAGAACTTAACACATCTGTTACCAAATATTACAAGGAGAGATTAACATCACTGCTACATAAATTCTGAAATCATGTACTCAACATTGAGATATTAATACATGAGAGTTGACATGCCCATACATTGACATAGTTTCACTAACCTTGTATTTGATGGCAGTTGACAATGGTGATCCAAGAGACATTGCAACTTTACCCACCTACGGTTTTTGTGATCAGAGCGGCCCTAGAAGACATTACATTCGAAGACATTATGATCTCAAAAGGTATGAACATTCAGATTCCAATCCCACTATTACAACAACAGTGTGATTTGTGGGGACCTGATGCACACAAATTCAATCTGGAAAGATTTGCTCATGGGATTGTTGGGGCTTGCAAGACTCCACAGGCTTATATGCCATTTGGAGTAGGGCCTCGTGTCTGTGCTGGCCAGCACTTTGCCATGACAGAACTAAAGGTTATTTTAACTCTTATTCTATCCAAGTTTTGCTTCTCACTATCGCCAGGATACCAACACTCCCTTGCATTTAGGTTGGTTATTGTACCTGAACATGGAGTTACTCTCCGTGTAAGGACAGCTTGACATTTCCTAGCTTTGAAAGGCTGCTTTGTACCATCGTTATGTATTACAAAAAGAAATTAAGGACAGGGCACCTTTGGAAAACTTGTAATAGTTCCTTCAGTTTTTTCATTGTTCCTTGCTGATTATAAAGATTTAAAGCAATGATGAAGAGCAATTGTGATGCTAAAATTGCAGAAATAGGAGTCATGGTTGAATCCCGTAATACTAAGCAATTGCTAACGTACATATGAAGATGAAAATTCAAAATCTTGAATCTTACGAACTGTCCTACAACCAGGATAGGCTAGATTTCAAAGAATAGAAAATTTGATTCCGTTTCATACGCACCCCACACTCTTTAAGAAATACTAAAAAAAGCATTGAAAGCCATAGATGTAAATTGCCATTGAAGTAAATGACCCCAGGTCCTCCATTGGATCTAATGTTTGCAATGACCCCTAAAGACTAAAATCAATGCTGGAGTACTTCAAACACTAAAATAACTAGTTTTGATATTTCAATAGATAGTTATAAATAAGGGAGGGGGTTTTAAAACATTGATTCTCCTAGTAAGAGAATCAATGTTTTGATACTCCAAACAAATAGAATTTCAAATTCACCATCTAAAATTGTTCAACAACCTGATTATACTGGATTTCCACATTGCTATGTAGAAACCGGGTCAAATTCTCCACTTACATTCAAAAAAAAAGAATTCAATCTGTCAATACTAGGTTAAGGTATAACTATGTTTGAAGATCTGAATGTAGCAGGTATCGGAGTAGTGGTTCGCAATTCTCATGGAGAAATAAAGGCAGCCTCATCCGAAAATGTTCCCATGCCATCTTCAGTGGTAGTTCTTGAAACTCACGCACCAAGAAGAGCAGTCCACTTTGTTCAGGAGCTAGATTTGCACAATTCGACCTTCAAGGGTAGTTTAGAAATTTTCATCATTGCTATATACGAAACGGTTATTTATCTCAACCATCTTTTGGTCATCTTGTTAAAGACATTCTGTCTTCAGCTAGTTCTCTACATAACTATTCTTTCTCTCGTACATTTAAATAAGGTAATGCGTTGGCTCATTTTTTAGCAAAGTGAGTGAGATTTTCTTTTCTTGTTTTAGTTTGGATGGAGTCCGTTCTTCCTAATATTTATAAGGTTTTTGTATATAGCTATTTAGCTATCCAATAATATGCCTACCATGGTTGCTTCTTAAAAAAAAAGATAAAGGTATTTATTGAATTTAATTCAGCTAATCACATTTTTTTTTATATGAGACAAGAAGCAAAGCATCCTTAATTGACTACTATTTTGAAGATATATTTTCCTCAAAATCTAGTACCAAAATTACCCAAATTAAATATTAAAAAACAACAACTCAACAAGTCCCACCAATATACCATCATTATTGTAAGGTTCTAAAAGTTTAGAACAATTGGCAAATCGTGAACACAAACTTGTTTAGATATAGATCCTAGAGTCTATAGGTATTATTAGACAATGCTCAAAGTGATTCAAGTTAAGATTCAAGAACACGTAAGCTGTAGAAAGAAGAGTTCAAAAACTACCTGGTTTGATCGATCAAAAGACAGGCTCGACTGATCGAGAATCATATCTGTAGAATTTTAAGTTGGCCCAAATAGCAACTCAAGCCCATTAAGGATTAGGGTTTTAGATCTACTTCTTCTAGTATATAAAGGAAACCCTAAGCACGTTTTTAAAAGGATTTTCAGAGAAAGAAGAGTGTGCCTCCTTTGTATCTAGGGTTTTGTACCCAAAAAGCTCTCTCATATCTTCTATCGGTGTTATTCCTTGAAGAATCTCAAGATCCGGTGTAGAAGTTGCTGCATTCTCTAGACATCAAAGGTGTTGATGATCTAAACCTTCAAGGGTGGTCTTGTAGTCACAAATAGGAGAATTTGTGTTTTTTGTTATAAGTGTGGGTGCTTGTGTTGCAAAGGCCAAGAAAAAAAGTAGTTTGTGAACTCGGAGCTGTCTCGTGGTCGTGGTAGTAAGTTTTCTACTCAAGGTAGCAATAGGATGTTAATGGTCTAAGTCTTATTGTACAAACTTCAATTCTTTTATAGTTGTTTTGCTTTTTACCTTGAGAATAGCTAGGTCAAATCCTCCCCAGGTTTTTTACCGTTTTGGTTTTCCTGGGTCATCATATCATTATGTTCTTTATTTTTCCGTTGCTTTACATTATATGAACGTTTTGTTTTAACCTAGATAATAAATCTAAGTATTCACTTGGTTAATTAATTAGGTTAAACAATCTAGTTTATAGGGATCTAAAAACGTACAAGTGGTATCAGAGCAAGTTAACTCTTGTGTTAGATCTTTTGATCTAAGAGTTGATCTTTGATTCCTGTTATCATGGATAATTTTAAGTGTCTTATTATTTTTTATTGTGATGATTTGAATAAAAAAGACATTGGTGTTTTTGTTAATCTTATTGATGTTTGTGAAACTCTTCGTAAAGAATTATTGAAATCTATGAAAATTGCTAAGAAATTCAAGGAAGAGTTAAAATTGGCTAATCTTGAAAAAGAGGAATTAATTGTTAGCTTAGATGAATCTAATAAAAAGAATGAATTTTTGAAAAATTAAATTTTCTCTCAAGATGAGAAGATGAAAAGCTTGGAACAAGAGTTAGTTGAATCTAAGGCTAAAATTGAGAATTTGACTAGTACCAAGCTTGCTGTTGATAATAGAAGTGTTTCTGTTTCTCTTAAGCCTAAAACTGAGAAAGTTTATATCCCTTCTTTCAAGAGAAATAATAAAGAAAAGGCTTATTTTTCTAAGTTAGACAAAGGTAAAAGTTCTGATGTAGACGCTGAAATTTCTAAACCTATGTCTAAACCTACTACTAGTGTGCAAAAGAAATTTGTTTTTGTGCTTACCTGTCACTTTTGTGGTGTTTTTGATCATATTAGACCAAATTGTTCTTTATTGAGGCAAAAACCAAAATCTGAGACTAGATTTGTTGTTAGGAATACTGATGTTCTTAAATTTTTTCCTGTTTGTCACTTTTGTGGTGTCTTCGGTCACATTCGTCGTAATTATCATAAATTGAAATTTAAAAATTCTGTATTTCAATCTAGGATATGTGATGATATTTCTCCTGGCATAAGTCCATACAAATTGTTTCATATTCTTTTGAAACGTTTAAGTTTGTTGGTTTGTGAAGGGAATTTGCTGGATTTTAGTCTTTCTTAAAAGATTTGTGTAATCTCTCAAATACACTCTGCTTCACATGGATTTTCACCTACAAAGCCAAAAACTCGTGCTATATGGGTGAGAAAAGATTCTCTAAGGTGAGTATTGTTGACTTGTCCCTGATTTAATTCTTTCAATTATTTGTGGACATGTTTACTTTTAGTTTTTGGTTGTTTTATTTTCTTAGGTTGTTCTGATTATTCAAAAATCCAAAAACATTGAAAAATTTCAAAAAGACAAAAATATTTTATTTTGTGTATAGTTTTATTTTTCTTGAGGATTACATGAATTATAATATCTCTCTCTTGATTTAGAACATACTTGGCATTGCGGAGAAACTTAAATAGTATGTGTTATATAGTGCTAAGTTATTTTTGATTTTTTGTGAGTATGTACTAGTTTGTACATATACTCAAGGGTTAATTCAGAAATTGATATTTCTTGTTTGTGTACCCTCTATAGCTTAGTTAAGCTCTATCATGCATTGCATTTGCATTTTTAATCATTTACCATAAATTGTACTTTTAGTTTTGGTCATAAAATTTTTTTTGAAACCAAAAAGAGTTTTATTTCTTTTGTATTACACATCATGAATATGTAATTGAGGTTGGCAATATTATCTTTACATAACATGCCTGTGTACTTTGTTTAACTTGGATGGGCTTATTTTACTGCACTTTGCTAGTTTTAGCTATGTAGTGCATGTTGTGTGGGAGTTGTTTATAGTTTTTGATCACTTGATCTTGATCTTGAAGTCACATGTTTTTTATTGTTTTGGACTTAAACTTAATGAGAAAGGCATAAATAACCATCTCACCATTGTTTACTAGCCAATCATGAACACCTTAGTGCATATCATAAGATTTTGTGCTCGAGAAAGTGTAGCATATGCGTAAAAAGAACATAAGGTGTAGCCTCGGATTAATGTTAAAATTGGTGTGTACATTATTGGGCTATAATTAATTCACAATGAATTAAAAATTTGTGTGTACATTATCCTGGTTGTTCTAATAATTTCCAAATCAAATAAAATTGGTGTGTACATCATGAGGCAAAACAAGAAACTTACATGATTGTAAGCTTGTTTTCTAGGAGATGTGAGAGTTATACGATGTAACTCTTCAGGTGATAGTCTCTTTCAACCTTATGTGATGAATTTTGTAGAAAATGTGATTGATTACTATCTACTTATTACCTCACATGTATCTCTTTCTATTACTAGTTGCACACACTAGACAAGTAATTCTTTGCTAAACTTAGTACATGAAATTGTGTGTGAATTTGGTTTGTCCATCCAAGATTATGTTTTCTATGGTGTTTGATGCAAAATATGTTTAAGGGTTGGCAAAAATTGTGTTTTTGATGATTAAAAATCTTTGTTTCTGAAAACATTTTTGTTTTGAAAGATCTGGGTTGAATTCAAGTGTTTTTAAAAAACTTTTAAACTTATACTCATGCATTTCATTCATGAAATAAGTTGGTTTGAGTATTTTTTGTATAAAACTTCTTATGTTTTTCAAAAATTTCATTTTTCCAGATTTTCGATCGATCAAGGGTGTTTTTCGACCAATCGAAATTGCGTTAAAATTTTTGGTTTGAATCTGCTTGGCTCGATTGGTATTCGATTGATTCTAGACCGATCGAAACTAAAAAATTTTCAATTTCTAAGTTTTTGACCAAATTTTTTTTCTTGCATCATTTGTGTTTAGGATTCACATGCATTGCATTGTTTTCTATATCCATCTTGCAATTTTGCATAGTGTCAAGTTTGCATTTATTGAAAGAGAAAATATTTTTCTTCATGTGTATTCTCAACTTAGTTTTTAAGTTAGGTTTGTGTGTTTTTATTTATCCCCACCACCTAAATTTTCCCCAAATCTATTTTTCCAAAACATGTTTTGTTTTTCCTATTTTTATAGGGGTAGAAGCTTGTTTTTAATCTTTGCTCTTCAGAGTGGGAGTTGTCTCTATTTTCTGTAGAGTTGAAGTGTTTAATGTTCCCTTAATTCTCTATTTTCTCTTGGCTTTTGTTGCATATGTTTTCTATTTACTCTTTATTTGAGTTGTCTTTATCAATACATGACAAAAAGGGGAGATATAAATAGGTGAATATGTGGGAATGAGTATGTGGGAATCCTGTTTGTTTTGTTTAGGAGGAGTTGAAATTGTTTTTGAAAAGGGGAGAAAATAAAATTTTTGATGTATCTAACTTAGGGGGAGAATTAGTTTGCTTATTTGTTATTTTCTTTAGTTTCATATTATTGTTTATATGTCTTTCTTTCCATACATGCGGTGATGTGTTCTTTTGAGTGTTTCAGGAAAGACAGGTACATTCTGATCAAGGCCTTCTACCACTTCTTGCAACTTCTAGGTTAGGAGTCTTAGATTGGGATTTGTGATGTAATTGGCATTTTAAAAGGATTTTCAGAGAGAGAAGAGTGTGCCTCCTTTGTATCTAGGGTTTTGTACCCAAAAGCTCTCTCATATCTTCTACCGATGTTATTCCTTGAAGAATCTCAAGATCCGGTGCTGTAGAAGTTGCTGTCTTCTCTAGTCATCAAGGGTGCTGATGATCTAAACCTTCAAGGGTGGTCTTGGAGTCATAAATAGGAGTGTTTGTGTTTTTTTGTTATAAGTGTGGGTGCTTGTGTTGTGAAGGCCAAGGAAAGAAGTAGTCTGTAGACTTGGAGCTGTCACGTGGTCGTGGTAATAAGTTTTTTCGAGGTAGCAATAGGATGTTAGTGTCTAAGTCTTATTGTACAAACTTCAATTCTTTCATAGTTGTTTTTCTTTTTACCTTAAGGATAGCAAGGTTAAATCTTCCCAGGTTTTTTACCGATTTGGTTTTCCTAGGTCATCATTTCATCGTGTTCTTTATTTTTTTGCTGCTTTACATGATATGAATGTTTTGTTTTAACCTAGATTTGAATAATAAACCTAAGTATTCACTTGGTTAATTAATTAGGTTAAACAATCTAGTTTATAGGGATCTAAAAACGTACAAACATGTTCCTTATTATAATGCCTTAAATCAAGGTACCGAAATTTTTGAAGAAGTGGCGGCTAAAACTAGGGGTGTCAATTTGGGTTAGCGTGTCAGATTTGTGTCGGCTAAATGCCTTAACCTGAACTCAACCTATTTAATAATCGTGTCATGGTTCTTTAACCTAACCCGACTTGTTAATAAAATGCGTTGACATGACCCGACCCACTTGACACGCTTAATAAATAGGTTGTGTTGAGTTGACATGAATGTGACACAACCCATTTCAACCTACTTAATATTAAATATAACATCCATATAGAAATATGTTCTTTACATCATGAAAGTAATGTATATACTTCAAGTCTTGTATACGCTTCAAGTCTTCAACCTACATTCAAAATAACATAGTTCAACAAAAATATAATATCCATCTAGAAAATAGGGAAAATTACAGTAAACCCACCTGTAGTTAGGCCCGTTTTCACTTTGCCTACTCGTGGTTCAAAACTTAACACTTTGCCCATCTAGGGTCTGCTCTGTTAGAACTCTTTTGCCCACCTCTATTAAAATTGAGGGTAAATATGTATTTTTACTTTTTTTTATGTCTCTTTCTTCCCAGAATAAAATAATACAAAAAAATGAGAAAAATAAGATCTAAAAACAAATTTGCAAAAATTGTAAAGTTCTAGTTGAAGAACACACTATCTCTTGGTATAGACATTCTTGAGCCAATCAATCCAAATAAAATTTCATATTCACATAAATCCAAAAAAGTTCTACTCTTATATACATATAGTAACCTTAAATTTATTAAATCCTACTCTTATATAAATACAATAACCTTAAATTAAAAAATCCTACACTTTCAGAAACTCGCACACAAACAACCATCTCCACCACTGACCTCAGATCCATGGCTGATCCACCTGATCTCAATTTCCACCTTTGACTCTCTTCAATCTCATCCAAGGAACCCATGGCCAAAGTTTCACTTGGTTTGTTGTCTACTCTATCTTTCTTCGTCCCCCACACACACACCCAAATAGTAGCCACCGCAATGACTTCGTTTTGCTTCATGGGTCTTTTTTTTGGGTGGGTTTTTAGGTTATGGGTTGATCTGATTTTGTTGTGGTAGAGGTGGTTGATTTGATTTTGGCAATGGTTGTGTGTTGTGGTTTGCGATTGGTTATGGGTTTCAAAGGTGGAGTAGCCACTATGATGACATCGCTTTGCTTCATGGGTCTTTTTTTTTTTTTGGGTTGTGTTTTGATCTAATTTTGTTGTGGTAGAGGTGGTTGATTTGATTTTGGCAGTGGTTGTGTGTTGTGGTTTGCGATTGGTTATGGGTTTCAAAGGTGGAGTAGCCACCGCGATGACACCGCTCTATTTCATGGGTCTCTTTTTTTTTTTTTTTGGTGGTTTTTTGGGTTGTGGGTTGATCTAATTTTGTTGTGGTAAAGGTGGTTGATTTGATTTTGGCGGTGGTTGTGTGTTGTGGTTTGCGATTGGTTATGGGTTTCAAAAGTGGTTGCGGTGACTGTTGGTGGACGGGAGGGAGAGAGAGAGAGAGAGAGAGAGAGAGAGAGAGAGAGAGAGACAAATTTGGACATGGCAAACCCAATTTTGGGTCTTTAGAAGCAAACCCTGTTTTGGGTCTTTAGAAGCAAACCCAGTTTTGAGATTGTTCATGCTATTGAGGCTTCCAACTGTTCATTCGTTTCGGTTATTGGAAAAACCTTCATATGTTGGAAGGAGTTTGTTATGGTATGCCTATGATTACATTGCAACTTTTTACCATTTTTACATAATGACATTTTTTGATCTTGTTTTCTTTTGATTTTGTATGAATTTTTTGTTTTGGGAGGAGAGAGACATAAAAGAAAAGCAAAAATACATATTTACCCTCAATTTTAACAAAGGTGGGTAACGGAGTTCTAACAGAGTGGACCCCAGGTGGGTAAAGTGTTAAGTTTTGAACTACGGGTAGGCAAAGTGAAAATGGGCCTAACTACATGTAGGTTTACTATAATTTCCCTTAAAAAATAAGTTATTTACACTCCAAATGAAGTGCATACACTTCAACTCAAATTCAATATAACATATTTCAAAAAAAATATAACATTCACAGAACTCACCAAATGCTAAGTATTAATATTGAAAGAGATGTGGGTTCCAGTTAGCTTAACTAGTAAAGTCTCTGATGGTTGAATAAGAGATCTAGGGTTCAATTCCTGCCTACAAAAAAAATGATTAGTGTCTTGGTTTAATGATAAAGAGCTATCATCAGGAGCGGATGTCATAGGTTAAAATTCTCTCAAAAAAAAAAAATATTGAAAGAGATGGTGCAAATAGTAGACTAATCATGACTAGGGTTTATAAAGTTTTAATTTACAATTATATCACCTGTAAGTTTTTGTAATTACTAACTTTTCTTTTTAATTTTAAAATATAGGTTGGATATAAAAGGTATTTAAAAATTTAAAATAAAATGAATATTTATTTGTTATACGAGTTAAACGGGTTGTGTTATTGCGGGTCATGTGAATTGACCCGTTTATGACACGTTTTTTATTGTGTTGCTTTTGGGTTGACCTGTTTATGATTCAAACCCGTTAAGGCCCAACCCTAATCAGCAAAAACCCATGTTGTGTTCGCGAGTTGGGTCAAACATTAACACCTCTAGCTAAAACTCACAAAACTTTTAATGAAGTTGCAATTTCTCACATGCCTACAACTTTGTCAAGTCTTAAGGCCATGGTTCAAGCCCAGAGTTTTCATGGAAAAGCTTGGGAACTTGTGATTTGGAAGGCCAAAACTTGTATTCAAACAACTCCAATGGTCCTCGAAATTGCAAATGGAGCTTGACATTGATTTGGGCTCTTGAAAAGAGGCCTAGACACCTAATCACTCATTTTGGTCTTTAGTAATAATGGGCCTCTTCATCTCCCCTGTAAAAAGTAAAACTAGAATTTAATACTCCATTCGAGACTAAAACACATGGGACTATGAGTGTTAAAGCCTATTGCCTAAGTTGGAGAAAAGCACTCCCACACTTGGTTTTTCCCTTTCTTTTCCTTTTTGTTTTCTTCTCAAACTTGGTCCTTTGACCTATATAAAGGTATCAAAAGGAACACAAGAACTATAATAAAAAAATACCAAAATCATGCTTATACATGTTTGAAGTGCTTTCTAGGGTAGTAAAAACAATTTTAGCTCAAAAATATTAGCTTATTTGTTTGTTTATCCATTGTTTTTCAACTCTCTGTCTCTCTCTCTCTCTCTCTCTCATACAGGTTTATTTATAAATAAAATAAACTATAAAAATAAGTTCATGTAATCATTCATACTCTTATTAGTAACATTAAGATTAATTTTTTGATTTCCTTCGTATCTTTGCGAATTAATAACATTTGTGTTTGATTTCTTTCTTTACCTTTTAATTGTGGGTCATGGAAAAAGAAGAAGAAGAATAGTACAATTGATTATAAAAATGCGATCACCAGTGTGAACTCCCCTTCTCCTTTACTATCTTCCTTCTAAAAAAAAAACCTTCTCCTTTATCTAATGAGAAATTTTATTGGCTATCTCTTTGAATGCCATCATATTTACCATTTTTATTATGCTCTAATTGCAATATATATTACTTGTGAAAATAGTTGCATTCCTAAACCTATTGTTATCCAAAACTCACTTGGAAAAAAAAAAAGGATAAGAGCACTAGCATCAAGTGTGCTAAATGCTAAATTTTTAGCATTTAGCACACTAAACATCAAAAAACCTCCCACATCAAATATTCTAAATCACTAAATGTTAAAAAAATTTAGCATTGATAAAAAGTACAATTCTAATAATAGAAACAAAAATTGTAAAACTTTTGAATGTTTTTAAATTTTACTACTCTCTCTCTCTCTCTCTCTCTCTCTCTCCCCGTTTGCTTCTCTCTCTTAGACTCTCCCTCTCTCATTCTCACTCTCCACTTCTTTCTAGAGTATGCCAATGATCTCGCCACCTTGCCCATTGTGAATCTTGCTAGATCTCTCTCTCTCTCTCTCTCTCTCTCTCTCTTACGGTGGTTTGTGGCGATTTTTTTTTTTGGGGTTGTTGTGTGGATCTTTTTTTGTGGGTTGATTTTGATGGGTTGCAATGAGTCATCGGTGGTGGTTTGATCTCTCTCTCTCTCTCTCTCTCTCTCTCTCTCTCTCTCTCTCTCTCTTACGGTGGTTTGTGGCGATTTTTTTTTTGGGGGGTTGTTATGTGGATCTTTTTTTGTGGGTTGATTTTGATGGGTTGCAATGAGTCGTCGGTGGTGGTTTGATCTTTGCGGTTTTGGTGGTCTAGTGGAATGAGTTTTGGTTGGATTTAGATGTGCGTTAAGGTAATTTGGTTGGTTCCGATTGGTTTTGGTTAAAAAATTACTTTAATAAGTGATATGCTAAAGTAAGAGATGTAATGAAGGGTTTATTATAAAGTAAAATGTTAAAATAAATAAAGTAACTTTTTGTTAGGTGAAAATAGAATTTATTTATTTATTATTTATATTATTATTATTATTATTATTATTATTATTATTATTATTATTTTGCAACTGACGCTCTAAAGAGTAAGAGACAAAATAGTTTGTGCACTTATTAATCAACATTATCATAACAAAAATGGGACCATATATTCTGCAATTACACTTGTCAAATACTCAAATCCGAAAAAAAAATCCAACATAATTGGTTTTTTGGAAAATGCTAAAGATCAAAAAACCAAAAAAAAAGACAAAAAAAATGTGGCCAACAAAACAGACTATTGACTATTAATACCTGAAAGAAAACACAAAGAATCTAAAGAGTCCTAGTTTTGATCGAAGTCTAGGGAGAAAAGAAGTAGAAGAGGCAGAAACATGGAAGCAAACCCAATTCTAATGGCGAAGATCACTGTATCAGTGGTTATAGGAGGGTTTATAGTGTTGTTAATGCAACTCTATAACCTTTTGTTTTTGAAACCAAAACTTCTTAGAGCAAAACTTCTAAGGCAAGGTATAAGGGGACCTTCTCCTTCTTTCTTCTTGGGGAACATCCCTGAAATGAAGAGAATTCAACTTCATGTTCATTCAACACCAAAAACTACTGCTACAAAGGGGTATGATCACCCTGACACTATTGCTCATGACTGGCCTTCCACTTTGTTCCCACAATTGGAGTAGTGGAGAAATAAATATGGTACTTCACTTGTCATTTCCTTTATTCTTCTTCTTCTTCTTCTCTCTCTTTAACTACCAAAGTAGGTTGAAATATAGTTTAGGGAGTTGATCATGAAAATAAGTAGACAATAGCAGTAGTCACAGGGGTTGTGGCTCAGATTTTAGACAACTTTTGATGTCATAATATTCCAATTGTAATTAGAGTTATAAACTTTTGTAGTCCATAATTATGACAATGACCTTGTATTTGTAATAGACGGTTCTTTTTGTTTTTGCTTCTATATTATATTTCTCTAATAAAAGCATTATTCAGAAAATAAATCTATATAATACTAAAAGCTGAAGTGTAGCATTTAATGTTGCTACGCTCCTGTTAAGCCACATCAGCAGCCATGTCATTTTCATCATCTTTTCTGAATTTGTCTTACAATTTTAAAATCCTGATAAATATATAATAAATTAGAGCCCTATCTCCACCATAAAGCCCACTTTTTCTAAATTTAATTCCACCATAAAGCCTAAACCAAAACCCATTGTCTTCACGCTTTAAACTTTTTTGCTTTTCATTTCCTTTTGTTACACAATTTCAATTTCCTGTCTCTCCACATTTTAGTTCATTCCTCTTCCCCTTCAATGGTTTCACATTCTCCCCACGTTTTAGTTCTTTCCCCTTCCCCACCTTTTGTTCTACGGTTTCACATTAAATTCACGCCAGCCTCACCCCCTTCTAACGGCAGCCTCTTTGTCTTCCTTCCTTCCTTCTTGTCCTCCTCTCTTCGCATTATATAAATATTGACAAAAGCTGCTAAGGAATCTCTAAATCTCAGTTCCTTTTGTGCTCTATTCTTTTGCTTGATTTCCCCCCCCCCCCTCTTTCTTACTACCTCTTTCGTGCTTTAGGGTATTGAATTTTTTATTGCTGGGTTGTTTAATTAGAGCTCTACCTCTTTTAGGTCTATTCATTTTGAGTTTTTAGATTGCTGGGTTTTAAATTCTGTGTGATTCCAATGACTTAGTGTGTCTCTGAGTTCTTAGTGTAGTACTGCGGTGTTTGCTTCCGCTGTTTGTTTAGTGTGACTCTGAATTCCTAGTGTTTGAATTTTCTGCATAATTGTGTTTATTATGGTCTTTGGTTTAGACATGGTTTCTTTCGGCAGTAGTGATGAAACTGTTCTACTTTGGGACTATCGTATGTTCAATCATCAGTGTGTTAATGTGATTAACATTGGTGACAATAAAGTGAGTAATGTTTTGCTCTCAATGATTTGTTCTTATTTTGCTATTGTCACTTTTTCTTTTTCCTTTTGTTCATTTTTTGTTTGCTTATACTACAAGAAAAAAGTCTACTAGAGAAGGCCATATGCCCTCGCAAAAATTCAAATATCGTCGCAAAAGGTTATTAGCGAGAGCATATGGCCCTCGAAGGCTGTTGTATTTGCCCTTGTTGCTAAAAGAGATTTTGTGACCATACCTCCGCAAATAAATAATTTACGAGGGCAATCTACCGTCGCAACTGAACAAATTCGCCCTCATAAATATATTACCAAACAACGAGAAAAGTCAACGACTTATTTTTAGCGAGGGAAAACAGTCATTGTTAACAACTATTTTTGAGGACCTTTATACCCTCACAATTAGTTATTTGCGAATTCCAAATTGACGACATACTTTTTAGTGACGAATAATGGCATCGCTAAAATTTATTTGTGAGGGCTTTTGGCCCCTTGCAACTTATTTTTCGAGAGGAGAAGCAGTCATCGTTAATAACTATTTGTGACGACATTTATACCCTCGCAATAATGGCATCGCTAGAATTTATTTGTGAGGGCTTTTAACCCCTCGCAACTTATTTTTAGCGAGGAAAAGTTAGTCGCCGTTAATAATTATTTGTGAGAACATTTATACCCTCGCAATAATGGCATCGCTAAAATTTATTTGTGAGGGCTTTAAACCCCTTGCAACTTATTTTTAGCAAGGGAAGTAGCCGTTGTTAATAACTATTTGTGAGAATATTTATACCCTCGCAATAATGGCATCGCTAAAATTTATTTGTGAAGAAATTTATACCCTCGCAATAATGGCATTGCTAAACATTATTTGTGAGAACTTTTAACCCCTCGCAACTTACTTTTAGCGAGGGTAAGTTAGCCGTCGTTAATAACTATTTGTGAGAACATTTATACCCTCGCAATAATGGCATTACTAAAATTTATTTGTGAGGGCTTTTAACCTCTCGCAACTTATTTTTAACGAGGAAAGCAATCGTCGTTAATAACTATTTGTGAAAACTATAATGATGTCGCTATTCAATTAATTGCGAGAGACTATCATCACTATATAGTTATTTATGACCAAAAATTTTTATATCGGTAGTAATATTTTAATATAATTTTTAAAATATTTTATTGTTTATTTATTTTTAATTTATTATTATCATGTTTGTTTAATTATCATGTTACAATAATACAATAATTACTAAAAATTGATACAATAGTCCAATAACTACTAAAAATTGATCCATCAAAAGATAAAAACTCAAATAAGTTCAAACTTTAAAATATAAAATATACAAAGAAATCCTGAAATTAAAACTTGTTTTAAACTTAAACTATTCTATGACAAGATTTATATTAGTCTTCCTCTGAGTCACTCTCCAAGTTGTTTTCAACTTCTATGTTATTGTTTGAGTTGTCCTCTTCATCTCTGATAGTACCATCCTAAAAAATGAACAAAAAAACATTAAACATGAGTTAAAATAAAACAATTAAAATGAATTTGTATTTGTATCAATGCCTCAATAAATTAAGTACACATATACCACATCAAATCTAATCATATCATAATATATCATAAACAATAGTAAATTCATTACGGTCTCGGATAAGCTATATGCAAGGAAAGCTGTATTGCAACTTACTTATGGAGGCATAAAGCGACCACAAGAGCAGTTACCAGTTCCAGTATCCCTAAACCGCTAAGGGTAACTTTTTTTTTTTTCTCTTTTTAATTTAACAATAATAATAACTTAATTTGATTACTTAAACCACTATCAAATTAAATATAAATTAAAATAATATAACAATTGTGTAAAAGTAAACCACAAACACATATGATATACAAAATTAAATACAAAACCTATACACAGCTGTCAAAACATTAAATAGTGTCATAGTCCTATTATCATTTATTAAAACTAAATATAAAATAATATAATATTATAATAGATGCAAGCTGTAAACCACAACAAACCAATAGAAAGTTGTAGAAGATCTAAGAGGCAAAAGCATAAGTTTGAGAACATACCGTGGGAGCTGCATCTATGTCAGATTGTTGTAGTATGCCCATTGATTGCAACTTTTGTGCAAACTTCTCCTCAAGCTTCTTCACAACTTTTTCAAGTTTGGAATCTATTTCCTCTCTAAGACGTGCCTCCAAATCTTCTTTTTCTTTTGTAAAATCTTCTCTGCAACGTTTGCTACAACCTTTACCAGATGAAGTTAAGCCGTACACATCCTTAGCCTTAACACCTATTCCCATGCCAAGAACACAACCATGACTTGGTTCACCAACCACTTCATGAAAAATCTGATAATCATTTGTCTCAGTACCTTCAGAAATAGCTTTGGCCTTTATGGCATCCATTTTTTCCTACACAAATAAAAACCACGTGTATAATCAAAAAAAAAAAAAAACTAAAATTGATAACAAAATTAAAATTTTAGTATAAGTTGCATACATATAATGTCTTAGCATGATCAGTTGCCCATTCTTTGCCATCCTTCATTGTGTGAAATTTCTTAAAGCAATCAATGGGGCTAGGTTCAGAGCCCGTCTCAAGATACTACAATATTTAAAAGAAAAAAAAACATTGGTAAAGTTATTAAACTATGTAAATACACAATAAAAAGTAAAACTATTTGATGATAATATAATATACCATTTTATATATGTACTTGGCCATTGGTACAGAACTTGTAGTGGAGAAAATTTTAGACTTATTTCTATTGTCCTTATTTGTCAAACTTGTCTCCTGCATGCAAAATTCATACACTAGAACATTAGTTTCTTTGAAAATATTAACAAAAAATGGTTAGAGAGAGAGTGAGAGAATTTACGACATGTATTCCATTTACACTCACCTCCCAATTTCCCGCCATCCACTTATCCACCATCTCTTTCCAAAAAGGGGTAGGAATGAAGGAAGGACCATTCTTGTAACGATCTTCTTTCTTTTCATACTTCTGAAAAATAGGATTTCTTATGCGAAACATCCAATCAGAATAGCGGTGTTTCATTGATTCTACAAACACTTTCTTGACTTTCTCATCTGGTTGTTTATGCTTAAAGCGTTGAGCTCTATATCGAGCATATAAAGTCTCTAGCTCAGAATTTGGGTATTCTGTAAAAGTTTTCCAAGCTCCATTAAGTTTTTGGTGAAAAAGAATGGTGATCTCTCGAGTGGCTTTTGGTGTAATAATTCTGAAAATTCAAATCAAACATGTTAACAATATCATAACTCTATGATACCATAATTAATTTCAATAAACCAACATAGCAATAAGTCACTCACTTGCCGTCATAAATCTCAACCTCTATTTTACCATCTCCGGCATTGATGCCTTTAGCCTTTCCTCGACCCCTCTTTTTTCCAACATTAGTACCTATTGATAATACAAACAATAATAAAAATTTGATAAAGAACATGTACTTATTGAAAAGAAAAAAAGAAAAGAAAAAGAAGCTCTCCCAATAAGGGAAAGAATTGTATAATAATATTGTGAAATAAGTTAATAACAAAACATATATCACATTTATAATCTGTTCTTGATCTCTCACATATTCAAGCACATGAATATTATTTTAACAGCAAAAGAAATTAACCAAAAAACTGGAATCATGCTTAAAGCTTTGATTCCAACTAACATTTAATTTAAGTGCACGGTTGCATGCCTTGCTACCAGATGGAAGAATTATTAGGCAGCACAAGAATTTCAATGCTATTAAGGATATTTTACCTCATGTTAATAATAAAATTCCCACTCACATTATCTAATTAATGAAAATTATACCATGGAAAAAAGCTAGAAGAATTATTTATCCCTCCAAAAATAACACAATGATTTCATCAATTTCAGTTGGGTATGATACAACAATTCAGTAGATTTAAAATATGGACATCCAGTTGATAGATTTTACCCAGAATTTGAGCTACCCCCATTTTCATAACTTCCCAAAAAAAAAAATTTATAGGTAAATGAGCCATTCAACAAGCGCAAAGCACAACCCAAGTACACAGGAAATACAACTTAAAATTTGCATGTGTCGTGAACAATCTTAGCAAAAGGTGCATAACAAGAGAGACAAAAACTCAATAAGATGGAAACTATCTTTAGAACATCATGTACCAGAGGGAAATGAAATTAAAAAAAAAAAATACTAACATACAGCATTCAACACTAGTTCCATGATTGCAGAAGGGGCAACTGAAGATAGTATCAAGCTTGTCCATTTTATTACTGAACTTCTACTCCCTCCCTTTCATGGGTCCAAAACTCCCTACATACTAATGTTATTGTTCTATGTACATCAATTTTCCACGATTTATTTCATTTCATCCTCTTTGATATATCATTTACCTCGGTCATCTTAATTCTTTGAATAAATCAACAGTTTTTATCATCAATTGGATCACTATTATGAAATTCAAACTTCTAACAAAGAAACATGTAAGATCATCACAATATTCTCAACCAGCCACTTGCAATGATGCTATAGTAATATGATGGATTTGGAACTGTTATGCATGATGCAGATCCTTGGTGGAAGTGCAATAATGAAGGTGCAACCAAATCACAACTTAAATTATGAATATAAGTAAATGCGAAAAAAAAAAGGTGTATAATGTAAATACTACCTATTATAACGGAATTAGAGGCCTGCGGTGCTCTTTCATCAGTTTGAGGCTCAGATGATGGACATAGAATTTGTGAGAGCTCCTACTCATAAACTTCATTATGATCAAAGGAAGGCCTAGTTGACTGAGTTTCTTGTAGTTGAGAGTCTTGAGACTCACTAATGCCTTTATCTTTCCTCTTAACTTTCCTTGCCATGCCAACCTACTATTAGAAAAACTAACATTCGTAAACAACACAATGAAAGTAGAGCGTAAATATGTAAATGCCATCACAAAAAATAAAGAAAACTAGCAGTTATTAGTATTAATGTGAAATTACACATGTTAAATCTCACAATTGCACTACTATATACCTATAAAACTGGAATCCTATAAACTAGGACAGTTATGTGCCTATAAAATAAACCAAATATGCTAACACTATTATATACCTATAAAATTTCATCAAAAAAATTTATATACCTATAAAATAAACCAAACATACTATTCTATCACATCAATCCTTAGGATTGATTATGTAAAGCTAGTTATCCTTGTAACATTAGTTTATCCAAAGTTAAAGTAGGTCTTATTTATATAGATAGTAAAATATTATTTTAGATGTGTACCTTTGATTGATGGATCACCAAAAGCTGTAAAAAATTGAGCAAATCTGCTAATAGAAAACAAAAATATGAAATTAGGAAGAGAGAGAGAGAGAGAGAGATAAATTAGAGGCGCAAAGAATAAAACTGGAGGGGATAAATCAGTACCTGGCACCCTTGTCTTTGGTTTCGTTCTCTAGCCTCTCTGTGATGAACTGGAGAAAAACCAAGAAATAAATAGTAGGATTTGTGTGGGAAATTTTGGCAGAAAGTGGCGGTAAAAAGTGAAAAAATTATGTGAAATATTTTAGGAAACCCATTAAATAAAAATAAAAAATCAAAGTCGCGGCAAGGAGAAAAATAAAAATCAAAGTAGGAAATATTTTAGGAAATATCTGAAAGCTTATTCAAAGATTCTATAACCATACACAAAACCCATTAAAAATAAAATATAAACCATGATGATATGCAACAAAATCAGTAGGCTGGATGCTTCGAATGTCGATGGCAACAAGATAGTCTGATTAAAAACCTGAAGAGATAAACAAATTATCAGGGGTGACCGGAGTGGACCAGCCGAAAACCCTCTGATGGTAAAGTCAGTATTTCTTTTAACTCTGAGAATTCCCAAATACTTGGAAAAAATATTTCGTACCCTTTCGTTTGGCGATTGCCGCTCTTATATAATGCATGCCAGGAGCAGTTATTTATTTGATAACTTCTCCTAAATTGGAGGATGTCGGAAGGTTCGGAAATAACCTCCATAACTGCTGTGGAGGTTATTTTATTAGGTCGTACGTTCCGCAATGGTCATTGGAGGTGGTTTCGTGGCGGTGTCTTTGGTTCCGCATATGTCCTGAGACAAGTGTGCAAACCTCGTCCAGGGACTGTACGCAGTGACCATGCCTGGAGTCAATGCAGGCCATCCATGGATCTCCCAGGACGGACGACTCTGACATGGACGAGCTTCCTGGGCCAAGGCATTTCTCCTCTTCTTTGGACGACCCCTACGGACAAGCTTGGAGTTGGATAATTTTCAGGACACTATCAGTTGCCCCCTGTCCGTGGGTCGTCTGGGAGAATGTAGTATGGTGTTGTTCATTGGACGCTTGTGTTTATATCCACGTTTAAGCTCGCCACGTGTCACGGTCTTAGTAGTGAAGATTCACGTCGACTCATTTTTCAAGGAGTGTGCCACATGTCAGCTCATGGTTGGTTGTGTCATTTCAGGTACTAAAGTCTTCACCTATAAATAGTGGAATCCCTGAGCTACCCCCCTCATTTCTGAAAATTTTCTTCCCTGACATTCCTCGTCTTAGCGCCTCGTCTAGAAGTTTCCTGCGTCCATAGTCATCATTTAGATCCAGGTATTTTCCTCACTCTTGTCTTTAGGTTTCAAGTTTCCAAAAGATGACTGAAATTATCCTTTCCTCGTCTAGTAATAGTGTTGAAAAAGTCATAGACGAGTTTCATGAACCCAGTAGCTTTAGTGGGTCGAGTGACAGTAGCAGTGGTAGCAACAGTAGTAGTGGTGGTGGGAATACCTCAGACGAGTACACGTCTGGGGTCCCTGAGGTTCCTCTGGAGGTTCTCCAAGAAGATTTTAGGATGAGAACTGAGTCTGGGTCGAGGGCAGGCACCAGTGCTCCCTCGTCCACAGCTTAGGACGACGAGGAGATAGTCTATAGTTGTGCTTTAGATATCCCGTCTAGGACAGATAACAAAAGGTTAGAGTCTCTGAAGGCTTGGTATCAAATCCCTGATAATTTAAACCCTAGGTTACCCGTCCGTGGGGAATGGTGTTGCCAACCCCATTTTGGAGTTGGTATTTATGAGGCTTACCTCTTGGGGGGTATGAGGTTGCCTCTCAATGCCTTTGCTAGGGAGTTGCTTACTAGGTTAGGTTTGGCCATCTGCCAATTTAATCCCAATGCATGGAGACTGATTGTCTCCATGCAAGTCTTATGAAGGGAGGTCTTTGGGGGGGATCGTCCTCTTACTGTGGACGAGTTCCTCTACTACTATAAACCCTCTGAGATCAATCAATCCCTTGGCTCCCATCAATTCACAACTAGAGGGGTAGATTACAGATTGATCAAGTCCTTGGTTACCTCAAATAGGAACTGGAAGACGGAGTTTTTCTTCGTCTCTGGTCCCTGGGCTGGGAAACCAAGTGAAGTTGATAGGGATCCATTTGGTCCCTACACAGGAGAATTAGGGAACCTTCATCCTGAAGGTATGTTTGAGGTTGTCCATCCTGAAATGTCTATATATATATATTTGATTTGATTGTTCTCGTCTAACGCTCTTTTTTCCTCTTTTACTGGCGTTAGACGACCTCACCTCAGTAAGTTCTATATTGAACAAGTTTAAAAGGCTCGTCTGTACACTAACAGGACGTTCCATTTTCTGGTGAGCTTGACGTCTAGCAGCTTGGGGTTTGGGTCCTGAGCCATCTGCTGAAGCCATTGCTCACGAGCGTACTGTCCGTAGACGTAAGTGTGTTTTTTTATTATTATTTCTATTTTGTGAATAACTGATTGTATTTTTTATTTTTGCTTATCATCATCGTCCGTTTTTTATAGGAATGGCTACAATGAATCAAAACAAAGGCAAGGAGGTGGTGGACGAGGTAGTTGGGCAAGGGGTTCAATCCCAACCTTGTCCGTCAGTTGGTGACAAAAGAAAAACTTTGTCTAAGGGATTGATTTGGGGAAACTCCCAAGTCAACGCAGAGAGAAAAGGGCCAAGCATGGGCCGTCCAAGCCTAGGGTTATCCAGCCTAGCTCTGTGCCTCCTGTCCAACAGACTCCCGTCCATGTCCATGACATTGACGATGAGCTCTTCGATCCTCCGTCCATGCACATGCCGTCCACAGCCCAAGTGCCTGTCTCACCCCAGCCATCTAGTCAAGTCCCTCTGAACCTTATTGGAGACGAGGACTTAGCTTGGGAGAGGTTTGAGAGGGTTATGACTGATTAGGACGTGGCGGCCTGCTACAACATGTCCTTGAAGGATTTTGAGCACTCTGGTGTTCATGACCTTTTCAAGGTAAGCAAAATTGTTATCTCGTCCTTATTTTTGGTCTCGTCTTACCAATACTTAATTATGCCTTGCCTAAAAATTAAATTTATGTAGACAATGTCCAAGTTCATTGTCGCGTCCAGACAAGCAACGGAACTGGACAAGACGAGGATCCTGCTGGAGAGGAGAATACAGGAGGTCAAAGGCAAGAGCAAGAGGTGGGCTGAAGTGGCGGCTAAGGCCAAGGACGAAGTGAAGGAGCTGCAAAACCATGTAGAAGAGCTGAAGACTGATGTCATAGAGAAGGACACTTGTCTTGATCATCTTCAAAAGAAGAATGACGAGTTGAGTGCACTTCTTGAAAAGGTCAAGGGAGACGCAGTTGCAGAGTTCAAGGCATCCAAGGAGTACACTAATTCCTTGGACGCAAACTATGCAGCTGGGTTTGAGGATTTCAGAATGGACGCTATGGAGAACTTCCCCAACCTTGACTTCAGTTCTATCAAGCTCAACCTCGGTGGTGCTGCTTCAAGCTCCCTTCTTCAGACGAGCTCAGAGGACGTTAACATCGAGAATGACGCCACCACTCAGCAAGCTCAAGACGACCCTAGTGCTGATCCTTGCACTTGCCCCACCCCGTGTTCTATAGAGAACTTGACTGACAGGTGGTTAGTGGACGTTACTGCCTTCCAACTGTTCAGGGTAGGTCTCCCAATGATGGCATTATACGATGACGAACAGTCCACTATAAGAAAATTTACTTCTTTAGTTATCTGTTGTGGATGTGCCTCCACCACTACAAGCAGCGTAACTATCCTTATCGGTTGTACCTTCATTCCTCCAAACCCTACCAAGGGTGAGTTCACTGGACATAGTAAGTCTCGTCCAAGGTTCATTTGCTGGAAGGCGGGGTAATACAGGATATTCGCCGAACTGCCATTGTCAACTAGCACCCTCCTAGTCATATAATCTGCGATAAGCAGGGTAATAACGATAGCGTCGTCATAGGGGTGGTGAAGCCTTGCAACATCCTCTTCTGTGAAGGTAATAGGCTATTCCTCAGCTTCCCTCCTCCTGACTGGTCGTCCTGAGAGTTGAACATTCTGCACTACCTTTAGTTATGTCTTTTGCGACCTAGAAGTTTGTCCTATCGAGCTTCCTCCTATGATCACTCTTATTTCTCCCAACGGGGGTCATGGCGTCTCTTCCATCTTGCCTTTCAACTTTTCATCTTTCTGATCTCGTCCAAGGAAGTTTCTTAGTTTTCCTTGCCTGATGAGGATTTCTATCTGTTGCTTCAAATCGAAACACTTATCCGTGTCATGCCTATGGTCTCTGTGAAAGCGGCAATATTTATTTCTATTGCGTTTGTTGGGGTCCCCCTTCATTTTTTCTGGCCATTTCAGGGACGGATCGTCCTTGATCTGCATGAGCACTTGGTCAAGCGGAACATTCAGAGATGTGTAGTGCTGACCTCTTCCTGAAGATAAAACTGGCCTTCTATTATCTTAATCCCTTTTCTCCCTAGTGCGGGCCTTCTTTGGACGAGGGGCCTACTCCAAGTGACGGGGGTTGTCTCCTTCCCTTCTTTTGGCTCTCTTCCTCTTCTTGGCTATGATCGCATCTTCCGCATTCATGAAATTTTGGGCCGAATGGACGAGCTTAGCCATGGTTTGAGGCTCTTGCTCATAGTGCTTATGGATGAACAAGTCAGAATTGACCCCGTTATGGAAGGCTGCCAGTAGCAGCTTGTCATCCATCTCGTCCACAGTGAGGGCTTCTTTGTTGAAACGAGTAATGAAAGACCGCAAGCTCTCATTTTCCCCTTGCTCAATTGTTAAGAAACTGGACGAGGAACACTTATGCTTCTGTCCTTTAATAAAATTGTTGACAAACAGTTTACTTAACTCTTCAAACGAACTTACAGAATTTGGAGGTATTTTACTGAACCATACTCGTGCCGGTCCTTTAAGTATGGTTGGGAAAGCCCTACACATGATCTCGTCTGGAACTCCCTGGAGATTCATTGTAGTTTTGAAGGTTGCAATGTGATCGCGTGGATCACGCGTCCCATCGTACGAGTCTAAGAAAGGCATTTTGAACTTGGCGGGTAGGGGATGACCGTTGATGGAAGCTGAAAAAGGGGAGTCCGTTCGGTGAACCAAGTCTTCCACGGGATTCATCCTCCTCATATTCTCCCTCATTTCATCCATGGCTTTACGCATTTGGTCCATTTTCCTCTCCAAGTGCAGCACCCTTCGTGAAACGGTACCCCTCAATTGGCCTTCGGGGTTGGCGTTCTCCCTAATCTCTTGACTCTGGGCTTGTCCTTCCTCGAACCTCTCTTGACGCTGCCTCCGTAAATGAATCTCCCTAGTCAACTCCTGGTTTTGACGGGTTAACTCTGCCATGGCAGCTGCCATGGATTGTACATGTTGGATGGCAGGCTGCTGAGTGACTGGCGCTGACTGTCGATCGTGGTTAGGATTGCTAGAGGCATCCCTACTTTCTTGGTGACCTGGGCTGGTAGCCCTTGATCTTGTCCGAACCATACAGCCTTTTGTCGGCGAAAAGTAACTGTTGAGTACAAAATTACGTTTTCCCACAAACGGCGCCAACTGATGATGTGCAACAAAATCAGTAGGCTGGATGTTTCGGATGTCGATGGCAATAAGATAGTCAGATTAAAAACCTGAAGAGATAAACAAATTATCAGAGGTGACCGGAGTGGACCGGTCGAAAACCCTCCGATGGTAAAGTCAGTATTTCTTTTAACTCTGAGAATTCCCAAATACTTGGAAAAAATATTTCGTACCCTTTCGTTTGGCGATTGCCACTCTTATATAATGCATGCCAGGAGCAGTTATTTATTTGATAACTTCTCCTAAATTGGAGGATGTCAGAAGGTTCGGAAATAACATCCATAACTGCTGTGGAGGTTATTTTATTAGGTCGTACGTTCCGCAACGGTCATTGGAGGTGGTTTCGTGGCGGTGTCTTTGGTTCCGCATATGTCCTGAGACGAGTGTGCAAACCTCGTCCAGGGACTGTACGCAGTGACCATGCTTGGAGTCAATGCAGGCCGTCCATGGATCTCCCAGGACGGACGACTCTGACATGGATGAGCTTCCTGGGCCAAGGCATTTCTCCTCTTCTTTGGATGACCCCTACGGACGAGCTTGGAGTTGGATAATTTTCAGGACACTATCAAACCATAAATTAGATATTGAAAAAAAAATACTAAGAGCATCTCCACTACTACTAGACTACAACTCTTAAATAGAAAAGGAATAAACAATCTGAAGACCTCAAAACCAAAAATAGGAGAAATTCTATTTTTTATATCTGTGCAGAAAGTTTGATTCTAGCAAAAGATATATTGTAGTGAACCTAATACAACCTCTTCTCGCATTCTTTTCTATAAAATCAAAAAGGAAGCAAGGTAAAAAACAAATAGATCTAAACTTTCTTTCCAGGACTTGTGCACATTTTCTCAGCAACCCTAACAAAAGGAAATAAATTTAACCCCAAAAGAAAGAAAAAACGTAGCAATCTTTCTCACATTTTGCTCTATTTGAACTAATGGGTTTTGTTTTCTTGACCGTTTGAAACGATCCAGAATATCTTGAAGACACAGCAAATAGGCCAATAACACTGAAAAGCAAAGAAATAATTTTTTTTTAAAAAAATCCCAAATAAGAAAAATAGAGAAGTGAGAATGAGACAGACCTTGCAGGCACGACCCAGTATATGTAATGAGAATCGACAAGGAAGAGCTGCGGCGGAGGCTAGTAATGCCACAGTACCTTCGTTTCGCCATGCGCGACACTATTCGTCTCCATGACCCTACGGCCGACGAGGCTTGGTTTCACAAGCGGACAGACCTCAATGTCAGGCCACCCGAGGCTCCGATCGTCACGCTCATCAACGCTTGTAGCGGTGGTAGACATGGGCCTGAGATTAAGGAGAGGCTGGATCAATTGATTGCCGAAGAACAGGTATAGGAAAAATGCAAAATAGAGTTTGTTTGTTTCTGTGAGGCATTTTGTTGAACAGGTTGTGAACTTTTTTTTGAATTGGGAAATTTTTTGGAAAAAAAAAAGGTAGGATGTTGATTTGAAGGATGTGAAGTCGCATGAGTTTGTACAGTATGGTTTGAAATGTCTGGAGATGTTGGTTGGGATTGGTGACTCTTGTGCCAAAGACACTCGTGAAAGGTTAGGAGTCGTGGTTGTTAAGAGTTTTGAGAGAGTTTGAGAATACCAAGTAGAGAACTGAGACTGAAGAAGCAAAGAGGCGAGGAAGCGTGTAAAAGGGAGGAAGCCATGAGGCCCATGACCACGGACACAGAGCATTCAATCTGACCTCTGAGAGTGAGTCCAAAGTGAAAACTGAAGAGAGTCAAAAGAGTGAAGAGAGTCTGTAATGGAGAGATATTCTGATCTGTAGAGTGTAAATCTCACCATTAGATTAGATTTTAATACTTTTGAACTATAAGTTTATAACCGTTGATTCATTTTGGATTATTGTATTTGTGCCACACGTGACACGGTCCACAATGCCACTGAAATCAGTCTCAATATTCAGCCATATCACTGAGTAGAGTGCTCAATTTTTACTCTTATCAAAACCGTTGATTTGAATTTGAATTTGAGTAACGGCTGATATGGTTATTAGAAATTTGTGTGAGAAAAAGTTAATTTTTGTTTGTGTTTACGCATGGATTGGTTGGCCTGGCATGTCAATCACTCATATCAAATCATAATGGCATGGGAACAATGACAAATTTGTATCCCAGAGTCGGTCATTTATTGCGGCACTGATCCTACAAAAATCTGCCACTTGCTTCGCTGGACTGCAATATTTGAACATGGTTATAAGCTTTTTTCTTTTCTTTTTTTTTTTTCTTTTTTTTTTTTTTTTTTTATGCCCTCTCTTTGACAGTCATTTATTGCAGCACCGATCCTACAAAAATCTGCCACTTCCTTAGCTGGACTGCAATATTTGCACATGGTTTAAGCTTTTTTTTTTTCTTTTCTTTTTTTCCTTTTTTTTATGCTCTCTCTTTCACAGCCATATATTGCAGCACCATTCCTACAAAAATCTGCCACTTCCTTCGTTGGACTGCAATATTTGAACATGGTTATAAGCTTTTTTTTTTCTTTTTCTTTTTCTTTTTTATGCCCTCTCTTTGACAGTCATGAATTTGAAGAAACATGACACAATGTTTTTTTTTTTTTATGAACATGACACAATGTTATGAAGGAATCGTAGTCCATAAGTAATCTACATATTATTTTCTTTCTAACGAGAAAGCTTCATTGAAAATGTAGGACTACACTACACGTAGTGAATGTCCCACCTATGCTAGTGTATGCACTAGTTTACTTTGTATAACTATATTTGACATTTCATAAATGATTTCTATCGTACTGAGCTCAAAAAATTTTTTATAAGAAATTGTGTGTTATAAAAAATTTTTATTTGTTAATTTAAATTTTAGAATATATGTAGCAGCATGTGGTTTGAAGCTTATAAGGTTTAAAGTTTAAACAATTAGTATTATTTTTTTATAATAAGCAAGAATAAATAGGAGTATGTGTATGAAATACATAGGTTAATTAATGAAATAAATTAGATACAATTCATAAATTGAATAGCTCCCCAAAATTAGATAATAAAAAAGATTATATGTTATATGTTAAAAGAACAATATGAAAATGTTCCATAGTGAGCTATATCAAATACTATAAAAGAACAATATAGTTTAGCTATTAAATATTAAAACAAATTATGGGTTTGCTTATATGTAAAAATGGTTTAATTTGAGCTCGATTTGGTTGTTCAATTGAGCTTAAATTTCATCAACACAAATATTTTCCCATGCTATGCAAATAACGGTAAGAATTGGAATCTAAATTGGCGCATGAAGGTTACATGTCGTGTACCCGTACTTTGATCGGTCTGCTCTCACAATCAAACCATCCAATCACACCCTAATTTCACCAATACCCATTCTTTACTGTGCTCTTCCCATCCAATGGTTGGACTTTGAATTTGGTGCCATTTTCAAAACTGTCAAATTCTAGACCCATGCTCCTACAAGGCTAGCCTAAAGGCCCCACCACAAAATGCTCAAAAATTTACTCCTAAGAAAAAAGGCATTGTCCCCTGTTATATAAGTCTCAAAATTTTATAAAATTATATATGTGTGTATGTTTGTATGTATATATGTGTAGGTGTGTGTATATATATAATGGTTGTTTACCTTTTTTTTTATTTTTTTTATTAGTGATACTAAGGATAAAACAAATTTACTATAGGATTACAAATTGACATGTTACCTATCACACAAAAAAAAAAAAAAAAATTAAAAATTCATAATTAGGTTGTTGAAATTTATCAATCATAATCATTTTCATACTATATTGTGAACATTTTTCAATACCATTAATGCATTTTTCCTTTTCGTTTCTATCAAGGCTTCCAAAATGCAAGACCAATAGCAACCTAACCCAATTGAAACCCTAAAACGTTTCAAAAAAAGTTACAAATGCTTCACATGAATTTTCGTCTTAAGCTCCAAATTATGTTGAGCCGCCTCTGCGCCCCTACACCTATCCCCTAAGGAAAAACTTTGACTACCTTGACCAAAAAATCCAATATACATATTTTAAAATTTAAGGTAAGGACATTTTCCCCCTCTTCAATCAAAACCATTTATATCTAAGCACACGTGTAAGGGCGCAGTTTGGGTCATAAGCCCAAGAAGTAATAAGATTAAGGCCCAAATAGCCCAACACAATGAATTTGTAGAGAGTGTGCCAAAAACTAGGCTTTAATAAATTGACCGATACTTACAATGGATTAAAGGTGAGAAGTGAATAAGGAAAAACAAGCTTCATGCAAAAAAATCTTTCCTCGGCAAAATTTGAGGAGAGTAGTTCTTGAATATATTCTCTCTAAACTTAATTGCAATTCCAATTCTTACCATGCTATAGTGTTTTCTCCATCGATTCTCAGATCCTCCCTTTCCTCTGGAGAGTTTCTTATGTTATATAGCCTCTTTCCGTTGATCTTGGCCCTCCATTTGTTGATCACATAGGCCACTACTCGAGTGTTTGTCCCATCAGACGTTTCCCCAAACCTTTCGTAAGTTGCAACTACCTAGACAACACTATTCATAAGTCTTCTCCACATAAATGTAATTAAAGTGTTTAGTGGGGTGCAATAAATATGGTGGTAACTTTCATCCCTTCAGACATGACAAGACTGACCTCCTCTTTGAAGCCTTTCCTCTATAATGCGACCTCCTCTGGTAATATGCCACTGACGTGGTCAAGGCTCCCCTCCTTGGCCTGACCATCCAAAGGTAGGGTCTTCTCCGCATCAACGTGGCATCCTCGGCCTCATTTATGTATCCCACGACATGTACTATTCTAAACTAGCATATAACCCATGCTTACATACGGGAATGTTTAATTGTAGTGGTACTATTAATATTAAGCTTGGATTATTAAACATAAAGAAAGTTAGTTCGACCAAGACTTTTATATTTTGGAGTAATTATGTTCTATAATATAGTGTCAAATAAATAATGAAAAATTTACAGTTGTGAAAGTTTTTTTTTTTTTTTATTAATAAAAATGGGGGCCTTTATGACTATATTTTACCCTCATTTGTGAAAGTTTAATGATCATTTGATTTTGTTATCTCAAAATATTAATAACAATAATAATAATAAGACATTTAAAGATATTAAAATGATTTTTTGTCATAATTTCGAAGGATTAATTATTTAATTAGAAAAAAAAAAACTAGATTAACTCTTGACACACATGAAAATCCAAGAGCTTACCAAAAAAAAAAAAAAACATGAAAATTGAAGAGGGATATTTGTAAAATCACCAATTTTTATGGTTGGTCAAGCCATATGACCATTGTGTACGTGTAAGTGATTGATTGACAACATAATTTTTGTTGCAAGTTCAATAAATTTTGAAAAAAGATTTTAAGAATAATTAAAAATAATAATTAATTATAAAAGTAGGATTTGAAACCAAAAAAAAAAAAAAAAAGGAAGAAAAGAAGAAAAAGATAATAGATGAGAAAGAGAGGCGGTATTTAAAAAAAAAAAAAAAAAAAAAAAAAAAAAAAAAAGCTTATAACCATGAGGCTTATAACCTCAGCGCCACCTGTCCATCAATAACCCTTTCCCTCAATTTTTTTTTTTTCACTTTTCCCTCTAACACTTCCTACTCCCAATTTCCTTTACCTCTAAATTTTTTCACTTTTCCCTAACACTCCCAACTCACGCCAACTGACAACCAAACTGCGCGGCAAGACACCCAAAAAAGAAAAACAAAAGAGAAAAGCAACTAAAGATCTCTCTACCAAATTCTCAACTCCTCACGCCATAGCCTAACTCAGTTTCCTCCTCCTTCTTCATCTTCATCTTCATCTTCATCTTCTATTCTTCCCTCTTACACTTACACACCACCACCACCACCACCACCACCACCTTCGTCTCTCGCTACTGCTTCTCTATCCAAACGACGCCGTTTCCATTTCTCCGCCGGCGGCGGCAGGCCTGTCGTCTCCGCTTTCTCCGGCGTCGGCGATACCAACTCTCTCCCGGTGAGTCTTATGATTTCAGAGAAAGTAGTTATTGGACCTGAGGGAATTTTATTTTTATTTGTTTATTTATTTATTTGTCACAGTTAAAATTGGAAAGGCTTTTGATGGATATAGTTTTATTTTATTTTATTTTTATATTAATATAATATGGTTTTATATTAATATAAGATGTTATAATGGTAGATAAGGCTATTGGTTTTGAGATTCAATCTCTATCTCTCTCTTCTTAGTTATTTGTTTTCTGGTTAATTTTTGTTCTCTAGAATTATTGGTTTTCAACTGGAATTGGTATTTGCTTAAGGGTGCGTTCGGTTGGAGGAGTGGAAAAGTGGGAGGATGGAAAATTGTGGGAGGATGGAAAAGTGGGAGGATGGAAAATATTTAGTTTTCTCTCTTGTGTGTTCGGTTGGGGGAGTGAAAAAGTGGGAGGATGGAAAACTTTTTGTGTTCGGTTGGAGAGAAAAATGAAAGGATGGAAAATGTAATTTATATATGTTGACTATTATACCCTTATTATATAATATCTAAGAAATAGATTTATTTCTAATTATTAAATAATATAAAATTTATCATATCATATATATAAATTTATATTATTTTAATGTAAAAATTAGATCAGATCACGTTGAAAAAAAAAAAACAACATTCAGTAATGTTGAAAAGAAAAAAAAAAAAAAAATAACATTGTTTAGTAAAGTTGAAAAGAAAAGAAAAAAAACAAAAACAAAAACAAAAACATAGTTGTGACGTTGAAAAAAAAAAAAAAACAAGGAAACCAACGTTCCAGGTAACGTTAAAAAGAAAAGAAAAGAAAAATTGTTCAGGCCCAAAAAAAAAAAAAAAAAAAACAAGGAAACCAACATTCCAGTTAAAGAAAAGAAAAAAAAAATAGTTAAAGCCAAAAAAAAAAAAAAAAATGAAACCAACGTTTCAGTAACGTTAAAAAGAAAAGAAAAAAAAATTTGTTCAAGCCAACATTGTTGTTAACGTTGAACAGGAAAAAAAAAATAAATAAAAAAACTTCTCACAGTAATGTTGAAAGAAAAAGAAAAAAAAGGCAAAAAAAAAAAAAGAAGAAAAAAAAAACGTTGAAAAAAATAGGTGAAAAAATGGTATTTTTGTAAAAGTGCTACTATAAAATTTTTCTCTCCAAGTTTTCCTTCCGATTTGGAAGGAAAAAAAAAGTGGGCCCGGAGAGAAAACTTTCTCTCCAATTTTCCATCCTCCCTATTTTCCTTCCCCAAACGAACAGTGGAAAACAGTATTTTCCACCCTATTTTCCATCCTCTATTTTCCATCCTCCCTGTTTTCCTTCCAAACGAACAGACCCTAAAGCATCAATTGTAAATTTTTATTTTTACCATTTTTTATCTCGTTTTTTTCTGTCTCCTTTTCTAATTTTATATATATATATATATATATATATATATTTTTGGGTGCGTGATTGAGCAGTTCTGTGCAACTTTCAAAGTTTTTGAAGAGCTTCATAATTTTGGGGAAGTATTTCATAATTTTAGGGACCCAATCACTCAAAGGTACGGGTCTTTTCCTTTTTTCTTTGTTCATGAATTATTACAAAATTGCTTGAAGTTTGCTATGTATTTTATGTAATGCAATTTGTGTATGCACGTTGAATCTGGGTATGTGTGTTGAATTTGGTTGATATTTGCACATGAAGCTAGCTGCAACAAACCTCGGCTTGCCTGGACTGTGTTATTGTTTATTAATGTATGGTAGTCTCTTCCCCTGTTCTGGTAGTGGCTGAACAGGGTATGTTGGTTTATTAATGTTCATACTTGTAGATGTTGATAAATAGGAGAGCATGTACCAACACCATGATATTGCACTTACGGTTGCCATTAGACTCACTTGGAAACCAACTTATTGGCACACACACACGCATTGGGTAAATGTTAAATCTTTATTGTCTGGGGGAAGGGAGAAGTAGGGCTCGAAGACTGAGCAAATTTGTGCAAGCACATGCTTTATTGGCTCTCACCTTCTCTTGTCATTATTAGGCATGCACTGAGAATTTACAGTCAAGTACCCATTTAAGAATTCATCTTAATTTGGGATCATAGTTTTTTCCTCATTAAGGCCAACTTCAAACTTGTACTGTCTTCCAATCTTCACACTTGTACTTTTTTAAAAAAAGAAATGTAAAAGCATGATGGTAACTATAGTCTATAAGCTTACCAATCAGTTTACAAATATAAAGAGAATCATTCCAAGAACCAAAATAATCCATTGATGCCCCAATAAAAGCACAAAAAGAAGGACAATGTAGTGATGCTAGCAGCTCAAAGTGACAGCGCATAAGAGAAAAGATCTGCAAGAACCTTCAATTGTATGGCCCCTTTATCACAGAGTACCAACCAAAACCAGGTTGGGTTAAGCTATAATCACCCACATGAGTTTATGACCGTTAGAATGTAATACACCAACACCAACAGTCAAATACAAGACAAAAGCTCCAGCTTGCTCAGTTTCCCATATCACTCTTCTCCATTCCCTTACCATAAAAATATATTAGTCTTTATAGTACAAACTACAAAGTATTAAATTAACAGTTTAATACATGATTGTAAAAAACATAAAAGGGCCTCTTAAAACATGAACCAGATACAGACACTTCACACCTCGACTATAGTCTAGAAATCTCCACAGCTCTCAACATCAACTCTCTCTCTCTCTCTCTCTCTCTCTCTCTCTCTCTCTCTCTCTCTCTCTCTCTCTCTCTCAAACCCACTTAGCCAACTTGCTTTCAAGCTCAACCAACGCTCATAAAAGATTGTTAATTTTCTCATAAAATTTCAACCACAATCTTCAATTAATCATGGCTGTTCTAGTGTATCTGGTGCTTTTCTTGGCCCTTACTGGCCATTCAAGTAACCTTCTGGATTTTTTTTTAAGTCTTCCTTTTCTTTCCCCAAACCTTAGATTTAATGGTTTAGAGGGTTATCAGGACATTTATTTTGGGATAGGTTCACATCTTGTTTTTGCCATGGTTTTCTCTTTTGCCTTTTCCTGCTAAAGTGAAATGGGTACATAGATTTTCTCAAGTGAGTGTGGAGTTTAATTTTGTTGTTTTCTTTTACTCCATCTGATAAGGATTTAAAATGAAAAAACTTTTTTCTTTGCATATATGGCCAAGATATTGCTGGAGACAGTGTATAGTGCTTTTTCCCTTTGATTTTCTTTGTTTCTTGTACTTTTTTTTTGTGGGGGGTGTGGGGGGAAGGAGATTTGTGTGAAGGAGATTAGTGTTGCTGTGGGCCTGATATTAATACTACACCTAGTTAAAAAAGAAAAGAAAAGAGGGGAGGTATTGACTAGTGGGGTTGATGTGTGGACAAGATGTGTCACCATGATAGAGCCTAGGCTTGTAATTTGGAATCATCTAGAGGCAATTTCCACTAAGGTATTTTTTTATTATCTCTTTTATTTCTGTTGTTTTCCTCCTATGTGAAAAAAAAAAAAGCTGGGCTGCTGCTGGGGAATTTGATTCCTTTTTGAGTGGTGATATGACTGGTATTGGGGTAGAAGAACCTGATCTCTTCTTTTTAGATTTTTCCTTTTTGTATATCTAGAGAGAGGCAGTCAGGTACCCCTTTAAGGGCTCTCACCTTCTTTTGTCATTATTAGGCATGCATTGAGAATTTACAGTCAAGTACCCCTTTAAGAAATTATCTTAATTTGGGATTATAGTTTTTTCCTCATTAAGGCCAACTTCGAACTTGTACTGTCTTCCAATCTTCACACTTGTACTTTTTTAAAAAAATAAATGTAAAAGGTACCATGGTGTTGCTTCTTACAAGATGGCTGAAGCATGGGCATTGATTTACTTTGCAATTTGCAGGCCTTGATATTGTTTGCAGAAGCTTTGCTGGAGAAGCAGTAAAGAGTGGTTTTTTTTCCAATCTGGTATGAAACTTAGCTCATGTTTGTTTAAAATTGACTTATGAAGATTTACTATCTGCACCATCAATGTTAGTTATGATTAATACAATGCTTTAAATGGTGTAGATAAAATGACGGTTGACAAATCTTGGATGCATCTTTCTACTAGATCGTGCACTGAGTATATTAATGGAGTTGAAAACTTTCTTGAGTATGCATTTAAACATTCAATAGATGGAGATATGAAAATCAACTGTTCGTGTATTGATTGTAGCAACAGGTTTCGTAGGACTCGGGATGAGGTCCAGTATCATCTTTTATTTAGGGGTATAAGGAGAGATTATACTACTTGGTACCTTCATGGGGAAGGTGATAGTGAAGAGGAAGGTGATAGTGAAGTGGAAGGTGATGATGATGATGGTATGCTATATGGTGATATGTTTGATATGATCAAGGATGTTTATCCACAAGTGGTGCGTGACAGGGAATCAAGTGGAAATGAACCACAAGAGCCAAATAGAGATGCAAAGAAATTTTATAGATTGTTGGAAGAGGTTAAACAGCCTTTGTATCCAGATTGTGAAAAGAATTCAAGCTTGTCCTTCATAGTCAAGTTATTGCACATAAAGTGCGTATCATCATGGAGCAACAAGTCCTTTAGTATGTTGATGGAGTTGTTAAAGGATGCATTTCCTATGTGTGAGAGACTACCTAGCTCGAACTATGAGGCAAAAAAGATTGTCAACGATCTAGGCCTCCATTATGAGAAGATAGATGCATGCAAAGATGATTGTGTACTTTATTATAAGGAGTATTCAGAAGCGACTCAATGTCTAGTTTGTAAACTTTCAAGATGGCAGCCAAATAAGGGTGGTAAAGGGAAAAATAAAAAGGTACCATGGAAGGTTTTGCGGTATTTTCCACTTAAATCAAGGCTACAACGATTGTTTATGTCAACAAAGATTGCTGCGGATATGAAATGGCATCATGAAAAACGTGTTAATGATGGAGTGTTACGACATCTAGCAGATTGTGAAGCTTGGAAAAAATTTGACCAAATTCATGAGTCATTCGCAATGGATCCTCGCAATGTTAGGCTTGGACTAGCTACAGATGGGTTTAACCCATTTGGAAATATGAATATTAAATACAGTATTTGGCCTATTATCTTATTTCCATATAATCTTCCCCCTTGGATGTGCACGAAAGAGCCTTAGTCATTGATGTCATTACTTATACCAGACCCAAAGGGTCCTGGGAATGACATTGATGCATTCTTGAGGCCGTTGATTGATGAGTTGAAAGAATTGTGGGAAGATGGGGTGTGTACATATGATGCTTCAACAAAGGAGAAGTTTCAGATGAGAGCAGCAGTGTTGTGGACTATCCATGACTTTCCTGCATATGCTGTTATTTCTAGTTGGAGTACAAAGGAAAATTTGGCATGTCCTTGTTATCATAGTGAGACTACTCATTGCAGGTTACAAAATGGATATAAGATATTTTATATGGGACATCGTCATTTTTTGGCCTTAGACCACAAATGGCGTAACAAAAAGTCACAATTTAATGGTAAAAAAGAAAGGAAGATAGCACCCAAACGATTATCTGGTGATGATGTGTTAAAACAAATTATTCCATTAAAGCCAATAATATTTGGGAAAGGCCAGAAAAAGCAATTTTTAGATGGGCATAGGCAGTTTCATAATTGGAAGAAGCATAGCATTTTTTTTTGAATTGCCATATTGGAGAACACTTTTGTTACGTCACAATTTGGATGTGATGCATGTTGAAAAAAATATATTTGACAGTGTGATTGGGACAATTATGAATATTAAAGATAAAACGAAGGATTCTTTAAGCACTTATCTTGATCTAAAAGAAATGGGCATTCGACATATGCTCCACCCCATAAAGGTTAATGGGAAGATAGAGCTACCCTCAGCTTGCTATACACTGTCAAATGATGAGAAAAAGGCCATATGCTTATGGGTAAAAAATCTTAAATTTTCGGATAGCTACTTTGCAAATTTATCTCGATGTGTGAATATTGAGGAGAGAAAAATTTCTGGTATGAAAACTCATGATTGTCATGTTTTCCTAGAAAGATTACTCCCACTTGCAGTGCATGACTTTTTACCTAAAAAAGTATCTAATGTTTTGACTGAGTTAAGTAACATTTTCAAAGAATTGTGTTCCAAAGTGTTACGAGTGGATGATTTGGATCGTCTTGAAACCCAAATTGCAATAACCCTCTGTAAATTAGAACAAATTTTTCCACCTTCTTTCTTTGATGTATTGGTTCACTTGGCCATTCACCTATCTTAGGAAGCTAAAGTTGCAGGTCCAGTGCAATACAGATGGATGTATCCAGTTGAGAGGTAAAGTTTATAAAATTTCATTATAATCTAAATTACAATTGCACACTAGTATTTTATTTTTGATAAAATTTCATATTATGCCTTCAAATATAGGTATTTGCACAAGCTTAAGAATTATGTCCGTAATAAGGCACACGCAGAAGGGTCTATTGCAGAAAAGTATTTAGCAGATGAATGTCTAACATTTTGTTCTCGCTATTTACATGGAATAGAAACCAAATTTAATCGGGTAGAGCGAAATTATGATGGAGGTACTTCCGCATGTGCAAATACCTCTCAATTGTCCATATTCTCAACACCTGGACGACATTTAGGGAAAGCAATAAGGTGTGAGTTGAATGATGATCTTCACAATGCAGCAACATTTTATGTCCTTCAAAATTGTGTTGATGCTGACCGATTTGTTGAGTAAGATGATCTTCACAAAAATTACTTCTTTGATATTCTCATGATATGATATTAAAACTGATTAGGATATTTAACTGTGTGCAGAGAACATAAGAACATCCTTACAAATGCAGGTGTTCTCGACATTAACAGGGTGCATAGACAAGAATTTATTGCGTGGTTTGAAAAAAGAGTAAGATAGTAATTTATTTTGAAAATGTATGTTTGTTTATATTTTAACTACTACAACTTGAGTTTAACCTTATTTAGGTTTTATTGTAGATCACCAACTTATATAATACAAGGCAAGTTGATGGGCATATGCTTTCAATAGCTCGGGGCCCTGAGAAAAGGGCTATTTTTTATTGAGGTTACAATGTTAATGGGTTTAGATTTCATACAAATCAATGTGATGAAAGTAAAAGAACACAAAATAATGGAGTTATGGTGAGAGGGGAGGATCAAAGTTGCAATGTGCCTTATTATGGACAACTAACAGACATTGTTGAACTTCAATATATTGAAGGGAACAAAGTTGTGTTGTTTAAATGTGATTGGTATGATGTATCTCGTGAAGGAATTGGTTAAAAGAGAGATCGGCACGGAACCACTATTGTTAATACATCACGAAAGTTGAAAACCGTAGAGCCATTTGTATTAGCATGCCAAACAACTCAAGTTTACTATGTTAATGGAATAAAAGATCCCACATGGAATGTTGTGATTGAAACCAAACCACGAAACCTTTATGAAATGCCATCAGATGAAGAAGAGCCATACCAAGAAGAAGAAAATTTACACTGTAATGCAAATGTGTTGCAAGAAGAAAATGAGGATGATGATATAGATTGGAGTAGGAGTGGTGTTGAGAATATGATAATCGAGTGACATGAAAGGCTTACGGCCTCCACTCCATCACCGTATTTGGCTTCATCCAAATTAGTCATCCGTGTGCATAATACTAAGAATGCTTATTGAAAAAGAAATTTAGTTACAGACAAAATACGGGCAGTTATCTTTCTTGCTATCTTTCTTAATTCTCTAAGGTTATTACCCTAAAAGTATAGAATGCTCTCATTGACCCCATTGAGTTCAATATGTGATTATACTATCTATTTTGACTCTGTTTGAGCTTGAAGTTGTTTTTTTTTTTTTTTTTTTGAAAGAGATACTATTGTTGGCTTGATGAATGTGTCCCCTTCATGCTTATACATCTATTTTGTTTCATACATGCACTGTAGACTAGGGAGGCAGGGACAATGGAGTCATAAACACAATTTAAACAGCATATTTGAGCTTGATCAAAATTCTTGGATACATGGAGGTTATCAGCGAGGGCATTGACCTTTAATATATCAATTGCAATCGACTCAAAAAATAGCACTAAAAATTTACCTCCTTACCTGATTTCTTTTTCATTTAAGCCAATGTCTATTTGGAAGTAGAGTCGAATTTGTTTTAAGAATATCAAAATGTCTATAAGTTCATAATAAGAATGACTTAAAGCTTTTAGTGGTGAAACAAGGATTAAATTTTAGTTTATTTTGCTAGACTCTCATATGATCTTGTTACTTACATGTAACGCAATGGTGGATTTAATGGTTTAGAAACATTTTTGCAATAAGTGTGAGTTTTCATAAGTAAAACTTTTTTTTTTTTTTTTTGTAATTAGGGTGTTAATGTTAGCGGTGGTTGATTTTTTGAATTTTAGATTGCAGGGACAGTAAGAAAGCTGGGCATTCTGGTGGTTGCGGATGAAGTTTATCACCATCTCACTTTTGGAACTAATCCATTTGTGCCAATAGGAGTATTTGGATCAATAGTGCTTGTTCTCACATTAGGTTCCATATCAAAGAGATGGCTTGTACCAGTTTTAAAGTTCTTGGATCCAAGTCTAAATTACTACCCCCAATTCTCACCACTTAAATGCCTTGCACTGATTTTAAAACTGAGCTTTTTTTTTTTGTTCATCTTATTTCCCAGTACTATGAGTGATTGGCAAATTGCTATATGTGTTATGGATATGTAAATAACATTTTTACTATAGTCTAGTTCATGCAACTTTCCAAAGAAGTGATCATGTAGTTCTTGTAGTGGTTAATTACATAGATAGAAAATGATGGATAAATTAGAATTATGAAGTTCAAAGTCAAGCTGAGTCCGAAGGTTTCAAAGAATTTGAGCAAACCATCTATAAGTTGGTGGCCTAATTGAAAACTAGAGATGAAAAACAAGATATTATGAATTTTAATAGGCATAATTTTGAATACAAATTTCCTATCACTTTATGTCTCACCAACCATTATATTCTTTGAATTTTAGAATGACTTTTATCTCCAAAGAAAATTAATATTTTCATGATTATTTGCGAAGGCCAATTGTGGCCCCCGCAAATAATTAAGTATTAGTGAGGGTATATTTTTAACTCACACAAAAATTAAACTTTTTGCAAGGACTTTTTATTGTCCCTCGGAAATAATTTGGTGGGAACATTTTCCTCCAAAATTTTTTACATTTTAATGATTATTTGTGAAGGTCAATCTTAGCCCTTGCAAATAATTTAGTATTAGTGATGACATTTTTTTAATTGTCACAAATAATACACTTTTTGCGAGAGATTTTTAATTGTCCCTCGCAAATAATATGGAGGGAAAATTTCTCTCCAAAATATTAGTATTTGTGATAGCTATAACATATAATTGCGACAGCTTTTTTATTGGTCACAAATATTTCACATTTTACGAAGTATTTGCAAGGGCTTTATTTTGCCATCATAAATAAAATTTTTTGAGAGGGCTTTTTGGGTCCGTCAAAAATTCTTGGTTGCTAATAGGCATTCTTTTTGTAGTGTTAGTTCAAGATGTGATCAAGACTTGGCATGTTAGTACTGTTGTGGGTATGGATACCGAAGCAAGTGCTGAATACAATCTTAATGGACCAGCTGCCTAGGCAGTTGTTAATGAATTACTTTTCAACACTGGTGACATTATAATGAGTAATGTTTTGCTCTCAATGTGTTGTGAAGGTGAACATTAACAAAGTAATGATTTGTTCTTATTTTGCTATTGTCACTTTTTTTTTTTTTCCCTTTTTGTTCATTTTCCATTTGCTCAGTTCAAGATGGTACTGTTTTGGGTGTGGATACCGAAACAGGTGTTGAATACAATCTTAATGGACCTGCTACCTAGGAAGTTTTTAACAAATTGCTTTTAGTTGAGGTAGAGGGTAGAGCTAAACTTCTTTGCTAACTGTTTATCGTTGGAATTGGACTTCTATTAATTGGACTTTTGGATTCATAAATGGGTTAGATGTGAATTAGTTAATGTATCCAGTTTGAGAAATTATATAATATGTTGAGATGCAATTCACTATCACCAGCACTGTCAGCATATATGCACATCCTAGCTACTCTTACAGCACATGATTCCTGGTGTTTGAATTTTCTGCAGTAATTTTTCTGCATAATGGTGTTTATCATAGTCTTTGGTTTAGACATGGTTTGATATTAATGGTTTCAATATTAAGAATTTGTGAATTCGTGAAACTTAAGTCACTGCACAAGCGTTTTTATGTTATTAGCATTAGAATATCCCTCATATGCTCTACTTCAACGACTGTCTTCTCAACCTATACATTGGTGCTCTAGAAATCAATCAGTGTATGTATGTGGTTAATGATGGATTTATTATATTAAACTTTATGCCAATGTGAACTGAGAATTCTTTAGCGTTGGAAAAGTACTTTTTTGTTTGTTTTGTTTATTTGATTTCTTTTATTGTTCTTCTTTATGACTAAATTCTGGTATAAAAATTCTTTTTCTCATTGGGCCTTTAACTTTTATCCTTTAAAAGCCAGTTCATATAGAGTTCTTTTATCTCCAAAGAATATGGTGAAAAGGAAAGTACTAAAAGAACAATTACTCCTCCAATCAATTTCTTTTTCATTTTCCTTTTAATTTAATTGTTCTGAGAGGTTTCAAATCTAATGTCTAAGCTGTGGATTACATAGAAATCATTCCTTCCAAAATGAGATATGGAGCGGTTTTTCTTTTGTCTTTAGTAACTAATTTAAGTATTAATATATTTCAACTATTTCAAAATTATTAATAATTTATTTAAATATGCAACTTATGCAGGGTTTATGTTTGGATGGCTCTCTTTCTATTTCTTCTTGCAATATTCAATGCTTGCACTATCATCAATAGATATCTAATTTAAGTTAGTGATATATATTTATATACAATTATTAGTGATATATTTTTAGACTTTTTTATAAAATAAAATTACTACTAATTAATTGTTAAGGATAAGAATTTTTATTCAACTGAAAAACAAACTCATGCTGGTTGTGATACGGTGATATCTTAGAAATTCAATTTACAAAAGAGTCCTATAGTTGAAGGTAAGATAAATGATAGCATTAACCATTAGAAATAGAATCATTTGGGGTCATATTAACTTCTCACCTTGTCTACACTGCTTTAAAGAATAGAAAAGCAAGGTTGTAGGTGTATGGCACAAGTTTGTTAAGATAAAGTCACAGCTATTTATTGAATAGGTTACATGTTCAATCTAAAATTTACTACTCTATTATTCAAAAGACATAGAACTATTCGGTTGCTCCACAATTGTTATTTTACCATTAATAAAATTAACTGACACATGTTAATTTATTTGCTACCCTCATCATTTGCTGATCATTTAGATACATGGAATATGTGATTGCTATCGAAAACTCTATAAAATTGTTTAAGACATTGCTAGGTTGGCAGATCAAAATTATGCAGCACAAATCAATTCAAATCAAGACATCTCAATAATGATACACTTTATGGTGGAGAACATTAAACGTAAGTTACAATTGAAATATATATTAAATACTATAAGATTTAAGCTTTATAGTGCACGGTATATGAAAGACTTCTATTCACACAAAAAAAAAAAAAAACTAAAAATAATTTCTAATAAATTAAACAATCACTCATCCATAAAACTAGCAAAACACTATAAATTACAATCCTATAAAACTTCAAAAATACGAACCAAAAATATCATTAAAATACTCTCTACACAATCACTAAAATGAGCATACAACATGAATTACCATAGAATTATTGCTCAAAATATTTTCCAATGTTGGAAGACAATCGCCAAAATTTTTAGGCAACATCGAAATGAGGTACACAATTTTAAATTCACAACTGATGTCTGTTACTTTCACATGAACTACTTTTTTTCTACTAATCACAATCTACCATGTCCAAAATTGTGCCATAAAATATTGTAATCCTATATTTTCTCTTTTATTAACTTTATCCAATGAAATCGTGCACTGTTCTAGAGTCATTGTTATGTTTTTGAAAAAAAAAAAAAAACTTTGACTTCATGGGTCCAATATTGCAACTAATTCTAAACCGACCAGATGGAAAAGAATTGCTGCAAAACTGTTAGGTTCTAAGAATTAGGAACTAATGTATTAGAACTTCAATTTGTAATGTTGGCAAACCATAATCAAAACAATCTTTAGTCTTGTTTTAGACTTGCTCAAAGTATGTCTTATTATGTAAAGTTGGAATCGAGTTACTGCAGAATTTACTGTGCAAATCTGTCAGGCTCGATCAATCGAGAATTAGACTCGATCGATCGAAAATCGTGCAGATCGTTTTTCTGCAGAATTTTTCAACTCAGCCTAAGCCCGTTTGACGTGTAGGGTTTTATGTTTTGCCCTAAGTATATAAGGGAAAACCCTAGCCACGTTTTTAGTGTTCTGAATGCTGTGTTTGTGAGTCTAATTGTTAGATCTAGAGGTGTTTACCTTCACATATACTTAGGGTTTCCAAACTCTAGATTCATGTCAAGAGATTGGTAATCAGATAGTTGCAGAATCAAAGAGATTCAAGATATACAAGCTGGTGTGCTTGTGTTTTGCTGAGAATTCAAGGAAAGAAGGAGTCTGTGATCTCGGAGCTGTCACGTAGTCGTGGGAGTAAGTTTTCTACAAGCAGGTAGCAATAGGATGTTAGTGGTCTAAGTCTCTATTGTGTAAACTTCGATTCTTTCATAGTGAATTCGGTTTTACTTTGAGGATAGCTAGGTTAAATCCTCCCCAAGTTTTTACCGGTTTGGTTTCCTAGGTTATCATATCGTGTGTTATTTATTTTCCGCACTTTTACATGATATGATTGTTATTGTTCTAACCTAGATCTGTTTAAATTACCTAAGTTAATCACTTGGCTAATTCTCTAGGTTAATCTGTTTGGGTTTAAGGGGTCTAAACAAACTTAACAAGTGGTATCAGAGCGGGTAACTTTTTGTTTTTGATCCTTTGATCTTTGAGCTGATCCTTGACCCCTGTTGTCATGGAACACAGACACTTTCTAGTTGTTCCACCTCATTTTGATGAGAACAATTATGCTTATTGGAAAGTAAGGATGAAAGCATTCCTAAAATCTATTGATGAAAGAGTTTGGAACTCTGTTGAATATGGATGGGAGAAGCCCACTACTCTTATGAGTGAGTGGCAAACTTCTCAAAAGGAGGCAGCTGCTTTCAATAGCAAAGCTATGAATGCGATTTTCAATGCTGTCTCTATGGAGGAATTTAAGAGAATCTCAATGTTGAGGTTGCTCATACTGCTTGGAATATCTTCCAAACTGTGCATGAAGGCACAAAGGCAGTTAAGATTAATAAGTTGCAGCAATTGACAACTAGATTTGAAAGCATTAGAATGAATGATGATGAATCTTTTGATGAGTTCTATGCTAAACTGAATGATATTGTTAATTCTGCATATATTTTGGGTGAAATCTATGATCAACCTAAAATTGTTAAGAAGATTCTTAGATCTTTAACTGAGGAAAGTGACTGCCATCACTGAAAGCAAGGATGTGGACTCCATCCTTGTTGATGAACTTGTAGGATTTCTTCAATCCTATGAGTTGGACCTACCCAAGACTAACAAATCCAAATCAATGGCTCTTAAGTCTGTTGATGATGTTGAGGATAGTAGATTTGATGATGAACTCTCTGCTACAGAGATTGCCTACCTTGCCAAGAACTTTAGAAACTTTCTTAGGAACAATAACAGAAGGGTAAGAGGCAAGAACACTGCTGAACCTAGAAATTTTAGGAGGAATGATCCCACTAAGGTTAATAACACTGAAAAACCTAAAGAGAGAGTTGGTCAACCCTCTAATAATTCTATGGCACAACAATATTATGGATGTCAAGGGTATGGTCATATGAAATCTGAATGTCCTACATACTTAAAGTCTAAGGGTAAGGCTATGGCTGTGACCCTTAGTGATGATGAAGTTTATGACAATGAATCTGCCAGTGATGAGTAAAGGCGTTATTGGTGAATTGGTAAAGGCGTTAAACCTTTATTCCAATCCTGGAGTTGCTCATAATTCTAATGTGAATCATAACTCCAATGCAAGAGTTGCATCTAAAAAGTTTTGGATGCAAAAGACTCGACCTAATTGAGTCTATCTGACATGGTCCTTGTGCTTCATTGTTCTATCTTTTGTGACAATTTTTTTTTAGGATTTGCATTGCATAACATTCATGCATTTCATTCTAGGTTGTTTATTTCCTTTAAAAAAAATAAATAAATTTTTTTTTTGCAAATTGTGTTTCTGCTATATTTTTCTTGAATTTGAAAACAAGGTTGGTCAATCTATTTTTGCATAACATGTTTATGTACCTTGTTTAGCTTGGATGCACTTTTTCTATTGCACTTTACTAGCTAAAGTTTTGTAGTGCATGTTGTGTAGGAAGATATTATAATTGTTGATCACATGATCTTGATCTTGAAGTCATATGCCTTTGATTGTCGGACTTGAACTTTTTGAGACAGGTATAAATAACCATCTCACCACTGTTTATTAGCCAATCATGAACACCGTAGTGCATATCGTAAGATTTTGTGCTCAAGAAAGTGTAGCACAGGCACAAAAAGAACATAAGGTGTAGCCTCTATTTAAATGCTAAAATTGGTGTGTACATTATTGGGCTATAATAATTTCACAATTCAAATAAAATTGGTGTGTACATTATCCCGGCTATGTTATTAAGTTTCTAATCAATTAAATTGGATATTAATTATGAGGCAAATCAAGAATCTTACATGATTGCAAGCTTTTATTCTAGGAGATGTGAGAGTTATATGATGTAACTCTTTAAGAAATAGTCTCTTTCAAATTCATGTAATGAATTTTGTAAAAACTGTGATTGATCACTATGTGCATATCACCTCACATGTTTCTCAAGCTTTGCTAGTTGCACACACTACACAAGTTATTCTCTGCTAAACTGTGTACATGTTATTTTGTGATTATTGGTCCGACCAACCAAGTTTGAAAATTTCTTGAATTTGTTGTAGAACATGTTTGCTGTTTGAGTTCTTGAGGGATATTATAAGAAAATCTTGTTTTGGGGGATCTGGATTAACTACATGTGTTTTAGAAAAACATTTCATCTCATACTCATGCATTTTATTCATAAAATCTAATGCTATGAGGAGTTTTTGCACTAAAAATGCTTCGTTTTTTAAAAATTTATTTTTTCCAGAATTTCGATTGATCGAATATGTTTTTCGACCGATCGAAATTGTTTCAAAAATCTAGAAAAGTTTCTGTATGTTTCGATCGGTACTTGATTGGTTTTGGATCAATCGAAGAATTTTCGACCGAACGAATCTAATTTAAATCGATCGAAAATCGGGCTAAGTGTTTTTAAAAAGGATTTTTTTCACGTGATTCTTCACTTTTCTAAAACTATTCAAATCCTTTTTCACTCTCAACAACCGGTCAAAGCATCCAAGGATTTTCTTGTCGTTTTCCTCCGTTCTTTTTGCATAAATTCTCTCACCCAAAGCCGGTAAGACCTTTTTACCCCTCCTTTTGATTTTATTTTCATGTTTCATGCATTATTTCATGCATTTTTTGGGTATTTTCGGCATTTTGTAGATTTGGATTTTTGGTATTGATTTTGGGTGTTTTTTCTTTCAAATAAATCATGGGTTTTTGTGGGGACACCATATACAAGTATAACAAGTGGTTTAATTTGGTTAATTTGGTGTTTTATGGACAATTTGAAAATCTAGGGCTTGAATTTGCCGAATTTGGGGATTTTGTTCAAATTGATATCAATTGATGAAATTGGCTTGTTAGATTGATTAATTTGATCATTATATTGTGTTTCCTAACTGTTATGATGATCAATTTCTCAATTTGTTGAGTTTTGTGAAATTGAGTTTTTCTAAATTGGGGATTTTTGATATAAATTTCATGCTCAAGCCAATTTTGTTCATTTGAATCATATTTAAACTGTGTCACTACATTAGTTCATGCATCATTTGAATACCTTGTTCATGCATCATATAGATTTTTTTCTATATATTTTTTTTGCTGTGCTAACTTGCAATCTGCCCTTGGTTTCTCTGTTTTTGTCTTTGTCTTTTTCTATCTGTGTCTCTCTATTCTGTCCTTAGCATCATGCCTAGGAAAACCAGAGCACATAGGACTTCTATCCCTTCCCCGTCCTTTAACAGTGATAGGTTCTTGAGTGAGAAGAATCAAGAAACCTATGAGACCCTTAACCTTAGGCGTCATATCTGGGGTGAGCGTAGGGTCATTTTAGATGAGGTAGATGAGGAGGTGAGGCGTAATTTTGAGCGTCGGGGCTGGCTTCCTTTGCTAGATATAGATCATCCGCCTCCGGTTACCCTGATTCGAGAGTTCTACTCGAACCTCTCTATCCACATCTATGATTCCAACACTCTTGTTAAGAGTTGGATACGAGGTGTTGAGTATCGCATTACCCCTTCAGTAGTGTCTGATGCTCTTGGGGTACCGTTGGTTTCTCATCCAGTCTTTCCTTATGATGAGTCTTCGCCCCTTGATGACGTGATGTCTTACATCACTAGGTCTTCTATCCACTGGGGTTCTGATCCTCGAATCACGTCTGTTGAGCTTTCTGAGATCCACTATCTTTTCTTTAGGATTGCTTGTCATTCCTTGTGGCCTATTTCTCATCTCCACACCATCCCTATTGAGCGATGTGTGTTTCTTTATGCTCTTGTTACTGATGCTCCTATCAGTTTTCCCAATTTGTTTCTTCGTTATTTGAACGAAGTACATAGGAGTAGTTCTACGGTTCATGCCTTATTCTTTCCTATCTTTATTCATAGGATTCTCCTTCACTTAAGTCTGGGTGATTTTCCTGCTTCTGAGCCTGTTCACATTATTGCTCCTATAGGTACTACATTTCTGAGGCAACGGGCTGCTCAGCTTCGAGCTAACTCTAAGCGTCAGAGGGTAGAGCCTTTCGGTGTCACTCCACCTCCTTCTTCTTCTATAGATGCTCCTGTGGCTGAGACGTCTACTGATCCTGCTGCTGATGTTCCTCCACCTTCTCCTTCGGATGTTTCAGACATTCGTCAGACTTTGGACACTGTCATGACCGTTCAGGCGGCTCATGGTCAGCTTCTGGTGGACGTACTTGATGAGCTTCGTGCTTTGAGAGCAGATTTGGCAAGTTTTCGTCGTTCTCCTCCGCTGCCTCTTTTTGATGATGAGTGAGTGCCCTTTGGCAATTCTTCACAAAAAAGGGGAGTACATTGTGGAGTTTTGTAAGGGAGATTTTTGTTTTAGGGGGAGTTTTTTTTTATCTTTTTGTGATACTGAGGAGCTTATGGAGCTGTTAGATTGTATCTAGGTGCTTCACTGTGTATTTACATTTTTGGCTCATGATAGGGGAGATATATTTGTGATACATGTTTATGTATATGTTTCTTGTTTCACTATGCTACAGTGCTTATTGATTTATATTTATGATGTTATTCATGATATATGTCTTTATTTTGTGTTATGTGAAATCAAGAAGTTTTTTTTTTTATGTTACTTGTATTTTCCACATATGCATTTATGTGTTTGTTAAGTGTTACAGGAATATACAGGTTGATTCAGTCGTGCTGCTGTCTACTTTTGCAACTAATAGGTATTAGTTAGGTTGAATTTGTTTAGTAGGGCTTTTTGTTTTGTAATGGGCTGTTTATTCTGTAAACTTTGAGCTTTTTGTTATGTCTGTGTTTTGTCACGGATTGTCAAAGGAGGAATTTGTTAGGTTCTAAGAATTAGGAACTAATGTATTAGAACTTCAATTTGTAATGTTAGCAAACCATGATAAAAACAATCTTTAGTCTTGTTTTAGACTTGCTCAAAGTATGTCTTATTATGTAAAGTTGGAATCGAATTACTGTAGAATTCACTGTGCAAATCTGTCAGGCTCGATCGATCGAGAATTAGACTCGATTGATCAAAAATAGTGCAGATCGTTTTTCTGCAGAATTTTCCAACTTAGCCCAAGCCCGTTTGACGTGTAGGGTTTTATGTTTTGCCCTAAGTATATAAGAGAAAACCCTAGCCACGTTTTTAGTGTTCTGAATGCTGTGTTTGTGAATCTAATTGTTAGATCTAGAGGTATTTACCTTCACATACACTTAGGGTTTCCAAACTCTAGATTCATGTCAAGAGATTGGTAATCAAACAGTTGCAGAATCAAAGAGCTTCAAGATATACAAGCTGGTGTGCTTGTGCTTTGCTGAGAATTCAAGGAAAGAAGGAGTTCGTGGTCTCAGAGCTGTCACGTGGTCGTGGTAGTAAGTTTCCTACAAGTAGGTAGCAATAGGATGTTAGTGGTCTAAGTCTCTATTGTGTAAACTTCGATTCTTTCATAGTGAATTCGGTTTTACCTTGAAGATAGTTAGGTTAAATCCTCCCCAGGTTTGTTTGGGTTTAAAGGGTCTAAACAAACTTAACAAAAACTATCGACAAGTCCTTTGACATACAACTTTTGGAACAAACACATTTCGCATCCCAAAAAACCAAGCATGCAAAAAAAATGCAATGGGTCATTGGGATCATGAATGCCCTTACCCTTATGGAAACAAACAAATTACATGTTACATGCAAAATATGCTTAATTGACTTGGAAATGTACAAATTAGCCAACCGAGTATGGTATAAATTTTGTTTCCAAAATAAAAATCTACAATAAAATTTCCTCATTCTATTCTGAATACAAATCTCTAATAATACAAAATCAATTCCATCACCAAAACCTCCAATCACCATGAATCCCACAATATATTGGTCAAACATATATAATGCAACTTGAGTAGCAATACATAGAAAAATATTAATAATTAATAATATATAATAATAACACTATCATAAACAAATTTATCACGCGCAATGCACGGGTTTGCAAATAGTTAATAATAAAAGTTGGTACTTTTCTGCTTCAAATGTTTTTTTTTCCCCACTTTTCCAATAGGTGAACTTGGACATGGATTGGGATTTGGGAATGGGAATTATAGTAGATTTCATTTAAATGATGAATGTACATTTTTACTTGTAACAACTTGAAGAAACAATGGCATGTTTTGTCATTGCAAATACTTTCCTCTATATGTGTGTGTGTGTGTGTGTGTGTGTGTGTGTGTGTGTGTGTGTGTGTGTGTGTGTGTGTGTGTGCGCGCGCGTGCGTGTGTGTTTCTCAAAAAAAAAAAAAGATACTCAGTGTTGTTGAGTCGTCCCACATCGGTAAGGTGTGATATTGAGAATGGATTTATCACTTACTCCGCGACACTAACTGCCACATGTAGTTTTGGTGTTGGCGTGTGAGTGTATTCCCTTATCTCATCCCCCTTCCCCTATATGTGTGTGTGTGTGTGTGTGTGTGTGTGCGTGTGTGTGTTTCTCAAAAAAAAAAAAGATACTCAGTGTTGTTGAGTCGTCCCACATCGGTAAGGTGTGATACTAAGAAAGGGTTTATCACTTGTTCTGCGACACTAACTGCCGCATGCAGTTTTGGTGTTGGCGTGTGAGTGTATTCCCTTATCTCATCCCCCTTCCCCTGTATATATGTGTGTGCGTGTGTGTGTGCGTGTGTGTGTTTCTCAAAAAAAAAAAAAAAAGATACTCAATGTTGTTGAGTCGTCCCATATCGGTAAGGTGTGATATTGAAAAAGGGTTTATCACTTGCTCCGCGATGCTAACTACTGCATGCAATTTTGGTGTTGGCGTGTGAGTGTATTCCCTTATCTCATCCCCCTTCCCCTATATATATGTGTGTGTGTGCATGCGTGTGTGTGTGTGTTTTTCAAAAAAAAAAAAAAACACTAAATCAAAATCAAAATCATAAATTTATCTTTTTCAACCTTGCTCACCTAGCTAGTATGCATTGGTGGCAGGACCAATATTCTTATATTCATCTGGAAACATACAGCTTTTATGCATAACAGATCCAGAGATGGTGAAGGAAATCAGCCTTTGCACTTCTTTTAGCCTTGGAAAACCTTCTTATCTATCCAAAGATCGTGGGCCACTTCTAGGCCAAGGCATTCTGTCGTCAAATGGCCCAATTGGGCCCATCAAAGGAAGATTATTGCTCCTGAATTGTACATTGATAAGGTTAAGGTAAATCTCACTTATTATAGGCAATGTAATCCTCTACAAAGACATAATCTAAAACCATTCTTTTACTACTTTTTATTTTTTTTATTTTTGTTTTTAACTAACTAACCTGAAACCAGTTTTGTCATTTTTTTTTTTGGGATAGTCCAGTTTTGACAATATTGATATGCCATTTTACATGAACAAAACTCAGAAACAATCCCAAAGCACAATATTATTTCAGTTCCTGATTGTTTGAGTGAAGATTGCGTTATACTGTTGTTACTTCAATGCCTCATCATATTAAGCTTTAGATTAATTAGTCACTACTATACCATTATTTAATAAATCTCTGTAGACTAAGGCTAGGTTGTTGTTGTTGTAAACTTTTATACTACTACAAATAATATATGCATTTATTTCTGAAGGGCATGGTAAACATAATGGTGGACTCAACAATCTCAATGCTAAGAAGTTGGGAGAGTAGAATTGAAAATGAGGGAGGGATTGTAGACATTAAAATCAATGAGGATTTGAGAAGCCTATCGGCGGATATAATATCAAGAGTCTGTTTTGGAAGCAATTATTCCCATGGAGAAGAAATATTCTTAAAACTTAAAACTCTTCAAGGAATCATGTCGAAAGGAAATGTTGGAGTTCTTGGTTTTAGGTATGGTAACAATTTGAATCTGTTGATCTTAATAACAAAGACTAGAAAACTATAAAATTGACAAATTTTGGTTTGTTGTTTGTGAACATCTTTAATTGACTAGTGTTCTTATAGCCTAATGATACTTCCCTTTCTTATAAAAGAGTAGGATTTAGATTCAACCCTGGCCTTCTATGGGTAGAGGATTTATGAGATAAGAACTAGGGGTATCTCTATTCTTTTATAAATGGGGGTGGAGGGAAAGAGAATATTGCTAGGGATGATCATTCCTAAATTTTTCAAAATTTATGTTTATGTATTTTTATAGATTCTTGCTGAGCAAAAACAATAGAGCCATGTGGAAACTTGAAGAAGAAATCAACTCAATGATATTAAAGGTGGTAAAACAGCACACTGAAGCATCATATGAGAAGGATCTTTTACAAATGATTCTTGAGGGTGCCAAAAGTAATAATGACTATTATGGCCCATGTGACAAGTTCATTGTGGATAATTGCAAAAACATATACTTTGCTGGCCATGAGACCATTGCCATCATAGCCTCATGGAGCTTGATGTTACTGGCTACACATCTTGAATGGCAAGCTCGTGCTCGTGTTGAGGTGCTCGAAATAGTTGGGGATAGTCTACCGAATGCCAGCATACTCCGAAACATGAAAACGGTATGTATTTTTCTTTAAAATTTATAATTCTAGTTACTGTATGATAGTGCTATTAGTTTTAGCTATTTCTGTATTTGATTTTATCAAATTATCTTCCAAGAAAACACTCCCACTACATATGGATGCATGTTAATTCAGAATATCCCAGCAAATAAGAGAGAAAAAGAATGCATGTAGGAGTGTATTATATGGTGCTTCTATGCATATAGTATATATTTGGAAGAATGCTTCAGCTCATATATTGGTGTCATATGCACTTATAAATGTAAGATTGCCTTAGAAGTGAAGGTGGTGCCTGGAAAAACGTTCAAGAATAAATTTTCATACTGCATTGAGGTATCTTCGAAAAAGTGACTTCTAATGGCTAGTAACATGATTGAATATTCTTCCCATAATATGCCTTTGAGGTTCAAATTTTTTTTTTTCCGTTTAATTTCACACATAACGAACTTGATGCATCAGTTACCAAATATTACAAGGAGAGATTGACACCAATGCCTCACAAATTCTGAAACCGTGTGCTCATTATTGAGAAATTAATACATGACAGTTGACACACCCATTCATTGACTAGGTTCACTAACCTTGTACACTACAACAAAATGTATTTTTAGTGACGAATATTAGTGAGGAAAAATTTTTCGTCACTAAAAATACAGCTTTAGTGACGAAATATGAATTTCGTCACTAATAATGAAAAAAATTATAACATTTAGTGACGAAAAATAAATTTCGTCACTATTGTGATCTGAAAAATGGGCACAAGTGGAGGGAAATTTTGGCGCAAGTTTAATTAATATATAGTGACGAAATATTTCGTCACTAAAAGTTGAAATTTTTAGTGAAGAAATATTTCGTCACTATAGATATTGTTGTGGATAGTATTAGTGACGAAACTCCTTTCGTCACTATAAAAAAGAATTAGTGACGAAAAATATTCATCACTAAAAATAATAATAATTTTACACTTATATATTTTTAGTGATGAAATCACAATTCGTCACTAAAAATATGATTTAGTGACAAAATATGAATTTCGTCTCTAAAAATATTAACAAAGCCCGGTCTTTAGTGACGAAAAATTCGTCACTGAAGACTTAAACTCTCTGAGCCATTTCAATAGCCAAGACCACGTACCAATACCAAGAGCCATTTCAGTCAAAAAAAACCCAAGAGCCATTTTAAACTCTTCTGAGCCATTTCAGTAAAAAAAAAAAAAAAAAACCCCAAACCGTCGCTGATTACAGCCAACGTCGCCGATTCTCTGAGCCTTACCATCGCCGATTCGCCATTCTCTGAGCCTTACTGTCGCCGATTCGCCGATTCTCTGAACCTTTTTCCCAGCGTCGCCGATTTAGCGTCACCGTCGCCGATTCTCTGAACCTTATGTCCCAGTGTCGCCGATGAGTTCCCAGCGTCAACGATGAGGTCCTAGCGTCGCCGATGAGCCAACAAAAAAACCCCAAACCCAACGTAGCCGATTCGCTGATTCTCTAAGCCTTACCATCGTCGATGAGGTCCTAGAGTCGCCGATGAGGTCCCAGCGTCGCCAATTTAGCATCACCGTCGCCGATTAAGCTCTGTTTAAGAGCCAACCCCGCCGATTTAGCAACTCCGTCGCCGTTAAGCTCATTGAGCTCTGGAGTTTCTTGGTCTTTCTCTCTAACTGGTCTCTCTCTTTTGATTTTTCATTTTTGTTTCTGATTTGTTTGATAATGTTACCATGATGATGACACCTTTTTTTTTTTTTTGTTAAATTATATTGTGTTTGGTTGCTGAGAAAGTATGGGAAAAGAAAAAAAAAGTGGGTAATTCAATTTTTATTATTATTATGTGTTTGGTTGATGGAGTAGATTTGAAAGCATTAACAAGAACCAGTGATCCATGACAATTTTTGTTTTTGTTTTTGTTTTGTGTTTTCTGTTTTTGGAGAGGAACTATGATTTTGATTAGAAGTCCCGTGGTGGTTCTGTGATTCTGTCTGTGTTGGTTCTGGTAGTGATTATGAATCTGGTGATTGGAGTGAGTTTGTAGTGTATAGAGTCTATACTCTACAGACTATGGAGTCTTTCTTAGGATATATTCATATGGGTTTGTGTTTGATGTGGATGTGGGTTTGGTGGTTTGTGGTGGTGGTGGTGCTATGATGGTGGTGAAAGTGTAGATGGTCTTATGTGTATGATGATAAACTAGGCTTTAGGTGTTTGCCATTACTTTACTAGTTTTGCTGGAAGTGTTTACAAGTCCTGAGGGCACATTCAGTGCAAAAGAGAACTGGAAATCTGCTTCTTGGATTACACTCACAGAAATCAGTTGTAATAACTTATGTTCATTACTTTTGACTTTTATGTTATGGTTGATAATGTCTTGGGCAACATTTTAGCTACTAAATTTAATTGAGCCATCAATTATTTTTATTTTCAATTGTTTAGAAAAGTTGGTATTGGCAATTTGGCACATAATGTGAATTAGAACGCTCACCTGTGCATTTTATAGTGGTGGAAGGGTTCTGCAAGTGTTTGTCACAATTGGACATTAATGTTATGGATAACTTTTTTATTTTTGTATGCTTTCTAACATAATTAAGATTACTCCATCTCTTGTATAAAACCTTGACATTGAAGGACTACTAGGAATATCTATTTGAATGTAAAAATGTTGGTTTGTATAGTGTTGGGATTTAATTTTTGGTAAAACTATTGTAGGTTGAAGTTGAAGAGCAACCTGAGATATCTGAAGCTTATAACTACTGTAGGTTCCTAACTTCGTTTTCTTCAAGGTTTGTTTAATGAGAATTTCCTAGTTACTATTTTATTATGGAGATGTTGTTGGCATATTAGGTTGCACTTAACAATAGTATGTATTGGTACCAAGTACGGTAGTATCAATGATTATGCTTTTTGGTAGTCTCCCCTATACAGTTTTGCAGCTACTATTTGTGAGTGTTATTTTTTGGTGTCAGGGGCTAGTGCCACCGTATTGGTGTGTATGAACATAATATTGTCTTCTTGCTTCTTGGTTGTTTTTGTTGTTTCAGTTGTGAAGTTTAATGGTGTTTCTCAGGAACATATGAACACATTGTGTTTGGTAAACTTTTTAACCTGACAATTATGAAGTAACATCTGTTTGCTAATGCTTCTTGAGAAGGGTAAACTAAAAGCTATACATATAATAGTAAACTAATATGTATAGCTTATGGTGTTTCCTCAAATACCGCATTGTACTAAAACCCCAACATAATGAACTATGTTTAAAGTCTCCAGTACTAAGTACATTGTATTGCATTTTTATTTTATTTTATAATTTGAATAGTTACTTGCTTCCTTCATTGACTATGGTGTTTTGCAAGTTGTGACTTATGTTTCCTAATTTTCTATCTACTCATTGTAAGCAGCAAAAAAGAAGGTTTGATGGGTCCCAAAGAGCTTCAAAAATTTGTGGTTACTATGGATTGAGGACGCCTCCTTATAAGCTTGTAAGTGATTTTAATGGTTATATGCAGCTTAGCGTAAGTCACTTCTACAATTTCCATAAAAGGTGTGTCAACAAAATCAAGAGTCAAAATGTGTTAAGAACCTAGTTTTGCCTAAAACATGTACTTATGGTCTCAAACCTCTCTTTTCTCTCTAATCTCTCTTCTTTCTCTAGGAGGCTTGGCTACCTCAAACTAGCCACCCAAAAACCACATCCCAACTTAGTTAGGCTCTTATCAAAATGCTTTTGAATATTTTGTAATAGTTTTTATGTGCCTTTAGTGGAGTCCCATTAGCTGATTCACCTTTAAGATATAATCTACAAATCATCATTAGTCTAGTAACTTACAATCGTTATTATTTGTTTGGGGTCTCTTTTTTGCACAATAAAATGACATATTGGAAGTTTAAATCAATGCTATAAAATCTGATATGGATGCTAAAATGGTGAAGGTGATTGATGCTCTACTTGTTACCAATCCTTTGTAACCTCGTTGGGGTTTAATAAGCTCAAAGAGAGATTATAACACCTTATTATACATAATTTCCCAACTTTAGCACACACTCACATACTCGTATACACATTTACTAAAATGTTTTGATAATGGTATTGAATGGTCACTTGGCTTCACTCTATGTAAAAGGTGATTAAAATGTATGCAGCCACCTTTTAAACGATGATCATTTATTTGTGGAGATGCTAAAAGTTTGAAAAGGAAGGAAAAAGAGAGCCTTTAGAGTCAACAAATGGATCTATGATGTGTTGATTTCCATATTGAGACTATATTATTTTATCAAGTTCTTAAAAATGACAACTGAATACTAGGAGTTATTATTAAATATAGTAAAACATATAATTTTGAGAATGGATACAAGTTTAGTTTAGGAAAACAAAATTTTCTGCAAATCACCATTAGTATTAGTACTTCAAAGCATAGTAACTTTTTTATTTTTATTTTTTGTTTTTGGCAGGCAACTCATTATTTATTTGTGGTCACTTTGGATTTCTTTGGTCGAGGTGTGTGCTGGCTTAAGCATAGTAAGTAATTTCTTATTAAATTCTTGTAAACATTATTTTTTGGGATGTTGATATTTGGTTTTGTGGTGGGTTTTTGTGTTGGAGCAAGCGGGTGACTTGTGTTGTAAACCTATAACATATGTAGTAATTATGTTGGAGCAAGCGGATGTATTGTTAGAAATGTTTCTTATAACATAGTTAATAGCTTTACTTTACGATTTTAATGTAGTATTATTTTTATATTTGTGCAAATTTCTTATTGGTGGTTTTAGGGGATTTGCTTTTGGCATTACTTGAAGATATTTGAGGACATCTTTTGTTGGTTCTAATTATTTTATGCTACACTTTTTGTGTTGTTATAAAACATCTTGGGTTATTGTATGTGTTGCAAACAATTATTGTATGAAAGGAGTTTGAATTGGATACTTGTTTTATTTTTTACTTGTGCAATGTATGGATTATTTTTTATTTATAAATGTGTTGTTGAAATAATTGTGTTATTCAAATGTGAGGTTTTAATAATGTAATGACAGGTTACAAGTTAAGATCAAAGCCATTAAAAAAATAAAAACAATAAAATAAGTTTTAGCGATGAATTTTTCCATCACAAATATAGCAACATTGAATTAATCTATAGTGACGAAATATTTCGCCACTAAATGTAGCAAAATTTTGTAAGAAATGGTTTTAGTGACGAAAATTTTCGTCACTATATGTGCCTGGATTTTCTTAAAAATAGTTTTAGTGACGGACTTTTTCGTCACTATATATACCCGAACATAGTTTTATTGACGAAATTATTCGTCACTAAATATGATTTAATAAACTAAAGTGTTTTTAGTGATGAAATATTTTCGTCACTGAATAGTGTTTTTAGTGAGGAAAACATTTAGTGACGAAACGTTTTCGTCGCTAAAAGTTTTTTTTTTTTAAATCAAATCGGACTTTTAGTGACGGGGTTTCAGTGACGAAATGAATTTCGTCACTAAAAGTCCAATTTCGTCACTAAAGGTCCTTAGTGACGAAAAACTGAACTTTTAGTGACGAATTTTTTCGTCACTAAAAATACATTTTGTTGTAGTGGTATTTGACAGCAGTTGACAATGGTGATCCAAGAGACATTGCGTCTTTACCCACCTGCGGCTTTTGTGAATAGAGAGGCCCTGGAAGACATAACATTCAAAGACATGATGATCCTAAAAGGCATAAGCATTCAGATTCCAATCCCAATATTACAACAGCACTATGATTTGTGGGGACCTGATGCACACAAATTCAATCCGGAAAGATTTGCTCATGGAATTGTTGGGGCTTGCAGGACTCTTCAGGGTTATATGCCATTTGGAGTAGGGGCTCGTGTCTGTGCTGGCCAACACTTTGCCATGACAGAATTGAAGGTGGTTTTATCTCTGATTCTATCCCAGTTTTGCTTCTCAATATCGCCGGCATACCAACACCCCCCTGCATTTAGGTTGGTTATTGCACCTGAACATGGAGTTACTCTCCGTGTGAGGATAGCTTGACATTTCATAGCTTTGATAAAGGCTTTGGTGGATAAAAGAAAATAAAAATATGAGAGAGGTTGTGGACTATTTTTACCATCTTTATGTACTAAAAAAAGAAAGCGAGGGCATCTTCAATGCACACATCACATGCATCATTACTATTTGGAGAACTTCTAATTAGTTCCTTCGGTTTTTTCATTGTTTCTTACTGATTATAAATATTTGAAGCAATGATGAAGAGTAGTGGGGATGCTAGAATTTGCAGAAATAGGAGTCATGCTTTAATCCTGTAATGCAAAGCAATTGCTAACGTACATATGAAGATGAAAATTCAAACTCTTGAATCTTATGTACTGTTCAACAACCAGGATATGCTGGATTTAAAAGAATAGAAATTTTGATTCATAGGCACCCCACACTCCTGCCCCAATCCACGTCCTCCAAAAAAAAAAAAAAATTTTGAAAGCCAAAGATGAACATTGCCATTGAAGAAAATGACTCCAGTCTTCATTAGGCTTAGGTACTCCTAGAGTATAGTGAAATAATGCTTTTTCCTCTCACATTCGTGGTGAATTCACCATGAATTTAATGATTGAATCTTACCATTAATGTGAGAGAAGTGAGCACTTTTCATCATTTCCAAGAGTATCTAAGAATTACTTCGTTTACAATGACTCCTAAAGATTAAAATCAAGGCTGGAGTACTTCAAACACCAAAAGAACTAATATTGAAAATTCGATAATTATAGTTTTAAACCTTGATTTTCCTAAACAGAGAATGGATTAAGACATTGAGTTACATGACTTTTGATACTACAAACAAATAGAATTTAATAGTCAGTCTAAAATTGTTCAACAACATGATTATAGTAGATTTCCACATTGCTATATAGATACCAGGTGAAATCCTCCACTTACATTCAGAAAAAAGAATTCAATTTGACAACACCAGGTTAAGGTTAACCGTATAAGCCTGTCTAAGTCTAGAAATTCGGTCCATTTATAATTCTAGTTAATGCTGTTAGGTTCTAAGGATTAGGATCTAATGTATTTAGAACTTCAATTTGTATGTTGGCAAACCATGATCAAAACAATGTTTAGTCGTGTGTTAGACTTGCTCAAAGTATGGGTTTTAATGTAAAGTTGGAATCGAGTTGTTGTGCAGAATTACTGTTCACTTTCTGCCAGACTCGATCGATCGAAAATTAGACTCGATCGATCGAAAATCGGGCAGATCGTTTTTCTGCAGAAAATTCCAACTCAGCCCAAGTCCATTTAATGTATAGGGTTTTATGTTTTGCCCTAAGTATATAAGGGAAAACCCTAGCCACGTTTTTAGTGTTCTGAATGCTGTGTTTGTGAATCTCATTGTGAGATCTAGAGGTGTTTACCTTCACATACACTTAGGGTTTACAAACTTGAGATTCATGTCAAGAGTTGTGTAGATCAATACAGTTGTAGAATCAAAAGAGCACAAAGATATACAAGCAGGTGCGCTTGTGGATTTGCTGAAGAATTCAAGAAAGAAGGAGTCCGTGGATCTCGGAGCTATCATGGGGTCATGGTAGTAAGTTTCCTACGCTTGGGTAGCAATAAGATGTTAGTGGCCTAAGTCTTGTTGTGTAAACTTCGATTCTTTCATAGTGGATTCAGTTTACCTTGAGGATAGCTAGGTCAAATCCTCCCCAGGTTTTTACCGGTGTGGTTTCCTGGGTCATCATATCTTTGTGTTATTTATTTTCCGCTGCTTTGTTGTTTTTGCTTATTTGTGTTAACCTAGTTTTAATTAAATTACCTAAGTTAATCACTTGGCTAATTCTCTAGGTTAATCTGTTGGGTTTAAGGGGTCTAAACAAACTTACAAGTGGTATCAGAGCGGGTAGCTTTTGTTTTTGATCTTTTGATCTTCTAAGTTGATCCTTGACCCCTGTTGTTATGGATTTCTCTAAACTCTTCTCTTTAGTTTGTCACATTATCTACTTGGTGTGCTTGTCCTTTACAATCTTTGTTAAAGTTTTTCTTGAGTGTCTTACTATAATCACATATGAAAATAATCACATGTGCTATACTGCTTTAACCGCCTTAAAGGCACGTGATTCTTGTCTTTGGTATTTGGATAGTGGTTGTTCCAGGCACATGACAGGAAATAAAGCTTTGTTCAAGACACTCTTCGAAGGAAAGATTGGTACAGTTACCTTTGGAGACGGAAGTAAATCTGTGATTAGAGGCATTGGTACTATGGACATTCCAGGACTACCAGTTTTTGAAGATGTGTGGTATGTTGATGGGTTGAAGGCAAACTTACTCAACATAAGCCAGATTTGTGACAACGAACTTAATGTATTCTTCACCAAACAAGAATGTGAAATACTTGATGAAGGGGGTGATTGTATGTGTGTTGGTGTGAGAACAGCTGATAACTGTTATGGTATCACCCCAAGTATAAGCAACAAATGCTTCAGTGCTAAGATCAATCAAGTTGACTTATGGCATCAAAGGTTGGGACATGCCAGCCTCAAGCAATTAGAGAAGATTTCAAAATGTGATGCAGTAATTGGGTTGCCCAAGTTTGAGAAGATTGAAAAATGCATCTGTGGACCATGTCAGATGGGTAAACAAGTGAAATCCAAACATCCGTCTGTAGCTGATGTTCAAACTACGAGACCTTTGGAGTTGCTGCACATTGATCTTATGGGTCCTGCCAGAGTTCAGAGTTTAGGTGGAAAGAAGTACATTCTAGTTGTTGTGGATGACTTTACAAGATTCACATGGGTTGTACTTTTGAAAGATAAAGCTGAGGCTCCTGAAAAAATGATTCATCTGTGCAAGAAATTGCAAGTAGAAAAAGGAACTGTGATAGCCAGAATAAGAAGTGACCATGGAAAAGAGTTTGAGAACACCAAACTGGCTACGTTTTGCGATAATCAAGGCACCCGTCAGGAATTCTCTTCACCCAAAACACCATAACAAAATGGAATTGTGGAAAGGAAAAATAGAGTTGTACAAGAAATGGCCCGTGTCATGCTCCATAATAAGAAGATGCCTAAATCTTTTTGGAGAGAAGCTGTTAATACTGCATGTCACACTCTTAATCGGGTGTATTTTAAACCAAATTCCAAGCAAACTCCCTATGAACTCTGGAGAGGAAAGAAGCCTGTAGTGAAATACTTCAGAATATTTGGCAGTGACTGTTACATTCTGCGTGATAGGGAGAACTTGGAAAAATTTGATGCTAAGAGTGATAAAGGTTATTTTCTGGGATACTCTTCCACCAGTAGAGCATACAGAGTATACAATCTGAGAACTAAAACAGTCATGGAATCCTCAAATGTAGTGATCAATGATGAATTAAACTCAGAAGGCCATTCAGAACATGCACCTCAAGTTCAAGAAAAGATGATGGAAGTTGATGATTCTCTACCTGAAAACTATGTGGGAAAGCATACAGAGGAAGACTTAATGGTTTTGAATGATACAGCATCTGTGCCATCAAGTTCAGAACCTTCAACACCAGTTCATGGAGTTCCACAAGAACAGAGAGAAGTTCAAAGTCCATCAGATCAGAAAGGTACCACTACTTCATTGGTCAAAGGTCCATCATCAAGAGTTAGGTTGAATCACCCTGCTGCTAATATTATGGAAAGTTTAAATGATAACATGAGATTGAGATCCAAAGCATTAAATGTGATTACTCACTCATGCTACCTATCCCAATTTGAACCGAAAAGGGTGGATGAAGCTCTCCAAGATGCTGATTGGGTAAATTCTATGCATGAAGAACTTCATCAGTTTGTTCGAAATGATGTGTGGGAATTAGTTCCTAGACCTGAGGGAGTCAATGTTATTGGAACTAAGTGGATCTTCAAGAACAAGTCAGATGAACATGGAACTGTTATCAGAAATAAATCAAGGCTTGTTGCTCAAGGATACACACAAGTAGAAGGAATTGATTTTGATGAGACTTTTGCACCTGTAGCAAGATTGGAATCCATTCGAATTCTTTTGGCTATAGCATGTCACATGAACTTCAGGTTGTATCAAATGGATGTCAAGAGTGCTTTCTTGAATGGCATGTTACAAGAAGAGGTATATGTCGAACAACCGAAAGGTTTTATTGATCCTCACAGACCGAATGATGTCTACAAGTTGAAGAAAGCTCTCTATGGATTGAAACAAGCTCCACGGGCTTGGTATAATAGATTAACTGCATATCTCACGGATCATGGCTTCAAGAGAGGTTTTGCTGACACTACTTTGTTTATACGAAAGGATAAGAATCATTTTGTAGTTGCTCAAATTTATGTTGATGATATTGTTTTTGGTGCTACTAATGATTCTCTTGCTCAATCTTTTGCAGATGAAATGAAGGCCATGTTTGAGATGAGTATGGTTGGGGAACTAACTTATTTCTTGGGATTGCAGGTAAAGCAAACGGATGATGGAATCTACATCAACCAAGCTAAGTATGCACGAAATTTGGTCAAGCGATTTGGTCTTGACAAGGCTGCACATGCTAGGACACCAATGGCTGCTAATGCGAAACTAACAAATGATCCATCAGGTGAGTCTGTTGAGGTTACCCTATATAGAAGCATGATTGGTTGTCTTTTGTACTTAACTGCTAGCAGACCTGATATTGCGTTTAGTGTGTGTGTTTGCTCTAGATTTCAATCTAATCCTAAGGTCTCTCACTTAAATGCTGTTAAGAGGATCATAAAATATGTTGCTGGAACTTGTGATTATAGTCTATTTTACAGTAAAGAGTCAAATCTTTCTCTTGCTGGTTTTTCTGATTCTGATTGAGCTGGTAATGCTGATGATAGGAAAAGTACAACTGGTGGTTGTTTTTATGTTGGTGCTAATTTGTTTGCTTGGATGAGTAAGAAGCAAAATTCTGTTTCTTTATCTACTGCTGAGGCAGAATATATTGCTACTGGAAGTTGTTGTTCTCAGCTTCTCTGGATGAAGAAACTTTTGAGTGATTATGGAATATCACAGGACACCATGGTTGTTTATTGTGATAACTCTAGTGCCATAGATATCTCTAAGAATCCTGTTCAACACTCTAAGACCAAACACATTGAGATTAGATATCACTTCATTAGGGATCTTGTTGAACGGAAAATTGTTGCTCTAGAGTATATTCCTATTGAACGTCAGAATGCTGATATTTTCACCAAACCTCTTGATAGGGGAAAGTTTGAAACTCTTCGTCAAGTCATTGGTGTGATTCTGTGTCCCTAGTCATTCTTGACTTCATGGTCCTTGTGCTTCATTGCTCAATTTTTTTGTGACCTTTTTTTCTAGGATTTGCATTGCATTACATTCATGCATTTCATTCTAGGATGTCTGTTTCTTTGTTTATAAAATAAAATTAAAAAAAAATTTTTTTTGCAAATTGTGTTTTGCTATTTTTTCTTAGATTTGAAGACAAGGTTGGTCAATCAAATTTTACATGCCATATGTATGTACCTTGTTTAGCTTTGATGCACTTATTTCTATTGCACTTTACTAGCTAAAGTCTTGGTGTGCATGTTGTGTGGGAAGATGCTATATTTGTTGATCACATGATCTTGATCTTGAAGTCTTATGTCTTTGATTGCTGGACTTGAACTTATTGAGAAAGGCATAAATAATCATCTCACCACTGTTTATTAGCCAATCATGAACACCTTAGTGCATATCGTAAGATTTTATGCTCGAGAAAGTGTAGCACATGCACAAAAAGAAAATAAGGTGTAGCCTCTATTAAAATTGGTGTGTACATTATTGGGCTATAATAATCTCACAAATTCAAATAAAATTGGTGTGTACATTATCCCGGCTATTTTATTAAGTTTCTAATCAATTAAATTGAATAATGAGGCAAATCAAGAAACTTACATGATTGCAAGCTTTTATTCTAGGAGATGTGGGAGTTATAGGATGTAACTCTTTAAGTAATAATCTCTTTCAAATTCATGTGATGAATTTTGTAGAAATTGTGATTGATCAATATGTGCATATCACCTCACATGTTTCTCAAACTTATGCTAGTTGCACACACTACACAAGTTATTCTTTGCTAAAATGTGTACATGTTTGTGTGTGTTATTTGGCCTGACCAACCAAGTTTGAGAATTACTGGAAATTTATGCAGAACATGTTTGCTTGTTTGTTTTTTTTTTTGGGTATATTGAAAGAAATTTTCTACTTTGAGAAATCTAGGTTGAATACATGTGTTTTTGGAAAACATCTCATCTCATACTCATGCATTTTATTTATAAAATCTAATGCTTTGAGGAGTTTTTGATTTAAAATGTTTGGTTTTTCAAAACTGTGATTTTTCCAGAATTTCGATCGATCGAAACTGATTTTCGACCGATCGAAAATGTTTTAAATTACTCAGAAAACTCTCTGGTTGGGTCGATCGGTCCAAGCTTGTTTTGGATCAATCGAAGCTATTTTCGATCGATCGAATGTAATTTTCGATCAATCGAAAATCGGGATGACTGTTTTTAAAAAAGGAGTTTTCCACGTGATCTCTTTAACTTTTCAAAAACTTTTTCAAACTTTTTCTCCCTACCAACCGGTCAAGGCTTGTTTCTTGGAGATTTTGTCGTTTACTTCAACTCTTTTTGCATAATCTCTCTCTCCCAAGTCTGGTAAGTCCTTTATGCCCCTCCCTTTGCATTTATTTCCTAGTTTCATGCATTATTTTCATGCATTTTTGGGTATTTTCGACATTTAGGATTTTTGTCTTTTTGGGAATGTTTTTGAGTGTTTCTTTCTCAAATTTTTTTTGGGTTTTTGTGGGGACACCTTACCTAAGCTCTACATGTGATTTAATTTGATTATTTTGGTGTTTTGAGGAAAATTTGAAATTCTAGGGCTTGAAATTGAGAAAATTGGGGGTTTTGTTCAATTTGATTGAAATTGATGAAATTGGCTTGTTAGATTGACTAATTTGATCATTATATTGTGTTAATTAACTATTGTGTTGATCAATTTATCAATTTGTTGTGTTTTGAAAACTTGGGTTTTTCAAATTGGGTATTTTTGATAAATATTGCTTGCTCAAGCCAATTTTGTTAACTTGGATCACAATTGAACTTGTCACTGCATTAGTACATGCATCATTTTGTGTTCATGCTCATGCATCATATAGATTTGCTATTTTTTCTCTATATTTTTATGCTGTGCTAACTTGCAGTCTGCCCTTGGTTATTTGTTTTTGCTCTTATCTTTCTGTGTCTATCTCTTTTTCTTAGCACTATGCCTAGGAAAACTAGAGCCCATAGGACTTCTGATCCTTCTCCTTCTTTTGACACTGAGCGGTTCCCTAGTGAGTCAAACCAAGTCACCTATGAGACTCTGAACTTTAGGCGTCCTATTTGGGCTGAGCGTAGGATCTTATTAGATGAGTTGGATCCTGAGGTGCGACGTAACTTTGAGCGTCGTGGTTGGTTACCTTTGCTCGAGTATGAGCATTCTCCTCCTCCTGCCATCTTGATTAGAGAGTTCTATTCGAACCTCTCTATTCATGTCTACGATAACGACACCTTAGTAAAGGTGCGGTTACGTGGTGTGGAGTATCGCATTACCCCTTCAGTAGTATCTGATGCTCTTAGGGTACCCATTGTGGACCATCCCGTTTTTCCTTACGAGGAGTCTCCACCCCTTGATGACGTCCTGTCATACATCACTGGGTCTTCTATCCAGTGGAGTTCTGATTCTCGGATCACTTCTGCTGAGCTTTCTGAGCTTCACTATCTTTTCTTTAGGATAGCGTGTCATTCTTTGTGGCCTATTTCGCATGTCCACACCATCCCTCTTGAGCGATGTGTGTTTTTGTATGCTCTTGTCACTGATGCGCCTATCAGTTTTCCGCATTTGTTCCTTCGTTCTTTGAACGAGGTTCATCGGTCTAGTTCTACGGCTCATGCTTTGTTTTTTCCTGTTTTTATTCATAAGATTCTCCTTTTTCTTGGTTTTGGTGAGTATCCTGCTTCTGAGCCTGTGCATGTTATTGCTCCTATTGGTGCTACCTTTTTGAGGCAAAGGGCTGCTCAACTTCAAGCTAGCTCTAAGCGTCCTAGGATAGAGCCTTCCGGTGTCACTCCACCCCCTTCTTCTTCTACAGATACTCATGCAGCTGGGACGTCTTCTGATCCTGCTGTTGCTGCTGCTGCTGCTGATGTTCCTCCAGCGTTTGATGAGGTTTCTGACCTTCGTCGGACTCTTGATACTGTCGTGACCGTTCAGGCGGCTCATGGTCAGATTTTGGTGGACATCCTTGATGAGGTACGTGCGTTACGAGCAGATTTGGTGAGCTCTCGTCATTCTCCTCCGCCTCCTTTTGATGATGAGTGAGTGCCCTTTGGCAATTCGTCACAAAAAAGGGGAGTGCATAGTTCATTTGTATCTAGGAGATTTTGTTGTAGTGATTTACATTTTAGGGGGAGTTTTGTTTACTTGGTAGTGATACTGCGGAGCTTGTGGAGTTATTAAATTGTATCTAGGTGCTTCACTGTGTATTTTTTTTAGCTCTTGTTTAGGAGATATTTTTGTTGAGATACATTTTTATGTATATGTTTCTTATTTCACTATGCTACTCTGCTTATTGATCTATATTTATGATGTTATTCATGATATATGTCTTTATTTTGTGTCATGTGAAATCAAGAAATTTTATTTATATATTCCTTGTTTTTTCTTCCACACATGCGTTTATGTGTTTGTTAAGTGTTACAAGAATATACAGGTTGTTTTCAGTCGAGCTGCTATCTACTTTGCAACTGTTAGATAGTAGTCTAGCTTGAATGGTTAAGTGGCTTTTTATTGTAATGGGCTATTTCAATTTGTAACTTTGAGCATTTTGTTAAGTCTGTGTTTTGTCACGGATTGCCAAAGGGGGAGTTTGTTAGGTTCTAAGGATTAGGATCTAATGTATTTAGAACTTCAATTTGTATGTTGGCAAACCATGATCAAAACAATGTTTAGTCGTGTGTTAGACTTGCTCAAAGTATGGGTCTTAATGTAAAGTTGGAATCGAGTTGTTGTGCAGAATTACTGTTCACTTTCTGCCAGACTCGATCGATCGAAAATTAGACTCGATCGATCGAAAATCGGGCAGATCGTTTTTCTGCAGAAAATTCCAACTCAGCCCAAGTCCATTTAATGTATAGGGTTTTATGTTTTGCCCTAAGTATATAAGGGAAAACCCTAGCCACGTTTTTAGTGTTCTGAATGCTGTGTTTGTGAATCTCATTGTGAGATCTAGAGGTGTTTACCTTCACATACACTTAGGATTTACAAACTTGAGATTCATGTCAAGAGTTGTGTAGATCAATACAGTTGCAGAATCAAAAGAGCACAAAGATATACAAGCAGGTGCGCTTGTGGATTTGCTGAAGAATTCAAGAAAGAAGGAGTCCGTGGATCTCGGAGCTATCATGGGGTCATGGTAGTAAGTTTCCTACACTTGGATAGCAATAAGATGTTAGTGGTCTAAGTCTTGTTGTGTAAACTTTGATTCTTTCATAGTGGATTCAGTTTACCTTGAGGATAGCTAGGTCAAATCCTCCCCAAGTTTTTACCGGTGTGGTTTCCTAGGTCATCATATCTTTGTGTTATTTATTTTCCGCTGCTTTGTTGTTTTTGCTTATTTGTGTTAACCTAGTTTTAATTAAATTACCTAAGTTAATTACTTGGCTAATTCTCTAGGTTAATCTGTTGGGTTTAAGGGGTCTAAACAAACTTACAAATGCCAAAACAATGCTCAAACAAAATTTGTTGCCCAATTAACAAATATATAGAAAGGGGTTAGTCTGCATTTGGTTGTTGAGAAAAACAAAGTAAAAAAAAAAAAAAAATTTTGAACATCATAGGTTACTTTATAATTTTTTTTATAATTTTTTTTTTTATAAATTTTGAAAAAAAGGGGAACTTGAATAGCTCAAAAACAATTGCATGGACATTGGACACTAACAAAGTAAAGGGTCTTGGTTCCCCAGTGCACTCTTACATGTTAAAAGATATTCTAAAACAGTGCTAGGTGATTTTTTTTTTTTTAAGAAAAAAAAAATGAAGAAGAACGCTTTTTTGTAAATTGTGATCCTTGAAGTTTATAAGAAAGATTTTGAGTTAATGATGTAGGACGGAATCTACTATTTAATTATTGTAATTTATTAATTTTAGTATTTAGGGTTATTATTTCCTTGTTTTTAGGTGCTTTTAATGCTTTTTAAGTCAAATTTGGTTCCTGTTATGGTTAGGTATCAATTAGGAGTTTTTTAGAATATATTTTCTTGTCTGTCAAGTTTTACGGAGCCCTTAAATAGGCCCCTAAGTCTGTACATGTTTTAGGAACAATTATTCAATTAATAAAATTTAGATTTTTGTCTTTTTACTCTCTGATAGATTCCTGACCCTTTCTCCTCGTGGATTCAAGGAACCCTCGTGGATTCGAGGTTATTTTTCAAAAGTAAACGTGTTTTTTTTCTCTTGTTTTCTAGAAGTAAACGCTTTCTACTTCTTGACGTTTCTGCATCCTGCATCAATTGGAATCAGAGCCTTGACATACCCTAGCTGATGGCTAACCAACGAGATGGCGACCACCATAACAACGATGATGGCAACGACGTCGACAACACATTACTCACTAGGGCTGAGTTACTCGATTTTCATGATGAAAATTAACAATTTCGTGAAAAGAGTCAACAAATTATAGGCATAATCAAGCAAATGATTGCTACTCTTCTTGCTAGAAATTCATCTCACAACAACAATGATCAATATATTCAACGACGCACTCCTATCTACAAGAAAATTCCATTCTTTGATAGAGATGTGTAAGTTGGATTTTATTGACTAGCTTCTTGATTTGGAAGTGTGTTTTAATATTTGGAAAGATTTGTGATAAAGAAAAAGTGCGGCTTGCATCTAATAAATTAGATGATGAAAAGAATGAAAAGAGTATTAATTGATTTATGATTTTCTAATGACTATTATGATATACTAGATTATACAAGTATTGATTATAAATCTGTATGTTCATATGAAAAACAATATATTCAAAATATGAAAGGTCAACCATAAATCCAAAATTATCATAGCCAAGTCCATGTGTCACGTAAAGAAAAGGGTTTGAGGGCTAAGAAAAAGCAGCCTATATCTAAATAAAATTTTAAAGTGGTTAAAAAAGATCAAGACTTGCAACAAGTTATTGAATTGAAAATTGAAGATACCACTTGTCAAAAGTTTTAATGAGAATATTGTGGAAGATCCAATTAAGGTTAAATAGGATGATGAGTCCATCATCCACAACCCCCAGGTTCCGATTGATTTGTTGAAGATGACCACACCATATGTTGATTTTCTTGGAGTAGAAAATTTTAATTTTATTTTCAACCCTTTGTTGATTGATGTTGTAAATAAATTGAAGGTAGATGAGAAGAAATTTTATGCTATACTCTATGAAGAATTCAAGTTTCAAAACTAGATCAAGTTATCAAAGCATTCAAAGAATTTGTTTATTTGAACCAGAAGATTTCAAATTTCGACCATCAACTCAAGGACGAGTTTGTTTCAAGTGGAGGGGTCTAATGTAGGACACGGTTTAATATTTAATTTTTGTAATTATTTAATTATAGTATTTTTATGTAATTTTTGTTATTTTAGGTTTAGGTAATTTATTTCCTTCTTTTTAGGTGTTTTTTTAGTCAAATTAGGGTTTTATATGTGTAAGAAATTTAGACCCCTATAAACTAGATTGTTTAACCTAATTAATTAACCAAGTGAATACTTAGGTTTATTATTCAGATTTAGGTTAAAACAAAACAATCATATCATGTAAAGCAGCGGAAAAATAAATAACACAACGATATGATAACCCAGGAAAATCAAACCGGTAAAAAACCTGGGGAAGATTTAACCTAACTATCCTCAAGGTAAAACAACAAATCCACTAGAAAGAATTGAAGTTTGTACAATAGCGACTTAGACCACTAACATTCTATTACTACCTCGAGTAGAAAACTTACTACCACGACCCCATGATAGCTCCGAGTCCACAGACTATTTCTTTCCTTGAATTCTCAGCAAAGCATAAGCACTCCTGCTTATATATCTTGAAGTTCTTAATTCTGCAACTGAACGATCACCAAGCTCTTGACATCAATCTTGAGTTTGGAAACCCTAAGTGTATGTGAAGGTAAACACCTCTAGATCTCACAAAAAGATTCACACACACAGCATTCAGAACACTAAAAACGTGGCTAGGGTTTTCCCTTTTATACTTAGGGCAAAACATAAAACCCTGTAGAAAAAACAATCTGTACGATTTTCGATCGATCGAGTCTAATTCTCGATCGATCGAGCCAGGCAGAATTGCACAGCAATTTTTGCAATAACTCGATTCCAACTTTACATTAAAACCTCATACTTTGAGCAAGTCTAAATAAGACTAAAATCGTTTTGATCATGGTTTGCCAACATTACAAAATGAAGTTCTAATACATTAGTTCCTAATTCCTTAGAACCTAACAATATGCTTTCATAGCCGCCTTAGGGTTTCTAGTAGCTTTAGGTTTTGTTTTTACTATTCAAACACATTGTAGCCTCCAAAGGCAAGTTAGTTATCAAACTATTATCAATAAACATAGGCCTTTAGTCAAATTATTTCTCTGGTGGATTTCAGGGAAACCTCTCATGGATTCGAGGTTTACTACTAGAAGCTAATAGTTTAGTTTCTGTTCTATCAAGAGAGCATCGTGTGTGTTTTTTAGGTTTCCATGACATCAGTTAAAGAATGAAAAACCGTGGATGTTTGAGAGAAACTAACTAGAAATATATATATATATATATATATATATACGTATGTATATATATATATATATATATGTATGTATAGAGGTAAAGTTTAGAGAAAATTAAAATATAATTTGAAATTAGAATCCAATTTTACGCCATGTGTCTAAATTTATGTAGGGACCACACCATAATTATTCACTTAAGCTTGTGCCATGTGTTCACTTAAGTTTTTTAATCGTTGTGTCAAGTGAGTTAATGAATGTAAAATACTAAGAATCTAATATTAATGAAGTATAAAATAAAAATAAAAAATAAAAAACCAATCATATATACTCAATAAAAATCACCATATAATAAAGATCACCACATTTTTTTTTTTGGTAGAAAAAGATATGAATTAAAAACTAAGAACAAACATCAGAGTTAGGCCAAAGCCTTTCAAAGAAAACTCCAACAAAGTCATACAGCAAAGGCAAAACTACCTCCTAAAGGGGGTTTTCAAAAACAACGAAATCTTGCTGAAGTCTTTCACCAGCCTTAGCTAATCTATCTACACAATGGTTCGCCTCACGAAACCATTGTTTGATTCTTAATTCCGGGAAAGTAGTCACCAAATCTCTACCGTCTGAAATAAGCAAAGAATGGTGTAAGTTAGTCCTCCTTTAGAGAGAGTTGTACCGTAAAGTTCCAATTAAAGATCCTTCCATAACTGAATAACTGGATTTTCCAAATACCAAACGCAAAGAAATACCTCCATTGAAGTTGGTTCCTCATCATACTCGAACAATTTCCAGATTACTCTTTAACCAAGAGCACATGTCAACATCGAAGAAATTGTCATTACAAATGTCAATATTAACTCTTTGCCAAAAGTCTTTTGCTGCAGCATATAGTCCCTTAGCTTGTGTAAAATTGTCTAAAAATTCACTTCCACAGCCCTCACACTAGTCTACCTTTGCTATCCCTCGATGAACTAGCAAGGAATTAACTGGTAGGCACTTCATATACACTTACACACAAAACATTGAATCTTTGGCAGTGTGTCAAGCTTCCAAATCCACTGACCTTTAAAGCTGCACTGTAGTTGAGATACACCATAGGCCAATTTGTAAACACTCCTCCCATTGAATTTAGCCGAAGGGAGAGTCTGACTAGCATAGACCATCCACTCTGGCGTCCGAGAAAGGAATGGATATGGCCTTGATCTTCATTCTAAGGACTGCAGGAAAATCAAAACAGCAGAGGTTAAGATTCCAAGAACCCTCATAAATCATATCTCTGATCAGTAATAGATATTCATGTTTGCTTAGAGGACCTTCCATTAAGCTCCTAAGGCTCCCCTCATTTAGCCATTTATCATGCAAAAAATTAACCATATTTTTTGTACCGATAAGCCATTTAGTGCTGTAAGTTTGTTTAGACCCCTGTAAAACTAGATTGTTTAACCTAATTAATTAACCAAGTAGATACTTAGGTTTATTATTGAGATCTAGGTTAAACACAAATAATCATAAACAATAAAGCAGCGGAAAATAAAGAACACAAAGATCTGATGACCCAAGAAAACCAAACCGGTAAAAAACTGGGGGAGGATTTAACCTAGCTATCCTCAAGGTAAAATAGCAAATCCACTAGAAAGAATCGAAGTTTACACAATAGCGACTTAGACCTCTGACATCCTTTTGCTACCTGCCTCTAGGAAACTTACTACCACGACCACGTGACAGCTCCAAGACCACGGACTCCTTCTTTCTTTAATCTTTGCAAACACAAACACCCACGTTTGTGACTTTGAGATCCCACTCAAAGGTTTAGCAACACAAACTCTCCTGTTTGTGACTCCAAGTCCACCCTTGAAGGTTTAGATCATCAGCACCTTTGATGACTAGAGAAGGCAGCAACTTCAGCAATACCAAATCTTGAGATTCTTCAAGGAACAACACCGGTAGAAGTTATAAGAGAGGTTTTAGGAACAAAACCCTAAATATAAAAGAGGCATACTCTTCTCTCTCTAAAAAGCCTTGTAAAAACATGCATAAGGTTTCCTTTATATAGTGGGAGAAGTAGATCTGAAACCCTAATCCTTAATGGGCTAGAACTGCTGTTTGGGCCAACTTAAAATTCTGCAGATACGACTTTCGATCGATCGAGCCTATATTTCGATCGGTCGAATCAGGCAAATTCTGAAATCTTCTTTCTGCAGCTTGTATGTTCTTGTGTACTCACGATTTGCCAATTGTTCTAAACTTTTAGAACCTAACAATCTCCTCCTTTGGCAATTCGTGACAAAACTTTCATACAAAATGAAATGTTAAAATACAAGAAAAACCCAATACAATAAAATGTCCAATTACATCACAAATCTCAATCTAAGACTCATAACCTAGAAGTTGCCAAGAAGAGATAGAAGGTCTTGATCAGAATGCACCTGTCTTTCCTGAAACACTCAATAAACACATCACCGCTTGTGTAGAAAGAAAGACATATAAACAATAATATGAAACAAAAATATAAAAACACAAATAAATTATAACTCTCCCCCTAAGTTAAATACATCAAAAAGTTTTTATATTCTCCCCCTAAACAAAACAAATTTATCTCCCCCTAAACAACACAAATAGGATTCCCACATTTCATCTATTTCTCCCTCTTTTTGTCATGTATTGACAAATACAACTCAAACAAAGAGTAAAATGACAGTAAACATGAGAGAAAAAAGAGATAGAAAATAGAGAGAACTCCCCCTATGAAGAGCAACAACTCCCCCTATAAACAACATAGGCCAAAAAAAAACTTTTCTCCCCCTATAAAAATAGGAAAAACAAAACAAGTTTTGGGAAAAACAGTTTTTGGGAAAATTTAGGAGGTGGGGATAAATAAAAACACACAAACCTAAAAAAAATTGAGTTGAGGATACACGTGAAGAAAAATATTCTCTCTTTCAATAAATGCAAACTTGACATTATGTGACCCAAAAACAGTTGCATGAGTAGAAAAAATATTTGCACATTGATTATCCATCATATCTCTTAAGAAAAATATTTTCTGCAATTCACACATAAAAAATAGCATATACTAAAATGTACAAAGGACTCAAAAATTAATCAATCAATTTTTAAAACAAGTTGAGTACCCAATTTAGCAAAGTGTATGCATGGTATGTGTGAAAACAATGAGAGATATGACTGCAAAACTGCAAGATGGATATAGAAAACAATGCAACTCATGTGAATCCTAACCATAAATGATACATGAAAAAATTTTGGTCAAAACTCTAAAAACTGAAAATTTTTCAGTTTCGATTGATCAAGCATCAATCGAATACCAATCGAGTCAGATAGAATCAAACCAAAATTTTAATCGCAATTTCGATCGGTCGAGAAACAGCTTCGATCGGTCGAAATTCTGGAAAACTCAAATTTTTGAAAAACAGAACAATTTAATGCAGAAACTCCTCAAAGCACAATATTTCACGAATGAAATGCATGAGTATGAGATTGAAAGTTTTTCAAAAACACATGAATACAGCCCAGATCTTCCAAAATTAAGATTTTCAATCAATTTGTCCTTAAAACTCAAATTTTGCATCAAAATCAAGGAACATATAATCTTGGATGGCCACAACAAAATCACACACAATAACATGTACAAAGTTTAGCAAAGAGTAACTTGTGTAGTGTGTGCAACTAGCAAAAGTTTGAGAGACATGTGAGGTGATATGTGAATAGTAATCAATCACAAAGTCTACAAAATTCATCACATAAATTTGAAAGAGACTATCACCTAAAGAGTTACATCATATAACTCTCACATCTCCTAGAATAAAAGCTTGCAATCATGTAAGTTTCTTGATTTGCCTCATAATATACACACCAATTTCAATTGATTGAATTAATTATAGTCCAATAATGTACACACCAATTTTAGCATTTAATCCGAGGCTACACCTTATGTTCTTTTTGTGCATGTGCTACACTTTCTCGAGCACAAAATCTTACGATATGCACTAATGTGTTCATGATTGGCTAGTAAACAGTGATGAGATGGTTATTTATGCCTTTCTCAATAAGATCAAGTCCGACAATCAAAGGCATGTGACTTCAAGATCAAGATCATGTGATCAAAAACTATAAACATATTCCCACACAACATGCACTACAAAGCTCAAACTAGTAAAGTGCAATATAATAAGCTCATCCAAGCTAAACAGGGTACATAAACATGTTATGTAAAGATAAATAGCCAACCTTGATTATAAATCCAAGATATAAAATACAAAACACAAAAAAAATCTTTTTGGTTTTTTTTTTTTTTTAATTTATGACCAAAATTAAAAGCACACATTATGCTAAATGATTAAAAATGCAAATGCAATGCATGGTAGTGCTTAACTAAGCTATAGAGAGTACACAAACAAGAAATATCAATTGCTTAATTAACCCTTGAGTACATGTACAAACTAGTACATACTCACACAAAATCAGAAAAAGCTTAGCACTTATATAACACATAATATTCAAGTTTCTCCAGAATGTCAAGCATGTTCTAAATCAAGAGAGATATCATAATTCATGTAATCCTCAAGAAAAATAAAACTAGACACAAAACATGTCCACAAATAATTGAAAGAATTAAATTAGGGACAAGTCAGCAACACTCACCTTAGAGAATCTTTTCTCACCCATATAGCACGAGTCTTCAACTTTGTAGGTGAAAATCCATGTGAAGCAGAGTGTGTTTGAGGGATTACACCAATCTTCTGAGAAAGACTAAAATCCTGCAATTTCCTTTCACAAGCCAACAAGCTTAAATTTTTCAAAAGCATATGAAACAATTTATTTGAACTTATGGCAGGAAAAATATCATCACATATCCTAGACTGAAACACAGAATGCTTAAATTTCAATTTATGACAATTAGGACGAATGTGACCGGAAACACCACAAAAGTGACAAACAGGAACAAATTTAGGAACATCAGTATTTCTAACAGCAAATCTAGTCTCAGATTTTGGTTTTTGCCTCAACAAAGAACAATTTGGTCTAATATGACCAACAACACCACAAAGGTGACAAGTAGGCACAAAAACAGATTTCTTATGCTCTCTAATAGTAGGTTTAGACATAGGTTTAGAAACTTCAGCGTCTACATCAGAATTTTTACCTTTGTCTAACCTAGCAAAATAAACATTTTCTTTATTATTCCTCTTGAAAGGAGGGATATAAAATTTTTCAGTTTTAGGCTTAAGAGAAAAAAAAACATTTCTGTTATCAACAGCAAGCTTGGTAGTTGTCATATTTTCAATCTTAGCTTTAGATTCAACTAACTCTTGTTCCAAGCTTCTCATCTTCTCATCTTGAGAGGAAATTTGATTTCTCAAAAATTCATTCTTTTTATTAGATTCATCTAATCTAACAATCAATTCCTCTTTTTCAAGATTAGCCAATTTTAACTCTTTCTTGAATTTCTTAGCAATTTTCATAGTTTTCAATAATTCCTTACAAAGAGTTTCATAGGCATCAAAAAGATCAACAGAAACAACAGTGTGCTTCTTATTCAAATCATCACAATCAAAAACAGTAAGACACTTAAAATTATCTATGATAACAGGGATCAAGGATCAACTCTTAGATCAAAAGATCTAACACAAAAGAGTTACCCGCTCTGATACCACATGTAAGTTTGTTTAGACCCCTGTAAAACTAGATTGTTTAACCTAATTAATTAACCAAGTAGATACTTAGGTTTATTATTCAAATCTAGGTTAAATACAAATAAACATAAACAATAAAGCAGCGAAAAATAAAGAACACAAAAATCTGATGACCCAGGAAAACCAAACCGATAAAAAACCTGGGGAGGATTTAACCTAGCTATCCTTAAGGTAAAATAGCAAATCCACTAGAAAGAATCGAAGTTTACACAATAGCGACTTAGACCACTAACATCCTATTGCTACTTGCCTGTAGGAAACTTACTACCACGACCACGTGACAGCTCCGAGACCACGGACTCCTTCTTTCTTTAATCTTTGCAAAACACAAACACCCACGTTTGTGACTTTGAGATCCCACTCAAAGGTTTAGCAACACAAACTCTCCTGTTTGTGACTCCAAGTCCACCCTTAAAGGTTTAGATCATCAGCACCTTTGATGACTAGAGAAGGCAGCAACTTCAGCAATATCGGATCTTAAGATTCTTCAAGGAACAACACCGGTAGAAGTTATAAGAGAGGTTTTAGGAACAAAACCCTAAATACAAAAGAGGCACACTCTTCTCTCTCTAAAAAGCCTTGTAAAAACGTGCATAGGGTTTCCTTTATATAGTGGGAGAAGTAGATCTGAAACCCTAATCCTTAATGGGTTAGAACTGCTGTTTGGGCCAACTTAAAATTCTGCAGATACAACTTTCGATCGATCGAGCCTATTTTTCAATCGGTCGAATCAGGCAAATTCTGAAATCTTCTTTCTGCAACTTGTATGTTCTTGTGTACTCACGATTTGCCAATTGTTCTAAACTTTTAGAACCTAACAAGTGCCTTGGATAAACACTTCCTCCCCTTTCTTAATACCTAACCAGGTTTGGGAACATGCTCTTCAAGTATTTGTATATTTAGTTTGAAGCACTTTCGCCCAAGCTTGATCCTTCTCCAAACGAAGTCTCTAATTCAATTTAGCAAGAAGTCAATGTTCTTCAGTTTAGCTGCTAAAAGACCTAGTTCGCCTTCCTTTTTTGGTTTGGTAATACTCTCCCACCTAACCAAATGGATTTTCCATTTCTCATTAGTGGAACCCCAAATAAAATCCCTTCCAATCTTATCAACAGCTACAAGAACTCGACTAGGTAGAATGTACGCTGCATGACATATGCATGAATAGCTGCTAGAACATACTGAGCCAGAACAATTCGACCAGCAAATGATAGAATATTTTCTTTCTAGCCAGCTAGACGCCCTTAAACCATTTTTACTACAAAGTTGAAATCCTGAGTTGTTGAACCTGGACTCTTCAAAGAAAACCAAGATAGGTGCCCAGATTTGATGTGGAGTGGAGGTTTAGGCTGGAGCAAATCATGTTTCGTCTATAATTCTCCACATTGGGAGAGATAGATTTTAGATTTGTCATTATTCACCTTTTGTATAGAAAGTTCACAAAAGACCTCCAATGTATCTTTAATACTTTAGCAATTCTTCTCATCCGCCTTACCAAACAACACAAGATCATCCACAAAAAAGAGATGGGAAAAGGCTGGAAGACCTCTAGAGGCTTTAATAGGATCCCAAAGATTTGAATCACATTTATCTTTTATCAAGAATCCAAGGACTTCCATGCACATAATGAAGATATATGGCGAGAGAGGATCACCTTGTCTTATCCCCCAAGAAGGTTTGAAATCCTTAAGAGCACCGCCATTGAGGAGAACAGCAACTAAAGAGGAGGAGACACAACTTATTAATATTACATTAATCAAGTAAGGAGGAACATTAAACAGAGTAAGGGTGTCTCAGATGAAGCTCCACCCCAATCTATCATAAGCTTTTTCAAGATCAATTTTAATCGCCATATAACTAGTTCCTCCTTTTTTTAGGCTCATGGTGTGCAAAATTTCCTGTACTATAATAACATTATCCAACTCGTTTCTCCCCGGGACAAAAGCTGATTGCATAGGAGAGATGAGATCTGAGAGGAGTGGTATGATCCAAGCAACAACTTTTGTGATCAACTAGTAAACTGTGTTACCTAAGCCAATAGGCCGAAAACTGCTAAGATTAGCTGCTCCAGGATGTTTGGGTATCAAACTAACCAGAGTTTTATTTAAGAATTTCGGAACCTCACCATAACGAAATACCTCCTTTACTATCTCTCTGATCAAACCACCCACTAAAAGTCAAAATCTTTGGAAAAATCCCGCATACAGCCCATCCGGGCCAGGGGCTTTGAAAGGCTTCATTGACAATAGCGCTACTCTAACTTCCAGCTCAGCCACAGGACTTCACATTCTGTCAGCATCCTCTTGGGACATATGTACTTGCCAATTTGGAATACCCAAGGCTTATGGTATCCACACTCCATGCTAGAAGTATATAAGGATATGAATCCCTGTCTGATGTGATTTGCTAACTCAGCTTCGTCACAAATCCACTCTCCATGTTATTTTTAAGACTCATTATCTTATTCCTCCTTCTCTTGGTTAAAACCGAAGTGTGATAAAAGGAGGTATTGCGATCACCATTCACCAAGAAGCCTATTCTAGACTTCATTACCTAGTACTCTTCTTCCAAAGCAAGCACTTCCGCATTTTCCTTTCTCAACTTCCAATCCAAATTTAACAAGAACTGATTTGGATTGGATGCAATGCATCACTAGATGCCATTTAGTCGAGCTTCAAGCCTTCGTTTCCTCACAAAGATATTACCAAAGATCTCTTCATTCCAGATTTTTGCTGCATCAAAAAAAGACTTAATTGCACTCTCCAGAGGAATAGAATCTCTCCAAGCCTTTTGAAAAAGTTTATGGAACTCCGGATGAGACAGCCAACCAGGGTGGAACCAGAATGGATGACTCAAGTAAAGACTAGATCTTCTGTCCAGATCAAAAAGTAGGGGACAATGGTCAGAATGCACCCAAGTAAGATGTTTAGCATTTGCTTTTGGATACATAAGCCACCATCTCATGTTGCAAAAGCTTATGTCTATTCTTTCTTGGATAAGATTAGCCACACCTCTTGAATTAGTCCAGGTAAGCCTATTTCCACTAAATCCCATATCCATCATACCACAAGTGTCTAACCAATTCTGGAATTTCATAGCAAGCCTAAAGTTAAAAGGCCTACCACCAAATTTATCATCACTCATAAGTACCTCATTAAAATCCCCCATCATAATCCATGGCAAGGACTAAGCTTCAGAAACATTAGTAAGATTATTCCATAGGATGGAACGTTCACTGATCCTAGGATTAGCATAAATTGCAGATAAAAGCCAGGATAACTCTGAATTCCTAACCTTAATTGATGATGTCAAGAATCAACTCAGTAAGCTGCAGGGCCTGCACGTACTTCGGATGAACCTGCACAAGTGAAAAGAACCTCAAAGGGAGGTACCGGCGTGGTACCAGCCCACGACCCTCCGATGATTAAGTTAGTATTGCTCACAACTCTAGAGTGCCAGAGTCGGGTAGGAGTATTATGCGTACCTTGATTTGTGAGGGCACGGAGTATTTATAGTAGTGTAGGGCCTGAACCGAGGCATACTTAGGAAGATATCCCTTTACCGGAGTTGCCCTGGAATAGCGTGGAGCGCAAGATACTTCTAGGTCAACAAGCGTGTTGGGCAAGACATCTTTTTGAAGAGCAATCGTGCTAGGCAAGATACCCGCTTAAGCAGGAGCGTATGCGACAAGATTCCTCTCCTTGTGGAAGTGTACACGACAAGATACATGTTGGTCCCTTCACCTTCGCGCCATCACCTATCCATCCCATCGACTCTCGTAGGCTACACCACCGGGACGTGCTGGAGGCGTCGGCTTTGGATGACGGGAGGGGAGGACCGTCAGCCTTTGGCATGCCGTCGTCCAGATAGAGGCTGACAGCATCATCCAGATAACACCCCTATCATTAATCATGGCATGCATCTCTTGTTCAGTTGAAGCTATATGATCCACCTCCACGCAATCTGAGTTCCATAGAACCCATAAACCTCTAGCATACCCAACTATATCCGTGTGTAAAGCACCATCAAAAGGAAGATGGTTAGAAATGTCTTTAGCCCTAGAACCTCCAACTTTGGTCTTTGTCACAATAAGAATCTTTGGCTTATTTGTATTCACCATATCATTGATCGATCTACGAAAACTAGCACTAAGTGCCCCTCTACAGTTCCATACCATAATCTTCATGATAAAGTCTGAGTTAGGAATATGACTACTAGAGATTAATCCTCTCTTTTGATCCATCCAATCCTCTCCCTTTAGATCACCACACTTTCTTTCTTATCAAAAATTAGAAAAAAAAAATGATCATAAGTAGTATTAAATTTAGGTAAGAATTTTAATATGTTACTAATTATGTTTACTTTTTTTAAAAAAAATTAACTAATTATTTATATTTTTATGATAAAAATTGTGGTTAATTTTAAATATATCTATACATGTGCATGTGTTACATGATATTTTTTTGTAATAATTTGACTAATTGTTTATAATAAAAATTGTGCTTAATTTTAAATGCATCCATGGTTTTGCATGGGTTACATGCTAGTATGTGTGTATGTGTGTGTGTGTGTGTGTGTGTATATATATATATATTAATAAGTAAAACTAAGAGAAAATCCAATTAAATTCTAAATTGAAGTCTAGTTATGCGCCACATGTCTTATTTAATTTTTAAATTTTTGTGTCAAGTGAATTATTATGTGCAAAAATCAAAGAGTCTAAATTTAATTAGATTCTAAATTAAATTTTAATTGAAGTTCAATTTAGTGCCATGTGTCCCATCTAATTTTAATTTTCGTGGCAAATAAATTATTGAGTGCAAAAACTAAAGAGTTTAGATCCAATATATAAATTGAGAAACCATTACATATTCTAAAAATTCATAGCTTAAAAAATGTGTAAGTTGTATTTCTTACACCAAGTTTAATTTAAACTCACATAAATATGTAATTGTGATTGTTTTTAAATGTACCCATGCGTGTGCACGGGGTTACACACTAGTTTAGATATAATAGTGGGCAAAATTAAAGTATAATTGAAATCCAATTTAGTATCTAATTGAATTTTCTCTCAACTTTAACTTTATATATATATATATATGTAAAGAAATAAAATAAAATAATAAATGTGATGTGTTCAACTATACTAATTTATATGATGATATTCTTTTTTTCTTAAACAAGTGATAGAAATTAATTTTTTTTATATACAAGAAAATAAATTTACTTATTGTTTCAATTTCCAACAAATATTTTTTCATATACACACTAGAAAAAACTAAAACATTTTCCAGCTTGGTTTGGTTGTGATAGGCCTACTAGCTTCTTCTTTTTTTTGAGAAATAAACACATACTTCGGTCCATTTGGTAAATTTCGGTACCTTTTTTGTCCATTTGGTCTAGATCCACTTCAATCCTTTCCGTCCATTCGGTCCAGTTCTGTTCATTGGTCAAGTTTAGTTCGTTTATGTCCATTTGATCTAGTTCAGTCCATATTTGCCCAATTCGGTCTAGGTCGGCCCATTTCGGTCCATTTAGTCTACTTCAATAAAAGCTTAAATGTTTTGCATTTGAATTATGGACTCCTCATTTGCCCAACAACATATTTGGCTAATGTTTCAACATTAAAACCAACTCACTAGTAATTAATCAGTCCTTGTCCTTGTCCTATTCTATTTATTTATTTTTTGTCTCTTCCTCTCTTGGAAATTAAAACTGATTGATTGAATTCAACCATAAACTGCTTTCACGTTTCTTCTTCTTTTTAGCAGCGTTTAACGCTTTCCCATCTTTTCAAATTTCTAATTTAACTAAACATTACTACTCTCTTCCCTTTTCTTATCTTAAGCGCAACTGGCGCTTCCACCTTGAAAGTTTTACAGATTTCTACCTTAATTTTCTGAGCTAAGGTTGCAATGGTTGAGAAGAATACATGAACAAAACTAATCTAAACATCATCAATGCAATGCGAGGTGGCATGTGTTGGAGGTCCATCAAAGGTGTTGAGGTTTCATCAGAGAGAGGTTAATCCATGTAAATTCATATTTTTCAATCCATATAAATTATTGGTTCAATCCACATTTTTCCCACAAAAGATGTTGTTTACCCTCTCTCTCTCTCTCTCTCTCTCTCTCTTATTTTTCCCCTTTTGATGGATTTATAATTCTTTCTTGCATGCATCTTTACTTTAATTTAATGAATTTTTTATTTGAATTCTTCTCCAATACAGCATGGTAATTACTGTGTGTGTGTGTGTGTGTGTGTTTTTTTTTTTTTCTTAAATTTAATCTTCCAACTGTATTTTAAGTTGATGAATTTTTGTGTTGAACTAGACTTTAAGTTGATCTAATTTGGTTGTGTTTTTAAGTTGTTATCTTTTTCCTTTGATTGTTAGATGTAATTCTACTCAATAATAAATATAATATAAAATGATATAATATTATTCTATTATATAGCATAACTTGGATAATTTGATATTTACAACTATACCTTTTATTTTGAATATATTTGTTTCTCATAATATTTTATTCTATAAACTAGTTGTAGACCTATGCAATGCATGAGGATATATAATTATTTTGAGATGTCGTGTAATGTATAATTTATTCTCTAACTTTTATTGTAGATAATTTGTTTTTCATAGAAATTAAATAATTTCTAAAAGTAATTTTCATCTCTCTATTTTTACAAATATATAATTTTAACATTTTTGGTGTTTTTGATTGATTGATATGTGTGTGTGTATATATATATATTTACTTATTTAAGTGGTCCATATTCTTCTAAGTATTGTTATTGCAAATAATATTTTCCTAATTCTTTTGGTATAACTAAAATTTTTAAGTTTCAAATTTATTATTCAAATTCTCTTTCTTTTAAGGAGATTATCATAATAATAAAAAATTATAATATAATTACAATTGATATTACTCAAATAATTGATAGTATTCAACCCAAACTTGTTTTTTCCCATTCTTAAGTAAGTATATCAAAATGGACCAAAAGGACCAAAGTGAACCGAAATGGACCAAATTGACTGAATAGGCAACATTGAACCGATAGACTGAAGTGGACTGAATTGGACTAAAGTAGATTTTTTTTTTTTTTTTTTTTTTGGACAAAACGGACTAAAGTAGACTAAGTGGACTGAAAGGGACTAAATGGACTGAAGTTGGTTTTTCGCTTTCTTTTCCTTTTTTGTTTTTGGCTCAAGCTTGGTCCTTTAACCTATGTAAAGGTATTAAACTCAAAAGGAACACAAGAAATTTTTGAGGGGAAAGTTTTGATGTTCTCGAATAGAATATGGGGTAGTCAAGCCGAAACTTGACGATAGGCCCTTGAAATAAAACCCAAAGGCTTTCGGTGTTGTGTAAGCCCGCTCAAGTAAGAGATAGAGGCTGCAACCTGACAAGAAGACAACAATAAAGCCCAATAACACATTACTGTTGTTAGTTTGTTATATTATTAGTCCTTTTACAGCATCATAGTTCAAATCAGTCCTCCAGCGGTACGGTATTATCTCTAACGGTAAGGTAAATTATATTCAATTATTAAATAAATTTAATAAAGTATTAACTTCAGGAAATTCTTGTGTATTTTGTTCAATAGGGTCCACGATACTCTCAGCCATCATTACATCAATATGAAGAAAAAATCCCAGAAGTCTCAAATACACTATAGCCTCCTGAAGTAAAACAATAAGTAAGTATGAGTGGCTGCATTGTGATGAAAAAGAAGTTATTTGGCATGGTATGAAGGGAGAGAGGGAATCCCAGCTCAGTGCAGCATGTGGTTACCAAGATCCTTAAGGGAAATGTGGGTGGTATGTAAGGAGAAGGTTTTTTGTTAAGTGAGTGTGTGAGCTTATGAGAAGTTGGTTAAGAGGAAGCTTGGCCGAGTTTCTTGGAGGGAGTTTAGGCTGGTTATGGTCAATTATGGGACGTTTATGGAGTAGGAAAGTGTAAGCAAGGTGGGGAATGTTGGTGTTATGGTGACTATAGGCTGAGAAAGGTTGTGAGTGAGCTAAAGAGAACTTGGGGAAGCTTAAAGAGAGCTTAAGAGGGACAGAAATTTTTAGAGAGGCTCCCTCCCCCCCCCCCCCCCCCCTCCGGGGCTAGAGTGGTTTGCCTTTTATAGAAAGGATTAGAGCAAGTATTAATTAGATAAAATCCAAAAAACATAGGTTTGATTCAGGGGAGTAGGACAGCTGAATTAATAACCTGGATTTGGCCTAAAATGAGTGATTTGGCTTAAGGAATATCTTGCCTCTTTGGGCAATGTCTCACATGACCCAAATCCAGCACATTCCCTCATTAAATGCTAGGATTCTTGGAGCTGGTTGGGCCTATGAGGGCTGGGCAGGTATGAGGAGAGGATTTTGGTTGGCTACACTGAGATTGAAGCATTGAAGTAAGCTCTAACACCCCCAAGCCAAGTGTCAAGTGTTGAGGCCACCCACATGCTTCTGCTGGAGGTTTCACTAGTGCCCTCCAAACCAGTAGTTCCCAAATTTTCCCCTTTAGGAGTTTATGGGCTTAGTTCAAGAATCAATAACATATATCTCTAGTAATAAAAAAAAAAAAACTATTTAGTTGAGCATTTCATGAGCTTGGAGGTCTTGGTCACCAAAACTTGGAGAATAAGGGTATTTATTGCCCACTAGCTTCTGCTAGAGGTAGGACCTTGAGGGAGATGATGATGCCTCTTTGCCCATCAGCTTCCTAGCTGCTAGGAATAGTTATTAGCTACTGTTCTCAATTGAAAATGTGTTAGAATTTTGCCGTGACAGCCCTTTGGTTCATTCCTAGAGGTGTGGAGGAACCTTCCGCTGGTGGTGGACTTGATTAGGCTGACTTGTTTCAACTTGAATTTTTGATTTGCTGGGGAACTTTTTGGGCTGGGCTTTGCTCCATTTCATCACTTTTAGTTGGGCCACATGGCCCTTCCTTTGCTTGGGCTTGTTCCCTACTCCATGAGATTTTTGGGCCTACAAAATGGGCATTAAAGACATGTTTTGCCATGAGTTTTTTTTTTTTACTCCTCATGGGCTTTAGTTGTTAGTAGAAATAAACGAATCCATGAACTTTAATAAATATTTATGATAGATTTTGGGTATTAATTTCCATGGACTTTAAATAACAACTTGTATAGTTTCTCATAATTTTTGCTATGGATTACTTTGTAGACGATATTTTCTTTGGGGCTTTTTAAATAATGACCTCTAATATTTTCTTGAGAATAATATTTACCATGGGTTTTAAATAAAGGCAATATCCATGGGTTTTAAATAAATATGGTAACAACCACTATAATGGAATAATGTGATATTCTCATGAGTTTTTCTATAGATAATCATAATGGACATGTAGGATGAATAATTACCATGACTTTTGGAAATAAATATTATGAATGTTGTGATGTAAGATAGATAGTGAACATGAGTTTATAATATGATATGAAATAAATAAATGTCATGGGTCTAAAAATAAATAATCATAACTTTCCATGGGCTTTTAGAAGATGATTGCCATGGGTTTTGAGAATAGATAATTCATAAATTCCATGAGCTTGTAATATTATTGTAATAGGTTTAAGAATCTAAAGTATTGTTCATTATTGGACTTTTAAGTGAAATAATAATTTTTTTTTTGAGAAAGTTTCAACCTATGGCGTCTGCTCTTGATGATGCTCTGTATCATCAGACCAAGATACTAATTGGTTTTTGGTGTAGGCGGGAATTGAACCCCAGATCTCTTATTCAACCATTAGAGACTTTACTAGTTAAGCTAACTAGAACCCACTTAAGTGAAATAATTATGATATAGGGTTTTGCCAAGTGTTAATAACCTTGGGCTTTTGATAAAATAGTGCCAAGTAGTTAGCTTGGGCTTTTTAATAGTACCAACGTAAGTTGGGCTTTTGATATTGCCAATGAGAATTGGGCTTTAAATATTGCCAGCGAGAATTAGGCTTTCATATTGCCAATGAGAATTGGGCTTTGATGTTGCCAATGAAAATTGGGCTTTAAATACTGCCAGTGAGAACTGGGCTTTGATAAGCCAAAGAAAACTGGGTTTTGATGTTGCCAATGAAAATTGGGTTTTAAATATTGCCAATGTGAATTGGACTTTAGTTAAGTAAATTGCTATGGGTTTAAAACATGGGCTTTGATTATGGATTTGAATTCCACTGATAAAATTGCCATAGGTTTAATCATGGGCTTTAATTATGGATTTGAATTCCATTGATAAAATTGTTTTGCCATGGACTTGAATCATGGGCTTTTCAATTATTGCCAAGCATAAATATTTTTGGGCTTTAAATAGAATAAGATGTGTGTATTGGGTTCATAGGGCCAGTTTTGGGCTTAGCTAAATAATGACAACAAAATTGGATAAATTATGAGGTTTTGGGCTTTTTGTTTTATATCATGACCCAATTTAGATAATGAGATATGAAATATTTGTGATTAACATAATAATAGAGAAAAAAATATTTGAGAAAACCCAATAACTTATTAGTTGCATTTGAAAATAAATAGGTAGTACTCAAATAAAATTATGTGTTAAAAAAAAAAAAGTACCCTAACATTCAACCCCCTGAGTCACGTGTGATCAAGTTATTAGTAACACTATATTTTTTGAAAGAAAAATATTAGGATCACACGTGCGAGTGTTTTTTTTTTTTTTTTTTTTGAAAAATGGTGGCCTATTATAGATAATGAGATAGGAAATATTTGTGGGCCAATGAGAAATATTCATTGAGGCTCAAAATAATATATGGGTGATATTTTGGTATTTTGGGTGAATAAATAAAAGTGATTAAATAGGATTAGAGCATGTGGCATAAGTGAAAAAATTGTATTCCACCTTTAGCCCCCTAAGTATGTGTGACTAGCTTGCCTTTGGTCATACATGTGAGTTTGAATGAGTCCATAAGCTTGTGTTGCATGGGTTGAAAGAGAGAGATGGTGAGCTTAAAAGAGAGAGCTTCTTCCTCTTTTTTAAGACTAAGAGAACCCTTTTATCTCATTCCAAACTTCTTCCATCGTCCTTTTCTGATCCAACTCTTCTTGATTGAGTTTTTCTTTTGCATTTGTAGTTGATAAAGAGAATTTAGTTGTTGGTGGAATTGGAGCCACTAGCAAGGTGATACGAGCCCTTCAATAATAATCGAGAAGGAAAATCCAATTAGTGCACCTTTAAAGTGGGTGTAATGAAGAGATATTCTAGTGACAAAATTGCATTGGCTCCAGTCGCTACTGATGTTTTGTATCCAGCAGTAAGAGCTTCTATCAGCCCCCATTTAGTTTATGGGTCTTTGTGGGCCCATTAATGGATGATCTAGTTGAGAGATTGCTAATAAAGTGTTTTACATATCCCATCACAAAGCCAATATTTTGAGAATGTGATATTGCTTTGTTGTAACCATGAACTAATGCGCCGCTGGAGTCTTGAGACATGCTTGCTAAATTTAGTAGCTGTTTGGTTTATGGAGGAGATGCCCAGATGAGTGGATTAAAGATAATAATATTGTGGGGGAGGCCTCCAAGTCTGATTTAGTGAGAATTCCAACTGTGATAAGTCTAGACCTTCAATTCGGCTGATGCTTGCATAAACCCAATTGTTGGTTCCTTAGGTCCTACTGTTGTGGGAGAGGTTTCTTCAAGAACTCCTTATCCTTTCTTCATTCATAGACTTGCGTTTTTCTGCCCTTATAGTTCCAGCAGCTTAGTGATAATGCAAGACATAGCCAAAGAAGTATGTGAGGGATTTGAGGATGCAAATGCAGACTTTGGTAACTTTCTGCCCCTTTCCTCTTTTTCATCAAGCATATTGATCTATTGCAAATGAATTTTTTACTTCAGGTTTTACTGCTTAAGACATAATGGCAATTGACAAAGGCCTTGTTGATGCTGTTGCGGCTAGAGAGATTATTTTTGAAGAATATGTACTAATTGGAGAAGTAGTTATAGTTCCTTTGGTTACATTTTTTTTACTGATCTTAAATATTTGAAGCAATAATGAACAGCAATAGGAGTCAGGGTCTAATCTTGTAACACTAAGCCATTGCTAACATACATGTGAAGATGAAAATTCAAAATCTTGAATCTTATGTACAGTTCAACAACCAGGATAGCTGGATTTCAAGGAATAGAAAATTTGATTCATAAGAACCCCACACTCCTGGCCCAACCCATATCCTTCAAAAATACTAAAAGAGCATTGAAAGCCATAGATGGACATTGCCATTGAAGTAAAGGACCCCAATTCGTCCATTGGATCCAACGTTTCAAACACCAAAAGAATTAATTTTGATAATTCAATAGTTATAATCAAAGGAGGGGATTTTATACCTTGATTTTCCTAAAAAGAGAATGGACTACGAGTTACATGATTTTTGATACTTTAAACAAATAGAATATAAAATTCATAGTCTAAAATTATTCAATGACCTGATTATAATGGATTTCCTGTCACCCAGTGCAACTCTATTATTGGATGCAAATTTTGACAAATCTATCGTTGAATTACATTATATTCATATACTCTCCATCCTTGCAAAATTTCACCATGATCAAAGATCAATAATCATGTTATCAATCAATTGTTTAAATTCAAATTTTTGTAGTTTAAAATAATTCATATAATATATGTTTATAGATTGCATGCTAAATAACATTCGATTAGTATGAAAATTGGCATACATTTTAAGCACACACAGAACATGTAATTCAATGGTAGGATTTTTAAAATATGAGTTTAATAATAAGTTACTAGGTTGTGTTATATTGCTTAGAGTTATACCAGGTACAACTTGAATTCAACCCATATATATATATATGTGTGTGTGTGTGTGTGTGTGTGTGTGTGTGGAAAGGAGCGTAGTAACATTAAATGCTACACTCATACTTTAATGTTGCTGCGCTCCTTTCAAGCTACCTAATCCACCACGTTATACCTTTTTTTATTATAAAAAATCCTTTTTTCCTTTAAGATTTTTCTCTAATTTTTTATAAAATAACTAAATATAGATCATGGACCAAACTATCATTGCACTCTATTATTATTCAACCAAACTTTTATTTTTCTTAAATGCAAATGTTATTGTTCCAAATTACAAATGTTACTATTCATTAGATACAAATGTTTGACTATTCAGCCACCCAGATTGATTTCAATTTTTTTTTTCTTATTTCTAATTTCAAGTAATTGTTAAAATTGAATAATTCATTATTTTTTTAGTGGATACAATTAAAATTTCAAGTATCCAAAACAAATTGTAGCACTCAAATCTCCAGCCCAAAAATGTGTTTTGTGTCTTTTCATTTATCTACCGTTACAATGTTTCCTATTCCAAATTTTCAGTTTTTCACAACCTTATCTCTCTCTCTCTCTCTCTCTCTCTCTCTCTCTCTCACACACACACACACACACACACACATCAATTATTTATTTAAGCTTTATAATGTTATATATACTAATGCACATTATAGGATGATCACCCCATCATCTACAATAAAATAATTTAGCTCAATATTAAGTATTCTTGTACCTTGAAATAAGTGAGAAAAAATGAAAAAAAGTAAAAAAAAAATTGACTGATGACATGACTATTAATTTTTGATCCATAAACTAAAATTTTATGCATTATTTTAAATTACAAAAATTTGAATTTAAACAATTGACTGATGGCATGACAATTAATCTTTGATCACCTTGAACATTTGCAAGCTTGGAGAATATATGAAAATAATATAATTTAACAGTGGATTTGTCAAAATTCGCATCCAATTAAAAAAATATTGAGTGGTATAACATTGCTTAAAGTTACATCATATTTAACTTGAAACCAGCCATATATATATATATATATATATATATAATCGATTGTTCAAACTAAGATTTCTCTGTCATATATCTCTAAAGATCTTATTAGCAGTATAGATGATATTTTGGTTTATGAGACTAGATAAAAAAAAAAAGTGATTTAATATAATTATATCCACATGATACTGTAATGTGCTGATGAATATATTGGTCTTAATTTACAATATAATCTAAGTAATCATATGGTTTATGAATTTGAAGAGTTATATATTGCGGGATTTATTTATATGTTCATATGATGAAAAAAGAGTCTTTTTTTTCATTTTATTTTATTTTATATTTTTAATTTATGATATATGATTTATTGATTATGAGAAATAAAGAGATGTTGGTCTATGTTTTGGAAAAAAAAAATATACCTATAGGACTTGATTTGCATGCATCTGTATAGTAATTAACATAGTATTGATTGTTACAACTAGGTTTAATAGCTCTCAAACTATAAAATATATTTTTTTTATTGTGTTGTGTTTCATGCATATATCATTATATATAATACTTGACTACAAAATATATTATGTTACACTTCAAAAAACTTCTAATTTAAAACATAATTTCAAATAACACATATTTACTTCTAAAAAATATAAAATCTAATATATTAATTCAATAATTATTCAATAATAAATAATCATATCAAATTTTTCCGCGCATTCCATAAGTCTAAAAAAAAAGAATGTTTGTTTAAATGATAGTGATTTTTTATAAAATATGAATTACTCATACCTAATTCTTTTGAACATAGGAGCTCAAAGTAATGGATAGGCACTAAAAATTCTATTGAAGCTTGAGGTATTAAGACTAAAGGTTTGTTTGAGATTTGCTTATTTTGCTGAAACTGAAAATTTTTTACTGAAAGTACTATGAATAAAGGTAAAAGTTAGTTGAAATAGTATAGTGGGACCTATGAATAATACCAAAAAGTGCAATGGAGTTCATGAATAATAGCAAAAATAAATTGAATAATAAAATAAGCTGGTTTTTTAAGCTGGAGCTAAATGCACACTAAAGAAGTAAAGAAGCATATGGTTAACAAGTAATCCATATATACACAGTAACTTCTCCGAAGGTCAGGCTTATGTATGATTAATCTAATTTATGTGTAACATCTCCCAAAGGCCCCCCTTCTTTTTGTTTTGTCTTTTTGAGTTGAATCCGTAACTCATAAGAGTTTCACTATAGCGCACATGCAAATGCAAACAATATTGTCGCTTTCCTAGGAAACCTAGGAGACGATTTTGTGGCTTTCCATGGAACGTGTTTGAAACTTTGAAAGTTGAAACGCCGGCAACCATGATAGAATTAGATTTATGTATGATTATAAGCTTACACTAGGGGAGTATTTGGTTTGTCATGATATTACATTACGCCATTAAATTACGTTATTATAATATTACATTAATATAATCTTAATACAAGAATATAACATTATATTTTTTAGGAATGTGATAAGATTAAGATGATGTGATATATTTTGCAATTTTAAATTATGATAATGTTAGAAAAAAATAAAATAAACCAAAAATCTTATTGTTACATTATCGTAATGTGCATCATACCAAAAATACATCACAGCGAACCAAACGCTATGAACAACAATTTCTTTGAAAGCCAGGCTTATGTATGATTAATCTAATTCATGTGTAACATCGCCCAAAGCATTTTTTATTGGGATGAATGACAAAAACAAGATGAACTGAAGCCATAATGTTTGGAGTTTGTTTAGAGGACATGTGAATCTTGAACCTAGGAAGGACAATTTTGTCGCTCTTTGAGCTGGGTACGCCGACCAATGTGATAGACTCTTTGAAAAAACCATTTGGTCAATCTGTGACAGTCATTCACATGGTGCAATTTCATATTGGTTACACACAATCTATCTTCTAACTGATAGTGTACATTTGTATTTGCCGTATACACATGACTTGCAACCCCCCTACTAAAGTGATCAAAACACCCCTTAAACTCAACTCTCATCTCATGTATGGCACGGAAGAGATCAAGCACCGTTTTTGAAACTTTTCATGCATGGGTTCAAAATGGAACTTTTGAGTATAAGTAAGTTTAGAACATTTTTGTTTTTTCAATATTGATAAAACATGTTGTGATTAATACATGATAATAAAAGTTATGTTAGTGATAAATTTAGATGAAAATGATATTATTATCATAAGATGTCATATTAGCAATCATGAATAATGATAAAATTAAAAAGGAGAAAAATATTATGTCTCTAATGTTACTCTTTTAAGTGTTGGCTTTATTAAGTTTATTTTCTTGATGAAAACCATAAGCATAACACGGTACAACTTACCAATTGGTAGTAGATCAAATTTGATTATTGGCCAAATTGATGTGACGAAATAAGTAGAGAATGCAAATATTTTTTCCTATATTTTGAGGTCCATGCCAAATATTTGATTTATTTATTTTTAACTTTGGGATATTTTATAAGAAAAAAAAAAATTGTAACTAGTTGTAATTGGTGAAAAATAAAATGAAATACAAAAAATGAGTTAGACTTTATAGGATTTTTATTCGAAAGTAACGAGCATGATGACACAACTTACCAAATTTGAGTATCAACAAGCTAAAGATAATAAATTTTACAAATTTTTTTTATTACATATGAGATAATATATTGTGATTAATGTAATATCACTTTTACATAATTATTTGCTTTTCTTGTATAAATATCACAACCTATCGTCTTAGTAATTGTTTTATAAGAATAAGAATAAACTTCTATGTATTGTTTGAGTATTGACTAATTTGGCGTGGTGAGTCTGGGAGAGTGAGCAAACACGACTGACAACACAACTTACCCCACCCCACCCCCCAAGAAAAAGGAGCAGATAACGTTGGATACAAAACAACAAACACAAGTTGAAAATTTCACATTTGTATATGGTTTTCTTCTGTTCTCGAATTTGAAGACCACGCAAGTTGCCGTGAAGTCCGGTGACGCGTTAAGCTACAGTTTCCTTGCTTCTTTCCATTCATTATTGAGGTCATGATAAATTCTGTCTTAGAATCTCAAGACAAAGAAGCTTACATAGCTAGCAGGTGTGCAATGGCTTCCACTAGCTAGCACATACAAGCTGCCCCATTTCTCTTTAATTGCTCTTCTTGTTCTAGAAGGTATAGTTTGCTTGCTTCTTGCCAACTCCTTAAGAAGACATGAAATTGTCTGTCATACAATATAAACTCAAACAGGCTTCGTAGTTAGTACCTACCAATGGCTTCCACCAGCATTCAAACTGTGCCATCATCTTCAACCTCTAGTTCTAAACCCCATCCTGAATACAACGTTTTCCTAAGTTTTAGAGGTGAAGACACCCGTTATAAGTTTACGGATCACCTTTATCGTGCCTTGGATTTTAACAGGATTATCACCTTTAAGGATGATATAGAACTTGAGATAGGAAAGCCCATTTCTCAGGAACTCTTGGATGCAATCGAGAAATCGAGGATTGCAGTCATCATTTTCTCTAAAGATTATGCATCTTCCACGTGGTGCTTGGAAGAACTTGCAAAGATTATTGAATGCAGGGAGAGAGGGATATTAACAGTATTGCCCATTTTCTACCATGTAGAACCTACTGATGTGCGACATCAGAAGAAGACTTTTGCAGCTGCCTTTTCAGAACATGAAAAACGTTTCCAGAAGAACCCAGAGGTGGTGGAAAAGTGGAGAGTTGCTTTAAGAGAAGTGACCAAAATTGCCGGAAAGCATTTAGGGGAAGGGTAACACTTCTGATCTCTTTCTAATGAGAATCTTTTTTCCTTGTTCTGACTGCAATGCTTAATTACTTTAAATGTAAAAGTTAAAAGGTTGACGTTTTCATCACCATAATATAAAAACAAAATACTTGTATTATATTTTTCTGCATCTTTACAAGAGAATTTACATCAATATATAGCTATACAAGAACAGTAATTATAGGAGTGGTTAATTACATAATAGAGAGATTTTAGGGAGAGTGATTATAGGAGTAATTACATATTCAAATTCAAATTTGAATTGAAGAGAGATTTGTGAAACAGTTACAGCTCAAGTATGTGAGCTGGACTTGTGAGCTGTGATAGGCCCCCTCAAGCTCAACGGTCTTGGTGAGACGGTGAGCTTGTTGCAAAGAAGCGTGTGTCATGCTATGCCAAGAGGTTTAGTCATGATGTTTGCAGTTTGATCCCGAGATGAGATGAAGCGAATATCAATGTCCCTATTGGCTACTTTTTCTCGTACAAAGTGAAAATCAATTTCAATATGTTTCGTGCGGGCATGAAAGATGGGGTTGGTAGTGAGATAAGTAGCACCGAGATTGTCACACCATAAGATTGGTGGTTTGGCAAGAGAAACTTGGAGTTCTTTAAGGAGAGATTGTATCCATATGACTTCAGCAGTAGCATAAGCAATACCACGGTATTCAGATTCAGTGCTAGACTTTGAAACAGTGGCTTGCTTTTTGGAGCTCCAAGAAATAAGATTTGGACCAAGGTAGAGACAATGCCCACTTTGAGAGCGGCGATCATCTGGACAACCAGCCCAATCGGCATCTGTGAATCCATAAAGTTGGATGTTGGTAGAAGGCTTAATAAGGATTCCATGATCAATAGTGAACTTTAAATATCGAAGGATTCGTTTGACCACCGTCCAATGAACATCAGTTGGCTGCTGCATATATTGACAAACTTTATTGACTGAAAAACTAATATCAGGTCTTGTGAATGTGAGGTATTGGAGGGCGCCAACTGTGCTTCGATATAAAGTGACATCTTGGAAAGGATCACCAACATTCTTGGACAATTTAAGATTGCTTGCCATAGGTGTGCGACATGGTTTGGCTTGGTCCATTTTGGTTTTGAGGAGCAGATCAAGAATATACTTTTGTTGAGATAAGAAGAGCCCATGGGGTCCTCTAGTGGCTTCAATTCCCAAGAAGTAATTAAGTGAGCCAAGGTCTTTGATAGAGAAGGCTTGATGAAGAGCTTGAATCATTTGTTGAATAAGCACAATGGAAGAACCTGTAAGTATAATATCATCTACATATACCAATAGATAAAGAATACAACTAGATGATGCTTTGATGAAGAGAGATGTATCAGATTTAGCTCCATAAAATCCATACTGAACCAAAAAAGTGCGTAACTTATTGTACCAAGCACGAGGAGCTTGTTTGAGCCCATAGAGAGATTTGTGCAATCGACAAACATAATTAGGAGCATTGGGATCTACAAAGCCAGGTGGCTGCTGCATGTAAACTTCTTCATTAAGTGTTCCATGAAGAAATGCATTTTGAACATCTAATTGATGTATGTGCCAACCATTTGAGATTGCCAAAGATAGAACAAGGCAAATAGTGCAAGGTTTGATAACTGGACTGAAGGTTTCTTGAAAATCAATACCTTCCCTTTGATGAAATCCTTTTGCAACAAGACGAGCTTTGTACCTCTCTATGGTTCCATCAGCCTTATGTTTGATACGAAAGACCCATTTGCATCCAACAATATTTTGATGAGAGCGGGGTGGGACCAATGACCAGGTCTTATTTTTTAATAATGCATTTATTTCTTCAACCATTGTGTTCTTCCATTTTGGATCTTTGTTAGCAGTGGTGAAGCACATAGGCTCAATGTCTTGAGGTGGAAGAGGATGTCTGGTTGAGATGAGTGCTTTGGGTTTGGAAATTCCATTTTTGGAACAGGTAATCATAGGATGAACGGAAGTTGTTGTAGGTGGGTGATGAGGATTAGGTTCAGGCAAATATGGTGGAGAGGTTGTAAGAGGAGGGGTTTGGCTTGGAGGGCTTTGAGGTGCTGGTTGAAGGATAGGCTGAGGTGGAGGAGGAGGAAGAATTGGTGTAGGTAATAAGCCAGGTTCTTGTGAGGGTGGTAGAAGATGGTTAGTGAGAATAGGTTGGGAAGAAGGGACAGATGGTGTAGATGTGGTGCCTTGTGTACTTTGGTGGAAGGGAAATTTATTCTCATTAAAGATTACATGTCGGGAAATGTAAATGCGACCTGTGAGAATGTGAAGGCATCTATACCCCTTGTGAGCTGCACTATAGCCAAGAAACACACATGAAAGTGAGCGATAAACAAGCTTATGAGCATTATAAGCACGAAGGTGTGGAAAACATTCACATCCAAACACTTTAAGAAACGTATAATTTGGCTTTGTTTTGAAAAGAATTTCATGTGGGCTTTTGTTTTGAAGAACATGAGTTGGTAACCTATTGAGGAGATACACAACTGTATGAAAGGCATCATCCCAATAAGAAAGTGGGACAGAGGCTGTGGCCATGAGTGTAAGTCCAGTTTCAACTATATGACGGTGATGTCTTTCAGCAAGTCCATTTTGTTCTTGTGTGTGTGGGCATGAAATGCAGTGTTCAATGCCATAATTTTCAAGTATGGATTTGAGTTTTTGGTATTCAACACCACCATCGGTTTGGAGTCTTTTAATTTTATGGCCAAGAAGATTCTCAACTTTGGATTTAAAGTGAAGAAAAACTTTTTGAACATCTGATTTTAATTTAAGAGGAAAAATCCAAATGAAGCGACTGTAAACATCAAGAAAATGAATGTAATATCGAAATTGATTATTAGAAATGACAGGAGATGGACCCCAAATATCACTAACAACTAGTTCCAATGGGGTTTTGTAAACAATGGAGCTAGATGGAAAAGATAACTTATGACTCTTTCCTAAGGGACAAAAAGAACAAAAAGACTCTCTTTTATTTTTAAGAGGTAGAGAATTGCGAGAGACAACTTGATGAACAGTACGCATCATGGAATGACCAAGTCTTCTATGCCAAGTATCAAAGGAAGAACTTGTTCCAATGAACACAAAGGGAGTGGAGTGGCTATTAGTGTGCTTCAAGCAGTATAGTCCGCCTTTATTCGGTCCGCGCAAAAGTTCCTTCCCCGACTGTATATCCTTAACAACAACAAAACTTGGGCGAAATTCAAAATAAACATTGTTATCACGAGTAAATTGAGAGACAGAGAGTAAATTTTGAGTAATAGATGGCACATGCAGAATTTTGTTTAGGAGAAGAGATTTATGAGGAGTTTGGATTGAGGAAGAGCCAGTATGGAGGATACGCAAACCTGTCCCATCGCCTACTTTAATTGTGTCTGGTCCTTGATATTCACAATGAGAATTCAAGTTTTAGAGGTCAGCAGTCACATGATTGGTAGCGCCAGAGTCTGGGTACCAATTTGGATCATAAAGATGCTCTGTTGTGGCTGCAAGGGCTGATGGTGTAGTGGAATTATTGTTGTAGTAGGAGTGATCAAAGCGATACCAGCATTGGGCAGCTTGGTGATTGGATCGATTGCAAAGCTGACATATGACTAATGAACGTGCACCTGATTGATTTGCAACTGGTTGATTTGGGCTCCTTATGAATCCAGCACGTCCTCGTCCACGTCCATTAAAACGAGAAGAGGAGTTGGCGATGTTAGCTTGAGGCTCAGGAGAAAAGGAGATTTGTGCATTGTTAATGCGCATCTCTTGGTTGAGGAGCATGGCATTAAGATCTTCCAAGGACAAATCATTTGATCTGGTTGTCACTGAGGTGACAAACGACTCATACTCGGGAGATGGGCCACCAAGAATGTGAAGAATGAGATCAGGTTCTGGTATTGGCTGAGCAGCAGCAGCTAAACTATCAGCTAAGGATTTGATTTTTTGAAGATAGTCTGTCATGGACAAATTACCTTTCTTGGTAGTTTGTAATTCAAGCTTGAGTTGCATGATGCAAGCTCGAGATTTTGAGGCAAACATACAGTCTAAAGCTTGCCATACAGAGGCTGAAGTTGAGAGACCAGCAACTTGAGCAAGTACTGGTTCAGTGAGGGATGAAAGGATCCATCCAAGAAGAATGTTGTCTTGTTTTTGCCAAGTAATGTAGTTGGGATTGATGGTGGTATCCGTTGATGAAAGGAATTTTGGAGGGCAAGGGAGTGGAAGAATTTGTTGAGAAGGGATTGTTGGAAGAAGTGGTCATTATACCGCTGGGTATACAAGGCTCTGATACCATATAAAAACAAAATAGTTGTATTATATTTTTTTGCATCTTTACAATAGAATTTACATCAATATATAGCTATACAAGAAGAGTAATTATAGGAGTGGTTAATTACATAATAGAGAGATTTTAGGGAGATTGATTATAGGAGTAATTACATATTCAAATTCAAATTTGAATTGAAGAGAGATTTGAGGGAGAGATTTGTGGAATGGTTACAGCTCAAGTATGTGAGCTGGACTTGTGAGCTGTGATACATAAAAGCATAACTTGTATACTTTAAATGTAGAAATGCTAGTTTTATAAACATCACTAAATAATAAATATATATTATTGCAAAGATTAGGAGAAAGGTTGACGCTATTTTTTTGAAAGATAATTACAATATATTGATAATTTTTGCACTCTTTCTCTTTTAAATCTCTTGGCATTTGCATTTTGTGCATATAGAAGTGGAATTGGAGTTGATATTCTATCGTATCGGCTGGTACAGCCGGTATATTCCTTACCGGAGCTTAAAACAGTACAAAAACACGTGTTCGTTCCGATTCAATTATTAGTCATACCAGGTTGTTCTGGCTATACCAGATGAAATATCATGCTTCGGGCCGAAAAAATCATACCGGACCGGAACATGACTTTCAAATCAAAAAGATGGAAAAATTTTCAGATCCAGTATCTCTCTCCTCTTTCAGTAACATATTAACTTATGATCTCTCACTATGCTGCTGCCGCCTCCAGAAAGTCACCGCCACGTTGCCGGAATCCCATTTTGCCAATCTTCTTCTCCTCCCACTTCTTCTTCTTCGTTCAATAACCCAGACCCTCTTTCTTCAGTTCTTGGCTTTTGTTTTGTTTTAGTTTGTCTTTTTAGTTTCTTTTGTTTTGTGCTTTTTGTTTTATGTGCTTGACAGCTTTAGCCAACTTTACTTCTAACTTCAGAAGTTCAGCCCCTTTATTATTATTAATTTATTTGACTAAAATAATTTATATTTTTTTTATTGTTTTGCATGTCTAACACCCACTCACGTGAAGATGAATTCAATCTTAACTTCCTTTTATTAAGTTTTTTTTTTATTTATTTCTTATTTATGTATTTTATTTTTAACTTCAACTACAATACACCAATTACCAAATATATCAATTTCTAATGGATTTATAATAATAATAATAATTATTATTATTATTATTATTATTATTATTATTATTATTATTATTATTAAAAAAACCTACTACCATGTGTCATTTAAAAAAAAACTTTGTATTATTAACAAAAATAATTAAAAATAATATCAATGTATAATGAATTTTAAAAGATAGTATTTTAACTAAAACTTAAGGATCAAAGATATTTAAATGAGATGTTTTATAATTTACAATTTATAATTTATAATTTATAAATACTTTTAATAAATTGTGTGCACTTTGACTTTTACTAACATGATTTTTACACTCAATCATTACTAAATTTAAACTCTTTATAAAATAGCAGTAATCTCGAAATGGTATACTGGTACTAACTGGTACCGAAATATTTCATTCCATTGATCAAATCGGTATAGTCTCCGGTACGAAATTGACTCCCTTGGTCAATTCAACTATAAAGCCATTAGCTGGTTGACACTATTTTAAGTTGTGAGTTTGTCACTAAATTACATATGCAGCCCGTAGAGAGAAAAACAAGAGAGAGAAAAACAAGAAAAAGAAATACAGTGTGGGGTGTGATAGGTCAAAGAAGAAGAAGAAGAAGAAGAAAGAAGAGGATTTTCACCCCCCTTAATAATAGGACACACACAATAAGAAAAGTTAAGGATTTTTTTTAGAGAAAGGTTTTGGGAGTCATAGCGTCAAAGAGTTATCATTAAATTATTTATAGTAATGATGAATTTATTCAGAACTTGTCTTTTAGGCATGTGGATTTGGATTTGGATAATTAAAATCAAAATACTTTGGTTAGATTGTTTAATGGTCAACAATTTGGATTTACCATCGCACACCCTTGGTGCAATGGTTAGTTTATAAGTATAAGTATTTGTGGAGTGTAGAGGGATAATGATCAGGGTTTAACTCTCCACGAGAGAGCTTCATACACACATCAACATGGATTTGGGCCAAATTCACCAAAAATTTTATTTACAATCCTTAGATTTGAAATAACATCTAACCCAATAAAAATTTAGAATTCCTTAACCATACTCCAAAATAACTTAACCATAAAATGATCAAAATGGCCAAAGTGCCACCATATCCCTAAAACCTCATAAATAACCAAAGTACCTCCATATTTCATGCGAATCGATTTAGTGAAATCCCATGTTTCATATATTAGAAAAATGTCAAATCGTACAATATACATCCATTTTATTCTATATCTTCCAAGGCAAGCATTTAGCAATTATGCCGCCAAAATCTCAAGTAACTATTTGTATGTTATCGAAGAGGAATAAGGAATCCCAATCTCTAATAATTTTGCCATCATCTAATTGTTTTCAAATGGGTACATTCAATGATGTAAAATATTACAAAATCAAAGGAAAGAAGCAAAGCATCCCCCAAAATAAAAAAAAAATGACCAAAATACTTTTGAAATCATCACAATGCCCAAATTCCCATAAAAATTTTAAATTGACCAACACACCCCCCTAAAGCCCTCAAAATGACTCACATATCACCAAACTTTTAAAATGACTAAAATATCTCTAAAACCTCTAAAATGACCAATACCCCTTAAAACTCCATAATGATCAAAATACATCCAAACCTCCAAAATAAACAAAATACCCCCTTCCCCAAAATTATAAGAATTAATGCATTACACTAGAGATAACATGACCTAATATGACAAATGTGCTATAAGCATCATGATGTTGGGGGGTTTTTATGCTTCTAAAGTTTGTGAATTACTTTGAAGGTCTTGAAAGTTATTTTCATTTGAACTTTAAAAGTTTGAGGGTGATACTTAAAGCTTTGAGACATATTGTGATCATTTTGGAGATTTATAATTTTCTTCATTTTGATGGTTTTTTTGGGGGGTGGGGGTGTGTGGGTTATCATTTTGATGGATGGTTTAGGGGTATCTCAATCTTTTTGGTGGTTTTTTTTTTTTTTTTTTTTTTGATACTATGATAATTTTGGAAATTTTAAGTTTATTTTGGAGGTTTTAAGGTCTTTATTTAGAAAGCTAATGGAAATAGTAAATACAATGACAAGGGGAAGAATGGATAGGTTAGAAATCTAGTGAAATTGAACATATAGGCTAAGAATTATGGTATATAGGAAAAGATAACAACAGAATTAGGGTGGCGATAAATATAGACAAAAGTTTTAAAAAAAGTTGTTGATGATAGTAGGATGGGGGATAGAATTATGTTAATATAACTTGTCCTAGGAGAAGAAACAAACAGGGAAAAGATTTTTATTGGAGGAGAGCTTACTATGTTGGAAAAGATTGACGGGGCTTTGAAAGAGTTCATAGAGGTTATGGATATGGAGTAAGGAATGAATCGGGAGATGCTATCCTAGACTTGGCAACTGTGTATGATTTAATATTAACAAACTCTTAGTTCAAGAGAGAATTGCGTAGATTTCATCCTTACTCGAAATGTGGGTAGTAGATGTTGTAAAAATTGTATAAGGTGATATCAGGAGAGAGTGTAACCTCTCAACATAGGGCATGGGTACTAGATATTTGTATCAGAAGATGGAAAATGGAGAGATATTAGACATAGAAGCCCAAGGATTAGGTGGCAGGGTTTGAAAGGAGAGAAACAAGTTATGTTTAAAGATTACTAGTTTGGGACTGCCCCTTTGAGTGAGAAAATTAAGATAGAACTTCTATTTGAAGAAGAATGAAACCATGTACTTAAACTTAGAGTAACTATTTTAATATATGATTATTTATTTGTCATGATAGTTTCTTAAAACTTATTTGCTAAAAACAATATTCACTTATTAAAAACTTCTAAGAGTGATAATGAATATCATCTTCTTCCAATAATAAACAATTGAGTTTTGCTAAGATGTTGTCACAATATTTAAATTTTCGAAATGAATAATGTCATATACTACAATTGAAGGTCTTCATCAAATACTTGCAATTATCCACAATAAATATTTTGTTATTCATACTTCATTTTTTATTATCTTACATTTTACGAGCTTAGTCACGATATTTAACTTAGTTTTTAATGAACACTATTTTAAGTAAGAAAAGGGGGAAAAAAAAAAAAAAAAGAAAGAAAGAAAGAAAGAAGAGGATAACAAAAGGGGTGTGTCATTGAAGTTTCCATTAGATTAATTCAAGTCTAGAATATTTAAACCTAGGTAAATCAACATTCTCTAGGTAACAAATAGAACATTATATATTGTCATTCCAACTTTCCAAGTATGACTAACACATAAAACTCAAAATTCACAATTTTTTTTTTTTTTTGGATATTAAAATTTAGTAAGGGTATTTCAAACAATGTACAATGAAACATTTTAATAATCATAAGATTTCAAAATGGTTTAACTAAGAGAGTAACAATTGAGGGTATTTGCTCGGTTTTAAAGTTTAGGGAGGAATGAAACTACCCCAAACTTAAAGGGTCCAATTTTACTTTTTAATTTTGGCGTAAAACTGTCTTTTTTTTTTTTTTTTTAACAGTGTGTGAAAGAATAAAAACAAACAAAAAAATCAGCCCAAGAAAACTGACTAAACTTGACTAAACCAAAAAAAAAAAAAAAAAAAAATCTAGGAATGCAACAAAATATCACATTTTCACAATACCTCTATTTTCAACCGTAGTGGATCCTAGTCTAATATATTATTATATTATTTTGATATATAAGGAACTAACACCTCAATAGTTGTGAAAATATTATGATAACAATAAAATGTCATGACATTTTCACAGTACAATACCTTTATTTTTAGTTGTGCTAGATCTTGGGCTGCTGATATTTTATTATTCTATTTTATTTTATTTTAGTTTAACCCATAAGAAATTGACACAAGTATCGCAACATTTTTACAATATCTCTATGTTTACATTGTACTTACAATGTAAATTTATATTGTAGACATACAAAAATTAGCAAATACTGTACACATTTGCAAATTTTGTACAATATTTACCTTTTTTTTTTTTTTTTTGTGTGGCAAATGTGTATAATATTTGTCACTTTTTGTGTGTCTACATTCTACAATGTAAGCTTACATTGCAAATACAAATTAAACATATAAAAATCATTAAAAAAAAAAAAAAAAAAAAAAGCTTAAATCAAACTGGGCGTACTTGAAGAAATAAATAAAATAAAATAAGAAAAGAAAAAGAGTAGTTAATCAATTCTCCTTATTTTAAGGCTTTTAGGTAATTGTATTAAATAATAAGGGCTATGTCTACAACATTTCTACAATATTTTTATAACAAATTTTTTGTAGTGAGTTATTAATAATTTTAATTTAATCCCAGCACTAAAGTTATTTTTTCCCTACCAATAATAGTCAATAATAACTTGTCACCTAAGATTTATTGTGAAAATATTATAGAAATAACATTTTTTTAATATTAAAAAATTTTCTTTCTAGCCCAAACACATCATTTTGGCTTGTTACAAAAGACAAAAGTTGAACAAACCAAAATCACTATAGTTAGAGCCATTGACTCTTTTTATATAGTTAGTAGAAACGACCAAATAAGAGAAGTGAAATTTAGACAAAGATGTTGATAAGATATGGAATGAAATGGCTAGTTGTATTAAAAGAGTAGCTAAAGATGTGCTTAGAGAATCTAAAGGATGTGAGTGATTGACTAAGGAGATATAGTGGTGGAATACGGAGGTTAAGCATCAATTAAATTAAAGATAGGGCTACAAAAGCCTACCTAGGTTTAAGACAATGCTGCTTAATTTCGAAAATTCTTAAGTGGTGAAGAGGGACGCAAAAAAGGTTGTCCAAGAGGCTAAATGTATGTCTTATGATAGACTATATATATAGTGAGTTTGGAGCAAAGGACAGAGAAAAGAATATTTAAAAGCTTGCTATGACATGGAAAACGAAAACCAGAGACTTAAATAGTGTCTAGTGCATTAAATATGAAATATCATAGTGCTAGTAAAAGAAGGAAAAATTAAAGAGAGATTGAAAAGTTATTTTGATGAGCTTTTTAATGGGAACGGTATGGATTTGGAGCGATTGGGTAACTTACTCGAGAATAGAAACCATAGATTTGTTTGAATAATTAGGATATATGATTGGGGTAAATGATGCATTATGGAGGATGACAATGGAAAAAGCTTTGGGCCCAATGAAATGCCCATTGAAGTTTGTAAGTGCTTGAGTGATGAGGGTATTTGCTGATTGACAAACTTTTTTTAACAAGATCTTGAGTGTTACCAAAATGCCTAGTGGAGGAGTACTTTAGTACCTATCTAGAAGAACAAGGCATATTCAAATCTATACATTTTATAGTGGAATTAAATTTGTGAGTAACACTATGAAACTTTGGGAGAGATTGATTGAAAATAAGTTAATTCATAAAATAAACACATCAGAGAATTAATTTGGTTTTATCATTTATGCCAAGAAGACATACCATGGAAGCAAATTTCTTACTTAGACATCTAGTGGAAAATATAAAGAGACATAAATATCTTCATAGGGTTTTTATTGACCTAGAGAAAGCATATGATAGGGTCCCTAGAGAAGTTATTTCGTGGGTTTTGGAAAAGAAAGAAGTATCTATAAAGTGTATTAGGTTGATTAGGATATGCTTTACAGTGCTATAACTAGTGTGAGAACAAGTAGAGACATAACAATTGAGTTTTCTATCACTATAGGTTTGCATCGAGGATCTACGCCAAGTCCATATTTCTTTGCAGATGATATAGTTTTAGTCGATGAAACTAGAAGTTGACTTTATTCCATTTGGTCAGTCATTATAAAATCTAACAGTTTTTGATTAAGTAGGACTAAAAAAGAGCACATGAAATGTAAGTTTAGTAAAAGTAGAAACGGTGGTGAACGAGCGGTAAGACTCAATGATTAAGAGATACTAAAGAGCAAGAACTTTCAATATCTTGGAATAATAAAGAGATTGAAGAGAATGTGAGTCATAGGTTAAGAGCAAGATGGATGAAGTGGAGAAGAGCATCATGGGTATTGTGTGATCATAGAATACTTATTTAATTAGAGGGAATGTTTTATGAGACCAACTATGCTCTATGATACTAAATATTGGGATGTTAGGAAGTAATGTATTCATAAAATAACTATAGTTGAAATGAGAATATAAAGATGGATAAGTGAACATACACTAAAATATAAGATTCGAAATGAGGAAATTCACTTAAAAATAGGTGTGATCTTTATTGATGAAAGGATGAGAGAGAGACGCTTGAGATTGCTTGGTTATGTTTAAAAAATAGCGACTGATGCACCGGCACAAAAGAGTGGGTTGATTTAAGTTGAGGAAACATAAAAGGATAGAGTAAGAACATTAGTAGAATTTGTAAAAAAAGACATGTCAATTAAGGAAGTAATAAAGAGTATGTCTTCAAATAGAATAAAACGGAGAAAGAATATATGTGGCTAACCTTAACAAATTTGTTGAGTATGCACATAACTGACCCCAAAAATTGGGAACAAAAGCTATGTTGTTGTTGTTGTTGTTGTTGTCATGTTGAATATTTCTGGGTTATTTTTTAATCATTTAGAGGTTTCAAAGTTATATTGCTCCTTTTATAAGTTAGGAGGTATTTAGGTCATTTTGGAGGATTAAATGGTATTTTGGCTATTTAAAAAATTTTAGCAATATTTCAGTCATTTTGGATATATTCAAAGTTATAAAAAAAAAAAAAAAAAAAAAAAAGGTTTCAAGTGTATTTTGGTTATTTTATAATGGGTATTTTGGTTCTTTTAAATATTTTGATGGTATGCTGCCAATTTCGAAGATTTTAGAAATTTAAATTCAAATTCAAATCGAAATTCAAATTTAAATTCAAGAATATGAGCGCAACCTTGTTTAATTTCTTCATTCACGTAAGAATAGAAGGCCCAATATGTGCTGCTACCTCTTGTGTGGTTTGGGCATCCATTCAGGCCAGGCGTCAACAATTCTTATGGGCTGCTGCTTAGGATCACGAAATCAAGATGATTTTTGGGTCATTAATAAGTACGGATTGTATACTTCATACTTCATAGCATGACATTTAAGATTTACTTGTGGTTGACATCTAGGTTTCAAAAGGCCAATCAGAATTTTCAATTAAATTATAGTATTTTCCAAAATAAAATAAATGAAAAAAAAATCCATATTGAATAGTATAGTCCCTACCGCTTCAAGTCTACATCAAAGATTTAGAAGCGACGTTTTGTTCTTGCTTTTCTTTTTCTTTTTCTTTTTTTCTTTTTTTAAAAAGCTTTTTTTTTTTTTTTTTTGTGTGGAAAATTAATAGTTCACTTTTATCAAATTCGACCACGTAATTTAGTTCAATTTTAGAGCTCTCCTTTTGAGAGTGAAGACGCAAAACAGCTTACATCTCGAATTGGTTTGTTTTCGGCACAAAAATTATGTCATTCTTATAGGTTGTCTGAGGTAGAGTTTATCAGAAACATTGTTGAGCGGATTTCTGAATTGATCGATAGTACACCTCATGAAGACAGTGTTCACGGTCCTGTTGGGATAAGGTCTCGGGTTGAGGAAATGAATTTAAATCTAGATATAAAGTCCAAAGATGTTCGCTTTATTGGGATATGCGAGATGAGTGGAATGGGTAAGACAACTCTTGCAAAAGTAGTTTTTTAGAGGATCCATCGTAAATTTGATGCGTGCAGTTTTCTTGAAAATGTCAGAGAGTTATCTGAAGATCCAAATAGCTTACAGAAGTTACAAGATCAACTCCTTCGTGATATGAAGTTGAAGACAAAAGGAGATTTGAGGAAGGGAACCCAAGTGATTAGAAATAGGCTAGGTGATAAAGGCATTCTTATTGTTGTTGATGATGTGAGTAAAACAAGACAATTAGAAAATTTAGTAGGAAAGCCTGATTGGTTTGGTCCAAGAAGTAGAATCATTATAACTACTGACGATAAACATTTGTTGGCGAGCTATCAAGTTCACATGGGGTTCTCAGAAAAAGAAGATATAACTCTATGTAAGGTTAAAGGACTAAATAATGACGAAGCTTTACAACTTTTTAAACAGAGAGCCTTCCATAGACATCCTTGTCAAAATGATTTAAAGGATTTGTGCAATGATTTTGTCAATTATGCTCAAGGCATACCTTTGGTTCTGTAAGTTTTGGGTGCCTTTTTTTCTGATAAAACGACAAAAAGGGAATGTGATAGTGCTCGGACTCAACTAAATGCAATTCCTGATGGAAAAACTATTGAGAAACTTAAAATAGCTTTTAATGGATTGGGGCCTATGGAGAAAGATCTATTTTTGGATATTGCATGTTTCTTTAATGGGGAGAACTGGAACCATGTAGCTGATACACTAGAATCAGTTTGCTGCTCCCACATTAATATAAGGAGTCTCAAAGACAAATCTTTGATTACTATTGTAGGTGAGAAATTGTGGATGCATAATTTATTACAACAACTGGGTTGGGAAATTGTTCGTGAGAAAAAGGAACCTGGAAAATGTAGTAGGTTGTGGCTTCGTGATGATGTCCTTGATGTATTAATGGACAATAATGTAAGTGGATAGAGATATATCTAGAGAAGTATATAATTCTACAATTCATGTAAATTTTTGCTATATCTTTCCTTATGCTAATTTTATTATTCTTGGTTACCAGGGAACAAACGAAATAGAAGGCATGGTGCTGAAATTGACTCCAAATGAAGAAAAAAAAGTGAATGCTGAATCATTCTCAAAGATGAATAGACTAAGAACGCTCAAAATTTGTAAGGTGCGCCTTTGTAATGATCTCAGTAATCTTTGTAATGAGTTACGTTTGTTGGAATGGCATGATTATCCTTTGAAATCATTGCCAAGGAGTTTTCAGCCAGGCAAACTTGTTGAGCTCATTATGCATCGAAGTCGTATTCGGCAACTTCCAAAGGAATTTAGGGTAAGATATCCACTTTTGCAGTTTTTTCTTTTGGTATTTTATTTTTATTTTTATTTTTTATTTTTAAGATTAGGTTCTTGATTGCTTAATTTCTATATTTGCTTATTGTTTTATCACAGAACTTGGACAGGTTAAAGCTCATTGACTTGAGTAATTCTGAATACTTAATTCTGACTCCTGACTTCACTGGATTCCCAAATATCGAAAGGCTGATTTTTCAAGGTTGTTCAAGTTTGCATGAGTTGCACCCATCTGTTGGAGGTCTTAAGCAACTTATTCTATTAAATCTATCTGGCTGTTCAAAACTAAAGAAGTTTCCAGAGATTGGGACAGATATGACAAGCTTGTTGGAGCTTCATTTGGATGGGACTTCCATAGAAGAACTACCATCATCAATCAAGCATCTAACTGGTCTGTCTGTATTGAATCTTCAAGACTGCAAAGACCTTTTGAGTTTTCCTAGTGTCATTTGCAGTTTGACGTCTCTTCAAATTCTCACTCTATCAGGTTGTAAGGGTCAACAGCCAAAACACGCTTTCCCATGCATTTATCTCATAAATCTTATTTGTGCTACACTTGATTTATGGACCTATTGTTTCTCCATTGCTCCATATCTTGAATCAGAGCCCATCAGCCTTTTGTTGCCGAACACGGTCTCAGGATTAAGCTCTTTGGTATCTCTAGATCTGAGTGACTGTAATCTGTTGGACGGAGCTTTCCCTGATGATCTTAGCTGCTTGTCCTCTCTAAAGTCTCTGAATTTGAGAAAAAATAATTTTACAAGCTTGCCTGATAGCATTTCTGAACTTTCTGAGCTCAAACTTCTTCTGTTGGATCATTGTGGCAAGCTTAAATCATTGCCATATCTTCCTATAAGTACACAGTTTGTTTCAGCACGAGGATGTATTTCACTTGAAAATTATAAAAATCAAGTTGTTGTTTGGACTTCGGGTGAAGCAGGATTCACTTTTATTGATTGCCTTGACTTGGCTGATGATGAAGGTGGCAAAATTACTGAGATTTCATTGCTGGATATACATTTCCAGCCATTATGGCAAAGATTCATGGAGGTCTCTCCCTCCCTCTCTCTCTCTCTCTCTCTCTCTCTCTCTCTCTCTCTCGCACACACACCTGCATTGAACATATTTTTTACTTTTGCCCTCAAATATTTTACAGGAGCAAATTCATCAAATTGAAGGCTTTTACAGTGTAGTTCCTCAAACCGAGCTTCCAGATTGGTTCAGCCATCGGAGTTCTAAGTCATCTGTAGATTCTGTACCAATCCAACTACCTCCTGATCTGTCAATAAAATAAGATGGAAAGGAATTGCTCTATGTGTCATTTTTGAAGTCAAGAATCCGAAGGACGTTTCTCCTGGTCAGGATTCAAAACACTTTCATGAATTTATTTGTCGTTTGGACATGGATGGCGGCCTTAAAGATTCCCCCTTAGTTTATAATATCCCTAAGGAAAAATTCCATGGTGGTTCATTTGGGCTTTGGCTATTTATATCGCACGAGAGGTTCAGAGAATATTTAGATGAACGGAGTTGCATTAGTCCTCTGATCAAAACCAACAGCCAGGATATTGAGATTAAAATTTGTGGTGCACGTGTTCTATATGAGACAGATATGGCAGAATTTGTAGGAAAATTAAGCCAAGAAACTTTCGGTAGCCCTGATGACCTCTGTCTACGTGAAAAAGAATTCATAACATATCATATGGGTAATTCCCAATACGTTGATGAGGCTGAATCCGGTCAGTCTAATGGCCAAAATGAGTCAAACCCCAGGCTGAAAACACAGTTCAAGTCACTGCTTTCAAAATTGTATCAGGTCTCTTCCTATGCATCACTGAACTCCTTATTTTTGTACTGTTTTCATGTCTCACTCATATGCCGTATGTTTATGTATTTTTTCAGGTAGATTTGGCACGAAACCACTGGTATGATTATATCTTTCCTCAGATTGCAAGACCACCACACTGGTTCAGCTATCAAAATTTTGGGCCATACATAAAAATGGAGTTGCCTCCAGATTTGCATGATAATACAAGATGGTTGGGGTTCACGGTATATGCTTTGTACACTATTGGGAAGCAAGGAGATGCTTTCGGTTACAAACAGGATTCAACAAATTCAACAATTTTGCTTCGCTTTTCTAGTCTTTCAGCTAGTGATGAAGTTTCTTTTGCACCTTACACGGCCTTTCCCCTCTCTAGAGACATTTTTGATCAGTCATCACAACGAGTTTTGGTATTTTACATACCACGCCTGCTTTTTGGAATGAATCGGTGCAGTCACATTGGGGCTTTATTTGAAAGCAATAATCCAGGTGTGCAAATTGGAATGTGTGGAATCCGTCTTGTATACGAGAAAAATGTTGAAGAGTTTGTGCAAACACTTGTGGAGTATATGTTAGGGACTCCAGAGGTCTATCATCAAGCTATTTACCTAAATCTTATAGATCAACTTGGAAAGTTGCAAGGCTGCAACCATGAAGAAGATTTTTGTTGCACTTTCACACCGGAAAGGTTAAAGTTTACTTCACAAGATTTTGTTACCACAGTCACACTTGAATGTAATAGATAAGAAATTCGAAATGTTTTTTGATTCTTGCAGGAGGCCTCACGCCATGCATATGCCAAAGCTTCTACCAAGTAATGCTATACAAGAGAAGATACAGGAGAAGTGTACACCGGAAATTCACAGTAATGCAGTAGGCACTTCAAGAAACTCAGATCGCTCACCTATTTATTTAGGCATACCATTTTTTAATGGCCAATGTGGAAGTAAGATGTCAAGCAGCCTTGAATCTTGGTTTAAACCATATTTGCAGGTCTCTCTCTCTCTCTCTCTCTCTCTCTCTCTCTCAAGGGAAACTTAAAGAAGGGAAAATTACAATTTTCTACCATAATAATAGGTAACTTAAAGAAGGAAAAATTACACTTTTCTACCATAAACTATACCTCACACACTTACCTCTTGAACTACAATCATGCACTATCGGGCCTCCTAAACTAAAATCTGTGTAATGCTTTACCCCCTCTTGTCTATTTCCTATAGAAGTTGGATGGAAAACTAAGTCATGTGCAACTCACATGACACATGACTATGTGAAACCACCTAAAATGACTAAAATGTCCACCTCTTATTCACTTAAAACAAATAAACCTTGAAATCATATCACACTTATCTCTTTTATTTGTTTATTTTTTTCTGTGGAAACTTATTAGCTCTTTTTATTTCTCTTTAATTTTAATTCCTTTTTTTTAATTTCTTTTAACCAGCATTAGATTAAACTCTCTCTCTCTCTCTCTCTCTCTCTCTCAACCCTTGCCCAAGCCTTAGTGGTTATTAGTCACGGCAAGCCATACCATTTCTCTTTTCTATTTCATGGTTTATGTTATTTATTATTTATTATTTTATCTATCTATTTTCTCTTTTTGTTTGGTCCTTTGTTGGTTTAGGTCTTGGTTGATTTAAGGATTGGGTTTTCTATTGGTTGTAAGGATTTGGGTATTTTGTTTGAGGTTTGGGAATTGGGTATGGTTCCATGGTTTTATATTTGGTCTCAGATGAAGTAAATTTGTGTTTTGATTTGGATTTCTAGGGTTTCAAATGAATGGTAATGGCCTAGAGGAAGAAGAGATGAGAGAGATGATTTGTTTTAAGTGAATGAGGGGGGAATTTGGTCATTTTAAGGGGTTCCACATAAGCATGTGTCACGTGAATTGTGCGTGACTTAGTTTTCCATCCAACTTAATTGAGAAATAGATGGGAGGGGATAAAGTGTTACTTGAGTTTTAGTTTAGGGAATCAATCATGCATTCTCTTAGTTCATGAGATAAGTGTAAAATAAGGTAATTTAGGATAAAAACTGTAATTTTCCCTTTAAAGAAAGTGTGGTTCAAGACAATGCTAATTTCAATCTTTCACACAGGTTCAACACAACCACTTTGTTAACAAAATCAAAATATACCATTTCAATAATTGTTATTTTATTTTATTTTTTATGTTTATTAACACAGCGGTGAATTGATGATTATGGAATACGTAACATGTAAAATAACATGAGAACTTTTTTTTTTTAATTTATTTTTTGCAAACATTTTAAATATGGGTTGCGAATATATAATAATTTTGACCTGACAAATGTAAATTAAAACTTGAAATGATAAACAGTTTCTTTGGTACTAAATTGTGCTCATTGCACACACCTTAATTCAAACATTTTTACACACAACTAAATAAATAAAAATAAAATCATGACTTCAAATCATGATTTTTGACATTAGAATCATGATTTTAAGTTATGATTTTAGTTTTTTTTTTTTTAGTTGCGTATAAAAATGTGTAGATAAAATAAATTATCATTGCGCGAAACTTAGTCAAGCTTATTAACATTTCCGAGATATGTTTGCAGGACCACTACAACAAACGTAGTATTTTCAATCACTGTTTTCCTCAAAGAAAAATACCATAGTGGTTCAGCCAACCGAGTGATGGATACTCAATGAGAATCTCGCTACCTCCAGATTTGTATGACAATCCTGATTGGATGGGATTTGCATTTTGTGCTGTTTTCTCATTTCACAAGCATCCTACCGCGGTTCGGAAAAACCTGAATTCCGAATTTGCTCACATCTTCAGTTGTCATTTGAAAACCAACTTGGGTTGTATGAGTCCATTATTGTACTATGGAATCGATGAAGATGACGTATTAATTTCATTGCATCGAAGTGCATTTATTTGGGTATCATTCATGCCACGTGTGATCCTGTCACCCCATTGGAGGCAATGCACTTGGGTTGAATTCTCATTTCTAAGCGGTAGTCCAGATGTGTCGCCGCTGAAGTGTGCGGTGGATCTTTTATACAAGAAAAATTTGCAAGAGTTCACACGTACCATGGTACAATGCGTAACATCGTATGTTGACTATTTATATGACATCCGTGGCCGCCCTTGTAAGAAGGCAGTATATGAAAGATTGCCGTTTTATCGTAGTGATGAATTCAATGGCGGTGACGGCTTGTATGAGGACCTTGACCGTCCATGCTTGCCCATTTCTCAGGGGGAGACAAGTGGAACATCTAGCCAGTATTCTTATGAGAACTCACACTCTTGGAAACAATTTTACAAAACTGGCGCGTTGGTAAAAATTTCCATACTATATAGTATATATACCCTTGTGCAAATATAGTAAAAGTTTTCTTTCATTTACACAATCCTTATTTTATTCCATCAAGGCTGGGCTATTTCCATTTAAAATAACATGGAGAGGGATAAATTAAAGATATCTATTAAATTTTGATAGATATATACCCTTGTGCAGATATAGTTTGTACAAAACATGCTGTGTCTCTAATTTCAAGCTGTATTTCTATTTTGCAGGACTTTAATCCATGCACTTTGTATAATTTTTGTTTCCCTCCAAGTAAAATTCACGAGTGGTTCAGTCATGGACATTCAGTGACAATTGACCTACCGTCAAATTTGTACCATGATAATAATTGTTTGGGACTCATTCTATATGCTTCTTTTTCACTCTACCGGGATCCAAATAGCATCTTGAATTATCTGGTTTCCGGAGTTCCTCACTTCCTATATTGTCAATGTCGAACGATTATGGCTAATGTGGGTGATGAGACAATTTCTTGCTGCACTAGTAGAGAAGAAATCACGTGGTTACTTAATCTAGGTGAATTCATTTGGATATCCTACGTCCCAGTTGAGTTATTTAAAAATTTGTTGCAATACTGCAACCACATTGAGGCTTCTTTTGTAAGTGATTGGCCAGGCGTGATGGTTCAGAAATGCGCATTACATCTTTTGTACCAGCATGATCAAGTACAATTCGAGCAAGAACTAAGAAACTGCAACGACTTGATTTTAGAGCAGCGGGAGATTGTTTGTAAACATACAGAGGATTATGAAAAGAAAACAAATGAACAAAGTGGTGTTGATGAAAAAAAATCTTTTCTACTAGCGACTTTGAAGTTCAATTAGTTCCAAGATTTATTGATCAATCAAAGACCAATGAGACTAAGACTAAACTTGGCAAAAGTGACTTGCTGGTAATTCATAAACTAATAGTATTTACTTTGCTACAATCATACTATTCCATCACCCCTTTTCTCTTACTTTCACTCATTAGACACAATAATTTATGTTCATTTGCAGGACTTTGATCAATGCCGTGTCTATAATTTTTGTTTTCCTTTATGTGAAATTCCGGAGTGGTTTAGCCACCGGAGTGATGAGCCTCCAGTGACAATCCCTTTACCTCGGAATGTGTTCAATGACAATACTTGGATGGGACTTGTTCTATGTGCTTCTATTGCAGTTGAAGCAAACCTAACTGCCATCCTTGACATTCAGAACTTCTTACAACCTCATTTGTCATTTGGAAACCAATATTGAATGTGTGGAACCTCTCCATGTCCATCACATTACTGAAGAAGATCTCAAGTTGTTACAGCAAGGTGGATTTATTTGGCTGTCCTATATTCCACGTGGTTCATTTAAAGACTTGGTGAATCAATGCAACCGGATTGAGGCTTCAGTTGCGATAGATTGCCCTGGCTTGGTGCAAAAGTGTGGCTTCCATCTTCTTTACAAGCATGATGAGGTAGAGTTTCAGGAAACAATAAGACAATGCATGGCCTTGTTCTCTAATGAACATGAGGTAAGTCCCAAAAAATCTAGTAGCTCCAGTGAGGACCCTCAATCCGAACCTGTTGATCCGACCATTCATAAAGACAAGGGTAAGGGAGTTCTAGAATACTAACATCTATCGGTCTGCTGCTTTTCATCTTTGGGGACAGCTCTTATTTTTATTGGTAAGCCATTCTCTCTCCAAATTTTCAGTTTTAAGTCTATACGAAAAATACCCATAAAGCCATAGTTGTAACTGCTTTGATAAAGCAGATGGGAAACAATCCTTGAACTAATGCAGTAATTTGGTTTGAGAACATGAGTTCCTTGGAATGCCATTTTGTGGGAGTTATTTTATGTGGTTAGATGAAGACATAATTTTATCAATAGTCCTAATTTTATTTGGAATATTAAGAGCCCCAATTTTACCATGAAAAATCCCATGTATGTGTGTCAGCACCACTCTCTTCGTTTTCTTCATTATTTGGAATGTTAATAATAGTCCTTATTTCATATACGATTTTCCTCTAATTTATCTTACAATGAACCAAATGTTCCAATTTTGAAGTGACATATCCCTCAAAATTATCTCTGATGTCGATTGAGACAAAACTGTTAATAAGATTATAAGAAAAGTATAGTTCTCTATCATCTTTTTGCGATTATATTCTAATTTTCTGTTATCTTGTAATAACTTCTGTAATTTTTAAAAGCTAGCTAGCTTCCAGCAGTGAACCAAAGAAGACACTAGTAGTTATTTTAAAAGGAGAGCACAACGGAATTGATTAATACACATAAAACTGTAACAAAAGTATTCATTGGCAAAGTAACCCTAGGCTAACTATAGTGGGGAAATTACTTATTCAACAGTGGAATTGTCTTTTTATTATGGTTGAAATAATCTTGAGTAAAATATTTAGCCATAAGACTAGTTTTATTCCAGTCAACTACACCATTAGGCTGAGTTTGAAGGTGTCAATTAATTGTTTGGTTTGGCAAATGAATATATATTATAATAACAATTCTGGGGCCACAACCTACTCCACACATTTTGCCCCAAATATGTTATGTGGCAATCTGTAATTAGCTACCTATCATTTTTATAAAGGCCCATTATTTTTTTTTCCACCACTCTCAACTAGTCACATAGGAGAGTTGTGGCAAAGTGTTTGGTACAAGAATTTTTTATAATGTAATAAAACATTAAGTAGGTGGTGCTGATTTAGCAAAGTTTTATCAATGAGAATTACAATCTTTTTTCTCAAAAGAAGAAAAAAAGAAAGAAAACTGCACTGTTAGGCTGAGTTTTGATTTTATAAACATACTGATAGCCACCTTAGACTTTTCTGGAGGAAAGAAAACTCAAGAAAGTATGATTATCAGGAAAGAAGTTCTTTTTTTTTTTTTTTTGGGCTAAGTAAATGATTTTATTCAACAAAACCAGATGGTAATTATAGGTAGAAAAGGATTCATGGGTTGCACAGTGTTTGTTTGGATAGAAAGAAAAACATTAGCAAAATAACTTAGTTTGGATTCATGGGTAGAAAAGGATTGCATTGTGTTGCAGATAGTGGCGTTTTTTGTTTTTTTGTTTTTTTTTTTTTTTTTTTTTTTGATTTAATGGATTCCCAAGAGGGTAGTTCTCATTCTTGTGTTGTATTTTCAAGTGATGTCCACTAAGAATGGGTCTCGGATTCCACCAATCCTATGGATTCTAAATATAAAGGCAATAAATTCCTGTTTAATTCTAAACCAAGTATTATATTTCGATATTGATTCGTGGATGATATTCTTTTAATGTTATATAGTATGTTTTTATAGTTATTTGGTTTATAAATTATTTGACACCCACCTCTTTGTATTGGTGTATGCATGGTTTTTCATATAATAGTGAGCTGAATTCTGGGTGTAATGAATTGGCCACTTGTGTAGAGAAATTTTAAGCCTTGAAACCATTGGTTGATTCACTTGTTACATTCTGTTATTGATTTTAGATAATTTATATATTGTCTACAGCAACAATGTCTCAACCTCGGTGTTTGATAAGAATAATGTTTTTGGGATATATGAAATCATTAAGCATTGTTGGATTAGGGCATCAATGAATTAGATTATTGGTGTTGAAATGGGTTATGAATCTAGTTTTGCCTATCACATTAATCAATATGAAGATGTATATACCAGTAAGCAGGAGAGCTTATTTTACCATCATTAAGCATGACTTAATGAAATTATTTTTTTGGGGGATAAGTAAGCTTAATGTAACCTTTGACACGATCATGTTGCATCATGTGAAGGTATGCCGTGAGCACTGCCATAGTCCTAGTGTCTTGCACCAAGATATCTTGTGTTTTATCTTTAATTGATTATAACGAAGTTCTTAAGATTGGAGACTTTGGTCTGGCCACTGTTTTGATCAAAAGTAATCGTTGACTATTTATGTTGTAACTCTTGTCGTATAGAGCACCTTTTAGTGGTTGGGTTGCTTGATAACAATGTGTTATATTTTGTGACGGTTGAAAAATAGTTCAATGGAACTGCATTAAACTGATACAATAATTAAAAATATTCTTTGTATCAATATGTAATCGTGGTGAGGTATGAGCCTATAGAACAAGTCCTGTTCAAGTATAATCAATATATAATCATTTGAATTTCCCATTGTTTATTGGAACTGAAATTGCGAGTTCTTTTATTATTCTATGTTCAAGAGGTTCATAACATGTGTATTTTTTTTTTATGTCCTCAGATTAATGAAATATTGCTGGGGAAATATTGATGAATTGATGATGGTTGCTGCAGACAAAAGGAATGTTGAAGATGCTTACGAGAAAAGTTGAAGGGTTTGTTTCATAAGGTCTTGTCTGGTGTTGAAGGGATCTATTCCAAGGGTCTTGTTTTTAAATTTATTTATTTTTATTTATCTGAACACTGTTGAATGCACTTAATCCGTTAACTTTATTTTTAAGAGACTTGTAGAATTAGAAGAGATTTGTGGTCCTGATGAGTTTGGGAACTGGGACTATTTAAAATCTGATTTGCTTATCTGGATTTTTTTGCTTCTATTTTGGTAAACATATCTGGTGTGATGCTTTTGTTTGGAATATGCATCAAAGTTGAAAAATTATTGTTGAATTGATCTTTGCTTTGTGAACTCTTTGAGATAAGCATTTTTATAAAGGGCGGACAGGCTGCTACATCTATGGGATTGGAAGCAAATGTCCCATAGAGGGATTTCCTTATGAATTTAGGTCTTTGCCAGAAAATTCTTATGCCCATTGAGGGTATCATCTAACATCTTCTAGGAAAAGTGACTTCTAGTAACATGATTGAATATTCTTTGTGAAAAACTTCATATCAGGATTCAATCTTATCTTCATTTGATTTCACAAATAGAGAACTTAACGCATCAGTTACATGAAATTGTTGATATCGGTAAACCAAAAGGTCCCTCTGCCTCTGGTCTTCCATAACAGTTTGTCTTTAGATCTTCTATGTTCTAGAATTCTCTATGTAGTAAACTGAAACAGTTACAAGAATAGGGACAAACTGTGTGTCACTCGTTAGGTAATAACATAAAGGGAGTAGCGAGGTAATGTGAAGGTATGAGTTGGAAGTGATAGTTCTCTATTCTCGTGTAAAAGATAACAGGCAGCAACCTTGCTCTTCATTTGTCTTCAAATGAAAGTTGTTTGCATTTTGTATTTAATTTAGTCTTCATTCTCTCATCTTCTTTGATTAATCGTTTTCCTTGTAGCTTTTATAGTATCCTATGTTGCCTTTGCAAAGCCAACAGATTTTACAGAGACAAGCTAACATCAATGATTCACAAATTTTGATACGATGTACTCAACATTGACGACATTGCATACATGGTAGACATATTTGATGGCAATTGATAATGGTCATCCTAGAGATATTGCCTCTTTGCACCTATAGTTTTGTGACAAGAGAGGCTTTGGAAGATCTAACATTCAAAGTCACTAAGATCTCAAAAGATATAAACATGCAGATTTCTATCCCTATATTACAACACTAATGTGATCTGTGTGGTCCTGATGCTCACAAGTTCAATTTAGAAAGATTTGTTCATGGGATTGTTGGAGCTTGCAAGACTCAACAGGCTTATATGCCATTTGGAGAAGGGTCTGACATGTGTATTGGTCAATGCTTTGCTATGACAGAACCAAAGGTGTTTTATCTCGATTCTATCCAAGTTTTGCCTCTCATTCTTGCTAGCATACCGCCAGTCCCTGATTTTGGTTAGTTGTTGTACCTGATTCTGAACATGGAGTTACTGTTCTGAGGACAGCTTGACATTTTCCAGCTTTGAGAAAGGCTTTGGAGGAAATTAGAGTGAGGAGGATTAGTTAAGTTAGTGAACCATCTTAAAAACATTGTGATGGCCAACTTGGATGCACAATTCACACGTCTTTACTATGGAGCAATCAGAGAATTAAAGCAATGATGAAGAGGAGTTGGGATGCATGAATTGCAGAAGTTACCCTGTGTTTGAGGACAACTTGTCGTTTCTCAGCTTTGAGAAAGGCTTTGGAGGTAAAAAGAAAATATTAGAGAACCATCTGTGTGTATTAAAAGCAATGTAAATGCTACCTTGGGTGCACACTTCGTATGTCATTACTATGTAGCAATTAGAGAACTTGAAGCAAGGATGCATAAATTGCAGAAATAGAAGTTCATTCATTTTGTCTCTTGGAATCAGGATGAGAATGTAATCATCGTTTAATTCTAAAACACTATGCAGCTCCCGGAATTGACCCGAAGATTAAAATTTGGTACCGAAATATGCAAAAAGTACCTAGTAACTGGATGGTTTTTCATCGACATTATACAGCAGATGTATGATCTTGTCATAGGTTTTCAGTTTCCATATATGATACTGGCATGTCTCTCTACATGTGCATTTGATAGCACGGTAGGTGTCTGAGCAAGAGAAAACATTTCCTTCATTCATATTCACCTATGAGTGAAATCACAATCATATACTGAAAAAAGCACTAGGCCACAACTTGAATAAAGAAATTGATCTCGATGTTATTGAAAGCTCTCCTTAAGCAAGAAGTTTATGCTTTCTCATGACAGTGTTACTGATAAGCTCTAGACTTAGTAAAACCAAGAGTGTTTTGGGGGGGGGGGGGGGGGGGGGGGGGGGTGTGTACTACTAAAATCAAGGATAAACTGAACTATCTGCTTACTTTTCCTGCATTACATAAAGTCTTAAGCACAAGACGAGAACTTTTTTTTTTTTTTTTTTTTTGGTGCATAATAAACGGACACTTTTAAAGAAACTAGTCAAGCACAATAACCAACATAAATCACAAGAATACAACACCAAAAATTTATGTAGAAAACCCTCCACGGGATTGGAAAGACAACAGAACCAGGTTTGGTATCTTTTATCAATTCAAAATATCAATGGGCTTACAGTAAGTCTAGTCTATTTACATTAAAAATAAATAAATATATATAAAAAAAAAGTATACTCTACTTAAAATTATGGGAATACAAACATCAAGAATAAAATCCTTGACTCACAAATGATAATTATTTCATCACCTAATATGTGGATTTCAGGAATATTAACAAAGAGTAAGTTTAGAACTTATTTCTGTGCTTCAACATATTAAGCTTTATATTAACTAACCGCGAACCTGCGCGTTGCGCATGAAAATTATTTTTATGGTGGTTTTATTCATTTTTTTTATACAATTTAAACTAATTTAATAAAGAGTAATGTATATTTATTATAAGAATAATCATAAATATAAAATAGGAATAATCATAAATCATAAATCTAATAATTTTTGTCGTACTAAAATGAAAAAAATAAAATTTTTCTCAAAAATTCAAAAGGCAAGTTAACGAAAATATTTATTTTTTAATAAAAGTTATTTATAACATTTTGTGAATTATTAAAAAGAATATAAAATTTGAAAATTATTCTTTTAGTTTTAAACAAATTTCTCAAACTTATTTTTACTGCCTACAATCCAAAACACTGAAAAAGTAACTAAAAAAATTAATAAAACTTAACTATGATTAATTGGGCCAATTAGGAAAACAATTTATTGTTTATAATCTACTAAGGTTATTTTCTTTGTAGAAATTGTAATTTCGTCCACCCAAAGCATATTATCAAATAAACAATTATTAGCAAATTCTAAGAATTAAATTTCTATATATGCATTGTTATATAATAATAATAATAATAATAATAATAATAATAATAATAATAATAATAATTAAAGAAAAATTGTGAAAGACAAAATTTTTCTCTCATCCAATAATTTTTGTTTAGCCAACCTTTTCTTTTCTCTAAATAAATGGCATTATAGAGTACTTCTAATAGAATTATTAAGAATACTTTGTCCACCACAAAGGATTAAAAAATAAACAAAAATGATTAAAGTCTCATAGTTTAACATTTAAATTGAGCACTATTAAAATCATGCTATCAAATTACAATAACTACCAAATTAAATTATCCAAATCATGCTATATAGTAGAATAATATTATATTTTTATATTTAATCCTTTATAACGCAATATAGGATAACATTTAACAACTAAAGAGAGAGAAAAAAAACAATTAAAAAAAATAAAAATAAATCGCATTAACCTAAAGTAAATTAAAGAATAAAAAAAATTATCAACCTAAAATGAAGATGCACGAAAAATAAAACAAATAAAAATCCATCCAAAAATTTTGTGTGTGTGTGTGAGAGAGAGAGAGAGAGAGAGAGAGAGAGAGAGAGAGAGAGAGAGAACTTTTTTTTATAAGGGAAAACTATACATAAAATGAAAGAGCAATAGTGATAAATTTATAGTAAGAGGGTGTGAATAAGAAGAGACAAAAGTAGAGGAAGATGATGGAAAAAAAAATGAATAATATTAATGTAGAGGGTAGTGGGGAGATGAGAAGGTGAGGGAAGGAGAAAAGGTGGAGAAGTAGTAGAGAGATGAAAAGGTAAGGGAGGGAAAAGGGTTGGAGAAGTGAAAATATGAAAAAAAAAAATATATATATATATATATATATATTGAAAGTAATTATAAGAAAATAGAAAGAAAGAAGATAATAACATAGACGATGACGTGGCTCAACGTAAACACAACAACATTAAACGCAATATTATATATTTATATTCAATCCTTTATAACGCAATATAGGATAACATTTAACAATCAAAAAGAGAAAAAAAAAACACAACAATTAAAAAAAAAACTAAATTGCATTAACCTAAAGTAGATTAAAGAGTACAAAAAATTATCAACATAAAGTGAAGATGCAAGAAAAATAAAAAATAAAAATCCATCCAAAAATTTTGTGTGTGTGTGTGTGTGTGTGTGTGTGTGAGAGAGAGAGAGAGAGAGAGAGAACTTTTTTTCGTAAGGGAAAACTATGTATAGAATGAAAGAAATAGTGACAAATTTATAGTAAGGGTATGTGAATAAGAAGAAAAATAAATAAATGAAGATGAAGAATGATATTAATATAGAAGGTAGTGGGGAGATGAGAAGGTAAGGGAAGGAGAAAGGTTAAAGAAGTAGTGGGGAGATGAAAAGGTAAGGAAGGAAGAAAGCTTAGAGAAGTGTAAATATGAAATAAAAATATATTAAAAATAATTATAATAAAATGGAAAGAAAAAAGATAATGACATGGACGCTGACGTGGATCAACATAAGCGCAGCAGCATTAAACTCTACGCTTCAGCTTTTAGTAATATATAGATTAGGCATACCATTATTTATAAGTTCCCATTTAACAAATCCCTTCAGACTATGGCTTGGCTGGGATTTAGGCTTGGTGGTGGTTGTTGTAGAATTTTATACTGCTATGTCTCTATTGTATTTTATTAAATTATCATCTATGAAAAAAACTCCCACTACATATAGATGCATGACAATTTAGTATATCCTAGCAAACAAGAGAAAAAAAAAATGCATGTAGAAGTATTATATATGATGCTTTTGTTGATATAAATGCAAGATTTCCTTAGAATTTAAGGTGGTGCCTAAAAAAAACCTTCAAGAATGAATTTTCATGCCCCATTGAGGTATCAATTGAAAAGTGACTTCTAGTGGTCGGTTAGTAACAAGATTGAATATTCTTCCTATAATAATGCCATTGAGGTTGAAAACATTTTTTCATTTAATTTCACACATAATGAACTTAACACATCAATTACCAAATATTACAAGGAGATGTTAACAGTAATGCTTCACAAATTTTGAAACCATGTACTCGACACTGATGAAATTTCATTCATGAGAGTTGACACACCCATACATTAACATAGGTTCGCTAACCTTGTATTTGATGGCAATTGACAATGGTGATCCAAAAGACATTGCATCTTTTCCCACCTGCGGCTTTTGTGGTCAGAACGGCCCTACAAGACATAACATTCAAAGACATTATGATCTCAAAAGGCATAAACATGCAGATTCCAATCCCAATATTGCAACAGCACTATGATTTGTGGGGACTTGATGCACACAAATTCAATCCTAAAAGATTTGCTCATGGAATTGTTGGGGCTTGCAAGACTCCACAAGCTTATATGCCATTTGGAGTAAGGTCTCGTGTCTGTGCTAGCCAACACTTTGCCATGACAGAACTGGAGGTGATTTAATCTCTCATTCTATCCAAGTTTTGCTTCTCACTATCCCCAGCATACCAACACTCCCCTGCATTAAGGTTGGCTATTGTACCAGAACATGGAGTTACTCTCTGTGTGAGGACTGCTTGACATTTCCTAGCTTTGAGAAAGGCTTTGGTGGTAATAAGAAGATAAAAAGATGAGAGAGATGTAGACTATTTGTATTATCTTGATGTAAGGGCACATTTGATGCACACATCTCGTGTCATTACTATGTAGTATGTAGGAATTGGAGAAGTTGTTATAGTTCCTTTGGTTACATTGTTTTTTACTGATCGTAAATATTTGAAGCAATAATGAACAATAATTGGGATGCTTGAATCTTAGAAATAAGAGTCATGGTCTAATCTTGTAATACTAAGCAATTTCTAGCAACTCTCTCTTCTAAGCCACTTTGTCTACCGGGACAAAAGTTTTGTAAACACCCAACACGTGAGATACCTTCTCTTCTACCAGGTTTTGAGTAGATGATGACATCTGTCCACAATGCAAGATAGAGCTAAAGACCCTAGAGCATCTCATTTTCAAATGCCCATTTGCCATTATTGGACCAGCTTTCATGTTAGAGGATTAGCAAACAGGGATGAAGCACATGCTATTTTGTTGGTGGTAAAAGACGCATCCTTGTTACTTTAAAAGCTAGATCTTTGCTGGACCCTTCTTGTTTTGTATGGGTTTTAGGTTTTGTCCCTTGCCAAGATAATTTTTTTGGCCCATAATGTGACTTCTTGGGCTGTGTTGTGTCCCATTCCCATCCCTGCTATATCCAAATGGGTCTTTTGCCCAAGTAGAAATGGTTTGAGCCCCTAAGCGTTTTGGGATTTGGATGGTTCAATAGTTGGCATTATGCAATTACCATTTTAGTGTGAAAAGTAAAGGTTTAAGGTAACCAAAAAAAGTAAAAAAGTAAAAAGTTTAAAATTTAAAATTTAAAATTTAATAAAGTTTTTGATTCAAAGTGAACTTTCAAGTTTTAATCTTATAACTTAAAAGTGGTATTACATAACTATTGACTATTGCAACATTCTATAATCTCATTTTTACTAAGAAAAAAAAAAAAAAAAACTGTAGGGAGAGACCTTTTTGGGTTTTTGAATTTTGGTTAAGAAATAGTTCTGAAGTTACGAAGTGGTGTTGCTGCCAACATATCAATAATTTGCTACACTATTTCTCATAGTCTTATAAATTAATTGGTAATTTTTTTTATAGTATTTTTAACTTGTTAGAATTCAAAATTTATCTCATTTTAATTATCAATCTATTATTATTAAAAAAAATAGAATTTATTTAGTTGAGAATATAAAAAAGTGAAAGCATAAAAAATGTTGAGAATATACATAAAACTAAAAGTGAGAGAATAGAAAATATTTTAGTTTTGGGTAAACTACGTATTTAGTCCCTATTCTTTACATCATATTTTAATTTGATCTCTAACCTTTCAATTGTATCAATTTGGTCCCTAGCATTTTAGTGTTGTGTCAATTTAGTCCCTACTGTTATCTTTTAGATGGAAAAATCTGATGTGTCAAATGGAATAATAAAGAATTAATTTTCATGCCACATCAATTGCGAACTCTATAGCCACGTCATATTAAAATATTTAAAAATAAATAAATAATTTGTTGTTCTCTATTAATGGTGAATTTTGAACGAAGGACAGTACCTGACTAGGGATGAGCATGTGTTCTGCTGATGCAGCCTTAACTAGATCGAGTTCGGCTATTAGGGCCTCGTACTCCCCTTCGTTGTTGGTTGTAAGGAAGTTGAGTCGGATCATGCATTCGATCTTGTCGCCTTTTGGAGAACGAAGCACTATACAGGCTTCGCCTGCTCGTCTGTTGGACGATCCGTTTGTGTGGATGGTCTATTACAGCTGTGCTTTTGCCCTTTGGCCCTCTGTGTTGGTGAATTCTGCGATGAAGTCAGCGATGACTTGCCCTTTTATAGCTGTTCGCGGGTGATACTGTATGTCGAACACACTTAACTCAATTGCCCATAACGCTATCCGTCCAGCTGGTTCAGGGCTACTCATTGCCCTCTGCAAAGGTTTGTCTGTTAAGACGACCACAATGTGGGCCTGGAAGTATGACTTGAGTTTACGAGCTACAGTCACTAACGCGAAGGCGAGCTTCTCCATTGGAGGGTAACTCTCTTCCGCGCCTCGGAGCGCCCTGCTAGTGTAGTACACATGCTTTTGTACCTTGTCTTCTGCCCTGACTAAGGCTGCACTGATAGCTGCCGAGGAGACGACCAGATAGAGGAATAATTTCTCCCTTGGTTTGGAGGGATTGAGCAACGGTGGGGAGGAGAGGTACGCTTTTAGGTTTTTGAACGCTTGTTAACATTCAACCGTCCATTCAAACGACTTCTTCAACGTGCAGAAGAAAGATAGGCACTTATCCGTTGCTCTTGAGACGAACTTGTTCAGTGCAGCAACCTTACCATTCAGGCTCTGTATTTCCTTGATGTTTGTTGGTGGCGTCATCTCTATTATTGCCTGTATCTTGTCTGGGTTGACCTCGATGCCTCTTTGGGACATCATGAACCCTAGGAATTTCCCTGCTATCACCCCAAATGCACACTTGCTTGGATTCAGCTTCTTGTTATAAGACCACAGGGTGTCGAAGGTCTCTTGGAGGTCGTTCAAATGGTCGTCCTCCTGTATGCTCTTCACCAGCATGTCATCCACGTAAACTTGCACATTCCTCCTAATCTGATGTGCAAACATTTTGTTCATCAACCTTTGATATGTGGCGCCTGTGTTCTTGAGCTTGAACAGCATCACTTTATAGTAGAAGAGACCCTGGCTGGTGACAAATGAAGTCTTCTCTTAGTCAGCCTCGTTCAGCTTGATCTGGTTGTATCCAGAAAACGCGTCCATGAAGCTCAGCAACTGGTGTCTTGCAATCGAATCCACCAAAACATCAATCTGCGGAAGTGGGTAGCTATCCTTAGGGCATGCCCTATTCAAATCCGTGAAGTCTACGCACATCCTCCACTTTCTGTTGGCCTTTTTAACCATTACCACGTTGGCCAACTAGTCGGGATAGTATACTTCTCGTATGAATTATGCTTCCTGTAACTTGCGAACCTCTTCGGCTATGGCCTTGTCCCGTTCCTGCGCGAACACCCGTTTCTTTTGACGGATGGGAGAGAAAGAGGGTGATACATTCAATCTGTGGACTATGATCGACAGATCAATCCTAGGCATGTCTTCTTGGCTGTAGGCGAAGATGTCCTGGTTCTCCTTTAGAAATGCTATGAGTGACTGGCGGACCGGGGGGGGGGGGGGGTGGGGCTACTAGTTGTTCATTCGGGCCTAGTATCGTCCAGGGTTATCTCTTCCAATCATTCCACAGGTTCTGCCACCGTTCGCTATTCTTCTATACACATGGTCTGTAAATGATCGTCCATTTCCAACATGGCAATATAGCACTTGTGCGCCGCCACTTGATCCCCCCGTACCACTCCCACTCCGTACTTGGTTGGGAACTTGATCATCAAGTGGGAAGTTGAAGTCACGACCTTCCATGAATTAAGGGTAGGACGGCCCAAGATGGCATTGTAGGCAAACGAATAGTCGACAACCAGGAAGGTGACATCCTTGGTAATCTGTTGAGGATAGTCACCAACCGTTACGGACAAAGTGACCGCACCGAGGGGATGTACTCTAGTTCCTCCAAATCCAACGAGGGATGCATTGATTGGAACCAACCGTTCTCTATCAATCCTCATCTGTTGGAATGCTGGGTAGTAGAGGATGTCAGCAGAGCTCCCATTATGACTTGGCGGGTGTTATAGTCCCCCACCCGTATGCTAATCACGAGCCCATTGTCATGTGGTGGTGGAGATGCGTAGCATCTTCCTCTGTGAACCCAATGACAGGGGTCGATCCGTGCCATCTTCGAGACCAAAGCCCATTGTCAACTAGAAGTTCTGAACCGTCCTTAGGTAGGTTTTCCATGCTTTCTTGGATGAACTGGATGTCGTGGTTCCCCCTACGATCATCCTTATGTCTCCTAGTGAAGGTCTAGGACGCTCGATTTCTCTTCAAGTAGGTTGGTCCTGGGGCTGGTCCGTCCTTTCCTTACCGATGAATCTTTGCAACTTCCCTTGCCTGATAAGAGCTTCTATCTGCTGTTTTAAGTTATAGCAATCGGATGTATCATGACCGTGATCGCGATGGAAACAGCAGTACTTACCTCTGGACCTCTTGCTAGGGTCTCCCTTCAACTTACCAAGGAAGGTTAGGGCTCCTTCGTCCTTGATCTACATCAGGACTTGATCAATCGGGTGTTCAGCGGTGGGAGGCTTAAAGCGTCTATCTTCCTTTCTATCTTCTGTCCTTGCTATCTTTCGCCCCCTGTCCTGTCGTGCTTCCTCCTGTCTTTCTCTCTTCTTAGGCTTCTCTTTGCGAGCTAGCAGTGTGTGTTCCGCATTCATATACTTTGTAGCCCTATAGAGTAGATCCGACATAGTTTTTGGGTCATTTTTGTATAAAGAAAACAGAAACTTACCCTTCCGTAACCCATTAGTGAATGCAGCTACTAGAATCTTGTCGTCAGCTTCATAAAACGAGAGCATATCCTTGTTAAAGCGTATTCTGTAGGATCTCAACGTCTCCTCTTCCCGTTGCTTGATGTTCATCAGACATGCATTGGACTTCTTATATTGGTGCCCTCCTATAAAGTGTGAGGCAAACTGTGTGCTCAGCTCCTTAAAGGTACAAATAGAGTTGGGCGTCAGTCTGCTGAACCATACCCTTGCAGGACCTTTTAACGTAGTTAGGAAGGCTCGACACATGATCTTGTTTGCCACGCCTTGCAAGTGCATGAGGGTTTTGAATTACTCTAGGTGGTCTAAAGGATTTTTTGATCTGTTGTAGGCCTCTACTTGTGGCATACGGTAGGAGGAATAATGTGACTGGTACGGTAAAAGGTGAGTCTGTCCAATGGACTAACTCATTAAGATCGCTCAACACCCGTCCTCTTAAGGCATTCATCATGAAATCCATTCTTTCCTTCATCATCTGCATCTCCGCGACCATGTATTGTGAGGCAGTATCTATGGTGGATGGACGGCTCGTATCCTATTGCTCCTGTCTTCTTGGGGCATTGTTGCCTTCCAACCCTTCCTGGTTCCTTCTTTCAGCGCTAGTCCCTTCCTGGTCTTCCTCCTGGGTGTTAAGCGCTGCATTCTTTTGGCACAGCTATTCCTCTAGGTCATGATTTTGCTTGGTGAGGCGTTCCACTGCTGTTGTGAAGGTCTGAACCTGTCTTTCAAGGGCGGTGGTGCGTGGTTCTTCCCCTTGATTGTTATTGGTGGTTGCCATCGAGCGAGTAAATACCATGCAACTTTTTGTCTGGGAAGCAGTTGTATGGCTTACATCCTATTCACTTTTTCACAGACGACACCAATTGATGATGCCAAAAAATCATCAGTAAGCTACATAATCCTCATGTGCTCTAAATAAGACCTGCACAATAAGAAGAAGAAAAAACCCTACAGAGAGTACCGGTGTGGTACCGGCCAAATACCCTCTAAAGGTTAAGTTATAGAATGTTCACAACTCTAGGGTGCCATTGCTGGGGTAAATTATTCGTACCTTGATTTCTGAGGGTTTTGGGTTTTTATAGTAGCATAGAACTAACTTTGGTTTCTTGGCGAAGAGGAATTTTTCCTTGTAAGGAATATCCTCATAAATTTATGTATTTTATAGGATCTTTTCCATATAGAGATTTTGCTGACTAGGGTTAATTGTGAAGTGCATGACATTTCCATTTGGGGTTTCTTGAGGGGTACTCAAGTCACGTGGATGTCACGTTACCTTGCCACCATTCACTTTATATCTGTCTGCTTTCTTATCTGTCCGTCATGGGGAGTCTGTCCTCCTTGGATGTGTCCTCCTGTCTCCTTCCATCACTTTGATCATTCAATACCCAGTACCGTCATTAATGGCAGGTTCCATCAAATAAGACCGTCCTCTTCAATTTTATCCTCTTCAGAAGCAATGTAAAATGGAACACACAAGAAGGAGGTTACACAAGATTGTAATAGATATGGATCCAGAAGTTTTTCACACGGAAATCACTATTCACTCCACCCTTAATAGTATCAAGATTCTCATTCAAAGGGCTGTTTGTAATTGCATTCTTCTTCTTGGAAGTTAGATTCATTCCATGAACATACGACAAGGGCAAGGTCCATTTGAACACCTTACTCGACCACTAAAAAACACTTTATTGTTTTGTCTTAATCTAAATAGTGATCATGCTTGTCTCTGCTTATAGTCTCTCCCTTGTTTGGTCTTGTCTCATTTGAATCTTGTTCAGTAGATTGGCTGGTGAGTTGTAGCAATGGATGTAATGTCTTGATATGAATCTTTAGACTCTTTGTGTTTTTCATAAAAATACTCGAATTACCAAAAAATGAAAAAAGAATGAGCCACATATTGCTGAGTGGGAAAATAACAAATAATGTCTTCCATATTACTTATCCATAGAATTTGGGTTTCCAAGGAAAAGGGATGAAAGGAAAATTTCCAGAATTTTCAAACTTTGTTAGTTATTAACATATACTAGTCGCTAACTCGTGTGAAGCACGAGATAGTTAAATAAAAATTAAAAGTATTTATTTTTCTTGAAAGTCTATAACTTGACTTAAAAAAAATGTATAACTTGAAAATGAATGAAAATAAGTAATTTTTTGTTCAATATAATGGTTTAGAAATTTCTTTTTCTTTCATATCATTGGTTTTACATAACACATCCTGGCGTGGGCTATTCTGTAGTGATGACTTCACACAATACTTAACTACAATTAAATCTACTATACACCACCAATCTAATCTATGTTATCTTGATAGTAGATCTACAAGTTGCATTCTCATATCCTCCATCATTTAGAAGGCATTTGAAGTAATATTTGTATGTAATGTATAAATTTTATTCTTTTACAATATAAAATAATTAAAATAAAATCTAGTGTTCTAGAAATTTTTTGAAATAGAATTTTAAATTTCTTAAAGCTTAATTAATAGAGTTTTTTTTTTTTTTGAGAAAAATTAGTAGAGTTTCTAATTTACCTAAAAGTGAACAATCACAATTTATGAGAATTTAACCATTTTTTTGCAAAGAGAAGATAACCATAGACCCAATTTTTATTTTATAGCATAGAATGTTACATTAGATCCGTACTATGTGTAATACGTTAGTCCATTATGATAGTTCCAAATAATATCCTAATACTGATCTATATGAGTTTTTTATTTTTTTTTTATTTTTTTTATTGATGCCATAAAGGATGGAGTTTGATAGAAGTCATTTAAGATCCAACGTATCCAATAATTTTTTTTTTTAAAATGTAATTTCAAAAGTCTTTTAATTGTAATTTTTTTTAATCATAAAATAGACTCTATCTAAACTCTAAAGGAAAGCATTCGGAATTATCATATCATTGATACCATATCATGATGGTTGCAAATATCAATATTATTATTCATGATTAATAGATGAACAATGAAACTATGAATTAACAATTTAACAATTCAAAATACCAAGTTTAAACTACAACAACACATATATAGAAGACTCCAAATATTGGAACATACTTCTTCTGTCATTTTCATTATTCAATCAAAACCAAAGTTTCAAAGATAATTCCAATTTAATTAAACCCAATACAGACATACACATGAACGTAAAGAATTCCAAAAATAAAAACAACAATCTCCAAAAGCCTCTGCCTAATACAGCCGCTATTTATTTATTTATTTATTTTAGATTGTGCGTTCTTTAGTTCTTTTTCCTTTTATGTTTCATCAAACTTTTTCTAATTGCCCAAAATATATCTCATATATGTTAACATTAAACTTGATAAGAAAACTTTACATACCTTTTCTTTTGAAGGAGCTCCAAAAACCAAAATTAATGCAAGAGACTATACAATAGAGCGGTGTTGGAAGACTAATCCCCCCCACCCCCCATCAAAAAAAAAAACTATTTAAAATATAATATAGGAATGAAAAGCCGAGTTGAAATTGTAACAAATAATCCCTAAAAAAAACTATTTATAATGTAATATAGGGTAATGGATTCCTAATCAAATTTGGTTATATAATTTTTTTCAAAGGATGAATATGTTGGTAGAGTCCATTCGATATAAAATTTAAATCCTATTGAAATTAAAAATGATATATATATATATATATATATATTTGTTGAGTCTCATTTGATATAATTATAGAGTTTAAATCCTATTGAAATTATAATTTCTAATTAACATTAATATATATAAAAAAATGAAAAAAAGAAGAGAAAGAAAACGTGATTAATAGATATAAGGAAATATGATAGATTTTTTTTTTAAAATGTCATCAACGTATAAATTATCAAATTAATGGAGATATATTCTGTTTTTTGGGATAGATTTATAATAATGGTGTTATTATATAGTTTATTAGGATTATCTAAAAATTTCCTGATAAGGTGATAATTTAGGTCTCCTTTAAGTATAGTAACTGTATGGTACCAAACAATTAATCTAATTTTTTTTAAAAGAAATTTAATAAATTTTCTGCAATTTGGTGCTATAAAATCGAAATAATTAAATCAAATTAAAAAATATAAATAAATAAATGCAAATGTAGAAAATTGTGAAAAGGTCAACCAAAAGTCAAAGGCTTCAGTTATATATAGTTGGGGTTTTTAAGCTCATTTCATGAAGTGAAAATTTGGGCTTTACAAATTGCCTTCAAAAACACGCAGGTTTGTTGTCTTGTTCTACATATGACACATCACTCATACACACACTTACTCTGTTTCGGGTCAAATTATTATTTTTATTTTTATTTTTTCATGTCAAACTTCTTCTAAAAAATTAAAAAAGTTTCAGGTCAAACTAAATAATTTTTTTTAAGATAATGACTTTCTCAAATGCAAAGTAGATGAAACCTAACCTAATCGGATTGGTATAGGTTTCTAAGATAGAGAAACGGTACAAATTTTGAGTTTGAGTTTAAGTTGGACTTGTTAGAGAGATAAAGTTTCACTTCTTGTTAAGTTTGGACTTAACAAAAATAATTTTATTTAAATATTGTGCTGATGTGAAAAATTATGAGAGCTTCAAAGGCTTCGGTTATATATATATATATATATATATATATATATATATATATATAACTCTATTGCATTTTCTTTACCCACAATAAACATGATGTTATAATTTATAGAGAGATCATTTCACATGCTAAAAATGCTTGTACAACTTTTCAATGAGTTTGTAAAGGGCTTTGACACAAAGTAAGATTATGTGGCCAATCCCTAAATTTTGGATCCTAACCAACAACTCCAATTAATCAATAAACCTGAGGCTAATGTGGCCAACTGTCTTGAGCCCATGTTAAAAAATTCTTGCACTATTGACTAATATTAAAAATTTCCTGCACTAACCAATAGATCTTTTGACTGATATTAAAATTCCTACACTATGGGTGTAACATATATACGTGTGAATGGGTTCGTTGTTTCAAAGAACACTAATTCAGGCCAATGTTCTGTCTATCTTTGTCCAAAAAGTAAGATTTACTCTCCATAGTTTGTCTTTTATTCCATACTAATATATTCTTCATAGAACTCAAAATTCATTAGATCAACAACAATATACACCCAACAAATAAAAAGATTGGAAGAACTCAAATAAAAAGATTGGAAGAACTCAAATAAACCAGTACAACTTTATGAAAATCTATCTATTTCTCTCATCACAAGATAGAGTAGATACATAAATCTAAATGATAAGGGTTAAAAGCAAATTTTCAAAATTACATGAAAAGTCAGTATCTCGAAATCCATTTTGGGAAAAAAATCAAGAGAAATAAACCTTGAGATCGCGAAACATAGGATCTGACAATGACTCCAAAGGGTTAATTGGTATTTTTTATAGTATTTTTAACTTATTAGAATTCAAATTTTATCTCATTGTAACTATCGATTTATTATTATTAAAAAAATAAAATTGTTTTAGTTGAGAATATAAAAAAGTGAAAGGATGCAAAATGTTGAGAAGATACATAAAACTAAATGCGAGAGGATAGAAAATATTTAAGTTTTCCAGGATAAGTATTTGGCACAAAAGATGTAAAATAATTATAAATATTTTTTGTTTGGTTAAAAAGAAAAAAAAAAGCTGGTTTAATAAAAAATAATAAAAAAAACACCCTGGCAGCCATAGTAAACGACTAAAGTCACGTCGTGTTAGGTACTCTAAAACTAGGGCCGGCCCAAGATAATTTGAGGCCTAAGGAGAAAATTTTAAAGGAACCTTTTACATCAAAATATTACTTAAATAATATTTAGTTTTTTTTTTTTTTTTACAAATCTATTATTAATTCATACTTATTAATATGACCAATTCACCCAAAGTGAACTAATGGTAAAGAAAAAAGTACACTACTATTACAATCAAAAAGTTTCTCTGTCTCTTTGACAGTAGAAGTGTGTGTCCCTTCTTGTAAGGCTGTGGGGTTCCCTAGGGTAACTTGTATTACCAGTAGGGCTTGGGGGGTGTATTTTTCTAGGTCCGGGAAACACTTGAGGAAGGATGGAGGATTTGACGAAGCACTGGCGTAATTTGTCTCTCAATGATAGGGAAGGAGGCAAAATGGTGGTGAAGAAGAATCGAGCCACTCAAGAATTTATTCTCGTGGCAAAATTTCTGACAAAACGAGTGCTGAATACTGAGGCCATTGTGAGGACTTTCAGTCCTTTGTGGCGAGCAAAAAACGGTTTTAAAGTCCGTGATGCAGGTGACCATATCATGTTATTTGTGTTTGATAATGCAGAAGAAGTGAACAAAATTTTGTCGAGTGAACCCTGGAGTTTTGATAGGCATCTAGTTCTCCTCCAACGGCTAGAGAGCTCCACCTCAGTGCAAGCATTGAAACTGGATTCAGTGTCTATATGGGTCCAGGTGCACCATATTCCAGTGTGCTTTCTGAACAGGGGCGTGGCTGAGGATTTGTGCGAAGCAATTGGAGCAGTGGATAAAAGTGCAAAAGATACTGAAGTTGACCGAGGTAGTTTCTTTAGAGTTCGTGTACGTAGTGATATTTCTTTGCCACTGTGTCGGGGTCGAGTGTTAGCGTTGGAGGATGGAGAAGAATGTTAGGTGTCATTCAAATATGAACGACTCCCCAATATATGTTACTGGTGCGGATGTCTGGATCATACAGATAGGGATTGTGAGAAATGGATTGAAAGCGATGGAACATTAGATAGCAGGGAGAGGGAGTATGGACCATGGATTCGGGCTGCACCAACACAAGTGAAGCAGAAACCAGTGGTGGTGGTTCCGGGGTTCTATGAGGCTAGGAAGAAGGGTGGTATAATGTCCAATACTCAGGCAACTGAGATACAAAAACCGGCGGGGGAAGAGCATTGGAATCAGGCCGACCAAACCAACACAGCGCTGGAGGAAGAAGCATTAAATTCTGATGCGGAAATTACGGAACCATTAAATACTCTTGAGTTTTCAACGTGTGAAACGGCTGAAGGTTTAATTGGGAGTAATAGGGGGAATAATGGGGAGAATAAGTGCGAAAATTATGGAGATGGATATGGGAATAATGGTATTCCGTTGGAGGATCAGATTTCAGAGATTGATAGCGTATTAAATGGGGTTGAAATCACTGAAACGGTGGACATAAGTGGGGCGGCGAAGAATAAGGAAATCCACGTGGAAAGTTCTAACAATGCTGCATTAAGAAATATTCCAGCTAATTTGGTGAGTGGGCTGGAAATCAATGCAAATCACGTGGAGAAGGGTATGGAGACAGGTGCAGATCACGTGGAATTATTACACTCTAAGTTTGCTGAACCAAATAGAGGAGAACCCGATGTGCATGGTGGGGTCTCTAGCCGTGAAGGTGAGGAAGGTCTGGTTAAACAAAGAACCTGGACACGAGTTGCACGCTTTGCTCAGAAGGGTGATGAACTGGTTAAGGCAGAGGCAGCAGGTGCTTCTAAAAGAGTTTTCATGGAGACGGATGACTGTGAATTACCAAACAAAAGGAGATTGGTTGCTCATGATTGTCAAAAAAAATTTTCAGTGGTGGAGGCTGCTTGCCAGCCCCGCCAAGAACAATGAATCTATTATGTTGGAACTGTCGAGGGCTTGGGAACCAGTCGACAGAACAAGAGCTTGGGGACATTATCCGAGCACAAGATCCCTCAGTTGTGTTCTTAGCCGAAACATGGCTGAATAAGGCTAGGCTAGAAGATATTCGCGTCAGACTGAATTTTGGGGGTATGGTGGAAGTGTGTAGAGATACGAGAGGAGGGGGAATAGTAATTTTTTGGAGAAAGGAAGTGGATTTTTCTCTAGATACCTTTTCCCCTAACCACATTGACGGGGTTTTGAACAAGGGTAAGGAGGATGAGTGGAGATTCACAGGGTTTTATGGAGAAGCGAAGACCAATAACCATCACTTATCGTGGGCTTGCCTAAGAAGACTAAGAGGCAGAAACTCAATTCCATGGCTTTGTGCAGGTGATTTTAACGAGATTACACAGAGCCACGAGAAACTTGGTGGGAGGCAAAGACCAGCTAGACAAATGGAAGAGTTTAGAGATGTTTTGGATGAATGTGGATTCCGAGACCTTGGCTTTACGGGGGGGGGGGAATTTACATGGTGCAACGGACATCCGGATGGTTTTATAATTTGGGAGAGGTTGGATAGGGCGGTTGTTACAATGGACTGGCTAAATAAATTTCTGGCAACCAAGGTAATTCACTTGGAGTGTGGTTCATCTGATCATAAACCAATTCTTATTTGCCTTAATGGTATTCCTAAACCTCGACAAAAACCATGGCGTTTTGAGTATATGTGGTTGGAGGAAGAGGGATGTAGAGATACGGTAGAATCGGCTTGGCTTGTCAATGCACCCGGGCAAGCCATGACTAGGGTGGAGAGAAAGATAAGCCATTGTCAAAAACAACTAAAGTGGTGGAGTCGACTCACAATTGGGAATATTAACCGGTTACTGAAGGAAAAAAAAGAGTTGCTAAGGAAGGCGGAGGATGAGACGATAAGAGGAAGGTCTATAAGCCAGGTGACAAGGTTGAAAAAAGAAATTAATGATCTGTTATCAAAGGAAGAAAAGATGTGGAAACAAAGATCCAGAGCATTGTGGCTGCATGAAGGTGACAGAAATACTCGTTATTTCCATAGTAGAGCTACCCACAGGTATCGACGCAATAGAATTGAAGAGTTGGAAAATAATATGGGTGTAAGGTGTGTGGATGAGAATGGTATAGCTAATATTTTGGTGGATTTTTACCAAAATTTATTCACTTCATCCTCTCCAATTCGGATTGAGGAAGCCCTTGAAGCTACTCCATAGGTGGTAACAGAAGAGATGAACCTTGTGCTTGTAGCCCCTTTTGAGAGAGTCGAAGTTGACTTGGCTTTAAAACAGATGGACCCTCTGAAATCTCCGGGACCGGATGGGATGCCTCCGTTGTTTTTCCAACAATTTTGGCCAGTTATTGGTGATGAAGTGGCTGATGCTGTTCTCAATTGCCTCAACACAGGTTTTATCCCACCTTCAATCAACCGTACTTTTATTACTCTCATCCCAAAGGTTAAAAGCCCGGTAAGAGTTTCTGAATATCGCCCAGTTGCACTTTGTAATATTCTTTACAAGCTTATTTCTAAAGTTTTAGCAAATAGACTTAAGAATATTCTTCCAAGCATTATTTCAGAATCTCAAAGTGCTTTTCAATCTAGAAAATCAATCTCTGATAATATTTTGGTTGCCTTCGAGACCTTACACCATATGAAAAATCAAAAATCTAAGAAGTTGGGTTTTATGGCTATGAAGCTAGACATGAGTAAGGCATACGACCGGGTGGAGTGGAGTTTTTTGGGAAGAATTATGGAGAGATTGGGCTTTTGTGATAGGTGGGTGTCTCTTGTTCTTGAGTGTATCACAACGGTATCCTATTCGATTTTGGTTAATGGAGAGCCTAAGGGAGATATTAGGCCATCTAGGGGCCTAAGACAAGGAGACCCTTTGTCTCCATACCTTTTTTTTGTTGTGTTCAGAAGGTTTGAATAGGATGTTGCAGCATGCAGCCTCAAATGACACTATTCGGGGGTTTTCATTATGTAAAAGGGGACCAAAAATCTCACATTTATTTTTTGCAGATGACACTCTTATATTTTGTAGAGCATCTATGGCCGATTTGCAAGCAGTTCAAGACATTCTGTTTTTGTACGAACAAGCATCGGGGCAAAAGTTAAATCGTGAGAAGACAACCATCTTTTTTAGTAAGGCGGTGAGTGAAGACACAAAGGCCTTAATCTCAAACTTTTTACAAGTACCAGAAGTGAAAGAGTATGAAAGTTACCTTGGCTTGCCGGCGGTGGTGGGAAGGAAGAGGAAAGCAAGTCTAAATTTTATTAAAGAGAGAGTCTGGAGCAAACTTCAAGGGTGGAAAGAGAAGCTATTGTCCCAAGCGGGTAGAGAGATCCTACTCAAAGCGGTGGTTCAAGTGATTCCTACTTTTGCTATGAGTAGCTTTAAACTACCGGTGGGTCTGTGTCATGAAATTGAGGCTTTAATCCGCAAATTCTTTTGGGGGCAAAAGGGTGAGCAGCGAAAAATTCATTGGAAAAAATGGGAGGTTCTTTGTCAGCCAAAATCTGAAGGTGGGCTAGGTTTCAAAGACTTGGAAAAATTCAACGATGCTATGTTGGCAAAAATAGTGTGGAGACTGTTGAAGGATAAATCCTCTCTGTTTTATCGGGTCTTCAAAGCGAAATACTTTTCGAGGGGGTCCATTTTTGAGGCTTCAGCAGCCAACGGGTCTTATGCTTGGCAGAGTATTCTCAAGTCGAGGAAGGTGATTTCGATGGGTATGAGGTGGAGAATAGGAGATGGGAAGAGTATTAATATATATAAGGACAATTGGTTGCCAGGGAAGGGCTCGGCCAGAATTGTTTCTCCACATGTTCAGGTCTTAGAAGGAGCTCAAATTGCTGCACTCATAAACCCAGAAACGCACTCTTGGAACACAAATCTACTACACCAGCATTTCTTGAGTTTTGAAGCTAACCGAATCAAAGCAATTCCATTGTGTTGGACAGACCAGAGGGACCGCTTCGTTTGGCCAGATACTGAAAATGGGGAGTATTCGGTGCGGGCGGGGTACCAGATGTTGTGTCGGGATGCTACCTCTAGTGCTGCATCAAGCTCGGACTCAACGCAAAAATCAGCTTTCTGGAAGCGTATTTGGAAGCTCCATGTTCCAAATAAAATCAAGTGCTTCCTCTGGAAAGTTTGTTCCAATGCTCTTCCCACAAAGGTTAATTTGCAAAAAAGAAAAGTGCTTGAAGATGTTAAGTGTAGTGCCTGCCTCTTGAATCGGGAAACGACGCTTCATGCTATTTGGAGTTGCGAGAAACTTTACCATATTTGGGCCCCCTATTTCAGCTGGGTCCGAACAGAGCATCCGCACCTCTAGGACATGCATGATTTAATTAATTTGGTGGGGCAGAAAGCAAATAAGTTAGAGCTATTTGGGGTGGTGGCCTGGTTCATTTGGAATCAAAGGAACAAGCTGAGAGTGAATGAAAAAGGCTTACTGAGTGAGAAGATATTTGATGCAGCTAGAGTGTTCCTTTCGGACTTTCAATCAAAATTTCAGCTGCCAAAAGTCCAGCAACCAAAAACAAGTGTAAAATGGCGACCTCCGGGGTACGGAGTGTATAAAACAAATTATGATGGCGCGGTCTTTGCGGAGTCGGAGGAAGCTGGGATAGGGGTCATAATTAGAGATGTCAAGGGGCTTGTGATTGCGGCTTTAGCTGAAAAAATTCCCTACCCGGGTTCTGTGGAGATTCTGGAAGCACTAGCTGCTAGACGTGCAGCAAGATTTGTAGTGGAATTGGGGTTAAATGATTCTGAATTTGAAGGTGATTCTGAGGTGGTTTGGAGGGCTTTGAGAACAACAGATGGAGCCCATTCCTCTATGGGTGAGATTATTAAAGACACTTTGTCTATTGTGGGTTCGCTTCGAACTTTTTCTTTCTCTCATACTAGGCGACAGGGCAACTGTGCAGCCCATGCTTTAGCCAAGAGAGCAATTATCTCTTTTCCTTTATTGGTCTGGATGGAGCATGTTCCAACAGACATTAGCCATGTTGTTATTTCAGATCTTCCAGTAACGTAATAGTAATACCTAGTATTGACTCTCAAAAAAAAAAAAAAAAAGAACTAATGATACTTACTATATAAGTTTTACAAACTAGCATATCACCAATAATAAAAAAAAAAGTTATTCAAACATTCATTTATTATAGTGTTTAAGTGTTACTGATCATATTACTATCACATCAGTTTGTAAGTTTTTTGTCATAAAATTTGTATTAGCTTTAGCATTTTTCATTCATTTAATGGAGATTAGGTTGCATTTCTATTAATTCTTTTTTTTTTCTTTTTTCTTTTTTTGAGAAAATGCTAAACTTACTATAAATTTTATTACAAAAAATTTACAAACTAATGTGACAATGAGGTGACACTTCAACAAAAGAATAAATGAGTACTGAATTATTTCATGTGATTGATAACTTGTCAATTTATAAGACTTGTGTAATAAAATTGTAATATACTAGTATAACTCTAATATTTTAGACTTTGAGAAAAAAAATAAACACATAACTCACATTTTTCTTTAATTAAAAAAAAAAAAAACTTACTGTGCCATATTTGGGGGCCTTTCCATGATAGGGGGCCTTAGGAAATGGCCTAGGCCTAGGGCCGGCCCTGTCTAAAACTAAAATCCAGAAGTCCAGAAAAAATTTGCTTGGATACCTAGTGGCAGAGCTAGGAATTTTGGCTTGGAGGGACAAACTATGATATTCATAAATCGGTCTAGATAAATTCAAAACATATACATACACATACACATTTAGATTAACATGAACTCGTTATCTTCCTAATTTTTTTTCTAATGAACATAATCTTTCTAAACTCTAATGAGTATACACAAATTGTCTACTTTACTCTAAACATGTATGGAAAATAATCCAAAAAGAAAAATAATTAAAATTTTAAATATAATAGAGTCAGAAGTCTTGTAACTCAACTGATTGGATGTATAAATGAAAAGATAAAAAAAGGAATAAAAAATAATAGATAATCCTTGTGTAACCTTTTATTTTTTATTTTTTAAATTTTGTTTTGGAAAGATTAAACTATTTATTTTTGTTTTGGGGGGGGGGGAGCCAATTTTTTTCTTTTTTCTTTTTTGAGAGCAACTGAAATTTGGGGTGGCCGGAGTCAAGATCAACGAAACAGTATTACAACAAACAAGAAAATCGATTTCTATTTCTCTGGAATACATTTTACTTAGGAAATCTAATCTAATCTAATCTAATACTATATAAAAGCATAACCTTTTAAGGAGGTGTTGCCTCGTTAGGAAAAAAAGCCACTTAAAATGCTGACACGTTTGCAATTTTTCCTTTGAAATCCCACACGGTGCGCTTAGGGAGACTCCTTTTCATCAAATGTTTATATAAAAACAGCAAGCTGCTTATCCAAAAAAAAAAAAAAAAAAAACCGCAAACCCTAAAACCCAAACCTTTTTTCCCAATCGAAATTCAGACTCACCCTCACTTCCATCTCTTCGCTGCAACTCCAGATCAGAATAGTGTGTTCCAAACCAACAACTATACGAGAAAAGAAAATCCCAAAGGAAGCAAAAAGAAGAAGAAGAGAAACCTGAAAAGCTCTGTTCGTTCTCTGCAATAGTAAAAACTAAAAATCTTTGTTCGTCCTCTGCAACAACAGGCGATTTAGAAGCAATCACGTCTCTGCTCTTCAACAACAGACAATTCAGAAGGTAGACATTTTTCCCCCCTTTTTTTTGTTTTCTATTCAATTGTCATTTCTAGGGTTTTCAAAAAAACATGGGTTTAGTAGAAGGTAGGCATCCCACCCCCCCCCCCCTTTTTCCCCCCTCTTTTTCTCTAATTTCTCATTTATTTTTACAATTTCTTGAGTTCTGTTTTGTTCGATTGTAGTATTGATTAAATTTAGTTTTAGTTTTGCATATTTTTGTTTAAATTGTATTTTTTTTTTAAATCTGAATGCTTGGAATATACAATCGCCTTTGTTGTTTCCTTTTTTATTGGATAGGTTTAGATTTGATTTTAGTTTTGATTCCTTTTTGTTTCGGGTTTTTGGGTTCTCCATCAAAATGTTTGTTTTCTGAATTTTCTGATATTTTCTTTTCTTTTCTTTTTTTTCTTCTTCCTATTTTGGATTACAGAAATCACTAAAGATATTGATCTTGATTTTGTGCTTCCGTTTCTAATCTTAACAAAATAAAAAACTGGACAGGTTGTGACTTTAAAACATCAAGCGTTTCAATTTCATTCTCTGAATTTTATTTCATATTTTTTTCTTTTCTTCCTTCTTACTTTTATTTTCAATCCTTATATGATGGTTGCTGTTGAAAGGTAGAGACAAAGTTATGTTCTGTTTTTTATTTTTGAAATTTAGGCATTAATTATGATTTACATATGGGTATTATGTTTCAGTCAGTTATGATTTAGGTTTTTTGGTTAGGAATAGTTTTGTTTTGGGAATTTTGGATGGGAATTGAATTTGTATATTTGGGTTGTTTTGATTTTGGATTTCACCTTCTAATTCGGAGAAAGATGAAGTTTTTCACATCATGCACAATCAGTTATGAATGTATTTTAGCATCATTTATTATTATGTTTGTGAGTTTTGTTTTGTTAATTTGCAAAATCTATTTATTATTAAAAAAATTTGCCTTTCTTAATTATGTTATTTTCAGTCTATTCTATTTAGTTATTAAGTTAATCTACTAAGAATTTATTTCATATAATTTAATATTTCATACCTAATTTGTAAACCTAATTTATCATATTTGCCTTTTGTTTTGAAGATATTGGGAGTGTCACCCTTGATTTGAATAGTCAAATTTGAAGCTTAAATCTGACTCTGTAATTCTATTGAAATTACAGATTTGTTGAGATCTTTGTCAATTACAACACTTGGGTAATTTCCAAGAAGAGTTGCTAGAACAAACTGATAGGTTAGGATGGTTTGATTTTTCTTCTACTAATCTCATGCTTCGTATTAGATTTTGTCCAGTTAGAGTATTTGTGTTTGATTTGGCTCTGATTTACATGTTTTAGCAAGCTTTTTTCTTTACAAATTGATTTTATTAGCCAAATCTGAAGTTTAGAGTGAAGATTTTGTTAAACTCTGTGTTACTGCATATTAAGGAATTATTTACTAGAGTTTTTGATCTTGATATTCATATTCAAGCTAATGAGGACAATGTAATTGTTGCTATCATGTAAGCTTCTTGAGCATCAATAACTATATAATATAAACCCTATTTTGAATTCTATAAAAATACTATATAGAAATAATATTTTTTATTATTTTTAATGTTCTTTATATTAACTTTGACTAAGAAGATTAATGAAAAGGTTAGGCAATGGAGTTATTCTTAGAAAGAGGATGTAAATTAGCAGTTTATTTGTATATTTAATTATCTGATTCCATGAAATTTCAAGTTAAATGAGTCACAAGTGAAAGGAAAAGATTTGAAAATATATCGTAAATTAAAGAATCAAAGAAGACAAGAAATAGAGGAAATATACTTCTACTTGGAAGAATTTCATCTTCACAGTTAAAATTAGAGTAGCAAATTTTTGAATATGACATTTTTTTTTCCTGAATTTGGGGATGAGATATGACTTTTCTTTGGTTATTTTAGTTGTATTACTTTTGATTTACATGTTTGAGTTAGATTTGTTTTTGACATGTTTGTCTTTCTACAATAAACCTTCTCAATTTTATACATCTGCTTTTGTTATATTTTTATAGATTATAGAAATTACAAAAACAGATTGATTTTAGTCTTGGCTTTACATTGTAAAGAAACAGACTCTAAATGAAATTTCTCTCAAATTTAAAAAATAGATTGTTTCACTCCATTATATATTGTTTGCTTTAATGGGAGAACAACTCTCGCACTCTAATTTTGTTTGGTTTGGGAATTAAATAAAAAAATTGATTGAAATCACTAACAGATACATAACTTGCATAATATGAATTAAATTTGGTTGATTTGTAGTTGGATTAGTTTTGATTAATGTGCTTGGTTAATTTTGCAGATACATATGCCGATTTTGGTTGTATGAATGTTTTGTATACTTTAGTCAATCTTTTTTTCTTCTAAAAAAAATGGTTGGATTCAATTAGTTTTTATTCTAAGTTCAATTGACCTGTAAAATTGTTATGATTTCATTTACTTTTACCCACCTTTTCCCAGTAGCCAAATAGGTTGTTATCTTTTTATTTTATTTTTTATATTTTAGGCTATGCTTTGCAATAAATTTGGCTTATTTGTGTTTGTGTGGTCTTACAATTCAATCTAGCTTAGTGACAACATTGTGTTGGGTTTTGAGAGATTTTAGTTTGCAATAGTGAGGGTTCTATAATTGCTAATTTCAATTTCAAGCCATTATTGTGTATTTGATTTGTGGTCTCTAGCATTTTAGTTTTTCAGTGTTTGTGGTTAAGCTTATGATTCATAAAACATTTCATGCACTGGAACTGTTGATTTTTGAGTTTTTATATATCGTTTGTGGTCTCCATTATTTTCCCCTGCCGGTGTTTGTGAGTTTTGGTGTGTTGATTTTTAAGGTACTAATTCTAAATAAGTTGGTTTCCCATCAAAATGATTGGATATGAAGTTTTATTTTTTTTTCCCCATAAATTAGTTCATTAATATAATGCTTAATTTCATTTTATTGTCCAAGTATATATATGCTCAATTTTGTGAATTCAGTATACTACTATAATATGAATGGCCTTCATTATAACCACCATGTTCCATTTTATTGACGGCTTATATTCTAGATGAAGTAGATGTTAGGATATATGCCCTTAAATCCTATTATATGATGCTATTTATGACATTATGTATGACTTAATGTTATGATTAATAAAGTTTTTTTATTATTATCTAAAATAATAGCAACATGAATATTTGGACATTATCATATAGTCTATGAGATGCATAGTATGTGATTTATGTGATTTAGTCACGGAAGATATAGATCACAAGTTCTTTGTAAACTCAGAATTATAGTTCATAGTCGGTGATGAAATTGGACATTTTATCTGTGAAGACTATAACATATCAACTAAGATGAGTTTTCTTGATCATGGAAGTGAAGACTTCTAGTTGATATGTTTTAAGAGTTAAGACATATTGAACTGGACCGTTGTGAGATTTATTATTCTCCTAATACCTATCAAATGAATAATAAATCTCACGACTTCTATTTGCATGAACTCTTAATCCCAAGAGAATAATGGACCTGATCATTAGGTGTAGGTTACTTTGATATATCAAGAGTGAGATCTAAAGTCACGATCAAAACCTCAGTATGTTGGGCAGCCACATTTAGTGTTGATGGAACATATATTCTCAAGATGGAATTCATAATCTCTTAACAGAGATATAAAATATTCCCTTGAGATAAGTTTAATGAGTTTGGTTATTCAGAGTGTTAGGCCTAACCATTTTAGTAAGGATATACTAAAGTATATATTTATGAAATTGGTTAACAGAGATATAAAATATTCCCTTGAGATAAGTTTAATGAGTTTGGTTATTCAGAGTGTTAGGCCTAACCATTTTAGTAAGGATATACTAAAGTATATATTTATGAAATTGGATTTCATAAATATATGATGAATAACTTAAAATATTAAACTGGGTACTCAAGGATTAAGATGTAGTAATTTTCAAAGTTGCAGTCTATATTCATGACTTTGTATTACTACAAATATTTTATGAAGGGGTTGTATGTATAATAAAGTCTTTGGATATAATTTATTAATAAGGCCTAGAGTGCAATTATATTTATATAGTAGTATTAAATATAATTAATGGTAACTTTGGGCTTGGGTAGGCCCATTAGAGCTAGTGTCTTATTGGTTCCTTTTGGTCCCACTCCAAGCCACATACTAAAGGCCAATTGGAAAGGCCCAATAGGCTAGCCCAATTAAATAATCAGTTAGTTATAAAGGGAGAAACATACAAAATTTTTTAATATAAAAAAAAAGAGAGACATTATTGTGAAATGGTGTGTATGTGTGAGTAAAGCCACTCAATTATTCTCCCTTGAAAATTGATTGAGAGACCACACTTCTTGGGTGTAAAGTGGAATTAGAGTAAAAATTAAAAGTGTTCCCAAGTATTTTTAATCTTTTGTTTTGAATTTCACCGCACCAAGGTACGCTATCTTGTTCTTAAATTCTGAAATTTACATAGTGTATGTTATCAATCATGAATGAAATAGATCCATGTTTGTTGCTTCCGCTGTGTGTTTTTTCTAAGATACAAAACCAAATTTTCCAACAGTAGAAATATTATATTGTTAAACTTGAGTTTGGTTTACTCAACTTTCAAATGTTTTTATTTTTTACAGTTCATTTATTTGAACCTGCCATGTTTTATGGATTTTAGAAAATTATTCTTGATTAGCTAGCATGCGGTAAATGAATCCCAAAACTTTTTTTTTTTTTCCCCAAAACTCATTTTCTAGAGCCTCATTTACATTGATGTCTATCAGGTATTTTTTTGAATTCAAAGGCAAAGGAAATGAAGACCTAAACAATTCATTGCTGAATAGGTATGTTCCTAAATTCTTGGTAGAAAATTTTCGTCATAATTGTTAGGTTTTAAGGAATTAGGAAATAATGTATTAGAACTTCGTTTTGTAATGTTGGCAAATCATGATCAAAACGTTTTTAGTCTTGTTTAGACTTGCTCAAAGTATGAGGTTTTTATGTAAAGTTGGAATCGAGTTATTGCAGAAGTTACTGTGCAATTCTACCTGGCTCGATCGATTGATCAAGAATTAGACTCGACCGATCGAAAGTCGTACATATTGTTTTTTCTGCAGAATTTTCAACTTAGCCCAAGCCCGGTTTGACGTGTAGGGTTTTATGTTTTGCCCTAAGTATAAAAGGGAAAACCCTAGCCACGTTTTTAGAGTTCTGAATTCTGTGTTTGTGAATCTTATTGTGAGATCTAGAGGTGTTTACCTTCACATACACTTAGGGTTTCCAAACTTAAGATTGATGTCAAGAGCTTGGTGATCGTTCAGTTGCAGAATCAAGAACATCAAGAAATATAAGCAGGAATGCTTGTGCTTTGCTGAGAATTCAAGGAAAGAAGTAGTCCGTGGACTCGGAGCTGTCACGTGGTCGTGGTAGTAAGTTTCCTACTCGAGGTAGCAATAAGATGTTAATGGTCTAAGTCGCTATTGTATAAACTTCAATTCTTTCATAGTGAATTCGGTTTTACCTTGAGGATAGCTAGGTTAAATCCTCCCCAGGTTTTTACCGGTTTGGTTTCCTAGGTTATCATATCGTGTGTTCTTTATTTTCCGCACTTTTGCATAATATGATATATTTGTATTAACCTAGAATTGCTTAATTTACCTAAGTTAATCACTTGGCTAAATATCTAGGTTAATCTGTTTGGCTTTAAGGGGTCTAAACTTCTTACAAATGGTATCAGAGCGGGTAGCTATTTGTATAGCTCTTTTGATCTTAAAACTGATCCTTGACCCCGGTTATCATGGAACACGGACACTCTCTTGTTATTCCACCTCATTTTGATGGGAATAATTATGCTTATTGGAAAGTAAGGATGAAAGCATTCCTGAAATCTATTGACGAGAGAGTCTGAAATTCTGTAGAATATGGATAGGAGAAGTCCACTACTCCTGTGAGTGAGTGGCAAACTTCTCAAAAAGAGGCAGCCGCTTTTAATAGCAAAGCTATGAATACTATTTTTAATGCTGTCTCTATGGAGGAATTTAAGAGAATCTCTAATGTTGAGATTGCTCATACTGCTTGGAATATCCTCCAAACTGTGCATGAAGGCACAAAGGCAATTAAAATTAATAAGTTGCAGTAATTGACTACTAGATTTGAAAGCATTAGAATGAATGATGATGAATCTTTTGATGAGTTCTATACTAAACTGAATGATATTGTTAATTTTGCATATGATCTAGGTGAAATCTATGATCAACCTAAAATTGTTAGGAAGATTCTTAGATCTTTAACTGAGGATTTTAGACTCAAAGTGATGGCCATCACTGAAAGCAAGGATGTGGACTCCATCTCTGTTGATGAACTTGTAGGATCTCTTAAGTCCTATGAGTTGGACCTACCCAAGACTAACAAATCCAAATCAATGGCTCTTAAGTCTGTTGATGAGATTGATGCTAGTGGATTTGATGATGAGCTCTCTGCTACAGAGATTGCTTACCTTGCCAAGAACTTTAGAAACTTTCTTAGGAACAATAACAGAAGGGCAAGAGGTAAGAACACTGCTGAACCTAGAAATTTTAGGAGGAATGATCCCACTAAGGTAAATAATACTGAAAAACCTAAAGAGAAAATAAGTCAACCCTCTAATAATTCTATGGGATAACAATGTTTTGGATGTCAAGGGTATGGTCAAATGAAATCTGAATGTCCTACATACTTGAAGTCTAAGGGTAAGGCTATAGTTGTAACCCTTAGTGATGATGATGTTTCTGACAACGAATCCATCAGTGATGATGATGGAAACTTCATCGCTTTCACTGCTATCACTGTAGTTAATGAAAGCGTGTCTATTGAAGAGAACCATTCTGATGAGGAACTCTTTGAAGATGCAGATTTACAGAAAGTCTATAATAAACTTTGCAAAGTTGCTGCAAATGATGCTATGAATGTTGATTTGAGCTTAAAGAAAATTGCATCTCTTGAACTTGATAAGAAAAATTTGCTTGTGAAACTGTTTAATGCTAATGAGCTTTTGAATAATGTGAAGACTGAAAACATGCTCTTACTTGATAAAGTTAAAAATTTGGAACTTGAACTATCTGTTGCTAGAGAACAAATTAATAGGTCTGCAAGCTCCAAACTTGATCACATGTTAAGTATTCAAAAGTCTCCCTCTAATAAAACTGGCTTAGGTTTTGTGGAAAGCATCTCTGTGCTTGAATCTCATTCCACTAACTTTGTTCCTTCTACTAAACCTCCTAAGAGTGAGATTGTCAAACCCTCTATGAGTGATGTTGCTAAATCTGTAGAAGTTACTCCTCCTAAAAAGATTAGGGTTGATTTTGAAGAGTCTAATTCTAGAGCTTCTAATTCTTCTAAGGGTAAGTTGCATGATAAGCTTGTATGGGTTTGTCACTTTTGTGGAAAGTTCGGGTACATTCGTCCAAATTGTTTCAAGTTGCAAGCTCTAAGTGAGCAAATAAACCTAAAGTACCTGTGCCTCAAGCACAAGATCCTATGGTACTTATTGGTGAATTGGTAAAGGCGTTAAACCTTTATTCCAATTCTGGAGTTGCTCAGAATTCTAATATTAATCATAACTCCAATGCTAGAGTTGCATCTAAAAGGTTTTGGATGCAAAAGGCTCGACCCAATTGAGTCTGTCTGACATGGTTCTTGTTCCTCATTGTTCTATCTCTTGTGACTATTTTTTTTTAGGATTTGCATTGTATAACATTCATGCATTTCATTTTAGGTTGTTTTTTATTTATTTTTTTTTAAAAAGGGTAACAAGAATGGGTTTGGCAATATGTGTTTTGCAAATTTTTTTTTTTCTTGAATTTGAAGACAAGGTTGGTCAATCTATTTTTACATAACATGTTTATGTATCTTGTTTAGCTTGGATGCGCTTATTTTTCTTGCACTTTACTAGTTTGAGCTTTGTAGTGCATGTTGTGTGGGAAGATATTTATGGTTTTTGGTCACATGATCTTGATCTTGAAGTCATATGTCTTTGATTAACGGACTTGAACTTTTTGAGAAAGGCATAAATAACCATCTCACCACTGTTTATTAGCCAATCATGAACACCTTAGTGTATATCGTAAGATTTTGTGCTCAAGAAAGTATAACATATGCATAAAAAGAAAACAAGGTGTAGCCTTGGTTAAAATGTTAAAATTGGTGTGTACATTATTGGGCTATAATGAATTCAAATTAAATAAAATTGGTGTGTACATTATGAGGTAAATCAAAAAATTTACATGATTACAAGCATTTATTCTAGAAAATGTGAGAGTTATACGATTAACTCTTTAGGTGATAGTCTCTTTCAAATTTATGTGATGAATGTTGTAGAAATTGTGATTGATCACTATTCACATATCACCTCACATGTTTCTCAAGCTTTTGCTAGTTGCACACACTACACAAGTTATTCTTTGCTAAACTTTGTACATGTTATTGTGTGTGTTTTTGGTTTGACCAACCAAGTTTGATAATTTCTTAAAAATTGATGCAAAACATGTTTCCTGTTTGAGAATTTAGGGAGAATTGAGTGAAGATCTTAATTTTGGAAAACTGTGATCTAAACACATGTTTTTGAAAAGCATTTCATCTCATACTCATGCATTTTAGTGTTAAAATCAAATACTTTGAGGAGTTTCTGCACTGAAATTGCTTTGTTTTTCAAAAATCTGTTTTTTCCAGAATTTCGATCGATCGAACCTGTTTTTCGACCAATCGAAATTGCGATTAAATCCTTTGGTCAGCTTCTATCTGTTTCGATCGATGCTCGATTGGTTCTGGATCAATCGAAGCATTTTCGACCGATCGAATCTATTTTCGATCGATCGAAAATCGGGCTGAGAGGTTTTTAAAAAGGAATTTTTCTTCACGTGTTCATCACTTTTCAAAACTTTTCAAACTCCTTTTTCTCTCTCACCAACCAGTCAAGCCTCTATTTGGATTTTTTTGTTGTTTTCCTCCGGATCTTTTGCAAGGTTTCTCTCTCCCAAAGCCGGTATGTCCATTTTACCCTTCCTTTTCTTTTTATTTCCATTTTTTCATGCATTAAACTCATGCATTTTTGGGTATTTTCGGACTTCTTTCTTTTTGCAATTTTTGTTTATTTGGTTGTTTTCTTTCACAATAAATTGTTGGGTTTTTGTGGGGACACCATATACAAGTGATCTATAGGGCTTAATTTGATTAATTTGATGTTTTATGGAAAATTGAAAATTTTAGGGCTTGAAAAATGCCGAATTTGGGGCTTTTGTTCAAATTGATATAAATTGATGAAATTGGCTTGTTAGATTAACTTATTTGATCATTATATTGTGTTTTCTAACTTGTGTGATGATCAATTTCTCAATTTGTTGGGTTTTGTGAAATTGAGTTTTTCAAATTTAGGAATTTTTGATATAAAATTCTTACTCAAGCTAATTTTGTGAATTTGGATCATATTTGAATTGTTTCATTGCATTAGATCATGCATCATTTGGATATTTTGTTCATGCATCATTTTTTTTTTTTTATTGTTGTTTTTTATGCTAATCTTGTAGTCTACCCTTGGTTTTTCTTTTGTCTCTTTTCTCTCTGTGTCTCTGAATCTTGTCTGTAGAATCATGCCTAGGAAAACTAAAGCCCATAGGACTTCTTCCTCTTCACCATCTTTCGATAGTGATAGGTTTTTGAGTGAGAAGCATCAAGAGACATATGAGACACTTAACCTTAGACGAAACATTTGGGGTGAGCGTAGGGTTCTTTTAGATGAGGTTGATGTCGAGGTGAGGAGTAACTTTAAGCGTCGGGGTTGGTTGACGTTGTTAGATATAGATCATCCGCCTCCAGCTATCCTGGTTAGAGAGTTCTACTCGAACCTCTCTATCCACATCTATGATTCCAACACTTTGGTAAAGAGTTGGATACGAGGTGTAGAGTAGCGCTTTACTCCTTCGGTAGTGTCTGATGCTCTTGGGGTACCCATGGTTTCTTATCCTGTCTATCCTTACGATGAGTTTCCTCCTCTTGATGACGTGATATCCTACATCACTGGGTCTTCTATCCAGTGGGGTTTTGATCCTCGGATCACGTATGCTGAACTTTCTGAGCTGCACTATCTATTCTTTAGGATTGCTTGTCACTACTTGTGGCCTATTTCTCATCTACACACTATCCCTATTAAGCGATGTGTGTTCCTATACGCTCCGGTCACTGATGCTTCTATCAGTTTTCCATATCTATTTCTTCGTTCTTTGAACGAAGTGCATCGGAGTAGTTCTACTGCTCATGCCTTGTTCTTTCCGGTCTTTATTCATCAGATTCTTCTTCATCTAGGTTTAGGTGATTTCCCTGTTTCTGAGCCGGTTCATATAGTTGCTCCCATAAGTGCCACCTTTCTGAGGCAAAGGGCTGCTCAGCTTTGAGCTAACTCTAAGCGTCCTAGGGTAGAGCCTTCCGGTGTCACTCCTCCTCCTTCTTCTACAGGTGCTCCTTTGGCAGAGACGTCTGTTGACCCGACTGCTGTTGCTGCTGCTATTCCTCCACCTTCACCTATGGATTATTCGGACATTCATCAGATGTTGGACACTATCATGACCGTTCAGGCGGCTTATGGTCAGTTTTTGGTGGATGTGCTTGACGAGATTTGATCATTGAGAGCAGATTTGGTGAGTCTTCGACGTTCTCCTCCGCCGCCTCTTTTTGGTGATGAGTGAGTGCCCTTTGACAATTCGTCACAAAAAGGGAGAGTACATTATGTTGCGGAGACTATTCTTTGTAGTAGAGGAGTTTTTGTCTTAGGGGGAGATTTTGTTTATTTTTTGTGATAGTGTGGAGCTGTGGAGCTTTTAGATTGTATCTAGTAGAAGAGTTTTTGTCTTAGGGAGAGATTTTGTTTATTTTTTGTGATACTGTGGAGCTGTGGAGCTTTTAGATTGTATTTAGGTGCTTCATTGTGTATTTACATTTTTGGCTCATGATAGGGGAAGATATATTTGAGATACATCTTTTGTATATGTTTTTTGTTTCACTATGCTACATTGCTTATTGATTTATATTTATGAAGTTATTCATGATATATATGTATATATGTCTTTATTTTGTGTTATGTGAAATCAAGAAGTTATTTTCTATGATACTTGTATTTTCCACACATGCGTTTATGTGTTTGTTAAGTGTTACAGAAATATACAGGTTGATTCAGTCATGCTGGTGTCTACACTTGCAACTGATAGATAGTAGTTAGGTTGAATTTGTTTAGTTGGGCTATTATTTTGTAATGGGCAGTTTATTTTGTAAACTTTGAGCATTTTTTTAAGTTTGTGTTTTGTTATGGATTGCCAAAAGAGGAGTTTGTTAGGTTTTAAGAAATTAGGAACTAATGTATTAGAACTTCATTTTGTAATGTTGGCAAACCATAATTAAAACGTTTTTAGTCTTGTTTAGACTTGCTCGAAGTATGAGGTTTTTATGTAAAGTTGGAATTGAGTTATTGCAGAAGTTACTGTGCAATTCTGCCTGGCTCGATCGATCAAGAATTAGACTCGACCAATCAAAAGCAGTGCAAATTGTTTTTTCTACAGAATTTTCAACTCAGCCCAAGCCCGGTTTGACGTGTAGGGTTTTATATTTTGCCCTAAGTATAAAAGGGAAAACTCTAGCCACGTTTTTAGAGTTCTAAATGCTGTGTTTGTGACTCTTATGGTGAGATCTAGAGGTGTTTACCTTCACATACACTTAGGATTTCCAAACTCAAGATTGATGTCAAGAGCTTGGTGGTCGTTCAGTTGCAGAATCAAGAACTTCAAGAAATACAAGCAGGAGTGCTTGTGCTTGGTTGAGAATTCAAGGAAAAAAGTAGTCCGTGGACTCGGAGCTGTCACGTGGTCGTGGTAGTAAGTTTCCTACTCGAGGTAGCAATAGGATGTTAGTGGTCTAAGTCGCTATTGTGTAAACTTCAATTCTTTCATAGTGAATTCAGTTTTACCTTGAGGATAGCTAGGTTAAATCCTCCCTAGGTTTTTACCGGTTTGATTTCCTGGGTTATCATATCGTGTGTTCTTTATTTTTCGCACTTTTACATGAAATGATATATTTGTGTTAACCTAGAATTGCTTAATTTACCTAAGTTAATCACTTGGCTAAATATCTAGGTTAATCTGTTTGGGTTTAAGGGGTCTAAACTTCTTACAATAATGTATTATAATGAAACTCAAGTTCTTTTAGCTAAAATAGTATCAATAGGTTGGTATTATTGGCATGCATGATTTTTGTTAGAAAAGCATTATATTTAACCGAAGATGAGAAAAGTCACTATGTTTTAGGGACGTTAAGACATTGTTTCTATGACTAAAGGTCATCAAATAGCCCACGGCCCACAGCCCAACCTAAAAACCCGATGGCCCACCGGGCTAATGGGCGGCCCAGCTCGTTGTTATTGAGGCCCATGGATAGCCCACTAGCCCAGTGGGTCAGGCTATGGGCTAGTTTTTATGCCCATGGGTACCGGGTGAGCTAGCCCAGTAGCCCAACTCGTTGCCCAGCCCGTTAGCCTAACCCGTTGGCCTAACCCAATAACTCATAATTTATAACAAAAATATATAGGAAGTTTATGAAGGATTGATCTTAAGATATTATAGAGGAATTTCTTAAAAGAACTCTCTCAACCACTAAGAAACTCAAAGTAATTGTGCTAAACTTAGTTTATTAAATATATATTTTTCTAGTAGTCTAGCAAATTTGAATTAATCATTTGACGTTTTTTTATTAAAGATAAAAATAAAAACTATTTAAAGCCTTAATAAAAAAAATTAAATAGGTTTCCATTAACAAAACAAAAAATTAAATAGATTTTACTGTAAAAAAATTGTAATTAAGTATTAAATTCTTTAATTCTTTCCTTTAAAAAAATATATTGATTATTCCCTTATAAAAAATTGATTCTTTCTTTATAAAAATAATAAAATAATATGCTAACACAAGCCCATGGGTAGCCCATTAGGCCCAACTCGATAGCCTAGCTCGCTAAAAACAAAATGGGTATTGCCCATGGGCAGGGTCATAGACTCAGGTTTTCTCTTTCGGCCCAGCTCGACCCAGCCCGTTAACTAGTTAATAGTCCATTATGCCCAGCCCATTGTGCCCATGGGCCAAGTAAACATGGGCCGGGCTGGCTTGACCCGGTCCATTGACAACCTTTATCTGTGACATATCTAACGTATTAAGTTATTAATAGAAACTTGAATCAATGTACTTCAAGTATGAAAGAAACTGTCGAAAACAACCACCAACAGACATTGCCTAAACAACTGTTGTCTTTCAGCCCAGACACCAAATAGTACTATTACGAAAACACTTTTTACCATAATTACCATGATCTAATTGTATTTGATTGATGATTGTAAAGTCTTCATTATTAGAAAATAGACAGCAAAGATTTATTGCTGTCAGCAGCATGCTTATTGTGATATTATTTGTGAACTTGCTTAGGAGTTAGGAGTGAAGCTATACGTTTTTTATTTTGAATCTAAAGAAATTGTTAGAGTCTGATTTTGAAACTCTTCCACCTTTCTTCTAAATTGGCAGCAATAGGCTCCTCTAGCTTATGATTACTTATGTGCAAAAAGGTTTTGAAGTGCTATGGAAGGAACATTTTCTTTGATTATTGCTTTTTATTGTAGAAAAGTTTATGATATTACCTTTTGATATGGTCTTCTAGGGTAAATATGAAGGAAAATGTTTGATAATTCAAAAAAATTTCTTATCATAAATTGTGTAATTCATAAATTTGTATCTTAAGTTAGACCATATTTGCACATAAATTGTAGATTACCTTAAGTTAGACCATATTTGCTTTAATATGGTCTAACTTTGCTAATTGTAGATTACTTCTAATATTTAAATACCATGAAATTTCAATAAGTTGAGAAGACATTATTATGTAAGACAGTACACTTCCAAAGTTTCTTATTGAGTTAAAATAAAGGAAGTCATTATTATTATTATTATTATTATTATTATTATTATTATTATTTGATAAGTAATAAAGATATATATTCAAGAAATTACCTTATGCAGAAAACATAAGGCAGAGAGAAAAGTACAAAGGAAAAGAAAGAGAAAAAAGAAAAGAGGCAGGACAGGATACTAATTACACAGGAGAGAGCAAAAGAACAAAGGAAAGGAATCACTAGAGGTGAGTCCCCAAGCCCTAGACCAGTCAAACAAAGAGCCACTGAAAAAGGCCAATAACTGGTCATCCGAACTTTCCATATCCTCAAACGTCCTCTTGTTTCGCTCCCTCCAAAGACACCACATCAAGCATAAAGGAGCTATGTTCCAAATGCTAGACACATGCTTTCCAGGCCAATTCCACCAACCAAAAAGAGTATCCGCAACCGATCTTGGCAAGACCCAAGAAATCCCAAAAGATCTAAACACTCCACAGCCGATAAGCCTTACCACAATGAAGTAACAAATGATCCACCGTCTCCCCATTACAATGGCACATGGTACACCAGTTAACAAAAACCATCCTTCTACCCCTCATATTGTCACCTGTAAGGATCCTATCCCATACAGCAGTCCACACAAAGAAGGAAACACGCCGAGGAGTCTTAACCTTCCAAACACCTTTCCAAGGAAAAATAATGGGCATGTGGTTTCTTAACTTATTGTAAAATGAACGAATATCAAAATCCTCATTCTTTGTCAACTTCCATCACATACGATCTCCATTCTCCATGGGAGGTAGATTTGAACCCAAAGTAAAAAGAAATTCATCCACATCACCCATTTCCCAATCATTTAGTCTCTGAGTAAAATGAACATTCTAGCTTCTTCGTTCCTCTATCCCCAACCGATCAAGAGAAGAGGCCATCGATGCCTCTTTATTGGAAGCAATCCCATACACACTCGGAAAGGTCAATTGAAGTGGAGAATCCCCACACCATTGATTTGTCCAGAGCTTAACTCTATCTTCCACCCCTACCACAAAGTGAATATTTTTGCTTCTTTGTTCCAAACTCACTCCCGGTTTCACTGAATAATATCTTCCTTCAATGCCTTCAGCTTCTTGGCAAGTACGAAACTGGGAATACTTAAGAAGGAATATCGATTCCACCAAGAGTGAACCCTATCTTTGAACCCATCTGTCTTTAGCCACATGTTCTTGAACCTAAAAGGACTTTTTCCCTTTAATATCCCTCCTGCCTCCACTAATATGGGGAAGTGATCTGAGATAGGGCGAGGTAAAATCCGTTGGATCACATTCGGATAGTGATCCTCCTAGTCATGAGACACTAGAACCCTGTCTATCCCAGACATCGAGGGCTGATCCAAACCACTTGACCATGTATAACTCCCTCCTTCCAATGGCAGATCTATCGAGCTAAGCTCCTCAATGAACTCAGAAAAATTCTCCATAGCTAGGGTAAGATGTGATCCCCCTAACCGTTCACTTGGGAAACAAACTATGTTGAAATCCCTTATGTAACACCATGGAACTTTCCAAAGCTGCTGAATTCCCATCAGCTCATCCCACATCTATCCCCTCAAGTTATTATCATTCGGGCCATAAACCCCAGAGCATGCCCAAATAAAACCATCCCCTAGACCCTGCCACCGAACTGATACGAAAAATTGACCCTTCAGTACCTCCAATATTTCTAAAGCCTTCCTATCCCACATCATCAAAACCCCACCAGCTGTCTGATCCACATCCAAAGCTACCTAGTCTATGTAGGGACAACTCCACAAGCTACAAATCAGCTGTTTATCTATGCCCGCAAGCTTAGTTTCTTGAAGGCAAACAACATCGCAATTCCATTCCCGTAATAAATTTCTAACTTCCAAACGTTTTCGAGCATCATTCAAACCTCGAACATTCCATGACACCATTCTTAGCTTCATTGAAACTGTAAAATCCCTACTACAACCTACAATAATGCAGACAGAGAAAAGAAAAACTATCTCCCTTCATAATTAACTGAAGAAATCAAATTCCTCAGCTCCCTCTTCCCTTTATCCTTGGAGACAGCTTTTTGGTGGGTAGCATTCCTATGTACCAGAATGGCTGCCTCAATCTCCATCTCAAGTCTTCATAGTTGCATGATACACCTCTTTTCATGTTGACCTAAAGAAAGCCCCATCATCTTACTGAAACCGGGGAGTCTATGTTTCACCCAGTCAGAAGCATTCAACGTGTTATCCAACCTCATCACCTCAGTGTTACTATTCAATTCAGCCGTCACCACCAACCCCAGAGGATTAAAAGTCATCAAGGGGGAAGAGCCATCCACATCACCCAGGCCCTCATCAACCGCAGTCAATGCCAACTTCGGCTGGTTAGACTGATGGGGTGTGTCTATCCCCTGAATATCACAAGCATCCTCAACCCGACCACCTTCACCTCCACCCGGAGTACCCAATTCCTCAATCCCAACTCTCGATGGACTCAGAACATAATTAGATAACACAAGACCATTACATGCCTTGTCACCCTCAGTTTCTACCTTACCCGGTGTGATCTGAGGCCCATCGGCGCTACACCCAACAGAAAAAAGACATTCCGCCTCCGCCGATGTCTTCATAAGGCTACCCATAGGCTCGGCTAAAGGAACAAACCTCGTATCTGTCCTTGTGGCATGGAGAGGAGCTAGATCGGCCCCATCTAGTATCGCTAGTGAGTCCCTGGCATGTAACCCATCGGAAAAGGGACCGTGATACACCACCGCTACCTTTGCAGGGCAACGATCCAACATGGATTGACCCACTGGGCTCATCACCAGCTTATAGGCATGTTGGCTCGCTGTGCCGGCCATTACCGGTGGTGCCAATGACTCCACAGCGAGAAAAACATCGGCACCTTTGACGTCCTGAGCATTCAAGTCTGCGAGAGGTGCATTGGACTTCATTGCTGCATGGGCTTCCTTATTTAAAAGTTTCAGGTCACCCATAGATGGGCTTACACCCTCTTCCATCCTAAATAGGCCGGTGGGCTCTGGAAAAGGAATCATAGAAAGGCCCACTTGAAAACCATCTTGATTTAAGCCCACCATAGGTTTGTGCACCCAAGAAACAACAGAAGAACCCTCTATGTGATCCTTCTGGCCTCTTGAAACCCAAATAGAACTCCTCTGACCACCTTTTGTCCATGCCACTCTCCTTTTCCTTCCCCATTCACTTCTACAGTCAAGCTTTTTCCTGTCTAGTCTGACTTCCTCAGTTCACGTTTTTTTCCATAAACATGTTCAGTCCAGTTTGATTTGAAAAACAATAGAGATGTCCTTTTATTTCCTACCGGATATATCTTTCCAAAATTCAAGTCCCCTGTACTGCATCGAGAACCCACTTCTGTACTTCCTAGTGTCACCGAACCTGGTAAGCTCACCGCCGTTCGCACAACAGGTTTTACTTCTCCCCCTTATTATCCCCTAACAGCCATTTCCCTTTGTCATGGGCATTTAACCAATAAGGCTGATTTCTACCGCTTACCTACATCTGCTGCCCATGCACCATATCGGCAAAAGATTTAAAAGGTTGAACCTCTGATCTAACCTTATGAATTTGAGCCACAAATTTCAATTGCCCATTCCCACCATTCACATAGTTTCCAGGTTCCAGAATCTTCCTTAACTCCAACCTAAAAACCCTCCATCCATTCTTAGCTCTGCCTACTGGAATAATAATGGATCTCTTAGACCCTTTAACTTTAAATTCAGTCAGCAGTAGGAATAAGCCAAAAGAATTGGAGTTCTGTTGGAGGGTGTAGGCTAAATCACCTTCCCTGAACGTATAAAAGTACTTTGGACTGACCCCAATAGTAATTTGTTCTATACTCTTCATCAACCGTTGTGCCACATTCTTACCAATAAAGACTGACTTCATGAAGTACCTACTCTGCTAAAAAATCCTTAAAGAAAAATATCGCCCCCCTTCCTCTACCACCAGTTCGTCCCTTTGGCGACATCCGATAAAAAAGGAAGACATTATGAAATTGATTAGGTGGAAAATCTAGAACAAATTTTAATTTAATGGTCAATTCTAATTCTATTGAACTATCTTAGCAAAAAAGAAAAACACTATTGATATAGATAGTTTCCAATCAACCGGGAATCTCTAATGTAGTTTTGAGAGTGTATCTCAAAATGTGAAGTTGTATTTCTATTGTACAATTTTATTATATTTTTCCTTTGACACGTGAGTTGCTGTCATCTCTACCTATTTGGAAGAAAAAAAAAAGATTTTGGACTTAGGAAGTGCTAACAGCATAAGGTGCTTGTGATTTACTTTTTTTGTTATGCAGATCAATAAGAGTGGTGGACTGGGTTCCAATAACTGTTAGAGAGAAAAGGGTAAGAGATATATTGTTTTCTACCAAAGATGGTTGCTAGAGATTAATAAGTGTTAGAGATAGTGAAATTGGATGTGACAGTACTGAAATGGATGTTGGCCATGGTCAATAATATTTCAAATCATTGCCTTCTTTCTCCTTTGGGTTTGTATCAGTTTGTTTTATATTTTCCTTTTGTTTTTATGTAATTAGTAATGTACTTCATATATTATAATTGTTTTCATAATTTTATAATCACTATGAAATTGGAGGGGGTGGGAGAGAGAGACTAATTCTGACTATGATATAGGTTAAAGATTAATGAAAACGTTGGGCAATGATGGCTTTATCCTTATAAAGAGCATGTAATTCAGTTATCACTATGTTTAGCTATTTGATTACATGAAATTTCAGGTCAATTGAGCCGCAAGTGAAAGGAAAAGATTTGCTCTGACTGTGGTATTGCTTTAAGTCCTTTCTCTTTGGGGTTTTTTTTCTACTAAATTATCTCTATCTTTATCTTTATCTTTTTTATAATTCTTTTGTTAGCATTGTATAGATTTTCATTATTAACATAATAAATCATTGTATTAAAGTTACCTATTATATGTGTTAGATGAAGATGACGTTGCCAGTTTTATTTTTGTGTAGCAATTGGTTATATGATTTTATTCCTAGGTCACAAATTGGTTATATGATATTTTAAGGATTACAAGGAATTTTATCATTAGCAGAACTTATATTATATTTTGGTTACTCACTAAAAAAGAAATACATATTTAGTCGCTTTCTTGGTAGATTTTTATTGATAATTGTTTGTTCTAAGTTTACTTTATGTTTTTACTATCAGATTGTATTTGAAACACCAATGACTTAAATCATAGTGCTAATATCCTATAAACCATTACATCTTTGTTGGGCTAATATTACATCTTTGTGGCATTCTAACTAATATTATGGTTTTGTAGTTTTAGCCAAATCAACTTATAGATAAATATTGACAAATGGCAGGTGGTAGTTACACAGTTGTCACAAATCACAAGAAATGTTGGTTAGGGTTAAAAATGTGTCTTAACCTATATGTATTAATCTGAAGGATAACACACTCTATCGAGTCTATCAAATTCTATATGTATTATTTTTGTGATCTTTTAAATTTATGAAATTCTATGACTGGTATTTTCCGTTTTTGTTAGTACCATGGGTTAAAAATGTGAAAAAATGAATGTGTAGAACCTTTGAACATTTGGATTTTTATATTGGAACCATGTAGGCTTAGTAAGCATTTGGAATTTACAAGAGATGTGAAATGAGTCATCTTTTTTTTTTTTCTTTGTAGATAGTATAATACATTTGATTAATCAATTTTTTTTATTATTATTTGTAATTTTTCAAGGTACAAGATTTTATGCTGCACCTATGCAAAAAAATTGCAGTGGTGTTGGTGGTGAATGAGTTTAGGATGGCATAAAAAATTAAAAATGTGACGCATTTATTTAAGTATTTATTTTACTTTCTAATTTTCTTAAGGAGTGGCAAATTTGGTTGGTAGTCTCAACACACATTTATTTGACTCTTTTGGAGCTTTTACATGTCAGCCTGCGGAGAAAGATTAGTGGAAAATATTTGTTGCATCATAGAGTCTAGGATTACAGAAACTATTGCATATGTTTAGACCAACTTGCTTGATTGCTAATCTTTAGTCAACAGCAAGGACAGCAAATTAATTGTTTTGCTGCTGCAATTAATCATAGATGGTACATTGCAGACAGGTTTTGATTTTGATTATTTTCCCTTTTCTCAGTAGTAACGGGTTACTACTTCTAAAGGGACCATTTAGGAATGTAGTGATTATTTTTAGTAGACACAGAGACATCTTTGTGCTTCAAGTTCTCAATTTCTTTGTTGCAAAAAAAATGTTGCTCAGAAATTGGTAAGGTGCCTTGAATTTACAGGACAAGCAGAGAAGTTCATAGATCACTGTGCTCATCAAATACAATTAAAGCCTGGAATTGGTTTAAATTTTATTTTCAGACCTTGTTGAAGCCTGAGCTTTGAGTTCCAAGATCTACCTATGAATCTATTGTAGTGTTCAAAAAGGTTACTACGTAAATAAGGAAAAAAGTCTAGGAGTCATAGGTGAGGCTGGCACTTACTTAGACGCTCGAGTGAGAATGCATTAACGGCTCCTTTAGGACCCTTGAGGTGAGTCAACTCTAATAAGGTACTCACTTTTTGTGACTAATTGAGCACTTTGGTTGAGGGGACAGGATTTAGAATGGTGCTTCATTGGAATAGTGACATTTTTATTGAATTAAAACTCAACTCAGGAAATTTTTACCATTTTTCATATTTTCTACTAATAATTATGGCTTTCTAAAATAAAGAAAATTCATCAAGGCCTATATATTTTAAGAGTAAAACAAAGAAAATAATTAAGGCAAATATATTCTTAAGAGTAACAAGGCCTCATAAACAACATGAGCATCTCAAATATTGGTGCCTACTTTACTGGGGTCAAGTGCTTATTTTGGCACTAGGGCCTTAAATAATTGCGATTATATTGCATTAAAGGTTAACTTGTTTGGCTCCAAGTAATTGTGAAAAGGCATGTCTATTTTATTTCAATGTAATTTGTCAGGCTCCTCTGTAAATACCACCAAAGTTTGGGTTGTGATGACTAAGAGTGAAGCTGTAGGAAAATATTATACCAGTTCTAATTTTTAATCCTATGTGATAGAGATACCAAGGGAAGAGATTAAGTTTCAAATAAATGTTGTTAGGACAATTTTTAATACAAGATGAAGAAGAAAATCTTTATTGATTATGCAAATCTTTATGCTCAATAACTATATTCTCTCAAACCCACAACCTTTAAAAAAACCATGAACCAAATAGTTATAACTTATGAGATTTCAATTAACATTTTTTTTGGATCATGTGTTGATACTAGGTTATGCTTGTCTTTTAGAAGAACGCTTGCACAGTAGCATCATTATCTGAACAACTAACCATCCACCCCCTTCCATATTTTACCATCACATTAAGAATAATATATTAAGTTGATTTTTTTCTAACTCATAAAATGATCCCGCGCACTGCACGGGTTAAACGCTAGTTCATATTTATGACAGGAAGTTGGCGGAAAGTTTAGGCCATATTCAAAGATTACGGGTGTGTGCCTACTTTGTAAAGAGCAGATCGAATGGAAACGCCGTTATGGAAAGTACAAGTCCCTCACCAAACCTGCCAAATGGTATTTCCTTTTCCTTTTCCTTTTCTTTTTCTTCTTGTCTTCTTCATATATATATATATATATATATATATATATATATATATAAATAATATTGGAAATAGTTTGGTTTTAGTTTTCAATAACGAATTAATATTTGCGGCAGTCAACGTTGTTCCAAACGCGCAGGCCGTAAGGCTTACCATAATCTTTGTCGTGGTTTGTGTTTGCTTCACAATCAAAGCTTACAAATTGAAAGAATAGTAATCTGTTTACAAGTTGTTGAAATTTGTGTCGGATTTTAGAGCAGCAGCTTAATTAATAGTTCAAAGTAACATTGAAGAAAAGAGGTGCAAGAAGAAGAAGACAGATCAGAAGAAAAAGAAGAAAACATGCTGAAGTCTAAACTATCAGAGTTACTCATTCAATGAAATCAGTTTTTCATTTTTCTTTCTAGAATCTAATAATGTACAACCAAATATCCCATTTGTAGCTTTGCTTTGTTGAATCAATCTATTTTTTTTTTAAATTTAATTTTTGCTAAATTACAAATTGTAGTCCCTAGATTTTTCCAAGATTCAAGTGTCTTATGATGTGCATGAAATATATACAATAAAGTACTCTCATATTTTCATTTTTAGCCTCACTTTTATGCTATTTTATAGTTGATTATAAGTTATGTTAGTTTTATAGGTAATAAAGGATTTACATGCTAATGAGAATTGGTGGAGAAAAAGAAGAAAAAAAAATGTGATCAACTCATCATCCTTCATCTTCATGTACACATGACATCCACAGGGAAGTTGAATGCCCCAAGGTGGGTCTGGGCCAATTGAGTCCTGCCAGTTTGAGAGATCCCGTCCAAGCATATGTGAAGCAAAGAGAATCAAAGAAAATTAAAGAAAGAAGAATAAAAGAAAGAAAAAGAGGTCCAGAAAAAAAAAATACAATAGGAGTGCTTTCGTGGGCAGAGATGTACAGGTGGGCTTAGGCTTTCTTCTTACTCCACCGAACCACAAATAAGAGAGGCTCTAGTGTAAAATAATTTGTGCATAAAGGAGTCTACTACAAATACTTTTACAATATTTTTACAAACCATTGTGGGTTCCTTTTTTTGGATGGTGCTCAGGTCCATTGATGACAAGGGATCTTGGGCCTACAAGGATAGATGGTTGGAATGGGTTCGGTTCTCCGCAGCCTACTGAGATCATTATATGAACTGGTTTGTGAGCAAGTCACATAGAGCTCCTCAAGTAAAAATTGTGTTTTCCTCATAAGTAATAAATTACCATTGTAAGTGTTTTAGTGTCATAAAATAACTTGTTACTCTTACAAAATGAGTAAAATAATTATTCATAATATTCGTAATGAGGAGGAGGTTAAAATAGAATATTTAGGGCTTATCTTTTATTGTGTGAACATTTAAAAAGAGTTCCTTCACTTGGTTCCTTCATGATGTTGCAGTTGTTCCTCCACCAGCGGTTCCCAAGACGTGGGAAAAATGTTGCAGTGGTACCTCCACCAGCGGTTACCAGGATGTTGGTTTGTGGTTCCCCGAGCATAATGTTGTGGTTCCTAAGGGTACTAGGTCTTTAATCCATGGAACCCAAAATACTGGTTCCTTGAACCATATGGCCTTTTAATCTGGGAATCCAAAATGCTGGTTCCCTGGACACAAGATCTTCCTCCATGTTTATTGGATTTTGTTCGTTCCCTTTACCTTTGTAGGTCCTGCATAAGAACTACACAATACAAATATTCTTAAGTAATTGTTAGTTCCTCAAGTTAGCATATACATTCTAAAACACACACACACACACACACACACACACACATATATGAATGAACTTCATGAAAATGAGTTAGCGGCGAGGATCTTGGCCCCAATTCTTACAGACTTAGTGCTTTGGCACAAGACTTGTGGGATTTGGAACTCAAGTCCAAGTAGCTTTGCTTGGACATTTCTTTCCAAGATAGTCAGATGAGAAGGATTTTGTGGGAGAGAGTGATATTTGAGATGAAGTCCTCTTCCTTGGCTTTCTTATTTTATTCTTTCTTTCTCCTTTCTCCCTTACTGAACTCTTAGAAATCTCAGAATTATCAGTTTGAATCTCTGGAACTCCCCCCCTTTTCCCCCAAACTCTTAAATTGACCCTTCTGTTATCCTTTGGTGTACCTTTTATAGTGGATATGGTCTAGTACCCCAGGTGAGGACGTCCTTGGTTTGTTGGGTAAAACCATGTCCTTTAACAAGAATTTGAAAGAGTGCATTGGGCAGATATTTTAATTTAGCAATTATAACTCAAAAGAAGTATTTGTCTCTAACTATTAAGGGAAGATGCATTCTTGGAAATGGGTGACAGCTTTGATTAAAAATGACTATTTTGAGGAAATTGTGGGGAGATGTCATGCACATGGAGGAATTGAGTTTTCCATTGGTTCATGCATTCCAAGCAAATACATTAACCAAGGGAAAACTTCAGGATTCTCCTTTCATCAGAAATCACTCCCCTACTGACCAAACCATTTCTCCCTTACTACCAACTCGGGATCCTATGAGCTTGGACCATGGGTTACAAAGATGATACATTGTTTGCTAGATATTTAATGATTTTTGTTGGGAATCTGAACATACACGTTGGCTTTCCCATGTGTTAGCCAATGTCTTTTTCCCAAGGCTTTAAAAGGACATATCAGGGTCCTAAGGCCTTGATGTTGACTCTTCTTGGTTTGGTCTTTTTCCAAAAAATGGCATAGATTCTTTGTAATTGGTGAGTTTGGAAAGCCTCTGACCATCTTTCCTTTTGCTGCATGTCTTCAGTGTTGACCGAGATCCCTCGGTTCCTACGTCAAGTACTAAACCCGAGGATATCACTCGTCCTTTTCACTTTTCTCTACCTCTTGATTTTGATAGGATATCTAACAAATCTTTCATTCTTTCAAGGATACCTGTGAGTGGTTTGTTCTATCTTCTGGGTTGCCAACGTCCTTCTCAGGATCTCCTAAGCCATCCACATCCTTCTCAAGATCTCCTAGGCTTTCCCTTTAAGGATCTGATTCTTGGAGGATGGGGATCCTACTCGTGGCCCAAGTTTGGGTCTTCTTCTTTTTTACTTTTTTTTTCCCTTCTTTTTGGGTCTTCATGGTCCTTCTTAACTTCATGAGTTGGCCTTCTTTTGTCAAGACCCACGGTCTTTCTTTGCTTTTCATGGAATATGCTTTCTTGTCTAATTTTGGTCCTCAACAACCATTAATATCACAAATTTTCACTTAACATAGCCTATTACAAACTAGTTGCAAATCCGCACGTTGTGCGTGATAATTTTTTTTGGGCGATCTCATTATATGTGTGTGTGTGTGTGTGTGTGTGTGTGTGTGTGTGTAATGTGAATCTTTACATATACCTTTAAGTAAACTATATATATTCCACTTCATTAGGGGTCTGTTTGAGATCTGCTTATTTTGCTAAAACTAAAATTTTTTTGTTGAAAGTACTGTAGATAGAGATAAAAGTTAGCTGAAATAGTACAGTGGGACCTATGAATAATAGCAAAAAATGTTATGGGGCCCATGAATAGTAGTAAAAATAAAACTGAATAGTAGAATAAACTAATTTTTTAAGCTGGAGCCAAACGCACACTAAATACGTAAAACCATAGATTACTACTTCATAATGATAGTTGCTAATTAATTTTATCTTTTATTTTTTAATAGTCTCATTTATAACTCTTCTTACCATTATATATTTACTAACCGATGATTTGCATATTTCATTTACCAATGATGAGTAACAGTTTGTAAATTTTTTGTAAAATAATTTGTATCTCTAGTATTATTCTTATTTTAATAAGTTGTTTATATTATTTTAATGAGATGAATGTCAAAATAGAGTCTTTGATGTTGGGTGATGCTGTGTGTGAGTTGTTAAAATAGATAAAGTTGGTTTTTAAGTTGCTAAAAGCTATATTTTATAGCTTCTCTATTCTAGGGGGAACAAACAGCAAAAGAAAAAAAAAGAATTTGCTAAATAAACACTATAGTATAGTCCTCCTACAAGGTTTGTTTTATTTTAAGGGTAGTGTTATACATACAAACTATTTTATACAATTTTACATAGTTGAAAAAACAAATAAAATCGCGATTTCAATCATATTGTGACTTGAAGTCAAAATTTTAGTTGTTTTTTTGTTCATGTAAAATTGTGTAAAATAATTTTTTCAATAAGTGAGCACTACTACAAACACTTTTATAACATTTTTACATCCACTTAGAGCTTTCACATTAGGTATTGTATATGCCATATGTTGGAAATATTTAGCATCAGTGCCATCCTATTTTTATGATGACATTTTAGCAACTTGTGTTAAGACATATGTGATTCAATGTTAGAAACATATGTCAATATTTAATGTAGTTGGCTAATCCTTTAACAAAATGCACTTTACTTGTAATTGGATAGATCTAGGATGTGTTTAATACTTTAAGAAACCTTGTTTCAAGTTCAAGTGTTAAAGCCATGCAAGTCTGTCCAAGAATCAAGTGTGAAAGTGTTGCTCATTAAAACTCGACAGCTAGCATCTATCGAGATTTAAAGAGAGCTGTTTCAGCCCGAGGCTTGATAGTTGCTCGACAGATAGGGTATCTGTCGAGGTTTATGAAGTTCAGTTTTCCAGGACTATTTTTCATCCAATCCATGATTATATGTTTGGACTTTCTTTTCTCACAACCCTAGGCATATATAAGGATTATTTTAAGGCCATAAAAGGTAGACACAAGTTGCACAAGAGTGGAGTAAAGATTGTTCATGCAAATTGTGACCGGAAACCTAGTTTGCCCTAGTTCTTGAAGAAACTGCTGTGTTTGTACACCATAGGGTTTGTGACCAAGCAACTTCATGATCTTTATCGTCTGGATGAACTGAAGAATTTTGCAGCCAACATCCTTCTCTAGTTGGTGAATCAAGTCGCGTACTGGGATTCGCACAATTGGTTAGTCACGTACTGGGAGCCGTGCAATAAAAGGAGAGATTGTCACTACAGAACAAGTCTAATTGGGTATTGGGGTAAAGGTTCAACTGTAGGTTGGTATAAGGTACTGAGATTCCTTTACTTGTAACCGCTTGTTGTGATAATAGTGAATTCTCAAGAATGGTGACCTTAAAATCACCCGGTGAGGTTTTTGCCGTGTAGGTTTTCCTTATTCGTAAACAAATCACCGTGTCAATTTATTTTTCGCTACATACTTTGTTTAATTGGTGATTTGTTTGTTCTACCACGTGTTTGCATGTTAAATTAATTAATTAATAAACTTGACTAATTAATCAATTAATTCATCACAAGGAATCAATACATTTTTGGCCTATCAACTTGTATACACTTTTATACATGGTTTTAAAAACCGGACCGGACCGGCCTGTTCAACCGGGAACCGAACACTAATCCGGTCCGGTTATTGTTAAAAACCGAAAATAGAAGAAAAACCGTTAAAAACCGGAAACCGGTACGGTTAAACCAGTTTTTAGCAATTCTTCATTAAAACTTCAAATGCTGTGTTAAAAAGAGAGAGAGAGAGAGAGAGAGAGAGAGAGAGAGAGAGAGAGAGAGATAGAGAAAGAGAGATTTTGTTTTAGATTTGAGAGGAGAGATTTTGATTTTGAAAATGTTCTCAAGCTTGAAGTGGCGAAGCCTAAGACACTAACAGTGACTCCAAAAACATCAAATCTCCTATCTTTGTGTTGATGAAGGAGCCCAAAAATGAAGCAAATTTTATTTGTCCGCAGTTCGCACTCCGCTCCAGCCTTTGTTTTATGCTCTTGCACAGTTGCACTTGCACATACCCATACTGATGAGAGAGACAGAGAAAGGGAGAGAATATTGAAGAGAGAAATGAAACTTTAGCAAAAAGTGGATAGGAAAGAAAGTTAAGGTCAGAGAGTTGTTTGAATAAAACACTAAAACGCGTGGAAGTAGACTTTCAAAATGTGTGGTGGGTGTGATACAAACGTGTAAGTGTTGGATAGGTAGGAAAAAAGTATCAAGTGGGCATGATATTGTTACCCATAGGTGATTTTCTTTTGGTTATTTGACAAATTAAAAAATAACTAGAAATGATTTGTAATTGTTTTACTATTTAATGTTGATAAGTTAATATTTAATATTGATAAGTTAATATTTAATGTTTTACTATTATTAAATTTTTTAGTTAAAATGACTAGTTATAAAATTATTTATTTATTTTTATAAATTTTATTTATTTATTTATTATTTATGACATCATCGGTTCGACCACCGGTCTGACCCCGGTCGGACCATAAAACCGGTAAACACTCCTTATTCCGGTTCTTTCACCGTACTGGTTTTTAAAACCATGCTTTTATATTGTCTTTTTCCCTAGTGATGGTGGGTAGGTATTTTTAATTTTTTTTATGAAAAGGAAGAGAGAGAAAGAGTTGGTGAAATTAATATTTTAATGAATAGATGATAAATAAGAAATAAGATGTTGGGTGCATTGTAAAATAGTATGGTATAATTGATAAAGTAGTTTTTAAGATAATAGAACAGAATAGTTCAAAGATTCGGATTTGAATGTTCTTAGTGTATGTTTGGCTCTAGCTTAAAAGGCCAGTTTATTTTACTATTCAGCTTAGTTTTACTATTATTCATAGACTTCACTGCACTTTTTGGTACTATTCATGGGTCCTATTGTACTATTTTAGTTCACTTTTACCTTTATCTATAGTACTTTTAGCAAAAAAATTTCAGTTTCAGCAAAATTAGCGGATCCTAAATAGACCCTTAATATTACAAATTTTCACTTAATATGGCCTTTTATATTACAAACAGATGTGGCAAAACGGGCAGGTCGGGTCAATCGGGTTGTGGGTCAAAAAAGGTCATTTTTAAACGAGTCAATCGGGTTGCTGGTCGGGTTGACCCGTATTTTTCAAACAAGTTTATTTGTTTGTTTTATTTATTTATTTTTTTACTGTTACCAATTACTACTAAACACTTGATACCCAAATTTGGTGCAACTTTTGTTTCAGATTTCTAGAAGCTAATCTTGGTATAATCTTCGATCTGTTTAAAGTAGGAAGAGAAAATGAAAGTGGCAAGTAAAGAATGACAAACTATAATGGAGTACAACCAACTGATGTACACATCCAATTTAGTAATTTACCAACACATACAACATGCACATGCATTGTACACTAATATTAAAGAATTGGGATTTCCCTTGCTCCTCACCACAGCCAAAGGACACTATAGTGCTGATGTGAACTCATCAAAAGCACAATTCGTGCACTTAGTCTCTAGATCCTCCATTCATTCATTTTGATTTATGGCTGTACAATTCATTCACACACATGATAGCAAGCCAGAGTTTGCTAGTAAGCCAGAGTTTGCTTCTAGATTCACACACATGATAGCAAACTTGTAAACTTGTAAAAAGTATATTTTAAGTTTACATTACTAATGACATCATTCCCACAAAAGAAAAAAAAAAAAAAAAAAACTACATGTCATGGACCATATCAAGTTATCGACCTTCTTAAGTGCACATGTTCCTATTACATTTAAAATAATAGTAAAGTTAGATTACTTAGAAAGATAAATTAAACAAAAAAAGATTTAAAAATAAATATAACATGTTAAGTAAAGAAGAATAAGTAAATATTTTATAAGAATTACACTTCAATTGTAATCTACTCAACGTTGATAGCAAATTCAACACTACAAATATTCGTACTTGCAAATTGTAGCTCAAGTTGGCCAATTTTCTTAGCATCTTCATCTAAAATACAATATTTTAATATAACTTAAGATACCATGAAAGTAAATCAATACAGAATTAAAATTGTATAATTATGATTATAAATAAATTAAATTACCTTCAAATTCATATAGCCAACTTTTAGTACATAACGTAATTTCCACATTCTCAAGTAAAAGACGTGACCCATACAGAGTAAGAATTTTTTTTCCACTTTGGCCCTTGTGGATGTGGTTGTCACGTTTCAATGTTTCACTCTTTCATGTTTGTGAATTGTGCCTTTGGCTTTGGACTACAGCTAAGCTAGTCAATTGAATTAGATTTTTTCTTTATTTTAATGGTTGTGTTGTGTTGTCTAAGTCTTATCTCATTGACTCATTCTCTCATGTCATGTTTGTGGAGGCGGAGCTGAAGCTTTATTGGTTGTGAAGTCCTCAAATAGTCAAATTGCATGTGAAGGCTGAAGCTATTGTTTTGTCTTGTAATTTATTGACTATTGGTTTGGTTTTGATGCTTTGTGATTTATGCACCTAGTATAGGACGTAGTTTAAATATTTTTTTGGCGAATTTTTTTTAACGGATCAGGTCATGGGTTATTCGGGTTGGGTTGGGTTAGGTTGGGTTGATTTGCAAAAAAATTGGATCGGGTCACTAGTCAATCCATTTTTATTTTGGATCAAAAAATTAGGTTCAAATCAGGTATTTTTCAAATCAAATCGGGTGAGAAAATTCTAACCCAATTTGTCACTTTTAATTACAAATACGCATACACCACAACAAAATTGGTTGGTACGGGGTGACAAAGGCTGAAGACGAAGACTTGAGACAAAGTTGGGCGCGCATCCCAAGGTCTACCGCTTTACAAGTTTTACAACGCACGCGTACGTCTCGGTTTTGTCTAGTTCTCGCTCTTTCAAAGCCAACGAAATTGCCAGGAAGGTCCGTTTCCTTGCTTTTATTTATTTATTTTTTAATAAAAAGTTTCCTTTCTTCTTTCCGCTAATTACGGACGGCATGATTTTTTTGTCTTAGAATTTTTATGTCCAATGTCTTCTACTAGCGTCCTATAGTCTCTTTGATTTCTGTCGTTGCTCTAGTTTTCTTGCTTCTTGCAAACTCTGTTTGAATACATGACATTGTCTGTCTTAGAATCTCAACTCTAACTCGCTTAGCATTAAGTATGTACCAATGGCTTCCTCCACCCCTCAAACCGTCCAATCATATGTTTCTTCTCCTTGCTCTAAACCCCAACCGGAAAACGACGTTTTCCTCAGTTTTAGAGGTAAAGACACTCGTGATAATTTTACGGACCATCTATATCGTGCTTTGAAAGTTAAAAAGATTATCACCTTTAAGGATGATACAGAACTTGAGCTAGGAAAACCCATTTCACCGAATCTCTTGGAAGCAATCGAGAAATCAAGAATAGCAGTCGTCATTTTGTCTGAAAATTATGCATCTTCCCCATGGTGCCTGGACGAACTTGTAAAGATCATTGAATGCAAGGAGAGAGGGTTGAGAGTGTTGCCCGTTTTCTACCATGTAAAACCTAAGATTGTGCGGCATCAGAAGAAGACTTTTGCTGTGGCCTTTGCTGAACATGAAATCCGTTGCCAGAAGGAGCAGGTGGACATATGGAGAAAAGCTTTAATAGACGTGGCCAAGCTCTCTGGAAAGACATTAACTAATGGGTATCACTTATTGATCTTCTTATATTGAGCATTTTTCTGCTTGTTCTTACTGCAATACTCAATTACTTTAAATGTAGTTGTTAAAAGGTTGCCGTTTTCATAATCAAAACAGCATGAAAGTATTACAGTACTGTGATATGGTATGTGAGTTCTGAGAAAAGAAAAGCGTGTCTTTTTTTCTTTTTTTTTTTTTGGGGGGGGCCATGAGAGTTGAGACACATATAAAATGAGAAAAATTAAGGTTTTGGGTGCTACAACTATGAAGAATTGTATCTAGAGTGACTCAAAATCTCAGTTGAATAAGCTTGAAAATGATTTTTAACTAGTTTTTATAGGAGTGAATTTATTTGGAGTAAACCCATGGTTTAATAGAGAAGAGTATTTTAGGTAAATGCTTGTGTTATTATGTATGATTGATCTATTTACTTATTTTGACTTGGTAATGTTGATTACAATATCTGTTTGGCCGGGTAATGTTGGTTATAAATAATAATACACATCAAACACTCCAAAAGCATACATTCAAAATACGTAAGTGTATCCTCAAACGCAAAAGATCCAATATAAAGTCAAGATCCTCTATGTAGCTCTAGAAGCAAAATTTAGGTCTAACATACCCAGGGCCTACAAACCCCAATAGCCCAAACCCCAATAAAAGTAACTAATGCCTCAATTTTGTTTCCCTTTGGCTAGGTGCATGAAGTATTTTGGTACCAGTTAATAAAGTAGTATTTTCTTTGAGAATATTGCCATAAATATATATATATATATATGTATATTTATTTATCCCATCAAAAAAAAAAAAATGATTTATAATATTTTAAAATATTTTTAACATTTTTTAATTATATTTTACTGTATTAGTGGAAACATCAATACTAGCTTAAACATCTGAAAAATCATTGTTTCAGGCCAGTACATCCCTATATTTGATGTGGTATATTTTTAAGGAGTACCAGTACTGGTTGAACTTAGGTACAGAGTAATTCATTGTAACTTAACTTGATTAATTCCTTCTCTTTCATCAATAAGAATCACTTTTATTTACTCTATAAGTTCTTAGAGAGAAAGAGAACAAAAGTTAACAGCTATCTCTTTTTCAAAAAGCCAAATCAGAATTTCAATTAAATTTAAGTAGTTTTCTAAAAATTAAAATTAAAATGAAAATCCATATTCGACAGAATAGTCCCTACTGCTTCAAGTTTACATCAAAACGCATGTTTTCTTTTTTAGAAACTAATAGCCCTAGGATTTTACCAAGCAAATTGAGCTCAACTATCTAGTTTAGTTCAATTTTAGAGCACTTTTTCTGAGATGAAAATGCAGAACATCAACGTTTGCATCCCTAATTGGTTTGTGTTGACACAAATATTTTTGTTATGTCTTTCTTATAGGCCTGAGGGAGAGTTTATCCAAGAAATTGTTGACTGGGTATTTTCTAAATTGAAAGAAAAACATTCAATTGTTTATGAAGGCGGTTTTGTTGGAATAGCCTCTCGTGTTGAGGAAATGAATACAGTTCTAGATATGAATTCGAATGATGTCTGCTTTATTGGGATATGTGGGAAGAGTGGAATGGGCAAGACAACTCTTGCACGTTCTGTTTTTAACAAGATTTGTAATCAATTTGAAGCTTGCAGCTTTCTCGAAAATGTCAAAGAGGTTTCTAAAGCACGCGGCTTAGAGACTTTACAAGAGCAACTCCTTTGTGATATAAGTAAAGGAGCATTAAGTGTAAGGGATGTGAGTAGGAGAATCCAAGTGATCAGGAATATACTACATGATAAAAAGGTGCTTATTGTTGTTGATGATGCGAGCGAAAAAAGACATTTAGAAGCATTAGCAGGGAATTTGAGTTGGTTTGGTCCAAGAAGTAGAATCATAGTAACTACTGATGATGAATGTTTGTTGAAAAGCTATAAAATTCAGACTGTATGGGCTGATGGACTAAATAATGACGAAGCTCAACGACTTTTTAGTCAAAAAGTCCATTGTGAAATTGATTTTTTGGATTTGTTCAACGATCTTGTCACTTATGCTCAGGGCAGTCCTCTGGTTCTTAAAGTTTTGGGTTCCCATTTGTGTAAAAGAACAAAAGAGGAATGGGAAAGTGCTCGGAATCAACTAAAAGAAATTCCCAATGAAAATATTCTAGAGAAACTTCAAATAGCATATAATGGATTGGAGGAGTTGGAGAAAAAATTATTTTTGCATATTGCGTGTTTCTTCAAAGGGGAGGACCAGAATCGAGTAGCTGCTATACTAGAATCAGTTTGCCACTGGGACGATGATATAAGGAAGCTCATTGACAAATCTCTAATTACTATTGTAGGGGGGAAATTGTGCATGCATCATTTAATACAACAAATGGGTTGGAAAATTGTTTGTGGGGAATCAGTGGATCTTGGAAGACGCAGCAGGTTGTGGGATTGTACTGATGTCCTTAATGTATTAAAGAACAATATTGTAAGTGTTATTACATAGACGTAAATTTAGAGAAGTATATATTTATACCATTCATGCAAGTTTTTGCTGTATCTTGCCCTACACTAATTTTGTTGTTCTTGGTAACTAGGGAACAGAACGAATTGAAGGCATGGTGCTAAATTTGCCTCCAGATGAAGAACAAGAAGAATTGAAAGCTGAACCATTCTCAAATATGAATAAACTAAAATTGCTCAAAATTTGTAAGCTGCACCTTCCCTGTCTCCGTAATCTTTCCAATGAGTTACTTTCGTTGGAATGGCATGAATATCCTTTGAAATCATTGCCAAAGAGTTTCCAGCCTCCTGAACTTGTTGAGCTTATTATGCATCGCAGCGATATTATGCAACTTCCAAGTGAATTTAATGTATGATTTTCACTTATGCAGTTTTTATTATTATTATTATTATTGTTGTTGTTGTTGTTGTTGTTGTTCTTATTATTATTATGTACTGATTGCTTAATTTTCTATATTTACTTATTGTTTTATCTCAGAACTTACCCAAGCTAAAGCTCATCGACCTTAGTGACTCTCAAAACTTATGCCAGACTCCTAACTTCAATGGATTGCCAAATATTGAAAGGTTAATTTTTCAAGGTTGTACAGGATTGCATGCATTGCACCCATCTGTTGGAAGTCTTAAACGACTAATTCTATTAAATCTAAAAGACTGTAAGTGTCTTGAGAACCTTCTGCATGAGATCGACTTGGAATCTCTTAAAATTTTAATTCTATCTGGCTGTTCAAAACTCAAGAAGTTTCCAAAGATTGGGAGAAACATGACAAGCATGTTGGAGCTTTATTTGGACAGGACTGCCATAGAAGAACTACCATCATCAATCAAGCATCTAACTAGCTTGACTTTATTGAATCTTCAAGACTGCGAAAACCTTTCAAGTTTTCCAAGTGTTATTTGTAGTTTGATCTCTCTTGAAATTCTCATTCTAACAGGATGTAAGGCTCAACCACAAAAAGCAAGGTATTTGAGTGGGCTCATTCCCACTTTATCCTCAATCGGTACCGCCCTCACTCTTCCCTACACCTATCTCACTGATCGACAACCTGAAAAAGAGACCATCAGTCTGAAGTTGCCTGAGTCATTCTCGCAACTAAGCTCTTTAGAATCTCTGGATCTAAGTGGCTGTAATCTGTTGGACGGAGCTCTCCCTGATGATCTTAGCTACTTATCCTCACTAACATCTCTGAACTTGAGGAACAATAATTTTACATGCTTACCTTATAGCATTTCTCGGCTTTTAAATCTCAAGCTTCTTTTCTTGGATCATTGTAGCAAGCTTCAATCATTGCCATATCTTCCATTGAGTACACAATTTGTTTCGGCACAAGGATGTATTTCACTTGAAAATTATTCAAATGAAGTTGTCGTATGGACTTCGGGTGCAGCAAGATGCACTTTTATTAATTGCCATGGCTTGGCTGATGATGAAGGCAAAATTGCTGATGTTCCTTTGCTAAATATACACTTTCAATCATTGTGGCAAAGATACGTGGAGGTCTCTCTCTCTCTCTCTCTCTCTCTCTCTTGCATGCATGCATTGAACATCTTTTTTACTTGTCTTTGCAGGACCAAATTCTTCAAATTAAAGGCTTTTGCCTGGTTTTACCTCAAACTGAAATTCCAGAGTGGTTCAAGAAAAATAAGGGCGGGTCATCTGTGCAAATCTCATTACTTCCTAATCTGTTCAATAATAGAAGTTGGAAAGGGATCGCTCTTTGTGTCATTTTTGTAGTCCCTCCAAATTTGAAAGATGTTTCTCCTGGTCAGGATTCAAAATACTTTCATGAATTTTTTTGTCATTTTGACATGGATGGCGTTTCTTTAAATTGTCCCCTAGTCCTTAAGGTTCCTCAGGAAACATTTGTTGGTTCATTTGGACTTTGGCTATACATATCACATGCAAGGTTTACAGAACATTCTGACGAAGGGAGTTGCATTGGCTCTGTGATTAGACCCACAAGGTTGGAAATTGAGATTAAAATGTGTGGTGCACGTATTCTATATGATGAGCAAGATATGATAGAATTTGCACAAAACTCTAGGTATGAAAATTTCAGGAGCTGTGATGACCTCAGTCGAGGTCATGAAAAATTCATAGAAGATCATATGAGCAGTTCCCATAGCTATGATCTCAAGCTAAAACAAAAGCTCAATTCACTGCTTTCAATGTTGTATCAGGTCTCTTCTTCTATCTGAAGAAACTCCATTTTACCTAAAATTTTATGGGTTTAGGCCCAATTACGTTATGTTAATCCCTCAATTTATCTACTTTTTTATTTACATATATATATATATATATATATATATGTGAGACTTTCATTCACACATGTTTAGCCAACAAAATTGTCAACTCAGTGGTTGTGAAAAAAGTTGTTAAAATTTTTGTCTCTAAACTTATTATTTTTGTATATGTTTTCCTCTCTCACCATTCTATTGAACATTTGAGCGCCATACATTTATGTATTTTACAGGTAGATCGGGCAAAAAACCATTTGTATGATTATATCTTTCATCAGATTGCACGTCCACCATACTGGTTCACTTGTACAAACCTTGGGCCCTCCATAGAAATGCCGTTACCTGCAGATGTACATGATAATTCAACATGGTTGGGATTCACTATATGTGCTTCGTATCATATTCAAATGCGAGCTGGTGTCAGTTACAAGCTGCATTCAAAAATGTTTCTTCGCTATTCTAGTCTTTCAGCTTGTGATGAAGTTTCTTTTGCATCTTACACAACCTTTCCCCTCTCTATAGACGTTTTTGATCAGTCACCACAAGATTCAGGACGACTTGTGGTATTTTACATACCACGCCGGGGTTTTCAGTTGAAGCAGTGTGATCGCATTGAGGCTTCATTTGAAAGCAGTGACCCAGCTGTACAATTTGAACTGTGTGGAATTCGTCTTGTATATGAGCAAAATGTCCCAGAGTTTGTGCAAACCCTTGTTGAGTGCATGTTAGGGAGTCCAGATGCCAATCATCAATGTTTTTCCGTACGTCTTTCAAAACAACTTGAAATGATGCAAGACTGCAACCATGAAAAAGAAAATTGTTGCCCTTTCTTACCCGAAAGGTTAAATTTAACTGGACAAGTATTTTGTTACCACACTTCAATGCAATAGATAAATAATTTGCTAGTCAAATATTAAAGATATGTTCTATGATACTTGCAGGAGGCTTGACCCCGACACCAGGCGAATGCTTCTACCAAATAATGAAACTATACAAGAGGAGTGTACTTCACGAGAGACATTTTCAAATCAAGTAATTGCTGCAGGCATTTTGAAAAATTCAAGTCGAGGGTCTATTAATTTAGGCTTACCATTTGGGAATGGGCAATATCGAAGTAAGATGTCAGGCCACCTTGAATGTTGGTTTAAACCATATTTGCAGGTATCTCTCTCTTTCTCATTTGTATCTATATCTATAATATCTAAAATCTCTTAGTAGCATCTTGGGGCTATCCCAAGGGATTCCTCCTTGTAATAACCATACACCTGGGGAAATCGTTAGATACTCGAAGAGGTTTGAATGGCCTCGTTTCTAAAATTAAAAAAAAAAAAAATCCAAAATTTAAAGTGTAACATATATTGTTGCTATCTTTTTGTTGAACCATATTAGCGACTATGTTATTATTTTTTTTTCATAATTTTTTAAAAATATATAAATATTAATGTATACAATAACGCATTATACATTTACTACTTATAAAAACTAATTGTAATTTACCAATCATGATAGGATCATCATTTCTTACTACCATGGCTTTATACATTCTTAAACCTTAATGTAACTTATAATAGAAAATGCATGTAATAGAATTGTGCCACCACATCCACCTATTTTCAACCCCTTCTTTCTCTTTTAAAACTTTTCTTCTCCCTATTCTAAAAAAAAAAGAAAAAAGAAAAAAAGAAAACCTCTTCTTCTCCCTATTTATTAGTCCACTTTACCGATACATTTCTTTGATCATTTCTTCCTAGTATTTTGACTATTCTTTCTCTCCATCTTACTTTGTATAAATTTGGTATCATTCATTCCATATTTTTCCCACAAAAAATGGGAGTACTCTCTCTCTCTCTCTCTATATATATATATATAAACTTTCTTTTGGTGGATTTTTGTTCTTTCTTATAACTCTAATTTAGGTTGATGATTAAATTTTTTTTTTGAAGATTTGATAACGTCTCTATGGTTTTGTTGCAATGAAGGTGATCATTGTGTTTGGTGTACTCAACCTCTCAAGGATGTTCAAGTAGAGAGGTTTGGAAGACTAGGATTCATGTCCTCATGGTTTTTCTTGGTGTTTTAGTGGTGGTCTTCCTTCTCATGAAATTAGGGTTGAAATAGGGTTTTATACAAGTAGGAAGGAGAGGGAATGGTAATACATAATTTAAATTGACAATTATACCCCCCTTTTGGCATTATAAGGGAAACATTGATACTTCAAATTGGCATTATTAGGGAAACATTGATACTTCAAATATTTTTTAATAAAAGTGGAACCCTCCCCTATTCCTTTAAAGTTCTCAAATTTGGTGATTTAAAATTGAGGGGTATCGTGGGGTATCTTACCCTTCCATATCCCCTCAAACCCACTCTCTCTTTAAAAATTAAAAAAAAAAAAAAATCAAACAAGGATTTTTCTTTTGCTTTTTTAGAGACCTAAACTCAAACAATGTTAATTAAACACCTCCATCCTCTTTGCTCTAGTCCACTCTCCTTACCCCTTAGACAAACGTAATGTAAATGCTTTTGACTAAGTATGACTAAACATAGTACATGTAATATTGGTTTAGTAATAGTAGATACAAAGACTAAGGTTTGTAAGACTTGATGATCAAAAGATACTAAAGAGTGAGAACTTTCGATATAATTGTATCAATAATTAATAAAAATTGAGAGATTGAAGAGTATGAATCATAGAATAAGAGTAGGGTAGATGAAGTGAAGAATTGCATTAAGAGTATTGTATGATTCTAAAATATCTATTAAGTTAAAAAGAAATTCTATATGACATCTACAAGACATGCTATATTCAATGATACTAGATTTTGGACTATTAAGGAAAAATACATTCATGAAATGAATGTAATCGAAATTAAAAATATTAAGATGGATAAATGGAAATATAAGAAAAGATAGGATTTCAAATAAGGAGAGTTGCTTAAAGTGGCCCTATTGAAAAATATATGAGAAAAAGTTGCATAAAGTGGTTTGATTATGTGCATGGGAAGCAATTAATGCATTAATAAAAAAAAAAAAAAAACTCTAGTCAAATGAACAAAAGAAGGTAGAGAAAGACCTAAAATAAAGAAGTTGTGAAAATAAATTATCAATTAAGGAGGTAATAGAGGTGTGAATTTGGATGGAATATGATATAAGAAAATAATACATCATTCAGCCAAATAAATTATTTGGCTCAACTAGTTTTTCTTTTGCTTTTCATTTAGCCAAGACACTAATCGGTTTTTGGTGTAGATAGAGATTGAGTCTCAGATCACTAATTCAACAATAAAAGGCTTTTCAAGAATAAAAAATTTTACCAATTAAGTTAACTAGAACCCACATTTAGTTAAATAATTTCTTTTTTGATAGATATGATAGTATTTCAAACCTCTGACGTTTACTCTATGACGATTTCTCTTTATCATCTAGTTGAAACAACTATTAGTTTTGTTGTAGGCAGGGATTGAGCCTAATTTCTTATTCGGCGATAAGAGATTTTACTAGCTGAGTTAACTAAAATTCATATTCAACTAAATATATATATATATATATATATATATTAATATCTAAATAGTATTTCAAATCTATGGCGTCCGCTTCATGATATGATGATTGCTTTTTATTATTTGACCAAGACACCAATTGGTTTTTTGTGTAAGTGGAAATTGCACCATAAATTTCTTATTTAACGATAAAAGATTTTACCAATTGAGCTAACTTGAAGAATCCCACCAATTGAGCTAACTTGAAGAATCCCCACATTCAGCTAAATAATAAAACATTCAAATCAACACAAAAATAGTCTGTAGTGTACTTAGAAACCACAAATTTTCTGAGACCTTAGAAATCAAGAATTTCGAACTTGGCAAAGGTGAAATCAATTTCAAAGAATTTTCACTTTGAATGAACACAACTTCTATAAAAATAATCCTTGAATTCTATGTACTTTTAATTTATTTTAAGAATTGATTTTAGAATTATTTCAACTTATATGCATGGTGTTCACTCTATAATGATTGCTCTTATTATCAAGGTAAAACAAAAGTCAATTTTTGAAGTAGGCAGGTTTTGAACTCTTAATATTTTATTTAATGATAAGAAACTTCTCCAATTGAGCTAGAACCCACATATATACTTCTCTTCAACTATAAGTTCTTTTAGTCACTTCAACAATGACTATTACGATGTTTGCTAATTCATTCAGTTATTTTTGAATGATGTTAATTATAATTGTATTATCACTTGTAAAAAATAAATTTAGATATTTATTTATAAGTTATTGAAATCTACTGATCACATTTATTATGATATCTTTTAAATTTCTTTTTAAAGTTGACATGGAAGTACACATGGAATGGAAATAATATTTTATTTTGATTGTTAGCCATGTCAGCATTTTTCATCTACACTTAATGGCCGGGACCATTTTGACACAATACCAAAAGGTTAGGGACCAATTTGACACAATTAAAAGGTTAGAGATCAAATTGAGATATGACGTAAATGATAGGAACTAACTTTGTAATCTATCCTAATATCTTTTTAGCATTTTTCTTTCTATAAATAATAAATTTCAGCTTTGGACATGGATTTCAAACTAGGATTCCACATTCAACTTTTCTTACTATCACACAAAACTTAGTCAATCTTGATTAACATTTCCGATATGTTTTCCAGAACCACCACAGGAGAAGGGGTAATTTCAATCGCTGTTCTCCTCAAAGTGAAATCCCAAAGTGGTTCACCAAAGAGATTAATGGTTCCTCAGTGAGAATTCCCCTACATTCAAATTTCTATAACAACCCTGACTGGATAGGATTTGCAATTTCTGCTGTTTTCTCATCTCACATGAATCCGACAACCACTCGTTCAAGATTTTCTCATATGGTCATTTGTCATTTGAAGACCAACTTGGGTTGCATGAATCCATTACTTTATTGTGGCATCAGGGAAGAACACGTATTAACTTTGTTACATCAACGTGTATTCCTTTGGGAATCAATCATAACACATCAGTTACTCTCACCTAAACTTAGTGAATGCACTTGGGTTGAATTCTCATTTGTAAGTGATAGTCTGGATGTGTCGGCGCGGAAGTGTGCAGTCGATCTTGTATTCCGAGATAATTTGGTAGACTTTACACTTACAATGGCACCATGCATAACCTCGTGCGATGATCCTTTCAGTGATGGCTTTTACGAGGACCAGACTAATGGAACTTCTGGCCAGTATTCTTATGGAGGTCAACACCCTCGTTATCAACTGTCTCAAACTGCCGCGTTGGTAAGATTTCTATACTGTTTGAGCAAATGACATTAACGTACAACGAAAACTTAATTTTATTCCATTGAGATTGGATTCCCACATCAAATAGCATTATTTTATGATCTATATTAAATTTGTATATGACAATGATTACCAAAAATGGAAATAATTGTTGTAACATCTTTATATATTACAAATTTTTTCACATAGATTTTATAAATTGATGTATTAATTTTTAAATAAAAAATATTAAGATTATTATAAATTTTACTACAAATAATTATAAACTAACGTGACACAACGTGATCAATGTCACCATAATAATATAAATAATAAATGTTAAATTTCTTATTTATAATTGATGTCACATCAGTTTGAAAACTCTGGCATTACTCATTTTTAAATATAACACAATTCAAAAAAAAAAAAAAAAATTATCAAAACTATTGAGATAACATCAATAACATTTGTTATCACCATATTTTTTAAAGGTTTTGTTATACATTAGTAATGTTGTTTGGGATATTACAAATTTTACTATTTAAACTTTTTAAATTAATGTGTTAACTTTTAAATACAATAACAAAACTAATTAAAAAATTTGTTTATACCTCTGACATCTATATGAAATATAGTTTTTGCCAAGTGCATTTGTATGAACTAGTTTGTACAAAACATTCCACCAAACAATGCATGATTTGGGCATTTGGATTTGGATTTGAATTTGGATTAATGAAATCCATATAACTTGTTTGGGAAGTTTAAAAAAGGTCAAGGATTTGGATTCGATAAATTCGCTAAGGATTTTAAACCTTTAAAATGTTTGGATTTGAAATAACTCCTAAAATCAATAGATTTGAAATTCCTTGATTTCAAATCTATTAATTTCAAATCCAAATCTAAGTTTCTAAACATAACCTTATAAAATATTATTTTCAATACTAAAGAAATTTGATCAGCTCTCTCTAATTGCACGCTGTATTTCTCTTTTGCAGGACTTTAATCCTTCCACTTCGTATAATTGTTGTTTCCCTCCAAGTAAAATTCAAGACTGGTTCAGTCATCAGAATCAGGGACACTCAGTGACAATGGACCTGCCCTCAAATTTGTACCACGATAGTAATTGTATGGGGCTTGTTCTATATGCATCTTTCTCAATTCACGGGGGTCCAAACTTCATCCTTAGCCATTTGAATTCCGGAATATCTCACTCCCTATATTGTCAATGCCAAATGAATATGGCTAATGTCAATGACCAGATAATTGTTTTCTCCACCAGAAAAGAAGAAATCACTTGGTTACTTGAGCTAGGGGAATTCATTTGGATATCCTACGTACCAGGGGAACCATTTAAGAATATGCTGCAACACTGCAGCCGCATTGAGGCTTCATTTGTGAGTGATTGGCCCGGTGTGATAGTGCAGAATTGTGCGTTACAACTTTTGTACCAGCATGATCAAGTACGGTTTGAGCAAGAACTGAAACTCTGCAACAACTTGATTTCTGAGAATCGCGAGCTCGTTCGTAAACAGCAAGAGGATCAAAAGAAAAGAAATAAACAATACCATGTTGATGAAGGACTTCAAAGAAAAATCTTTTCTAATATTGACTTTGAAGTTGAATTATTTCCAAGACTTATTGATCAATCGGAGACTGATGAAACTGAGACTGAACTTGGCCAAAGTGACCTGCTGGTAAGTCATTAATTATATATATATATATATATATATAGCACTTTTTGAAAATTTTAGGTAAAATTTAGGAGAAACACATCCATCAAAATTATTTAGTTATATAGCACTTTTTGAAAATTTGAGTTTGTCAAACTCGAATTTTTAGTAAAACTCGAGATTATCAAACTCGAGTTCCAAGCATTATGGGTAACTTGATTAAATATAATGCATAGAACTCGAGTATGGTAAATTTCAATTTCACTTGGAACTCGAGTTTGACAAACTCTAATTTCAAAAAAGTGCTACATGACTAAATAAGTTTGACTAAATGCGTTTCTCCTAAATTTTTTCAAAAATTATGCTATTTAGCGAAATTAGCTGAGTATTTTCTTTGCCACAAACATAATATATAATCTCCCTCTCTCTCTCTCTCACTCATTAGACACTACATTTCACCTGCTTGTTAAGGACGAAATTGATGCCCAGACGCGCTTCTGATTATTTACTTTTTTTTTTAAAGATTTTTTGTTTATTAAATGACCAGCACATTGACTGGTTTTTACCCCAAATTAATTCTGTAGCGGTTTAATAGATTAATTACCAATTCATTCAGACATGTGATCGGAATTGCAAGATTATAAACCACAACATAGCAAGTACCAGCATTCAAACTGTGCCATCATCTTCAACCTCTAGTTCTGAATCCCATCTGGAATACGACGTTTTCCTTAGTTTTAGAGGTGAAGACACTCGTAATAATTTTACCGTCAATATGTATCATGCCTTAAACAATCATGGGATTCCCACTTTTAAGGAGGATAAAGAGGTTAAAATGGGAGAGCCCATTGGGCAAGAACTCTTGGATGCAATTGAGAAATCGAGGTTCGCGGTCGTCATTTTATCTGAAAATTATGCATCTTCCACATGGTGTTTGGAAGAACTTGTAAAGATTGTTGAATGCAGGGATAGAGGGATATTGACAATGTTGCCCATTTTCTACCATGTGGAACCTACTGATGTGCGATGTCAGAATAACACTTTTGCAGAGGCCTTTGCAAAACATGAAGAATGTTTCCAAGAGGACATAGAGAAGGTGAAAAAGTGGAGAGATGCTTTAAGAAAAGTGGGCAATTTGTCTGGATGGCATATAAAGAATATCTCTAGGTAACGCTTCTGATCTTCTTTTAAATAGAATCTTTTTTGCTTGATCTGACTAATTTTTCTTTTCAGTTTTGATTGTCTTAAACTTAAAATATATACAGTTTGTACTATGTACATAGGGCTGGCCCAAGGCCTAGGCCTAAGGCCTCACCACAAAAACAATTTTTTCCTAGGAAAAAAATTCTACATTCTCATCGTAAAAGACCTAAAATTTTATAAACGATTGAGTATTTTTTTTCTAATGAGTGATGTTAGGGATACCCCAAATTTAATTATAGACTTACAAACAGACATGTCATCAATTATTAAAAAAAAAAAAAATTTAAATGCTCATTAATTAGGTTAAAGTTCATCAATTACAGTCATTATTACATCATATTGTGAACATTTTGTAGTAACTTTAGTATTTTTTTTTCTAACAAAGCTTCCAAAATAGGAGACCCATAAAAAATTAACCCAATTGAAACCTTAAAATGTTTAAAATATGTTAGATCATCAATGATGACTAATCTCCCCTAATAGTTTTGAGACTTTAATTTTTGTTAACTAGTATCTTACAAAGCCACACATCAAATGATCTCTCTCTCTCTCTCTCTCTCTCTCTCTCTCTCTCTCTCTCTCTCTCTCTCTCTCTAAAACAAAATATAAAATTAAAATTTAGATCACAACTTTACTTAATTGTGCATCTTCATATATCCAAAATCCAATTAAAGCAAGTTTCTTTTTTTTTTAAATAATTTTTTTTAGATTTATTTTTGTTAAAATTTATACTTCAACTATGATATTCAATAATTTATATAAAATTAACTTTAGTTTAGTTAGTATTTTTCATCAATTTATGAATTTGATGCATCAAGTTAGTCTTAATTCAATTACTGTTAAATAATTTTATTTAATTAATAAAATGCCCTACATAAATGTTTCGCCTTAGGTCCCAAATTATGTTAGGCCAGCCTTGTATGTACACATCATTGTCATTATGTGTTAAATTAATTAACCCATAATATATATGCGCAACTAACGAGAGAGAGAGAGAGAGAGAGAGAGAGAGAGAGGTAATGTTAGTGATAGGGGCAGAGCCACCACATGGGGTAAAATTATTAGAAGATTTACACTGATGGAGCCATAAATTTAGCAATATGGCTTTGGCTTCCTTAACTTTGGCATCCTTAAAATTTTAAAAGTTTCTTTGAAAAGAATTTTTTTTTAGCTTTTATTTATTTATTATTTTTATTAAAAATATAAGAATATTATAAGTACAATATAAATGTATAATTTTCATTAATTTTTTTTAAAGTAAAAAAAGTTAAGTGTTTAATATTCTCAGTTTTGTTTTATATTTGTATGACAATTTTCTATTGAGCTTTTTACATTTTGGTGGTTTAAAAATTTTAGGGGTATTTCGATCATTTGAATGTTTTTGTAGGTTTAAAAAAAATAATATTTTAAAGATTTTGAGGGTATTTTGGAGGTTTCAAAATTATTTTGTCCATTTATAGATTTAGGGGTATTTCGGTCATTTTGGATATTTTGGTAATTTCAAAGATTTTGAAGGTATTAATTTCATTTTGGATGTTTCAGGATACTTTTGTCATTTTAAAGGTTTCAATGGTATTTTATTGAAATTTTTAGGGACATTTTGGAGAGAGGGTATTTTGGTCATTTTAGATGATAGAGGATTTCAAATCCAAATTGGCAGGTTAAAGTATCCAATCAATAAGATTAAAAATTTAGGATTTCAGATCCTCTTATGTAAATTTTAAAGAGATTAAATTATATAAAGATGGGGTGTAAAACCCATTTTTTACACTATCCAATAAGTAATTGCTACATCAACATTTTACTTAAAATTCAATACATCCTACTACACCTAAAAACATCTCGATAGATTCCCAATTTGGTTGGATTTATATATGGGTATTAAAATTGATTGAGTATGATTGTGTTTATTCTTAACTATATGATAAGATGATGTGACATGTTGGAATTGGAAAGGTAAAATATGGGTTTTACACCACGTCCTTATAGCATTTAATCTCAATTTTGAAATCTTTAAATTTGGAATCAAGACATTTAAAATTCAAATTCAAGTATCCATTCACAACCTCGCTATATTCAATCATTCACATAAGAATAAATTGTTGGCCAATATGTGAGGCCTATCTACCTTATGGTGTACTTGGGGTACCCATTCAAGCCAGGTTTTTTTTTTTTTTTTTTTTGGTAATTAGTATGTATTGTATACTACATGCCATGGCATTTAAGATTTGCTAGTGGTTGATATCTAGGTTTCAAATAGCCAAATCAGAGCTTTAATTAAATTATAACATAATTTTCAAAGAACTAAAAAGAATATCCATGATTAGTAGTATTAGCCCCGCTACCGCTTCAAGTTTACATCAAATCAAAAGCCATGTCTGTACAGTTTAGTTCATTTAGAACTCTCTTTTCTGAGATGAACAAGCAAAACTTCAACACCTACATCTCCAATTAGTTTGTGTTGACACAAAGATTTCTGCTGTGTCTTTTTTCTAGGGCGCATGAAGTGGAGATTATCCATGATGTTGTCACCTGCATATATTCTAAATTGATTGATAAACGTCCAATTGATATTGAACGCGATCTTGTTGGAATAGGCTCTCGTGTTGAGGAAATGAATTCATATCTAGATTTGAAGTCCACTGATGTTCGGTTTATTGGGATATGCGGGATGAGTGGAATGGGCAAGTCAACTATTGCACAGCTTGTTTTTAAAATGTTTCGTGATCAATTTGATGCAAGCAGCTTTCTTGAAATTTTTAGAGAATATTCTAATGATAAACATGGTTTAGTGGCTTTACAAGAACGATTCCTGTTTGATATGTGTAGAAAATATTTTTGGCTGAGGGATGCGTCTGAGGGAGGCCAAATGATCAGAAATATCTTATGTAATAAAAAGGTTCTTATTGTTGTTGATGATGTGACCGATACAAGACAATTAGAGAATTTACTGGGGAAGCCGGATTGGAATTGGTTTGGCCAAGGAAGTAGAATCATTGTAATTACTGAAGACAAACATTTGTTGGCAAGCTATGAAATTAAACTTGTAAATGAGGCTAAAGGACTAAATAAAGACGAAGCTCTACAACTTTTTAGTCTGAATGCCTTCCACAAGCCTCATTGTGAGAATGATTTCCTGGATTTGTGCAACGATATTGTCAATTATGCTCAAGGCAGTCCTTTGGTTCTTAAAGTTTTGGGTTCCCATTTGAGAAAAAGAACAAAAAAGGAATGGGAAAGTGCTCGGAATCAACTAAAAGCAATTCCCGATGAAAATATTCAAGAGAAACTTCAAATAGCTTTTACTGCATTGGAGGCAGATGAGAAAATTATATTTTTGAACATTGCATGTTTCTCCAACACAGAGGAGAAAAATCGACTAGCTCATATACCAGAATCAGTTAGCTACTCCCACGTTATAAAGAATCTCATCGACAAATCTCTGATTACTGTTGTAGGGGGGAATTTGAGGATACATAAATTATTACAACAAATGGCTTGGGAAATCATCCATGAGAAATCCAGAGGAACCTGGGAACCGCAGCAGGTTGTGGCTTCGTGATGATGTCCTTGATGTACAAAAGAACAATACTGTAAGTAAAAAATTCTACAAATCATGTAAATGTTGCGATATATTTCATTGTACTAATTTTATTATTCTTAATTACCAGGGACCAAACAAAATAGAAGGCATTATGCTAAAATTTACTCCGAATGAAGTCGAAGAATTGAATGCTGAATCATTCTCAAACATGGAAAAACTAAGATCGCCCAAAATTTGTGAGGTACGCCTTCCTTGTCTCAGTAATCTTTCTAATGAGTTATGTTCGTTCGAATGGCATGATTATCCTTTGGAATCATTGCCCAAGAGTTTTCAGCCCCATGAACTTGTTGACCTCATTATGCACAGCAATTTTATTCAGCAACTTCCAGGGAATTTCTTTTTTCTTTTTAACTTTTTTTTTTTAATTTTTAAAGATTATTCTCATGATTGCTCAATTTTCTATATTTGCTTATTATTTTATCACAGATTTCTTATTGGTAAGCCATTCTCCCTCCAAATTTTCAATTTTAAGTCTATCCGGAAAAAATACCCATTATGGTATTTGAAAAATCAGATGGGAAATACTCTTTAAAATTATGCAGGAATTTGGTTTGAGTCAATGACTTCCTTGAGCTACCATTTTGTGTGTGTTTTTTACGTGATTAGATTCTTAAACAAAAAAAAGATGTAGATATGATTTTAACCATAATCCTGATTATTTTATTTGCTATATTAACAACAGTCCTAAGTTTATCATGATAAATTCCATGAGTCAGCACCACTTAGTTCTCTTCCTTTTTTTTTTTTTTTTTTTTTTTTCGGCAATTCCCTTCATTTATTTGGTATATTTACAATAGTCCTAATTTTGCCTCATATATTTACAATGGACCAAGTGTTCCAAATTTAATGTCGCATATTCCCCTAAATGATATCTGATGTTGGGACATTAATTTCAATAAGGTTATAAGAAAAATACTAACTCTCTGTTTTCTTTTGTGATTAAGTACATGAACTCAATGTTTGACACATCTCATTTGATTGGTTTAATGAATTTTAAAAATAATTTTGGCTTTTCTTTCCTACTTGACAATTCCATTGAAGTACAAGCCCCTTAGTTTAACTTAAACCAGTTTTGCATGTTAACTTTTGTAATTTTTATATGCTAGTTTCTTGTAGGGGACCAAAGAAGTCCCTAGTAGTTCTAGTGAAAGGAGAACAAAAAACTGTAACACAAGATATTAGTAGGCAAAGTAATCCTCGACTAACCTTAATCTAACTATAGTAAAATTAGGTTGCTTGTTAAGCAATAAAAGTCAAGTTACTTGTTCTACAAGTGTAGACTTACAACAGACTTGAGTCCTAATAGGTCTAGCCTCCAGTAATCGTTGACTGTTTTTGTTGTAACTCTGTGGTATGGAGCAACCGTTGGTTGTTGGGTTGATGATTTATATTTCGTGACTGTTGAAAAATAGTTCAGTGGAACTGCATTGAATTGAATAAACAGTAAAATGTATTCTTGTATATATGAGCCTATAGAACAGGTCCTGTTCAAGTATAATCAACTTGTAATAATGGTGAATTTCCTATTGTTTATAGGAATTGAAATAGTGAATTCTTTTTTTGTTCTACATTTAAGAGGTTCATAAGTCATAACAGATGGATAATTTTTTGTTTTTGCCCTCAGATTGATGAAAACTTTGAAGAATTGATGGCGGTTGCTGCAGAGGAAAGGGATGTTGAAGAGGCTAAAGAGAGAGCTTGAAGGATTTGTTTCATAAGGTCTTGTTTGGTGTTGAAGGGGTTTGTTCCATGGGGTCTTGTTTTGTTTTTTTGTTTTTCTTTTTTGTCATCAGAAAACTGGTGAATGCACTTAAACAATCAGATTAATTTTTAAGAGAATTGTAGGATTCCCAAGAGATTGTGGTCCTGACGAGTCTGGGAACCGTGACTACTTAAAATCTGACTTGCTTATCTCTATTTTTAGCTTCTATTTGGTAACATATTACGTTTGATGTTTTTGTTTGGAATATGCTTCAAGTTGAAAGATTATTGCTGAATTTGACTTTTCTTTGTGAACTGATTGGAAGCAAAAGTCACATAGAGGTAAAATTATTCTATTGCAACTAAAAATTGAAAATAACACATGCGTAGTGTGTGCTCCTGCACATATATTGGTTTAATATACAGTTACAAATATAGGATTTTCTTAAAATTTCAGTTTTTTCCAGCAAAAACCTTGAAGAATGAATTCTCATACCTATTGAGGGTATCATTTAACATCTTCTAGGAAAAGTGACTTCTAGTGGCTGGTAACACGATTGAATATTCTTTGCGAAATGCTTCATTTCAGGATCTGTTATTATCTTCATTTAATTTCACAAATAAAAAACTTAAACACATCAATTACATGATATTGTTGATAATGGTAAACCGAAGGTGCCTCTGGTCTTCAATAACAGTTGTTGTCTTTGGATTTTCTCTATTCTAGAATTCTCTACATTGTAAACTGAAACAGTGACAAGAATAGAGAATAATTTTGTATGTCACTTGTTAGGCAATAACATAAAAAGGATTAGAAAGGTAGTGTGAAGGTATGAGTTGGAAGTGACAGTTCTCTGTTCTCTTGTATAGAAGGCAGTAGGCAGCAGCCTTGTGCTTCTTTTGTCTTCATATGGAAGTCATTTTGCATTCTGTATTTCACTGAGTCCTCCATGCTCTCATCTTCTTTGTGAGTGTTTACCTTATAGATTTTATAGTATCCTATCATGGCTTTGCAAAGCCAACAGATATTACAGGGACTAGTTAACATCAATAATTTACAAATTTTGAAACTATGAACTCAACATTGAAGACATTTCTTACATGACATGTATTTGATGGCAATTGACTATGGTCATCCCAAAGATATTGCATCTTAACTGTAAGAAAATCAAGTACATAATTCTATAGGATTATGTATTTGCTTGTTCCACGTTGTAAACAATGCCTCCATAGCTTGAAAGGTTATTGCTCTTGGTGGTGCTTGCTACCAGAGCAAGTTACACAATACCCATAGCCTAAGTACAATAGGACAGAATCCAAAAACTTGAGAAAATGGAGGAGAGGAAAAGATGTTCTAATTTTATTGAGTTTCACAAATGGGGGAGGTTACACCCTTTTGTAACTCACTCAAATGTAACTTATATTACATGGGAGATAATCCCATTAAATGTGGCCAGCCAAAGGTCATTCCCACTAATGGGTGACCTGACTGCCCATATTCTAAAATTTACACACCTATATTTTTTGTGACGAGAGGTTTTGAAAGATCTAATATTCGAAGACATTAACATCTCAAAAAGGTATATAAACATGCAAAGTCCTATCCCTATATTGCAATGCTTATGTGATCTCTGGGGCCTGATGCACACATATTGAAGTCAGAAATATTTGCTCATGGGATTGTTGGAGCTTGCAAGACTCCATGGGCTTATAATCCATTTGGAGTATGTTCTTGCGTGCATGCTAGTCAATAATTTGCCATGACAGAACTGAAGGTATTCAAGTTTCGCTTCTCACTCTCCCCTTCATCCCCTGCATTTAGGTTAATTTTTGTACCCTGAACATCTAGTTACTGTTCTGAGGACAACTTGACATTTTTCAGCTTTGAGAAATGTAAAGGCCACCTTGGATGCACACATCGCACATGTCACTACTATGTAGCAATTAAAGAACTTGAAAAAAGAATTAAAGGGATTGGGATGCATGAATTGCAGATATAGAAGTCCAGCCTTTTTCTCTCTTGGAATCAGGATGAGAATGTCATCATCATCTAATCCTAAAACATTATGCAACTCCCAGCATACACCTGAAGATTTAAACTTCGGATGGAACTATGCAACAAGTAACTAGTAATTGGGTTTTTTTTTTTTTTTTTTTCATTGATATTATACGGCAGATTTATAATCTTGTCATAGGTTTTGTGTTTTCATATATGATACCATACACGAGGATTTGTTAGTATGGCAGGTGTCTTAGCAAGAGAAAACAGTTCATTCATACATACTCACCTGTGAGTAAAATCACAATCATTTACTGCAAGAAGCATTAGGCCACAACTTGAATAAAAACAAGTGATCTGGATTATTGAAAGCTCTCCTTAGGCAAGAAGCATTAGGCCACAACTTGAATAAAACAAGTACTGAATTATATTTCCCATTTTACGAAAGTGTTTATCTGTGGTTTGGGAAGACTAATCAAACTCATATTCAAGTACTACTAAAATCAGGGATAAATTGAGCTATCAGATTACTTGTCTTGCATTATGTAAAGATTTAAACAACGTGCAACAGAACTATTTTTCATTTTTCTTTTTGGTGCAAATTAAATGAACACTTTTAAAGAAATTAGTCAAGCACAATAATTAACATAAAATAGAAAAGTTCAGTTACAGCATACAAGAATACAACACCCAAATTGTAGAAAACCCTTCAATGTGACTGGAAAAACCACAGGCATCAAGAATATAATACTTGATTCACAAATAATAATCACTTCATCACCTAATAGTTGGATTTCTGAAATGTTAAGAAAGAGTAAGTTTAGATCTCACCAGAATGGGTGATACAAACTACTAATCTAGGGTGGCTTTCGACAAACCAATCAAAATGGAACTCTTGATGCCCAGTATGAAACTCTTGATGCTATGAATAAGATGCCAAAATTCCATCAACATTAGGCTTAGAACCATCTAATTAATCTTGACTTAAAGCATTTCTTTATCCGTCAAGCTCAAAGTACAAGCTGCTACAGCAACAACTACTCCAAAAGAAAACCACAACAACGTTGTTCCTAGGCGTTAAACAAATTTCCCTTATTTAGAGCAGTGGCGAAAAGAATACGGTACTTTCTCTCTCTCTCTAGTTTTTAAGAATAAGAAAAAAAAAAAAAAAAAAAGAAGAAGAAGAAGAAGAAGATACTCTTTTGACTTGTGAGCTGCATATTTTTTTTAGAGTGGAATTGATACATAATTGTTTTTTCATTTTCATGAACATGAAAATTCATTAAACGAAGAGAGACCTACAAGCAAGATAGAAATCTTCAGCAGAAAACAAAATAACTACTAACCTCCAAAAACTACTTGGAACACAAATTTGTTTGGTTTTTTTTTTTTTTTTTTTTTGACCAAGCTGCAACTCTTCTTCTAACATCAAACATTATGGAATTGATAGCTCATAGTTTTTTTTTTAAGAAACACACACGCGCGCGCATGCGCACACACACACATACATATATATATATATATATATATATATATAGAAAAAGGGGGATGAGATAAGGAAATACACTCACACGTCAACACCAAAACTGCATGCTGATAGCTCATAGTTTGTGTTATTTATAGCCCAAAAGGATTGAGAATATTGTTGGTTCATATTAGTATAAGGTTAGCTTAGAATTAGCCCGTATATACTCCACTTATGGTCCATTATAAGAAACAATATTGAACAGAAAGACTTAAAAAAAAAATGATGTTTTATTCAATCATGTCATTTGTTATTAGCTATTCTTAATTAATAATCATGACTGTTTTATCATCTTTCTTGTTGGTTTCTGTTTGGCCATTAGAATTGATTAAGAAATTTAAAGGGTGATTTGTTTAATGAAAACAAATTTAACCTCCCAACGGTTTTGTTTCTGTTTTTTTTTTTTTCCCTAGATGTTACATATAAAAGGGACAAGAAAAGCCAGCTACTATCACTAATAATATAATTTTGAGAAGTTCAAACATAAGCATCTACATTGGACATAACTAGGGGTATGTTTGGTACACTAAATGGAGATTACGACAGGAATTGTAATCTTTATTATTAGGAATAAAATATGTTGTAATGTAATAACTAAACATATTCATTAGTTTGGTTGTGAATTATAACTTTAGAATGAAACTTCATATTTATTTTAGAAAATTTCTTACTCATGCAATTATATTTCCTTAAAATTTGTTATTTTTAAATTTAAGAGAGATATGTGTTATTTTTTATGATTTTTTATTTTTATAATTGTTAGATGTATATGGAAAGTTTGTTTACTTTTTTTTTTTAAAGAGTCAAAAGTTTGTTTACTTGAAAATATATTAAGTTTTGAAATTATTGCACTTACTAAGAAATAGCTAATACAACTTTTTAAAGAGGAATATTTATTCTTTATTTTGAAGAATAGCTATTCATAAGGAATGATTATTCCTTGTAATAAAAACATAACCAAACTAAAGAATAACCAAATCATAGGAATAACTATTATATTATAACGCCTATTACAGTCTACCAAATATGGAGTAATAAACTATACAATAATTTATTGCTATATTATGTACTGTGCCAATAATACAAAAAAAGTTGCGAAACCTATTCATGTAATTGTAGAATTGTGCTTATTGAGATTCTCTTGTTTCTTCTAAAAAAAAAAAAAACTTTGGACTGATGTGGTCTTCCATTATTGTATTCACACTATATGGTATCTTTTTTCCATTTTTTTTTCTACTTGATCAGCTGAGCTGCTCTTTAATTAGCCTCTTTTATTTCTATTTGGAAAAGTGGGAGCATATTTTTTCTGAGGTCAACAGTTAACACCCTAGTGAGTGACTTCATTTCCGGATTACAAAAACAAAAAGGATAATTCAATTATCAATGGTCTCTTGATCTAGTGATGCCTCCGATTTTTACTATAAAAGAGTGGGCTAAGATTTACCCACTATCATCTTATTTGAACTTAATTTGAAAAAAAAAAATGATAAAGTTATATATATTTTAAACTTTATATTTTAATAATAAAATAAATTAAACCATATAATTTAAAAAATAACAAATTATCCCAAAGCCTTGTAACTCTCCTATTGTGTCTATGACATTCATGATTCAAATTTTCTCTTCCCTGCTGTAACCATTGAGTTATAATTAAAAAAAAAAAAAAACAAATTGCACACTAATGTAGGTTTAAAAAAAAATAACAGATCAAAATCTAAATATTTTAATATAGGTTTATGATTTAGTTTATTACATTTTGAAACCTGAAAATTTTAATTTATTACTTTTAAAATTACAAGATTTATTAAACCCTTAAAATTTAGTTTAAAATATAAATTTTTTTTCTTCAGAAAAACAACAGAGACACTTTGAATTTGACTCATATTAGGTTAGGCATTTGAGCTTTTAGTGCTTTAAGAAATAGTCCAGATAACATTAAGGGCTTTCGTGTGGTTTGAAAAAAATCAACATAAAAATATAAAGAAATTCTAATTGGGCTTTCCTTATAATCAATCCATTATATTACATGTTCTTCACAAATAGTTGAATCCTTTGCTGGTCAATTAATCTTAATCCACAGTCCTAGTCTACTTCCTCAATAGATTTTTGTTTACTTCTTTTGTTCAAAAATTTCAACCAAGCTCATCAAGTTATCTAATAGGAAATGGTGGCAGGACCTGTGTTCTTATTTTCATTTGGAAGCATACAGCTATTGTGCTTGACTGATACAGAGATAGTGAAGGAAATTAGCCTCTGCACTTCTCTGAGCCTAGGAAAGCTTCCTTATCTAGTTAAGGACAGAGGGGCCCTGGTGGGCCAGGGCATTGTATCATCAAGTGGGGCTCATCAAAGGAAGATTATTGCTCCTGAATTCTACATTGCTAAAGTTAAGGTAAATTCCCCATTGGATACCGTTTACTAATACAAATATGTTTTTTTCCTCATATTCCTCATATAAATATTTCTTCACTACCATGTTTGATTTTTGGGCAAGGCTTCTATCTAATGTATTGGACAAGATATAAGACCGACATGTGATTATTTTCAGACATATATTATGTTCCTATTGTACATCCTGGAGTATCTAACCCTTCTAAGACATCTTTGGATTGTTGCAAGATTAGAATTTGGTCATATTGGATCTAAGTAAAAATCATGAAATTGAATATATTCTTTATTAAATTGACATAGACAACAGTGAAACCAGTAAATATGAATCACAATTTACAAGTAAAATGCACATCATCAATCTATTAAATATACATGATATATTGTTCTCTGTAAACTTCCAATTAGACTATAGGTCAAGAAAATTTCAAATTAAGATTTAGAGAACTTTTTATTTGCAAAAACTGTTTGCCTTTGACCCAGAAGAATAACCCTTTTTATTTACTTATTTAATTTCAATTCTTAAAGGGCATGCAAAATCTAATGGTAGAATGCACAACCTCAATGCTAAGATCATGGGAGAGTAAAATTGAAAATGAGGGGGGAATTGTAGTCATTGAAAGTGACAAGGATTTGAGGAGCTTGTCTGCAGATTTAATCTCAAGAGCTTGCTTTGGAAGCAATTATACTCAAGGGGAAGAAATATTCTTGAAGCTCAGGACTCTTGAAAAAATCATGTCGAAGAGACCTCTTGGAATTCCCGGGATTAGGTACAATGACAGGAAACTCTTCACATAAATCATAATCTTTTATGTGCTATATGAGTTCTAAAATATATTATACCCATCGTGAAAATGTTTGTTTTTATGAGTTATGACCACTTGTCATTGTTTATTATCTAATATTGTTTCTTCAATATATTTGGGGTATAAATTAATTTTGAGCTTTCCCTAACTTGGATCCTATCAATATAAATTTGATGTTGCACAAAATTAGATTTTTGCCAAGCAAAATGAATAGACAGATATGAAAATTAGAGAAAGAGATCGACTCCATGATTGTTAAGGCAGTAAAACAACGGATGGAGACATGTTATGAGAAGGATCTTCTACAAATGTTACTAGAAGGAGCAAAAAACTCTGGTGAATACAATAGTCTATGCTCAGACTCAGATATCTCCTGTGACAAGTTCGTCGTGGATAATTGCAATAATATATACATTGCTGGCCACGAGACTTGCCTGACAGCTTCATGGTGCTTGATGCTGTTAGCTGCATATCCCGAGTGGCAAGATCGAGCCCATGCTGAGGTGCTTGAAATATGTAAAGATGGCATTCCAGATGCTGATATGCTTCGAAGTATAAAAACAGTATGTATCATACAATTTACATCTCTAAAGTTAAATGCTAATAAGTTCTGTTCTCCAAGGGGTTAGTCTAGTGGTTGTGATTCATGAGATCTTGTATTCAAGTCTCCTAACCAACATCTTAGGTCCAGCCCAAAAGAATTCATCCATGTAATTACTCGGTGTGTGTAGGAGGTGAGGACCATACAAACCCAATGGTTTTGGTGTCAAGTTGTCTTCTAATATTGTAAAAATTGCGTCCATTGAACATCGTTTTTTGAATAATTACATTTTGAATATTTCATATGTCCAGAAAGGGTGTGAATTAAGGCTGCAAAAAGTAACTTTTACTAAGCTATTTCTGTATCCACCAAATTTGAAAAATTTAGTCATGGTCAAGTTCTATAATTTTAGATAACTTGTTTTGTATCAATTTTCTCATTGTTACCATTTAATTGAAAATAAATTAAGATCACCTTAACACAACAAATTGCATGAAATACCAGACACATTTGTCACTGACAAACATGCACACAAGATTAAACACTAAGATATGAATTCAAACCAAATAAATGGTTCTCTGAAATTTCATCCCAAATATACAAAATGAAGGAAGTCTATTCTAATCTTTATAATTATTTGCAGTTGGCTATGGTAATTCAAGAGACACTGCGCCTTTACCCAGCATTACCAGTTGTCACAAGAGCAGCCTTACAAGATATTAAGTTCAAAGACATACTGATTCCAAAAGGTAGGAACGTTTGGGTTCCTGTTGCAATGTTGCAGCAACACCCTGATATATGGGGGCCTAATGCCCATGCATTCAATCCAGAAAGATTTGCCCATGGAGTTACTGGGGATTGCAAGATTCCACAAGCTTTTATACCATTTGGCCTCGGTGCTCGTATCTGTGTTGGCCAACACTTTGCCATGACACAACTGAAGCTGATTTTATCTCTTACTCTATCCAAGTTCTGCCTATCGCTCTCACCAACATACCAACACTCCCCTGCTTATGAAGTGCTTCTTGAACCCCAACATGGAATTCCTCTCCATGTTAAGAGAGTGTGAATGATTTTTGAATCAGTTTGATGTTCCAAATACTTTTGGGGGGTAAAGAATAAGGAGAGACACTGCCTTTGTTACCCTGTTATGGTATCTTCATAATGGGAATTCAGCATGAAAAAATTGCACAAACATTATAATGCATATACTGATATCATTCTAAGTCATTCACAAGTTACCACATCATTAAGTATTAATTGCAATGTGTCATTCCTCCCTAGCTAAGAAACAGTGGAACATATTTCTTCCACTCATGAACATCCAGGAAAATATTGAAAGAAGCACAATTCAATCACTAAAATGGCATCTATAAGAACAAAATAGTTTCAGGGTTACAATGCAGGAAGCCACATGTTTAATCTGCATAGTATGAAAATAGGTTACCCTAGCTTTTTGAATGAATTGGAAAATAGTTTCCTCAAAATATTTGTTTGAAATTAGATGAATCGCGGTAGTATATAGAGCTTGTCAATTACTTCTTAAATCATTGATACATTAACATGTGCTTTTTTTCCCAAGAGCTGCCTCCCAGATGATTAAAAGTTGCTTTAGAGAACACATCTCTATTATATATCTGTGGAAAAAAGTAAAACAAAATTCAAATGATTTTAATTAGTAACATATTTTAGACTAAAGGAAATTTTGATTCGCTAAATATTTCAAATGACTTTGTTATCAGTTTCATATTATTAGAGTCAGATTCAATATATTCAGCGGCTCACCATAAATTCCACACCTTTAAATGCAATCTCCTTCACATTTTCAAATAAACAGCACAACAAATATTATGCATATAATGCATTACATTTATGACCGCTGGTCTATAATAATATAGACGAGCTTCAAATTGTGACCAGCATCCACATTTTGAAACGAAAACCAGGAACTTTAATTCAAAAATTTATTCGACTTCTCTAGATCTGACAGTGTCATCATGCCAACCGCACTGCTGTCCTTATTCAAGATTTTGCTAATTAAAGTACAATTTCAATATAAGAATGACATCTACAGAGCATTTAATCATTGTGAGAAGATTCATTGTTACAACTAATACGCTACTACATGTTTTTAAGATCACATAATCACTTCCTCAGTCAAGATGATGCTACTGGCATAATCAATCAGGATATTCACACAGGACATCACGCATGGAATGTTACTTTGAAAGCTGACTCAATAAGAAAAGATGAAGAGTCCCCCCCAAAAAAAGAAAAAAGAAAAGCAGCAGACCGATAGATGTTAGTACTCTAGAACACTCCTGCCCTTGTCTTTCTGAACGGCAGGATCAACAGGTTCAGATTGAGGGTCCTCATTGGAGCTACTAGATGATTTGGGACTTACCTCATGTTCATTAGAGAACATGGCCATGCATTGTCTTATTGTTTCCTTAAATTCTACCTCATCAGGTTTGTAAACAAGCTGGAAGCCACACCTTTGCACCAAGCCAGGGAAATAGATTGCAACTGAAGGCTCAATCCGACTGCATTGATTCAACGATTCTTGAAATGAACCACGTGGAATACAAAACAGCCAAATAAATCCACCTTGCTGTAACAACTTGAGATCCTCTTTAGTTAAGTGATGGACATGGAGAGGTTCCGCCAATTCAATACTGTTTTCCAAATAACAAATAAGGTTGTAAGAAGTTTCTGAATTATGAATGTCAAGAATGGCAGCGGGGTTCACTTCAACTGCAACAGAAGCACATAGAGCAAGTCCCATCCAAGTACTATCATTGTACACATTTGGTGGTAAAGGGATTGTCACCGGGGGCTCATCACTCTGGTGGCTAAACCATTCTGGAATTTCACATAGAGGAAAACAAGAATCATAGACACGACATTGATCAAAGTCCTGAAAATTAACAGAAAATATTATGTTGAATGAGTGAGAATAGGAAGAAGAAAGAGAGATGGAATAGTATAATTGTAGCAAAAGAAATGCTAATAATTTATAAATTACCAGTAGGTTACTTTTGCCAAATTGAGTCTTAGTTTCATTAGCCTCTGATTGATCAATGAGTCTTGGAACTACCTCGTGTTCATTATGGAACAAAGCCATGCATTGTCTTATTGTTTCCTTAAACTCAACCTCATCATGCTTGTAAAGAAGATGGAAGCCACACTTCTGCACCAAGCCAAGGCAATCAATTGCAACTGAAGCCTCAATGCCGCAGCATTGATTCAAAGAGTCTTGAAATGAGCCACGTGGAATATAAGATAGCCAAATAAATCCACCTTGCTGTAACAACTTGATATCTTCTTTAGATATGTGATGGACATGGAGAGGTTCCACACATTCAATACTGGTTTCCAAATGACAAATAAGGTTGTAAGAAGTTTCTGAATCATGAATGTCCAGGATGGCATCCGGGTTTGCTTCAACTGCAACAGAAACACATAAAGCAAGTCCCATCCAAGTACTGTCATTGAACACATTTGGAGGAATAGGGATTGTCACCCTGGGATCATCACTCTGGTGGCTAAACCACTCCGGAATTTCACATGGAGGAAAGCAATAATTATAGACATAGCGTTGATCAAAGTCCTGTAAATTAGGAGAAAATATTGTGCTTAATGAGTGAAAATAGGAGAAAGATAGGGAGATGGTTCTACTATGTTTGTAGCAAAGCAAATAGTAATAGTTTATAAATTACTAGAAGGTCACTTTTGCAAGTTGAGTCTTAGATTCATTAGTCTCCGATTGATCAATAAGTCTTGGAAATAATTGATATATAACGTCACTAGTAGAAAAGAATTTTCTTTCATCAACACCACTTTGTTCAATTCCTTTCTTTTCATAGGCCTCTAAATGTTTACGTACGATCTCCTTCTGCTCAAAAATTAAGTCGTTGCAGTGTTGTAGTTCTTGCTCAAACCGTACTTGATCTTGCTGGTACAAAAGACGCAACGCACATTTCTGAACTATCACGCCTGGCCGGTCCCTTACAAATGTAGCCTCAATGTGGCTGCGGTGTTGCAACATTTCCTTTATTGGCTCACATGGTATGTAGTATATCCAAATGAATTCACCTATGTTATGTAACCAGATGATTTCTTCTCTGAGTTTTGCAATGAATTACTTTATCAAACTCATCAGCTATACTCGATTGGCATTCACAGTATAGGAAGTGAGGAATTCCAGATTCCAGATAGTTCAAAATGGGTTCAATATCTCCATGGATTGAAAAAGAAGCATATAGAATGAGTCCCATCAAATCATTATCATGGTACAAATTTGAGGGTAGGTCAATTGTCACAGAGTTTCCATGATTGTGATGACTGAACCACTCTTGAATTTTACTTGGGGGGAAACAAAAAGTAAAGAAAGTGGACAGATGAAAGTCCTGCAAAAGAAAAATATAGTGTGCAATTAGAGAGGGAAGAAAAAATTAATTTTTTCTATCTATAAATGAGCAGCTTTAGAAGATTTTTGTTATGATAATTTGATAGTTACAGTGGGAAGAGGGATTTGAACGTTGAAAGTTGTGAAAAACTTAGGAGATATCAATTAGTTGAGATATGAAGCTCTTAGCTTCTTCTAACTTTTATTATAGTGTGTTAAGGTTTTTTTTTTTTTTTCCTTGCAACTAAACTTTTTAAGTTTCAAATTTACTATTCAAATTCTTATTCTCTTAATAAGACCATCATAATAATAAAAACTCATCACAAAATTACAATTGATAAGCACATTCTAATAAATAGCCATATTAATGTGTTTTAATATAAATTCAAATTCTCACTTTCAAAATAATTAAGTAATTAAACCAAATTAAAATCATACTAAAGCTAAAGGAAGGAGAGACAACTATAAACTTATCTACACCAAAGTAGATCTATAAATAACTACGTACTAACACAACAATGCATCAACCCTATGTAGAGAGCTATAAAAACACACAAATTTATTAAACTATGTAGAGTTGCAGAAAGAATAAAAGGTCGAAAAAAATGGAGAATAATTACTTTTTTGAGAGAGGGAATATAAAATTTATAGATAAGAAAATTGGGAGAATAAGAGTTAAAATAAAAAGAAAATGAAGGAATGGAGAAAGAATAATAATTATGTAGAGAATAGTGAGGAGAAAAAGAGGGAAAATGGGAGGGTAAAGGTTGGAAGAAGTGTAGTAGTAATGTGATAAATTAATAAGGAAATAAAGAGTCAAAAAGTAGAAAAAAAAATGTTGAAAATAAGTGGATAATGACGTGGCACAATGAAATAAAAGCAAAATAAACTAGTTCATGTGGGTTTGTGTTCTTTATGCATGCACCAGGATGTCATATGTTTAATTGGTGAAGTATAAAAGGAAATACCAAAAGTAGGATAGAAAATATGAATGAATGAAATCTTACCAATGCGCCAGTTTTGTACCCCGAAATTTCAGTTGTTGCCCTCCCCGTAGAATGTCCCTTCTCATAGACTTTCTTGCAGCTGTAACTTCGGCTTAATTTATCAGAAGAAAATGGCAATCTTACAAAGACTACCTCCTGCTTACAAGAGATACGAATGGCATATAAATAATCAAGATACGAGGTTAAGCATTGTACCATTGCACATGTAAACTGTTGCAAATTATGCTGGTATAAAAGATTTTACTCCACAATCCTGTGGCGACACCTCCGGACTATCGCTGACAAAGAAGAATTCAACCCAAGTGCATCGACTCCGTTGAGGTGAAAGGATCCCGCGTGGTATGAATGATACCCAAATGAATGCACGTCCGCACAACGAAATTAACACATCTTCTCTAATGAGAAAAACTAAAAAGCCAACTAGTAAAACTACAAAACTAAAACTTAATTAGTACATTAAATCTCGCAATTAAGGTATTGTATTTAAAATTTTCCCATCCTATAAATATGTTGATTAGGAAAATTTTGCCTATAATAAATAGGAGGAAAGGGTGACATTGTTGATAGTGACACCACCCATCGTAGATTCAACTTGTATAAAGAAACATTTGAGTTGTCAAGAAATGAGATTCAAAAGTCATGAACGTTGCTTGTTATATCAATACTATAGATGGAAACATTGCATTTAATTTTGCAATTCTCCTATTGTACCACTTCACATCATCATTTCTTAATTCTATCAGTTTTTTTTTTTTTTTTTATTGTTTCACAAATATAAAAATATGTATTAAATTTACAAATCCAATTATTTAATTTTAGAATATATTTGGTAACTAACTTTACAATTCCATCCATATATAACTTTACTAATCCACTCTTTTAATTTTACTTAAATATTACCCTTCCATTTTTTGACTCTTCTTCTCCCCAATATTTTTTATCTAATTAATCTCTACTTTTCCTCCAACTTCCCCCCTCCCCCTTCTTACCTCTTCTTCTTCATATTATTAATTTTTCACCTTACAGATACTCTTCCTCCAACTATATGTGAAAAAAAATAAAAACTATTCCTCCTTTTTTTTTTTTCCTTTTTTCTTTTTAATTTTCTTCTCCCCATCTTCTTTTCAATAAATTATAAAAAATGTAATCTTGCTCTCTCTCTCTCCCTACTTTCTTCTAAGGGTTTTTTTTTTTTTTTTAATTTATTTATTCTTCTGGGTTAATGGGTTTTAGCAGTTTTTGACAACTCCACTTTGAGTTGACGTGTTTTATTGTTTTGCTATTGTGTTTCTTAACTTTCCATCATAGATCACTTTCTCCCTTTTATAACTTTTGCTATGTGAAATTTGTTAATCGTCAAAATATATATTTTCTTGGATGAATTTATATCTTTTAAAAATAATTAATCATAATAAGTTAAATAAATTTCAAATAATAAATTATATCATTACAGAGTAAGAATATATTTTCATGCATTGCGTGAATCTACAACTACTAATATATTAATTAAAATGCGATCTTAATTAAAAATCCGAATTAGATTATTGCACTTCAATTTTGTGCCAAGCGTTTTTTTAATTGCCAAATGCCTTCATATTTTAAATACACTCCAATTTTATGTCAAGCTTTCGTGTATCTAAAAATTTAAATATATATATATATATATATATATGTAATTTAATTGCACTCGTTTATATGTAGGGATTATTGGGATTATAAACTAATTATTCATGAGTTTAAGAATTCCAAAATGCTGAATCATCACACATAAGTAAATAAAGGTCTCATGTTCTCTCGTGTATTTCATAATCCATAATCGTTACTTCTTCAATAAATTGAAGGACATAAAATTTTAGGTCTTTATCACAACTATACTTGATGTTACATTTTGTGATTGCTGTTAATAAAAATAATGATGTGAATCTACAAAATTTATTTTATCAGTAATTACGAAAAAAAATTGTTAACATAATCTCAAGAGCCTGTTTTGGAAGCAATTATACTCAAGGGGAAGAAATATTCTTGAAGCTCAGAACTCTGTAAAAAAAATCATGTCAAAGAGACCTCCTGAAACTCCCAAGCTTAGGTACAATTCCATGAAACTCTTCACATAAATCATAATCATTTATGTGCTATATGAGTTCCAAAGTTATACATAATGTGAAAATGTTTGTTGTTACGACCACTTCTCATTGTTTTTATTATCTAATACATTTTTTTAATAATATATTTGGGGTTAACTAATTATCAACAATATTACATAATTTAAATATCAAGGTTATCTTATATTCTTATTAGTATGCTTATTATTTGTGAGCTTTCCCTAACTTAGATCCTATCAATTTAAATTTGAAGTTGCAAAAAAATTATATTTTTGCCAGACAAAACGAAAAGACAAATATGGAAGATTAGAGAAATTAAGAGATCAACCCCATGATTGTAAAGGTAGTAAAACAAAATTTGGAGACAGCTTATGAGAAGGATCTTCTACAAATGATACTAGAAGGAGCCAAAAATTCTGGTGATTACAATAGTCTGTGGTCGGATATCTTCTGTGACAAGTTCAAGACAGCATTGTGTAGCGCTTATGGGCAGCTTCTTGAACCCCAACATGGAATTCCTCTCCATGTGAGGAGTGTGTAAATGACTTTTGAATCAGTTTTTGATGTTCTAAATAGTTTTGAGGGGTACAGAATAAGGACTTAAGGAGAGGCACTGCCTTTGTTACACTGTTATGGTATCTTCAGAATGGGAATTTAGCATGCAAAAATTGCACAAACATTATAATGCAATATACTGATATCATTCTAAGTCATTCACAAGTTACCACATTATAAAGTACTAATTGCAATGTGTCATTCCTCCCTAGTTAAGAAACAGTGGAACATATTTCTTCCACTCATGACCATAAAGGCATCTATAAGAGCGAAATAGTTTCAGCGTTACAATGCAGGAAGCCCTGTTTAATCTGCAAAGTAGGAAAATAGGTTTCCCAAGTTCTTCGCATGAAATTGGAAAATAGTTACCTCAATAAATTTGTATGAAATTAGATGAATCACTGTAGTATATAGAGCTTGTCATTTACATTTAAAATCACTGATACGTTAACATATACTTTGTTTTCAAGAGCTGCATCCCAGATGATTAAAAGTTTCTTTAGAGAACACAATTTTATTATATATCTGTGGAAAAAGTAGAACAAAATTCAAATGATTCTGTTTAGTAACATATTTTTTACACTAAAGGAAATTTTGATTCACTAAATCATTCAAATGACTTTGTTATTAATTGCATATTAATAGATTCAGATTCAATATATTCAGTGACTCACTGTAAATTCCACACCTTCAAATGCAATCTCCTTCACATTTTCAAATAAAAAGCACAACAAAGATTATGCAAATAATGCATTACAGTTATGAAAGTTTAGTTCTGATGGTCTATAATAATATAGACAACCTTCAAACTGTGACCAGGATCCACATTTTGAAATGAAAACCAGGATTTCACTTTAAGCCTCATGGAAAGAATATGACAAGGATTGCAAATACAGAAAATTATTCAACTTTTCTAGATATGATATGGAGCCAGCTCTATAACTTGGTGTTAGAATTTGTTGAAGATTGAATGCTGCAACAGAAGAGGGATTGACACTTGTAGGGAGCTCAAACATAGCTTCTGCTGATTATAATTTTGAGTAGCAAATCCAAAAAGGACTTTCACGAGAAGAATGATCTATTCCTATTGCGTTCTAATCGAGCTTCCCTCTATTCAGAAAAAAAAGAAGAATCAATAACCATATAGTTCACACCAATATTACAAGCAATTGGAATAATTTAATATTAGAGAGAGAGAGAGAGAGAGAGAGAGGGGGATAACAGTGTCATCAAGCCAACAGCACCACTGTCCTCATTGAAGATTTTATTCATCCAGGTACAATTTCTTCATCAATTTCAATCATATATAAGAATTAAAACTACAGAGCATTTAAACATTGAAGGATCCATTACCTCCTTTTTCTTGCATTCCTTGTAAATATCAAAATGTTCTTGACATTTACTCTTGTCTGAGCCATATTCTTCTAAACCTGCAAAACTAGCAAAGCAATCAATATATAACCCATGTGAGGCTTATACACAACAAAAGGATTCAGCCAACATAAAGTTTAATTACAACTAGCTACGCTACTACATGTTTTTAAGATCACATAATCACTTCCTCAGTCAAGATCATGCAATGTAGTGTGCACTGACACAATCAATTATTCACACAGGAAATCATGCATGGAATGTACCTGTGAAACTTAAATCAGTAGCTTGCTTTTATGTGATTAATAAAGGGTTAATACATGAAAGACTAGCCAGTGGCACATGTGCATTCAATACATTCTACCTGGTTTGCACTAAACTAAGTTGCATTATAGCTCCTATCATTAACTCTTCTTTTTGATAGGTAATAAAAGCTTTATTGATAGGAAAAGTGCAATGTGTTTATGATTGTAAATTCACAGCAATGAAAAGGATACAATCAAATCAAATGGAAAATCTAACAGAAATAATGAAATCAGATAAGGAAATACAATGTGTGAGACCCCAAATACGAGACCACTCAAATAAAGTCCTAGCTAGCAAAGTCTTCAACAGATCAATAGGTCTCTCAATGTCCTCAAATGTTTGGGCATTGTGTTCCTATCATTAACTCTTAGAAAGTTCGTCGAAGTAATGTATAAATTGTCTTTTGCAAGATAAAGCATCATGGGTTCTCTTTCTACCCTCATCATCTCCCTTTATCACTAACCATCATTTAATATGTTGAATGACACTATAAAGAATGTCCCTATAATGATAGAGACATAGGAAAGTTGTAATCAAACATAATATAGAAAGAATAGGAGACATTCTCATGACAGCCATAAAAGCATCCCTAGTAGGCCCATACAAACTTGAAGCACAAATTAAGCTTTTTCTTAAAGATAGTCATGGACCTCAATGACCGACAACACGCCACAAGCCCATGTTGCAATTAACAAAATACATATTGGGCATCATGATGCAAACCATAGTTATATATTTCAATCCATTATCTTTTACACAACTTAGTTCATAAAAAACCTTATTAAAATATGATTGAATCACCCAACCATGCCAACCCCCCCCCCCCCCCCCCTGGCGCACGTGCGCACGTGCAGGTGGTCCAAGAAACAACATTAGCAATTATTTAACTTATCCATGAGTACTTTGATTCCGGGTAATATAGAAGGCTGAACTTATATACTAAAATTTGCATTAAAGGAAAAAAAAAATCATATCGCATATAATGCCCGTCGCCTCCATTTTCTTTCTCTTTGTTCTAGATGAATAAAAAAGACATATATGGTAGAATCTATATTGGTAAGAACAAGCATTCCTATTAAGACTAAAACTCATAGGGAAGAAAATAGACATATGATAGGAATCAAATATGCAGAGAAATATTAACAGTCAAAAGTATTTGGTTATTGGATAAGAATGTATATTCTTCTAATGGAAAATCGGGATCAACCAGGACAAAAATAAAGCATTGATTCAAATCTTCTTTGGTGTCAAGATAAGAGCTATGGATAATGGTGCAGGGAAGCATGTAGGCTATTCTAATTTGGGTTTATTTAGCAATATGAGTTGCTGAGAACATTTAGTAGGTGGTTAAACACCTCTACAAGAACGCTAAGTTCCAAGAAAAGAACACAAAGGCTTCAATTTTTGTTAACTCTGAAAAACTAAGTACAAAATGGAATCCACTTAGGAGCTTGCCAAGTGTCAAATTAATATTGGCTAATGCTGTTCCAAATAACAAACTAGCTAATGAGAATCTGTTAAAACAGATTACAGTGGCTGCCACCCCTGTAACAAGCTGACTGAAGCCCATTGTTTGGAAACATGGATAGTGTAACTAACTAACCACTGAACAGATAAGACTTCCAAGCTGCATAAATGGTTTTGTATTTCCACTAGTCTTGTCCGTAAGCTTCAAAAGGATTTTTTCAATCACTTTGCAGCCCCTTGATTGACTTCTTAACATCTTGAAATTGCATATAAGATGCTCTTGCATCAAATGGTCACTAACAACAAGTACATGATAGAAAAATGGGACCTATTATGAGACATATAATGCATTACGGATTTTGATCAAAATACATTTACCCGATCACATCCAAGCAATAGACAATCAAGTAAAATCCAATCCACAAAAAAAAATTGGTACAGGCAGCATCATTGTAGCCGAGTCTGTAAAGTCAGAGGAATCTTTATTGTAGGCCATAGAGATGGAAGTCAGTCATAATCGGGATACCATGCCATTTCAATTTGTGCTAGTACATACAATGCACATAGTCTCAATTTCCTTCTTCTTAATCTTTTCTTCTCGAAGAATAACAAAAAAACGTTAAATCTTTCTCAAGTGTGTCGTGTTAGACGATAACCTTGAGTACAAATGGCCTTAAAAGATTTGTATTTTCTCATCTTCTCTAAGAACTTGTCATAATATAACTTATGCTCTCTCTATGGAACTTATTATTCTACTACAAAGAAAAACTACATATATGTATATACATTTCAACAAGCATTCCTAATGTTTTTAAGACCCCCAATTAAAGAAAAACTACAGAATTAACAAATTAAGCATGAATTTCACAAAGCAAATACCCAAAAAAAAAAAAAAGGCTTGGAAACACAAAAACAAGGAAATTAGATGATTCGGAGAGAACCCATCAAAGGAAAAATGATATATGAAAGAAAGGATCAATGGGTTTTCAATAAAAATTGGAGCAACAGCAAAGATAAGGGTTAAACGAAAGTAAAAGACCGAAAGTAATAGGTATGACGAAATAATAACTGGATAAGTCAAATAATGAAAAGGAAAACATGAAAGGAGCTTACATTTGAGAGAAGCAGAATATTGAGAATAACATAGAGAATCAGAGATTTTCGAAGCGCTCGCATATGGCGGTGTTGAAGCCTTCGATGCCATTGCTCTGTGTCTATCTCTCTGTCTGCGTTTGGCTCCGGATTTTGTTTCAACTTTATGGGTTGGACCCGGATCCATTTGTTATATTTTTTATTTTTTATTTATTTTTTTTCATTAAATAGATGTACATCAATACGTCTTGTGGTGTGTTGTGTCAGGTAAGTTGTCATGTTTGGTTCTTTTCTTTCTTCACTCAATTTTTGTCACTCAATTTCGTCATTCATCACTCATAACTCTAAAGTACCACACTCGTTTGGCACCATCACTCAGTTACTATCACTCAAAATTTTTCACACTATTTGTAGGTCCCATACCTGTTGCTCTGTGCAGCATTTTTTTTTTAGTACTCAGATCACCCGAAACTAGTGAAAAAAAAAAAAAAAAAACAAGAGTGAAGACTGAACCCAGTGAAGAAAAAAAAAGTGTGAAGACCGAACCCAGTGAAGAAAAAGAAAAAGAAAAAGGAAGAAGTGTGAGACTGAACCCAGTGAAGAAGAAGAAAAAAAAAAAAGTGTGAAGACCGAACCCAGTGAAAAAAAAAAAAAAAAAAAGTCAATTGGTCAAAAGTTGCGGTTGAGTGGGTCCCATGTGTGTTTAATTACAAAAATGCCATTGAGTTATGAGTTATAGAAACTGAAAATAGTCAAAATGTGTTTTTAGTTTCCATAACTCACAACTCAAAAATCAGAGAATTGAATGATGGAAACAGAGTTATAGTACTCCCAAACGGACTTCTCTCTATGGGTCCCACCATTTTTGAGTTATGAGTTATGGAAACTGAGAATTGAGTTATGGAAACAAGTGAACCAAACAGCCCCTAAGAGTCCAAATCTTCTGTCTCATTCTTCCTATTTCACTTTATACTCCACAAATAAAAACATGCCACAAGTTTATCTATTTAAGTAAAATGTTAGATTTATGCCATTTTCTGATTTCAGTTTCCTAAGATAAATAAAAATATAAAAAAAAAAACCCAACGTATTCCTTCATCACCACCAACCTTCTTCGAAGCCACTATCAAGAGCCTGCCGACACTAACACCTCTGGGTATGGCTCCAGTCATTTTGTCCCTCTTAAACCCACGAAAAAAACTGGTGATTGGCTCAGGTTCAATATCGAAGTTAGCTTTTGAAAAAAAACCCAAAAAACTTCAATCTTTGAACTGAAAGATTGGAAAGTTCCACACTTTGCTATTCAATCATTGAGAATTTGAATGCAATTTATAGAGTGAGGATGTGTTGTCATCGATGTTAATGAAGAGGCCTGGCACATAAGCTTGTTTTACAAGGTGAGTCTAATCAAGAGCTGTTTTTGGGTTTGGAGTTTGGAATTGAAGGGATTCGTTTTGGAGTGCCACAAGGCTGGTTTGAAGGCTTGAAAAATATGAATGGGACACCTTAATAGAACATTCATTCTAGTGATTGGTGGATTTTTTTTTTCTTGGGTTTAAGAGGGACAAAGTGGCGTGTTTCGTTGGTAGCAGTGAAATTGTTTTGAAATTAAAGAGGACAGTGACCGGTGGTATTAGCTTGGCGGCAGCAATTGACAGTGACCGGAGGCATTAATGGCATCGATGGACAGCCACTCCGGCAAAGTTGGTGGTGATGGCGGTGGGAATATGAATGAGTTTTCTTTTAATTAAATGCTCATCTAAATTTAAATAATAAAAAATTTGAAATAAGAAAATAACATAAATCTAGCATTTTAATTAAATTAATGGATACGTGAAAAGTTTTTATTGGTGGAGTATAGAGTGGAGCAGAAAGTGTGAGACAGAAGATTTGGACTCAGTTATTAAATTCTTGAGTATTTGTTGAGCGTTAAAAGTTAAAACACAAAAATAAATTAGTTTAATGGTTAAAATCTTAAAATTTATTTTCATAGGATTAAATAAAGTCTTCTAAAAAAAAAATTCAATTGATATTTTTTCTTAATAATAAATAGCAATTATGAATTCCAATTAAATCAACTAATCATTTTTCTTTGTAGTTATTATTAAGTGTGTGCATATGTTGCACATTTTGATATGAAATGGTTGTTGAATTTTAGGCAAAAGTTTTAGATTCAAGAATTGTGTATCACTTCATACTTTAGTGGGTCTCTATTGAGCAAATTCAACGTATTAAGGATTTTAAATCCCTACGAAAGGGTGAATGCGTTATTGAATATTGAATATTATGTTCTTCTAGTGCTTTTCTAAGAGTATAGATAATTTTTATTTTAACTTTATTACTTTTAGATGAATTGCACAAGGTTAATTAATAATCTTTCTCCAATTTTATTTCTTATACAATTATATATGGTCAAAGTGTATATTTTTAAATGGCATTGTGAGATGAAGTTCGTACTTTTGAACTTAATTTTCTTTTTCTTTTTTCGTTCGTTTTCATGTTGATGTCTCTTCATGCAAAATAAATATTTAATTTTATTAATTTAACCTATGCATTGCACAGGTTAGTGACTAATTTCTACTTAGAGCAACTTTGTGACTTAGATACAAAACTTAGATGCAAAATCCTCCCATCTAAATAATACATAAATAAATTTTATATATGGGTCAAAAATTCCTAAAACATTAGTATAAAGGCCTCCCCTTTCTGTTACTTTATCTTTGTTGGTCATCAATGAACACAATTATTGGAATGTGCTCAAAGAATAAACAAAATCAAGGAAACTTATATAAGTACCGACGAGAACTATAATTAAATTAAAATATTTAGTTTTGGAAGTACCCCATACCATTTACACGTCTTTGTTAGAATCGTTGAGAAGACATAAATGATATTTCAAGTAGTCTTTAGCAAAACTCTATTGAATTGCTAGCTTATTGTTCCATTGGAACCATGATATATATATGTAAATTTGATCACTCTATTCTTCAAGTTGTACTTGTACGTGAGCAACAGACCTAGTACATGCAAAAACGTCGCAACAACTTCTTTGATAGTGACTTGTTTTGACTAGATCTACCCCCTCTTCTCTTGTAAAACTTTACATATATTTTAAAACGCACTCTTGTTTACCTACAACTATAAACATAGATGGAAGATGGAACCACATTATGCGACAAGGAAAATAAAACTTGATCCTTTGTCTCTCCAAAATCTTGACCCCCCTCCACAGATCAGTCCAAAGTTCAAATTACATCATAAATCAGTTCAAATAACCATATATTGTAGCCCAAACAACTACCGTCCACATATCATTGTGTAAAAAAACAAGGCACAACACGTGCTGAAGATAATAAAAAAAATTTATTTTAAAAAGTAATGATAAACTGACAACTCTATTTTTTTTTTTTTTTTTTTTTTGCAAAGGTACAAGGCCCTTGCTTAGGGCATTGGTAGTAAACTCCCTAAAATAGGTTAAGGGCCCAAAATGTTTAGAGAAGAAACCAAAAAAAAAAAAAAAAAAAACTTAACATTAGTTTATCTATCTCTGTTTCGATAACTGTGATAAAGAAAAGTGAGTTTTAAAAAACAATAAAAAAAAATAATATATACATGAAATAAGTTTTAAAGTAAGGAATCTGATGAAGGTAAAATTAGCAATTAAGAAAAAAACAAAATTTTGGTAACCTGATCCTGATACCATTGGTTTTATACACACAACAAATTTTTGCATTGTACACAATCTTGTTTGGTTAGGGAGTTTGAACATCATTTTTCAGTGTTTAAATATTAAAAATTATGGGTAACAAAAAAAATGTATTTTGCAAGGGTGTTTTTTATTGGAGTATTTGAATTTCGTTACTTATTTTAGAGTTTAGAAAACTCATCTTATCAGTTTTCAGTTTTCAAATAAAGTTGTTTAATGATACTTTTGTAAATATTTTGAAAGCCATGCGACCCACTTGATTAAACAAAACATAAACTAACTTCTCTCCCTTCAAATAAAAAAACTTTAAATAATATTATGCTTGTCAGTTTTTTAAAAATAAAACACACACAATTATATTTTTTCACACACTAAAACATGTTATTTGAAACATAGTACCAAACACGTATGGATGAGCACAATATTCATCCTATTTATCCTATCACTTTCATTGAAACTTTTACAGCTTCTTCTTTATTCTGTCGGTACAGGTCCGGTTCTATAGGCCCCCGACAGCTTCTAGAACAATATAGAAATTGTGGCTGATTTTTAATACATAATAACTCAAAATTTTGGATTCGTCGTACAAATTATTTAAGTAGTTTTCTTTCTTGATCCCAATTATGTAATGGTTCTTCTACCGTCAACTTTTCAATATCTCTTCCATCGTATAAATGATTTAAGATGCATGAGGAGTACAAATGATTTTACATGCATGAGTAGTTCAAATGATTTAACATACATGATAGATATAGCTATGACAACAATAATTTTCATTTCTGTTTTCCTCTTCACATATCATACCCCTAATTCTTTCAGCGTGTAACTAAGTTACTCATTCCACTATCCATTCCTATTTAAGCATTCAAAGTAGCATAAATAAGCGCTCTTTTTTATTTTTACTGAATACAATAGTAAGCATCCAATTCAAATGGGTTGGAAAGTTATAAATTTTGTTTACAACGCAAGCCAATTAAGCTAGTCCAGACTCCAGATTGTACAAGGCACTTAAGACTATTAGGTTATCAAGAGAGTGTTAGCTAAGGGTACACTGATTGTGTATTGGACTGTACCCCTAAATGATGAAATAAAGTATAGAAAATCCAAAAGATCAATTAGGGATAATGCAAAAATTTTATGAACACATAAAAAATTACAACTTTTGCAGCTATCCATGTGATAGACCATGAGTGGTGGAAAAAAATTTTGTGAGTTTATATGAAAATGACAGACAACCAATTACAGTCTATCATGTAAAATAGTTGTGGTAGAATTTGTGGCTTTTTATATAATACTAGAATTACTCGAGATAGGGACATGCGCCATCTTAGAGCATTCACAGACAGATGTAAAAGAAAGAAAGAAAGAAAAAAAAAAACTTATTTTAGTAGTCAAAAAGTTATTTTATTTATTATAATACACCATTTTACAACTTATCCAACATCTTATTTTTTAATTTTTCACATCTCATTCAACACCATTTAATCCATATATACTATAAAACTGAAATCTTAGAAAAAATTTTGACTTTTATTTGACTTCGCAAGAACTTGCTCCGTAGGATTTGAAACTCTCACATTTTTCCATATTAGAAAATATTTTTAAAAAATCAAAATCCAAAAAAAAAAATTGTGAGTTTACATTTTTATCAATCACAACTTGACAAATTATAACAAAATTTTTTTAAAATGTTGTAATATTAGCATTATTCTAAATATAAATTTGTTGCAATATAAAGGCAATCCAATCCGGCAATACACTATATTATGTCACGTCACATTGGGCTCAAAGGCCAAACCTGAAAAGAAGTAATGGATTATCTTTTATTTAAAAATCAAAAGTTTTGAATATTTCCAATGAGTGTCAGTGGTCACATGGAGAGCTTAGGAAACTTCAAAAAAGAAATACAAAGCAAAAAAAGAGAAAGAGAAAGTGAGAAGCGGAAGCCACATACATAACAATGTTCAGCCAAAAAAAGAGAGAGTGTATTAAGTAATTTACAGAGCAGTGGAGAGTTTGGAGACTGGAGACTAAAACGGACAGAGAAAAAGAGTGTTCAGCAAAAAAAAAGGGAGGTAACAATTCATTACAGAGTAGTGGAAATGGACAGAGAAGAAGCTGCTTCATGGCGCCACCCTGCTTCATCGTCGTCTTCTTCCTTTTCTCCTTCTTCTCTGTTTTCTTTCCTTACAAATGAGACTCTTCATGTTTCGACCTAGTATCCATTTACCGGCCGAAACAGCCAGATTTCGCCGGTACAGCTGGTACGCAGCCGGTATTTTTTTCAGTACGAAACAAGACTGTACTTGTACCGGTGCACTGGCCGGCACGGTATATGCCGGCCGTACCGGCCAATACGGTACGGTATCACCCACATTGCGCAAAATATATAGCGTTTTGCCCCCTTTCCCAAACTAATTAGAGAAATGCACCTCTTTTGAAACTCTATTTTCTAAAAATCGAGTTTCAATTTAAAACTCGATTTTTGGACAATCGAGTTATAACAAACTGAAAATTAAAAAAAAAAAAAATTTACTGGAACTCGAGCTCTATGAACTCGAGTTTCATGCAATTTTTTAAAACCCTATAGTAGCACTTTAAAGCCTTATAGTGGCGTTTTAAAGCCCTATATTGGCGTTTTAAGGAATGCAAGTTTTTTTTTTTTTTTTTTTTTTTTAAAGTTTGATCGCTCCATAAGGAGTCCTAGGGAGCCCTATAGTGGCGTTTTAAAGCCTCATAGTGGCATTTTAAAGCCTGCAAGTTTTTTTTTTTTTAAGTTTGATCACTCCATAGGGAGCTCTGTAGTGGCATTTTAAATCTCTATAGTGGTGTTTTTTATGGAGCTCGAGCTCTATGAACTCGAGTTCCATGCAAATTTTTTTTTTTTTTTTTTTTTTTAAGTTTTACCTATAGTTGCGTTTTATGGAGGCCTATAGTGGCGTTTTTTGGGAACTCAAGTTCATGCAATTTTTTTTATTTTTAATTGCCCCATACTCAATTTTCTATAAATCGAGTTTTACATTGAAACTCGATTTTGAGAAAATCGAGTTACAAAAGAGGCGCATTTCCCTAATTAGTTTGGTAAAGAGGGCAGAATGCTGTATATTTTGCGTGAAAAGGGCATTTGCCCATTTTGGCCGAAAAGAAAGGCATAATAAGAAAGAACAAATACTGTTTTATATTCAGTTCTTTTATTTTATAATTACTCTTGAAATTTAGTCTGTTATGTTCTAAATATTTAGTTATAAATGTCTAGGTTCTAAATTTGTTGTATGTTGGCAAATCGATAACAAAAATGTGTCTAATATAAGATCGTAGTGTCTTTGAAATGTTTTAGACATTGCTCAAGTTGATATAAGTCAAGATTCAAGAACGTACAAACTGCAGAAAGAAGAATTGACAATCTGTCAAGCTTGGCCGATGAAAGAGAAGCCTCGACCAATTGAACTGCATTCTCCAGAATTTTGACTGAAACCCAACAACCCACGAAAACGTTTAGGGTTTGATTCCAACACTACTAGGTATAAAAGGAAAATCCTAATACACATTTTTCAATTCTTGAGAGTTTCTCTTATGAGATTTGTGAGGTTTTATACCTTCTAACTCTATCAAGCACTTACCGAAGATCAAGACAATATTGCAAGTACTAGTGGATTAAAGTTGCAGCTCGTCCTTCAGCTATCAAGTGTACTGAAGATTAAGGCATGAATATGTGGTTCATGTGAGAACAGATCCAAATCAAAGAAATATGTGGAGTTCAAAGCTAGATCGGGTAATCTTAGTTAAGTTTACTATAAATGGTATATTCTTGACTGTAAACTTTTATTTGATTAGTGAATTGTTCTTCTTGAGATAGTTCCCTCCAAGTTTTTTACCTTGAAACGAGTTGTGCATGATATGTTTCCTGGGTCATCATATTTACTTTTTCACTGTTCATGATATGTTTGATGTATGTTTAACTTAGATCTTCATAATTGACTTAAGTAACAATTTGGCTAATAAATTAGGTTAAATGTATTATGTTTTCGAAGGGTCTAAAACTTAACATAGTTAAATAAACAAAGGAATAGACACTATTGCATAACAAAGAACAAATACTATTGCGTGAAATTTAGTCAATTATTTATGTAATATATGTACAACTCACTCCAAATAATATATGTAAACAGATATAAAAAGGAGATACTTGTACTCAAGTAATATATGTACAACTCACACCAACATTTGCACTCAAGGAAAACAAAATTGAATACTACAAAGCAACAAAAGAAAAAGATACAAAAAAGTCTTTAAAATTGCAAAACAATCACAAAAATTTCTATAAAACAATACAAATTGATATTTTAACATTACAACATTTATTGGATAATTGAGGATATTAGAGATTGGAATACTAAATTTTATTAAAATTTTTTTTTTGATTGATCGTATCAAATTTTCAAGATTGGAATCTTAATGTGCAATCAAAGAGGTTACAAAAGTTATATTTGCAAAACATTTATATTAAATAATAATTCATAATCAATAGTTTTCCTATGCATCGCATGAGTTAACGACTAGTTTTTTATTATTATATATATTTTTCACTTTCTCTTTCTCTCTCTTCCTCACCATCTATCTCTTTTCAGTCTTCATCCATGGCAATTTCTCTTTCTTCCTCAATGTCTCTCTCTCCCTCTTCACCCAAAATCAAAACTAACCACTACCCCAATCAAAACCCATCCAAAACCGAACCCCGTAGAAAAAAAAATTTATTGTTCTTTGTAATTTATTAAGAAGAATTTTTTTGTGTCTCTTTCATTACTCTATTATGAATTCAATACAACAATACAATCCCTAAAAAAAAAAATTTTAATTTTCTTTGCCCCCATTATCCCACGCCCCACTTCCACTACCTCACACTTAATTGTCTTTTAGTGTTTATACTTTACTGCTTAATTGCCTTTTTATGATATTTAAGGTCATCAAAATTACAAATTTTTGTTGGTGAACTTTCAACTTTTATTTTCCATTAGTTTGTTTTTGCCTTTTTTTTATTATTTATTTTGTTTAAAAATGCCAAGATAAAGATTGGTGTCGAATTGGTTTGTTGTTGGGTTTCTTTTATTGGGTTAAAATTTTTATTTTAGGGTGGTAAAAACAAAAAATTATATGGAAAAATTACTTGCTTTCATTTGTATTCTTAGAAAGTGTACCTCACCCAATTGACCACCTTAAAATGTTATGCTCTATAACAAATAATTGAATTGTAGGATATCAAGGGACTAGGTTCAAAATTTCAAGATTCTAATTAAATTACATATTTGTTTTCTTACAAAGACAAAAGGATTATAGATTAAGAGTGTGGCGGGACTTTCTATACTTCTTGCCTGGACTGCTTCCTGCTGCGTTTTGGCCTAATAGTTCTAGGGTAGGAGAGTCGGGACTGGTTTGATTGAAACTCACCTCAGGCCAGCTTGTGCGCAAGTTAGGACCCCCCCTTGCTTAGATCTTGGTCATGTGCTCGTTGGTAGAGGACGCTGTCACAAAAATGTTATAGTAAGAGGGCATAATATAATAAAACAAGAATAATATATATATATATATATATATTTGCTAACAATTATTAAACCACTTTCCTAGTAAAGAAAATACAGTAATATGAGTACGACAGAAATAGGTTAGTGACAATAACAAAAGGAAAAAAAGTAATGTCACCACTTGATCATCTTAAAGAAAGGAGTGGTTAGTCTACCGTGTTGGATTCCTTAGGAGATTTAAGTCCAAGAATGGAATTACTCTTCAATGTGAGCAATCTCACAGGGAAATCCTATCATGAAAATTATCCATTTTGAAAGAATGGGCCTAAATGACTTATTCTTGAATCTAGTTAATCTTGCTAGAGAGTAGGCTGTTGAGAGGGAGAGAAGGGAGTAGCCTACTGGTGCATGCCCTTATCACACTCTTGCTTCCTCACTTCACTTTTTAGCCCCTCTGTTTTTCCGTACTCTATTTTCTTACTTATATTTCTATTTCCCTCCTTTCTTGCTATTTTTTCTCACTTTTTCTTTGTTCTCTACTTGCCTCTCGTTGCTCTTTGTTTTCCTCTTGTTACTTACTGTCGTTCATTGTGCACAGCTAAGGCCTTCTTATATTGCCTGCCATGATGAGTTTTACTGTTTTATCCCTCAACTACTTTTGCCCTAGTGTGGGTGTCCTTTCAAGACCACTCACTAGTCTGTCGGTTGTCCAGCTATCACCACTATCTTGAGTTGGCCATACCACATTCCATTCCTAGACAAAAGAGTTTTGTTTTCTTACTCTCCGTGGTATTTCCATTCGAATAAGGGCTGGGTATTTTCTCTTACTAACTCTTATAGCATGCACCTAGTGACTCTAGCTCATCTTTTCCTATTTTGGGTGGTATGTCATTCCAAGAGGATATTTTCCCCAAAAGAACTTAAGCGGGAACCCCAGAATAAGCTTCCCCCTTCTCTCCACCAGACCATACCCTCTCTTACCTTTAACCCATGGCCAACCGCCCATGTATTGGCTGGGTACAGGTGGGTGGTGCCTGAGCCTTGTGCATGCTCCACTTTCATGTGAGTCCATGGCCTGTCTGCTGCTCATACATTTGCTATGGCCTGAGAACTTGTCTAGTCTTTACTGCACATTTTGCTGCTCATTCTGAACCTCTTGTGGCGTGAATGAATCACTCGGTCTTCATTCTTTGCACCTTATTTCATTCTTTGGGCTAAGTCTTGTTTGGTTATGGGCCCTCCTTCCTTCAATTCAGCCCCTATCTTTCTTTACTTCTAGTTTGTGGGTCAGCTAGTGTTCTTGCCATGCCATTCCGTTGCTTCTGCCATTTTACCACTTGGCTTGTGCTTACTGGGCCTCTTTTGGGCCTGCCATGCACTTTTCATTTATTCAACTCACGTTGCTTAGTGTTTTTTGCTGGGTTAATCCTCATACCATCTTGGGCTTCCTTGGCCCATTTTATTCCTTTAGGCACCCTTGGCCCATTCCATTCTTACATTCCCATGGGCTTTTGCTACGTCTTTTAGGCTTCCCTGGCCCAATTGCCATATTCTTTACCTTTGGGACTTGTTGGCCTTTGTACCAACCCCATTTTCTAATTCATTTCTTTGGGCTCCTCCGGCTCATTTTGCTTGCTTTTCACTTCTTATAATTCTCATGGGCTTACTACTATATTCTTTGGGCTCTCTTGGGCCCGTTTGCTTCCTTTTGGCCTTTTTACTATTTTATAGGCCCGTGGACCATTATTCCTACCCTTCGGGTTTAATGGTTTTCTTCTCACTTCGCTAACTTTTCTTTCTTACTCCCTTCTATATTGTTGGTTTTCTTCTTGTTATTGGGTCTTCTTGCCAAAGTAGGCATCAACAAAGAGAATGCTACTTCTGGTTTAGTTTTACTGGAGGAAAATGCTTGGATGTCACCACCATGAGCGTAGGTTTGCAATTGACATCAAGAAAATCATGCACATAGTTTAGTTTGAGCTACACTTTCATCGACTCTTCATACAATTTAGACATGAAATAGTAGTTTGATGGAATGTAATATTAAATAAATAATCTGATGTGAGGTATTTTGAAAAGTGAATATATATATATATATATATATATATATAAAGAAAAAGAAGAAGAAGAAGTAGGTTATTATGCTAAAATAGACATAAATTTTTGCATGAGTTGATGCAAATGCTCTAATGTAGTAAAAACAATGATGTTTTGTGTCTTTATCTTCATTAGTAGATGATTGCGATATAATGTATTACGAAACTATAATTTTATGTATTTGTCTTTGGTGATAATTCGCTAATACTAAATAAATGTTTAATTGATTTTTTTTTTTTTCACTTATACTCTAGTCTCTCTCTACCTCGAAATCCTAAATCCGTCCATGGAGAAAACAAAACTTCATTGAAACAGCCTAGTTTGGAGAATTCATTATTTATAAAACGTGTAAGACTACTTGAAAAAGAGAAGAATGCCGCAAGTTTTCACGTGGATATATGTACAATAAAGCTGTAGCCTGTATAATTCGGAAAATACAGCGGTTTAATTCACAGAAATGATGAGATGATTGTAGCACCAAATATTGTAGCGGTTTAATTCTATGTGTTGAGCATAATTTCTAAAATACAGCGGTACTAGTTTCACACAGCCGAGCAGAGTAGTGCAAGAATTGTGCAGTGGTGTCAAGTAGTGTTGACAAAGCAGCAAAAATAATTGCACAGCAGGCCCACCATTAGACCATATGAAGTGTTATGTTGGGTGGAAGAAATTCCACCACGTATTTTAAATATAGTGGAAAACAATGTAACTATTTTTTTTTTTTTTTTTTTTTTTTGGGAATGAAAACGGCATTACAAAGTAAATGTAAAAATATTTCTCAAAAAAAAAAAAAAAAGTATATGTAAAAATAGTATATATAGGAACAGACAAAGATACTATTAAATATGTCCATGTTTTGGAATTATTTAGGTGCGTGTCCCTATTTTGAAATTCGATTTTTTCAAAATCGAGTTTCAATGTAAAACTAGAGTTGTAGAAAATCAAGTATAGGCGATAAAACTTAAAAAAAAAAATAATAATAATAATGGAACTCGAGTTGCTTGAATGGAACTTGAGCTCAATGAACTTGAGTTCCACAATTTTTTATTTTATTTTATTTTTTTCATTTGGCATAACTCGATTTTAAACCAATCGAGTTTTACATTGAAACTCGATTTTGAAAAAATCGAGTTTCAAAACAGGAACACAGACTTAAATAGTTTCAAAACAGGAATATATTGCTAGATTTTTAAAATATAAGGGCAAAAGCCTAGAATCTCCTAAATATTTTATCAAAAAAAATACTATTAAATAAATTGAATGAAATAAAAAATAAACACGGAAGCGAGATAAGAGATAGAAACCCTACAAGTACACAATCATTAAAAAAAAAAAAAAAAAAAAAAACACTACTATAATTACACCTAGTGTTCATTGCAACTATGAATACAAATCCCACGGCCTAAGATAGGGCTTCAGTATTAGTGTCCCAAAATGCTCCAAGATGGGCCTTTTCTGTCTTTACGTGCCTCCTCTTCTTTTTTATCCTGATAATTTATTGGAAGAGGTCTAAAGCCGAAGGCCAAAGCCATAAGTTGTTGCCTGGGCCATGGAAACTCCCTCTAATAGGGAATTTGCACCAACTGATTTTCTTTCAACCACATCGATGCTTGAGAGATTTAGCCAAAAAATATGGACCCATTATGCAACTTCAGTTAGGTGAGGTCATGGCTATAATCATTTCATCACCAAAAGTAGCCAAAGAGGTATTGAAGACTCACGATGCTGCTTTCGCAAATAGGCCAGTACTTCTTGCCATTGAAGTTATGTCTTATGATAATTCAGGTATGATCTTTGCTCCTTATGATGATTATTGGAGACAAATGCGAAATCTTTGTGTCATGCAGTTCCTTAGTGCGAAGCGAATCCAGTCATTTAGATCAATAAGAGAAGAAGAGGTGTGGAATCTTATTGAATGCATTTCTTCGTCTGAGGGACTTCAAATCAATTTCAGAGAGAAAATCTCCTCCTTGACATATGGTATCACTGCCAGGGCAGCTACTGGGAAGAAGTGCAAATATGAAGAGGAACTCATATCACTAATCAAGGAAACATTTATTCTCAGTGGAGGCTTTGAAGTACCTGATTTGTTTTCTTCACTAAAGTTCCTTAGCTTCCTTAGTGGAAAGAAGCCCGCCTTGGAGAAAATGCATAGAAAACTTGACAAGATTCTCGATGATATAATCAATGATCATAAGAAGAAAAGGTGTGCCAATTCAGCCAACAAACATGCAAGTGATCTTTGATATAGTTGATGTGCTTCTAAAACTTCAGGAATCGGGTGAGCTTGAATTTGATCTCACAAGCAATCGCATCAAAGCTGTCACCCTGGTAAGCAAATACGAATGAAAATGTTTTGGACCACAACTATTTTCACCACAATTTTGCAACAACATTGTGATCTGGCAGACATCAAGTAGTGGAAACAAAATTGTGTGTCCATGTGAGAATAATGGGCAACCACTCACAATTTATCAGGTCAGGGTCGTGGCAAAGTTCGGGCAAAAACGTTGTGGTCCTTAAACCAATCAATAAGATCCATCTATTTTTTATCTACATTTCTTTTGTTGCATTTTCAATTTTTTTTTACGCTTTTCTTTCCTTCTTAACAAAAATCAACATCAAGGTCACGAATTAAGAATTTGGAAGAAAAATGTAATAAGTTACTAAGAAACGCTTTCCCTTAATTTATTTTTTGTTTTTTTCTAAATTATTGAGTTACCCTATTTTGCTTCATTGCTTGATATTAAACATTCATGTCACATTGTGATTATAATTCAATATCGTTTTTCAGGATGTTTTCTTTGGAGAAAGTGAGACTTCAGCAACCATGATGGAATGGACAATGTCAGAATTATTGAAAAATCCTAGAGTAATGGAGAAGACACAAGCTGAAGTGCGACGAGTCCTTAAAGGGCAAAAGAATATTTATGAGGTGGACATTCATAAACTAGATTACTTGAAGCTAGTTGTGAAAGAAACTTTACGATTGCACCCTCCTGCTACCTTGCCCAAGGGAATCAAGAGAAAAATGTGAAATCAATGGCTATGAGATACCAAACAATACAAAAGTATACATTAATGCATGGGCTATTGGGAGAGATATTGAATATTGGAGTGATGCTGATTGCTTTCGCCCAGAGAGATTCCAAGGTTCTCTTATTGATTTTAGAGGGACAAACTTCGAATTCATTCCATTTGGAGGTGGTAGAAGGATATGTCCTGGCACATCTTTTGCTCTTGCAACCATTGAACTTGTTCTTTCTCAATTGCTATATCACTTCAATTGGAAACTCCCTAATGAGATCCAACCAGAAGAAATTGACATGTCTGAATCTTTTGGATTATCATGTAGGAGAAAGAATGATTTGAAGCTAATTGTCACTCCTTGGTCTCCTCTTCTTTATGGAAAACATTGAATGATAGGGATGCAAATATATTACGTGTGGGTATTTTCAAGATATAGTGATAAGGTGTTTGGTTGTAGTTTGTTATGGGTTATTTAAATAAAAGGTGAGAATATATGATTGTGATAGGGTGAATTAGATTAAAGTTGAAACCATACGAACTTGACATTTCTAAGTCCTTTGTGTTATTAAGTAGGAGAAGGAATGATTTGAAGCTGTTTGTCACTCATTATACTTCTTTTCCTCGAATAATAATAAGGATGCAAATATATTATGTGTGGGTATTTCCAAGATAGAGTGATAAAGTGGTTGGTTGTATTTTGATTTGTGTCATTTAAATTAAAGGTGAAAATATATGATTGTGAAAGAGTGATTTAGACCCCAGTGGCGAACAATTAACAAATTCTATGCTGAATTAGATTTATTAACCTATTATGCATGCATGTTTAATTTAATTTGTTTGATCACAACACAAACCAATTTTGCTAAAATAAACAAGTGTGAAAAGAAAATTAAAAAAAAAAAAATTCAATATGATTACAAAGAGAAACTGTATTAGGGAAAAAAAACACTCTTTGGGATTTACCGCCAACTCTCAAGGAAACAAATTCACTAATAGATTAGAAGTTCACATAATATAATTAACCCTAACTCTAATGCTATCTTTTGTAGTACTTATTAACGTCACCACACACAACTCCAAATTCTTGGATTTGTTTATAGTGAAATACGTTCATGTGATTGCTCTGTCCATTATATTAAGAACTATCTGAAAGCTTTCCAAGCAGTAACATTGTAATGTATGCAGGAACTTTAGCTTGATCACTGTTCTTTGGATCTTCAAAGCTTGAAGGTGATAGAGAACTTAGTTTCAAAACCCTAGGCATGCATAAAGGCTGATCTCAAAACTTGTTTTTTCTTTTTTTCTTTTTTAGGAACATCTCAAAACTTGTTTTAGTCATCCCTAATCAGTCTTTTTATTCTACTGTAGCAAGCAGAACTCAAAATTCTAGAGATTAAACGACTTGTTGGGCTTGACTTGGATTCAGGATCTACAAAATCTTGATCGATCGAAAGTAATACATTTCGCACAATACAAACATGTTGACGCGGGCTTGTATACTCACATATTTATAAAAATCACATCATATATGCATGTAATTTTTCATGACTCAAGAAAAAAACAAGGAGAAAGAAATAGGCTGATTTAAAACATGCAAAAGGAACAAATTAAAACACTCCAGCCTGAAATTTTTACCTCTAAACTAAATTATGTAAGACATGGAACTCCATAGTAAGAGATTATAATCTCGAACAAAATTGGAATATGAGTTACTTTACCAATCCCGTCGTATAGTCACAACATGAAAATACATTAATGAATGAAAAGAAAACATCACAGCTTCAATATTTTCATCAACAAACTAAAGGGAAATCACATAAATAGTTATATCCTTTTGAGTGAACAGGATTTCCAAAAACGAAAAAAAAAAAAAAAAAAACTCTAAATAAATAAAAATTGGATTTTCCGTTGAAAATTTTCTCCTCTCCAAATACCTTTCAATTTATATCAAAAATAGATATCCTGGTCTTACAGTTCCAATTATATCTATATCAAAAATAGATATCATAATCTTAAAAATGATAAAAATAATTTTGGAGTATAAAAATTCACGTGAAATAGGCATAGGAAAAATTAAGAAATTATATTTTGTAATTGGCATTTCTTAGACCTTTTGAACATATAAAGAACATAGAGAATATGGGTTCTAGTTAGCTCAATTAGTAAAGTTTCTGATGATTAAATAAGAAATCTGGGATTCAATCTCCGCCTACACAAAAAGTTTATTGGTGTCTTGGTCTGATGATAAAAAACTATCATTAGAAGCGAATACCATAGGTTGAAACTCTTTTTAAAAAAATAAAAATAAAAAGAATGCAGAGAATTTTGAAAGAAAGTTATTTTCCTTTGAAAATTTGGACTTCCAAAGCTTAGAAATGAGTTTTAATTTGACTTTTTTTGGAAATAAAAAGTGTTAGGTTCTAAGTCTTTAGGAACTAAGTATTAGTACTTTAATATTTATTGTGTTGGCAAACCATGATCGAAATATAGAGTCTAGGTTTAGGCTTACTCAAAGTGTGATTTAATATAAAATTGGAATCAAGTGATTGCAGGATTTATTGGATAAAATCTGCAAAACTCGATCGATCGAAAATTAGACTCGATCGATTAAAACTCATGCAGATTTAATTTTCTGCAGAAATTCCAATTCAGCCCAAGTTCATATGACATGTAGGGTTTTATATTTCACTCCAAGTATAAAAAGGAAAAACCCTAGCTACGTTTTAGAAGTCTTTGGAGAGTTGTGTGTTGAATTTTCTGTGAGATCTAGATGTGTTTACTTTCATATACACACATAGAGTTATCAAGATCAAAATTTATGTCAAGAACTTGATGATCTCTTCAGTTGCTGCATAAAGAATATTAAAGAAGATCTGAAACCTTTGAGTGGAGTCTCAAAGTCACAAGTAGGAGAATTTGTGGTTGTTGTAGATCAAAGAAAAAAGTAATTCGTGGACTCAGAACTGTCATGTGGTCGTGGTAGTAAGTTTTCTACACGAGGTAGCAATAGGATATTAGTGGTCTAAATTCTATTGTAAAAACTTCAATTATTTCATAGTTGATCTTTTTTTACCTTGAGGATAGCTAGGTTAAATCCTCCCTAAGTTTTTAACCGGTTAGGTTTTCCTAGGTCATCATATCGTGGTGTACTTTATATTTCCGCATTATTTGCATGATATGATATTATTGTATTAACCTAGAACTGAATAATTTATCTAAGTAATCACTTAGCTAAATAACTAGATTAAACAACTTGTGTTAAGGGGTCTAAAAACGTACAAAATATAATGATAAGATATGACTTTTTAGTTTTTAAGCATGTTCATACAATATTGCCTATGAAATTACGGAATTTAATATCCTAAAATTTTTCAAAGTTTTCTTTTTGCAAATTTTGCCAAATGCTTTTTCATAGTCTCTTTTAATTTTATGATATCTATGTATGATATAATTGGGACCACATTAAATAAGAAAAGGGATTTCTAAGTGTTAAAGTTAGGGTTTAGAGAAGTAAAGGAAAACTATAAATATTTTTTTCCTCTTTAAATAGAGTTTTGGAAAAATAACGGGAAGGAATTTGGATTTTGGAGAGGAGAAAAGTTTCAAATGAATTTTTTTAAACATTTTTGTGGTTTCCCTTTAGTATATTAGCGAATTTGTTAAACATGTAATTTGAGTTGTTGTTTTCTAAAGTTCTCAAGAGAAATGCTTTCAAAAAAAAAAAAAAAAAAAAAAGTTCTCAAGAGAAATTATATTTTTTAATTTACTTAATTTATTGTCGTGTGGTAATTATATTCAAATTCCAATTCTATTAATGATTATCGTTCACTATGGAAATCAATTTCTTACATGTTTGGTGTTAGGTCTTATTTAATGCTCATGCAATTATGTATAATTTAGTTTAGAATTAATGATTTCCCGTTGTTTTAATTTGTGCCTTTTGTATGTTTCAAATTGAGGCCAAAATTGGGTTTTACCCATTTTAGCTAAACTTTTCAGCAAAATACCCCTTGTTTGGAATTATTTAGGAAAATGCATCTGTTTTGAAACTCAATTTTTGGACAATCAAGTTATAGCGAAATGAGACTTATAAATAAATAAATAAAAAATTCTGTAACTCGAGTTCCATGATTCAAAGAACACGAGTTCATGGAATTCGAGTTCCACTTAAATATTTTCAAGGAACTCGAGTTCTTAGAATGGAACTTGAGTTCATAGAACTCGAGTTCCACAATTTTTTTTTTTTTAATTTTAGTTCGCTATACCTTGATTGTCTAAAAATCGAGTTTTAAATTGAAAATCGATTTTTAGAAAATTGAGTTTCAAAACAGGAACATTTCTCTAAATAGTTTCAGATATGAGGCATTTTGCTGGAAAGTTTTGGCAAAATGGGCAAATGCCCATTTTGACCATCGTAAACATTATATTGGTTTGATATAGCCAAGGAATAGTTCTAGGAAAAACAAGATTTTATATATATATATATATATATATAAATTTAAGAATTGTGGATAAAGATAGCTATGGGGTTGAGTATCGGATCACAGTGTATATATCGTACTTAAACTAATTTTTGGCTTGATTTGGTGGTGTTACTTATGTTTGGTTTAGCTGCTATTTTATTTCTTTATTTTTTATATGGTGATGTTTGTGATTAAGGTGTTAGTTGGAATTTGCTTTGTCTTTATATATTATTATGATATTCTCTATATATCACTTTTGTTTATAAAGTTTGTTTAGAGAACTTTCTATAAGTGAATTAATATAGATTGAAGAATGAATTGAAGCTAACGCAAACATAAGAACCAAAAAGTTAGTTTTTATTAAACCTATATGTTTTACCAATATTTAATAAAATAGAGAATTATGAGCATCATTAAGTTCTGATAGGATTATTAAATAGTCATATAACATAAGTGCAAGAAAGCTTATGCACCTTAAATTTTGTTCTCTACGAGATCCCGTTTGTTTGGTTAATTGGTTTGGCCTTGTACTTTATGAGATTCCAAAAATATTAATACCAGGATTTGTGGTAAGCTTCAATTTTAAGTGAAAATTGAGTACAATTTTGATGTCAAACTTGTATTCTTGCATGATCATTTTCCTTTGGAATTATTGTTAAGTGTATGCATATGTTTCACATTTTGATGTGATATGGTTGTTAATTTTTAGGCAAAAAGTCTTTGTATGATTCAGATTCAAGAATTGTGTGCCATTTCTTACTTTGGTGATTCTCTCTTGAGTAAATTCAATGTATTGATGATTTCAAATCCCTTCGAAAGGGTGAATGCATCATTGAAGTGAATATTATGTTCTTCCAGTACTTTTCCAAGAGTATAGATAATGTTTATTTTAACTTTATTACTTTTAGATGAATTGCACGAGGTTGATTAATAATCTTTCTCTAGTCCTATTTCTTATACATTTATATATGGTATTTTTTAAAATGGCATTGAGAGATGAAGTTTGTACTTTTGAACTTAAATATTTTTTTTTCCATTCATTTTCATGTTGATGTCTCTTCATGCTAAATAAATATTTAATTTTTATTAATTTAACTAATACATTGCATGGATTAACGACTAGTTTCTACATAAAGTAACTTCGTGACTTAGATGCAAAATCCTCCCATCCAAATAATACATAAATAAATTTTATATATGGGTCAAAAATTCCTAAAACATTTGTATAAAGACCTCCCCTTTCTGTTACTTTATCTCTGTTGGTCATCAATGAACACAATTATTGGAATGTGAGTTCCATCTAGTGCTCAAAGAATAAACAAAATCAAGAAAACTTATATAAGTACCAACGAGAACTATAATTAAATTAAAATATTTAGTTTTTGAAGTACCCCAACCATTTACTCATCTTTGTTAGAATCGTTGAGAAGACATAAATGATATTTCAAGTTGTCTTTAGCAAAACACTATTGAATTGCTAGCTTATTGTTCCATTGGAACCATTATATATATGTAAATTTGATCACTCTATTCTTCAAGTTGTGAGCAACAGAGCTAGTACATGCAAAAACATCGCAACAACTTCTTCGATAGTGACTTGTTTTGACTAGATCAACCCCCTCTTCTCAAAGTAAAACTTTACATATATTTTAAAACGCACTCTTGTTTACCTACAAGTCTACAACTTATAACATAGATGGAACCACAATAGGGCCCAATGCGACAAGGAAAATAAAGCTTGATCCTTTGTCCCTCCAAAATCTTAAACCCCCTCCACAGATCAGTCCAAAGTCAAAATTACATCACAAATCAGTTCTAAAAACCATATATTGTAGCCCAAACAACCAGAGTCCACATATCATTGTGTTAAAAAAAAAAAAAAAAAAGGTACAACACGTGTTGAAGATAATAAACAAACTTTTATTTTAATAAGAAATGACAAGTTTTTTTTTTTTTTTTTTCCCTTGGTGTCCATCTGTGAATCATCACTAGTTATAAGAGGCACAAGCAACAACTATAAGGAAACATAGTTCGGGAACTAACAACCTGTCAAAAATATTTAACTGTTTAAAATTCACATTCCCACAGCTCCTAGTAAAGCTACATTTATTTAAAAACTATTTTCAGCAATTTCATGTGGCAAGTTCCTGGCATAGCACCAAGTTCTCCAGGCATTGTCAACTCCAACTGCAATTGAGTGCTCCTTTTTGCCTATGAGGCTATGACTCGCCAGATATAATCACATAAAATGGAAACTTATATAGGAGAAAAACAGATAGTTTTAGATCCAGCATACCTGAATGAGATCACCACGAGGATTCATCTGAGCTCCTCTATCGGGAACACTCACTAACTGTGTAATGACAAGTTCTCAACCCAATTTTTTTGCAAAGTTACAAGGCCCTTGCTTAGGGCATTGGTTGCAAACTCCCTATAATAGGGTAAGGGCCCAAAATGTTTTAGAGAAGAAACCAAAAAAAAACTTAACATTAGCTTACCTATCTATGTTTTGATAACTCTGATAAAGAGAAGTGTGCTTTAAAATATAATAAAATAATAAAACAAATAATATTTACATGAAATAACTAATAAGTTTTAGAGTAAGGAATCTGACGAGGGTAAAATGAAAAAGTGGTTAGCATTTAAGAAAAAAACAAAAAATGGTTTGTTAAAGTAGGAAAAATAGGTTTTTATATTAAAATGAGAAGCAAAATTTTGGTAACCCCATCCTGATACCATTGATTTTATACACACAACGACTTTCTGTGTTTTACACCTTCCAGCGCTCTATCTTGTTTGGTTTGGGTGTTTGAACAACAATTTTCACTTTTTAAATATTAAAAATTATGGGCCACAAAAAAAAAAAAAAAATCGTTTGGTAAGGGTGTTTTTTATTGGAGTATTTAAACACTGAATTTAAAAAACTCTATTTTATTAGTTTTCAGTTTTCAAACAACTTTGTTTAATGACATTTTTGTGAATATGCTAAAAATCATGGGACCTACTTGGTTTGACAAAACGTAAATTGACTTCTCTCTCTTCAAATAAAAAAATACTAAATTGTATTGTACTTGTTAGTTTTTTTTTAAATAAAACACACATACATCAAATACACAATTATATTTTTTTATACACTAAAACATGTTATTTGAAACATAGTATTAAACACATTTTTTGCTTTATAAATACCGTAAACAAATGTTTCTACTATACTTTTTAAACCATAATTTTCATATTATTTTTTTAACAATGATACTAAAAACGGTATAACGCATACGCTAACTCACTTAATAACTTGCACTCAATGGACACCTATGCACTTCACTAAATACTCTCACTATTATGAGGACACTCTGGACACCCACACATGCTTCACGCATACAGACGAGCACAATCTTCATCCTATTTATTCTGTCACCGACATTGAAACTTTTAGAGATTCTTCTTTCCGACAGCTTCTAGAACAGTATAGAAATATTGTGGCTAAAGTTTTACTTTGTACAAGGAAGTAACTTAGAAGAAAAATATTCTCATAGAGATTTCCGGAGAGAAAGCATAAGAGAAATTTCTAGAGAGAGAAAGAGAGGGCGCTTGATTTTTAACACATAATAAATCGAAATCTTGGCTTCATCCCAGACTGTTTCAAATATAGTAAATCTCTCCTCCATCGTGCAAATTATTTAAGTAATTGTCTTTCTTGATCCCAATTATGTAGTGGTTCTTTAATTTACCATAAACTTCTCAGTCGCTCTTCCATCGTAGAAATGATTTGACATACATGCGGCGAAGGAAAAATGATTTTAACAGACATGATAGATATAGCAATGGCAACAATAATTTTCATTTTTGTTTTCCTCTTTCTGGAGGGAGAGAGAGAGAGAGGAGAGAAATTTCTAGAGAGAGAGAGAGAGAGAGGCTGCTTGATTTTTAACACATAATAACTCAAAATCTTGGCTTCGTCTTGGACTGTTTCAAACATAGTAAATCTCTCCTCCATCATACAAATTATTAAATTTTTTTTTTTTGAAAGATCCATCATACAAATTATTTAATTGTATTTCTTGATCCCAATTATGCAGTGGTTCTTTTACCATAAACTTTTCAATCGCTCTTCTATCGTACAAATGATTTGACATACACGCCGAGAAGGATAAATGATTTAATATACATGATAGATCCAATGGCAACAATAATTTCATTTTTTTTTTTTTTTCTGTTTTCCTCTTTTTATTACCATATAAAAATTGTTGTCAAAGTGGCCAAATATTAGATTCAAGTTTTAAATGTAATTCAAGTTTCTCAAAATTAAGTTCTTTTAAAATGTGCCATAGTGACACCGCTGATTTGACATTTTTAAATTAAAAAGTGCACATGAAACTCGAGATTCAGAAAATAGTTCCATTGCTATTCTTACAGCAAAACAGAGGTGAAGAAGAAAGTGCCTAAAGTCCTTGGAATTGAAGGAGGTAAAAAGATTTCCTTTAATTTTTTTTTCTTTTTCGCATATTTGACTTTTCAAAACTTTGATTGATTTGTCTCCATCAATGTTTGGTGATTGCTTTAAAAATCAACACGTATGCACGACAATCATGGCAGGATTTTGGGAAGCGGATTAATTTTTATGACTTTTTAAAGTTAACTTGTGGATGCAACGTATTTGGTTTTCTTTCTAACTTTCGTGTGATTTGTTATTAAACTTAAAGGCACTCGTTAATAATTCATTTAAGAAAAGTTTAAATTTTACTTTTATGAAAAGTAAAAAGAATTATTAAAATATTAATTATTTTTTTATTTTTAATAATTTTTTTAAATAAATTATTAATGAGTGCTCTAAAAACACTCGTTAGCATTTTTTATAAATTATATTTAAAAATACCAAATCAACGGTGCAACTCTGGCACATTTTTAAGGAACTTAATATTGAAAAACTCGAGTTTTTTTATTTATTGAATTTATGAACTCGAGTTACAAAATAATGAAAAATTGTTAAATATTTTGAAAACAAGGGTAAAATGTTAAATATTTCGCACAAACATAGTATTTGTCCATTTTAACCGAGAAATTGTGGCTGAAGTTTTACCTGTGCAAGGAAGTCTTTTAGAAGAAATATAAGAAATATATCATAGAGATTTCCCGAGAGAGAGAGAGAGAGAGAGAGAGAGAGAGAGAGAGAGAGAGAGAGAGAGAGAGAGAGAGAGAGAGAGAGAGAGAGAGAGAGAGAGAGAGAGAGAGAGATCTTGATTTTTAACACATAAACATAATAATAACTTGAAATAATGGCTTCTTCCCTGACTATTTTAAACACAATAAATCTCTCTTCCATCGTACAAATTATTTAAGTAATTGTCTTTCTTGTTCTAAATTATGTATTGGTTCTTTTATCAAAAAATTTTCAATCTCTCTTCCATCGTACAAATGATTTAACATACCAGCAGAGAAGGACAAATGATTTAACGTACGTGATAAATATAGCTATGACAACAGTAACTTTCGTGCTTTTTGCACTTTCCACGTTCACGTTTTTTTTCTTATTATTAAGTAGCGTTTGGTGCATTGTTCATTGAACATAAACAGTGCAGCAAAGCACATAAACAGTAAAAAATATAAGTAAACAATAATTTTTTATTATTTTTTTATTGTTTTCATTTTTTAGTTTTCATATTATACACTTAATTCTTTAAGCGTGTAACTAAGTTACTCATTCCTATATCCATTCCAATGATGAAATAAAGTATAGAAAATCCAAAAGATCAATTAGGGATAATGCAGAAATTCTATGAACACATAAAAAATTACAACTTTTGCAACAACTATCCATGTAATAGATCTTGAATGGTGAAAAAAAAAAACGTGAGCTTATATGAAAGCAACAAACAACTAGTCAAAGTCTATCATGTAAGATAGTTGTGGCAGAACTTTTGACTTTTTATATAATATTAGAATTACTTGGGATAAGGACATGCGCCATCTAAGAGCATTCACAGACATATGTAGAAGGCGTTTCGATAGGAGTTATAATTCCTGCATTTGCGTTTTGTTTTGTTTTGTTTTTTTTTTCTTTAATCCAGCGCCTCTTGCACTATTCATGGGACATGAACAGTGCAATTAGGCAAATGCCCAGTGATTTCATTAATGAATAACCGAAAAATATTTTTTTATTGTTTTTAGTTTTTAGCAAAATAAGCGGTATCAAAATACACCCGTAAAAGAAAAAAAAAACTTATTTTAACAATCAAAAAGTTATTTTATTTACTATAGCACACCGTTTTACAATTCATCCAACATGTAATTTCTTATTTTTCACATCACATCCAACACCATTTAATCTATATATACTATAAAACTGAAACATTTGACCATTTTTTATTTATTTTTATTTGACTTTGTAAAAACTTGCCACGTAGGATTTGAAGCTCTCACATTTTTCCACATCAAAAAATATTTTAAAAAAACAAAATCCAATTAAAAAAAAAAAAAAAAAAAAAACCGAACAACTCCTTTTATCCCCAAAAATAGAAAGAAAGCCCAACTCTTCCAATCACAAACTCTATAGTCTCCTTCTTCTTCAACTCTCTACATTGATGCCACTTCAGTAGTGGCGAGACATTCTGTTTACACTTTACTACTCACTTAATTGTCTTTTTCAACAAAATTACTAATTTTTGCTTTTATTTTTTATATTTTAGATCAAATTAGTTTGTTTTAATTTGGATTTTTTAATTTTGTTTAAAAATGCCAAGATAAAGATTGATGTTGAATTGGTTTGTTGTTAGGTTTCTTTTAAGGGGTTCAAATTTTTTATTTTAGGGTGGTAAAAACAAAAAATTGCGTGGAAATTTTTTTTTTTATATGAACCCCTGGAGGCAATGCGGCGCTGCCACTGTCTTATTGTCAATTTGTCATCCAATTAAACAAGATCTCAATTTTTAGCCAAGAAATTCTAAAATGAACACCATGACTAGTCTGATCTGTTTCCGATTTGGCCTTTAGCTATCTTAGATATCACTTGCTTCAACAAAGACTTTTTCTCTTGTGCTAGATCAAACATGGAACGCATGTGGAGTCACTTGTTCCATCAAATTATGACTTTTGCTCTTGTAGTACATCCAACATAGGGCGCATGTAATGCATGATTTATAATGACACTCACAAAAGAGTTGAAAAAATTACTTGCAGATTAAGAGAGTGCTAATTCTAATTTAGTTTTACAGGAGGAAAATGCTTGGATGTCACCACCATGAACGTTGGTCTGTTATTGACATCAAGAAAATCACGCACATAGCACAGTTTGAGCTACTCTTTCACCGACTCTTCGTACCATTCAGACAAGAAATAGTATTTTGATGAAATATAATGTAAAATAAATAATCTGATATGAGGTATTTTAAAAATAAATATATAAAATAAAAAGTAAGTTATTAAGTTAAAATAGACATAAATTTTTGCATAAGCTGATGTAAATGATCTAATGTTGCAAGAAATAATAGTATTTTGTGTCTTTATCTTCATTAGTAGATGACTATCATATAATGTATTAGGAAACAATAATTTTATCTATTTGTCTTTAGTAATAGTTCGCTAATACTAAATAAATGTTTATTTTAAGTTTCATGATTATTTTTTTTAATTATACTGTAGCCTCTCTAACTCGAAATCCTGAATCTGTCCACGGAGAAAACAAAACTTCATCGAAACAGCCGAGTTTGGAGAAATCATAATTTGAAAAGAGAAGAACGCCGCAAGTTTTCACGTGGATCTTTGTAGCACCAAATTTTGTGCGGTGCATGTTGTCTAAAATGTAGCGGTTTAATTCTATGTTAAGCATATTTTCTAAAATACAGCGGCACTAGTTTCACACAGCGGAGCAAAGAAGTGCAAGAATTGTGGTGTGGTGTCCAGTAGAGTTAACAAAGCAGCAAAAATAATTGCACAGCAGGCCCACCATTAGACCATATGATGTGTTGTGTTGGGTGGAAAAAATTCCACCATGTATTTTAAATATAGTGGAAAACAATATAACTGCATTATTTATTTATTTTTTATTTTTGGATTGAAAACGGCATTACAAAGTATACGTAAAAATGTTTCTCAAAAATAAAAAAGAAGTATATGTAAAAATAGAATATATAGGAAGAGACAAAGATACAATTAAATATTTTACCCAAAAAAAAAATACTATTAAATAAATTGAATGAAATAAAAAATAAACACGGAAGCGGGACAAGAGATAGAAACCCTACAAGTACACAATCATTAAAATAGAATTTAAACAATGTTAAATATTAGCATTGATACACCATGTTGAATATGCTAGTATAGATACGGAAACGAAAGTATAAAACATAAAACACAAAAACACACGAGGGTTATGTGGTTCAGCCTAACGGCTTACATCCACGGAGGAAACCCTAAAGGGCTACATCAATAATATATTAGAGTATAATACAAATCCTGTATTACAATAAATAGTAACATGTGTATATATAGTAGACTAAACCCTAAACTAATAGACTTCTAGTACAAGTAGGAACTTGGCTTGCACACAAAGTAGAATTAGGCTTAGGTCTATGCTATTGGGCTAATATATCTCTAACATCCCCTCTCAAACTCAAGATGGAAGCTTGATGAAATCTTGAAATTTGATAAGGTTGAGAAGATCCCTTGAATGAAGTTTGGCTCTGTGACGGTAGTTTGAGGAAGGCAATGGTCTTGCAGTGTTGATGCGACTTCTGACGGTGGCATGACTATACCGGAGAGTTTTGATGGTAGCAGTAGGAAGCCAAAGAAGATGATCGCAGCGAAAAAAAACACCGAGGAAGACAAAGATTGCTCTTAAATATACCGCAAGGACAGAAAACCATGGCCACAAGAAGGTGGCTCTGATACCATGTTAAATATTAGCATTGATACACCATGTTGAATATGCTAGTATAGATGCGGAAGCGAAAGTATAAAACATAGAACACAAAAACACACGAGGGTTACGTGGTTCAACATAACGGCTTACATCCATGGAGGAAACTCTAAAGGGTTACATCAATAATATATTAGAGTGTAGTACAAATCCTGTATTACAATAAATAATAACATGTGTATATATAGTAGACTAAACCCTAGACTAATAGACTTCTAGTACAAGTAGGAGACTTGGCTTGCACACAAAGTAGAATTAGGCTTGGGTCTATGCTATTGGGCTAATATATCTCTAACAAAAAAAAAATGCAACTATAAGTACACCTAGTGGTCATTGGAACTGTGAATACAAATCCCACTGCCTAAGATAGGGCTTTACTATTCATTTCCCAAAATGCTACAACAACCCACTAAAACGTTCAGGGTTTGATTCCATCACTACTAGGATAAAAGGAAAACCCTAATACACAGTTTTTAAGTTTTGAGAGTTTCTCTTATGAGATTTGTAAGATTTTATACCTTCTAACTCTATCAAGCACCTACTGGAGATCAAGACAATATTGCAAGTGTCAGTGGATTAAAGTTGCTGCTCGTCCTTCATCTATGAAGTGTACTGAAGATTAAGACATGAACATGTGGTTCATGTGAGAATAGATCCAGATCAAAGAAATCTGTGGAGTTCAGAGCTAGATTGGGTAATCTTAATTACGTTTACTACAAATGGTATATTCTTGACTGTAAACTTTTATTTGATTAGTGGATTGTTCTTCTTAGAATAGTTCTCCCCAAGTTTTTTATGTGCATGATACGTTTCCTAGGTTATCATATTTACTTTTCTGCTGTACATGATATGTTTGATGTATGTTTAACTTAGATCTTCATAATTGACCAAAGTAATAACTTGGCTAATAAATTAGGTTAAACATATTTTATTTTCGAAGGATCTAAAAGTTAACATAGTCAAATAAACAAGGGAACAAACACTATTGCATAACAAGGAACAAATACTATTGCATGAAATTTAGTCAATTATTTATGTAATATATGTACAATTCACACCAAATAATATATGTAAACATAGATAAAAAGAAGACACTTGCACTCAAGTAATATATGTACAACTCACACCAACATTTGCACTCAAGGAGAACAAAATTGAATACTACAAAGCAATAGAAAAAGAAACAAAAAATTCTTTAAAATTGCAAAACAATCACAAAAATTTCTATCAAAAAATATAAATTTATATTTTAACATTACAACATTTATTGGATAATTGAGGATATTAGGGATTGGAATATGAAATTTTATTAAAATTTTTGTTTGATTGATCATATCGAATTTTCAAGATTGGAATCCTAATGTGTAACCAAAGAGGTTACAAAAGTTATATTTTCAAAACATTTATATTAAATAATAATTCATACTCAATAGTTTTCTCATGCATTGCATGGGTTAATGACTAGTTTTTTATTATTATATATTTTCACTCTCTCTTTCTCTCTCTTCCTCACCATCTATCTCTTTTCAGCCTTCTTCCATGGCAATTTCTCTTCCTTCCTCAATGTCCCTCTCTCTTCTCCCAAAATCAAAACTAGCCACTACCCCAATCAAAACACAGCCAAAATCAAACTCCGTAGAGAAAAAAAAAAAAAAAAAAACTTATTCATCTTTGTAATTTATTAAGAAGAATTTTTTTGTGTCTTTTTCATTACTATATTAAGAATTCAACACACCAATACAATCACTAAAAAATTAAATTTTCTTTGCTCCCACTATCCCACGCCACACTTCCTCTAACTCACACTTAATTGTTTTTTAGTGTTTACGCTTTACTGCTTACTTAATTGCCTTTTTCTGATATTTAAGGTCAACAAAATTACAAATTTTAGTTGTTGAGCTTGCAACTTTTATTTTCCATTAGTTTTTTTTGGTTTATTTTGTTTAGAAATGCCAAGATAAAGATCGGTGTTGAATTGGTTCATTGTTGGGTTTCTTTTAAGGGGTTCAAATTTTTATTTTATGGTGGTATAAACAAAAAAATATATGGAAAAATTACTTGCTTTCGTTTGTATTCTTAGACACTGTACCTCATCCTATCGACAACCTTAAAATGTTATGCTCCATAACAAATAATTGAATTGTAGGATATCAAGGGACTAGGTTCAAAATTTCAAGATTCTAATTAAATTACCCAATTGTTTTCTTACAAAGACAAAAGGATTATATATTAAGAGAATTCTACTTCTGGTTTAGTTTTTGTAGTTTAAGCGGAAGCTTTAATATCAATTTGTTAAGAATAGCAAAAGCATGAAATCTATTTGTTGTGTGTGTATCCAAATAACAGTGGGTTTATGCAAAATAGAAATAGAACAACAAAAGAAACAATCACACGGGAACACAAAGATTTACGTAGTTCGGCTTTTGGCTTACGTCCATGGGCGGCGTCAAGGAGAAAGTTTCACTAACAAAAGGAAGAGATTACAACAGTAGTACCAAAACACTCTCACAAAACCCAAATCCCAAATACACCCAAAAGAGCTCTCAATCACCAGAAGCACGTGACTAGAGAAAACCTAAATTTCTCTCTCAAAACAAAGCACGGCTTAGAACTCTAAAATAATATGCGGCTGCCTTTTATCACACTTAGAACTCTATTGCCGCATAACAAATATAATATATATATATATATATATAAAGTCGGCTAGGGTATATTAGAGAGTGCATATACAAGGCCGTCTACACAAGTCCTAATATAACTAGGACTTGGTTTACAAATCCTTCAAAGACAAGGACTGTGCACTCTCACGTGCACTATTCAAGCCACTAATCATAACAAATCTCCACCTTGGCTTGAATTTGGTCAAGCCCCACAAACAAAACTTCTCCACCGCCAAACCAAAGCCCCTAAGGGCTATCACAAACTGCAAACGCCAATCAAGTCCAAGCAATGCTTGAACTTGTGCAAAGGAACCGGCTTGGTCATCATATCTGCTGGATTATCTGCTGTAGCAACCTTTCTAACTGCAACTATGCCCTCAGATACAGTCTCACGAATGAAGTTATATTTGACAGCAATATGTTTAGATCTCTCATGATACATCGGATTTTTAGTCAAATGTATGGCACTCTAATTATCACAAAATACAACAGAATCATCTTGTTGTAAACCCAGATCACCAACCAAACCCTTCAACCAAATAGCTTCTTTCACTGCCTCTGTTGCTGCCATATACTCTGCCTCTGTAGTAGACAAAGCAACTGTTGATTGTAATGTTGCTTTCCAACTGATGACACTACCAGATAATGTGAAAACATAACCTGTCAGAGATTTCCTCTTATCCAAATCACCAGCAAAATCAGAATCAACAAATCCAATAACACTGCCACTATCAGTAGAAGCCCTATCATATACCAAACCAATGTTTGTAGTACCTCTCAAATATCGAAGAATCCATTTCACAGCTTGCCAATGTTCTTTACCAGGATTAGCCATATATCTACTAACCACACTAACTGCATGTGAAATATCTGGACGAGTGCATACCATAGCATACATTATGCTACCCACTGCACTAGAATAAGGGACATGAGACATGTACTCCTTTTCCTCCTTAGACTTTGGTGACAAAGCTGCTGAAAGCTTAAAATGTGCTGCTAATGTAGTACTCACTGGCTTAGATTGCTGCATATCAAAGCGTTCAAGTACTTTCTCAATATAATTCTTTTGTGACAGAAATAACTTGCTAGCTTGTCGATCTCTATGAATCTCCATTCCCAAAATCTTCTTAGCTGCACCTAAATCTTTCATCTCAAATTCACCACTAAGCAAAGTCTTTAGCTTGTTTACCTCTACCAGATTCTTAGCTGCAATGAGCATATCATCAACATATAGCAACAAGTAGACAAAAGAACCATCTGAGAGCTTCCTATGATACACACAACTATCATAGTCACTTCTTGAGTAACCATGCCCAATCATGAAAGTATCAAACCGCTTATACCACTGCCTTGGAGATTGCTTCAAACCATATAATGATTTTTTCAACAAACAAACATGGTCTTCTTTTCCTTGGATCACAAAACCCTCTGGTTGATGCATATATATTTGTTCTTCAAGTTCCCCATGCAAAAAGGCTGTCTTGACATCAAGTTGTTCTAATTCCAAGTCAAACAATGCAACCATAGCAAGCATCACACGAATAGAGCTATGTCTCACAACAGGAGAGAACACTTCATTGAAATCTATACCTTCTCTTTGACTGTAGCCCTTTGCAACCAATCGTGCCTTGAACCTAGGTGCTTCAACCCCTATAGTTCCTTCCTTTTTCTTGAAGACCCACTTGCAACCAACAATCTTCTGGCCTTTAGGTGGTTTCACTAACTCCCAAGTCTGATTCTTATGAAGAGACTCAATCTCCTCACTCATAGCAATACTCCACTGAGCCGAATTCTCACTAGAGATAGCTTCACAATAATTGGAAGATTCGTGATACTCAATAATCTCAGCCACAGACAAAGCATAAGCAACCAAATCTGCCTCAGCAAACCTCTGTGGTGGTCTAATCTGTCTCCTCTCTCTACTAGTGGCTATACTATACTGTTGTTGCTGCTGTGATGCATCCATTTCATTAGTAGAATCATGCACCTTATCTTGAATAGGTTGAACTGAAGTGCTATTTTGCACTTTATTTAAAGCTTCAATCTCAAGCTCCACCTGCTTACTGACATCGTGGTCTTTTACTGCCCCATTACCCTCCTTTTTCTGGTCAAGGATAGCAGATTCATCAAATTTCACATCTCTGCTGACAATTAATCCAGGGGATTTTGAATCTGTACACCACAATCTATAACCTTTTGTCCCTGATGCATAGCCTAGGAATATGCACTTCTTTGCCCTTGGCTCAAGTTTTCCATCATTCACATGAGCATAAGCGGGGCAACCAAATACTTTCAAATTAGAGTAATCAGCAGGAGCACCAGACCATACCTCAAAAGGAGTCTTACATTCAATGGCAGTTGATGGAGACCTATTAACTAAATAGCAAGCCATATTAATTGCCTCAGCCCAAAAGTCCTTAGACAGACCACAATTTGAGAGCATACAGCGAGCCCTCTCCAATAGAGTTCTGTTCATACGTTCTGCAACCCCATTCTGTTGTGGTGTTCCTCTAACAGTGCGGTGTCTCACTATGCCTTCATTTTTGCAGAACTCATCAAATTCACTGAGCAATATTCCAAACCATTATCTGTCCTAAAACGCTTAATCTTTTTACCAGTCTGCTTCTAAATAAGCGTCTTCCATTGCTTGAAGGTGACAAAAATAGCACTCTTACTTTTCAGAAAATACACCCAAACCTTCCTTGAATAGTCATCAATGAAAGTCAAAAAATATCGGTAACCACCCTTGGAACAGACAGGAGAATGACCCCAAAGATCGGAATGGATATAATCTACTGTGCCCTTAGTCCTGTGATTAGCTATACTGAACTTGACCCTGCACTGCTTTCCAAAGTCACAATGTTCACAAAAGTCCAGCTTTCCAATTTTCTGACCATTCAACAAACCTCGTTTGCTTAATATTGACATGCCTGCCTCACTCATATGCCCCAATCTCATATGCCATAAATAAGTATTATCTGAGTTTGGATCTGAGGATGAAGATATTGCTGCAGAACCTACAATTGTGCTTCCTTGTAGCATATAGAGACCATTCACCATTTTTCCTTTAATGAAAACCAGAGCACCCTTACTAATTGTCAAAACTCCACCTTCACTGGTGTATTTATACCCTTGAGAATCGAATATACCCAAAGACAAAAGATTTTTCTTTAGATCTGGCACGTGACGAACATCAGACAAAGTCCTAACAACACTATCATACATCTTAATTCTCACAGTTCCTATCCCCACAACCTTACAGGTCATATTATTTCCCATCAGAACTTCACCACCACTAATTGACTGATAGGTAGTAAACCAATCTCTTTTGGGAGTCATATGATAGGAGCAAGCTGAATCAAGAACCCAAGCGTCACCGGAGTTACCAGTAGATACTGTTAAAACTAAATCTTCACCTTCAGAATTAACTTCTGCAACACTAGCTGTATCATTAGTATTAGAAGCCTTCTCCCTTTTCTCTTTGAGTAACTTGCACTCTTTTTTCCAGTGTCTATCCTTTTTACAGTAGTGACACTTTCCCTTTCTAGATCTAGACTTTGACCTAGATTTTCCTCTATTGCTACTAGACCCTTTGTTGTTGGGTCTACCTCTAGCAACAAGACCGTCAGCATGATTATCACCCCAATTTTCAGAAACCTTCTTCTTTAACTCCTTAGAGTTCAATGCATCTTTCACATCATCAATTGAGATAAAGTCTCTCCCAGAACCATATAACATGGTATCGACAAAGTGATCAAAAGAAGGAGGTAATGAGCATAATAAAATCAAGGCTTGATCTTCATCTTCTACTTTGCACTCAATATTTTTCAAATCAATAACAATTCTATTAAATTCATTAAGATGATTAGAAATAGGTGTACCTTCTTTCATTCGAATTGTGTATAACCGCTGCTTCATATACAAGCGATTTGTAAGAGACTTGGTCATGTATCGACTTTCCAACTTAAGCCACAATCCTGCAGCTGTATCTTCATCTACAATTTCTCTTAGAACCTCATCTGCAAGAGACAATTGAATTGCACTATGTGCCCGTACCAAGAGATCTTCTTTTTCCTCATCTGATAACGTTGCTGGCAAAGCATCTTTGCCCTTTAGTGCTTTCCACAATCCTTGTTGCACTAGCAAAGCACGCATCTTCACACGCCATAAACTGAAATCATTCTTCCCGTTGAATTTGTCAATCTCAAATTTTGCTGCCGACGAAACCTTTGTCGCCATACCAAAAAACCCAGTAAACCAATAACAACACAACCAAATAGATCTGATGAACAATCTCAACTTCAAACAAAGAACCCTAGGCTCTGATACCAGTTTGTAGTTTAAGCGGAAGCTTTAATATCAATTTGTTGAGAATAGCAGAAGCATGAAATCTATTTGTTGTGTGTGTATCCAAATAATAGTGGGTTTATGCAAAATAGAAATAGAACAACAAAAGAAACAATCACACGGGAACACAAAGATTTACGTGGTTCGGCTTTTAGTCTACGTCCACGGGCGGCGTCAAGGAGAAAGTTTCACTAACAAAAGGAAGAGATTACAACAGTAGTACCAAAACACTCTCACAAAACCCAAATCCCAAATACACCCAAAAGAGCTCTCAATCACCAGAAGCACGTGACTAGAGAAAATCTAAATTTCTCTCTCAAAACAAAGCACGGCTTAGAACTCTAAAATAATATGCGGCTGCCTTTTATCACAGTTAGAACTCTATTGCCACATAACAAATATAAATATAAATATATATATATATATATATATATATAAAGTCGGCTAGGGTATATTAGAGAGTGCATATACAAGGCCAGCTACACAAGTCCTAATATAACTAGGACTTGGTTTACAAATCCTTCAAAGACAAGGACTGTGCACTCTCACGTGCACTATTCAAGCCACTACTCATAACAGTTTTACTAGAGGAAAATGCTTGGATGTCACCACCATGAACGTTGGTCTGTTATTGACATCAAGAAAATCATGCACATAGTACAGTTTGAGCTACTCTTTCATTGACTCTTTGTACCATTTAGACAAGAAATTATATTTTGATGAAACATTTGATATAAGGTATTTTGAAAAGTGAATATATAAAATAAAAAAATAAGTTATTATACTAAAATAGATATAAATTTTTGCATATATTGATGCAAATACTCTAATGTTGTAAGAAATAATGATGTTTTGTGTCTTTATCTATACTACTATTTAAGGGGCTGCATCTGTTTGGACCGGATTTTTTTTGTTCCAAAATACCCCTACACCCCTAGGTTTAAGTAGAGACAAAATTAAAGGATAGTCTGGTAAAAATACATGTCTAACTTGCACTAAAATATTGCCTACAAAATAGAAAAGTCTTTTCCACTAACCCACTTCTTCAAAGCAACTATACATTCATTCATTTTTAAAATAGGAAAATGGATATGAATTATCAAATTTTTTACTCTCACGGACCCATGTTTTATTCTTAAAAACTGATTTTATTATGCCAAGTGTCAACAACGTTTTGCACATTTCAATTACCAACCAAAATTTTCCCTCCCTTTTTACAACCGATTAAATTTATCATGTTTTATTGTTTTACTCCTAAAAAAATTATTTTAATTTGCCAACCACGTTTTCCACTTATCCAATTACTAAATTCAAATTTTCCCCTCTTTCAACAAATTGTAAACTAAATTCAAACTTTTTAAGAGATAAACTTATACAATTATTTTTTTATTAGCAGAAAACTTTTTTAATTATCACAACAATTCTACGTTTTCCACTTTCTCAATTACCAAAAAAAAAAAAGATTCCCTTTTACTACAGATTAGAACTTTCAATACACACAAAAAAAACACTGTCACTTACTAATCCTCATTTGTCTCTTGACTTCTCACTAATAAACACGTACATGGTAGTTACCTCTCTTTCAAAAAAATTTTTGAAATTTCAAAATTCAAGCAATCAATAACTCCCAATATTTTTCACCAATCAAAACTAAAATTGGGTAACACATGTGAGATTCAAGTATTAGTTTTTCTATTTTCTTTGCTCCTTTGTTTCTCAAAAAATACAACGTTGTGAGGTTCTCAGGTTTGTATATTTAACTCTGTTGGATTTGATTATTCATTTCATTTATCATCAATTGAATTCAACTTAAATTTGTAGATTTGCTGTTCGATCTCCATAAATATTTGGTTTTCATTTTCATTTTCTTTTCTTTTGTGAGTTTGTAGGTGTAAAGGAACCTTTTGAAGCAACCCAAGTTTGAGAACAAACAGTAAGACGAGCAGACATTGTATAGTTTGAATTTGTGTTTTCAAATTTTGTAGCTTTAATGGATTGGTAATTTTCCTATCTATGATTCTATATAGGGTGAAAATGCTTCAAATTTGTTCTTGAAGGGTTTTAATACTTAGTTTGTTTTTTATCCATAAATATGTACTTTCAAAAAATATTTGTTGGTTAAACACCCCTAAATTTTTTTTGTAATGAAAAAATGTAGCAATCCTAAATTATAATAAATGTTCTAAATTAATTCTAGGGGTGTGATGAATATTACACGTTTGCAGGTGAAATAATTTTTCATCACACTCCTAGGTTTTTTTGTGATTTGAAAATGTAGTAATCCCAAATTATAATAAATGCTCTAAATTAACCCTTACCCAAAAAATAGAAGAGCCTCTGAGCACGTGCGTGAGCGCGTGCTCAGATGCTAGTCTTCATTAGTAGATGATTGTGATATAATGTATTATGAAACAACAATTTTATGTATTTGTCTTTAGTGATAGTTCACTAATAATAAATAAATGTTTATTTTAAATTTCATGATTATTTTTTTAATTACGCTGTAGCCTCTCTAACTCGAAATCCTCAATCTGTCCACGCAGAAAACAAAACTTCATCGAAACAGCCGAGTTTGGAGAAATCATAATTTGAAAAAGAGAAGAACGCCGCAAGTTTTCACGTGGATATTTGTAGCACCAAATTTTGTGCGGTGCATGTTGTCTAAAATGTAGCGGTTTAATTCTATGTGTTAAGCATATTTTCTAAAATACAGCGGTACTAGTTTCACACAGCAGAGCAAAGAAGTGCAAGAATTGTGCTGCGGTGTCAAGTAGAGTTAACAAAGCAGCAAAAATAATTGCACAGCAGGCCCACCATTAGACCATATGATGCGTAGTGTTGGGTGGAAGAAATTTCACCATGTATTTTAAATATAGTGGAAAACAACGTAATTGCATTATTTTATTTTTTAATTATTTTTTAATTTTTTTGGAATGAAGACGGCATTACAAGGTATACGTAAAAATGTTTCTCAAAAAGAAAAAAAGAAGTATATGTAAAAATAGAATATATAGGAAGAGACGAAGATACAATTAAATATTTTACCAAAAAAAAAAATACTATTAAATAAATTGAATGAAATAGAAAATAAACACGGAAGCGGGATAAGAGATAGAAACCCTACAAGTACACAATCATTAAAAAAGAATTTAAATAAAAAATGCAACTATAAGTACACCTAGTGGTCATTGGAACTATGAATACAAATCCCACGGCATAAGATAGGGCATCATTATTCGTGTCCCAAAATGCTACAACAACCCACGAAAATGGTTAAGTTTTGATTCCAACACTACTAGGATAAAAGGAAAACCCTTATACACATATTATAAGTTTTGAGAGTTACTCTTATGAGATCTGTGAAGTTTTATACCTTCTAACTCTATCAGGCACTTATCAGAGATCAAGACAATATTGCAAGTACCGGTGGATTAAAGTTGCTACTCATCCTTCATCTATCAAGTGTACTAAAGATTAAGGCATGAATATGTGGTTCATGTGAGAACAGATCCAAATCAAAGAAATCTGTGGAGTTCAGAGCTAGATTGGGTAATCTTAGTTAAGTTTACTACAAATGGTATATTCGTGACTGTAAACTTTTATTTGATTAGTGGATTGTTCTTCTTGGGATAGTTCCCCCCAAGTTTTTTACCTTGAAATGAGTTGTGCATGATATGTTTCCTGCATCATCATGTTTACTTTTCCGCTGTGCATGATATGTTTGATGTATGTTTGAGTTAGATCTTCATGATTGACCAAAGTAATAACTTGGCTAATAAATTAGGTTAAACATATTGTATTTTCAAAGGATGTAAAACTTAACATGGTCAAATGAACAAAGGATCAAACACTATTGCCTAACATGGAGCAAATACTATTGCGTGAAATTTAGTCAATTATTATGTAATATTTGTACAACTCACACCAAATAATATATGCAAACAGAGATAAAAAGAAGTTACTTGCACTCAAATAATATATATGTACAACTCACACCAACATTTGCGCTCCATGAGAACAAAATTGAATACTACAAATCAACAAAAGAAAAAGATACAAAAAATTCTTTAAAATTGCAAAAAAATCACAAAAATTTCTATAAAACAATACAAATTGATATTTTAACATTACAATATTTATTGGATAATTGAGGATATTAGGGATTGGAATACTAAATTAAAAAAAAATGTTTAATTGATTGTATCGAATTTTCAAGATTGGAATCCTAATGTGTAACCAAAGTGGTTAAAAAAGTTATATTTGCAAAACATTTATATTAAATAATATTTCATACTTAATAGTTTTCCCATGCATTGCATGGATTAGGGACTAGTTTTTTATTATTATATATTTTTCACTCTCTCTTTCTCTCTCTTCCTCACCATCCATCTCTTTTCAGTCTTCATCCATGGCAATTTCTCTTTCTTCCTCAATGTCTCTCTCTCTTCTCCCAAAATCAAAACTAGCCACTACCCCAATCAAAACCCATCCAAAATTGAACTCCGTCAGGGAAAAAAAAAATATTGATCTTTGTAATTTAAAAAAAAAAAAAAAAAATCTTTGCTCCCACTATCCCACGCCACACTTCCACTGACTCACACTTAATTGTTTTTTAGTATTTATGCTTTACTGCTTACTTAATTGCCTTTTCTAATATTTAGGGTCATCAAAATTACTAATTTTAGTTGTTGAGCTTGCAACTTTCACTTTCCATTAGTTTGTTTTGGCTTTTTTTATTTTGTTTAGAAATGCCAAGATAAAGATTAGTGTTGAATTGGTTTGTTGTTGGGTTTCTTTTCAAATTTTTAATTTAGGGTGGTAAAAACAAAAAATTATATGGAAAAATTACTTGCTTTCATTTGAATTCTTAGAAAGTGTACCTCACGCGATCGACAACCCTAAAATGTTATGCTCCATAACAAATAATTGAATTGTAGGATATCAAGGGACTAGGTTCAAAATATCAAGATTCTAATTAAATTACACAGTTGTTTTCTTACAAAGACAAATGGATTAATTATAGATTAAGAGAATGCTACTATTGGTTTAGTTTTACTGGAGGAAAATGCTTGGATGTCACCGCCATGAACGTTGGTCTGTTATTGACATCAAGAAAATCATGCACATAGTACAGTTTGAGCTACTCTTTCACTGACTCTATGTACCATTTAGACAAGAAATAGTATTTTGATGAAATATAATGTAAAATAAATAATCTGATGTGAAGTATTTTGATAAGTGAATGTATAAAATAAGAAATAGGTTATTATTATAAAATAGACATAAATTTTTGAATAAACTGATGCAAATGCTCTAATGTTATAAGAAATAATAGTGTTCTGTGTCTTTATCTTCATTAGTAGATGATTATGATATAATGTATTACGTAACAATAATTTTTGTATTTGTCTTAAGTGATAGTTCGCTAATACTAAATAAATGTTTATTTTAAATTTCATGATTTTTTTTTTTAATTATACTCTAGCCTCTCTAACTCGAAATCCTGAATCTGTCCATGGAGAAAACAAAACTTCATCGAAACAGCCGAGTTTGGAGAAATCATATTTTGAAAAACGTGTAAGACTATTTGTAAAGAGAAGAATGCTGCAAGTTTTCACGTTAATATTTGTAGCACCAAATTATGTGCGGTGCATGTTGTCTAAAATATAGCGGTTAAATTCTATGTGCTAAGCATATTTTCTAATATACAGCGGTACTAGTTTCACACAGCAGAGCAAAGAAGTGCAAGAATTGTGCTGTGGTGTCAAGTAGAGTTAACAAAGCAGCACTACAAAAAATGCAGGCTATAGCCGCGTTTTTTTAGCTGCGTTTTCAAAAAACGCGGCCAAAGGTGGACCTATCGCCGCGTTTCTTAGAAACGCGGCGATAGGTCCACCTTTGGCCGCGTTTTCAAAACACAGCTATAGGTAATATCTATAGCTGCGTTTTTAAGTGTCTTCAGCTGCGTTTTTTTGAAAACGCGGCTATAGGCCCTGTCAAATAATTTCTTAGAACGGACCTATAGCCCCGTTTTTAAAAAAACGCAGCTATAGACCCGCGGAATATTTTTTAACTAGGACCTATAGCCGCGTTTTAAAAAAAACGAGGCTATAGATCCACTGAAAATTATTCAGCTGGGCCTATAGCCGCGTTTTCAAAAACGCGGCTATAGGCCCTCCCTCTTTTCTTTTAAAACTATTCGGCTAAAAATTTTTAACAAGGACCTATAGCCGCGTTTTCTAAAAATGCAGCTATAGACCCGTTGAAAATTTTTAACAAGGGCCTATAGCCGCGTTTTCAAAAACGCGGCTATAGGTCCTTGTTAAAAATTTTGGTTTAAATTTAAAATTTTTTTGGGAAAAGAAGAAACCCAGAAATTAAAAAAAAAAAAAAAAAACCCTATAGCCGCGGTTATAAATGCGGCTTAAAGCGGGTCAGTAGCTGCGTTTTCTAAAAACGCAGCTATAGACCCGCCTATAGCCGCGTTTTTAAAAACCTATAGCCACGTTTTCAAAAACGCGGCTATAGGTCCAGCTGAATAATTTTCAGCAGGTCTATAGCCGCGTTTTTTTTTTAAAAACGCGGCTATAGACCCCAGAATAATTTTATAACGCGAATCCACTTTCCCACCTACCTCTCACTTTCATCTTTTCTCTCCTTTCTCTTTTTTTTTTTTTTTTTTTTTTTTTTTTTTTTTTTTTTTCTTTCTTCCTTCTTCACTCATTCCGGCGTGCTTCAGTGAACTTTTTTTTTTTTTTTCCTTTTTCTTTCTTCCTTCTTCACACCAACGTAGCTCTTCTTCTTCTTTTTTTTTTTCTTTGTTTCTATGGAGCAGCTGATCATTTGGAGCACACCTACAGGTACGTTCTTCTTTCTTTTCTTTTTTTTTTCCCTTTTTCTTTCTTCCTTCTTCACTCCCCAGCACAACTCTTTTTTTTTTTTCCTTTGTTTCTTTGAAGCTACTTCTTCTTTCTTTTTATTTTTTCTCTAGCACACTGATTTTGTATAGATCTAGTATTTGAGTTATGATTTTGAATTTTTTGGATCTGTGCTAGAATTTGTACTATTGGATTTACTGTTAGATTTGGGTTAGTTTTGTTGAATGAGAGAAGATTCATGGGTTTGTGTTCTTATATTTTGATGCATGTTGTGTTTGTATTGTGAGTATGTTGTGTTTCATTTTGAATTTTTTGGGTTTGTGGTTGATTTTGAATTTTCTGGGTATGTGTTTGATTTTGAATTTTTTGAATTTGCGTTTAATTTTAAATTTGTTTTTGGTTTGAATTTAAAATTTTTCTGGGGAAAAAAAAACCCAGAAACTTTTTAAAAAAAAAAAACAAACCCTATAGCCGCGGTTATAAACGCAGCTTAAAGCGGGTCTGTAGCTGCGTTTTCTAAAAACGCAGCTATAGGTGCGAAGACTGTAGCCGCGGTTAAGAAACGCAGCTTTAGGTCTGACCTATAGCCGCGTTTTCAAAAACGCAGCTATAAACCCGCCGGGGGCTATTGCTGCATAGCATAGGCCTGGGTTGTAAACGCAGCTATAGGAAACGCGGCTATATCCTATAGCCGCGTTTTTGGGGTCTATAGTTGCGTTTTTGAAACGCGGCTATAGACCCCGTTTTTTGTAGTGCAGAAAAAATAATTGCACAGCTGGCCCACCATTAGACCATAAGATGTGTTGTGTTGGGTGGAAGAAATTCCACCATGTATTTTAAGTATGTATAGGAAGAGACAAAGATACTATTAAATATTTTACCAAAAAAAAAATACTATTAAATAAATTGAATGAAATAGAAAATAAACACGGGAGCGAGATAAGAGATAGAAATTCTTTAAGTACACAGTCATTAAAATATAATTAAAAAAAAATGCAACTATAAGTACTCCTAGTGGTCATTGGAACTATGATTACAAATCCCATGGCCTAAGGTAGGGCTTCATTATTAGTGTCCCAAAATGCTACAACAACCCACAAAAATGGTTAGGGTTTGATTCCAACACTACTAAGATAAAAGGAAAACCCTAATACACATTTTTTATGTTTTGAAAGTTACTCTTATGAGATTTGTGAGGTTTCATACCTTTTAACTCTATCAAGCACCTACCCGTGATCAATACAATATTGCAAGTACTAGTGGATTAAATTTGCTGTTGGTCCTTCGTCTATCAAGTGTACTGAAAATTAAGGCTTGAACATGCGATTCATGTGAGAACAGATCCAGATCAAATAAATTTGTGGAGTTCGAAGCTAGATTGGGTAATCTTAGTTAGATTTACTAAAAATGGTATATTCTTGACTGTAAACTTTTATTTTATTAGTGGATTGTTCTTCTTGGGATAGTTTCCCCCAAGTTTTTTACCTTGAAATGAGTTGTGCATAATATGTTTCCTGGGTCGTCATATTTACTTTTCTGTTATGCATGATATGTTTGATGTATGTTTAACTTAGATCTTCATAATTGACCTAAGTAATAACTTGGCTAATAAATTAGGTTAAACATATTATATTTTTGAAGGGTCTAAAAATTTACAGAGTCAAATAAACAAAGGAACAAACACTATTGCATGACAAAGAACAAATACTATTGCGTGAAATTTAGTCAATTATTTATGTAATATATGTACAACTCACACCAAATAATCTTTGTAAAACGATATAAAAAGAAGATACTTGCACTCAAGTAATATATGTACAACTCACACCAACATTTGCACTCAATGAGAACAAAATTGAATACTACAAAGCTACAAAAGAAAAAGATACAAAAAATTCTTTAAAATTGCAAAACAATCACAAAAATTTCTATAAAACAGAACAAATTGATATTTTAACATTACAACATTTATTGGATAATTGAGTATATTAGGGATTGGAATACTAAATTTTATTAAAATTTTGGTTTGATTGAACGTATCGAATTTTCAGGATTGGAATCCTAATGTGTAACCAAAGTTATATTTGCAAAACATTTATATTGAATAATAATTCATACTCAATTGTTTTCCCTTGAATCGCACTGGTTAGTGACTAATTTATTATTATTATATATATTTCACTCTCTCTTTCTCTCTCTTCCTCACCATCTATCTCTTTTCAGCCTTCATCCATTGCAATTTCTCTTTCTTCCTCAATGTCTCTCTCTCTCTCTCTCTTCTCCCAAAATCAAAACTTGCCACTACCCCAATCAAAATCCATCCAAAATCGAACTCTGTCAAAAAAAAAAAAATTATTAAACTTTGCAATTTATTAAGAGGAATTTGTTTGAGTCTTTTTCATTACACTATTAAGAATTCAATACAACAATACAATAACTAAAAAAAAAAAAAAATTAACTTTTCTATGCTCCCGCTATCCCTCGCCCCACTTCCACTACCTCACACTTAATTGTCTTTTAGTGTTTACACTTTACTGCTTACTTAATTGCCTTTCTCTAATATTTAAGGTCATCAAAATTACAAATTTTTGTTGTAGAACTTGAAACTTTTATTTTCCACTAGTTTGTTTTGGCTTTTTATTATTATTTAGAAATGCCAAGATAAAGATTGGTGTTGAATTGGTTTGTTTTTGGGTTTCTTTTCAAATTTTTATTTTAGGGTGGTAAAAATAAAAAATTATATGGAAAAATTACTTGTTTTCGTTTGTATTCTTAGAAAGTGTTCCTCACCCGATCGACAACCTTAAAATGATACGCTCCATAACAAATAATTGAATTGTACGATATCAAGGGACTAGGTTCAAAATTTCAAGATTCTAATTAAATTACACAGTTGTTTTCTGACAAAGACAAAAAGATTATAGATTAAGGGAATGCTACTTCTGGTTTAGTTTTACTAGAGGAAAATGCTTGGATGTCACCACCATGAACGTTGGTCTGTTATTGACATCAACAAAATCATGCACATAGTACAGTTTGAGCTACTCTTTCACTGACTCTCCGTACCATTTAGACAAGAAATAGTATTTTGATGAAATATAATGTAAAATAAATAATCTGATGTGAGGTATTTTGAAAGTGAATGTATAAAATAAAAAAGTTGGTTATTATTCTAAAATAGACATAAATTTTTGTATAAGCTGATGCAATTGCTCTAATGTTGTAAGAAATAATGGTGTTTTGTGTCTTTATCTTCATTAATAGATGATTATGATGTAATGTATTACGAAACAATAATTTTATGTATTTGTCTTTAGTGATAGTTTGCTTATACTAGATAAATGTTGATTTTAAATTTCATGATTATATTTTTTTAATTATACTCTAGCCTCTCTAACTCGAAATCCTGAATCTGTCCATGGAGAAAACAAAACTTCATCGAAATAGCCGAGTTTGGAGAAATCATAATTTGAAAAACGTGTAAGACTATTTGAAAAGAGAAGAATGCTGCAAGTTTTCACGTGGATATTTGTAGCACCAAATTATGTGCGGTGCATGTTGTCTAATATGTAGCGGTATAATTCTATGTGTTAAGCATATTTTCTAAAATACAGCGGCACTAGTTTCACACAGCAGAGCAAAGAAGTGCAAGAATTGTGCTGTGGTGTCAAGTAGAGTTAACAAAGCAGAAAAAATAATTGCACAGCAGGCCCACCATTAGACCATGTGATGGGTTGTGTTGGGTGGAAGAAATTCCACCATGTATTTTAAATATAGTGGAAAACAATGTAGCTGCTTTTTTTTTTTTCTTTGGAATGAAAACGGCATCACAAATTATATGTAAAAATGTTTCTCAAAAAAAGAAAATTTGTAAAAATAGTATGTACAGGAAGAGACAAAAATACTATTAAATATTTTACCAAAAAAAAAAAATACTATTAAATAAATTGAATGAAATAGAAAATAAACACGGGAGCGAGATAAGAGATAGAAACCCTGTAAGGTTGAATTTTATCAACTATTTTGTTGGCTTTATTCCACGCCAATTTGCTTGTATTTCAGCACTTAGAAACCCTGTATTTAGGTGAGAATCATGTAAGGGTAGTGTATGAGAGAGTGTGAAAAAATGCTCAAGATTGTGCAGCAAAACAGGGACTCGCGACTGAATCTCGCTGGTGTATCACGACTGTCACCACCATGAACGTTGGTCTGTTATTAACATCAAGAAAATCATGCACATAGTACAGTTTGAGCTACTCTTTCACTGGCTCTCCATACCATTTAGACAAGAAATAGTATTTTGATGAAATATAATGTAAAATAAATAATTTAATGTGAGTAAATATATAAAATAGGGGTAATTGCATTAAACCCACCTGTGGTTTGACCCGAAATCATTTTGCCTACTTGTGATTTAAAAAGTGTCGTTTTACTCACCTGAAGTATGTTTCGTTTGTTTTCTGTAACCCACCTCTGTTAAAATCAGGGGTAAATGTATATTTTTGCTCAAATTTTATGTCTCTCTCCTCCCGAAACAAAAAATAGTACAAAAATGCAAGAGAAATAAGATCAAAAGGGAGGGTAATGTTCTAATGTAGTAAGAAACAATGATGTTTTGTGCCTTTATCTTCGTTAGTAGATGATTGCGATATAATGTATTACGAAATAATAATTTTATGTATTTGTCTTTACTTAGTGATAGTTCGCTAATAATAAATAAATATTTATTTGAAATTTAATATATATATATATATATATATATATATATTACCTTATTCTCTAGCCTCTCTTACTCGAAATCTTGAATCCGTTCATGGAGAAAACAAAACTTCATCGAAACAGCCGAGTTTGGAGAAATCATAATTTGAAATACGTGTAAGACTATTTGAAAAGAGAAGAATGCTGCAAGTTTTCACGTGGATATATGTAAGATAAAGCTGTAGCCTGTTTAATTAGAAAAAAGAAGGAAAAAGAAAATCAATTGAAACACCAAATTATGTGCGGTGCATGTTGTCTAAAATACAGCGGTGCTAGTTTCACACAGCAGAGCAGAGTAGTGCAAAAATCATGCAGCGGTGTCAAGTAGTATTAACAATGTAACTTTTTTTTTTTTTTTTTATTGAAAACAGCATTACAAAGTATATGTAATCTCAAAAAAGAAAAAAAAATATATATATATATATATATATATATGTGTGTGTGTGTGTGTGTGTGTAAAAATAGTATATATATAGGAGGAGACGTTATCAAAATATAGATCAGGATTGAAAAAAAAAAAAAAAAAAAAAAAAAAAAAAGAGACAAAGATACTATTAAATAAATTGAATGAAATAGAAAATAAACGCGAAACCAAGATAAGAGATAAAAACCCTATAAAATATGCAATCATTAAAAAAAAAAAAACTATAAGTACACCTAGCGTTCATTGCAACTATGAATACAAATCCCACGGCCTAAGATAGGGCTTCATTATTAGTGTCCCAAAATGCTCCAAGATCCCCCCTTTTCTCTCTTTACGTGCTTCCTCTTCTTTTTTATCCTGATAATTTATTGGAAGAAGTTCAAAGCCAAAGGCCAAAGCCATAAGTTGTTGCCTGGGCCATGGAAACTGCCTCTTATAGGGAATTTGCACCAACTGATTTTCTTTCAACCACATCGATGCTTGAGAGATTTAGCCAAAAAATATGGACCAATCATGCAACTTCAGTTGGGTGAGGTCTTGGCTATAATCATTTCATCACCAAAAGCGGCCAAAGAGGTGTTAAAGACACACGATGCTGCTTTCGCAAATAGGCCAGTACTTCTTGCCATTGAAGTTATGTCTTATGATAATTCAGGTATGATCTTTGCTCCTTATGATGATTATTGGAGACAAATGCGAAAGCTTTGTGTCATGCAGTTCTTGAGTGCAAAGCGAATCCAGTCATTTAGATCAATAAGAGAAGAAGAGGTGTGGAATCTTATTGAAGGCATTTCTTCGTCTGAGGGACTTCAAATCAATTTCGCAGAGAAAATCTCCTCCTTGACATATGGTATCACTGCCAGGGCAGCCATTGGGAAGAAGTGCAAATATGAAGAGGAACTCATATCACTAATCAAGGAAACGTTTATTCTCAGTGGAGGCTTTGAAGTGCCTGATTTGTTTCCTTCACTAAAGTTCCTTAGCTTCCTTACTGGAAAGAAGCCCGCATTGGAGAAAATGCACAGAAAACTTGACAAGATTCTCGATGATATAATCAACGATCATAAGAAGAAAAGGACTTCAGCCAACAAACATGCAAGTGATCATGATGATATAGTTGATGTGCTTCTAAAACTTCAGGAATCGGGTGAGCTTGAATTTAATCTCACAAGCAACCATATCAAAGCTGTCACCCTGGTAAGCAAATAAGATTGAGAAAATTTAGGGACACAACTATTTTCACCACATTTTGTAACAACATTGTCATCTTGCAAACTTCGAGTAGTGAAAACAAAATTTTGCGTGAGAGTAATTAGTAACTATTTACAATTTGTTAGGTCAGAGTTGTGGTATAAAGTTCGGGCGAGAACGTTGTGGTCCCAAAACCACTCAATAAGATCCATCAATTTTTTACCTTCATTTCTTTTGTTGCATTTTCATTTTTCTTTTATGCATTTCTTTCCCGCTTAACAAAAATCAACATCTATGAAAAACGTAATAAGAGACTAAAAAATGATTTTCCTTAATTTCTTTTTTCTTTTCTTTCTTTCTTTTTTTTTTTTTTTTTTTTTTCCAAATCATCAAGTTACCCTATTTTGCTTAATATTATTCATTCATATCACATTGTGATTGTAATTCAACATTCTTTTTTAGGACGTCTTCTCTGGAGCAAGTGAGACTTCAGCAACCATGATAGAATGGGCAATGTCAGAATTATTGAGAAATCCAAAAGTAATGGAGAAGACACAAGCTGAAGTGCGACAAGTCCTTAAAGGGCGGAAGAATATTGATGAGGTTGACATTCAAAAACTAGATTACTTGAAACTAGTTGTGAAAGAAACTTTACGATTGCATCCCCCTGCTGCCTTGATCCCAAGGGAATCAAGAGAAAAATGTGAAATCAATGGCTATGAGATACCAAACAATACAAAAGTATACATTAATGCATGGGCTATAGGGAGAGATACTGAATATTGGAGTGATGCTGATTGCTTTCACCCAGAGAGATTCCAAGGTTCTCATATTGATTTTAGAGGGGCAAACTTTGAATTCATTCCATTTGGAGGTGGTAGGAGGATATGTCCTGGCATATCTTTTGCTCTTGCAACCATTGAACTTGTTCTTTCTCAATTGCTATATCACTTCAATTGGAAACTCCCTAATGAGATCAAACCAGAAGAAATTGACATGTCTGAATCTTTTGGATTATCATGCAGGAGAAAGAATGATTTGAAGCTAATTGCCACTCCTTGGTCTCCTCTTCTTCAGGAAAAACATTGAATAATAGGGATGCAAATATATTACGTGTGGATAGTTTCAAGATATAGTGATAAGTTGTTCGGTTGTAGTTTGGTTTGGGTTATTTAAATAAAAGGTGAAAATATATGATTGTGATAGGGTGAATTAGATTAAAGTTGAAACCATAAGAACTTGATATGTCTAAGTCCTTTGTGTTATCAAGTAGGAGAAAGAATGATTTGAAGCTGTTTGTCACTCATTATACTTCTTTTCCTCGAATAATAAGGATTCAAATATATTATGTGTGGGTATTTCCAAGATAGAGTATTAAAGTTAGTTGTATTTTGATTTGTGTTATTTAAATTGAAGGTGAAAATATATGATTGTGAAAGGGTGATTTAGACCCCAGTTGCAAACAATTAACAAATTCTATGCTGAATTCGATTTATTAACCTATTTTGCTTGCATGTTTAATTTAATTTGGTTGATCAAAACACAAACCAATATCACTAAAATAAACAAGTGTGAACAGAAAAAAAAAAATCAATTTGATTACAAAGAGAAAACCCTATTAGGGAAAAAAACTCTTTGGGATTTATTGCCAACTCTCAAGGAAACAAATCCTCTAATAGATTCGAAGATCACATAATAGAATTAACCCTAATTCTAATGCTATCTTTTGTAGTACTTATTAATGTTACCACACCCAGCTCAAAATCTTTGGATTCTTTTACAATGAAATATGTTCATGTGAATGCTCTGTCCATTATTTTATGAACTATCTTAAAGGTTTCCAAGCAGTAACATTGTAACGTATGCAGGAACTTTAGCTTGATCACTGATGTTTAGATCTTCAAAGCTTGAAGGTGATAGAGAACTTAGTTTCAAAACCCTAGGCATGCAAAAACGCTGCCCTCAAAACTTGTTTTTCTCCTTTTTAGGAACATCACAAAACTTGTTTTAGTCGTCCCTAATCAGTCTTATTATAGTGTAGCATGTAGGACTCAAAATTCTAGAGATTGGACGACTTGTTGGGCTTGACTTAGATTCAGGATCTGCAAAATCTTGATTGATTGAAAGCAATACATTTCGCACAATACAAACATGTTGACGCGGGCTTGTATACACACATATTTATAATATCACATCATATAACAAAATTGGAATATGAGTTAGCTTTACCAATCCCGTCGTATAGTCACAGCACAAAAATACATTAATGAATGAAAAGAAAACATCACAGCTTCAATATTTTCATAAACAAACTAAAGGGAAATCACAAAAATAGTTATATCCTTTTGAGTGAACAGGATTTCCAAAAATAAAAAACTCTAAATAAATAAAAATTGGATTTTCCGTTGAAAATTTCCTCCTTTCCAAATACCTTTCCTTTTATATCAAAAATAGATATCCTAGTCTTACAGTTCCATTTATATCTATATCAAAAATAGATATCATAATCTTAAAAATGATAAAAAATAATTTTGGAGTATGAAAATTCATGTGAAATAGGCTTAGGAAAAATTAGGAAATTATATTTTGTAATTTTATAGGCTACATAGTAGGACCCAATTAGCTATCACCCCCCACCCCCCTCCCCCCCCCCCCCCCCCCCCCCACACAAAAAAAAAAAGGGTGGCGCTGAAAATGGCATTAATTTCTTCATCCTTTTGAACATATAAAGAATGCGGACAATGTGAGTTTTAGTTAAATCAACTGGTAAAGTCTTAAATCAAAAATTGATTGGTATTTTGGTCTAATGATAAAGAGCTATTATCAAGAGCGAACGCCATAAGTTAAAACTATCTCTCAAAAATAAAAAGGCAAATAATTTTGAAAGAAAATTATTTTCCTTTGAAAATTTGGACTTCCAAAGCTTTGAAATGAGTATTAATTTGACTTATTTTGGAAATAAAATATAATGATAAGATATGACATTTTAAGCATGTTCATACAGAAATTACGGAATTTAATATCCTAAAATTTTTCAAAGTCTTCTTTTTACGAATTTTGCCAAATGTTTTTTAATAGTCTCTTTTAATTTTATGATATCTATGTATGATATAACTGGGATCACATTAAATAAGAAAAGGGATTTCTAAGTGTTAAATTTAGGGTTTTGAGAAGCGAAAACTATAAATATTTCTTCCTCTAAATAGAGTTTTGGCAAAAGAACGGAAAGGAATTTGGATTTTGGAGAGAGGAGAAAACTTTCAAATGATTTAAAAAAAAAAAAAAACTACTTTGTGGTTTCCCTTTAGTATATTAGCGAATTTGATGAACTTGTAATTTGAGTTGTTGTTTCTAAAGTTCTCAAGAGAAATTATATTTTTTAATTTATTGCCGTGTTGTAATTATATTCAAATTCCAATTCTATTAATGATTATCGTTCACTATTTAAATCAATTTCTTACATATTTGGTGTTAGGTCTTATTTAATTCTCATGCAATTATGTATAATTTAGTTTAGAATTAAAGATTTCCCGTTGTTTTAATTTGTGCCTTTTGTTCGTTTCAAATTGGTCAAGTCGTGTGTTCCATGCATGATGCATGCATATTTGATTGAGATATTTAATTATTTATAAAAATAGCACATTGCAAGATTTAGGGTTTGATACTACAACAAAATGTATTTTTAGTGACGAAAATATTCGTCACTAAAAGTCCAATTTGTTTTAAAAAAAAAACTTTCAGTGACGAAAACGTTTTGTCACTAAATATTTTCCTCGCTAAAAACGCTATTCAGTAATAAAATATTTCGTCACTAAAAACACCTTATTTTATTAAATCACATTTAGTGACGAATAATTTTGTCACTAAAACAATGTTCGGGTACATATAGTGACAAAAAAATTCATCACTAAAACTATTTTTAAGAAAATTTAGACACATATAGTGACAAAAATTTTCGTCACTAAAACCATTTCTTATAAAATTTTGTTACATTTAGTGACGAAATATTTCATCACTAAAACAATTTTTTGTTGCTATATTTGTGACGAAAAAATTCGTCCCTAAAACTTATTTTCTGTTTTTATTTTATTTTTTTATGACTTTGATATTAACCTGTAACCTGTCATTGCACTATTAAAACCTCACATTTCAATAATACATTTATTTCAACAACACATTTATAAAAAAAGATCCATACATTCCACAAGTAAAAAATAAAACAAGTATCAAATTCAAACTTCTTCCATACAATAATTGTTTGCAACACATACAATAACTCAAGATGTTTTATAACAATACAAAACGTGTAGCATAATATAATTAGAAATAACGGAAGATGTCCTCATATGTCTTCAAGTAATACCAAAAGTAAATCTTCTAAAAGTCACCAATAAGAAATCTGCACAAATATAAAAACAATACTATATTAAAATCATAAAGTAAAAACATTAAATATGTTATAAGAAACATTTCTAACAATACATTAAGAGTGGGCACGCCAATGAATTATAATCACTACTCCTAATGTATAAGTTGTAGAAAGCAAATATAGATTTTCAAGTGTAATATAATACAATTAGTTTTAAATAATGCATTAAAAAAAGTAGTCACACCATGTAATGTGGGTCAATTGCTAAAATTAATGTGGGTCAATTATCATGAATGTTCTCATTCAATACACGAGGTTCTCCATAATTATACCAATTAATAAAAGATGGCATAATCCCACGATGAAGCAAATGTATGCGCACAGTATGAAGAGATTGTCGATAGCAATTCACACAGTGAATACACGGGCACGAAATGTTACCACTCAAGTCCATAACTGTTCTTGCAAAATTAATAAATCACTACAACAAAATGTATTTTTAGTGACGAAAAATTTCGTCACTAAAAGTCCAGTTTTTCGTCACTAAGAACCTTTAGTGACGAAATTGGACATTTAGTGACGAAACTCATTTCGTCACTGAAACCCCGTCACTAAAAGTCCTGGTGACGAAAAATTTCGTCACTAAAAGTCCAATTTATTTTTAAAAAAAAAAACTTTTAGTGACGAAAACGTTTCGTCACTAAATGTTTTCCTCACTAAAAATATCATTCAGTGACGAAATATTTCGTCACTAAAAACACATTAATTTTTGAAATCATATTTAGTGACAAATAATTTCATCACTAAAACTATGTTCAAGTACATATAGTGACGAAAAAATTTGTCACTAAAACTATTTTTAAGAAAATCTAGACACATATAGTGACGAAAATTTTCGTCACTAAAACCATTTCTTACAAAATTTTGCTACTTTTAGTGACAAAATATTTCGTCACTAAAACAATTTTTTGTTGCTATATTTGTGACGAAAAAATTCTTCTCTAAAACTTAATTTCTGTATTTATTTTTTTTCATGGCTTTGATATTAACCTGTAGCCTGTCATTATATTGTTAAAACCCTACATTTGAATAACACATTTATTTCAACAACACATTTATAAAAAAAGATCCATACATTCCACATGTAAAAAACAAAACAATTATTCAATTCAAACTTCTTCCATACAATAATTGTTTGCAACACATACAATAACTCAAGATGTTTTATAACAATACAAAAAGTGTAGCGTAGTATAATTAGAACTAACAGAAGATGTCCTCATATGTCTTCAAGTAATACCAAAAGTAAATCCCCTAAAAGCCACCAATAAGAAATCTGCACAAATATAAAACAATACTATATTAAAATCGTAAAATAAAAACATTAATTAACTAGAATTTACTTACTTGCTCAAGCTAAGTTTACAACTTAAAAAAAAAAAAAAAAAATCCAAAGTTATTGCAAACAATGTGTATTTAGCCTGCAAAAGAAAAGTTAAATATATAAGTACTTTAATCTTGAAAATGATGTAACTACCAGAAACAATAAAAAAAGATTGAATTAGCTCAAAAATCTTAGGCAAGTGCCTGAAAAGAGAATTAGACAGCATGATTATGAAACTTTAACCATGTTAACTAACTAGAGTTTCAAAATAATTATATATGGTAAAAGCCAACATATAGAATAGTTAGAACTTCAATTTTACACTTACTCCTTTCCATCATCATCAATAGTAACTGAATGATTAAGAATAAAACAAATTGACAACATAACAACCTAAGGTTGCTTCTAAGCGAACTTTGATTTAATAATAAGCAACAACTCAAACTAACACTTATCCAAACCAAACTAGAGGGATAAAATTTGGGTTGGGTAAAAGGAAGCTAAAAGAAGGGGGGGGGGGGGGGGGGGACCAACTATTGCAAAATATAAGACAAAACAAATGAACAATTGCAAAATCTGTTGAATATGAATTCCCATATTACATTTATACGGCATGTCACAAGCTACAATTTTCAATAGTATCACAGATAGCACTTATCCCAAGGACAGAAATAGGCAAAAAAATAAATATTAAATAAAAGAAATTCTAGTTTAGGAGCATTGAACATAGCAAATGTTTAGAGTAACTAGCTTACCTGAAAATTAAAAGTTTCGAGGAAGGAAACAAACTCCTATAATGATTTCTTCTCTCCCACAAAAGAAAAATGGAAAATTCCACCTTAGAAATATGGAACAAAATTTGACAACATTGTATGCTAAGGTTCTTAGATACTATAGCTTGAAAAGAGTCTTATGTCTCTGGTAGTAGAGGCTCTTGTGGATGATGTATCTGGTTTCCAGATCTGAACAAAAACAATTGAGGACATTCCCCGATCATTCTTTCATTTTCTCCTCCTGTAACTATAAGGCATCTCACTTTCCTTATCCTTAAAAGAATTAATCCACTTGACCAATTACCTCCACCACAACCATCACCATGAACATCACCATCACCACTAGGTGGTAATCCAAAGTCCCACCATCATTGAGTTGTGGCCAAATCCTTCCCTGAAATTTCAGTTTAACCATCATATGCAGAATTTCAGAAAGAAAGAATAAGTGAACATGCATTTATATGTATCAACAAGTGAAAATGTATGTAACCACCCCATACCATAAACCCATAAAAAAGATTACACAAAAAAGGAAATACAATGCTTTGATTAAGCAATTGACAACAGCCGTTGGTTGCCAAGGACAGGCCAAATTATGACTTGGTTCCTAAAACTAATCCAACTTCAAAAAGAACTCAGCTGGCATTTATTAAACTGAACAGAGCAATACAACTACCATTTGATGAATCCCACAAAGGATCCTTGAAGCAACATTAACCAATGTGTTTTAGGACCACCTAACAGTGTGCCCCAAATTCTTCTCTTTTCATTTTTGGGTCCATCAGGACAACCCCAGTTCAAGGCTAACAAGTTCAACACAAGCCAAATCTATGGACACAGAACTTTGAAAAGGTAGGGTATACCTCTTTTGTAGCAGGTTTAAGAGTTGCCCTTCCAGCACATGATTAGTGTTAGATTAAATCTAATGATCTAGTCAGTCCACAACAGATATGTTCCTACCATCTACCATTTTCATCATGAAGGTCAAGTTCAATAACTATTAATTCGCAAAGTTTTTTTAGTGATGCAATTTGTATAAAAAGTAGCCTTCCCAAGTTAACTTTATATTGGGAGCAACTTCATAACAGCATTTTCAAGTACTTCACAGCTCATACCCATTAGATCTTATATAACAACAACAACAATAATGATCCATCACCACCAATCCCAATCTTTTACGTTTTCTTCATGTATAAAAATTAATCAAACACCATCTTAAAAATAAAAATATAAATATAAATATAAATACAAAACCAAAAAAAAAAAAATTAAACAAATTAAAAAAGAAATTAAACATTGTAATGGCACAGACAAAAAAACCCACCAAGTCAATGACGACGACCTGTGGCTACGGCGGCGACGGCGAGTTGAATCGGCGGCTGGATGCGACGGCGTGGGTCAGGTGGGAATCAGAATCGGTCAGAGAAGGAACGGTGACGAGAGGAGGAACGGCGACGAGAGGATCTACGGCGATGACAAGAAACGGCGACGAGAAACGGCGATGAGAGGACAATGACGACGAGAGGATCTACGGCGACGACGAGAAGCGGCGATGAGAGGAGCTACGGCGACGTGAGGAGGCAACGGCGACGAGGGCTTTTATGGGCGACGAAGGCCTCCCTTTATCGACGACGATTTAGGGGATTTATCAGCGACGGTTTAGGAGGTTTATCTGCGACGGTTTAGGGGATTATCGGTGACGGTTTAGGAGGCTTATCGGCGATGGTCATCGGCGACGCTCAGATCAGCAACGGATTGGGTTCTTTTGGGATCGGGGTGGGTTGGGTTCTTTTAGGAGTGAAGGTGAAGGTGAAGGCAGAGACAAACTTTTGTAAATAGAAAGAAAATAACAGGTATTGGCACCTCTTCCAAGTATTTATAGCGGCCTTGAGTGACGAATTGGTCCGTCACTATTGCCACATTTTCGTCACAAAAGGTAATAAGCTTTTAAGCTTTTAGTGACGAATTTCAGTTCGTCACTAAAGACTTAGGCTTTGTTAAGATTTTTAGAGACGAAATTCATATTTCGTCACTAAAGCTTACTTTTAGTGACGAAATGTGATTTCGTCACTAAAAACATGGAAGTGCAATACTATTATTATTTTTAGTGATGAATATATTTCGTCACTAATTCTTCCTTATAGTGACGAAATAATTTTCGTCACTAATACTATCCACAGCAATACATACAGTGACGAAATATTTCGTCACTAAAAATTTTAACTTTTAGTGACGAAATATTTCGTCACTATAGATTAATTCAACTAGAGCCAAAATTTCCCTCCTCTAGCGCCCATTTTTCAAATTACAACAGTGAGGAAATTTATTTTTCGTCACTAAATGTTATAATTTTTTTTATTATTAGTGACGAAATCCATATTTCATCACTAAAGCTATATTTTTAGTGACGAAAAATATTTCCTCACTAATTTTCGTCACTAAAAATAAATTTTGTTGTAGTGAATGCATTGACCCCCTTTAATATATGGATAACTTAATCTGCCATCGGGTGTCTTACTCATTGTCATCCAACTTTTATCTGTGTTTGACTACAATTACAAGATGAATGCTATTTTAGTAAAATAAGGATAACTCATGCATAATGTATTCTAACATCTAAGTTTATAAGCTACTTAGATAAAGGAAATTAAAATAATAATACTCCCAAACATCACTAGTACAATGCTTACAAATATTGAAATCGAATAAAGGAACACAATTGCTATTAATCAACAAGTTTCATTCACATTTATAAGAAATTAAAAACACTTCCAATATGAATTTAAACCACCTTATAACACCATGCAAGCCATCCGCTTGCTCCAACACAACAACCCATCACAAAATCAATCTCAAACATCACAAGTATATATAGAGTTTTATAAGTTTTTAACTAAAATATGCTTACTTTGCTCAAGCTAAGTTTACAACTTTCAGAAAAAATCCAAAGTTAACTTGTGTTCTTCACCTTGTTCCTCACAATTTCTTCAGCCACAAAAGAGAAAGAGCTGAGGATAAAAGAAAGATAACTTTTAGTGAACAGTTAAGTAGACTCAAATTTAAAATACATATTCTTTATTCTTTTTCCCGTTTCTAAACAGTGGTATAGCTTAGAATTCAATATTGAAAAGATTGAAACCCCACTTCCTGGTATCAAGTCCCCACATTTCCCTTTGTTTATATTGCTAGTAACTAGACCCAATCATACCTCAAAAATATTCCTAATGTTTAATTAGTCAACACAAAACATGGAGTTAAGTTGCCAAGGGCCCACACCCAACATTTGATGAGCCTCCCAATGATCTAATGGCTGTAGTCATCAACACATTCTATGTATCAATAGGATTTCACCTGCATGCAACACATAGAACAGTGAGGCTTTACCTCTTGATGGAGACAATGCAAAAATTTCAATAAAAAGAAGACTCTCAATCTAGAATACCATAGATTTACATAATAAATAATAAGTAGACAATTGACATAAAGTCATTAGAATTAGGTAAATCACAACCAGCATTGAGAAAAAGAAGGAAACACAATGTTATAGTAAATAAAGGTGTTAAACTACCCTATCAAGAAGTCTTTCACTGCTTAGGTATTCTTACCCTATCAAGAAGTTACCTGAAACAGTAATTTGACATGGAGAGAGAGAGAGAGAGAGAGAGAGAGAGAGAGAGAGAGGCTCATAACTAGTTGGAGGATGGTCTATAATAGACTACCAACGGCTTGTATTTATAGGAGCAAAAAGTGTACACACCTAGTTGCTTAAAAGTATAGTAGTTGGATATATACTATATACACACCTAGCTGCTTAAAAGAATAGTAGTTGGATATATACTAAATACAAAAATTAAATTGCAATTTCTGTTCACACCATACACAATAACTAAATCTAGATTCTTATTGTAGATGGTACAAAATACCAAATAACCAAAAAATTTCCACAAAAATATTCAACAGAATACCACGAAACCACAATATCAAGAGTAAAAAAAAATGTCAACATAGTTAAGTTATATGAGGTTGTAAGTGACCACAAATCTGTCAGAATTCCAATTAATACAGCCTATTTCACATGGCCAGAAACAGTTAGTAGTAGAACATGCACCCATAAAAGGGCACAACTACACAAGACTGCCACGGGCCAATGCAAGCACTGGCTTCACCGGTGCCGTAGCAAGGCCATGATATAAAGAGTGAGAAATCCATGTCCTGCCAATCCATCATAGAGCCCTTTGGTAAACCATTGCCTACTCTGATAAATTTAACCACCATTAAAGTCGCCCAAGTAGCTTGAACATAAAAGTCCCAAACCTATTGTTAAATAGGCGTTAAGTACCATACCACAAAAGATCATTTGTTACATGATTAAATTCATAACAAAAAAAATCATAATAGTAACTAGAAAAGAGCGCTTTGGGAGACATAAATTCAAATTCAAAAGGGAGACAGACAACTACTATTTCTCTCATTTAGAATCAGTCAATTTATAATCACAATGTATCATGACTCAATATTCAGTAAGTAATAACCTCAGAATAAATCCTACCCACAAGGTGCTCAATACCATATCGTGTAGATCATTACCAACTAGTACTAGAAAAAAAGAAATAATTGTTTAGAAAGACTGAAAGGAAAAAAAGAGATAAGAATAAAGGTGTGGAAATGAAAAAAAACCATATCGTGTAGAAACAAAAAACTAATTTATTATTATTTTATATTTAAAAAGCTTGAATTTATTTTATTAAATTTAAGAAAAGAATGGTAAAAAATATGTGTTATGCCACAAAAATATGTGATATGACCAATTCATATATACATAATTAATGAATGAATATTAATAAATATTAATATTAATGAATGAATCTAATTAATTAATGAATATTAATGAATAATTAATGACTGAATATTAATAAATAATTAATATTAATGAATGAATATTAATATTAATGCATGAATCTAATAAATAATTAATGAATGAATATTAATATTAATATTAATTATTAATTTCAGTAAATTGAAAAAAACCAAAAGTGAGATCGGACCGAAAAGTGAGATCCGGGTGCAGCGCCGGTGCGAGGAAGGCAAACAGTCGCCAGGTGCGAAGGGAAGGCGAAGCGTCGCTGGAAGAAGGCGAAGCGTCGCCAGTGCTAAGGAAGGCGAAGAGTCGCTGGAAGAAGGCGAAGTGTCGCCAGTGCGAAGGGAATCGGCGACGTCGATGCTTTGCTTGAATCGAATGAGAATCGGCGACGCTTTGCTTGAATCAAGTGAGAATCGGCGTCGGCGACTCTTTGCTTGAATCAAGTGAGAATTGGCGTTGGTATTCACCACGTCGTCAGAAGAAGGCGACGCTTCGTCTGGGAAATAGGAATCACAGTTTTTTGTTTTGTTTTTTTTTTTTTTTTTTTTTTTTTTTTTTTTTTGATTGAAAACTCTAGAAATGGCTCTGATAGGTTTACTGTTTGGGAGTATTTATAGTGTTCTTTAGTGACGAAATCTTTTCGTCACTATTGCCCACTTCTAGTGACGAATTTCGGTTTCGTCACTAAAGGAACCCGAATTTGTTACGCTTTTAGTGATGAAATTAAAATTTCGTCACTAAAAGAACCAGAATTTGTTACGCTTTTAGTGATGAAGTTAAAATTTCGTCACTAAAGAAACCATATTTTGTTAAGATTTTTAGTGACAAAATTTGAATTTCGTCGCTATAGCATACTTTTAGTGAGGACTTGTGGTTTCGTTGCTAAAACTAGGAAATGAAAGACCATGATTATTTTTAGTGACAAATATTTTTCGTCACTAATTCTTCCTTATAATGACGAAAGGATTTTCGTCACTAATACTATCTACAGCAATACCTACAGTGACGAAATATTTCGTCACTAAAAATATCAACTTTTAGCGACGAAATATTTCGTCGTTATAGATTAATTAAACTCACGCCATAGTTTCCCTCCACTGGCGCCCATTTTTCAGATCACAATAGCGACAAAATATATTTTTCGTCGCTAAATGTTATAATTTTTTTTATTTTTAGTAACGAAATTCATATTTTGTCACTAAAGCTGTAATTTTAGCGACGAAAAATATTTCCTCACTAATTTTCGTCACTAAAAATATGTTTTGTTGTAGTGATGCTGAAAATCGTCAGTAAGCCACATGATCCTCACGCGATCGAAACAACACCTGCACAACACAGAACAAGAAGACCTTAGGAGAGTATTAGTGTGGTACCGGCCGAGGACTCTCCGAAGGTTAAATCAGAAAATGCTCACAATTCTAGAGTGCCAGAGCTGGGGGGAATTATGCGTACCTTGGGTTGTGAGGGTCTTGAGGTTTTTATAGTAGTGTAAGGTTAACTTCCATGCCTTGATTAAGAAGATGTTTCCTTGTAGGAGAGATCTTCTTAAACCTGCATATTTTGCGGAGTCTTTTCCTTATAGGACTCCCCTTAATTGAGGATAATCGTGGGACGCAAGATATTTCTTTATATACTTTTGTGTGGAGGCTAAGTAAGACTATGTCCGACCCGTCAAAAGGCTCTATTATTCCCTTCAGCTTTTTTGGTGCGTTTTGTCAGCTGCCTTCATTTTCAGGTCATCACCCTTGGGTGCTGAACGAAATGCACACTTGTCAGCTTTAAAATGGAGCCGTCGGGTTTATCATATCATTGCTCGGGCTATAGTCGCGTTAGTGAGGCTGACGGCTTCATCAGGGTCGTCGCCTTTGCCCAATATGGACGAGTTTTCAACACTACAAAATTTCCCTTATCAGGGTTCATACTTCATAGGGTTTTTTTTTTTTTGGATCTTTGTTTGAATATATGTATATAGTGCTTAAATATATAGCATTCATAGTTGTATTCACATGTTCTTTGAATATAAGGGCCACTTTCTTTGTTGTGTGCACTCGTGTATCGGTTTTTTGATTGGGGCAAATCAAAACTTGAAAAAAAAAAATTATGCTTGAATAAACTTCGCACTTCCCCGTAATTATTTCATTCATGATTCAACAGGTACATTATTTAAATAGGACACACTTGATACCAACACTCCCTAAAATATATAAACAACTTAAAAATCAATACTTCTTAAAAAAAATCTTACACAGCAAACATAATAGCAACTTTGACTAACTAATATTATTTAGTGTCTTTCGTGAAGAAGAGGTTTCAAAGGAGTGGCAATTAGGTACAAATCATTTTTTCTCCTACAAGATAATCCAAAAGTCTCAGACATGTTTAGTTCTTCTGGCTTAATCTCATTAGGGAGCTTCCAATTAAAGTGATACAACAATTGAGAAAGAACAAGTTCAATACTAGCAAGAGCAAATGATATGCCTGGACATATCCTCCTACCACCTCCAAATGGAATGAATTCAAAATTGACCCTTTAAAATTAGTATCTCTTCCTATGGTCCATGCATTAATGATTACTTTGGTGTTGTTCGGTATCTCATACCCATTAATTTCACATTTTTCTCTTAATTCTCTTGGGATCAAGGCACCAGAAGGGTGTAATCGCAAAGTTTCTTCTACTACTAATTTCAAGTAATTTAGCTTTTGAATGTTTGCCTCATCAAAATTTCTCTGCCCTTCAAGGACGTGCCGCACTTCTGCTTGTACCTTCTCCATTATTCTTGGGTTTTTCACTAATTCTGACATTGCCCATTCGATTGTGGTTGCCGAAGTCTTACTTCCTGCAGCAAAGACCTCCTGAAAAATGATGTTGACTTACAATCACATTGTGAGATGAGAATTTAATACTAAGCAAAATAGGGCAGCTTTATAATTTGTGCGTGTATATGTGATATTTCTTCCAAATTTCTAATTTTGTGAATTGGATATTGATTATTGTTACGAGTAAATGAAATTTATGTCAAAAGACAAATTTTTGTGCACTACACAATCTATTTGGCTTATTAACTACAAAGTCTACCACTCAAAAGAATATGGTGTGGCAAAATACATTCCTCAAATCGTTCACCATATGTCATATTGCATGAGACTATGACCCTAATACGTTGGAAGTATTAATGCATGGGCATAGTGAATGATCATGTATGAATACCCTTCTTCACCCACATTGTACGAGTGTTTTGGGTGAGATCCCTAGGTGGAGGGATACGACCGACATAACTCTCAAATATCGGAGTGAAGCTAGCAAGGCATGATAAAATGTTCTTCAACATCTCCAATGAGTTGTCCCTCATTTTCTCCTTTAGCTTGAATTCCCTTTGGCATTCTTCTTGAGTTGCCTTGGCCACACACAGAATCAGCCCTTTTTAGTGCTAGAAACTTGAAGCAATTTGACCTTGTGTGCCCTCGTACGCCACAATGATGACAAAGATGCTTCACTTGAGGTCTCCTTTGACTTTTGGGTAATGACTTCCCCTTATCCTTTGGTTTTGCATCAATGGTTCTCTTTACAACAATAAGGGTCTCAATCTCGGGCTTCTCCACTTTGGATTTCTCTATATTTTTGGCCGATACGAACCTCACTTCCTTCTTTGGTTCACTACTTGAGCTTCCTTCATTGGTATATCCTAGACCGGTCTTGTCATTTGAAGGTTTTGAGAAGATAGCACGCAGTTCTCTTGGTGGATATGCGCTCCACTTTAACATTTGCTTGTACTAGGACATATGTGATTCACTTGTTAGGAACATATGTCATTATTTTTATGTAATTGGCTAATCCTCTGACAAAACGCACTTTACTTGTATTTGGATAGATTTAGGATATGTTTAATACTTCAAGAAACTTTGTTTCAAGATCAAGTGTTGAAGCTATGCAAGTCTTCCAAGATTCAAGTCTAAAAAGTGTCTGTCATTAAAACTCCATAGCTAGCCATCTATCGAGCTTGAAGAGCAGTTCCAGGCCCGTGGCTCAACAGCTAGCTCGACAAATAGGCATTTGTTGAGGTTTATGAAAAACAAAATTTCAGTTCTGTTTTGACTCCAATCCGTGATTATGTGTTTGGGCCTTCTTTCTCACAACCCTAGACATATAAAATGATTATTTTAAGGGCCATCAAAGTGGACACAAGTTGCACAAGTGTTGAGCAAAGTTTGTTTAAGCAAATTGTGAACGAAGATAAAATTTGCCCTAGTTCGTCTTTCTTGTGAAGAAGTTGCTGTGTTTGTACACCATAGGGTTTTGTGACCAAGCATCTTCTAGAATTTTATCGTGTGATGAACTGAAGAACTTTGCAGCCAATATCATTCTTTAGTTGGTGAATTAAGTCGCATACTGAGATTCGCACAATTGGTTAGTCACGTACTAGGAGCCGTGCAATACAAGGAGAGATTGTCACTACAGAACAAGTCCAATTGGGTATTGGGGTAAGGGTTCAATTGTAGGTTGGTATAAGGTATTGGGATTCTTTTACTTGTAAATGCTTGTTGTGATAATAGTGGATTCTCTGGAGTGGTGACCTTAAAATCACCCGGTGGGGTTTTTGCCCTGTTGGTTTTCCCCATTCGTAAACAAATCACCGTATCATTTATTTTCCGCTGCATGCTTAGATTAATTGGTAATTTTTTTGTGCTACCACGCGTTTGCATGTTAATTTGATTAACTAATAAACTTGGCTAATTAATCAATTAATTCATCACAAGGGGTCACATTCTTGGCCTATCAGCTTGAATTATTTCAAGTTTAAGGAACTTGATTTTTGAGTAGGCATTCACTAAATCTTCCTTTAGCTCTTCAACTACAGAACAAGTCCAATTGGGTATTAGGGTAAGGATTCAATTATAGGCTGGTATAAGGTATTGAGATTCTTTTACTTGTAACCTCTTGTTGTGATAATAGTAGATTCTCGGGAGTGGTGATCTTAAAATCACCCGGTGGAGTTTTTGCCGTGTTGGTTTTTCCCATTCGTAAATAAATCACCGTGTCATTTATTTTTCGCTACATACTTAGTTTTATTGGTGATTTGTTTGTGCTACCACGCGTTTGCATGTTAATTTGATTAATTAATAAACTTTGCTAATTAATCAATTAATTCATCACAAGGGGTCAATACATTCTTGGTTTATCAGCTTGAATGATTTCAAGTTCAAGGAACTTGATTTTTGAGTAGGCATTCACTAAATCTTCCTTTAGCTTTTCAACTTCACACTTGGCCTCCTTAAGTTGCACAAGTGTGCTCAAGTTTGCACTTATGCTCTTCTTCAATTTTATTTATCTTCGTAACGGCGTTGTTTGCAATTTTGGCATATTTGCCACAATCTTCAAGCAACGCATCATGCACTTCTTGAAGGTTCTTTTCACCTTCGTTGGAACACATATCCTCATCTTCCGAATCTTCAACTTCCTCACCTTTGGAATGTACACCAAGCTCATCATCCAAGTTGCTTAGCTCATCCCTAGAGTCAACCGTTGTAATTGCCATAAAGCTGAATAGTTTCCCTCATTATCACATTCTCCTTCCGCGTCAAAATTTGAGATTTCTAAATCACTAAGGGTGGTAGTAAACACTTTCCCTTTTCCTCTCAAATAGTTTGGACATTCTTTCTTAAGATGTCCATGCCCATTACATTCATAGCACACGATTCCTTGAGTTGATGACGAGTCTTTCCCATCCTTCTTCTTGAACTCCTTCTTGTCAATTTTTGAGGATGAGCATTTTCCTTTGCCAAATGACTTCCCACTGTTCTTCATCTTGAGAAATTTTCGGAAGTTCTTATCAAGAAACGCCACCTTCTTTTCTACATTGTCTTCTTTGGAGGAATCACCCATTCTCTCATTTATAGTTTTAAGAGCAAGTGATTTTCTGGATTTGTGAGAGGGGAGTCCGAGCTCATAGGTTTGGACAGATCCAATAAGTTCTTGACCCTTTATCTCGTCCAAATCTTTACTCTCATCTATGGTTGTAACCTTAGCCCGGAAGCTTTCGGGTACAGATCTCAAGATCTTCCTCACCACCTTGGCATCTTTAATCTTCTCCCCAAGATTGAGTTTGGCAATCACTATCTCGATGAGTCTCCCATAAAAAGAATCAAACGACTCATCGTCGCTCATCTTTACTTCTTCAAACTGAGTAGTGAGCATTTGAAGCTTGGTATCCTTAACCTTCTTGGTACCTTCATAGGTTGTCTCAAGAATGGTCTACGCCTCTTTGGCGATCTCCACATACAAAATCCTGTGAAACTTATCAGTAGAAACACCATAGAAAATAGCATTGATAGCTTTGCTATTGGCATTAGCCAAAGCAAGAGCAGCCTTATCTCATTCGAACTTGGTGGTAGTGGGTCTTACATACCCATTCTCAATGGAATCCCACACTGTCTCACCAATCGCACAAAGAAAAGCACGCATATGGACTTTCCAAAAAGCATAGTTACTCTCATCAAAGAATGAAGGAGCATTAAGGGATTGAGATCTATCCATCTCAATTGGGATCTAGGATCACACTAAGATAACGAAATTCGATAAGTGTCTCCGCTCTGATACCAATTAAAAATTATGGCTAGATTACTTTTACTCTAACTTAGACTAAGCGCGGAACAAGAGTAAATGAGCACAAACAACCGATAACACTACGCTAAGCCATATTCATCTATTATCAACAATAATAATAAAAAAATAAAAAAATAAAAAGCTTAAGAGTAGGGAAGAGAGATGCAAACACAAGATAATATTAAGACGTGTTATCGAAGAGGAAACCGAAGAACTCGGCGAAAAACCTCTCTGCGATCCTCCAAGTCGAAATCGATCCACTAGAGAATAAAGTTGGAGTACATGAATAACAAAAGACCCTCCAAGCCTAGTCTACCCCGTGTACTTGAGCCCTCCAAACTCATGCTACCAACTGACTTCTTGGAACCTTGTCTTCTCTAGCTTTTCGGATCCCGCAATTCAACCCAATTGCATCCACCAATGAATGGCTCCTTCCAATGCTTCCTAACAACACCAAGCTCTCACTTTACACTCAAAATGGGTGTGGTTAATATTTGGGCTATCAACCTCTCAAGGATATAGAGATGGAGAGGTAGGAGTAGAGGAAAACCACAAGGAAATGTGCAGATAATTGTGGGTATAACTAAGGTTGTCAAAATCGGGATGCTACGTAAGATCATTGAAGGTAGGTGGGATCGTAGATCGTAGGATCGAATCGTGAATCTTAAGATCCTACATATTTTTAGATTTAAAACAAAAACACACACTGATAACAACTTTGTATGTTGAATAATCACGTAAATTAAAAATTCATCCATAAAAGAACGTTAAGAAGTTCGTATGGAAGAACATAGTCATGAGGTTTGGAGTATCGTACTACCTGGTATCTGACAACGGATTGCAGTTTGATAGCCGGGCCTTCTGCGAATTTTGCAGTAATCTTGGCATCAAGAATAGGTACTCAACACCCGCGTATCCTCAGAGCAAAGGCCAGGCAGAAGCCATTAACAAAACGATCGCAAATGGGTTAAGGAAGAGATTGGACGGCGCAAAGGGCCGGTCGGCTGAAGAGCTACCCAGAGTTTTATGGGCGTTCCAGACAACACCCAGAAGATACTGAGGAAACTCCCTTCTCCTTGGCATACGAGGCAGAGGCCGTGATACCGGCCGAGGTTAACCTGTGCAGTGCGCGGGTCGAAGGGTTTGATCTCGACCAGAACAGAAAGATGTTGATGCAACGCTTAGATCTCCTTGACGAATACCGAGATACGGCGATGATACAACTAGCCGAGTATCAACAGAAGCTGGCTCTTTGGTACAATCGGGGAATAAAGAGAAGGGAGTTCAGCGCTGGCGATTTAGTGCTTTGGAAAGCCCTAGGGAGCATACGGGATACGAACGTCGGGAAATTGGCCCCAACCTAGGAGGGACTGTACAGGGTTACTACAATCGCCGAGGCGGGAGCTTATTACTTGGAAAGCCTAGATGAAAAGCCTCTTCCTCGGCCATGGAACATTCATAATTTGAAGAAGTTTTATTTCTAAACACTTGTAGACGAGAGTATAAACTCACTATAGCTCTGTATATACTTTTCGCCAGCTATGGTTAAGAGGATGTTTTGTTTACACAGCTGTGCTTAATTTTTTTTTTTATTAAACTCATCCTCCCGATCAAGAGGAATAGGAAAGGTTTGAAAGACCGATGCGCACTATTGTAACCGATCCTCGGTTCGACCGTCATCTCCGAGCAAGATTCGACCGTGGTCTATCTAAGGACAGAAGCCTGTCCCCGGTTCGATCCTAATCACCGGTCAAGCAGAAACCTAAGTCGTAATTTCTAAGGACAGAAGCCTGTCCTCGGTTCGATCCTAATCACCGGCCAGGCAGAAACCTAAGTTGTAACTTCTAAGGACAGAAGCCTGGGCCCGATTCGATCCTGATCACCGGCCAGACAGAAACCTAAGTTGTAACTTCTAAGGACAGAAGCCTCCCCCTGGTTCGATCCTGATCCCCGGCTAGGCGGAAACCTAAGTTGTAACTTCTAAGGACAGAAGCCTGTCCCCGATTCGATCCTGATTGCTGGCCAGGCAGAAACCTAGGTTGTAATTTCTAAGGACAGAAGCCTGTCTCCGGTTCGATCCTAATCACCGGCCAGGTGGAAACCTAAAGTGTAATTTCCAAGGACCGAAACCTGTCCCCGGTTTGATTCTCATCACCGCCCAAAAGAAACCTTAAATAGAACTAAAAAGAGACTCGACCCCAGTCCAATTTTCGTAGACGGGCATGTTGAAACACTAATTAGGACTCTAAGAATGGGAACATATTCCCTGTGGAAACTTTAATTAAGGGGCCACAGGTTGAAAGCCCGTTTGCTCTAATAGCTCAATCGTGATCTTTTATAGATCGGGCAAAGAATGAAGACTGCAAAGTGTTTACTCATTACACAAGGTTTCGATTGGTCGGCACCGACCATGTTTACAGAATAAATAAATCTATTTGCCCATCATTCAAAATAAAGCTTTTCTTTCAAGCAATGAAATTAAATCAAAGTGCTGAAAAGTAAATCAAATAAAATAACATAAATTGAAGGAGTTTTGTCACTACATCCCAGTGACTAAGCAGGCCAAACAACGAAATTACTTGGGGCATAAAACTTAAAAACAAAATAATTGTTCGGTCACCACAGCCCGGTGACTAGGCAAACTAAACAAACAAGAGCTAAAAATAAGAGTGCTAAAAAGAAAGGAAATGAAAGCAAGTAACAATATCAAACGGCCGAGCCAGTCTGAAAGGGCAGAACTACATCATCAGCGGCTCGCCCCGGGTCTTCCTCGCTGTGTGGCTGCTGAGTCTCTTCGTTGCCAGGAGCGTTGAGGTTGCTGGTGACCTCCAAATCAAGATCTTCAACATGGGTATCAATGGCTCTCACCAGCTCCCTCATGCTAGGGGTGGCCTCATCTTTAGCAACTCCAGCCTGGCTCTGGACCGGGTTAGGAGGGGTAGGCCAGGGGATGTTCTCCGAATTCTAGAGTGGGGAGCCCTCGGGCACACCAGCAGCCTGAAGGGCAGCCTGCCAACCCTCGTCAAAACCATGGGCTCGAGCTTAAAGAACGACAGGCTTCACGGAGTTCTCGGCATCCGCAAAACCTTCATTGTACCATTTCTCCTCACATGCTTCCAGAGTTGCCTTAAGGTCAGCAACTTCGTCGGCATGGGCCAGGTTCAGACTTTCGACCTACGCCAGCTTTAGCTCAGTCTCCCCCAGCTTCGCCTCTATCTCGGCCGCCCTCTTCTCCGCAGGCTGCCTGTCCTTCTCCAAAGACTGGGCCTTCTTCTCGGCCTGCTCGGCCACTGTGGCCTTGTCCCGGGCCGTCTCAGCGGCCACCTCCCTCAGCGCTTTTGCCCGCTCGGCGTCCTTGGCAAGCTCACCCATTCTCTCACCGAGTAGGTGCGTAATCTGTGCGGCCTGCAACGCAAAAATGACAAACTCAGAAGGATTTAAAGAAGGGAATCACACATATACCAAGTAGGTAAAAAGCACAAATGAAGAAGCTCACCGCTATAGTGTGCCACTACAGCCGCCGCACTATAGAGTCCTCAACACTGTTTGAGTAGAAGTGGACATCTTCGGGTAGCATCAAGCCGCTGGCCAAGCTTTGTGCCACTCGGCCCCCTTCCCTTTGGGCCCAAAGCCTCACACTCGCTGTGGCCGGCAAAGGCATACTACCCAACATGAACGTTGGCTGCCAGCTGGCCACTGGCTGAGAAAAGGAAGCAGCCCTAGTACCCTCACGAGCAGCCGGCTGGGAACCGCTCACCAGATCCCAAATCACGATCCCGCTTGAAGGGCGGGGAGGCGTCTTGGAAGATGCGTCTCCTGGTCTTCCAAGAGGGGGGTCTCCGACACGTTGCTTTTTCTTCTGCCTGCCAGGCGAAGAGGGAGGAGTACGGTCCCTAGCCCGAATTTGCTGGGGCTGGGTCGGGGGTCGTGTGCAAGGTAAAAAATGGTCAGCGGTAAGCGTCCTCCTTGTCACCATGTCTGCCGCTGGCGCGCCCACTTGGCCTGGCTCGACTACTTGGGCTTGAGCTGCTTGGGACTCGGCTTCGTTCCTTTCAACGGGAACATGTCCTCGCTCCCTCAACAACCGAGATATGCGCTTGGCAGACTCGTCCCAGACTGGGGCTAGATCGTCGGCTGTTGTGTAACGCGGACCGAGATCCCAGGCTTCACCGACAGTCAGCGAGGGTGGAAGAAAGTTGGCATGCCGAACATCTATGTAAGACAGCAGCAGGCTATCCACCAAAAGGGCTTGGGTGAAGGGTTGCCAAGTCCTGTAAACAGGGGTGCAACCTAGTATAAGATGTGATGCTCGGAGCTGCCCGTCAGTATGCACAAAGATTTCGGACCTAAGTAAGAAGTTGAGGTCCCTCACGTGTACTGTCTTGAAGTCCGGGTGAACACTCTGCCGTTTGTGATAAAGAGACACAGGGGATTAGCATTCAGAAAAGTGAAATAAACATCAACAGAAAGAAAAGCAAGTTAGTAATCGGTACAAACCGACTTTGCGCCGTGAAAGGGGGCAGGGAGTATCATCGGCAAACCAGTTGCCACTCACCTAGACGAACTCCCCGGCGGAGTTTCTATTAGAATTGGGCAAGCAAGAGATTAGCCGTACCCGCATATCTCTGACTTTCAAATAATAGTTTATTCTCTTATTCCCACACAAACTGTACATGTGGTTTATGTCGTGATGGTCCAATTGCAAACCGTATATTTGATTTAACCTAGTGACACAACTAACTACCCGGTAAAAGTTAGGAGGAAGTTGATCTGAGCACAACCCATAAAACCTAAGGGTGTTGAGTAAGAGGAGATCTACGGGAAACCTAACCTCACCCTCCAAAATTGCCATTAAGGGAAAGAAGGCAGTATTGGACCCTCTGTGGAGAGCGATTTCGCTCTCATGACAATAGGCGACATTCACATCCTCTAGGATGTCGAATGTCTGCCTAAAAGAGACTAAAGACGCCCCAGTATTTAATAGGTGAGCAAAACCCATCCTAAACTCTGGAAATTGAGGAAGGAAGCTTAAACGGAGAAATAAAAGTAAGAAAAGGGGCAGAAAACTTACTTTGGACTCTAGGAAAAGGGTGTTCTGGGCTGAGGGATAACCACAAAGATGAATGCACGGCAAAGAGGGGATTCGGAGACTGAAGGATGTAAAAGTATAGGAATGATTCGAAGTGAGCTATTTATAGGTGCCAAAGGAGCAAAGATAAGCATTATTTAATGAAAAAGGAGCGGGAAAACCTGCGACTCCTCACTTCAACTGCCACGCTCGCGTCGCCTCGGTTTGTGAACCGTCAGGCAATGATGGCAAATGGAACAACGATCTGGCGTGACGCGCCTCTTCAGGGCGGATTAAAGTTTCCCTATAACCTTTCGGTATCACATCCCTTAGCGTCCTAGGGTAGCTACTGTCCTCGGGCTTCCTTGATTCGTCCCCAGCAAGCGGGTACTAATCAAGGGGGGGCTATTGTACGGCCCAAGGTTGGCCCCGTTTTAGGCCTTGAGTGTTGGAATCTGGTCTCGCCGAGCAGTCCATAAGCCCAGTCTTTCCACCTTAACCTGGGCCGAGTCGAGCATGATTGAGTGTCCGGGAATCATGCTGTTGACATGACCGACAAAACGTCCATTGCTCAAACCCCAATCATTCTTACACGATTAGCCGATGGACGGGCCACTGCTCGGTGGAAAGCGTCTCCATGGAGGTTTATTTGCCCAGGAACACCGTGATCAATTTTCCCAGCACCACCCTAAGGGAGTCTTTACCGGACATCCCTCCAATAACAATGAGCAAGTTCCAATGCCACTCACTACCAAACTCCCACTTAGCAACGATGACATTGGACCTCCTTTTCCATTATTCCTCAGAGTAATCATGATTCCTCCATTCGTTTAAGGCTATAAATAAGAGGAATCAAAGAGGAAGAAAAAGGAGAGCAGAAGAGAGTAGAAAGATAGGAATGATGAAACAAAGAAGAGTGAAACAGCTGAGAAAAGGAGGAATCACCGTTGGGCCTTAGTGTGGTGAACAACCCAATGTAGGAAATCCTAAACCCACTCTACAAATAAGTTGTGAGCCCAAGTAAGGCCCAGATAAGAAGCCTCTTCCTTGGCTCGTACAGATCCCATATGATCCTACGATCCTACATGATCCTACATACGATCCTAGTGTGATCCTAAACGTTTTGGTGAGGTGGGATCGTAAAATCGTGCGATCCTACATTTTGGTAAAGCAAAACATAACTTTATGCCAAACAGAGATGTTAGGACATATGTGAATCATGTTAGGAACATATGTCAATATAGAATTGACTAATCCTTTGACAAAACGCACTTTACTTATAATTGGGTCGATCTAGGATGTGTTTAATACTTCAAGGAATAAGGTTTCAAGTTCAAGTGTTAAAGCTATGCAAGTCTGTCCAAGAGTCAAGTGAAGAAGTACTGAATTTTAAAACTCGACAACTAGTATCTATCGAGGCTTAAAAAAGCTGTTTCAACCTAAAGCTCAAGAGTTACTCGATAAATAGGGTATCTGTTGAGATTTATGAAAATCAGTTTTTCAAATCTAATTTGATTTCAATCCATGAATAGATGTTTAGGCTTTCTTTTCTCACAATCCTAACATATATATGAATTATTTTAAGGGCCGTCAAAGGTTGCGCTAGTGTGTAGCAAAGTTGTGTTCATGCAAATTGTGACCGGAGACAGAATTTCCCCTAGTTCATCTTTCTCTTGAAGAAGCTACTGTGTTTGTACACTGTTGGGTTTTGTAACCAAGGAGCTTCGTGAACTTCATCGTGTGATGAACTGAAGAACTTTATAACAAACATCCTTCTCAAGTGGATGATTTCGCTTAATGGGATTTGCGCAATTGGTTAGTCACGTACTGAGAGTCGTACATTGAAAGGAGAGATTGTCACTACAGAACAAGTAGGTTGGTAGGGGTTCAACTATAGGTTGGTATAAGGTACTAGGATTCCTTTACTTGTAACCGCTTGTTGTGACAATAATGGATTATCAGGAGTAGTGACCTTAAAATTACCCAGTCGGGTTTTTGCCGTGTAGATTTTCCCCATTCGTAAACAAATCACCATGTCATTTAATTTTCGCTGCATATTTAGTTATTTGATGATTTGTTTGTATTGCACGCAAATTGTATGTTAATTTGATTAATTAATCAACTCGGCTAATTAATTGGTTAATTTACCACAATGAGTCAATACATTTTTGGCGTATCAAGAGAGTTTCACGAGTACTTCGCGAGATGGCCTTGCTTGTGAGACACTCGTGAAAATCTCCAGCCTAGCATGACTGTTCATCTTCCAGTCATGTGTTCATCATTTGAAGCTTAAGTCTTCACATTCTCTCACACTCATCCCTTACAATTAGAAACCCACATACATATAGGGAAATTTGATTGAAGAATTTACAATCAAATTTGGCACAGAATTAAAGCCAACGCAAAATAGTTGTAAATTACAATTTTACAAAAATCAAGTCCAATTCGGGATTGGAGTGAAGGTTCAATTGCAGGTTGATATTTAGGATAGTCTAAGGTAGCGGTAGGATTTCTTATACTTGTAATCGCTTGATTCTTAGGAATGGTGACCTGAAATTCACCCGGTAGGGTTTTTGACTTTTTGCCTTGTGAGAGATTTTCCCCATTCATCAACAAATCACCGTGTCAATTTAATTTCCATTGTAATTAGTTTATTTGGTGATTTGTTCAAGCCTCCACGATTTGCATATAATTTGACCTAATTAATCAATTTTGGTAATTTAACTAATTAACTATAGAGTCAATGTATAACCCAATAAAGTTGATGGGAGATTTGAAGGATTGAAAGCATGACTAAGCGCTAAAGGCTTTAACTAGCGTGAAGATGTTGACTATGAAAAAATAATAGCCCTTCACTGTTGTAAGAGAGGATTGAGAGAATTAAGGGGAAATGGGTTTATCTTGTCTTAGAGAGAAAATGTAGAAGAGTAAAGTATTGCTGAAGACACAAAGCCTACCGATTAATATTGAAAGAAGGATAAATTTTGGCTCCAAACGTGTTTGAAACCTTAGACTTCAACCTATAATAAGAAGAAGACATGAGTCGTTGTCATTTGAAATGTATATAATTCTGTTGATCACATGATAGGTATACATATCATCTTATTATTGTGCATTGAAACCTAAGGCTCCAAATATATTTAGAGCTAAACTTTATTCTTGAAAGAAATTATTTAAAAAAAATCCAATTGATTTATGGAAACTCATGTACTGTATAAGACACATAACTAACAAAAGCTTTTGTTTTTTTGTCTCACTTAAATAAAAAAAAAAAAAAAACTAACTTTTAGTTTTTTTTTTAAATTAAAAAAAAAAGTTTTTACTTTTTCTCACACATTTAGCATAAAACCTATCAGCATCTATATTTTTGATAAACACTATGCAAATAAATTACAAAAAATTATAAGATACTCAAATGAATACTATATTAATGTATTAGTTTGTACTTTGTAATTGTTTGTGAGAATAAACCCAAATAATCAAATATTTTATAACAGTTTTTTATTTAATTTTAATATTTTCTTTTTTTTATATTTAACATTAACTTAGTTTGTAAAAGGATTTTTGAACTTTTTGTATATTATCTTAATAATTTTTTTTTTTATAGTTTTGATGTATTCACTAATTTATTTGTATTTAAATTAATTATAACAGTCAACACATTTTTGGCCTTTAGTTGAATCTCAAATTGTTCTTAAATCTTAGTAATTTCAATAGAAACATGTAATGTTCAAATTAATTCCTTTTTTCTCAACTATCCACTTATCCAAAAAAGTCAAAAATCAAAACTATAGTAGAGGCAATACTGTCATATAGGTGATATTATATATCACATATGTATTGGAATCTTGATATTCCCTCGCCAAAGTTACTAGTTTCTCACATTTTCAGAATATCTTGGAGAAATAAGCACAAATCATCAGTTCAGCTACAAGTTCGAGGCTGTGCACGTGCTACTTGTCGGTTAGATAAGAGTTTTCATTTGCTTGCTCCGTCTATTGACCAATGCTAGGAACGAAACATTTTACTTTTTACACCACATTTATCATAATTTGTCACCTTATGAGTTGTGAGAAATAAAGAAAAAATAATAGGTGAACGTGGTTTTATATTTTTAATATTCACAACTTACCCTATGGAGTTGTGAGAAATAAAGAAAAAATTATAGGTGAACGTGGTTTTATATTTTTAATATTCACAATTTTTCATGGCAAGTTGGTATAAGAATTGTGTAAATCTTATTCATTCAGTATTTACTGTGGGGACCGTATACACAGAGCCTTGATGTATATTCAATTCATTGAATAAGATGACCAAGTTTTATTTAGTTCTTAGTTTTTCACATACGCATCATTACGTATAATATACTCTCTTTCACTTCAGTCCATCTTGCTCGGACTACTTTGTAGTAGTTTCGTTTGTATTACCTTTCCTCAATCTCATCAGTTTCCATCAAAATGGATCCTGCAAAATCAGAACAGCCTGATCCAACCGTCTGCCACCTGGTGGCTATGCCGTATCCTGGTCGCAGCCACATCAACGCTATGATGAATTTGTGCAAGCTTCTGGCTTCAAAAACCGCCGATATTCTCATCAGCTTCGTCGTCACCGAAGAGTGGCTCGGATTCATCAGCTCAGAGCCAAAGCCACCGGCTCAGATACGCTTCGCCACCGTACCCAATTGCATACCTTCCGAGGTGGGTCGTGGGAAAGATTTTCCGAGCTTTCTGAAAGCCGTGAATACGAAGATGGAAGTGCATTTTGAGGAGCTCCTGGACCGGCTTCGGCCGCCGGTGAAAGCCATCGTGGCTGATACTCATGTATATTGGGCTATCGGCTTGGGGAACCGAAGGAATATTCCGGTGGCCTCACTTTATCCTATGCCGGCGATGGTGTTCTCAGTGTTGCATCATTTTGAACTGCTCGTGCAGAACCAGCATTTCCCGGTTGATTTGTCAGGTGCGTCTCAAAACCATAATTTATTCCTTAAAAGGCGTAAACTAAACAATAATTTTTTACATAAAATTTTTCGGACTCACGAGGTCTGTTGAGATTTTGGGAATGATGCATAAGAAAACTTAGAAAGGTGACATTTTATAGAAAAGAAAAAAAAAAGTATATAATTTTTTTGTCTGTTTTTTGTTTTTGTTTTTTTAAATAAAAATAGTACCAAATCATTTAAAAAATGGTTTATTATTGTTAGGGTGGATTTAGGTCGAGGATAGATTATATTTGACAGTTTACTTTACTATTCAGTTTATTTTTGTTATTATTTATGAGTCTCGTTATAATTTTTAGTATTATTTATGGGTCTCATTGTACTATTTTAGCTAGCTTTTACCTTTATCTATCGTACTTTCAGAAATTTTTTTTTTTAATTTCAGTAAAATAAGTAGATCTTAAACAAACTTTTGATTCGACCCAATAATAAAACTAGGAAAGGCCTGCTAAAGATATCTTTTAGCCAAAAATGCAATTTACATTTGATGATTTTATTTAAAAATAATTTTAGTTCTATAGGTTTGTAAAATTATTTTAGACTGATAATTTTATTAGAAAATTATTTTAATTCCATAATTTTGTCTAAAATTTATTTTATTTAGTAGTAATTTAATGTTGTTAGACTAAAGCGACAAACTTCAAATTAAATGACTAAAAAGATTTTCAAGCAAAATTACTGGACTAAAATGACTAACTTCATACTTAAAGAAATAAAATAATTTTCAAGTAGAGTTCGGATCCGTTAGAGATCCACTTATTTTGCTGAAACTAAATTTTTTTTTTACTGAAAACACTGTAGATAAAGGTAATAATTAGCTGAAATAGTACAGTGGGACCTATAAATAATATCAAAAAGTGTAGTGATACCCATGAATAGTAAAATATAATAAGCTGAATAATAAAATAAGTTGACAAAAATAATCTGTGCTAAACGGACACTTAATGGGTGTAAATTATATTATTATTTTTATATAAATTAAATTAAAAAAAAATTGATTATAGATATCGATTCCTTCATATGTATATCTATATTTCAAAATAACTAACTCCTTTTTTTTTAGAATGTGAACCAGCTATTGATGGGTATAAATAGTGACTTAATGGTTGCACCAAATCATTATATCATATTAATAAACATCAGTAATTAACATCAAAAAAAATTTTTATTCCATGTTCGTTACAATTTTGATAATTAGGACCGTTGTGTACTTTAACCTTATATAATATATATTTTCTTTATAGACAAAGTTTGGTTCGAAACAAGTTTGGAGATTTGGAGTCTAATTACTAATAGAAAAATGATATGTGTTCCATCATATACAAGACAAAAACTAATTTCATCTTTTTTTTTTTTAGTGTTTGAAACCAAACATTTTCTTTTTTTATACAGCAAAAATTAGATATAATCTATACTACTATAAAAAAAAATTTTCTTGAATGACTAGCAAAATTTAATTGAGTTCGGTAAGTAGGACCAAACAGTTCTTATCAAAGAAAAGGACCAAACAGTTAAAACTTAAAAGTCGTATTCTCGTATAAATAAGGTGGTTGCCAATTAATATTAGTTGGGAAAGAGGGTTTTTTTTTTTCTTTTTTTTTTTCTTGTTTTTTTGGCTGAATAGTTGGGAAAAAGTCGTTACTCTTACGCACACTTAACTCGTTTATATAAGGTGGTCATCAAATCAAAGTCCAAACAATCAACCAATATGATACAAGACCCACAAACTGCTTTCTTTCCTATCAAAGTTTTGTATATTTACAATAATAGATATTCCATATCACGGAAAGTGATTATCAAATAAATATCTTTAACTGCGTTAAAAGATTGGCCCCCAAAATGCCACTAAAGAAGCTTAAGCTTCGCATTGTATCCCTTTTTTGGTTTTTTAGCTTCATGTTCTAAGGCAGTTTCTAGTATTTAGGCTTTTCACTTACATTACTTTCTATATGTGTTTTATTAAGAACGGGGTGATGAGCTTGTGGACTACATCCCTGGAGTTTCTACTATCCGTATTGCTGATCTTCCCACCTTTACATATGGAGATGGTCGACTAGTCTTGCCTGGAGTCCTGGAAGGTATTTCAAGCGTGTCCAAGAAAGCGCAGTATCTTCTATTCACCACCTTTCACGAACTTGAAGCTAAAGCCATTGACGCCATAAAAGCCAACTTTCCAATCCCTGTCTACCCTATTGGTCCTGCCATACCTTACTTAGAACTTGAAGAAAAGAATGCTTCTTTAACTAATTCTAACAATGGTGTCAACTATCTCCAGTGGCTTGATTCTCAACCTCCATGTTCGGTGTTGTACATCTCAATGGGAAGTTTCCATTCGGCTTCAAACGCCCAAATGGATGAAATTATTGGTGGTATAAGGGACAGTGGTGCTCGGTGCTTGTGGGTGTCACGTGGAGAAACTGGTCCTTTCAAGGATTGTAGTGGTGATATAAGCCTAGTGGTGCCTTGGTGTGACCAATTGAAGGTGTTGTGCCACTCTTCAATAGGAGGGTTTTGGACACATTGTGGCTGGAATTCCACTCTTGAGGCTGTTTTCGCTGGTGTACCAATGCTTACTTTTCCTATATTTTGGGATCAAGTCCCAATCAGTAAACACATTGTGGAGGATTGGAAGATTGGATGGAAGGTTAAGAAAGATGTTGGAGTTGTGACAAGAGGTGAAATTTCAGAGCTTGTGAAAAGGTTTATGGATAACAAAAGCGATGAAATGAATGTGATGAGGCAAAGAGCGAAAGAACTTCAGAAGTCAAGTCGACGAGCATTTGAGAACGGTGGGTCATCTGATGCAAATCTTGATGCTTTTATTAGAAATATTTCAGAAGGCCACTGTCATTAAGCAAATTCTATTGTATTGTGTTCATTAATCAGTTGATTTGTAGGGGTTGGCTGTAATTTCATTTAAGATCGTGCAGTTTCAGACACTTTATTGTTCAAAAATTTCCTAAAAAATAAATTTGAAGCTGTCACCCAAGATGCACCAGAAATTATAAAGGGAAAAGATTCTAATTTCTAACCAACTTTACCTTTCTCTCACTTACAATAGCGTGTGCTTAAAAACTTTTCTTATTTTGGTTTAGGTGAAAACACTATTTTGGTCCCTATATTTTGAGGTCATAATTAATTTGGTCCCTGCATTTTGATAGTAGTCAATTTAGTCCCTCTTATTTTCAAGTTACTGTTAATTTGGTTCCTACCGTTAACTCACTAACGGTGAGATGAAGCTTGGAATGATTTGGTTGCAACAAATTGAGTAGAGAAAGAAGCAAGGAGAGAGAGACACAATCAATTCGAGGCATCGTCATCAACAGTGGTGGTGGCAGTTAATAGCAAGAGAAGTTGTACCTAGAGTCATGGTCATGATGCATCAGTGAGAATAGAGAAAAGGAGAGAGAGACAAGGCCGGTACAAGCACAATGTCTGGTGGCAATCAATGTTGGGAAATTGCTTCAAATTCCAATTGTGACTTGGAAAGTCAATTAAATTTCCTAATTGAAGAAGGAAAAATTAGTTTGGGTTTCCTTGTTATAGAAGGAAAGACTATTCTTTAGTGTGGAAGGAAGTCTATTCCTTGTTAAAGATGTAATGTATTTTTAATCGAAGAGGGAATAGATTCCTCGTTAAAAAGGTAATGTATTCCTAGTCCAAGAGGGAATAGCAAAAAAGTCTTATAAATAAACATTGCTACAAAGAATTTGATGACTTTGGCGTTGGCTTTGGCCCAAAGATCCTCCCTATGGGGAGAGAGAAAATAGAGCGTGAAATCAAAAGAGAGAAAATGAATTTTCACTTGGGAGGAACGCAAGAGGAAGGAGAGAGCAAGGTATTGCCGCCTTCAAGAAGATAGCCAAAGAGAAGAAAGCAGAGTTTTGCGCATTCGAGAAGATAGCCGAGGAGGAGAGAGCAAAGTGTGGCTGCCTTTGAAAGAGATAATTAGTTTGATAATAGTAAAATTATTCGTAGTTTGTCCTGTGGTTTTTCCCTTCAAAGAGAAAGGATTTTTCACATGAATATTTGTATTCTTGTATGTGATTGCTATTTTAGATTGCTAATATTTGTGATAATATTATTTGGGACCCAACAAGTGGTATCAGAGCTAAGGTCAGAGTAGAAGCGATGGCCGGGGAAGAAGGCAAGGCTTTAGGATTGAAAATTTTGATGGAACAGACTTTGGATATTGAAGGATACAGATTGAAGATTATCTTTATGGGAAGAAGTTGCATCTGCCGCTTTTGGGGAAGGAATTTGATACTATGAAGGATGAAGAATGGAACCTTCTTGATAAACAGGTGTTGGGAGTTATTTGATTAACTCTATCAAAATTAATTACGCACATTATTGTGAAAGAAAAGACCAACAGTGGTATTAGAGCTTGGTTGATTTAGTGGATACTCTTTGTGTGAATTAAGATGGAAGAGAAGGGATAGCTTTGATTAAGGTGGAGCTATTCCAAGAGGAAAAGAGGACTACTTGATTAAGGTAAGAGCTATCCCAAGAGGAAAGAAGATAGTTGAGGACAATTGATGGAATTTGAGTCAAGGTGGAGATTGTTGGGAAATTGTCTCAAATTCCAATTGTGACTTGGAAAGTCAATTAGGTTTCCTAGTTGAAGAAGAAAAAATTAATTTGGATTTCCTTGTTATAGAAGGAAAGACTATTCCTTGGTGTGGAAGGAAGACTATTCTTTGTTAAAGAGGTAATGTATTCCTAATCTAAAAGGGAATAGATTCCTTGTTAAAGAGGTAATGTATTCCTAGTCCAAGAGGAAATAGAAAAATAGTCTTATAAATAGACAATACTACAAGGAATTTGATGGCTTTGGCTTTGGCTTTGGCTTTGGCTTTGACCTAAGGGCCCTCCCTATGAGGAGAGAGAAATTAAAGCTTGAAATCAAGGGAGAAAAGGGGTTTTTGCTTGGGAGTAACGTAAGAGGAATAAGAGAGTAAGGTATTGCTACCTTCAAGAAGATAGTCAAGGAGGAGAGAGCAGAGTTTTGTGCCTTCGAGAAGATAGCCGAGGAGGAGAGAGCAAAGTGTTGCTACCTTTGAAAGAGATAATTAGTGTGTGTGTGAGAGCAAAGAAAAAACAAGAGAGATTTTTCTTTAGTCGTGAGACATACATAAGAATTATTGTAATTGATTTGATAATAGTGAAGTTATTCGAAGTTTGTCCCATGGTTTTTTCCTTCAAAGAGAAAGGGTTTTCCACGTAAATATTTGTGTTCTTATGTGTGATTGCTATTTTGGATTGTTAATATTTGTAATAATATTATTTGGGACCCAACAATCACTGGTGGTGGTGGACAGAGGTAATAATCTTCAGGAGCGGCCACAGCAACCAAACATCACCAATCTGCAAAATGGGTTCCTCGATTGTTTTGGATCTGAAAAATGGTTCTCCGATATTGAGTGTTGGTGGCTGGTAGGTATCAATTGGGGTTGTTTTTTTGGATTTGAAGTTTGATTGGGGTTGGATTTAGATAGGCTTCAATGGTGTTTTCCTTTGTTTTCTTGCAACCAAACAAAAGCTAAGAAAGATTTAAGATTTTTTTTTCAATCCATAAATTTGAGAAATTAATTAATTAATTTTTTGTTTTCATTTAGATGCAGCTGATGTGGCATTTTTTATAAGCTAAATTAAAATTTTAATTATTATTTTAGTAGCCAAGTAGGTGTGAAGTATGCTAACAGTACAATCCGCTAGCTATATATGCAGTTTCCATTAAAAAGTTAATGGTGGGGACCAAATTGACTACAAGTTGAAAATGACAGGGACCAAATTGACTGCTATCAAAATATAGAGACCAAATTAACTATGATTATAAAATGTAAGGATCAAAATAGTATTTTCGCCTTTAGTTTAATGTCAAAACTTTCTCTTTATCCCACGATATTTATGCATTTCCCAATCACTAATATAGCTAAGGGTGATGATACCTAGCACTGCACACAAATTCACAAACTAATGATTTCAATACTATTTTATTTTTCATTTTTCTTTTGTGCTAGGTATCGTTACATCCCTAGCTATATTGGTGATTGGTAAATACACGAATATTATTGGATAAACACATAAGCTTCAAATTGGGATGAAGGGAAAGTTTTGATGTTTAACCAAAAAGAAACAAAAAAAACTCTAAGCATGCACATAGTGCGTGCAATGAAGCTAGTATATAAATTAATATCTTACATGTGCATTTTTGCCTAAAGTTTACTTCAATTTTATTCTAAAACTAAACAATATATATAAATTAAAGTCATACATGTGCAAAGAGAATTTTATCATATAGGCCTCATCGTACACACTATGCGCATGCGTAGAAGCTTTTCAGTGCTTTTGTTTGGCAAATCCTAAATTAGCACCAGTCTTAGGTCTATCAAGTTCACTTTATTTCTCATCATTTTCAGTGCTTTCAATTGTGAAAGTTCAAATAGTGTGTAAAACACTATGAACGTTTAGACCCCCAATTTACAAATTATCAATTCAAGCTTTATATCAAACAATGAATGTGCGAAAAATGAACAAAAGTTTAAAACCGAATTGATAAATAATCTAAGTCAAATAAAATCACATCCATAACAGAAATTAAATGACAAAGATAAAGGGAAGAGAGATGCAAACACAAGGACAAGACAAGACGTGTTATCGAAGAGGAAATCGAAGCCCTCGGCGTAAAACCTCTCCGCTGCCCTCCAAGCGGTCAAAATGATCCACTAAAGAATGTAGTTGGAATACAAGGACAGCAATAGACCCCCCAAGCCTAATCTACCCAGGTACCTAGGCCCTCCAAGCTTCCTGCTCCAACGAGGTTACGCCGAACCTATTTCTTCTTTAGCTTCTCGGATCCCACTACTAGTCCATAGCATCTACCAATATAAATTGGCTCCTTCCTAACTGCTTCCCAGAACACCAAAGAGCCTTCTCACAGCTGTGGGTATGGTGAGAAAAAGTTTTGGCTAAAGTACCTCTCAAGGATTTACAATGGAGAGGAAGAGAGTAGAGGAATTTGGAGAGTCACAACGTTAAGATTGTGGATGAATCAATCTTGTTTTTCTCTAGGGTTTCTCTCTCAATATTCTCTCTGGAAGCTCTCTACATTTCGTGGGTATAAGGGGTATATATACTAGTGGGTGTTTGGAATGCGAAGAGACAGATTTTTCACAACAAAGTAGGCTGGCGGCTTGTCCTCGCGACTTGACTGAGTCGCGAGTTCAAGTAGCGAACAAACTGAAAGGCCAGACTGAAAATTTTGTCCTGTAGTGTGACAACTGGCACGACGGTTCATATTCTGGCAGCTTCTAGTCGCGAGCCACCCGCGAGATCCAGTCGCGAGTTCTCCTCTGCATGCTTCTCTCGTGTGCAACATCTGGCGGCTTGCCAGTCGCGAGACACCAACGAGGTCCAGTTGCGAGTCCCTGTTCTGCAGCACAGTCTTGAGCAATTTTTCACGCTCTCTCACACAATATCCTTACATGATTCCCACCTAAATACAAGGTTTCTAAATGCTGAAAATACAAACAACTTGGCACGGAAGAAAGCCAACACAATGGTTGATAAAATTCAACCTTACAAATTGAAACACACACACACACACACACACATATAGTGGAAGTGTTGTCTTAAGCCTTAATACTAGTAGGTTGTCCACTCGTTGACTTCTTCTTCTTCTTCTTCAATCTTTAGTGAAAGATTAGACCAGATTCATCAAAATGCATCCATTCAGTATATAAGGATCCCACCGATGCTGAACCAACCGCCGTACACCACGAGGTGGCGATGCCTTTCCCATTACAATGCCACATCAACGCCCTGATGAGCTTGTGTAAGTAAATTAACTGCAATTGCACCTGATCTCAATTCAAATCCAACGCTTTAACTTTTACTTTTTAAGTCTACAGACGTGGCACAACAACAACCACACTAGTCATTGATTCTGAAATAGGACATGTTTGTAATTACGTGGTGACCTATACTATGTGAAGCACTGTGTAAATTCCTGTTTTACTCATATGTCATTTACTGCAAATTACATCAAAAAAAAATCCTTACGAATTTACCTTACAATGATTGTGTGTGTGTATATATATATATATTTAATATCATTGTAATAACATAATAAATAAATATTCTTTGTTTTTTACCCGTGACAAGTCAAATTGTAATATCTAACATCACCTTTTTCTTTTTAGATCATGTAGATGGAGGGGGTGAGAATCTAGACCCAAATCACAAACTCACGATATCGAGAAAAAAGGACCATCACCGAGAGAAATTACTGCTCTAAGCAATGCTTTCAACAAGACAAATCAAAATCAAGGAAATAAACTATAAGATGATAAAGTAATCGTTTGAGGTTAAATAAAAAATTAAAATACAGGGCCAAATTTGAGCTTTTTTGACATATAATAGGATTATATGAAAATTTTAAACAAAAAAAAAAAATTATGTATAATTTTTATTTTTAGTGAACATTTAAATTTTAATTAGTTGACAAAGAAACCAATATAGCATCATTTATTTTAGTAAAAAAATTGAAGCCCTTGTTAGGTTTTGTAAAAAATTAAATTATTAGTGTGGGGGCCTGGTTTCCGCTGCCAGATTGGGCCTTAGGCCCATCCGAGGAGATCCTCCTCCTCGGACACATGCATCCCACTTTGGGTCCGAGCCTACTAACCAAAAAGGGGGCGCGAGGAGCTCCAACAACAGGCGTGCACTTCAGGGGCACAAAGGAAAGGTCAGGCCACTGCCTCCACATTGAATGCGCAGCAGCTGCTTTTCTGGCCGCATTAATGTGGAGGAGTCCCTCTGAACAGTACTACCTTGGCTACCGCAACTCACAAAAAGCCAGAGTGGGTGTCTGATGGGACAGGTACTCAAGTGGTGACCCGGATGATCAACAAGTGGAAGCTCAGGATCATCCAGATAGAGAGTATATAATGTAAGGGACTCTCAAAGGAAAAGGGGGGATTGATTCTGGTGAAGGGGAAAAAGATTATTGGCCCTGATAAAGCTCGGGTGATCCCTACATTGTCCGGATTATCGTCCTGCTCACGTTAGCCCATCCTTCCAACCCACTTCTCTACAAATTTATTGTAGGAGTTCTTGAGCTTGAGCTCTTGCACCTCATTGGGCCCAGAACTCAAGCTCGGGTCCCCACAATTGGCACCGTCTGTGAGAAGGTTACTTCGCGAAACCGTGAGCGCGACAGGCCGGCATGGCAAGGTCAAACTCACCACCAGCAGAGTCAGCAGAGTCTCAGCAACAGGATGGTTTTCTAAACCTCGAACGTGAGAGAGACCGCAGAACTAACGCACGTACCGTGCATGGCAGTAAAAGCCGTTCCCGAGCAAGGAGCCACGCCTCCCAGAGGCCCAACGACACCAGGGCTCTGTAACTACAAATCAATGAGCTAAAAAAGAGGCTACGCAGTGCCCGACGGAGGCGAGACTCGCCAAGCCCTAGTAGCTCCTCCGAAGATGAGGAAGACGATGATTATAGGAGGAGGTCAAGGACTCCCCCGAGCGAGTCTTTCTCACACGTAGAAGAGCCCCGCCACGGGCATAAGCACGAGGGCTCATCTCATGGAAGCCCGGGAGGTGACGCCATGAGCAAAGCGCTGTACCAGATCTCCAAATCACCTTTTACGCGTAAGATCGAGGCAGCGAGTCTCCCGCGACGTTTCCACCAACCCACGTTCGCCCTCTACAATGGTCGGACTGACCCCGTGGAGCACGTCGGCCACTTTAATCAGAAGATGGCGGTCCATTCCAAGGACGAGGCCCTAATGTGCAAGATTTTCCCGTCCAGCCTGGGACCGATGGCGATGAGATGGTTCGATGGCCTTAAGGCCGAGTCCATAAACTCTTTTCAGGAGCTGACCAGGGCATTCGGCTCTCGTTTCGTCACGTGCAGCCGAGTCCCCCGACCCCTGGGATCGCTGCTGTCCCTATCCATACGAGAAGGGGAGACCCTAAAAGCCTATTCTGACAGATACTGGGAGATGTTTAACGAGATAGATGGAGATCTCGACGAGGTTGCTGTCGGCACCTTCAAACTCGGCCTACCAGCCGAACATGGGCTGAGGAAGTCCCTCACAGGTAAGCCAGTCACTAGCGTGCGCCAGCTTATGGATCGCATTGACAAATACAAGAGGGTCGAAGAGGACCAGCTGCAGGGGAAGGGCAAGGCTAAGGTTATCCCCCAGGAGCGGAGGGATTTCAGGTCGGACGGATACAAGGATGGTCGGCCGAGGAGAGAGTTCACCGGCCAACTCGGGAATGCCAGCAAGCGGGCGGTTAACACCGTGTTCCGGGAGCCTGTGCACCAGGTCCTGGAAAAGGTCAAGCACGAACCATTCTTCAAATGGCCACCGAAGATGGCAGGGGATCCCATGAGGCGTAACAGGAACCTGTACTGCCAATACCATCAAGAGCCAGGACATACCACAGAGAATTGCCGAAACCTGTGGGACCACCTCGACGAGCTTGTCCGAGAAGGGCGGCTTGGGCACTTGCTGCACCACACCAGTGGCGGGCAGAACCAGCCCCGAGCGAACGCGATCATGAGGCCCCCAGTGGGCACGATAAACGTCATCTTCGCAGCGCCAGGGAGAACCGGCTCACGCCCGTCAAGAATAATTTCTGTGATCCGACCATCATCCGAGGACAGCATCCCAAACCCGAAGAGGGCAAGAACGGATGGCACGCCGGCCCTAAGCTTCTCAGAGGAAGACAAAGTGGGGACCATACAACCTCACGATGACGCTCTGGTAGTAACACTCAGGATCAGCGGGTATGACGTGAAAATGGTTATGGTGGACGATGGAAGTGGCGCCGAGATCATGTACCCTGACCTCTACAAGGGGCTCGGCCTCAAGGCCGAGGATCTGACACCGTATACCTCCCCTCTCGTGAGCTTTGATGGAAAGACGGTCATCCCAAGAGGCCAGATTAGGCTACCCGTGCAAACGGGCCCGGAAGTAGTGGAGGTAGACTTCATCGTGGTGGACACCTACTCCCCCTACACGGCCATTGTCGCCAGGCCCTGGCTCCACACGCTGGGGGCTGTCGCCTCCACCCTGCATCAAAAGGTGAAGTTTTCCTTCAGGGGACAGGTCATGGAAATCGTCGGATGTCAGACCACGGCGAGACAATGTTTGGTGGCAGCCATCACGCACCAGCCGGAAGCGGGACCCACGATCCCCGCCCAAAAGAACTTATAGCAATCAAAGGGCCGAAGCGAGACGACCGAGGGGCTCGCCGAAGAGTCAGGGTGCGAGGAGCTGGAGGTGGTCTTGATCGGAGATGACCCCGAGAGATTTTTCCAGGTCGGCTCTCAGCTGTCCCCTCAGGAGAAAGGGCGGCTGGCCGACTTCCTCAAGGAGAACTTGGACGTGTTTGCATGGAGCGCCTATGAGGCCCCGGGCGTTGACCCAAATTTCGCATGCCACCACCTGAACGTTAACCCCTCCATCATCCCAAAAAAGCAACCGCCTCGGCGTCCGTCCCACGAGCACGCCAACGCTGTGCGGGCCGAAGTGACAAAGCTCAAAGAGGCAGGGGCTATCAAGGAAGTTTTCTATCCGGAGTGGCTAGCCAACACGGTTGTTGTCAAGAAGAAGAGCGGGAAATGGCGAGTCTGCGTGGACTTCACCGACCTGAACAAGGCATGTCCGAAAGATCCTTTCCCCATGCCCCGGATAGACCAACTGGTGGACGCAACTGCGGGCCACCCTCGGATGAGCTTCCTGGACGCCTTCCAAGGGTATCACCAAATCCCCTTGGCTTTAGAGGATCAAGAGAAGACTGCCTTCGTCACGCCCACAGGGAACTACCACTACAAAGTAATGCCCTTCGGGCTGAAGAACGCAGGGTCCACTTACCAGAGGATGATGACCAAGATGTTTGAGCCGCAGCTCGGCAAGAATGTCGAGGTGTACATAGACGACATGGTGGTAAAGAGCAAGAAAGAGTCCGACCACGTGGAGGACCTCAAGGGTGTGTTTGAAACCCTGAGAAAGCACAAATTGCGCCTCAACGCCTCTAAGTGCTCGTTCGGAGTCGGGTCAGGGAAATTCTTGGGCTACATGGTCACCCACAGGGGAATCGAAGTCAACCCTGACCAGATCAGAGCCATTAACTGCCTACAACCTCCTCGGAATCCCAAAGAAGTGCAGAAGCTCACGGGAATGATCGCTGCCCTGAGCCGATTCATTTCCCGATCGGCAGACAGGTGCAGACCCTTCTTCCTCTTAATGAACAAGTGGAAAGGGTACGAATGGACGGAAGAGCGTGACTCGGCCTTCCAGATGCTCAAAAAGTACCTCTCTCGGCCACCGATCATGTCCAGCCCCAGGGCCGACGAGGTCCTGTTCGCCTACATAGCTGTGGCCCCACACGCGGTAAGCCTAGTGTTGATACGGGTGGACGACGGGGTGCAGCGGCCGGTCTACTACATTAGCAAGTCATTGCACGAGGCCGAGGTTCGTTACTTGCCATTGGAAAAAGCAATTCTGGCGGTGGTTCACGCCACGCAAAAACTTCCCCACTACTTCCAAGCCCATACCATCGTCGTCCTCACACAGCTCCCACTCAGGTCCGTGCTTCGTAGCGCCGACTACACAGGGAGAGTCACCAAATGGGGAACGATCCTAGGGGCTTTTGACATTAAATACATGCCGCGCACCTCAGTCAAGGGCCAGGTCGTCGCTGATCTGGTGGCGGAGTTCGCCGAGCCATCTTTGGAAGGGACATCCGGAGCATCCGGCGCCGACGTGAAGGCTGTTGGCCTGATCTCGATCAAGGAGCCGGCTTGTTGGAAGGTATACATTGATGGGGTGTCGAACCAAAGAGGCTCGGGAATGGGGCTAGTTCTCACCTCTCCCGAGGGGCTCATTATTGAAAAAGCGCTAAGACTGGGCTTCTCGGCTACAAACAATGAGGCCGAGTACGAAGCCCTACTGAAGGGGATGTCCATGGTTAAAAGACTCGGCGGAAAAAGGGTGAATGTGTTCTCGGACTCAATGTTGGTAGTGGGCCAGGTGAACGGAGACCTGGAAGCCAGGGATGGAAGAATGCAGGAATACCTTAGCCGAGCAGGACACCTAAGATCACAATTTAAGATCACAATTCGAATCCTTCACGCTCCAGCACATACCGAGAAGCGGCAACAAGCACGCCGACTCCTTGGCCACGCTGGCCACCTCCTCCGCCCATAGCCTACCTTGGATCATACTCGTGGAGGACTTGGATGCACCCACGGGGGCAAAGAATGATACCACCCGTGTCCATCAAATCAGGGCGGGTGCCAGCTGGATGGACCCGCTGACAATATTTCTAAGTGACAACGTCCTCCCTGAGGACAAAGGAGAAGCTGACAAGATCCGACGGAAAGCCTCAAGGTTTTGGCTATCGGAGGAGCGGAAGCTGTACAGGCGGTCCTTTTCCGGACCGTACCTGCTATGCGTCCACCCCGAAGCAACGGAGTCACTCTTAGAAGAAATGCACGAGGGAATTTGCGGAAGCCACACGGGAGGAAGGTCCTTGTCGCACAGAGCCATCACTCAAGGCTACTGGTGGCCTAACATGAGAAAGGAAGCCCAAGAGTACGCAAAGAAGTGCGACCAATGCCAAAGGTTCGCGCCAAATATGCACCAACCGGGCGGAGCCCTTAACCCGCTGTCCAGCCCGTGGCCGTTCGCTCAGTGGGGCTTAGACATCGTTGGCCCATTCCCCAAAGCCGTCGGCAACAGGAGATACCTACTGGTCGGCACGGACTACTTTACCAAATGGGTATAGGGCGAGCCATTAGCAAACATCAGAGACGTAGACGTTAAGAAGTTTATTTGGAGGAACATCGTCACCCGGTTCGGGGTCCCCCACACCCTCATCTCGGATAACGGCCTCCAATTTGACAGCAAAGCCTTCCGATGCTATTGCAGCAGCTTGGGGATTAAGAATCGTTACTCCACCCCAGCCTACCCGCAGGGGAACGGACAGGCCGAGGCCGTAAATAAGACCATAGTGGATGGTCTCAAGAAAAGGCTAGACGACGCGAAAGGAAGGTGGGTGGAAGAGCTACCTCATGTCCTTTGGACCTATCGGACTACGCCGCGGAGATCAGCAAGAGAGACCCCTTTCTCGTTGACCTATGGAGCCGAGGCCGTAATCCCACTAGAAACCGGCTTCCCAACGCTAAGAACCACTTGTTTTAGCCCGAGGAGTAACGACGAGCTACTGGGGAAAAGCCTGGACCTACTAGACGAGAGAAGGGATACTGCCAGGGTACAATTAGCGTACTACCAGAACAAGCTCAAGCGGGGTTACGACGTTCATGTCAAACTAAGGCCTCTGGCGGTTGGAGACCTGGTGCTGAGGAAAGTCGTGGGCAGTACCAGGAACCCCACCTGGGGGAAGCTAGGGCCCAATTGGGAAGGCCCATACCGCATCACTTCGGTAGCAGGCATTGGTGCATACTACCTCGAAGACCTAGATGGAAAAACTGTACCACGCCCATGGAATGTAAACAACCTGAAAAGGTACTATTATTAATGAAAGTCCCCTTTTAGTCGTTACAAGTGTTCAAGCAGAACTTAAGCGAATGCAGCGTCCTCGGACCTCACTCTTAAGGGAAATTAACACTCCGTTTCAATTTTACAAGTGTTCAAACAGAACTTAAGCGAATGCAGCGTCCTCGGACCTCACTCTTAAGGGAAATTAACACTCCGTTTTAATTTTACAAGTGTTCAAACAGAACTTAAGCGAATGCAGCGTCCTCGGACCTCACTCTTAAGGGAAATTAACACTCCGTTCCAATTTTACAAGTGTTCAAACAGAACTTAAGCGAATGCAGCGTCCTCGGACCTCACTCTTAAGGGAAATTAACACTCCGTTTTAATTTTACAAGTGTTCAAACAGAACTTAAGCGAATGCAGCGTCCTCGGACCTCACTCTTAAGGGAAATTAACACTCCGTTTTAATTTTACAAGTGTTCAAACAGAATTTAAGCGAATGCAGCGTCCTCGGACCTCACTCTTAAGGGAAATTAACACTCCGTTCCAATTTTACAAATGTTCAAACAGAACTTAAGCGAATGCAGCGTCCTCGGACCTCACTCTTAAGGGAAATTAACACTCCGTTCCAATTTTACAAGTGTTCAAACAGAACTTAAGCGAATGCAGCGTCCTCGGACCTCACCCTTAAGGGAAATTAACACTCCGTTCCAATTTTACAAGTGTTCAAACAGAACTTAAGCGAATGCAACGTCCTCGGACCTCACTCTTAAGGGAAATTAACACTCCGTTTTAATTTTACAAGTGTTCAAACAGAACTTAGGCGAATGCAGCGTCCTCGGACCTCACTCTTTTAAGAGAAATTAACACTACATTCAATTTCACAAGTGTTAAAACAGGAGCTTATGAGAACAAAAAGAACAGTGACAAATACACAAGACAACATTTTTTTCTTCAAATGAACACAAAAATTGAAGTACCCGTTCTCATTAAAGTAGAAAAGAAAGTACAACGGCTGTTCTGTTACAAACAAAAAAAGAAACAACAAAACAAAACAAAAAATACAACACTTACAATTAAGCTCCAGGCTGGGTATCCTTAGGCGCCTCGGGGGGCAGGTCACCGGCTTGGTGCTCGGCCTCGGCGTCTTTGGCCTTGGAAACCACTTGGGTAATGGTCAGCTCGTCCTCAGAAGGCTGAGCTCCCGGAGAAGGTTGGCCCCCCTCGCCCATCTCCACCCCTACGGGAACACTGTCATCGGCAGCGGGGGCTTCAATGGCGTGAAGGAGCTCAGGTTCGGCGACTTCGCGGATATCCTCCGGATAGAAGACGTTTTCAGCCTTCCTGAGCTCTGAGTCTGCAGGGACCCCTGCCCGATCCATGGCCACCCCCCAGGACTCGGTGCAGTAGTCCCTGCACACCACGGCCACCTCCTCGGCGAGCCGTTTCTCGGTGTCAGCCACTCCACGCTCATACGAGGCCTCCACCGCGGCCGCAGCGGCTTCCCTGGCCCTCAGAGTCTCCTCCTTGGCCTTCCGAAGCTCGGCCATAATATCAAGCACCTTCTGCTTCTCCGTGGCCAAATTGATCTCGGTCACATGCAGCAGCTGGCGCTGATCCTCGGCCTGCCTCTCTGCGGACTTCAGGCCAGCTTGAGCGCTTAGGCGAGCCTTCTCGGCCTCCTTCAACTTGCCCGAAAGGTCGGCTTTTTCTTGCCTTGCGGCGCTGAGCTGCCTCTCGACCTCCGCACGGAGATTGGCCTCGGCCTTAGTGTCCTCATGTGCCCTCTTGGCGCACTCCTCAATCACGAACACTTGCTGAGTAACCTGCACAATTAGCAAGGGGAACACGGATTAGTAAACCTTCTCGGCCGAATGGGTTTAATTTAAAAGTCTTTTGGAAGGGCCAAGAAACCCACCATCGCCAGATCCCTCTTCACGGACTTGAAAAGATCCGGCTGCCGAATGCACCTGAGGCACTCCATGTCCCTGGGAAGGAGTAGGGGCTGCTCCAAGGCATCGGCTAGAGCTCCGGTACTGTCCCTCTGGGATTCCCAAAGTGTGGCGTCCCAAGGGATAGCAGCACCCCCCAGCTCCAGCCGAGGGGCCCACGCGCGCTGCGCACGTCGTGAAGCAGCCTCCTCGGACACTTCCCCCACTCTATCCCTTTTTTCGTGGGGGTCTGCCCGCCTCTGTTGTTTCCCTCCCTTGGTGGGCAACACCTCTCCCTCCTCGGGCGCCTCCACGGGCCTTTTCTTCTTGAGGCTATCCTTTGCCCTCTGGCCTGGGTCGACCACAGGCTTGGGTGGTAAAGGAGGCAAAGGGAGAGTCGCTTGGGTCTTCGGGATCTCCTTGGAGGACGATCCGGTCCCCTTATTCCTCCCAGCCATGAGGCCCCTCAGTCCCGACCTCTGCTTCAGATCCATGCCCTCCTCTTCCTCCTCGGAACTAGGATCTGGTTAAGCTAGCAACAACCTTGGAGGGCCCTCGGACTCAGGCTCTTCAACCTCGTCCTCGGAATCCGAAATCTCAACCGCGTGCTCGGCAGGAGCCTCTCCAAGCGTGAACTGATCAATCTCCGTATCCAAGGGCGGAGGAGATGATGCGGGCCCCTCGGACGGAATAGGGACTGGCGGTTGGATCCTCGGGAGTGGCGGAGTAACAGGAGGAAGATCCCGGTTGGCCAAAAACTTGGGCTTCGACACGTCTATCCGAGCGAGCCGATTACTTCCTACTCTGATTGCCTGGCCGATGGCTTGGAAGTCCTTCGACAAAGGCTCGTACTCCAAGATCAAATGGGCGGCCCGCAGTTGTCTGTCCTCACTGATGAACACCTCGGATCTCAATAAGTAGTTAAGGGCGTTCACGTTGACCAGGCCGAGCTTGGGAGAGACGTGGTCTTTGTCTGCAAAAAGCATCAGCAGGTCAGATCCACAACGTTTACAGCCGAAACAAAAAAAGAAAAGCAAAGCAAAACACAAGCAAATGAGCAACACTGCAGCATCTCGGAGAACTAAACCCCGTCCTAAGGGCGCCGTCCCAAGGTACCCCACCTGGTTTTCCCTCCCTGACGGGACAGTGAAGACCGTCGTGCCAATCTCCGGAAACGACCAGGTAGTCGTCCTTCAAGCCTTTGTTGGACTTGGGGAGGCAGGAGATTAGCCTCACTTCCTCGGACCGGGACTTGAGGTAATACCCTCCAGATAAGGCATGGCACTCGTATAGGTACGCAACATCATGCCATGTGAGCCCGAGGTTCATCTGCTCGCTAAGAGCATCTATACATCCTAGGATCCTAAACATATTGGGGGTACATTGTTGGGGGCATAGCCTGTGATTGGTCAGATATTCCCTGGTAATCCTACCCATAGGGATAGTCATCCCTCCTTCCAAAAAGGCGATCATCGGGATAGCAACCTCGCCAGTTCTCCGGTCGGTCAGAATCTGGTCCGAGGAGCAGTACCTCAAACCCACTCCCCGCGGGATATGGTACTTGGCCCTAAAGCCTTCTAACCCAGCCGGAGAGTCCACTAAATGCTTGAATCTACCCATAGAAGCAAAGGGGGGATCGCTGTACAGCAAAATCCTACGGGCAAGAAGGACCGGAAGATGCGACTGAGAGAAGAGGATATGTCCTAAGAAAGGCGGCACTTACTGAGTCAAGCTAGCGAGTCGGGTCTGCGTCGCGGGGGAAGAATCGGCATAGCAGTCTCTCTGGGGGGAAAGAAAAGCCTAAAGCACGGAGAAGTCAAGCGCTTGAAGTTAACTGGAAGTTTGGAGAGCAAATAAAATAAAGGGCGATCACTCCTTCTTAACCCCCTTTTTATAAGAGGGAGAGGAAAAGCACTCGTGTGAAAGTTCCCTGGCCCGACTTCCAAGAACAAATGTCAGCCGTCACAGCGGCGCTCAAGGCATTTATTAGCCCGCCCGCTAATTATGAAGCAGTAACCGTAATAAAGGAGGGGGCGCGTTAGTCGAGGATTTTGAACGCATCACGCGTATCCTTAGGTCAAAACCCCAAATTTCTCCTCGGATAAAAGAAATTCAGGGCTTTTGAGGGGCTATTGTGGGGGCCTGGTTTCCGCTGCCAGATTGGGCCTTAGGCCCATCCAAGGAGATCCTCCTCCTCGGACACATGCATCCCACTTTGGGTCCGAGCCTACTGACCAAAAAGGGGGCGCGAGGAGCTCCAACAACAGGCGTGCACTTCAGGGGCACAAAGGAAAGGTCAGGCCACTGCCTCCACATTGAATGCGCAGCAGCTGCTTTTCTGGCCGCATTAATGTGGAGGAATCCCTCTGAACAGTACTACCTTGGCTACCGCAACTCACAAAAAGCCAGAGTGGGTGTCTGATGGGACAAGTACTCAAGTGGTGACCCGGATGATCAACAAGTGGAAGCTCAGGATCATCCAGATAGAGAGTATATAATGTAAGGGACTCTCAAAGGAAAAGGGGGGATTGATTCTGGTGAAGGGGAAAAAGATTATTGGCCCTGATAAAGCTTGGGTGATCCCTACATTGTCCGGATTATCGTCCTGCTCACGTTAGCCCATCCTTCCAACCCACTTCTCTACAAATTTATTGTAGGAGTTCTTGAGCTTGAGCTCTTGCACCTCATTGGGCCCAGAACTCAAGCTCGGGTCCCCACAATTAGTTTAATACACCTAATATTCTTTTCAAAAAAAAAAATACACCTAAAATTAAATATTTTTATGAGAAAAATACATTGACTAATTTTAATAAATAATCTTAAAAATATTTAAAAAATAAATTATATATTATATAATATTATAAAATAATTATATATTCTTGTGTATCATGTGGATCCACTAGTACTAGGTAATGCCTCGTTCGAACCTTGAGCCACTCCTGAGTCCTTGTTATAAGCGATAGCAAGTGATTTTGTTCCAATACATCATGATTCATGATTAGCTTAATCTCTTTTTTTTTTTTTTTTTTTTTTTTTTTTGAGAAATAGCTTAATCTAATATAGGCACATTGATAACTGCTTAATTGATATGGCTACAGTTTGCGAGGTACTTGAACTGCTATAGTTCACAATTATTTTGCCCCATCTAGTGACTAGTGTACATATTCTCAAAAAAGAAAAAGAAAAAAAAAAAAGTGACTGCTCACATATGAAAGTCCCCTCTGTCGCACCACCTATATATGTGCTTCATTACTATTTACAAGTAACTGGGAAGGTACGATGGCTCGCAAGATCGTTTATTAATCATCATTTACATTGCACCATAATAATATCATTTACATTGTCACATAATGTTGATAAAAAGATAGGCCAAGAAATTATTATTATTATTATTATTATTATTATTATTATTATTATTATTGTTATTATTATTATTTATTTTTAATTTCTTTTTTCAAAACAAAAACAAATTTCACTCTGTATTATGTTATCTGCTACAAGAATCTCCCTCAAATATTCTTTCTCTAGCTTTTGACACCCGAAACATTTATAAAAATCCAATTAAGCATTTAAAACCAGTTGATTCCCCTAGCAATACGATAGAAGAATCGGGACTTCTACAATGGCCTGATTCGCTGATTTATTTTGAAGATGGGCTAGACCATAACTATCAACTAGACAAGTCCAAGAAAGAGATTACTTCAAGAGTGAACAGTACTGCTTTCAACAGTACTGTCTATTGACTTTTTAAATGCAAGGAGATATATTCTAGTTTGGAAACTGAATTAACGCTTAATTAGCTAATCATATTGCGCGATTGATAAATTGTAATAGCTTCTAAACTTGTCAAAAAATTCACAACTAATGCTCTCATAGACATCAACTTAAATATGCTACAGTTTAGGGGGAAAAAGTATAGCTTGTGAGAAAATCACCTAAAAGTATAGCTTGTAGCCATCCAATAAAAGTTATGAACTTCATTGGTTCATCCAATGAAAATCATTATAAGTGAAACCATATAGACAAGGAGTACCACACCCCTCAATAAAAAAAGAAAAAAAGAAAGAAAGAAAGAAAGAAGATGAAAGAAAAGATATGTCACTTGAATAAATTTCCAAATCATTATAACCGAAACCATATATAAATTTGATACAACATACCAAGATTTTCATCTAAAAGTATATATATATATATATATAAAACATAGTCAGATTGACATAAGTGCTTATGCACATCCAATAGCTGTAGCCTCAATTGAAATCCTCCCCATTTAGCAATCAAACAAAGTATAAATAGAACATGAGTGTCATCTTCTACGGACATGTTAATCGTTATCATCTGTATATATGTGAAAATTTGAGTTAGTATGGTATTACAATCAAAACAAAAAATAATAGCAATTCACTCATTAATAATCAGTTTAATTGGAGTTCCTCCTTGCATTTTCTAGAAGGCATGTCACCAATGATTATGAAGTATAGACATGGTAGAGACTACACAGTCTCTAGTTTTCATGTGTCAAAAATTTTTGAGGATAATTTCTCTTGCTTTTGCCAGCACTGTACAAGGTGAATATGAAAATTAGCATAATACTTGCACACTTACAAATGGGATGCCATTATAGGTCTAAAACATCGACCTTAGCAAAATCCTTAAAGTTCGAAATGAAAAACCTCATGAAACGAGGTTGGATTTAGTTTCTACTAGACAATTGGTGGATAAATTAAGGAATATGCACTGTTTCTTCCAAGAAATTAACTAAAGAGTAACAAAAATTGTTTGCTTTACCATATTTATATATTCACTAAACATAGAAGTTGAGCTAGGAAAGTTAGCGCTCAAAAAATTTAGATATAAAACAACAGAACGACTCTCGTCTGCTTTCTCAACATCTAAAGAGGAATTTAACACAATTTTAAAAACGAATTATAAAAAATTGAACAACAACATTTTCTCTTACTATAAAAACGAATAACACTCTTACTATAAAACAAAGACCAAAACGAAAACATCATATTGAAGTTAATTATTAAACAAAAAAACATTTTAGCAAACATATTAAGAGTAAGATTCCTACAATCTAGAAGAGGGCAATCATAAAGCAATTTATAACAAACATGATCAAATGCGAAAATATATTTGAATAGTTTTGTGACCATGAAAACTCAAACTCGTTCATCATGAAATCTCAAAATTGAATTACATTTTTTTTTCTTCTAGTAATGAGATGGACATAAATAAATAAATAATACGAATAATACAAATAATAAAACTCATTTTGAGTTCATACCCTTTGGACTTGGGCTACTAATGTTCACCTCTCATGTGCTTCAATTTTGTCCTTAAGCTCTAGAGTCACTCTCTGTCTCTTGCACTCTTTTGATTGGGTTTTGGCAGATAGACTTGAGTCAGGACCGAAAGAATGGTTAAAACGCTCAAGAAACTAGCTATCCATTGAAGGCCATACCTGTCAATTTGTGGATAGAGAACAATTGAAATTTTATAAAGAAAAAAAGATGAGAGGTGAGGAGGTAGAAATCTATTGGTGATTGTCAAAATTCCATATAATAATAGCATTTGAAGAGTCTGGGTTAACGGAGAGACATACGATGGAGTTGGAGATAAAGTAACACTTGAATCTAAGGAGATGCTCAATGAATGTCAACTGGTAAATCGAAAAAAAAAAATGAAAGAAAGAAAAAAACAACAACAAATGAATATATATATATATATATATATATATATATATATATATACATATACACACACACGCACAATTAAGAATAGGATTCCGAAATAGGACCAACCAATCTACCTTAGCAAAATCCTTAGAGCAGTACAAGAGTAAAGCTTGAGAACATATTTCCTATTTAGTCTATATCATTTATTCAACTACTTGTATGATATAATATCTATTAATTTGTATAGAGTCCTCTCCTTTTTTTTTCTTTTTTTTTCCTTCTTTTTTTTCTATGACATGAAACTTCACCAATGCAAGATCTTTTGGATCCATTCTGAATTTGGACAGAATCGTAACAATCTCATTTTAGGAATTTAAATTCAATTATTGAAATTTTATGGATTAAATTGTACAATGGTCAAATTGCAAAAGTCAAATAGTAATTTACCTAAGAAATATATATATATATATATATATATATAAAATGAAGATAATAAACAATATATAACAATATATTTATAATTCATAGAATGTTATGTTCTTTTTGTTAAATGCACCAACACTTTTAATAACAAAAGGGCAGGGGTCACAAACTGTTTGTAATAGTATAAGCACTGGTTGCAACATAAATTTAACTAGTATATGTTGTAATGTTTCAATCCATGCATATTATGCTACATTCTAATAGCAATTTATACACTTTATTGTACCTAAAAAAGAGCAAGACTAAGATATAGTACTTAAGTGTTGTTCCTTAGGTTCCCATTTTAAGATTTTGTCATGTGAATTTTTTCTCATGAGATGGAAGAGTATTTTTTAGTTAAGTAGCCACATGATTGAATTTTAAGAGGAGAACCTAATGTTGATTATTGTTACGTGTACATGAAATTTATGTCGAGAAAAATTGTTTGTGGCAATACACAATCATGTCTATTTGGCTTACAACTTAAAAGGTCTACTACTCAAAAAATATAGTGTGGCGAAATACATGAAAACATGTATGATGTACCTCTACTCGTTCACCACTTTTGTTTATGGAGTAAAGAATCCTTGTAAAAATATTTGTATAAAGCCAATTGAACCGAGACACCCCGGTGTAGGAAAACGCACAAATGAAGACCGGAGAACAAACCTCTAGCGGTTATAATCAGAGCCAGCGAAGGGATAAACGATCCCTATGGTGCGTGAACACCTTAGCCTCCGTTTGGATAGCGGAACGCATCTGCGTTCCGCGTCTTCCTTCTTTTTTTTTTTTTTTTTTTTTTTTTTCCCGGACCTGGGAACGTTTCAGCCCCAAATGTTACTGTGCATTACTGTGCGGCTACTGTTCATGAACAGTAGCTGCAACTTTTGACTTTTTCCTCTCTTTTTTACTGTTCATGGACCCACAAAATACCACTTTTCAGTAACTTTTTCATATTAAATGGGTCTCACTACACTATTTACACATTTAAAAATTATTCTGCTACAGTGTTTTTCAGTTTTCAGTTTTCAGTTTCAGCGATATCCAAACGGACCCAATATACCAGAGTGACTACTTTGACGTGGTTGTTTGAGATATTTAATTCAAGCTGGCTTGTTTCCTGAAGTTTCAGAAGCACATCAATCATATCATCATGATTGCTTTCTTCACATTTTCTGGCTAAAGTCACTTCTTTTCTTCTTATGATCGTTGATTATATCATTGAGAATGTTGTCTGTTTTTCTGTGCATGTTCAACAATGCGGGCTTCGTTCCTAAAAGGAAGCCAAGGAACTTTAGTGAAGGGAACAAATCAGGCACATCAAATCCTCCACTGCGATTAAACGTTTCCTGGATTAGTGATACGAGTTCTTTTCATATTTGCATTTCTTCCCAATGACTGCCCTGACAGTTAATACTATTGACAAGGAGACGATTTTCTCAGTGAAATCGATTGCGAGTCCCTCAGCCTCGGATGATGAAATGAATTAAATAAGATTCCACACGTCTTCTTCTCTTATTGTTCTAAATGACTGGACACGCTTGGGACTAAGGAGCTCCATGACACAAATCTTTCGCATTTGTCTCCAATAATCACCATAGGGACTGATAGGGACAAAACTCTCACTAGAAGCCGATGCCCTGCGCGGGGTGACGATGCGAGGTATAACGACGGACGCGATACCCTGACGACCCTTGTACTAGGTGACGGGAGAGACCGTCGACGGAGGGAGGCATTGAGTACCAAAGCATATCTTGCCATGTACGCTTCCCTAAGAAGAAGAGTCTTGTCGCGTACGCTACTATTTGGACAGATATCTTGTAGAATACGATTGCTCCCAAAGGGGTGTCTTCTCCAACACACTTGATTGTCCCAGAAGTAGCTTGCGCTCCACGCTACTCAGGGGCAATTTCGGTAAAGTGATATCTTCTCCAGCACGCCGTGGCCAAGGGCCACTACTACTACTATAGATACTTCTACGCCCTCCAGAATCGAGGTACGTATGCTTTTACCTCGACTCTGGCACTTTAGAGTTGTGAGCAATACTAACTAAGCCATCGGAGGGTCGTTGGCTGGTACCACGCCGGTACCTCCCTTCGGGGTTCTTTCTACCTGTGCAGATTCATCCAAAGTACATAAAGGCCTTGCAACTTATTGAGTTGATTCTTGGCATCATCAGTTGGCGCCGTTTGTGGGAAGTACGTAGATTGTGTTTCGTGCTTTCCGGACAAAGAGTTGCATGGTACTCACACGTTCAAAGGCAACCACCATGAACGATCAAGGTAATGAACAGCGCACCACGACACTCGAGAGGCAGGTCCAAACTCTGGTAGCCACGGTGGAACGCCTCACGAAACGTAACAACGACCTGGAAGGACAGCTACAACGGAGGAACGTGACATTTGACAACCAAGGAGAGAACCAGGAGGGAAGCAGTGCCGAGGAGAGGAACCATGGAGGCCCTGAGGGAAGCAATGCCCTGAGCCGACCTAAGGGACAGGAGACGAACCGTCCGTCGGCCGATAACCATGTCCCGTCCAACGTGGTCGCGAAAATGCAAATAATGAGGGAGCGTATGGATCTCATGATAAACGCCCTCAAGGGACGGGTATCCAACGACCTCGACGACCTAGTCCAAAGTACGGATTCCCCCTTTACCACACCGGTCATCTTGTTCCCCACACCGCCGAAGTTCCGCATGCCCCAGATAGAAAGCTACGATGGGTCGAAGGATCCACTAGACCACTTGGAGTCCTTCAAGACATTGATGCACTTGCATGGCGTACCGGACCAAATTATGTGCCGAGCATTCCCGGCAACGCTCAAGGGCTCCGCAAGGACCTGGTTCGGTAGGCTGACGCTCGGCTCTATCGGTACCTTCAGAGAGCTGAGTGTTCAGTTCTCTACGCACTTCATTGGGGGACACAGGTACAAAAAATCCACCGCATGCCTGATGAGCATTAGGCAACGGGAGAATGAGACGCTCAGATCCTACATAGCCCGCTTCAACAAAGAGGCACTTTCAATCGATGAAGCAGACGATAAGATACAGGTCGCTGCATTCACCAACGGGCTAAGGAAGGGTAAATTCTTGTTTTCATTATACAAAAATGACCCGAAGACTATGTCAGATGTATTTTACAGGGCAACAAAGTACATGAATGCGGAAGATGCATTACTGGCCCGGGAAGAGAAGCCTCCCAGGAAAAGAGAGAGACAGGAAGACACACGACAAGATAAGGGGCGAAAGGCACCTCAGACAAGAGAAGGCTGAGACAATAGACGCCCGAAGCCCCCAACTGGGAAATTCACAAGCTTCACCCCATTGACGGCTCCGGTTGGCCAAGTCCTAATGCAGATCAAGGACAACGGGTCCTTGACGTTTCCAGGAAAGCTGAAGGGGAATCCGGACAGACATCCCAAAGACAAATATTGCCGCTTCCATCGAGACCACGGCTACGACACCGTCGACTGCTACAATTTGAAGCAGCAGATTGAGGCCCTGATTAGGCAAGGGAAGCTGCAGAGGTTCGTCAGTAGAGAAAGGACAGAAGCACCTCGATAGGAACAGGTCCCCCGTCGGGACAATGAGCGTCCCAGACCACCTATAGGAGACATAAGGATGATCGTGGGAAGTACATTAGCCGCCAGTTCAACAAAGAAGGCTCTGAAATCCCACCTCAGAGCAGTTCAGAATGTTCAGGCTGCGAGCTTTGTTCAGAAGAAGCCGCGAATCAACAGCCCCACTATGGAGTTCACAGAAGAAGACGCCCAACACCTCCATCATCCGTACGACAACGCCCTTGTCGTCAACATCCGGATAGGAGACTACAACACATACCGGGTCTTAATCGACAACGGAAGCTCCGCGGATATTCTTTACTATCCCACGTTCCAACAGATGCGGATTGACAAAGAACGCTTGGTCCCTACCAAGGCCCCGCCCACCGGATTCTGGGGGACGAGAGTATACCCCCTCGGCTCGATTACATTGCCTGTCACTATCGGGGAGTACCCTCGGCAGGTCATTAGGGACGTTACCTTCCTAGTCGTTGATTGCTCCTCAGCCTACAACGCAATCATAGGACGACCCACCCTCAACGCCTAGAAGGCTGCAATCTCGACCTATGCCTTAAAGGTCAAGTTCCCTACCGAGCACGGGGTAGGGGATTTATGGGGAGACCAGGTGGCCGCGCGAGAATGCTACGTCGCGATGGTAGAAATGAATAGACAACTACAAACAACGAACATAGAACAGAGAGCGAGGGCAGAACCTGTGGAGGAGCTCGAAGAAATAATACTCGACGAGTCCAGGCCTGACAGAACCACCAGGATCGGTACTCTCTAATGGCGTCCTCACTAGCCTGACGGAGTTGGTCCTTGACGGACAGAATCTCTGCCTCCTTGTCAGCAAGGACCTTCTGCAGCACCTCCGTCTGCTTCTCTAGCTCAGCCCTCTCTTGCTCAGACACGGAAAGCTTTTTCTCGATAGTCACCCTCCAGGCCTTATATTGAAGAAGCTCGTCCTCCGTCTCAACCGCCTTAGCCCGAAGACGGCTCAGAGCCATTTCCTCATGAACACAACGGTCCATGAGGCCCTTCATCTTAAGGACGGCCTGAAATAGAGAAATGTTAAGTCAAACATGATGATAAAAAAAAATGATAATAAATTGATGACGGATAGAGGATTTACCTGAGCAAGACTAAAGAGGCCCGTTTCGCCCATTGCCTCCGTTACGTGGTTCCCCAAGTCTTCGTAGTCCTCCGCCGTCATTATGGAAGACAATTTCTCCAAGGCGTACTTAGGGTCCTCACGAAGGAGGACAGGTGGCTTCTCAGCATGAGGCACCGGGCCGCCCGTCATCAAGCCTTTCCCCTTACCGTGCTTGACGAGGGCCTTCTTCACCTCTGCCTTGAGGCCGACGACAGTCTCGGGCGCAACTTTCGCCTTTTTGGCGTGACGGTCTCCCTCTTGACCGGGTTTTCTTTTTGGGATGGACGACTTGGGCGCGCCCTTCACACCGGCCTGGGCCTCCTTCTTCTTGGTAGCAGCTTGCTGTTTAATGAAGGCCCTCCTCTTTGTTTCATCCATTTCTGCAAAAGAGGACGATACATAAGTTGATGACAAAAAAATCACTAAGTGTGAGGCTCGAGTGAACGGACTTACGTGCTTGGATTTGGTTCTCGTACTTAATCGCCTCAGCAGACGGTTCAGGCCCGTCACAGTGCCAACAGATGGTTTTAAGGGTTACCAAAGTGGCCCAAGATCTTTCCGTCAACTCAGTCTTTTGGAAGATCTTCTCCAAAAAGCTCCACTGTTCAAGAGAGACTTGTGGCCGGTCTTGGGCTGCAAAAAAAAAAAAAAAAAAAAGACGGTTAGATACCGACGATGTTTAAAGTTTGAGAAAGGGAGAGTGTGAACGGACGCATACCAGACGGGGGTAGTACACCCCATGTAGTATCAACTGGCATGAACTCAATCTCGCCAGGATGACCCATCCACTCGCTACTGTCCATGAAGAAGTACCTAGACTTCCAGTCTTTATTAAAGTTTGGAGTGTCACTCACTAACCTTAATAGTGGGCTCCTGGCTACAAAACTGTACATGCCTCGTTATTTCGTTATCTCTACTGGACGATAGCAATGGAAGAACTTCTCCACTGTTAACCTCTTCTTCCCCTTGGACATTGACCCGTACAAGACCTTTACCCCAAGGAACACCCTCCAGGCATTTGGGGACACTTGGCTGACAGACAGTCTTAAGTAGTGGAGGAGTTGACGGTGCAGTTGGGTCAGGGGAAACCTCAACCCAGCCTTGAGCATTTGCTCATAGATCCCGACACCCTCGACGCCGTAGTAATAACACTTTTCTAATTTATTGGGCAGACGGATAGGTATATTGTCGGGTATCTGGTACTTGCTCTTAAGTGTTTTGAAATGTGACTCCTTTATTGTGGACGTAAAATCATTTACTGTCCATAGCGAGAGCATGACGAACTTCCTCATCCCATCAGTGCCTATGACGGATTGGATTTGTTGTTCATCTTCCCCTAGTCCGTCACTAAGGTTACTCTCCGTCCTACCACTACTCGAAGAAGAGGAGGAAGTAGACGAGCTCTCTTCACTTGAAGTTTTGGGATCCTTCGGACCCGACGGGTTAACCTCATCGTAGCCCGCTCTCTCGCGGACAAACGATTGATTACTGGACGCGCTAGACATTTATTACCTACATGTGACGAAAAACCCTAAGTTCAACTGTCCTAAAGACACCCGACGGTGGTAAAAGTGAACGAGACAATGATAATTACTTACCGGTTGCTTTCACTGCCGAAGGGTGTGACTGACGGTTGCGAGGACTTGCTGGGCGAACAGGTTGACGGATCGAATGCTTTTGTAGCTGGGTGAATGGATGCGCTCTAATCTCTTGATTTCAATGAAAAGTGAAAAATGAGGGAAAAGAAGGGAGGCTTATATATGAGGGATAGCACGGAAGGCGAGAGGACGCCTCGTTTTTGGCACACGGACATTAAGTCGACGACACGTGCCCTGCATTAATTATCCAGCATTAATTATTGAATGACAGCCTATCTATTCAACTCCCTCATTGTGAGTGGGAACCGTCATCCCATTAGTTCGTCTCCTATGTGCTCACAGACTAATGGGCTGAGGGGCACCTGATAGGGACAAAACTCCCACTAGACACCGACGCCCTGCGTGGGGTGACGGTGCGAGGTATAACGACGAACGCGATACCCTGACGACCCTTGTACTAGGTGACGGGAGAGACCGTCGACGAAGGGAGGCATTGGGCACCAAAGCATATCTTGCCATGTACGCTTCCCTGAGAAGAAGAGTCTTATCGCGTACGCTACTATGTGGACAGATATCTTGTAGAGTACGATTGCTCCCAAAGGGGTGTCTTCTCTAACACACTTGATTGTCCCAGAAGTAGCTTGCGCTCTACGCTACTCAGGAGCAATTTCGGTAAAGTGGTATCTTCTCCAGCACGCCTTGGCCAAGGGCCACTACTACTACTATAAATACTTCCACGCCCTCCAGAATCGAGGTACGTATGCTTTTACCCCGACTCTGGCACTTTAGAGTTGTGAGCAATACTAACTTAGCCATCGGAGGGTCGTTGGCCGGTACCACGCCGGTACCTCCCTTCGGGGTTCTTTCTATCTGTGCAGGTTCGTCCGAAGTACGTGAAGGCCTTGCAGCTTACTGAGTTGATTCTTGGCATCATCAGGGACAAAAGACCATACTTGATTTATCATAGCACAACTTCAATGGCAAGAACAGTTGACCGATTTGCCAAAGCAGCATCATGTGTCTTCATCACCTCTTTGGCTACTTTTAGTGATGAAATGATTATAGCCAAGACCTCACCTAGCCGAAGTTGCATAATAGGTCCGTATTTCATGGCAAAATCTCTCAAAGATTGATGCGGTAGAGAGAAAACAAGCTGGTGCAAATTCCCTATAAAAGGCAGCTTCAATGGCCCTGGTGGCAACTTATGGCTTTGGCCTTTGGCTTTAAACCTCTTCCAGTAATATACAATGATAAAAAAGAAAAAGAAGAGGAACCAAAAGAGAAGAAAGGAGGGCATTGGAAGCACTGGGGACAACAAAAGAAGCTCCATGTTTGGGAATGGGGTTTTGTATGCATTGGTGCAAGGAACACTAGGTGTACTTATAGTAAGTTAAATGACAATACATAACTGGAAATCTGGAGTATGATACTATCATATTTTAATTCAATGCTATATGAAGTTTGACTTTTTCCTGTATAATTTTTGTGGTTTTGAGTTGGATCCAATGTTTCAGTTCATCGTACAGGATACGATGTCAACCTCACACAAAAGTTATGCCCAATTTTGGCAATTTCTCACTAGAAGCCAAGTTAACAACTTTATTTGTTAGATGACAAGCATGTCAAATAATTTCTTTATTTAGGCTACGTTTCAGTTTACTTCATTGGACAAAGTTGTCACAACATGCTGTCCATTCTTGCTTTTCTCTAATTTGTTTCGTTGATTCTCTTTCTGTTGCAGGTGAAACACGTTTGCAGGGGTAAAAAGTTTTTTATTTTTTATTTTTATATATATATATATATATATTTACTCCTTTAAATGAAGAAGGAATCTTTAGTTGGACTAATTAATCTCACGCCACGTAATAGTAAATGTAATACTATGTGTACAACTGGAGCTTGATAAACTATTCACGCTCCAGTTTAACTATTCATTGAAGTGACACTATTCAAACTAATTTAACTCTTACTACCAAGTCATACCTCACGCTCCAGTTTAACTATTCATTAAAGTGACACTATTCAAACTAATTTAACTCTTACTACCAAGTCATACCTCACAGTGGTTGCAGGTATAAATAGTTTGTGGATATGTGTTTTGTCTCTTTAATTCTTTTTCCATTACGGGTGTAAGTGTGTAACACGCTTGCAGGGGTAAAAGGTTTTTCGAATAGGGAGCATATATATCGCAGAGCTTGTCAAAATCAAAATTCCCTTTTATTTTAGAGAATAAACCCTTAAAATTTTGGTTTAACTGTCTATTTGATTTTTTTTTTTTTTCTAATGAACAGGTAGTCACAGTTTATTAGCAAAAGAACTTTTGGCTTAAAAAAAATGAAAAGGTAAAGAAAATAATGAAAAGGTGTATTCAAAAGAATGAGCAAAAAATTATTTAATAAAAAATAAGAAATAATATTTAAATTAGATAAAGAGAAAAAAAAATTTGTTGGAAAGTGTATTTCAAAAAGTAGTAGAAAAAAAAAATGAAAATGAAACTTTTATTCTCCAACTTGGGTGAGAAAATGCCTACACTAATGGAGATGAAAAGAATCTTTCATCTATCCATTTAAATATTTGAGAGAGTGCAAAGAGATAGAATTGAATGAAATGAAAAGAATCTTTCAAGATAATTTTTTTCATTTCCTTGTTTGAAAATTGAAGTAGGAGAGGTAAGAAATACTATTTCCTTGTTTGGGATTTTGAGTATGACAGAATACAATAAGTAGAAGGGAACATTTATTTCTCCATTTCTGTCAAAAACTCAAATTTTCATTTTCTCAAAATTAGTTGGAGTTTGAGAGAATAAAATTAAGTTTAATGATGTAAAGTTTATATTTATAGGTTGGAAACCATGAACAAAAGTAACAACTTAGAACCTAGTTTATCTAGTTGATTGGTATTGAATTAATCTTTGGATCAAGAAAAATGAGGGTTTGAATAGTTGAAAACTCAAGAATGCAAAAAATAGACTGCTGGAAAACTTCATTTCGACTGCAACACAACAAGTCAAATCCACTTATCTTGACCAGTCGAATTGCACATCTCAACCAATTGAGATTTGTGCATATTTTGCAAACAACTTATTTTCTTAGCCGTTTGATTTATGGTTTTGGTGCAACTCAAGTACATATAAACACAAACAAGTTTTTACATACACATGAGGACGGTATATCTGTACATAGATCTAGAATTTTTCAAGTCCTCTTGAAGTATCAACCGAAGCATACATGCATATATACAAAAGATCTGGTGATCAGGTGAAGATGCTGCAACGAGTTGACTACAGTTATTGGCTAAATCTTTGAGAGTGGGTCTTAGAGCCATGGAGTGGGATTTCATGTGGAACAAATCAGAATAGAAGAGTTTGTGAACATCGGAACTACGTGTGGTCATTTCAATAAGTATTACATGAGATAGTATTGGATTTAGGGTTGAATCTTTGTATAAACTTTCATTTTATTTTAGCGGATTTGTTACCATGAGGATTGTTTAGGTTAAAGCCCCCCAGGTTTTTTTTTTTACTGTGAAACTGTTTATTTCATTATTTTTCCTAGATCATCATTTCAGTGTCTTATATGATTTATGTTTGTGTGAAGTTATTCAATTCAAATCTAAAGCATAATTAATCTAATTACTTACTTGGTTAAGAATTGATTAATTTTGTGACAAGTGCGGCCTAAAACTGAACAAATGAAAACTAAAATGGCCATAATACTCTTTCATACTATATAAATTTTCTATAACACCCTTCTCTTATTATTTGCCTCACTCTACCTAACAAAATAGTGCCGAGACCAATTTCTATCACTTAAGAACCTAAGTAAAAAATTGTCCCCAAATTTTAACTAATAGGGTTATTTCTTTCATTAATTGTAACAGTATTAATTAAACCAAAATATTAAACAATAAATAAATAATTTTTTTAACAAATGAAGGAAAAAAAAATGAGAGAAATGCTACATTCACAACCTTTTTCACAACGCTTTTACAATAAATCTTAATCATCAAGTTGTTACAGGCTATTATTGATAACCAATATATATATATATATATATATATATATTAGTGGTGGATTCAAATAAAAAATAAGAAGCAACTTAACACCTAAGATTTTTATGAAAAATGTTGTAATTGTGCATTTTCCAAAATGAAAAAGAAAAAAGAGCAATACACAAAAAAATTCACAACATTTTTCACAATAGTTGAGTTAGAAAATTTGTAGTAGTTCTCATCTTGGTTCACCATGAACATAATTCTTTCATTTACCACTATCAATTTACCACATTAATAAGTGTAAAAAGTTTTATCAATTTTTTTGTGTTTATAAGCTTTTTATAAAACAAAAAAATAAAATTAAATTTACGAGAATTATGTTAATTAGTAGTAATTTTGCATATAAAACAAGATAATCAATTTTAACCTTAGGTCCCTAAATAAATCAAAGTGCTGCTACAACAAAGTCTCTCTTTCAAAATTCCAAAATAAGATAAGGAAATAATTATCACAACAAAATATTATATATATATATATATATATATATATATATATATGGATATCGTTATTGTTATTGTTATGAAGTATTCATTTTCATTACTTCTCACAGGAGAATTCCAAATAAAATTATTTGCATTAATTCATTTTAGTATTATTGTTTTAACATCTAAAGAAGATAACTAGTTAAGAGTAATTATGTAATACTATGGACACCAAAATAAATCACCGACTTTACTTTTTCACATCTTACTCGTTTATTTTTGACTGGGCCAACCAACACTAAAATAGAGGGATGGGATGAAAACTCTCTCTGTATCTACAATTAATCATTGGATTCTCCATTCCATTCGCTCTTCTCGAGAAAAATCTTTCCAGCAGACAAAAAATCTTTCTGTCTCTTAAAAGCAAGATCATGTTTCAAATAGCTCGAATGTCCAATAGAATGTGATTCTCTATCAACAATTCCACTCCACAAAACCGAATTGATTATTGAGTATCTTGTCAGCTAAAGCATTTTCTCATACTGTCACTGATTTTTGCATCAATCTGCAATCTTCTAAATGGCAAAGTTCTGCAGCAAGGCACAGGCATTTGGGGAGATGGGATTGTTGGGCATTCGCTGGCACTTGGATATGCCAAATGTAAGCTCTAATTTACAATTAAGCCCAAAAGCAGTCCGGCAGGTAAACATGAGATATGCCAAATATTTTTTGGCATAGTGATACATGACACTATTATATTATTTTAATGATACTGTAGCAACTTTTTTATATCACCATTTATTATTTTAATGACATTGTAGTTACTTTAAAAAAAAATATGATGATACTGTAGCAATGTTATATTATTTTAATGTATAAATATATTATTTTATCGAATAGAATAAGAAAAAATAAAAATTGAGATGTTAGGTATATTGAAAAATTGTATATGATAATTGACAAAGTAATTTTTTAAAATAATAAAATAGAATAATCTGAAAATAAATATGTAACGAAAAAACAGCTAACCAGGCTTCTATAGTGTGGGCCATTGCATTTAATCCTCTACCAACATGACAAAATTGAAAAAGGTTAAAGGGAGTCCTTTAAGTCTACGATTACAGAACCCAGTTGCGTTGAAAGAGATTGTTGATGGATTTCTTCTTTAATGGCTAGGAGGAGGGGCTGCTTTAATTGGAGTTCCTTAGGGTTTCTGAGGCAAGTCATTAGTTTTCATAATATTATAGACCTTACCTCTTTTCACAAATTTTTTCATACTTTCTGTAAATCTTTGTAAATAATGAATAACAACACTTTCTCTACATGTATCAACCACTTCCGTTTTTGTTACAACTTTTCATTGACTATTTCAATAATTGTAAAAATATTGTAAAAAAAGTTATGCATGTAGTACTTTTGTTGGTCATCCATTCGTTACAAATGATTGAAATGAATATCCCAAAGAGCTATTTCATAATTTACCAATACTGCATGTCTTCCCATCTTTTAGAGCTTTTTATGCCTAGGAAAAAAAAAAAAAAAAAAAAAGCAGCGCTCTTTTTAATGTGTGTCAATAACTTTTTTTTATATTTATATTTTCTTATGATTTAACTATCAAAGTTTTTATATTTATATTTTCTTATGATTTAATTATCAAAGTCTCAATGGTACATGTGACATTACCCAAATTACTTGGGACTAGCCATGCACTATCTATAAAAGGTCTCTTAGATCTTTTTATAATGCGCAAAGAAATCAATTTTGAAAATAGTTATTCAGGATGAAGTTTTTCTTTTAAAACACATTCTTTTTTCTTTTTTTTTTTGAGAAAACCAGACCCCAACATGGGCTGGGCTTTATTGAAACAAGGATAACTAAAAAACATCAAGAAATATCGCCCAAAACCAGAGGGGCAATGTCATCAGGACATTCCTCTAACCAAACTTGTAACTCAGACCCAACTTTAGCACGTTTAGCTAATGCATCAGCTACCGTATTACAAGAACGAGGAACAAAACAAAATTCAAAGAAATCTAAAAGAGAAGCTTGGGCTAGGATGTCATCGATTATATGACCATACAAAGACTGGTTGGCCGACCCATTAGAGATGGCGTTGATGATTACTGCAGCGTCACCCTCAAATATCACTTCATGTAGCCCAATCTCAACGGCAAATTGAACAGCTCGCCTACAAGCTAGAGCTTCGACCATTGCCACGGACTGAGGGAGTGGAACTCGCGCTGACAGAGCACCTATGACAGCGCCATTGGTGTCTCGGATTATCACGCCCAAACCAGCTGAGTCGGTGCTTTTGAATAGAGCTCCGTCGAAGTTGGCTTTGTACCGTGATTGTGCTGGGGTGGACCATTTAGGCTGGACTGGATCCCGAACAATGACTGGTGCATCATCGTGAGCCTTAAGAAAGTCTCGTAGGAGTCTAGCAGCTTCAGGGAAAATCTGGTTCAGTGGTCGAGCTGGGCGTTGATAATGAATTGAATTTCGACAGTTCCAGAGCAACCAAGCTGATATAGCAAAGATCTCCACCCTATAATCATCCCGGACCTGCAAAAAAATTAAGAAGAGGTTAGAAAAATCCCCCAGTGAATGAGGGATTGAATGTTGCACCCAGCTGAGAGTACTCCACATGTTTGCCACCTCTGGGCAGCCCCACACAACATGCAAAATATCTTCAGTCTGAGTTTTGCACGTGTTGCAACAAGCAGAGGGGGTTATATGCCGACGGAACAAGTTGTCCATTGTTGGGAGTGAGTTGTTACATGCTCGCCAAGTGAAGTGCTTCACCTTATTTGGGGTTCGTAGCATCCAAACACCTCTCCAAAGGTGCCTCTGGGGGTGTGGATTTGAGCTACCTGGGCTGTTAGCTGAAGCTTCATTGACCAACAGCTTATAAGCGCTTCGAGTTGAGAAAATACCCGAAGGCGTTTTGGACCAAATGGGGCTGTCTTGAGGCAGTCTGGTACTAAGAGAGATGCTCATGATTTTCTTTGCTTCATGTGGCAGAAAATTTTGGCTAATTTCAGCCTCCTTCCAAGTTCCATTCTCCTCATCAATCAAAATACTAACCTTTGCATCAGGGGGGATAGAAGGGAGAGGGGAGCTAACCGAGCGGTACACTTGGTCCGGGAGCCACTTATCTTCCTTTAAACTCACTGATTTACCATCACCTATCCGCCAAACCATGCCTTTCCGCACCACATCCCTTGCACTTAAAATACTCTTCCATGCATACGACCCACTAGCCGAAGAATTAGCTTCAAGAATGGAGCAATTCGGGAAAAAACGAGCTTTGAAAACTCTATGGCAAAGTGATTCCGGATTTTTCAACATACGCCAAACTTGCTTGGCCAACAAAGCATCATTAAACTTCTCAATCTCCTTAAACCCCAAACCTCCACAATCTTTAGCTTGGCAAAGTTTTTCCCATTTTACCCAATGCACTTTCTTATTATCACCATTGCAACCCCACCAAAATTTACGAATCATGACCTCAATCTCCTGGATTAACCCCTTAGGGAGTTTGAAACAACTCATAGAATAGGTTGGAATAGCTTGAATGACGGACTTGATAAGCACCTCTCTACCAGCTTGAGATAGAAGTTTCTCCTTCCAACCTTGAATTTTCTTCCAAATTCTCTCCTTAATGTAAGCAAACCCTTGTCTCTTTGCTCTCCCCACAAAAGCAGGTAGCCCCAAATATCTCTCATATTGCCTGATGGCTGGAACACCCAGCAAGTGTTGAATTTTGACTTGGACATCATGGTGGGTATTAGAGCTGAAGAAAACATTTGTCTTATCTTTGTTTATTTTTTGGCCAGATCCTCTCTCATAAACTGATAGAATGTCAAGGATTACTTGGCACTCAGATTCTTTTGCACGGCAAAAAAGAACACTGTCATCAGCAAAAAATAGGTGAGACACACGGGGTCCATTTCTGCAAATTGACACTCCCCTTATTGCTCCCTCAGATTCGGCTTTGTGGAGCAAGCCTTGAAGGCCCATGGCACATAGCAAAAATAAATATGGAGACAACGGATCACCTTGCCTCAGCCCCCTACTAGGCTTGATAGTTCTACCTGGCACCCCATTGAGCAAAACAGAGTAGGATACAGACTTGATGCAAGACATGATAGTGGCAACAAAACTTCCAGCAAACCCCAAATGCAACATTGCCCTTTCCAAGAAAACCCACTCCACTCTGTCATAAGCTTTGCTCATATCAAGCTTTAGAGCCATATACCCATCTTTCCCTTGGGTCTTCCGCTTCAAGAAATGGAGTGTCTCAAATGCAACCAGCACATTATCAGTAATCAGCTTTCCCGAAAGAAAAGCACTTTGTGAATCAGATACTACATAGGGCAAAATCAATTTCAAACGGTTAACTAACACTTTAGCAATGAGTTTGTACACCACGTTACAAAGACTTATGGGTCTAAAATCTGAGACTTTTTTAGGGTCTTTTATTTTGGGGATAAGGGCAATAAAAGTAGAATTAATAGAATCTGGAATAGTGCCAGAATTTAAGGCTGTTAGGACTACCTCTGTCACATCTTTACCAACAATATGCCAAAAGGTTTTGTAAAAAATAGGAGACATACCATCAGGACCTGGGGCCGTGAGGGGGGCCATTTGGTGGAGAGCTTTAAGAACCTCTTCAGCATTGTATGGTTTGTTCAAGCTATTATTCATATCGACAGTGACTGTAGGAAGTAAGCCATTCAAAATCTCATCGAAGCCAGTGGGATTCGAGGTGGTAAACATAGTATCAAAATAAGAATTTGCCAATCTACCCATTTTTTCTTCATCCTCGGTCCAGCTACCAAACTCATCTTCCAACCCCAAAATAAAATTATGCTTATTTCGTTGATTGGCCCGACAATGAAAATATCGAGTGTTGCGGTCTCCCTCCTTCAACCACTCACTATGAGAGCATTGCTTCCACATTGCTTCCTCCTTCACCTTAAGCAAGTTGATTTCTGCCCGAAGCATTTCAATTTTGTGCGGATTGGTGTTGAACAAACCAGCCTCCTCAGCGTGGCTCAAATCTTTCAATTTCTTGGCTAAAGTATTTCTCACATGCCCAAAGGTAACCCGGTTCCATATGCTGAGATTGACTTGGCAGCTTGTAATCTTTTTTAACAAAATACTAACCGGGTTTGTATCATGTAAATCAGCCCATGATTGTTTCACCACATCCTCACAAGTTTTATCTTTAAGCCACATTGCTTCAAACCGGAACGGCCGCCCTTTTCTGTAGAACCTTTTTTGCTCAGCGTCTGAAATGAGAAGGATAGGTCTGTGATCAGAGTGGAAGCACTCTAAATGATGAATACGGGAAGTAGGAAACCGTAAAATCCAATCCACTGTTGCCACCCCACGATCTAATCGGATCCAAACATTATGGTCTCCCGGTCTTCTGTTACACCATGTAAAAGGGTATCCACTAAAGCCAAGATCTTTAAAACCACAATAATCCAATGCATCCCGGAACCCCTGCATTTGTCTTTCAGGCCGATCCAACCACCCCTGTTTTTCTTCAAGTCTAAGTATTTCATTAAAATCACCCAAGCAAATCCAAGGCAAATTGTGTCTGTGGCTCAAGTCTCTAAGTAGAATCCAAGAATTATCCCGGCTAGAAGTATCAGGCTCTCCATAGAAACCCGTGAAACGCCAGGCATCATCCATTCCGTGATCCACCACCCCATCAATGTGATTATCAGAAGAAGTAAGGACTTTCATTGCAAAGTCTTCTTTCCATAGCAAAGCTAGCCCCCCTCCTCTATTATGACGTGGAACAACAAAAAAATTTTTGTATTGCATTTTACAACTAATCCTCTCAATGACTTCCTTATCAACCTTGGTCTCCATGAGGAAAACCATTTTGGGATCTTTCTTGCCGACCAAGTCAGCAAGTTCAGCCTCTGTCTGTGGGTTCCCAAGCCCACGACAGTTCCAGCTAAGGCAACTCATTGCGACTGGTGGTGCTAGGAACCAGCCACCACCTGATTGTTTTCTTTTCCTTCCTTACTTACTACACAGACCCTCTTCTTCTTTCTAATAGTCAAATCCACAGTTTCCAACTCCGGGCGCCTACTCTCTGAAATCTCCATATCTGAGCTTGAATCAGTTTCACCAACCTCACGCAATAGCCTTGACCATTTTTGCTTGGAATTTTTCAAAGGCTGCGTAGCTGCACTATTAGTCATGTCTGCTAGTGGGGTCTGAACTGCACCAAATGAGAAAACACAATGCGACCCCTCACTGTGACCAACCCCTCCCTCAGAACATAAAACTTTTTGCATGGGCATTAAATGAGGTGGCTGACCCACCAAACTTTCCATGCCTTTATTCAAAACCTCAGCAAACCCATCAATAACGCTAGATTCATTGCGGAGCAAAATATCAAGATTAGGAACAAGCACACCTGATGGTTCGGCCTCTATAGCTACTGCTTCAATTTGCTTATGCTCTTTCACTCCCCCCTTACCGAGGTCTGAAATGTTGGTGGCTGGTTGTTTGCGCTCCATCGCCGGTCCCTTCTTCCACCTCGGTTTTCCACGAGCACTTCCAGAAACAACCACCACTGTTTTCCTAGTGTGACGCACCGGGTCAGCACGAAGCCATTCCCCATACTGTTGCCCTTCTTTTTTCAATCTTCCTTTTCCCCGAAGCCACACTTCGCAGTCGCTCTCACTGTGATTAACCTTCCCACACCAATAACAAAAATTGGGAAGCCGCTCAAATTTAAGCAAAGCCCACCCAACATGCTCTCCCTCCGACCACAGTTTACAGCACCGTGGAAGAGGTTTTTTAATATCAATCACAACCCGGATTCGCAAGAACTCACCCCCCTCACCATCATCTTCCGGGTCAGCCACCTGTACTAGGGACCCAATTGTGTTGCCCACTGCTTCACCCGTCGCCTGCGTTAGACACTGGTCTGGGACATTGTGGAGTTGCACCCAGAAAGTGACAGAATCAAAGGGGAGCAGAGGAGCAGACTCAACGTCCTCAGCACGCCGAAAAACAACTAAGCTTTTGTCGTAGGTCCATGGCTCAAGTTCCAGGATTCGCTCTAAATCCATCGCATCGTCAAATTCAAACAGCAATATATTGCCTCCAATATCCCGAATCTTCAACTCTCCAATGAGTTTCCAAAGCGGTTTGAAAGTTCGACTGACTGCCTCTGCGTTAACCACTCTCTTAGTAAGAAACTTCGCTGCTAAGCGAACAATGGTGGCCTCTTTTTTTTGAGGCACATCAGCCCCACTCTCTTCTTCTTCTGTCAGGGAGAATCGGGACCAGAGATCCTCAATGGACGCCATGTCAATGAGACTGCCAACCACACCACTCCGTAACAGGGAAACCAGCTAACACCACTTACCGTCCTACCAAGCACAAGGGCTTAAAGGGAACAAAGAAACCTCCACGAAGGGAAGGACAAGATTCTACACTCGTCGCTGGGAAAACCTAACTAGAGAAGCCCTAGCAGGTAAACCCTAGGCGGCGTGAGAGAAACCCCTTTTAAAACACATTCAATACAAAAGATTGTTTTGGTTTAAACCAGTTTTAATTGGCGCGTGGTAATGTATCATTTTTTTATAATCTTTGAAAAACAAAGTCCTAGCAGATAAATGCATTTCTCAATCATTCCCTTTCCATACATAAATGTAAGGTCCATATTGGTCCCTTTTAATCATCGGGCCCGTTTCAATTATTGCAGAAGTACTGTATCAATCAACTTATATACCTTCAACAAAATCTTGAAGGAATATCGTTATAAATAAGAATTAAAAATAGTGTCATTATAGATAAAATATATGATTTTTTTTTTTTGAGCCGAGAAGGTATAAATCACTTGAGTTCCGTGCATACATGGCTCGAACGCAATATATGTTTAAAATTAACTATATTTCAACATCATATTAACTCTAGAAAATTTTAATCTTATGAGGAAGGAGATATTATCTTATAAGATATATCTCTTGCAATATATATTGCAAGAGAGATATCTTAAGAGACCATCTCATGAGATATCTTCTCAAGAGGAGGGTTTGCGACATAAGGATCTATTAAATTGTGAAGTGTGCAAGTATGAGGTGTCATCTACTCAATAATTTGCATTGTAAAGGCTGGTGTAAGGATTTATTTTTATAATTATTATTATTACTACTATTTGTATTTTGTAAGTCTAGGAAGCACTGAAATCATGTCTCACATCTCCAAGTAATGATTTTAGGTGAAATCAGGATTTGAAGTGTTGATTTCATTGGAGTCACGATTTCCACTATCCTTTAAATCATAAATAATGTCCAACTTGAGACAAATTATTAATGGTTCAATATTCTTACCCGAAGCCTCAACATATGAGAGAGAGAGAGAGATGAAAAATATTTATGGTCTAAGAGCATCAAATAAGAGTTTTTTTTTTTTTTTTTTAAATCAATTGTTGCATCTATGTGGGATGAGTGATTTAAACTCTAGACATCTTTATCGGATATACAAAGAAGTGTCAATTGAGCTACAAAATTCTCGGCGTTCAAAACCTTGGTTTCATTTTATTTTACTTTTTTGTTGTATAACCATTTCTCTCTTCTTCTTTTTTTTAATAAATATTAAGTAGTGGAATTTATTAAATAAACTAGACCATTTTACTTATAGAAACTGTTCCAAAAGTAGAAGGGAAGAAGTATTAAATGAAGAAAATTCATACACAGAGTAAAATTTAGGTACAATTCTGGAGGATTGAGATCAGGTGCAATACAAATTACAAATTAATATAATAGTTTTACTTTTCCCGTAAACAAAAATTCCTGGATCTATCCCTACCCAAGGGATACTGTTGCCTTAAGAGAAACTCATCTCCGTCTCTGGAGGATTGAGATCGGGTGCAATACTTGATACAATAGAAATGAATGGTTGAGATTGAAAATTGCAAAAAACAACTCTTAATCTCAACCATTAAATAAAAAAAAATTAAAAAGAAGTAAAATGTAAAAAATGTAAAAAAATAAAATAAAATAAAATAATTATGAAGGAAATGGGGTAATTGCATGGTGCAATTGCATTTTATCTCAATCCGACTTTGGACCTCCTTTCATAGTCAACAACCTTCATCTTGTTCTCTTTGTGGCCACCTCTGAGGTGCCACCACAGATCTGCCAACAACAGTGCCATAGCAGAAAGGTTTCAAATCCGTGGCCGCAACACCAAGGTTTAAAATTCATCACCATGAAACGATGGCGACATACATCACTTGTTGTTGTTGGCACTGAGTTAACTCAGCGTGATACGCCATCAACTCGCAAGACTTGATGACTCAATTGTTTCATTCATATAGGGGTTTGCTATTTGGCTGACGTACCTGGTCAGAAAACTAGCTATTTGCAAACATTGGTGGCCCCGCATAATTCATTCATATGTGGAGGATACGTGCATATGGCATGTAGTATATGTGGTTCACAAATGTGGCAACTGAGTTAACATATTTGGTGGTAAATTGGTAACTTCAAAAAAAAAAAAAAAAAAAAAAAAACCAAAAAAAAAAAAAAAAACAAAAACAAAAACAAAAACAAAACAAATTGTCATTAAAAGATGTGGTCATGTCAGCCCTAGCCATATAGCTTGTCATATCTGTAAAGTTTTAGACCCCTATAAAACACAGTTTATTTAACATAATTTATTAAGACAAGTTTATACTTAGGTTAATTATCTAGATCTAGCTTAAACATTCATCACAAATATTATGCACAGTGGAAACTTAAATAACACAAGATGTGATAACTCAGGAAAACCAATGAAACAACTTATTTCAAGGTAAAAAAACCTAGGAGGAACGATCCTAACAGCACAATTAACTATATCAAATTGAGATTTATAGTCAAAAATACCAATTCGTAGTAAATCTAACTACAGTTACCAAACTGAGCTCTGAAACCCCTCAAATCTTTGATATGGATTTGCTCACACATGAACCCCTAGTTCACGCTTTAGATTTTCCACATAGACCTCATGTTTATGACTCCAAGACCACCCTTGGAGATTTAGATCCAGCACCTTTGATAATTGGTATGCAGCAACTTCAGATTTACTAGTTATAATAATGTGTAGATGGAATTCTAGTAGTGATTTTGAAAGAAGAATGCACAAAACGTTTTAGATCTCAAAAGAGAAGCTTCAAAGTCTCTTCAAAATGTGTCTTAGGGTTTCCTTTAAATACTATATCAATTAGATCTGAAACCTAATCACTTACTGGGCTTAATGGGCTGATGGGCTGAAATTAAAATCTACAGAATTGCAGTTCAATCGGTCGAGCCTGGCATGTTCTTTTATTCTAACTTACAGCACATTGAGCATTGTTTAATATACCCTATAGACTCTAAGATCTATGTCTAAATAAATTTGTGCTCACAGTTTGCTAATTGTTCTAAACTTTTAGAACTTAACAATATTAGTGTTGAAATTTTATGCAAGATATTGACACAAGATCTTATGTACCAAATCAGCTTTGGCATGGCAGCCAGATGACTAGCTTCATCATCAGTGCCATGTCAATAGTACAAGATCTTGCCATGTTAGTTGGATTGCATAGATGTCACACCAAGCTATACATTCAAGACATTCCAAACTCAATATTTTTATCTTTAGTTTGGGGGTATTAGATATATTATAACCAAAACCAATTGTAAGCCCATATATTTGTAGAAGAAATAACTTAATAATGAATTAGTCTATGGTTAATCTTGGTTTAGTAAAGTATTCTCTAGTATATAAATTCTATATTGGGTTAATAGAATAGGTACCTGTCAATAATGTTCACATCATGAACATAGGTCATCATACCAAACCACGTAAACTTTCATGTGTGCTGTTTCTTTTATGCTTTTGCTCATCATTCAATTATCACATATAATCACACAATTTTAACAAGATTAAAGGTGAAACCATAAGAACTTATTGCTTGATTTATTTGTTTGAATAAAAGGAGAAATAATAAAAGAAATATTGGTGATAAATTGCTAGATTTATTTCTTTGTTTTATACGAGAGTGACATCTTTGATGTGATTACTTGTGACATTAAATTCAAGCTTGCCAATTTCCTGAAGTTTCAGAAGCACATCAATTATACTGTCAGGTCAAAATGGTCAAATACTACTATTAGCTGAATTTTTTAGCAATCTATCACATTTTTAAAACTCGAGTTTTCTGTGTAACTCGAGCTTTAAAAACTCGAGTTCTACTAAAATAGCCACTATGGCACCCGCTAAAGTGGATTTTTTTAATTAAAAAGGCCATATGGAATGGGTGCCACAACGGCACATTTTTAGGAACTTGATTTCTTAGAACTTAAGTTACATGTAAAATTCGAGTTTCATCAACTCGAGTTATAAAACAGTGATAGATTACTAAATATTTTGTAAATAGTGGTAGATTGCTAAATATATTGCAAAATAGTGTTGTATGGCCATTTTGGCCCATATCATCATCATCACTTTCTTCACATTTTCTGGCTGAAGTGGCACTTCTATTCTTCTTATGATCGTTGATTATGTCATTGAGAATTTTTGTCTATTTTTCTGGGCATTTTCATTATCACCTATGGCACATATTTTGAGAGAACAATAGCATATATTTTTATTGCTAAAATAATAAATTTTATATATATTCTTGGGATAAATTAATCCTCACAGAAAATTCTACAAACTAAATCTATTCAGACAAATTAGGGAGAGACAATAATTAACTTGAGAAAACAATAATTAATACTCAATTGGTTTCTCCTAAAATTAAATATCCATTTGCTCTCCAAATATCCTCCTCAAAGCCATTATAGACAATCAGGGGAAACTCTAGATCTTGAAGAAAAACGCTGGTGCTCAAAACCCAAGAGTAGGAGCAAAACAACTGATTCAGGTTAGGGTTTTTGCTGATTAAAATCAGATTTACATGAATTAATGTATAATTTTTTTAATGAAGATACCCAATCATATTTTATAATTGCAAGGTTCTAGTGGGTCTTGCAATCATGTCTTAGCTTCTTAAGAGCCCAACTTTGCCCTGCTTCTTTTAGAGTGGAGCAAAAGGCCCAATCCTGTTTTCAGAATCACGGAGTCAGGACGAAAGCCAGGTCCTAATTGGCACAAGAGAACTACAGTGTTTCCAATGCCAAAGAACAATCACACTATCAAACTAAAATACTATATATCCAAACCTAATTTTATTCACACAAGAAAGAGAATTGGTACCTTATAAATACATCCAATCATTTGTAACAAGGAATATTATACATTTACATCCTTATTATTCACTGTCTTTCAATTAAAAAGAAGACCAAGGAGTGGCAATTACAAACAAATCATTCCTTCTCCTATATGTAAATCCCAAAGTCTCGGACATATCAAGCTCTTCAAGTTTGATGTCATTGGGGAGTTTCCAATTGAAGTGAAATAGTAATTGAGAAAGAACAAGTTCAACAATTGCAAGAGCAAATGACATGCCTGGACATATCCTCCTACCACCTCCAAATGGAATGAATTCATAGTTGGTCCCTTTAAAATCAATAGAAGAACCATGGAATCTCTCTGGCCAAAAGCAATCAGCATCAATCCAATATTCAGGATCTCTCCCTATAGCCCATATATTTATGATTACTTTTGTGTTGCTTGGTATCTCATACCCATTAATTTCACATTTTTCTCTTGATTCTCTTGAAACCAAGGCACCGGGAGGATGTAATCGTAGTGTTTCTTTCACAACTAATTTCAAGTAATCTAGTTTATGAACGTATGTCTCATCAAGATTCCTTCTCCCTTGTAGAACTTGTCGCACTTCGGTTTGTGCCTTCTCCATCACTCTAGGGTTTCTCAATAATTCTGACATTGCCCATTCTATTGTCGAAGCTGAAGTCTCATTTGCTGCTGAAAAGATGTCCTGAAAAGTAACTCTATTTGCAATTAGATAGTGTATGCATTTTTAATATTAAACAGAATAAGATAGCTTGATAATTACTTAGGGAATCTTTTTCATAGTATCTTACACATTTTTCTTCCAAATTCTTATAGATGTTGATTTCTTTTTGTGCACATGAAATTAATATCGAGAGATAAATTGTCCGCTCTAAAAACTGTTTTCCAGTGTGTGTGTGTGTAAATGTACGTATGTCTATATATATATATATATCAAACAAAAGCAATTACAAAGCGCCAAGGATGTTAGCCCATCTTACTCTTTGGGTCGAAGGATTTCAAGGGAAATATATGAGATGTGTAGCGCTATTGCAAGCAGAAGTCATTTGTCATCAACTTGAATTCAAATCCCACGTACACAGAAACCAATTAATACACACACATTAATTATATATCTATATATCTATATCTATAAATATATATATATATATATATATATTTATATATATAATTTTTGGCTGTCAAAGCTACGGGCCAAGCTATTAAGGGTGAGTTTGTTTCGGCTTTTTGGGAAAGGGCTTTTTGAAAAAGTGACTTTTTGAAAAAGTGCTTTTTCAAAAAGCTGAGTGTTTGGTAAAAGTTATTAAAAAGTGCTTTTTAAAAAAGCTGAGTGTTTGGCTAGCACTTATAAAAGTAGCAGTTTGAGGGCTAAATTACTAAAAAGGACAATGTCTATATAAAGAAAATTCTTTGTTTTAATTACCTATTTTAATGCAAGTTATGGACACAATATTTTCACAAAAATTTCACAATAAAGTCTATATAACAAGTTGTTAATGGTAGGAAAAAAAATGTCACTAGTAGATCTAAATAAGAACTAATAACAACTTACTATGTAAGTTTTATTATGAAATTGTTATAAAAATATTCTGTCAATAGTACTATTTTTTTCTAAAGAAAAATAGTATTAACTTAAAAAGTTTAGAGATATAATAAAATGTCACAACAATATTAATTTTAAATTAATCTTTGTAAAATAAAATTTTATTAACACTTATTTTTTAAATGAGTTGTTCTAGTACTCAAAATTTTTTCTCTACCACATACCCTGTAACACCACAGTTATGAAAAAAAAGTTGTAAAATAATGTGGATTCCTATTCCTATATTTTCTTCCCTACTTTACCCAAAACCAAAAACTCTTTTATTTTATTTTTTTCTTCCACTTTTTTCTCATCCACACGTTCCTCATCTTCTTATCTTCCTTCTTTTACTTTCCTCCACACAAAAGCCACAGACACACACACACACACATAAGTCTGAAGATGAGATGCCGCAGCACTAAAGAAGAAGAAGCAGCACCGCAGCAGAGCAGAGCAGCATAGCACAGCAGCACAGTAAATCAAAAAAAAAAAAATTAGACAAGAGAAGAGGAAGAAGCAGCACAGACAAAGAAACCCAGCAGCACAGAAGAAGAAGAAGAAGAAGAAGAAGAAGAAGAGATGCTGCAGCACAGCAGCATAGAGGAGCAGAAAAAAAAAAAAAAAAAACTATGGGCAATTTAGGGAAAAAAAAACCCACCAACGGTAATATTTGTTTTGAATCTAAACGTGCTTGTGCGTTTTGCAAAATGGAGCTCAGAGCTCCATTTTGCAAAAGCCCGTTTTCTTCACAATTTCAAAACGCAGCATTTTGTAAAAAGCTGCGTTTTGAAACTTACCAAACGAGCTTTTTGAATTGGAGGTTTCAAAACGGGCTTTTTGGGGCTGAAAAAGTGGAAACAAACGGGCACTAAGTAGAAGTGTAGTTGTATTGTCTAACAATTTCACTTTAAAATATTGTAAATAAGCATATAAACGAAATTAACTAAAAAGAAAAATCAAAGAAAACAAGAACATGTCTTAGTCTATATGTAGTAAAACAAGAAGTCTGATAACCCTTATGTAATGGTTTTTTTATTTTATTTTTCTTTTGCCTAAAGAATTTTTGTATAACGTTGCTCATTTAATAAATAAGAAGAAGAAAAATAAAAATAAAATAAAATAAACAAGCAGAAAAGAGAAAATAAATTGATCGATCTTATTTGCATACCTCAGTAACAGCTTTGATGTGGTTACTTGTGACACGAAATTCAAGCTCACCCATCTCCTGAAGTTTGATAAGCACATCAACTAGGTCATCATCATCGTCATCATCACCTGGTTCATGTTTATTGGTTGAAGTGGCACTTCTTTTCATCTTATGCTCGTTCACTATTTCATCAAGAATCCTATCCAACTGTTTTTGTATTTTCTCCAAGGCAGACTTCATTCCAGTAAGGAAGCCAAGGAACTTTAATGAAGGGAACAAATCAGGTAAGTCAAAGCCTCCACCTAGAGTAAACATTTCCTTGATTAATGATATGAATTCTTTTTCGTGTTTGCACTTTTTCCCAATGGCTGCCCTGGAAGCTATACAATTTGTTGAGGAGAAGATCTTCTCACTGAGATTGATTGGAACTCCCTCTGACAAGGAAATGGATTTAACAAGATTATTTACCTCTTCTTCTCTAATTCTGCTAAATGACTGGACTCGCTTGGCACTCAGGAGCTTTGAGACACAAATCTTTCGCATTTGTCTCCAATAATCACCATAGGGAGCAAAGACTATACCTGAATTATCATAGGACATAACTTCAACAGCAAGAATAATTGGCCGATTTGCCAAAGCAGTATCATGCGTCTTCAGCACTTCTTCAACTACTTTTGGAGAAGAAATGATTATAGCCAAGACCTCACCCAGCTGTAGTTGCATAATAGGTCCATGTTTCTGGGCTAAGTCTCTTAAAGATCGATGTGGAAGAGAGAAAACTAGCTGGTGCAAATTCCCTATAAGAGGTAGTTTCCATGGCCCTGGTGGCAACTTTTGCCCTTGGCCTTTGGCTTTAGATCTCTTCCAGTAAATAACCAGTATAAAGAAGAAGAAGAGCCAAGTAAAAAGTGGAAAGGGGAAAACTTGGAGCATTGGGGACGAGTACCGAAAATCTTATTGTAAGGCAAAGGTTTTGTATTCATGGATCAAAAAGATGCAAGGAACAATATATTGCACCTCTAGCTCGGTTCTTTGCATTTATGCAGGCTAAACACGCTAGTGGTTTTAGGCTTTTAGCTTTATAATTAACAGTAGGTGGATTCTGTATTTGAATATGTTTTGATCTAAATTATTGGTGCTAGAGGCCAAATTAAACATCTATTGTTTGCTACAGTGATAAATAACCCAATAACGTGTCTTTATTTATTTATTTATCTTTTATTGTTAAATAGAAATTTCCGGAGTGAACTTATGATCTCACACCACATAACAGTAATTAGTAGTGTTATGTGTATTATCGAGATCTTAATGGGACTATCATCGTGGGTATAACACATTTATTAAAATACTACTACTCAAACCACTTAATTTCTGCCAAATTTCATATGAAATGATACAAGAACTTCCACCAAACCACACCCCGCGGTGGTAATAGATTGTGTTTTTAGTGCTTTGTTTGTTAAAGGGTTTGTGTTACATTGATTGTATTGGACTGTACCCCTAAAATGATAATCTCAACTAACTAAATAAGATCTCAATTATTAGCTAAGAAGTTCTACAACTAACACCATGATTTATCTAATCTGTTTCTAATGCTAGGATCACAACTATTTATACAATTTTTGTCACAACTCAACATGTGACAAGTTGTAAGTGACGAAAATACAAACTTACATAAACGTAATATTTTTTCTCTATCACTTATAACTCAAAAGTCACTTGTTTCAGCTAAGACTTTTTGCATATGTAGAGAATAGTTTGTAACTGTGGCATAGTGGGCCACCGTCTTAATTACAAGGAACTTTATTCAACTAATTAAGACTTTTGCTCTCTTTACTAAAAAAGAAAAAAAAAAGAAAAAAAAGAAAAAAAGACTTTTGCTCTTATAGTTCATCAATCAAATAGGAAAATGGTTGGATGTGACCACCATGAAGGTTGGTCTATCATTGAGTTTGTGACAAAATCTCTTTTGTATAGGGTTGTAGTGGCTTTTTTTAATTTGTTCTTTTTGCGGCGGTGGCTCTGACTAGTATGTGACAACTAAGACAGGGCAACTGCGTAGATGGCCAGTTACCAAATTTTTCATCCTTCTACATCAGGTAGGTGCAGACATTTTTTTAAATTTTGGGAAAAGAACAAACATTCATATTCTTCTGAGCTTGCCAAATTTGAGTCTCAAGCACTATCTGTTTTCACATTTTTTGGAACTCATATTCTTTTTTCTTCACATGCAGTTTTAGTGGTAGCATTCAATGGCTTGCCTGCCCTCTTTATTTTTCTTGTTTGTTATCTTAGCAGAAGCTCTCTACATAAAGGCATGCTATTGCCTACTTTTTTTTTTTTTTTTTTTTTTTTCTATATTGGGTTGTTGTGGCTTTTCTGTTCTTTTTGCGGCGGCGGCCCTAACTAGCACGTGACCATTCAGGTAGGGCAGCGTGGTAGATGACCAATTACCAAATTTTCCATCTTTGAACAATTGATTGGTGGCTGCAGACATTTTTGAATTTTGAGATAAGAACAAACATTTTCATTCTTCTGAGCTTGCCAAATTTTACTCTCAAACATTATTTGTTTTCACATTTTTTGTAATTCACATTCTCTATAACCCATAGTTTAGACGATTCTGCTACGAATGTTTTTCGTATTTGAGGTTGAAATTCTTGAAGTTCCTAAAGGCTTTAGGACTTGATTCTGCTTGTGGTGTCTTCCAAGATGTCATGGTGTCTAGAAATGCCTAAGGAAAGCTTCTATTTATATGAGTTTGGGGGTGGGTGAGCGACGAATAGCAGAGTCTAATTGGTGATACATGTCACAGCCTAATTGGAGGAGCTTTAAGACTTTTTCTCCAAGACACATGGCATCGATTGGACGAAATGTCTTACTTTCGAAGATGACACGTGTTAGCAATCCATTGGATCGCTTACGTTATTGCTTACACACGTCGACATGTGGCCTGTGTCATTGCTGACATGCGTTAACGTGTGATTGCTTTTTGAATATTTTTTATGCTTTTATTTCAGTACCACTTGACAAATCTCTGTTGGTTTCTGAATGGCGATAGTGGAAACTTGTAGGAATACACGGCACATTGTAATTAGTCCTACTTTGTGAATTTGGTAGTATGGTGTATCAACTTATGATAGGTTGGGAATTTTTCCACTCTACAGACATATTATGGTACAAGTGACTCATACCAATTGTAGGTCAATATACTTGTAGAACAAGCATATTAACTTTAAATTAGTCTATGATTAGCCTAGAGTTAGTTAAGTATTCTTTAGTATATAAACCTTACATTAGGTTCGTTGTAACACAAGTGTGCTTAATATATTTTGTAGCCATCAAGGACTTTCTTATTGTAGACGTAGACTGTTAAGCTAAACTACATAAACCATTGTATGTACTCTCTCTTTCATTTTTCCGCTCATCATTCAATCATCATACATAATTGCACAACTTTCACAGATATCAAGAAAATCATGCAGGTAGGCCTTTGTTGTTTGAGCTACATTTTCACGACTCTTCAGAAATTCAGACACCTCGCATTCATAATTGACAAGGGAAGAACGGACTGCTCGTACATTTTGACGTGGACACCATTATATGCTGGGGTAGATCCAAATAATATGTTGGGTTAGATCCAAAGTTAGATGCGTGTTCTTGGTATAGATCACTATATGTTGGAGTTGATCCAAATTATAACAACTTTTTTTTGCTAAAGAAACAAAATTAATAATAACATATATAGGGATAGACAACGACATAACTGAGAAAATAGATATCCAGAGCTTCCAAAAATTCACTTCAAAGCCATCCGGAAAAAGAAAAATTTTGACTTTTATTAAAAATCTGGGACCTATGAGAAAAGGAGGAGACATCACTTTGGGTCATAATGAACCAAAATATGGTGATCTAATAGTCGCCAAAGTTAAAAAATTACTGTATTTTTCAATATCGATTCTCTGTTTTATTTTTTTATTTTTCATTTTTTATATTTTTTCAAATGTAAATTTCACTCTCAAATTCCAATTCTATTCATGATTATTATTCACTATATATTCAATTTATTATATGTTTGGTATTAGGTCTTATTTAATGTTCATGCAATTATGTATAATTTAGTTGAGAGAATTAAAGTTAATGATTTCCAGTTGTTTTAATTTGTAAAGTTGTGATTTAAAATTATGTTTTTGTTAGTTTTTATTCCGTTTCAAATTTTATTATATTTTTATTCAATCATTTCTCTGTATTTTTGTGTGATTTAATATAAGGGTTGAGTTTGAGAGTTTGGTAAAGAAACACTCAAGATAGTGAAGTTCGCAACTAGTTTGTGACTGGCTCTCGAGTGGACAACCTGCGAAAGACCATGTAAGAAGCTCATGCTAGAAGCTGAAAGGACTTGTGCCAGGCTACATTTCGCTAGTCACTTTATGACTCAAGCCAATTCGTGAGTAACCCGCGAAACTCTTTGCCTGGAGCTTTTTGAAATGTGTTTTTCTCATTCCCTTACCAACACAATATAAGCCCTCGTTGCCCACAAAATTGTAAGGAGTCTTTTCAAGAAAACTTTAAGAGAGAAACCCTAACAATATACTTAAGAGATAGAGATTGTAAACCCACAATAATCTACACAACATCTCTAAGTTTTCCTCTACTCTTACCTCTCTAATTACAAATTCTTGAAAGGTTCTTAGCCCAAACACTTACCTTACCTAATTAGAGAGTTGAGAGAAGTTTTGGTGTGTATGGAAAGCATTGGAAGGAGCTGTTAATTGGTGGATGCAATTTGGAGCTAATTGCAGGATTTAATTACCTAGTGAAGACATAGCTCGGTAAAGCTCGTTGGTAGTTGGAACTTGAAGGGTTCAAGTACATTAGGTAGATGAGGCCTGGTGGATCTTTTTGATATTCATGTACTCCAACTTTATTCACTAATGGATCATTTCGACTTGGAAGGTCGCGAAGAGGTTTTTCATCGAGTTCTTCGATTTCCTCTTCGATAACACGTCTTGGTGTTATTTTGTGTTTGCATCTCTCGTCTCTTACTCTTTAAGCTTTATTTTAATTGTTTATTGTATATGCTTATGTCTTAGAGAGTTGTTCTAGATAATTGCGCCTTGAATACTCTTTTTTCGCACTTAGTTGAGTAGGTTAAAAACAATTAAGCCATAGTTTAAAATTGGAGGTCTAAACAAGCTATAGTGTTTCACACTATTGAGATTTCAATTTGTATCAAAGCGAGTACACTTGTCGGATTTAATTATCCTTGTGTGATCTTAGACCCCATTTGAGATGGATAGATCTCAATCCCTCAACGTCCTCCCCTTTTTCACGGGAGTAATTACACTTTTTGGAAAGTACACATGCGTGCTTTCCTATGTGCCATTGATGAGACCGTTTGGGACTCCATTGAGAGTGGTTAGGTGAGATCGGCAACACCTAAGGCCGAGTGGGATAAGGCCAATACTGCTTTGGCAAATGCCAATAACAAAGCTATTAATGAAATTTTCTGTGGTGTTTCGAGTAATGAATTCCATAGAATCTCTCACGTGAAGACAGCCCAAGAAGCGTGGAAAATTCTTGACACCACTTATGAGGGAACGAAGAAGGTCAAGGGCACCAAATTGCAAATGCTCACTACCCGATTTGAGGAAATGAAGATGAGCGAAAATGAGTCGTTCGAGTCATTCTATTGTAGGCTTAATAAGATTGTTATTACCAAGCTTAATCTCAGAAAAAAGATAGAGGACAACAAGGTTGTAAGAATGGTCCTAAGATCTTTTCCCGAAAGCTTCCAAGCCAAAGTCACCGACATTGAGGAGAGCACAAATTTGGATGAGATTAAGATTCAAGAGCTTGTTGGTTCTCTTCAAACCTATGAGCTTGGTTTGTCTTATTACAAGTCTAGCAAATCTCTTTCTATCAAAACTATAAATGAGAGAGCCAGTGAATCCTTGGATGAGGATGATGTAGAGAAAGAGGTGGCTTACCTTGCAAAGAACTTCCGTAAATTTCTAAAGATGAAGAATAATGGAAAGTTGTTTAGCAAAGGGAAATTTTCATCCTTCAAGAATGACAAGAAAGATCATAAGAAGTAGGATGCTAACAAGTCATCACCATCTCAATAAATTGTTTGCTATGAATGCAATGGTCATGAGCATTTGAAGAGGGAGTGCCCCAATTACTTGAGAAGGAAGGGAAAGGTGCTAACAACCACCCTTAGTGATTCTAAGAGCTCAAGTTCAGATTCGGAAGATAGCTGTGATGGTGATGGAAATTATTTTGCCTTTATGGCAATTACCTTGGTGGACTCGAAAGAAGAATTAGAAGGATTGAAAGAGGAACTCGATAAGCACACCTATGTTGAAGAAGATGAAGCTTTGAATGATGAGGAAGAATTCCTTGTTGAAAGATGATAAGAAGCTTCAAGTCATGTATGATGTATTGCTTGAGGATTGTGGCAAGTATGTCAAAGTAGAAAAGAGTGCAGTCAAGAAGATGAAGAGAATCGAAGAAGATCATAAAGCCACTCTTGCACAACTTATAGATGCCAAATGTGAAGTCGAGAATTTGAAAGAAAAGCTGCTAAATGCTTATTCAAAGATCACACTTCTTGAGCTTGAAGTGATTCAAGCAAATGCCTTTTCAGACAAATCCGGATTGGGTTACACCGATGAAGGAAGTTCAAGTTATGAACCAAAAAGGGAGATGAAGTTTGTATCAGCAAACATTGTGAAGAAGCCCAAGGTTGAGACTCCTATTGTTGAGAAGAAGGCCAATGTGGCAAATTCTAAGGCAAAAGGAAAGTCATTGCCTAAGAATCAAATGGGATCTCAAGTGATCTCATGTGAAGCATTTTTGCTATCATTGTGGCATTCGTGGGAATACAAGACCAAATTCATTTAGGCTTCACACTTTCAAAAGAGCCGATCTTCAACGCGCTCAAGAAAATGAAAGAGGAATGCTAAGAGAAAAGCAAGCTAAGGAAGACAATAGTGGACAACTCATTGGAGATGTTGTGGAAATGCTTAATAACAGCTCATCATGCCTTGCTAGCTTTATCCCAAGGTTTGAGCATTATGTTGCATGTACCCCTCCTTCTAAGGACCTCACCCAAAACACCTGTGCGGTGTGGATGAAAAAAGGTATTCATGTATGATTTTTCTACCATGTCCATGCATTAAAACTTCCAATGTTTTAGGGACATTGTTTCATGCATCAAAGCATGTGCATTCTTCTTGCTATCATGCACCTCTCTAGCACGTTTCCTTTTATTGTTTTGTTTTTAAAAGCTTGTTTGTTTTTTTTTTTTTTATCTTACTTTATTGCTGTTGTTTTGTGTGTGTAAAAAATCCAAAACCACATAAAAAGTGAAAAATTTTAAAAGTTTGATCACTTGTGTTGTGTCATATCACATGTGGAGTTTGGCCTAGTACCTTCGTATTAATGGTATAGTGTATTTATGAGTTTAGCTAGTTATGTATGCACATATTGAATGTAAGTGAATTCTAGAAATATATGTTTGAATGTTTTAAATAGATCTTTAAGCTTGTCATGAATGTCTAACTAATAATCTTGATTGATCTTGACACATGCGTAGACTTGCTCTTTTATATCTCCACACATTTAATTTTTCTTTTAAAAAGCTCTTCAAACGTTAATCTATAAAAAGAGAAATAGCTAAAAAAGCCTTGCTTTGAGAACTAGTTAGACAAGGAAAAGGTGGAGCAAAATGTATTAATAATGTATGATGCCAAAAACCAAATGCTTATCCTTCAAAGAAATATAACAAATTTCATGGCATTGACGATCAAAACATACGAAAAATGGAAGCCAAATGAAAAGCTTTCAAGCAAGTAAACACTTTGGTGATGAATCATATACATTCATTTCTATAAATGAGATAGGTCTCTTGACTTTGTGTTATTTGTGTATGACTTGATTGAATTGATCATTAAAACTTCATGTTAGACTATGGACTAGCTCATACTTGATACTCACACACAACACACAAGTCTAATGTTCAATGAATATCTATTTCATTTGTGTGATTGAACGTTTTTAAATGTAATGTGTGTATGCTCAATTACTTAACCCAAAAAGATTTTTGAGTGGTTTATTTGTTTTTAGAAGTGATTTTTTTCACTTTAGTTTTTAAAGTTTTTCTTAAAATGCCAATTTTTTGTGTTGAAAAAATTTCTGTATGGCAATTTCGCAACTCTCCTTACGAGTGGATGCACTCCCATCCAAGTCGCAAAGTGATTTGAGGAAATTTTCAATTTCTTCACAAATTCAGGCAAAGAGTTTCAAGACTCATCCACAAGTTCTGTAGAATTTAATTAAAGCCCACTAGCCAATTAAGGCCATTAAATGATTAGGGTTTCCAATTTATTTTACATAGTATCTAAAAGAAACCTTAAGGCACGTTCTATTAACACTTTAGAGGTGCTATTGTGAGGTCTAAAAGGTATTATGCCTTCTCCTTTCAAAGTCACTACTTGAAATTATTCTCATACTATCAGCAAATCCAAGATAAAAGAGTTCGTGGAGTCGGAGCTACACGTAGTCGTGTTAGTAAATTCTACTTGAGATAGCTTTAGATTTAGGGGTTAAACCTATTGTAATCTTCCATTCTATCAAGTGGATTTGTTTACCCCAGGTTCTTACTTTAAAACGATTTGTTTCACTAGTTTTCCTAAGTCATCATATTACTCCCTTCTTTACTTTTCCGCACCAAGTAATATGTTTACATGTGTTTAACCTAGATCTAATAATTAACCTTATTAAATACTTGGCTAATTCATTAGGTTAAACTAATATATTTTTCTAGGGGTCTAAACAAACATACTTGGATTGTTAGGGTTTCGTTCACTAAACCTCTAAACCATATAAAAGTTTTATAAAGTTATCATAGACACAAAGACTCAATTTAGAGAACATATACACTCTGTGAGAAGCTACTGCATTCTTGTGCACTTCAAGGTTTTGCAACAAGTGCTTCTAGATCTTCAGCATGCTTTGAAGTGAAGAACTTTGCATCCAATAACAATCAATCAAATGCTAGAAGGTCTGACACATATTGGGATTCATGTATGGAGGAAGAAGTCTTTATAAGATCAAGTCCAATTGTGGATTGGAGTGAAGGTTCAACTGTAGGTTGGTATTAGTCCAAGATAGTGGTAAGATTCCTTATACTTGTAACCACTTGATTCTTGATTAGTGAATTTTTGGAAGTCATGACTTGAAATTCACCCGGTGGAGTTTTTGCCTTGCATGAGGTTTTCTCCATTCATCAACAAATCACTATGTCAATTTAATTTATACTGCAATTAGTTTATATTCGTGTCTCTATGATTTGCATGTAATTTGACCTGATTAATCAATTTAAGTAATTGAATTAATTAACTGGAGTCAATCTATAACCCAACAAAGTTGATGGGAGCCTTGAACGATTGAAAGCATGACTAAGTGCTAAAGGGTTTAGCTACCGTGAAGATGTTGACTATGAAAAAAACTTTTAACCCTTCACTGTTGTAAGAGAGGATTGAGAGAATTGTGGGAGAAATGGGTTTATCTTGTCTTAGAGTGAAAATGTAGAAGAGTAAAGTATTGTAGAAAATACAAAGCCTACTGATTGATATCGAAAGAAGGATAAATTTTGGCTCTAAATATGTTTGGAACCTTAGGCTTCAACCTAAAATAAGAAGATGATATGAGTCCTTGTCATTTGAAATGTATATGATTCAATTGATCACTTGATAGGTATACATATCATCTTTCTATTATGCATTGAAGCCTAAGGCTCCAAATACATTCAGAGCTAAACTTTATTCTTGAAAGATTTTTTTTTTTTTTTTAAGAAGAAATATCCGATTGATTTATGGAAACTCATGTACTATATAAGACACATAACCGACAAAAGCTTTTGTTTTTTGTCTCACTTAATAAATAAATAAATAACTAACTTTTAGTTTTTTTTTAATATTTAAAAAATAGCTTTTACTTTTTCTCACACATTTAGCATAAAATTTATCTGTGACTACATCTTTGAAAGACAACATACAAATAAATTACTGAAAATTATAATATACCCAAATGAATACTATATTAATGTATTAGTTTGTACTTTCTAATTGTTTGTGAGAATGAACCCAAGTAATCAAATATTTTATAATAGTTATTTATTTAATTTTAATATTTTCTTCCTTTATATTTAACATCAACTGAGTTTATAAATGGATTTTTGAACTTTTTGTATGTTACCTTAATAAATTTATTTTAGTTTTGATGCATTGACTAATTTATTTGTATTTAAATTAATTATAACAGTAAATACATTTTGGCCTTTAGTTGAATCTCAAATTGTTCTCAAATCTTAGTAATTTCAATAGAAACTTGTAATGTTCAAAGTAATCCCTCTTTCCTCAACTATCCAATTATCCAAAAAATCAAAATTATAGTAGAGGCTATATCGCCATTTATCGTCATTTGGGTGATAAAATCCAAAGTTACTAATATCTCACATTATCAAAAGAACTTGAAGAAAGAAATCATCAGTTTAGCTACAAGTTCAAGGCTGTGCATGTGCTACACACGTGTAATTAAGTACTTTTTTTTTTTTTTTTTGAGAAAGGTGTAATTAAGTACTTAGCAATGCTAGTAACATAATATTTTATATAACATTTGTCATAATTTTGATCATGTGCCGAATAGTGATAAGGTGAAGAAAAAAAAAGGTCTATATCTCCACTATCCATAACTTACCCCATAGTATTTTGTGACAAAAATTATATAAATCCTTTTTTTTTTTTAGTGTTTTTTGAATGCATATTTATTTAGTATTTACTGTTAGGTCCGTATAAACAGAGCCTTTGATGTATACTCAATTCATTGAATAAGATGACCAAGTTTTATTTAGTTCTTTAGTTTTTCACATACACCACTACATATAATCTATTCTCTCTCACGTCAGTCCATCTTGCTCGGACTACTTTGTAGTAGTTTCGTTTGTATTACTCATCAGTTTCCATCAAATGGATCCTGCAGAATCAGAACAGCCTGATCCAACCGTCTGCCACCTGGTGGCTATGCCGTATCCTGGTCGCAGCCACATCAACGCTATGATGAATTTGTGCAAGCTTCTGGCTTCAAAAACCGCCGATATTCTCATCAGCTTCGTCGTCACCGAAGAGTGGCTCGGATTCATCAGCTCAGAGCCAAAGCCACCGGCTCAGATACGCTTCGCCACCGTACCCAATTGCATACCTTCCGAGGTGGGTCGTGGGAAAGATTTTCTGGGGTTTATGAAAGCCGTGAATACGAAGATGGAAGTGCACTTTGAGGAGCTCCTGGACCGGCTTCAGCCGCCGGTGAAAGCCATCGTGGCTGATACTCATGTATATTGGGCTATCGGCTTAGGGAACCGAAGGAATATTCCGGTGGCCTCACTTTATCCTATGCCGGCGATGGTGTTCTCAGTGTTGCATCATTTTGAACTGCTCGTGCAGAACCAGCATTTCCCGGTTGATTTGTCAGGTGAGTCAAAACCATATCCTTATGGTATCTATATTATACTGTTATCTTATATTATAGTATGTCTTAAGAGTTGGTTTTTGATTTAACAAAAAAAAAAAGAGTTGGTTTTTGTAATTTATTCCTTAAAAGGCGTAAACAAAACAATAAATGTACATAAAAAAAATTTTGGACTCACGTGGTCTGTTGGTATTTTGGGAATGATGCATAAGAAAACTTAGAAAAGTGACTTTTTTATAGAAAAGAAAAAAAAAGTAAATAATTTTTTTGTCTGCTTTTTGTTTGTGTTTTTATTTTTATTTTTAATAATAATAATAATAATAATACCCAATCATCTATAAAATGGTTTATTAATAAATACTTTAAAGACATTTGCTAACTAGACCCACTAATAAAACTAGGAAAGACCCGCTAAAGATATTTTTTAGCCAAAAATTCAATTTACATTTGTTGATTTTATTTAAAAATAATTTTAGTTCTATAAGTTTGAGGGTTATTTTAGTCTGATAATTTTATCAAAAAAAATGATTTTAATTCTCTAAATTTGAAATTGGACATTTTAATCAGGTAATTTTGCCCAAAAATTATTTTATTTAGTAATAATTTAATGTTGTTAGACTAAACCAACAAACTTCAAATTAAGTGAGTAAAATGGTTTTCAAGCAAAATTAACGGACTAAAATGACTAACTTCAAAGTTAAAGAAATAAAATAATATTTAGGTAGAGTTAATGGGTGTAAATTGCATTATTATTTTAACATAAATTGCATTTTAAAAAAGTTGATTATGGATAACTATTCGTTCATATGTATATCTATATATCAAAATAACTAACTATAAATCGTTATTTTTAGAATGTGAACTAACTATTAATTGGTTGAAATAGTGACTTAATGGTTCAACCAAATCTGTTAGGACCATTACTGTCACATTGTCAATACTGCATTACTGTATAGTGTGGTATATTTTACTGTCATATGAGGCTAGTAAGTGACTATAGTTAGTGAGGTTGGGTTAATAGGACTGAGGTATGGTTAGTAGCAGTTATAATGTGTAGCTGGCAGAATAGAGTGAGTTGTAAAGTTAGTTAGAAGCCAGCAACAGATCATGTATATAAAAGGCACGTATATGATTGAGGGAGGGGGCAATTGAGTAAATGAATACTTCTATTCTTCCTATCACCGTCTCTCTATTTCTTCTATTTCTTCCTTCCTTTAATCCTCTGTTCTCAACATCTTGCTCAGGAGGTTCAGCTGTCCTCTAAATCAGCTACTATTCCTTCAGCTAGTGTCAATCCTTGCAATTGGTATCAGAGCTGGCTTTCTTGATCAGCCATGATCGAGACGCGTGCTACAGCAGCAACCAATGAAGCGATTGCATCGCTTCGAACCACCACGGATCATCATACGAAGGAGTTCCAGGAGATGCGAACTGTACAAGAAATTCACACAAGAACTCTGAATGAGATGAGTCAACAGTTGAATATGGTGTTACAGAAATTGAGTTCTTTTGATCCAGGCTCACAGGGATTTCAATCTCAGAGGAATGGTGAGAATGTGAATTCTAACTCTAGTTCTGCGATATTACCTGTATCTCGCACCATGAAATTGGATTTTCCAAGATTCTTTGGAGAAGATCCTGCGGGTTGGGTCTATAAAGCTAATCAGTATTTCAGATACTACAACACCCCCATTGGAGAAAAGCTAATGTTAGCCTCATTTCACATGGAAGGTGAGGCCTTGATTTGGTTCCAAGAAGGTGAAGAGACAGGGGTGTTTCATGATTGGGATTCTTTAATTCAAGCTTTGCATGTGAGGTTTGGTACCACTGCATATGATGACCCTATGGAAACACTAACAAGATTAAGGCAGAACTCTTCTGTGGCAGTGTATAAGGCCTAATTCGAAGTGTTGTCAAACAGGATCAAGGGGCTTTCATCTGTACATAAACTGAGTTGCTTCCTCAGTGGGTTGAAGGATGAGATTAGGCTTCCTGTACGAATGCTTAATCCTCAGTCACTGAATGAGGCTTTTGGATTGTCCAAGATTCAAGAAGAGTACAATTGGAGCTGTAAAAAGATTTCTAAGAATCAATTGGAATCAGGTAAGTCTTCCTCCATTCTTGGTCCACCACCTAAAATACCAACTTTGGCAGATGCTAAGAATAATAGGTTACCCATTAAGAGAATATCTCCTGCTCAAATGGAGGAAAGAAAGAAAAAGGGTTTATGTTACAATTGTGATGAGAAATGGATTCCTGGTCATAAGTGTAAAAATGCCATGTTATTCCTTCTTGATTGTGTGGAGTTAATGCCTAATGCTAACCCCAGTGTGCACATTACTGAGTTAGATGATAGTATTGGTAGTTATGTATCTGGGAGATCTTTGGATTGTCAAGACAGTGATGTTGAGGAGGCTGGGATTACACTCTATGCTTTAAGTGGTACTCCTACTTCTGGTACCATGAGAGTGAAGGGAAGAGTCCAGCATAAGTCTGTGATAATTTTGATAGATTCAGGCAGCACCCACAACTTTGTTGATATTGCATTATTTTCTCAGTTGCATTTACATGTAGATAATGCACAAATCCTGGAGGTAAAGGTGGCTAATGGTGAAGTGCTTAGAACTCATGGATTGTGCAAAGATGTTCCTATTGAGTTGCAAGGACATCAATTTTTAATTCAGCTGCATGTTTTGCCTATGGGAGGGTGTGACTTGATCTTAGGTACTCAGTGGTTGAGCACCCTTGGAGTTATCCAATGGGACTTCAAATTACTAACCATGTGTTTCGTGTATGGCCAAGGGTCTGTACTTCTCCATGGTTTGAAAGGGGCAGAGGTTAATCTCATTCAAGATGGGGTTCATTTCTTGAAGGAACCTGTTAAGAGGGGTTTGGTTTTGCAAATTTCTGATTCCACTCAGGCTGTAGAGGGTGCTACTCAGATTCCTACACAGGTTGCTGCATTGTTGAAGGAATTTGAGGCAGTATTTGCCACACCAGTGGGCTTACCTCCTATTAGGGGGCATGAGCATCAAATTCAGCTCAAGGAGGGTGCCCAAGCCATTGTCCAAAGACCTTACAGGTACCCTTTTTACCAAAAAAATGAAATTGAAAAAATAGTCAAGGAGTTGCTGTCTGTAGGTTCAATTAGGCATAGTTGCAGCCCATTTGCATCACCTGTTCTTTTGGTTAGGAAGGCTGATGGCTCATGGAGAATATGTATTGACTATAGAGCTTTAAATCAAGATACTATTAAAGACAAATATCCTATTCCTGTCATTGATGAGTTGTTGGATGAGTTGGGAGGTGCTTGTGTGTTTTCTAAGTTAGATTTGAGGTCGGGTTACCATCAAATCAGAATGAAGGAAGAAGATATACACAAAACTGCTTTTAGGACACATGAGGGGCATTATGAATTCTTAGTTATGCCATTTGGCTTGACCAATGCCCCCTCTACTTTCCAATCCTTAATGAATGCTATTTTTAGATCATTTTTTAGGAAGTTTGTCCTTGTGTTCTTTGATGACATCCTAGTATACAGCAAGTCTCTTGTGGATCACATTGGTCATCTTAGGATGGTTTTGGAGACATTGGCAAAGCACCAACTTTATGCTAAACAGTCCAAGTGCATGTTTGCTACTAATGAGGTGGAGTACCTTGGACATCTTATCTCTGGTGAGGGAGTTAAAACTGACCCTAAGAAGACTGCTGCTATGCAGCAATGGCCAGTTCCTAAAGATGTGAAGGCCTTGAGAGGGTTTCTTGGATTAACTGGATATTATAGGAAGTTTGTAAGGGGTTATGGCCAAATTGCAGCCCCTTTGACTGCTCTTTTGAAGAAGGACTCTTTTGTTTGGACTTTAGAGGCTGACAATGCTTTTCAAAGGCTTAAGGAAGCTGTTTCTTGCCCTCCAGTTCTGGTCTTGCCTGATTTTACCAAATCCTTCACTGTGGAATGTGATGCTTCTGGGTTAGGCCTTGGAGCTGTCTTGATGCAAGACCACAAGCCTATTGCTTATCACAGCCAAGCTTTGAAGGGAAATAAGCTCTCTCTTTCCACTTATGAGAAGGAGTTCTTGGCCTTGGTGGTGGCAGTAAAAAAATGGAGACCTTACATATTAGGGAGGCCTTTTGTTATCAAGACTGACCACCACAGTCTTAAGTATTTGCTGGAACAAAGGGTGGGTACACCGGCCCAACAAAAGTGGATTTCTAAGCTATTGGGATATGCTTTTATAGTGGAGTATAAACAGGGCAGAGAGAATGTGGTTGCTGATGCCCTTTCTAGGAGGCAATGTGATGCTGATGTTATTTCTTCTTCGGATTCAGCTCAATCTGAAGCCTTGCTCCTTACTGCAAGTAGTTCCTGTGATGCTGATGCTTGTGATGCTTCCACAGGTACTTTATGCATTATTTCATTTCCCACCCCTTCTTGGCTGTCTGAGCTCAAGAGTAGCTATGATTCTGATCCAAAGCTGAAGGGTATTTTGCAAGCTGTACAGTCAGGTACCAATAGTTCCCCAGGGTTCACATTTTGTAATGGACTGCTTTTTTACAAAGGTAGATTGTATTTGGGTGACTCTAATCCGAATTTGAAGGCTGTGGTGTTGCAGCAGGTACATGACAGTCCCTTGGGAGGTCACTCTGGCTACCTAAAAACCTTGCACAGGCTTCAAAAGGATTTTATTTGGCCCGGGTTGAGGCAAGATCTGAAGCAGTATGTAAAAGAGTGTGACACCTGTCAGAAGCTTAAGCATGAAACTTGTTTCCCTGCTGGGTTATTGCAGCCTTTACCCATTCCTGTGAAACCATGGTTGGATGTGAGCATGGACTTTGTTGAAGGTTTGCCTAAGTCCCATTTGAAGTCTGTGGTGTTTGTGGTTGTAGATAGGCTCACCAAATATACTCATTTCATGGCTCTTTCCCATCCTTACACTGCTGCAAAGGTTGCTAATCTTTATTTGCATTATGTGTTTAAGTTGCATGGGATGCCCTCAACCATTGTTAGTGATAGAGACCCAATTTTTACTTCACACTTTTGGAAGGAATTGATGAAGTTACAAGGTGTTTCCTTAGCCATGTCCTCAGCTTATCACCCTCAGTCTGATGGCCAAACTGAGGTGGTGAACAAGAGCTTGGAACACTACCTACGGGCCTTTGCAGCTGATAGGCCTAGCACTTGGGTGGAGTGGCTGCCCTTAGCAGAATTCTGGTTCAATACCAACTTCCACACCTCAATTAAGATGACACCCTTTGAAGCCTTGTATGGATATCCTCCCCCACGGGTTTTGGACTATGTGGCTGGAACTACAAAGGTTGGTGCAGTTGATATATTGTTAAAGGATAGGCAGCAGATTCTCTCTTTGCTCAAGTTAAACTTATGTGCTGCTCAGGAACGCATGAGGTGGTTTGCCAATCAGAAAAGAGTGGAAAGGTCCTTTGTTGTGGGGGACTAGGTGTACCTTAGATTGCAGCCTTACAAGCAGACTTCAGTGCACAACAAAAAGCTGGGTAAGCTTGCTCCAAGGTATTATGGGCCATTTAAGGTTCTTCAGAAGATTGGGGAAGTTTCCTACAAATTAGATCTGCCTTCTGGTTCATTGATCCACCCTGTGTTCCATGTCTCCAACCTTAAGATTAAATTGGGCAAGCAAGTGGTGCCAAAACCCACTCTACCTGCTGTCAATACAAACATGGTGCTCACTCCTGAACCTGTGTTGATTTTGGACAGGGAATCAACAAAGCTAAGAAGCAGGATGGTGACACGGTGTTAGTGCAGTGGCAAGGAGAAAGCAAAGAAGATGCAACCTGGGAAGTACTGTATGACTTGCAGAACAGGTTCCCTCACCTTGTGGGCAAGGTGCTTTAAGGGGGGAGAATTTGTTAGGACCATTACTGTCACATTGTCAATACTGCATTACTGTATAGTGTGGTATATTTTACTGTCATATGAGGCTAGTAAGTGACTATAGTTAGTGAGGTTGGGTTAATAGGACTGAGGTATGGTTAGTAGCAGTTATAATGTGTAGCTGGCAGAATAGAGTGAGTTGTAAAGTTAGTTAGAAGCCAGCAACAGATCATGTATATAAAAGGCACGTATATGATTGAGGGAGGGGGCAATTGAGTAAATGAATACTTCTATTCTTCCTATCACCGTCTCTCTATTTCTTCTATTTCTTCCTTCCTTTAATCCTCTGTTCTCAACATCTTGCTCAGGAGGTTCAGCTGTCCTCTAAATCAGCTACTATTCCTTCAGCTAGTGTCAATCCTTGCAAAATCATTATATCAGATTAACAAACATCAGTAATTAACAAACATCAGTAATTAATATCAGATTAACCCACTTAATTTCACAGAACTTTCAAGAGTTACCGACTTTTGTATGTTGTGAGTTGTGTGATATTAAACTCGATTTTCTACTCCCCGGTGTGTGTGTGTGTGTGTGTCCAGTCCTTTGTCCTCTCAAAAGAAAATCAAGTGGGTTAGTTTCACATCACTTAAGTGTGTGTCTCGATATGAGTTTAAAGCCTTCACACAACATTCAAGAGTTACCGACTTTTGTATGTTGTGAGTTGTGTGATATTAAACTCGGTTTCCCACTCACCAGTGTGTGTGTGTGTGTCCAGTCCTTTGTCCTCTCAAAAGAAAATCAAGTTGATTAGTCCCACATCGCTTAAGTGTGTGTCTCTATATGAGTTTAAAGCCTTCACACAACATTCAAGATTTACCGGCTTTTGTATGTTGTTTGTTGTGCGATATTAAACTCAGTTTCCCACTCCCCAGTGTGTGTGTGTGTGTCCAGTCCTTTGTCCTCTCAAAAGAAAATCAAGTGAGTTAGTCCCACATCACTTAAGTGTGTGTCTCCATATGAGTTTAAAGCCTTCACGCAACATTCAAGAATTATTAGCTTTCGTATGTTGTGAGTTGTGTAATATTAAACTCAGTTTTCCACTCCTCGGTGTGTGTGTGTCCAGTCCTTTGGAAGAAAAAAAAAATCAATTTTTTTATTCCATGTTTGTTACAATTTGGTAATTAGGACCATTGTGTACTTTAACCTTATATATTATATATTTTTTTTTATAGACAAAATTTAGCTCCAAACATCTTGGGAGTTTTGGCTCTAACTACCAATAGTAAAGTAATGTCTCTTATCATATACATGACAAAGACTAATTGCAAAAATTAGATATAATATATATATATATAATTTTTTTTTTTCTTGAACGACTAACAAAAATAAGTAGGACCAAATAGTTCTTATATCAAAGAAAAGGACCAAACAGTTAAAGTCGTAATCTCGTATAAATAAGGTGGTTGCTAATTAAAATATTAGTTGGGAATATTTTTTTTTTTTTTTTTTTTTTTTTTTTTTTTTTTTTTTTTTTCTGAATAGTTGGGAAAAAGCTGGTACTCTCTTACTCACGCTTAACTCGTTTATATAAGGTGGTCATCAAATCAAAGTCCAAAAAGCCAACCAATCTGGTACATGACCACAAATTGCTTTTTTTTTTTTTTTTTTTTTTTTTTTTTTTTTGCAATGTTAGATATTCGTTTACCGAAAAAAAAAAAAAGTGAGATATTCCATATCACGGGAAGTGATTATCAAAAAAAAATCTTCAACTGCGTTAAAAGATTGGCCCAATAAAATGCTACTAAAGAAGCTTAAGCTTCGCATTGTATCCCTTTTCTTTGGGCTTCATGTTCTAAGGCAGTTTCTAGTATTTAGGCTTTTCACTTACATTACTTTCTATATGTGTTTTATTAAGAACGGGGTGATGAGCTTGTGGACTACATCCCTGGAGTTTCTACTATCCGTATTGCTGATCTTCCCACCTTTACATATGGAGATGGTCGACTAGTCTTGCCTGGAGTCCTGGAAGGTATTTCAAGCGTGTCCAAGAAAGCGCAGTATCTTCTATTCACCACCTTTCACGAACTTGAAGCTAAAGCCATTGACGCCATAAAAGCCAACTTTCCAATCCCTGTCTACCCTATTGGTCCTGCCATACCTTACTTAGAACTTGAAGAAAAGAATGCTTCTATAACTAATTCTAACAATGGTGTCAACTATCTCCAGTGGCTTGATTCTTAACCTCCATGTTCGGTGTTGTACATCTCAATGGGAAGTTTCCTTTCGGTTTCAAACGCCCAAATGGATGAAATTATTGGTGGTATAAGGGACAGTGGTGCTCGGTGCTTGTGGGTGTCACGTGGAGAAACTGGTCCTTTCAAGGATTGTAGGGGTGATATGAGCCTAGTGGTGCCTTGGTGTGACCAATTGAAGGTGTTGTGCCACTCTTCAATAGGAGGGTTTTGGACACATTGTGGCTGGAATTCCACTCTTGAGGCTGTTTTCGCTGGTGTACCAATGCTTACTTTTCCTATATTTTGGGATCAAGTCCCAATCAGTAAACACATTGTGGAGGATTGGAAGATTGGATGGAAGGTTAAGAAAGATGTTGGAGTTGTGACAAGAGGTGAAATTTCAGAGCTTGTGAAAAGGTTTATGGATAACAAAAGCGATGAAATGAATGCGATGAGGCAAAGGGCAAAAGAACTTCAGAAATCAAGTCGACGAGCAATTGAGAACAGTGGGTCATCTGATGCAAATCTTGATGCTTTTATTAGAAATATTTCAGAAGGCCACTGTCATTAAGCAAATTCTATTGTATTGTGTTCATTAATCAGTTGATTTGTAGGATTTGGCTGTAATTTCATTTAAGATCGTGCAGTTTCAGACACTTTATTGTTCAAAAATTTCCTAAAAAATAAATTTGAAGCTGTCACCCAAGATGCACCAGAAATTATAAAGGGAAAAGATTCTAATTTCTAACCAACTTTACCTTTCTCTCACAATAACGCGTGCTTAAAAACTTTTCTTATTTTGGTTTAGGTGAAAACACTATTTTGGTCCCTATATTTTGAAGTCATAGTTAATTTGGTCCCTGCATTTTGGTAGTAGTCAATTTAATCCCTGTTATTTTCAAGTTACTGTTAATTTGATTCCTACCGTTAACTCACTAACGGTGAAATGAAGCTTGGAGTGATTTGGCTGCAACAAATTGAGTAGAGAAAGAAGCAAGGAGAGAGACACACAATCAATTTGAGGCATCGTCATTAATGGTGGTGGTGTCAGTTAATAGCAAGAGAAGTTGTTCCTAGAGTCATGGTCATGATGCATCAGTGAGAATAGAAAAGGAGAGAGAGACAAGGCCAGTACAAGCACAATGTCTGGTGGCAATCAATGTTGGGAAATTGTTTCAAATTCTAATTGTGACTTGGAAAGTCAATCAAATTTCCTAGTTGAAGAAGGAAAAATTAGTTTGGGTTTCCTTGTTATAGAAAGAAAAACTATTTTTTAGTGTGGAAGGAAGTCTATTCCTTATTAAAGAGGTAATGTATTTCTAATCGAAGAGGGAATAGATTCCTTGTTAAAGAGATAATATATTTCTAGTCCAAAAGGGAATAGCAAAAGATTCTTATAAATAAACATTGCTACAAAGAATTTAATGACTTTGGCTTTGGCTTTGGCCCAATGGTCCTCCCTATGAGAAGAGGGAAAATAAAGCGTGAAATCAAAAGAGAGAATGAATTTTCACTTGAGAGGAACGCAACAGGAAAGAGAGAGCAAGGTATTGCCGTCTTCAAGAAGATATCCAAGGAGAAGAGAGCAGAGTTTTGTGCATTCGAGAAGATAGCCGAGGAGGAGAGAGCAAAGTGTGGCTGTCTTTGAAAGAGATAATTAGTGTGTGTGATAAGACATATACAATAATTATTGTAATTGATTTGATAATAACAAAATTATTCGCAGTTTGTCCTGTGGTTTTTCCCTTCAAAGAGAAAGGATTTTTCACGTAAATATTTGTGTTCTTGTGTGTGGTTGCTATTTTGGATTGCTAATATTTGTGATAATATTATTTGGGACCCAACAAGTGGTATCAGAGCTAAGGTTAGAGTAGAAGCGATGGCCGGAGAAGAAGGAAAGGCTTTCGGAATTGAAAATTTTGATGGAACAGACTTTGGATATTGAAGGATACAGATTGAAGATTATCTTTATGGGAAGAAGTAGCATCTGTCGCTTTTGGGGAAGGAATTTGATACTATGAAGGATAAAGAATGGAACCTTCTTGATAAACAGGTGTTGGGAGTTATTCGATTAACTCTATCAAGATTAATTGCGCACATTGTTGTGAAAGAAAAGACCAACAATGGTATTAGAGCTTGGTTGATTTAGTGGAGACTCTTTGTGTGAATTAAGATGGAAGAGAAGGGATTGCTTTGATCAAGGTGGAGCTATTCCAAGAGCAAAAGAGGACTACTTGATTAAGGTAAGAGCTCTCCCAAGAGGAAAGAAGATAGTTGAGGACAATTGATGGAATTTGAGTCAAGGTGGAGATTGTTGGGAAATTGTCTCAAATTCCAATTGTGACTTGGAAAGTTAATTAAGTTTCCTAGTTGAAGAAGAAAAAATTAATTTGGATTTCCTTGTTATAGAAAGAAAGACTATTCCTTGGTGTGGAAGGGAGTCTATTATTTGTTAAAGAGGTAATGTATTCCTAATCTAAAAGGGAATAGATTCCTTGTTAAAGAGGTAATGTATTCCTAGTCTAAAAGGGAATAGAAAAATAGTCTTCTAAATAGACAATGCTACAAAGAATTTGATGGCTTTGACTTTGGTTTTAGCTTTGACTTAAGGGCCCTCCCTATGAGGAGAGGGAAATTAGAGCGTGAAATCAAGAGAGAAAAGGGATTTTTGCTTGGGAGGAACGTAAGAGGAATAAGAGAGCAAGGTATTGCTGCCTTCAAGAAGATAGTCAAGGAGGAGAGAGCAGAGTTTTCCGCCTTCGAAAAGATAGCCGAGGAGGAGAGATCAAAGTGTTGCTACCTTTGAAGGAGATAATTAGTGTGTGTGTGTGTGTGAGCAAAGAAAAAACAAGAAAGATTTTTCTTTAGTCTTAAGACATACACAAGAATTATTGTAATTAATTTGATAATAATGAAGTTATTCGAAGTTTATCCCGTGATTTTTTCCTTCAAAGAGAAAGGGATTTCCACGTAAATATTTGTGTTCTTATGTGTGATTGCTATTTTGGATTGTTAATATTTGTGATAATATTATTTGGGACCCAACAATCATTGGAGGTGGTGGACAGAGGTAATAAGCTTCAGGAGCGGCCACAGCAACCAAATATCACCAATCTGGAAAATGGGTTCCTTGATTGTTTTGGATCTGAAAAATGGTTCTTCGATATTGAGTGTTGGTGGCTGGTGGGTATCAATTGGGGTTGTTTTTTTGGATTTGAAATTTGATTGGGGTTGGCTTTAGATAGGCTTCAATGGTGTTTTCCTTTGTTTTCTTGGCAACCAAACAAACGCTAAGAAAGATTTAAGATTTTTTTTTTCAATCCGTAAATTTGAGAAATTAATTAATTAATTTTTTGTTTTCATTTAGATGCAGCTGATGTGGCATTTTTTATAAGCTAAATTAAAATTTTAATTATTATTTTAGTAGCCAAGTAGGTGTGAAGTATGCTAATAGTACAATCTGTTAGCTATATATGCAGTTTCCATTAAAAAGTTAATGGTGGGGACCAAATTGACTACAAGTTGAAAATGATAGGGACCAAATTGACTACTACCAAAATATAGGGACCAAATTAATTATGATTATAAAATGTAAGGATCAAAATAGTATTTCGCCTTTAGTTTAATGTCAAAAATTTCTCTTTATCCCACGGTATTTATGCATTTCCCAATCACTAATATAGCTAAGAGTGATGATACCTAGCACTGCACACAAACTCACAAACTAATGATTTCAATACAATTTTATTTTTCATTTTTCTTTTGTGCTAGGTATCGTTACATCCCTAGCTATATTGGTGATTAGTAAATACACGAATATTATTGGATAAACACATAAGCTTCAAATTGGGATGAAGGGAAAGTTTTGACGTTAAACCAAAAAGAAACAAAAAAAAAAAAACTCTAAGCACGCACATAGTGCGTGCAATGAAGCTAGTATATAAATTAATATCTTACATGTGCATTTTTGCCTAAAGTTTACTTCAATTTTATTCTAAAACTAAACAATATATATAAATTAATGTCATACATGTGCAAAGAGAATTTTATCATATAGGCCTCATCGTACACACTATGCGTGTGCTTAGAAGCTTTTCAGTGCTTCTGTTTGGCAAATCCTAAATTAGCACTAGTCTTAGGTCTATCAAGTTCACTTTATTTCTCATCATTTTCAGTGCTTTCAATTGAAACACACACACACACACACACACACACATATAGGGGAAGTGTTGTCTTAAGCCTTAATACCAGTAGCTTGTCCACTCATTGACTTCTTCTTCTTCTTCAATCTTCAGTGAAAGATTAGACCAGATTCATCAAAATGCATCCATTCAGTATATAAGGATCCCACCAGTGCTAAACCAACCGCCGTACACCATGTGGTGGCGATGCCTTTCCCATTACAAGGCCACATCAATGCCCTGATGAGCTTGTGTAAGTAAATTAACTGCAATTGCACCTGATCTCAATTCAAGTCCAACACTTTAACTTTTACTTTTTAAGTCTTCTGGCGTGGCACAACAACAACCGCACTAGTCATTGATTCTGAAATAGGACATGTTTGTAATTACGTGGTGACCTATACTATGTGAAGCACTGTGTAAATTCCTGTTTTACTCATATGTCATTTATTGCAAATTATATCGAAAAAAAAAATCCTTACGAATTTACCTTACAATGAATATATATATATATATATATATTTAATATCATTGTAATAACATAATAAATAAATATTCTTTGTTTTTTACCCGTGACAAGTCAAATTGTAATATCTAACATCACCTTTTTCTTTTTAGATCATGTAGATGGAGGGAGTGAGAATCTAGACCCAATTCGCAAACTCACGATATCGAGAACAAAGGACCATCACCGAGAGAAATTACTGCTCTAAGCAATGCTTTCAACAAGACAAATCAAAATCAAGGAAATAAACTAGAAGATGATAAAGTAATCGTTTGAGGTTAAATAAAAAATTAAAATACAGGGACAAATTTGAAGCTTTTTTGACATATAATAGGATTATATGAAAATTTTAAACAAAAAGAAAATAAAAATTATATATAATTTTTTATTTTTAGTGAACACTTAAATTTTAATTAGTTGACAAAGAAACCAATATAGCATAATTTATTTTAGTAAAAAAATTGAAGCCCTTGTTAGGTTTTGTAAACAATTAAATTAATAGTTTAATACACCTAATATTCTTTTAAAAAAAAAATACACCTAAAATTAAATATTTTTATGAGAAAAATACATTGACTAATTTTAATAAATAATCTTAAAAATATTTAAAAAATAAATTATATATTATATAATATTATAAAATAATTATATATTCTTGTGTATCGTGTGGTTCCACTAGTACTAGGTAATGCCTCGTTTGAACCTTGAGCCACTCCTGAGTCCTTGTTATAAGTGATACAAGTGATTTTGTTCCAATACATCATGATTCATGATTAGCTTAATCTCTCTCTTTCTTTTCTTCTTTTTTTTTTTTTTTTTTTTTTTTGAGAAACAGCTTAATCTAATATAGGTGCATTGATAACTGCTTAATTGATATGGCTACAGTTTGCGAGGTACTTGAACTGCTATAGTTCACAATTATTTTGCGCCATCTAGGGACTAGTGTACATATTCTCAAAAAAGAAAAAGAAAAAGAAAAAAAAAGTGACTGCTCACATATAAAAGTCCCCTCTGTCACACCACCTATATATGTGCTTCATTACTATTTACAAGTAACTGGGAAGGTACGAATGCTCGCAAGATCGTTTATTAATCATCATTTACATTGCACCATAATAATATCATTTACATTGTCACATAGTGTTGATAAAAAGATAGGCCAAGAAATTATTATTATTATTATTATTATTATTATTATTATTATTATTATTATTATTATTTATTTTTAATTTCTTTTTTCAAAAAAAAAAAAAACAAATTTCACTCTGTATTATGTTATCTGCTACAAGAATCTCCCTCAAATATTCTTTCTCTAGCTTTTGACACCCGAAACATTTATAAAAATCCAATTAAGCATTTAAAACCAGTTGATTCCCCTAGCAATACGATAGAAGAATCATGACTTCTACAATGGCCTGATTCACTGATTTATTTTGAAGATGGGCTAGACCATTACAATCAACTAGACAAGTCCAAGAAAGAGATTACTTCAAGAGTGAACAGTACTGCTTTCAACAGTACTGTCTATTGACTTTTTAAATGCAAGGAGATATATTCTAGTTTGGAAACTGAATTAACGCTTAATTAGCTAATCAGATTGCGTGATTGATAAATTGTAATAGCTTCTAAACTTGTCAAAAAATTCACAACTAATGCTCTCATAGACATCAACTTAAATACACTACAGTTTAGGGGGAAAAAGTATAGCTTGTGAGAAAATCACCTAAAAGTATAGCTTGTAGGCCATCCAATAAAAGTTATGAACTTCATAGGTTCATCCAATGAAAATCATTATAACTGAAACCATATAGACAAGGAGTACCACACCCCTCAATAAAAAAAGAAAAAAAAAAAAAAGAAAGAAAAAAAGAAGATGAAAGAAAAGATATGTCACTTGAATAAATTTCCAAATCATTATAACCGAAACCATATATAAATTCGATACAACATACCAAGATTTTCATCTAAAAGTGTGTGTGTATATATATATATATATATATATATATATATATTATCCAAAACATAGTCAGATTGACATAAGTGCTTATGCACATCCAATAGCTGTAGCCTCAACTGAAATCCTCCCCATTTAGCAATCAAACAAAGTATAAATAGAACATGAGTGTCATCTTCTGCGGTCATGTTAATCGTTATCATTTGTATATATATGAAAATTTGAGTTAGTATGGTATTACAATCAAAACAAAAAATAATAGCAATTCACTCATTAATAATCAGTTTAATTGGAGTTCCTCCTTGCATTTTCTAGAAGGCATGTCACCAATGATTATGCAGTATAGACATGGTAGAGACTACACAATCTTTAGTTTTCACGTGTCAAAAATTTTTGAGGATAATTTCTCTTGCTTTTGCCAGCACTGTACAAGGTGAATATGAAAATTAGCATAATACTTGCACACTTACAAATGGGATGTCATTATAGGTCTAAAACATCGACCTTAGCAAAATCCTTAAAGTTCGAAATGAAAAACCTCATGAAACGAGGTTGGATTTAGTTTCTATTAGACAATTGGTGGATAAATTAAGGAATATGCACTGTTTCTTCCAAGAAATTAACTAAATAGTAACAAAAATTGTTTGCTTTACTGTATTTATATATTCACTAAACATAGAAGTTGAGCTAGGAAAGTTAGCGCTCAAAAAATTTAGATATAAAACAACAAAACGACTCTCGTCTGCTTTCTCAACATCTAAAGAGGAATTTAACACAATTTTAAAAACGAATTATAAAAAATTGAACAACAACAATTTCTCTTACTATAAAAACGAATAACACTCTTACTATAAAACAAAGACCAAAACGAAAACATCACATTGAAGTTAATTATTAAACAAAAAAACATTTTAGCAAACATATTAAGAGTAAGATTCCTACAGTCTAGAAGAGGGCAATCATAAAGCAATTTATAACAAACATGATCAAATGCGAAAATATATTTGAATAGTTTTGAGACCATGAAAACTCAAACTCGTTCATCATGAAATCCCAAAATTGAATTACATTTTTTTTTTCTTTTAGTAATGAGATGGACATAAATAAATAAATAATAAGAATAATACAAATAATAAAACTCATTTTGAGTTCATACCCTTTGGACCTGGGCTACTAATGTTCACCTCTCATGTGCTTCAATTTTGTCCTTAAGCTCTAGAGTCACTCTCTGTCTCTTGCACTCTTTTGATTGGGTTTTGGCAGATAGACTTGAGTCAGGACCGAAAGAATGGTTAAAACGCTCAAGAAACTAGCTATCCATTGAAGGCCATACCTGTCAATTTGTGGATAAAGAACAATTGAAATTTTATAAAGAAAAAAAGATGAGAGATGAGGAGGTAGAAATCTATTGGTGACTGTCAAAATTCCATATAATATTAGCATTTGAAGAGTCTGGGTTAACGGAGAGACATACGGTGGAGTTGGAGATAAAGTAACACTTGAACCTAAGGAGATGCTTGATGAATGTCAACCGGTAAATTGAAAAAAAAAATGAAAGAAAGAAAAAAACAACAACAAATGAATATATATATACACACACACAATTAAGAATGGGATTCCGAAATAGGACCAAACAATCTACCTTAGCAAAATCCTTAGAGCAGTACAAGAGTAAAGCTTGAGAACATATTTCCTATTTAGTCTATATCATTTATTCAACTACTTGTATGATATAATATCTATTAATTTGGATAGAGTCCTCTCCCTTTTTTTTTTTTCCTTCTTTTTTTTTCTATGACATGAAACTTCACCAATACAAGATCTTTTGGATCCATTCCGAATTTGGATAGAATCATAACAATCTCATTTTAAGAATTTAAATTCAATTATTGAAATTTTATGGATTAAATTGTACGATGGTCAAATTGGAAAAGTCAAATAGTAATTTACCTAAGAAATATATATATATATATATATATATATCTATACTATTATTTAAGGGGCTTCTCTTGTTTGGATTTCTCATTTTTTAGTTCAAAAATGCCTCTGCACCCTTATGTTTAAGTAGAGACAAAACTAAAAGACAATTCGGTAAAAATGTAACTCTAACTTCCACTAAAACATTGTCTTAAAAATAAGACCACTCTCCTATTAATTTTTAAATTACTTTATCCTCTTATAAATTATATTCTCAAAATAAAAATTATATATATAAAAAAAAAAAACACAAGTTGATGTCTTTTCTTATTATTTTTTTTAAATCTTGAACTACTACAAAATATTGCACTGAATTTTTGTGTGATTTTAAAATTATCTCACAAAATTTTAAATAATAGGGTCAAATGAGTAGTTAGTATTTCTCATCCCATCAGTTACTTATCCACATTTTTCTCCACTCTTCACCTAACATCTCGCTCCTTCCCCACTCCTCCCCTCTCTAAACTCAAATTACAATGTCTCATAATCCTCATCAGTTATCATCCTTACCCAAATTCAAAAACCATAAGCAATTAGTTATCATCATTTTCTCAAGAATTCGTTCACACGTAGATACTTCTGTAGTCCACAATTCTTCAAGCCTATGTTTTACGATTTTCCAAGTGACTCAATGCAGATGGTACTCCTCTCTCTCTCTCTCTCTCTCTCTCTCTCTCAAATTTCTATATTTCTCGAACTGGGTATTGGTTGTTATTTTTATTTTAGTGAAAGCGTCTGCAAAATCGCAACAAAACCCCCAAATTCAAAACCTATTGAGAAATTAACTTTAGTGAAGCTGTCATTGAAATCAATGCCAGTTGCTTAGCATCATCATTGGCCAGCGTGCCATGTCAGTGCAGCTTCATTTGAGAAATAGTTGAAGAGAGCGATCATGGCTGTAGAGAGCGTGAGATATCAGATTTGGACTTGCCGAGGTACTTTTTCTTCTTCCATGTGTATGTATAAATTTATGTATTAATAGCAAACTCAAGTAATTGCTACATAATCGTTTCTCCACTTCTATTCTGCTACAATTTGGGTCTATTTTCTTTATTTTCATTTTTAAAAGATTTCGATTATGATTGTTCATTTTTTATTTGGATTACAGGAGGGAGATTACATGTTCTTTGAATACCAAATCAATGCAAACTAAACCAACAACACCCCTTCGAGTCAAGAAATGTTCTCATCATAAGGTATATATATTTGTATGAAATTATTAATTCACTGCCCTAAATCCATGGTTAAATTGTAGCCTAAAGATCCTTCCAATAGGCTATATATGATTTGTGGAAATGTACTTACTTAAGGTGTGCATATATGATAGACTTTATCAGGTATGTATGTTTAGATGAACTTATTCATTTATATATGTATTTCTCCAATACTATATTTGACATTTTTCCCCCTCAGGTAACGTTATATCTAATTTGGTAACCCTGTTATGTTTTGTTTTCCCGAACATTATGGTGGTGAGGGAGATTTAAATTTAATGCCAACAAAATAATTTTATGCAAGTTTATCCGTAAAGAATTTGGGGCATAGAATGAATACACTGAAACAATGATGCATGTGTTGTGGAAATGCCCAGTGGCATGAAATCTATGAAGGCTACAGACATGATTTACTAATATGAAGATTTATTTCTCTGACCTTTTCCAATGATTAACAATGGAATGAAGAGAGGAGGGGAGCTATTGGGCAGTACTGGTCAGGGCAATCTAGACAAGTCGAAACACGTTAAATTGCTTCTCTCATAGTAGATAATGGATTTGGCTAAAACAATGCTTCAAGAGTCAAGACTACAAATATGCAAGTTAACACTAGCGGGCAAGACACAAGGACAATGCAAGTTATAAGTGTTTTTATGAGAAAAATGGATTACTTTGTTTGTCCTTAATGGCTAGCTGTGGGAAATAAAACTTTTTATACTTTATTTTCAAACAAAAACAGTGTATTGCATTTGAAGATAGTGATGTGAAGTATTTATAGAGAAATGTACATGCATTTGAAAGCTGATGATGTGATGGAAGGGTACCTCTTAAGTAGACCCTTCCGTTGTATATTAAAGATAAAGTTTCCTTTGGCTTATGACATGAAAATTCATGTGTTAAATTTGGACAAAAATATCAGTAATAACGATGAGAAGAAGGGGATTATCAATCAATATTTCATGGTTTAAACTCTGAAGGTTTTACAACCAATCTTTAGTAAAGTTGCAAGAACATGTTCAATATAATGGTATTTTTAAATAACAAAGGCAACTTGGTAGACCCATTAATTTGAGATCTCAATTGCACAAAAGAGTCCAAAGTTTATTTATTGCATTGCATTATCAAGAGACTTCCATTTTAGATTGATTGGCCCAAAAAAGTCCATTTTAGATTGTGTGTCAAGTATTATTTTATTTTAAAACTGGCACTTTCGCTTTGCGTGTGTTCAAATGGTATTCTATTTTTTTTTAAAAGACAACTTTTTATTCACCATAATTTGGGATTGATGCGTTTTTGAATCACAATTAGTTTTTGAGCACGCATGTGAATGTGGAACAAATAACATTGCTCCACCAACTTTTTCATTGTAGCCAGCATAATATTAATAAGTTCATCTATTCATGTTTTAGATGTAGTGAATTATTTTATAATTTTACCTAATGTAAATATTTTACTTTTCTACAGTGATCCATAAACTTCTTCATAATAGCTTTTGTAAAGGTCATCGCATGTATTTTGTAAGTAATTTTATTGTTACAATTTCATTATGCATTTTCAATATATATATATATATATATATATATATATGTATTATTTATAAGATTTATTCAAAGGACCTTTTTTTTCCTCACCAAAAGGTTAATACTAAATTATAGCATCATCTTCCAATCAATAACACGTTGATTACTGCATAATCAAAATTGGCAAAAATGAATAATAATAATGGAATACTAGCATCTAAGAGTTAATTTAGAGCATTTATTATAATTTGGGATTATTACATTTTCCAATCACAAAAAAAACCTAGGGATGTGATGAGTATTATGTGTGGTGAAATAATTTTTCATCACACCTCTAGGTTTTTTTTTTTTTTTTTTTTTTTGTGATTGGAAAATGTAATAATCCCAAATTATAATAAATGCTCTAAATTAACCCTTACCCAAAAAAATAGAAGAGCCTCTGAGCACGCGCATGAGCGCGTGCTTAGACACAAATCTTTCGCATTTGTCTCCAATAATCACCATAGGGACAAAAGACCATACTTGAATTATCATAGCACATAACTTCAATGGCAAGAACAGTTGGCCGATTTGCCAAAGCAGCATCATGTGTCTTGATCACCTCTTTGGCTACTTTTAGTGATGAAATGATTATAGCCAAGACCTCACCTAGCTGAAGTTGCATAATAGGTCCGTATTTCATGGCTAAATCTCTCAAAGATTGATGCGGTAGAGAGAAAACAAGCTGGTGCAAATTCCCTATAAAAGGCAGCTTCAATGGCCCTGGTGGCAACTTATGGCTTTGGCCTATGGCTTTAAACCTCTTCCAGTAATATACAATGATAAAAAAGAAAAAGAAGAGGAACCAAAAGAGAAGAAAGGAGGGCATTGGAAGTATTGGGGACAACAAAAGAAGCTCCATGTTTGGGAATGGGGTTTTGTATGCATTGGTGCAAGGAACACTTCAGGTGTACTTATAGTAAGTTAAATGACAATACATAACTGGAAATCTGGAGTATGATACTATCGTATTTTAATTCAATGCTATATGAAGTTTGACTTTTTGCTGTATAATTTTTGTGGTTTTGAGTTGGATCCAACGTTTCAGTTCATCGTACAGGATACGATGTCAACCTCACTCAAAAGTTTTGCCCAATTTTGGCAATTTCTCACTAGAAGCCAAGTTAACAACTTTATTTGTTAGATGACAAGCATGTCAAATAACTTCTTTATTTAGGCTATGTTTCAGTCTTCTTCATTGGACAAAGTTGTCACAACATGTTGTCCATTCTTGTTTTTCTCTAATTTGTTTCGTTGATTCTCTTTCTGTTGTAGGTGAAACACGTTTGCAGGGATAAAAAGTTTATATATATATATATATATTTATATATATTTACTCCTTTGAATGAAAAAGGAATCTTTAGTTGGACTCATTAATCTCACGCCACGTAACAGTAAAAATAATACTATGTGTACAACCGGAGCTTAATAAGCTATCAATGTGGGCACAACATATTCATTGAAGTGATACTATTCAAACTAATTTAACTCCTATCACCAAGTCATACCTCACAGTAGTTGCAGGTATAAATAGTTTGTGGATATGTGTTTTGTCTCTTTAATTCTCTTTCCATTACGGGTGTAAGTGTGTAACATGCTTGCAGGGGTCAAAGGTTTTTCAATTAGTGAGCATATATATTGCATAGCTTGTCAAAACCAAAATGCCTTTTTATTTTAGAGAATAAACCCTTAAAATTTTGGTTTAACTGTCTATTTGAATTTTTTTTTCTAATGAACAGGTAGTCACAGTTTATTAGCAAAAGAACTTTTGGCTTAAAAAAAATGAAAAGGTAAAGAAAATAATGAAAAGGTGTATTCAAAAGAATGAGCAAAAAATTCTTTAATAAAAAATAAGAAATAATATTTAAATTAGATAAAGAGAAAAAAAAATTTTGTTGGGAAGTGTATTTCAAAAAGTAGTAGAAAAAAAAAATGAAAATGAAACTTTTATTCTCCAACTTGGGTGAGAAAATGCCTACACTAATGGAGATGAAAAGAATCTTTCATCTATCCATTTAAATATTTGAGAGAGTGCAAAGAGATAGAAATGAATGAAATGAAAAGAATCTTTCAAGATAATTTTTTTCATTTCCTTGTTTGAAAATTGAAGTACGAGAGGTAAGAAATACTATTTCCTTGTTTGGGATTTTGAGTATGACAGAATATCTTGAAGGGAACATTTATTTCTCCATTTCCGTCAAAAACTCAAATTTTCATTTTCTCAAAATTAGTTGGAGTTTGAGAGAATAAAATTAAGTTTAATGATGTAGAGTTTATATTTATAGGTTGGAAACCATGAACAAAAGTAACAACTTAGAACCTAGTTTATCTAGTTGATTGGTATTCAATTAATCTTTGGATCAAGAAAAATGAGGGTTTGAATAGTTGAAAACTCAAGAATGAAAAAAATAGACTGCTGGAAAACTTCATTTCGACTGCAACACAACAAGTCAAATCAACTTATCTTGACCAGTCGAATTGCACATCTCAACCGATCGAGATTCGTGCATATTTTGCAAACAACTTATTTTCTTAGCCATTTGATTTATGGTTTTGGTGCAATTCAAGTACATATAAACACAAACAAGTTTTTACATACACATGAGGACAGTATTTCTGTACATAGATCTAGAATTTTTCATGAAGTATCAACCGAAGCACACATGCATATATACAAAAGATCCGGTGATCAGGTGAAGATACTGCAACCAGTTGACTACAGTTATTGGCTAAATCTTTGAGAGTGGGTCTTAGAGCCATGAAGTGGGATTTCATGTGCAACAAATCAGAATAGAAGAGTTTGTGAACATCGGAACTACGTGTGGTCATTTCAATAAGTATTACATGAGATAGTATTGGATTTAGGGTTGAATCTTTGTATAAACTTTCATTTTATTTTAGCGGATTTGTTACCATGAGGATTGTTTAGGTTAAAGACCGCCAGGTTTTTTTTACTATGAAACTGTTTATTTCATTATTTTTCCTAGATCATCATATCGGTGTCTTATATGATTTATGTTTGTGTGAAGTTATTCAATTCAGATCTAAAGCATAATTAATCTAATTACTTACTTGGTTAAGAATTGATTAATTTTGTGACAAGTGCGGCCTAAAACCGAACAAATGAAAACTAAAATGGCCATAATACTCTTTCATACTATATAAATTTTCTATAACACCCTTCTCTTATTATTCGCCTCACTCTACCTAACAAAATAGTGCCGAGATCAATTTCTATCACCGAAGGCTCTAAGTAAAAAATTGTCCCCAAATTTTAACTAATAGGGTTATTTCTTTCATTGATTATAACAGTATTAATTAAACCAAAATATTAAACAATAAACAAAATAAATTTTTTAACAAATGAAGAAAAAAAAAACGAGATAAATGCTAGATCCACAACCTTTTTTACAACACTTTTACAATAAATCTTAATCATCAAATTGTTACAGGCTGTTATTGATAACCAATATATATATATATATATATATATATATATATATATTAGTGGTGGATTCAAATAGAAAATAAGAAGCAACTTAACACCTAGGATTTGTTATGAAAAATGTTGTAATTATGCACTTCCCAAAATGAAAAAGAAAAAAGAGCAATACATAAAAAAACTCACAACATTTTCCACAATAGTTGAGTTAGAATATTTGTAGTAATTCTCATCTAGGTCCACTACTAACATAATTATTTCACTTATCACTATCAATCTACCACATCAATATGTGTAAAAAGTTTTATCAATTTTTTTGTGTTTATAAACTTTTTATAAAACAAAAAAATAAAATAAAATAAAATTTACGAAAGTTATGTTAATTAGTAGTAATTTTGCGTATAAAACAAGATAATTAATTTTAACCTTAGGCTCCTAAATAAATCAAAGTGCGGCTACAACAAAATCTCCCTTTCAAAATTCCAAAATAAGATAAGGAAATAATTATCACAACAAAATATATATTATATATATATATATATATATATTGATATTGTTATTGTTATGAAGTATTCATTTTCATCACTTCTCACAGGAGAATTCCAAATAAAATTACTTGCATTAATTCATTTTAGTATTATTGTTTTAACTTCTAAAGAAGATAACTAGTTAAGAGTAATTATGTAATATTACACCAAAATAAATCACCGACTTTACTTTTTCACATCTTACTCGTTTATTTTTGACTGGGCCAACCAACACAAATAGAGGGATGGGATGAAAACTCTCTCTGTATCTACAATTAATCATTGGATTCTTCATTCCATTCGCTCTTCTCGAGAAAAATCTTTCCAGCAGACAAAAAATCTTTCTGTCTCTTAAAAGCAAGATCATGTTTCAAATAGCTCGTATGTCCAATAGAATGTGATTCTCTATCAACAATTCCACTCCACAAAACCGAATTGATTATTGCGTATCTTGTCAGCTAAAGCATTTTCTCATACTGTCACTGATTTTTGCATCAATCTGCAATCTTCTAAATGGCAAAGTTCTGCAGCAAGGCACAGGCATTTGGGGAGATGGGATTGTTGGGCATTCGCTGGCACTTAGATATGCCAAATGTAAGCTCTAATTTACAATTCAGCTCAAAAGTAGTCCGGCAGGTAAACATGGGATATGCCAAATATTTTTGGCATAGTGCTACATGACACTATTATATTATTTTAATGATACTGTAGCAACTTTTTTTATATCATAATTTATTATTTTAATGGCACTGTAGTTATTTTAAAAAAATATTATGGTACTATAGTAATATTGTATTATTTTAATGTATAAATATATTATATTAATGAATAGAATAAAAAAATAAAAATTGAGATGTTAAATATATTAAAAAATTGTATATAATAATTAACAAAAATAATTTTTTGAAGTGATAAAATAAAATAATATGAAAATACGTATGTAACAAAAAAACAGCTAACCACGCTTCTATAGTGTGGGCCATTGCATTTAATCCTCTACCAACATGACAAAATTGAAAAAGGTTAAAGAGAATCCTTGAAGTCTACGATTACAGAACCCAGTTGGCTTGAAAGAGATTGTTGATGGATTTCTTCTTTAATGGCTAGGAGGAGAGGCTGCTTTAATTGGAGTTCCCTAGGGTTTCTGAGGCAAGTCATTAGTTTTCATAATATTATAGACCTTACCTCTTTTCACAAATTTTTTCATACTTTCTGTAAATCTTCTGTAAATAATGAATAACAACACTTTCTCTACATGTATCAACCACTTCCGTTTTTGTTACCACTTTTTATTGACTATTTTAATAATTGTGAAAATATTGTAAAAAAAAAAATTATGCATGTAGTACTTTTGTTGGTCACCCATTTGTTACAAATTATTGAAATGAATATCCCAAAGAGCTATTTCATAATTTACCAATACTGCACGTCTTCCCATCTTTTAGAGCTTTTTATGCCTAGCAAAGGAAAAAAAAAAAAAAAAACAGCGCTCTTTTTAATGTGTGTCAATAATTTATATATACATATATATATTTTCTTATGATTTAACTATCAAAGTCTCAATAGTACATGTGGCATTACCCAGATCACTTAGGAATAGCCATGCACTATCTATAAAAGGTCTCTTAGATCTTTTTATAATGCGCAAAGAAATCAATTTGAAAATAGTAATTCAGGATGAAGTTTTTCTTTTAGAACACATTTAATACAAAAGATTGTTTTGGTTTAAACCAGTTTTAATTGGCGCGTGGTAATGTATCATTTTTTTATAATCTTTGAAAAACAAAGTCCTAGCAGATAAATGCATTTCTCAATCGTTCCCTTTCCATACATAAATGTAAGGTCCATATGGGTCCCTTTTAATCATCGGGCCGTTTCAATTATTGCAGAAGTACCACTGTACCAATCAACTTATATACCTTTAACAAAATCTTGAAGGAATATCGTTGTAAATAGTGTCATTATAGATAAAATATATGATTTTTTTTTTTTTTTTTTTGAGCCGAGAAGGTATAAATCACTTGAGTTCCGTGCATACATGGCTTGAACGCAATATGTGTTTAAAATTAACTATATTTCAACATCATATTAACTCTAGAAAATTTTAATCTAAGGAGGAAGGAGAAATTATCTTATAAGATATATCTCTTGCAATATATATTGCAAGAGAGATATCTTAAGAGACCATCTGATGAGATATCTTCTCAAGAGGAGGGTCTGCGACATAAGGATCTATTAAATTGTGAAGTGTGCAAGTATGAGGTGTCATCTACTCAATAATTTGCATTGTAAAGGCTGGTGTAAGGATTTATTTTTATAATTATTATTATTACTACTATTTGTATTTTGTAAGTCTAGGAATCACTGAAATCATGTCTCACATCTCCAAGTAATGATTTTAGGTGCAATCATGATTTGAAGTGTTGATTTCATTGGAGTCACGATTTCCACTATCCTTTAAATCATAAATAATTTCCAACTTGAGACAAATTATTAATGGTTCAATATTCTTACCCGAAGCCTCAACATATGAGAGAGAGAGAGAGAGAGAGAGAGAGATGAAACATATTTATGATCTAAGAGCATCAAATAAGAGTTTTTTTTTTTAAATCAATTGTTGCATCTATGTGGGTTGAGTGATTTAAACCCTAGACATCTTTATCGGATATACAAAGAAGTGTCAATTGAGCTACAAAATTCTCGGCGTTCAAAACCTTGGTTTCATTTTATTTTACTTTTTCGTTGTATAACCATTTCTCTCTTCTTCTTCTTTTTAATAAATATTAAGTAGTGGAATTTATTAAATAAACTAGACCATTTTACTTATAGAAACTGTTCCAAAAGTAGAAGGGAAGAAGTATTAAATGAAGAAAATTCATACACAGAGTAAAATTTAGGTACGATTCTGGAGGATTGAGATCAGGTGCAATACAAATTACAAATTAATATAATAGTTTTACTTTTCCCCTAAACAAAAATTCCTGGATCTATCTCTACCCAAGGGATACTGTTGCCTCAAGAGAAACTCATCTCCATCTCTGGAGGATTGAGATCGGGTGCAATACTTGATACAATAAAAATGAATGATTGAGATTGAAAATTACAAAAAGTAACTCTTAATCTCAACCACTAAATAAAAAAATATTAAAAAGAAGTAAAATGTTAAAAATGTAAAAAAAAAAAATAAAATAAAATAATTACGAAGGAAATGAGGTAATTGCATGGTGCAATTGCATTTTATCTCAATCCGACTTTGGACCTCCTTTCATAGTCAACAACCTTCATCTTGTTCTCTTTGTGGCCACCTCTGAGGTGCCACCACAGATCTGCCAACAACAGTGCCATAGCAGAAAGGTTTCAAATCCGTGGCCGCAACACCAAGGTTTAAAATTCATCACCATGAAACGACAGCGGCATACATCACTTGTTGGCACTGAGTTAACTCAGCTGTGATACGCCATCAACTCGCAAGACTTGATGACTCAATTGTTTCATTCATATAGGGGTTTGCTATTTGGCTGACGTACCTGGTCAGAAAACTAGCTATTTGCAAACATTGGTGGCCCCGCATAATTCATTCATATGTGAAGGATACGTGCATATGACATGTAGCATATGTGGTCCACAAATGTGGCAAGTGAGTTAACATATTTGGTGGTAAATTGGTAACTTCAAAAAAAAAACAAAAACAAAAACAAAAACAAAAACAAAAACAAAAACAAAAACAAAACAAATTGTCTTTAAAAGATGTGGTCATGTCAGCCCTAGTTATATAGCTTGTCATATCTGTAAAGTTTTAGACCCCTATAAAACACAATTTATTTAACCTAATTTATTAAGACAAGTTTATACTTAGGTTAATTATTTAGATCTAGCTTAAACATTCATCACAAATATTATGCACAGTGGAAACCTAAATAACACAAGATGTGATAACTCAGGAAAATCAATGAAACAACTCGTTTCAAGGTAAAAAAACCTAGGAGGAACGATCCTAACAGCACAATTCATTATATCAAATTGAGATTTACAGTCAAAAATACCAATTCGTAGTAAATCTAACTACAGTTACCAAACTGAGCTCTGAAACCCCTCAGATCTTTGATGTGGATTTGCTCACACATGAACCTCTAGTTCACACTTTAGATTTTCCATATAGACCTCATGTCTATGACTCCAAGACCACCCTTGGAGATTTAGATCCAGCACCTTTGATGGTTGGTATGCAACAACTTCAGATTTATTAGTTATAATAATGTGTAGATGGAATTCTAGTAGTGATTTTGAAAGAAGAATGCACAGAACGTTTTAGATCTCAAAAGAGAAGCTTCAAAGTCTCTTCAAAATGTGCCTTAGGGTTTCCTTTAAATACTATATCAATTAGATCTGAAACCTAATCACTTACTGGGTTTAATGGGCTGATGGGTTGAAATTAAAATCTACAGAATTGCAGTTCAATCAGTCGAGCTTGACATGTTCTTTTATTCTAACTTACAGCACATTGAGCATTGTTTAATATACCCTATAGACTCTAAGATCTATGTCTAAATAAGTTTGTACTCACAGTTTACTAATTGTTCTAAACTTTTAGAACTTAACAATATTAGTGTTGAAATTTTATGTAAGACATTGACACAAGATCTTATGTACCAAATCAGCTTTGGCATGGCAGCCAGATGACTAGCTTCATCATTAGTGCCATGTCAATAGTATAAGATCTTGCCATGTTAGTTGGATTGCATAGATGTCACACCAAGCTGTACATTCAAGACATTCCAAACTCAAGATTTTTACCTTTAGTTTGGGGGTATTAGATATATTATAACCAAAACCAATTGTAAGCCCATATATTTGTAGAAGAAATAACTTAATAATAAGTTAGTCTATGGTTAATCTTGGTTTATTAAAGTATTCTCTAGTATATAAATTTTATATTGGGTTCATAAAATAGGTAGCTGTCAACAATGTTCACATCATGAACATAGGTCATTATACCAAACCACGTAAACTTTCATGTGTGCTCTTTCTTTTATGCTTTTGCTCATCATTCAATTATCACATATAATCACACAATTTTAACAAGATTAAAGGTGAAACCATAAGAACTTATTGCTTGATTTATTTGTTTGAATAAAAGGAGAAATAATAAAAGAAATATTGGTGATAAATTGCTAGATTTATTTCTTTGTTTTATACGAGAGTGACATCTTTGATGTGATTACTTGTGACATTAAATTCAAGCTTGTCAGTTTCCTAAAGTTTCAGAAGCACATCAATCATATTGTCAGATCAAAAAGGTCAAATACCACTGTTAGCTGAAATTTTTAGCAATCTATCACATTTTTAAAAATCGAGTTTTCTGTGTAACTCAAGCTTTAAAAACTCGAGTTCTACTAAAATAGCCACTATGGCACCCGCTAAAGTGGATTTTTTTAATTAAAAAGGCCATGTGGAATGGGTGCCACTACGGCACATTTTTAGGAACTCGATTTCTTGGAACTTAAGTTACATGTAAAATTCGAGTTTCATGAACTCGAGTTACAAAACGGTGATATATTACTAAATATTTTGTAGACAGTAGTAGATTGCTAAATATATTGCAAAATAGTGTTGTATGGCCATTTTGGCCCATATCATCATCATCACTTTCTTCACATTTTCTGGCTGAAGTGGCACTTCTATTCTTCTTATGATCGCTGATTATGTCATTGAGAATTTCTATTTTTCTGGGCATTTTCATTATCACCTATGGCACATATTTTGAGAGAACAATAGCATATATTTTTAGGGGCCGGCTCCCCTCCCGTTTGAATTTCTCCTGTTGTCTCCCATTTTTACACAAATGAGAGACACGTGGCTAACAACAATCCAGGGCTTAAAAATAAGCCACGTTTAACATTATACCCTCTCATCCTTTCTAAACCCTTTTTAGCCGCTCCCTAGAAAAACCGCTGTCCACCTGCCACCGTAATGCCTTTCTCCAACAAGATCAAAACTTGATCGGAGTCCTGAGGACACATGAAGCCAGCTATTATCAAGCATTTTTCATTGGGTGGTGACCAATTAAACAACACCAAATCAAAATTAAAATTTAAAATAGAGGTTATACTATTAAAGTTCCATTTTTTTTTCTGGGTTTGTATTACCTGTAACAAAAATTTATCTTTCAAAATGATCTTTGTTGGTTTCCACTAGTACAGAATGATCAGCCACTCCAAACCCATCTCCAGCATGCTCAAAACTCTTTCAGGAGCTTCAACAATTTGATGGGGGAAAGGAACAATGAATTGGGTCTTTGAATTGGGTTTTATTAATTGTGATTCAAATGTGAAGAGAAAGGGGAATTAATTGGATAAATGAATAAACAAATGAATGAATAAAAGATTAGAACTTGTGAAAGAAACCATGAGTTGGAAGGAGTGGTTTCGGTAGAGCATATATCATGGCAGCTTTCAAGAAGGAGAGGAAGCTTTTAAAGCTTCCATGAATGATTCTTTCACAGCTCAGTAAACAATTCCGATGAAGTCTCATCCATTAACAAAACGATGAAGATCTTCTTTACCGGCTTCAACTTAGTGTAGAGCAAGTTTTGGTGGAGTGTGGGAGGTGGTTTTTCTAAGGAATTAGGAAGCTGCTGAAAAGAGTTGGAGAGAGAGGGCATTATGTTAGACGTGGCTCATTTTTAAGCCTTGGATTTGTTGTTAGCCACGTGTCTTTCATTTGTGTAAAAATGGGAGACAACGGGAGAAATTAGAACAGGAGGGGAGCCGGCCCCATATTTTTATTGCTAAAATAATAAATTTTATATATATTCTTGGGATAAATTAATCCTCACAGAAAATTCTGCAAACTAAATCTATTCAGACAAATTAGGGAGAGACAATAATTAACATGAGAAAACAATAATTAATACTCAGTTGGTTTCTCCTAAAATTAAATATCCATTTGCTCTCCAAATATCCTCCTCAAAGCCATTATAGACAATCAGGGGAAACTCTAGATCTTGAAGAAAAACGCTGGTGCTCAAAAGCCAAGAGTAGGAGCAAAACAACCGATTCAGGTTAGGGTTTTTGCTAATTAAAATCAGATTTACATGAATTAATGTATAATTTTTTTTTTAATGAAGATGCCCAATCATATTTTATAATTGCAAGGTTCTAGTGGGTCTTGCAATCATGTCTTAGCTTCTTAAGAGCCCAACTTTGCCCTGTCTCTTTTAGAGTGGAGCAAAAGGCCCAATCCTGTTTATAGAATCACGGAGTCAGGACGAAAGCCAGGTCCTAATTGGCACAAGAGAACTACAGTGTTTCCAATGCCAAAGAACAATCATACTCTCAAACTAAAATACAATATATCCAATCCTAATTTTATTCACACAAGAAAGAGAATTGGTACCTTATAAATACATCCAATCATTTGTAACAAGGGGCATTATACATTTACATCCTTATTATTCACTGTCTTTCGATTAAAAAGAAGCCCAAGGAGTGGCAATTACAAACAAATCATTCCTTCTCCTATGGGTAAATCCCAAAGACTCGGACATATCAAGCTCTTCAAGTTTAATATCATTGGGGAGTTTCCAATTGAAGTGAAATAGTAATTGAGAAAGAACAAGTTCAACAATTGCAAGAGCAAATGACATGCCTGGACATATCCTCCTACCACCTCCAAATGGAATGAATTCATAGTTGGTCCCTTTAAAATCAATAGAAGAACCATGGAATCTCTCTGGCCAAAAGCAATCAGCATCAATCCAATATTCAGGATCTCTCCCTATAGCCCATATATTTATTATTACTTTTGTGTTGCTTGGTATCTCGTACCCATTAATTTCACATTTTTCTCTTGATTCTCTTGAAACCAAGGCACCGGGAGGATGTAGCCGTAGTGTTTCTTTCACAACTAATTTCAAGTAATCTAGTTTATGAACGTATGTCTCATCAAGATTCCTTCTCCCTTGTAGAACTTGTCGCACTTCGGTTTGTGCCTTCTCCATCACTCTAGGGTTTCTCAATAATTCTGACATTGCCCATTCTATTGTCGAAGCTGAAGTCTCATTTGCTGCTGAAAAGATGTCCTGAAAAGTAACTCTATTTGCAATTAGATAGTGTATGCATTTTTAATATTAAACAGAATAAGATGGCTTGATAATTACTTAGAGAATCTTTTTCATAGTATCTTACACATTTTTCTTCCAAATTCTTAAAGGTGTTGATTTCTTTTTCTGCACGTGAAATTAATATCGTGAGATAAATTGTTTATGACACACAAAATCCTCCATTGTATTTGTTTCAAATAGTCCGCTCTAAAAACTGTTTTCCAGTGTGTGTGTGTATATATATGTGTGTGTATATATATATATATATATCAAACAAAAGCAATTACAAAGCGCCAAAGGATGTTAGGCCATCTCACTCTTTGGGTTGAAGGATTTCAAGGGAAATATATGAGATGTGTAGCGCTATTGCAAGCAGAAGTCATTTGTCATCAACTTGAATGCAAATCCCACGTACACAAAAATCAATTAATAAACACACATTAATTATATATCTATATATCTATATCTATATCTATAAATATATATATATAAAAATTTTTGGCTGTCAAAGCTATGGGCCAAGCTATTAAGTAGAAGTGTAGTTGTATTGTCTAACAATTTCACTTTAAAATATTGTAAATAAGCATATAAACTAAATTAACTAAAAAGAAAAATCAAAGAAAACAAGAACATGTCTTAGTCTGATAACCCTTATAAAACAAGAAGTCTGATAACCCTTATATAATGGTTTTTTTTTTTTTTTTTCTTTTGCCTAAAGAATTTTTGTATAACGTTGCTCATTTAATAATTAATAAAAAAAAAAAAAAAAAAAGAAGCAGCAAAGAGAAAATAAGTTGATCGATCTTATTTGCATACCTCAGTAACAGCTTTGATGTGGTTACTTATGACACGAAATTCAAGCTCACCCATCTCCTGAAGTTTGATAAGCACATCAACTAGGTCATCATCATCGTCATCATCACCTGGTTCATGTTTATTGGTTGAAGTGGCACTTCTTTTCATCTTATGCTCGTTCACTATTTCATCAAGAATCCTATCCAACTGTTTTTGAATTTTCTCCAAGGCAGACTTCATTCCAGTAAGGAAGCCAAGGAACTTTAATGAAGGGAACAAATCAGGCAAGTCAAAGCCTCCACCTAGAGTAAACATTTCCTTGATCAATGATATGAATTCTTTTTCGTGTTTGCACTTCTTCCCAATGGCTGCCCTGGAAGCTATACAATTTGTTGAGGAGAAGATCTTCTCACTGAGATTGATTGGAACTCCCTCTGACAAGGAAATGGATCTAACAAGATTATTTACCTCTTCTTCTCTAATTCTGCTAAATGACTGGACTCGCTTGGCACTCAGGAGCTTTGAGACACAAATCTTTCGCATTTGTCTCCAATAATCACCATAGGGAGCAAAGACTATACCTGAATTATCATAGGACATAACTTCAACAGCAAGAATAATTGGCCGATTTGCCAAAGCAGTATCATGCGTCTTCAGCACTTCTTCAACTACTTTTGGAGAAGAAATGATTATAGCCAAGACCTCACCCAGTTGTAGTTGCATAATAGGTCCATGTTTCTGGGCCAAGTCTCTTAAAGATCGATGTGGAAGGGAGAAAACTAGCTGGTGCAAATTCCCTATAAGAGGTAGTTTCCATGGCCCTGGCGGCAACTTTTGCCCTTGGCCTCTGGCTTTAGATCTCTTCCAGTAAATAACCAGTATAAACAAGAAGAGGAGCCAAGTAAAAAGTGGAAAGGGGAAAACTTGGAGCATTGGGGACGAGTACCGAAAATCTTATTGTAAGGCAAAGGTTTTGTATTCATGGATCAAAAAGATGCAAGGAACAATATATTGCACCTAGCTCGGTTCTTTGCATTTATGGAGGCTAAACACGCTAGTAGTTTTAGGCTTTTAGCTTTATAATTAACAGTAGGTGGATTCTGTATTTGAATATGTTTTGATCTAAATTATTGGTGCTAGAGGCCAAATTAAACGTCTATTGTTTGCTACAGTGATAAATAACCCAATAACGTGTGTCTTTATTTATTTATTATTTTTTTTTTATGGTTAAATAGAGATTCCCGTAGTGAACTTATGATCTCACATCACATAACAGTAATTAGTAGTATTATGTGTATTATCAAGACCTTAATGGGACTATTATCGTAAATATAACACATTTATTAAAATACTACTACTCGAATCACTTAATTTCTGCCAAATTTCATATGAAATGATACAAGAACTTCCACCAAACCACACCCTGCAATGGTAATAGATTGTGTTTTTAGTGCTTTGTTTGTTAAAGGGTTTGTGTTACATTGATTGTATTGGACTGTACCCCTAAAATGATAATCTCATCTAACTAAATAAGATCTCAATTATTAGTTAAGAAGTTCTACAACTAACACCATGACTTATCTAATCTGTTTCTAATGCTAGGACCACAACTATTTATATAATTTTTGTCACAACTCAACATGTGACGAGTTGTAAGTAATGAAAATACAAACTTATGTGTACGCAATATTTTTTCTGTATCACTTATGACTCAAAAGTCACTTGTTTCAGCTAAGACTTTTTGCACATGTAGTAGAGAATAGTTTGTAACCGTGGCATAGTGGGCCACCGTCTTAATTACAAGGAACTTTATTCATTTAATTAAGACTTTTGCTCTCCTTCCTAAAAAAAATAAAAAGTAAAAAATAAAAAGAAACAAAAAAATTAAAAGACTTTTGCTCTTATCGTTCATCAATCAAATAGGAAAATGGTTGGATGTGACCACCATGAGGGTTGGTCTATCATTGATTTTGTGACAAAATCTCTTTTGTATAGGGTTGCAGTGGCTTTTTTTAATTTGTTCTTTTTGCAGCGGTGGCTCTGACTAGTATGTGACAACTAAGACAGGGCAACTGGGTATATGGCCAGTTACCAAATTTTTCATTCTTCTACATTAGGTAGGTGCAAACATTTTTTTAAATTTTGAGACAAGAACAAACATTCTTATTCTTCTGAGCTTGCCAAATTTGAGTCTCAAGCACTATCTGTTTTCACATTTTTGGAACTCATATTCTTTTTTCTTCACATGCAGTTTTAGTGGTAGCATTCAATGGCTTGCCTACCCTCTTTATTTTTCTTGTTTGTTATCTTAGCAGAAGCTCTCTATATAAAGGCATGCTATTGCCTAGGCCTTTTTTTTTTTTTTTTTTTTTTTTTTTTTTTTTTTCTATATTGGGTTGTTGTGGCTTTTTTGTTCTTTTTGCGGTGGCGGCCCTAACTAGCATGTGACCATTCAGGTAGGGCAGCGTGGTAGATGACCAATTACCAAATTTTCCATTCTTCCAACAATTGATTGATGGATGCAGATATTTTTGAATTTTGGGATAAGAACAAACATTTTCATTCTTCTAAGCTTGCCAAATTTTACTCTCAAACATTATTTGTTTTCACATTTTTTGTAATTCACATTCTCTATAACCCATAGTTTAGACGATTCTACTAAGAATGTTTTTCGTATTTGAGGTTGAAATTCTTGAAGTTCCTGGAGGCTTTAGGACTTGATTCTGCTTGTGGTGTCTTCCAAGATGTCTTGGTGTCGAGAAATGCTTTAAGAAAGCTTCTATTTATATGAGTTTGGGGGTGGGTGAGCGACAAGTAGCAGAGTCTAATTGGTGATACATGTCACAACCTAATTGGAGGAGCTTTAATACTTTTTCTCCAAGACACATGACATCATTTGATTGGATGAAATGTCTTACTTTTGAAGATGACACGTGTTAGCAACCCATTGTATCGCTTATGTCATTGCTTACACACGTCGACATGTGGCCTATGTCATTGCATACACGCGTTGAGGTGTGATTGTTTTTTGAATATTTTTTATGCTTTTGTTTCAGTACCACTTGACAAATCTTTGTTGGTTTCTGAATGGTGATAGTGGAAACTTGTAGGAATACGCGGCACATTGTAATTAGTCGTACTTTGTGAATTTGGTAGCATGATGTATCAACTTGTGAAAAGTTGGGAATTTTCCCAATCTACAGACATATTATGGCACAAGTGACTCATACCAATTGTAGGTCAATATACTTGTAGAACAAGCATATTAACTTTAATTAGTCTATGGTTAGCCTTGAGTTAGTCAAATATTCTCTAGTATATAAACCTTACATTAGGTTCATTGTAACACAAGTGTGCTTAATATATTTTGTAGCCATCAAGGGCTTTCTTATTGTAGACGTAGACCGTTAAGCTAAACTACTTAAACTATTGTATGTACTCTCTCTTTCATTTTTCCGCTCATCATTCAATCATCACACATAATTGCTCAACAACTTTCACAGATATCAAGAAAATCATGCAGGTAGGCCTTTGCTGTTTGAGCTACATTTTCACGACTCTTCAGAAATTCAGACACCTCGCATTCATAATTGACAAGGGAAGAACGGACTGCTCGTACATTTTGACGTGGACACCATTATATGCTGGGGTAGATCCAAATAATATGTTGGGTTAGATCCAAAGTTAGATGCGTGTTCTTGGTATAGATCACTATATGTTGGAGTTGATCCAAATTATAACAACTTTTTTTGCTAAAGAAAAAAAATTAATAATAACATATATAGGGATAGACAACGACATAACTGAGAAAATAGATATCCAGTAGCTTCCAAAAATTCACTTCAAAGCCATCCGGAAAAAGAAAAATTTTGACTTCTATTAAAAATCTGGGACCTATGAGAAAAGGAGGAGACATCACTTTGGGTCATAATGAACCAAAATATGGTGATCTAATAGTCGCCGAAGTTAAAAAATTACTGTATTTTTCAATATCGATTCTCTGTTTTAATTTTTTTTTCATTTTTTATATTTTTCAAATGTAAATTTCACTCTCAATTTCCAATTCTATTCCTGATTATTATTCACTATATATTCAATTTCTTATATGTTTGGGTATTAGGTCTTATTTAATGTTCATGCAATTATGTATAATTTAGTTGAGAGAATTAAAGTTAATGATTTCCAGTTGTTTTAATTTGTAAAGTTGTGATTTATAATTATGTTTTTGTTAGTTTTTATTCCGTTTCAAATTTTATTATATTTTTATTCAGTCATTTCCCTGTATTTTTGCATGATTTAATGTAAGGGTTGAGTTTGAGAGTTTGGTAAAGAAACACTCAAGATAGTGAAGTTCGCAACTAGTTTGTGACTGGCTCCCGAATGGACAACTTGCGAAAGGCCATGTAGGAAGCTCATGCTAGAAGCTGAAAGGACTTGTGCCAGGCTACATTTCCCAAATCACTTTGTGACTCAAGCTAAGTCGTGAGTAGCCCGCGAAACTCTTTGCATGGAGCTTTTTGAAATGTGTTTTTCTCATTCCCTTACCAACACTATATAACCCCTCATTGCCCACGAAATTGTAAGGAATCTTTTCAAGAAAACTTTAAGAGAGAAACCCTAACAATATACTTAAGAGTTAGAGATTGTAAACCCACAATAATCTACACAACATCTCTAAGTTTTCCTCTACTCCTACCTCTCTAATTATAAATTCTTGAGAGGTTCTTAGCCCAAACACTTACCTTACCCAATTAGAGAGTTGAGAGAAGTTTTGGTGCGTATGGAAAGCATAGGAAGGAGCCATTAATTGGTGGATGCAATTTGGAGCTAATTGCAGGATTTAATTACCTAGTGAAGACATAGCTCGGTGAAGCTCGTTGGTAGTTGGAACTTGGAGGGTTCAAGTACATTGGGTAGATGAGGCCTGGAGGGTCTTTTTGATATTCGTGTACTCCAACTTTATTTATCATTTCGACTTGGAAGGTCGCAAAGAGGTTTTTCATCGAGTTCTTCGGTTTCCTCTTCGATAACATGTCTTGGTGTTATTTTGTGTTTGCATCTCCCGTCTCTTACTCTTTAAGCTTTATTTTAATTGTTTATTGTATATGCTTATATCTTAGAGAGTTGTTCTAGATAATTGTGCCTTTAATACTCTTTTTTCGCACTTAGTTGAGTAGATTAAAAAAAATTAAGCCATAGTTTAAAATTGGAGGTCTAAACAAGCTATAGTGTTTTCACACTATTTGAGATTTCAATTTGTATCAAAGCGAGTACACTTGATGGATTTAATTATTCTTGTGTGATCCTAGACCCCATTTGAGATGGATAGATCTCAATCCCTCAACGTCCTCCCCTTTTTAATGGGAGTAATTACACTTTTTGGAAAGTACACATGCATGCTTTCCTATGTGCCATTGATGAGACCGTTTGGGACTCCGTTGAGAGTGGTTAGGTGAGACCGGCAACACCCAAGGCGAGTGGGATAAGGCCAATACTGCTTTGGTAAATGCCAATAACAAAGCTATTAATGAAATTTTCTGTGGTGTTTCGACTACTGAATTCCATAGGATCTCTCACGTGAAGACAGCCCAAGAAGTGTGGAAAATTCTTGAGACCACTTATGAGGGAACGAAGAAGGTCAATGGCACCAAATTGCAAATGCTCACTACCCGATTTGAGGAAATGAAGATGAGCAAAGATGAGTCGTTCGAGTCATTCCATTGTAGGCTTAATGAGATTGTCATTACCAAGCTTAATCTCGGAGAAAAGATAGAGGACAACAAGGTTGAAAGAATGGTCCTAAGATCTTTGCCCAAAAGCTTCCAAGCCAAAGTCACCGGCATTAAGGAGAGCAAAAACTTGGATGAGATTAAGATTCAAGAGCTTGTTGGTTCTCTTCAAACCTATGAGCTTGGTTTGTCTTATTACAAGTCTAGCAAATCTCTTTCTCTCAAAACTATAAATGAGAGAGCCGGTGAATCCTTGGATGAGGATGATGTAGAGAAAAAGGTGGCTTACTTTGCAAAGAACTTCCGTAAATTTCTAAAGATGAAGAATAATGGAAAGTTGTTTAGCAAAGGGAAATTTTCATCCTTCAAGAATGACAAGAAAGATCTTAAGAAGAAGGATGCTAACAAGTCATCACCATCTCAATAAATTGTTTGCTATGAATGCAATGGTCATGGGCATTTGAAGAGTGAGTGCCCCAATTACTTGAGAAGGAAGGGAAAGGTGCTAACAACCACCCTTAGTGATTCTAAGAGCTCAAGTTCAGATTCGGAAGATAGCTGTGATGGTGATGGAAATTATTTTGCCTTTATGGCAATTACCTTGGTGGACTCGAAAGAAGAATTAGAAGGATTGAAAGAGGAACTCGATAAGCACACCTATGTTGAAGAAGATGAAGCTATGAATGATGAGGAAGAATTCCTTGTTGAAAGATGATAAGAAGCTTCAAGTCATGTATGATGCATTGCTTGAGGATTGCGGCAAGTATGTCAAAGTAGAAAAGAGTGCAATCAAGAAGATAAAGAGAATAGAAGAAGATCATAAAGCCACTCTTGCACAACTTATAGATGCCAAATGTGAAGTTGAGAATTTGAAAGAGAAGCTGCTAAATGCTTATTCAAAGATCGCACTTCTTGAGCTTGAAGTGATTCAAGCAATGTCTTTTCAGACAAATTCGAATTGGGTTACACCGGTGAAGGAAGTTCAAGTAATGAACCAAAAAGGGAAATGAAGTTTGTATCAGCAAACGTTGTGGAGAAGCCCAAGGTTGAGACTTCTATTGTTGAGAAGAAGGCCAATGTGGCAAATTCTAAGGCAAAAGGAAAGTCATTGCCTAAGAATCAAAGGGGATCTCAAGTGATCTCAAGTGAAGCATTTTTGCTATCATTGTGGTATTCGTGGGCATACAAGACCAAATTCATTTAGGCTTCACAATTTCAAAAGAGCCGATCTTCAACGCGCTCAAGAAAATGAAAGAGGAATGCCAAGAGAAAAGCAAGCTAAGGAAGACAATGGTGGACAACTCATTGGAGATGTTGTGGAAATGCTTAATAACATCTCATCATGCCTTGCTAACTTTATCCCAAGGTTTGAGCATTATGTTGCATGTACCCCCTCCTTCTAAGGACCTCACCCAAAACACCTGTGCGGTGTGGATGAAAAAAGGTATTCATATATGATTCTTCTACCCTGTCCATGCATTAAAACTTCCAATGTTTTAGGGACATAGTTTCATGCATCATAGCATGTGCATTCTTCTTGCTATCATGCACCTCTCTAGCATGTTTCCTTTTATTGTTTTTTTTTTAAAAGCTTGCTTGTTTTTTTTATCTTACTTTATTGCTTTTGTTTTGTGTGTGTAAAAAATCCAAAACTACATAAAAAGTGAAAAATCTAAAAAGTTTGATCACTTGTGTTGTGTCATATCACATGTGGAGTTTGGCCTAGTACTTTCGTATTAATGGTATAGTGTATTTATGAGCTTAGCTAGTTATGTGTGCACATATTGAATGTAAGTGAATTCTAGAAATATATGTTTGAATGTTTTAAATAGATCTTTAAGCTTGTCATGAATGTCTAGCTAATAATCTTGATTGATCTTGATACATGCGTAGACTTACTCTTATATATCTCCTCACATTTAATTTTTCTTTTAAAAAGCTCTTCAAACGTTAATCTATAAAAAGAGAAATAGCTAAAAAAGCCTTGCTTTGAGAACTAGTTAGACAAGGAAAAGGTGGAGCAAAATGTATTAATAATGTATGATGCCAAAAACCAAATGCTTATCCTTCAAAGAAATATAACAAATTTCATGGCATTGACGATCAAAAAGTATGAAAAATGGAAGCCAAATGAAAAGCTTTCAAGCAAGTAAACACTTTGGTGATAAGTCATATACATTCATTTCTATAAATGAGATAGGTCTCTTGACTTTGTGTTATTTGTGTATGACTTGATTGAATTGATCATTAAAGCTTCATGCTAGACTATGGACTAGCTCATACTTGATTCTCACACACAACACACAAGTTTAATGTTCAATGAATATCTATTTCATTTGTGTGATTGAACGTTTTTAAATGTAATGTGTGTATGCTCAATTACTTAACCCAAAAAGATTTTTGAGTGGTTTATTTGTTTTTAGAAGTGATTTTTTTTTCCACTTTAGTTTTAAAAGTTTTTCTTAAAATGCCAATTTTTTGTGTTGAAAAAATTTCTGTATGGCAATTTCGCAACTCTCCTCACAAGTGGATGCACTCCCATCCAAGTCGCAAAGTGATTTGAGGAAATTTTCAATTTCTTCACAAATTCAGGCAAAGAGTTTCAAGACTCATCCACAAGTTTTGTAGAATTTAATTAAAGCCCACTAGCCTATTAAGGCCATTAAGTGATTAGGGTTTCCGATTTATTTTACATAGTATCTAAAGGAAACCTTAAGGCACGTTCTATTAACACTTTAGAGGTGCTCTTGTGAGGTTTAAAAGGTATTGTGCCTTCTCCTTTCAAAGTTACTACTTGAAATTATTCTCATACTATCAGCAAATCCAAGATAGAAGAGTTCGTGAAGTCGGAGCTACACGTAGTGGTGTTAGTAAATTCTACTTGAGATAGCTTTAGATTTAGGGGTTAAACCTATTGTAATCTTCCATTCTATCAAGTGGAATTGTTTACCCCAGGTTCTTACTTTAAAACGGTTTATTTCACTAGTTTTCCTAAGTCATCATATTACTCCCTTCTTTACTTTTCCGCACCAAGTAATATGTTTACATGTGTTTAACCTAGATCTCATAATTAACCTTAGTAAATACTTGGCTAATTCATTAGGTTAAACTAATATATTTTTTTAGGGGTCTAAACAAACATACTTGGATTGTTAGGGTTTCGTTCACTAAACCTCTAGACCATATAAAAGTTTTATAAAGTCATCATAGACACAAAGACTCAATTTAGAGAACATATATACTTTGTGAGAAGCCACTGCGTTCTTGTGTACTTCAAGGTTTTGTAACAAGTGCTTCTAGATCTTCAGCATGCTTTGAAGTGAAGAACTTTGCATCCAACAACAATCAATCAGATGCTAGAAAGTCCGACACATATTGGGATTCATGCATGGAGGAAGAAGTCTCTATAAGGTCAAGTCCAATTGTGGATTGGAGTGAAGGTTCAACTGTAGGTTGGTATTAGTCCAGGATAGTGGTAAGATTCCTTATACTTGTAACTACTTTATTCTTGATTAGTGAATTTTTGGAAGTCATGACTTAAAATTCACCCAGTGGAGTTTTTGCCTTGCATAAGGTTTTCTCCATTCATCAACAAATCACTGTGTCAATTTAATTTTCACTACAATTAGTTTATTGGTGATTTATTCGTGCCTCTATGATTTGCATGTAATTTGACCTAATTAATCAATTTAAGTAATTGAATTAATTAACTGGAGTCAATTTATAACCCAACAAAGTTGATGGGAGCCTTGAACGATTGAAAGCATGACTAAGTGCTAAAGGGTTTAGCTAGCGTGAAGATGTTGACTATGAAAAAAACTTTTAACCCTTTACAGTTGTAAGAGAGGATTGAGAGAATTGTGGGAGAAATGGGTTTATCTTGTCTTAGAGTGAAAATGTAGAAGAGTAAAGTATTGTAGAAAATACAAAGCCTACCAATTGATATCGAAAGAAGGATAAATTTTGGCTCTAAATATGTTTGGAACTTTAGGCTTCAACCTAAAATAAGAAGATGATATGAGTCCTTGTCATTTGAAATGTATATGATTCAATTGATCACTTGATAGGTATATGTAGGGACACAATTTTGAGTTACCGGCCCAACGATGGATAGATTAGCCCAAAAAGGGCCCCTAAGCAATGAATTTGTAGAGAGTAGGTTGAGAAGGACTGGATTAGGAATGACTCAGCTCTTCAAATGGTTGGGACTAGCTCCTCCACCATCCTCAAATTCTGTTTTACACTTGCAATCTTATATTCGTTCTACGTCCGAGGCTCCTTTTCTCTTTCGTTCTCTCTTATTTCTTTTTACCCCTCTCTCCTTTTTTTCAAAAGATCCCCATCTCTTCCTTTTTTCTCCCCTTTTATACTTCCTCCCCTCCTTTCTTAGCCATCCACGTGTGGATTGTTTCCTTCCTCGTTGGACACTTGTCCCCCCTTTTTTCCAGAAGTCGCTTCGTAGAAGCAATGGGACACTCTTTTACTGTTCAGATGTCCTCTCCACATAAATGCGGCCAGAAGATTAGCTGTAGGGCATTCAATGCGGGGTTGGCAGCCTTTCTCTTTGATATTTTGGGATATTTTCAGGATGTGTGGCTCTACTACGTTCAACAAAGCCAGTGGAGATTTCTGGGGCACTTTTCTGACCGGCCGGTTTTCATGATTTATCTATACCTCGACCGTCCGAGGTGTTAATGTTCTCGGACAGACGGTCGATCTCTCCCAAGTCTTGTTCAGATTCCCCTCCGCTTATCTCAGTCATTATAGATCAGACTAAGTAGTCCTCGGCTGAGCCATGGTCCTCGGCGTGCCATTTTGGTCCAACACGTGGGCCTATGATTCTCGTTATTTGGGCTCCACACCCAGGCCCATCATCCCTGTCGATATTTTTGTCCCCACAGTATACATATCATCTCTCTATTGTGCATTGAAGCCTAAGGCTCCAAATACATTTAGAGCTAAACTTTATTCTTGAAAGATTTTTTTTTTTTAAAGAAGAAATATCCAATTGATTTATGGAAACTCATGTACTATATAAGACACATAATTGACAAAAGCTTTTGTTTTTTTGTCTCACTTAATAAATAAATAAATAACTAACTTTTAGTTTTTTTTTTAATTTTAAAAAAATAGTTTTTACCTTTTCTCACACATTTAGCATAAAATTTATCAGCGACTATATCTTTAAAAGATACTATGCAAATAAATTACTGAAAATTATAAGATACCCAAATGAATATACTATGTTAATGTATTAGTTTGTACTTTCTAATTGTTTGTGAGAATGAACCCAAGTAATCAAATATTTTATAATAGTTATTTATTTAATTTTAATATTTTCTTCCTTTATATTTAACATCAACTGAGTTTATAAATGGATTTTTGAACTTTTTGTATATTACCTTAATAAATTTATTTTAGTTTTGATGCATTGACTAATTTATTTGTATTTAAATTAATTATAACAGTAAATACATTTTGGCCTTTAGTTGAATCTCAAATTGTTCTTAAATCTTAGTAATTTCAATAGAAACATGTAATGTTCAAAGTAATCCCTCTTTCCTCAACTATCCAATTATCCAAAAAATCAAAATTATAGTAGAGGCTATATGGCCATTTATCGTCCTTTGGGTGATATAATCCAAAGTTACTAATATCTCACATTATCAAAAGAACTTGAAGAAAGAAATCATCAGTTTAGCTACGAGTTCAAGGCTGTGCACGTGCTACACACGTGTAATTAAGTACTTAGCAATGCTAGTAACATAATATTTTATATAACATTTGTCATAATTTTGATCATGTGCCAAGTTGTGAATAGTGATAAGGTGAAGAAAAAATATAGCTATAGATAGATCTATATCTCCACTACTCATAACTTACCACATAGTAAGATGCGACAAAAATTATATAAATCCTATTTATTTAGTATTTTTTTTATTGCATATTTATTTAGTATTTACTGTTAGGTCCGTATAAACAGAGCCTTTGATGTATACTCAATTCATTGAATAAGATGACCAAGTTTTATTTAGTTCTTTAGTTTTTCACATACACCACTACATATAATCTATTCTCTCTCACGTCAGTCCATCTTGCTCGGACTACTTTGTAGTAGTTTGGTTGGTATTACCTTTCCTCAATCTCATCAGTTTCCATCAAAATGGATCCTGCAAAATCAGAACAGCCTGATCCAACCGTCTGCCACCTGGTGGCTATGCCGTATCCTGGTCGCAGCCACATCAACGCTATGATGAATTTGTGCAAGCTTCTGGCTTCAAAAACCGCCGATATTCTCATCAGCTTCGTCGTCACCGAAGAGTGGCTCGGATTCATCAGCTCAGAGCCAAAGCCACCGGCTCAGATACGCTTCGCCACCGTACCCAATTGCATACCTTCCGAGGTGGGTCGTGGGAAAGATTTTCTGGGGTTTATGAAAGCCGTGAATACGAAGATGGAAGTGCACTTTGAGGAGCTCCTGGACCGGCTTCAGCCGCCGGTGAAAGCTATCGTGGCTGATACTCATGTATATTGGGCTATCGGCTTAGGGAACCGAAGGAATATTCCGGTGGCCTCACTTTATCCTATGCCGGCGATGGTGTTCTCAGTGTTGCATCATTTTGAACTGCTCGTGCAGAACCAGCATTTCCCGGTTGATTTGTCAGGTGAGTCAAAACCACATCCTTATGGTATCTATATTATATTATTATCTTATATTATAGTATGTCTTAAGAGTTGGTTTTTGTTTTAACCAAAAAAAAAAGGAGTTGGTTTTTGTAATTTATTCCTTAAAAGGCTTAAACAAAACAATAACTGTACATAAAAAAAATTTTGGACTCACGTGGTCTGTTGGGATTTTGGGAATGATGCATAAGAAAACTTAGAAAAGTGACTTTTTTATAGAAAAAAAAAAAATAAAAGTAAATAATTTTTTTGTCTGCTTTTTGTTTGTGTTTTTTTTTTTTAAATTTTTTGTTATAATAATAATACTCAATCATCTATAAAATGGTTTATTAATAAATACTTTAAAGACATTTGCTAACTAGACCTAATAATAAAACTAGGAAAGACCCGCTAAAGATATTTTTTAGCCAAAAATTCAATTTACATTTGTTGACTTTATTTAAAAATAATTTTAGTTCTATAAGTTTGATGGTTATTTTAGTCTGATAATTTCATCAAAAAAATGATTTTAATTCTCTAAATTTGAAATTGGACATTTTAATCAGATAATTTTGCCTAAAAACTATTTTATTTAGAAATAATTTAATGTTGTTAGACTAAACCAACAAACTTCAAATTAAGTGAGTAAAATGGTTTTCAAGCAAAATTAACGGACTAAAATGACTAACTTTAAAGTTAAAGAAATAAAATAATATTTAGGTAGAGTTAATGGGTGTAAATTGCATTATTATTTTAACATAAATTGCATTTTAAAAAAGTTGATTATGGATAACTATTCGTTCATATGTATATCTATATGTCAAAATAACTAACTATAAATAGTTATTTTTAGAATGTAAACCAACTATTAATTGGTTGAAATAGTGACTTAATGGTTGCACCAAATCATTATATCAGATTAACAAACATTAGTAATTAATATCAGATTAACCCACTTGATTTCACACAACATTCAAGAGTTACCGGCTTTTGTATATTGTGAGTTGTTTGATATTAAACTCAGTTTCCCACTCTCCGATGTGTGTGTGTGTGTGTGTGTCCTGTCCTTTGTCCTCTCAAAAGAAAATCAAGTGGGTTAGTTCCACATCGCTTAAGTGTGTGTCTCCATATGAGTTTAAATCCTTTACACAACATTCAAGAGTTACCGACTTTTGTATGTTGTGAGTTGTGTGATATTAAACTTGGTTTCCCACTCCCTGGTGTGTGTGTGTGTCCAGTCCTTTGTCCTCTCAAAAGAAAATCAAGTTGATTAGTCCCACATCACTTTAGTGTGTGTCTCCATATGAGTTTAAAGCCTCCACACAACATTCAAGATTTACCGGCTTTTGTATGTTGTTTGTTGTGTGATATTAAAATCAGTTTCCCACTCCCTAGTGTGTGTGTGTGTCCAGTCCTTTGTCCTCTCAAAAGAAAATGAAGTGGGTTAGTCCCACATCGCTTAAGTGTGTGTCTCCATATGAGTTTAAAGCCTTCACACAACATTTAGGAGTTACCAGCTTTTGTATGTTGTGAGTTGTGTGATATTAAACTCGGTTTCCCACTCCTCGGTGTGTGTGTGTCCAGTCCTTTGAAAAAAAAAAAAATTCTTCAACTGCGTTAAAAGATTGGCCCAATAAAATGCTACTAAAGAAGCTTAAGCTTCGCATTGTATCCCTTTTCTTTGGGCTTCATGTTCTAAGGCAGTTTCTAGTATTTAGGCTTTTCACTTACATTACTTTCTATATGTGTTTTATTAAGAACGGGGTGATGAGCTTGTGGACTACATCCCTGGAGTTTCTACTATCCGTATTGCTGATCTTCCCACCTTTACATATGGAGATGGTCGACTAGTCTTGCCTGGAGTCCTGGAAGGTATTTCAAGCGTGTCCAAGAAAGCGCAGTATCTTCTATTCACCACCTTTCACGAACTTGAAGCTAAAGCCATTGACGCCATAAAAGCCAACTTTTCAATCCCTGTCTACCCTATTGGTCCTGCCATACCTTACTTAGAACTTGAAGAAAAGAATGCTTCTATAACTAATTCTAACAATGGTGTCAACTATCTCCAGTGGCTTGATTCTCAACCTCCATGTTCGGTGTTGTACATCTCAATGGGAAGTTTCCTTTCGGTTTCAAACGCCCAAATGGATGAAATTATTGGTGGTATAAGGGACAGTGGTGTTCGGTGCTTGTGGGTGTCACGTGGAGAAACTGGTCCTTTCAAGGATTGTAGGGGTGATATGAGCCTAGTGGTGCCTTGGTGTGACCAATTGAAGGTGTTGTGCCACTCTTCAATAGGAGGGTTTTGGACACATTGTGGCTGGAATTCCACTCTTGAGGCTGTTTTCGCTGGTGTACCAATGCTTACTTTTCCTATATTATGGGATCAAGTCCCAATCAGTAAACACATTGTGGAGGATTGGAAGATTGGATGGAAGGTTAAGAAAGATGTTGGAGCTGTGACAAGAGGTGAAATTTCAGAGCTTGTGAAAAGGTTTATGGATAACAAAAGCGATGAAATGAATGCGATGAGGCAAAGAGCAAAAGAACTTCAGAAGTCAAGTCGACGAGCAATTGCAAAAGGTGGGTCATCTGATGCAAGTCTTGATGCATTTATTAGAAATATTTCAGAAAGCCACGGTCATTAAGCAAATTCTATTGTATTGTGTTCATTAATCAGTTGATTTGTAGGAGTTGGACTGTAATTTCATTTAAGATCGTGCAGTTTCAGACAGTTTATTGTTCAACAATTTCCTAAAATATAAAACTGAAGCTGTCACCCAAGATGCATCAGAAATTATTAAGGGGAAAGATTCTAACCAACTCTTTCTCTCACTTACAAAAGGGACTCCCATTGTCCAACAGAATGAGGCTGAGAGTTCAAATGTCTATTTTTACAACAGAAAATTTCCAGTCAAATATATTATTACAAATCAAAGTCAGGAAATATCATCCATGATGATTTATTGATGAGGATGCCTGCCAATGAGGTTTGCTATTTGGTTCTACCGATGGCAACAAGATCAATTTTGCATCTCCTTCAAAGATAACCCTTGAGAAGCCCATCTTAATACCATTATCTATAGCAAAAATTCTTGCCATTGCCTCTGCCAAGACTGAATTATCTTTGTATGTGATTTGTGTCCAAATATGGGAGGCACTGTCATCTGCTTTTCTATAGACTGTAGCCAAAGCTACGTAGAATTCTTTAACTGTTGCATCGATGTTGACTTTAATCTGTCTAGGAGGGGATGGATTCCAGCATACATGGTTGTTTCCATAGTGACTTCAAAAACTTTATTAGTTTCCCTTACCAAAACATAGTTGGGTCAACTCCCATGTTGTCATGAAAAACTTTGTTTCTATGTTGCCTTTATTTATTAGAATCTAAGTTGCCTAATTTGATCACAACCTATTGCAGCAAACAAAATAAATTCATGCTCCTCCTCCACTCTAGCACCTAGATACCTACATAGATTAAGCATCACATGAACCCAATTTGATATACAGTTGATAGTTAGCCTATTAATAATGCCCACTATTGCAAAAATTCTACAAGGAACATGCTACGCATGGATTATATATCGAACAAGCATCATCTGCCCACTTTGATATACAAGGAACATTCTACAGTTGATAGTTAGCTCCTCCTCTACTCTAGTACCTAGATACCTACATGGATTAAGCACTACAAAGATGCTTCATGATTTAATATATTATTAGCAAATCAGTTGATTGTCCTATGTCATTATTGGTAGCCGACATACTTTCCGCAATTCAATGGATATTTTTTAGTCGATGTCTTCACGTCACCTCAACATTATTTGGTTAAATCGATCACCTGTCAATGTGAATTGTTACATTTGTACTGGCTCAACTAACAGCTTAGTATTTCTTGGCGAAAATTACTAATGCCCAAGTGTAGATTTTGGTTCAGGTGCGGGCGCGATGCGGAAATACGTCAATTATATTTTTGTAAAAATAGGAGAGATTAAGGGAGAGCTATGAGATTTTAGTGTATCAGGCCATATATCGAGCAGTATCAGGTCATATTTGGCGGTGTATCGGGCCGTATCAGGCCATATCGAGAAGCATCTTGGGATATTGGGCCACGTAGAAGAAAAAAATTCTTATTGACGCACATGCAGCCAAATCCAGGCTACATGCCACGTCCTGACGTGTCCAACACAAGTGTAGTGACCAAAATGTCATACCCATGCTTCCCAGGTCTTGATCATTTAAATTGGTCAAAAACCCCACAGTGAAGAAGAAAAAAGAGCAGAGAGAGATTAGTGGAAAGAGAGAGAGAATAGGTTGATTTTGTGTTTTTTTTTTCTTTAGCTGACATGGCATTTTTAATGTCAATAGTTAAAAAAAAAAAAATTAACTAGTATATTTTGTAGTGTTTCAATCCATACATATTATGCTACATTCTAATAGCAATTCATCGTGTTTTAAAAAGACTTGTCATCTAAATATCAACATAAATAAATTAATTATGGAAATTAGCTATCTTGTAAGTACCAACTAGAGAGATTGGTTGCTTCTCTCAAAGCAGCTCTCCACATTTTCACCTTCTTTATATTCTCTTAAAGCATTTTTTTTTTTTTTGGGTTCAACAAAAGCTTTTGTTGTTGTTCTTATTTACTTGTTCATTCATTTATATTGTTGTTCCTATTTATTTGTTCACTATTTATTTTGTTGCTTTTATTTATCATGTTGTTTTATTTACTTGTTCATCTTTATATATTGCTCATCCCTCCCATTTATTTATTGCACTCTATATTGTTTAATTTATTGCTCTATATGTGTGTGTGTGTGTGTGTGTGTGTGTATTGTGCTATAATATTGTGTTCTCCCCTCTTCCTCTCTACACCTAAAAGTATTTTCTACCCATTTTTCCTAAATGGGTTCTAAACCGTGTTTTAAGCATAACATGGGTATGTTGCCTAGAGAATGGTGATGGCCTGTACTCCCATTTCTTTTATTAGTAAAGAATCCATAAGGCTTTGACAAGATTTGAACTTATTTAGGAGAAATCCTAAAAAATATAAAAATTTCAATAAAGATTTACTTTACTTGTCTTGCCTTTATTTTTCTTTAAATTCAAAGCAATTTACTTTTATTGTCTTTAGATTCCTTTAAATTCCAAGCAATTTATTTTTACGTCTTGTATTTAAGTTTATTTATTTATAAGCGCTTTACTTTCTTGCCTTTTAATTAATTACTAACACCTTTACTTATTCTTGTTGCTCTCTATTCTTTCGCATGTGTAATGTTGCCACAAAATAAAAGCCTGAACAAAAAAAAAATCTCTAAAAGTGATTATTTTTCTTTAAAAAAAATGGTTTCAAAAACTACTACTTTTCCAAAAAAAAAAAAAAAAAAAAAAGTTTTCAAAAGGTCCTCTCTATTAAGAACCTTAAAAGCTTTCAAAGAGTTTTCTTTAAAAAAAAAAAAAACATTTTTCTTTCTTTTCAAAAATGATTTTCTTTTACGACATTTAACCCCTTTTTAATTGAAAAAAAAAACTTTGAATAAGCAAAGTTTTGAGAAGGGAATAGTTTTCCTACACCATATTTTCTTCAAGAATAATAAAAACCATGAGATTTTTGGATCCAACCTTTTCTCTCTAAAAATAAAACCCATGGAAACCTTTTTTTAAAACAATTCTTTTTATAAATTCTTTTTGTCCAAAATTGATTTTTTTTTTTTACAAAAAACGTTTTCAATAAAACCTTTTTTTATTAAAATCATGGGATTTTTAAATCCAAACATTTTCAACTAACCATTTCCTCCAATGTTTTTTTTTTTTTTTTCGAATTTGTGTTCTTAGAAAAAAAAATTAATTTTTCAAAACAAACTCTTTTTTCTTAAAAATTTTATCATCAAAATAAAAATTATGGAATTTTTAAATCTAAACCATTTTCTTTAAAGGAAAAACCCATGAAACATTAAAAAAAAAAAATCAATCTTTTCCCCAAAATTCTTTTTCTTTCAAAATAGGTATTTTTGCAAAACATTTTCAAAAAATTAAAAAAAAAAAAAAAAAAACAAAAGCCATGGGAATTTTCGGATCCCCCTACTTTAAAAAAAAATAATAATAATAAAAACCCACGGACACCCTTTTTCTCTAAGTCAACTCTTTTCCAAAATCCTTTTTAAAAAGTTGTTGGTTTCACTAAAATTTTCAAAACCCAAAATTTACTTATTCAAAAGAAAACCTTTTGTCATCTCTTTTAAAATTTGATAAAAACCATGGTTTCCAATTGAAACATGGAAACCCTTTTCTCAAAATAAAAATGTTTTTAAACTCTTTTTACTCTATCTACAAAAAAAAGGAAGAAAAACCTTGGTTACCAAAAAGTTTTTCCAACCTCTTTTCTCTAAAGCCAACGTTTTTTTTTTTTTTTTTTTAAACGGCGTCCTTTCTATGAAAAAAATATTTTAAGTATTTTACAAAGAAAATGGGCAAACTTGTTTTTTTTCAAATAACTTTTTTTTTTTTTTTCAAGCAATCTCTTTCTCAAAATCATTTTTGCATTTCTTTTTAGGTGAGTTTTTAAACTTTTCTTCTTTACATCCAAGCATTGTTGTTTTAAATCTTTTCTTTCTTAGAATTGCATCTTTTAGAGATTTGTACCTATGGTTCAATTTCATTAAACCAATAAGCACCAATCAAGCATACATGATTCCATCCTTTTTTTTGGCACAAATGTTTCTTCCAATTGTGTTTTTTGCATGATAAATGAGAAGAAAAAAAAAATGTAGTGGATGACAACATTGTGTTATTTTTCCTACTCTGTCTCTTTTGTTTTTACATTGTAAATAGTCACGTTGTAAATAATCATGCTAAATATATGGTATATAAGTATCCACATGTTAAATATATAGTATCTAAATATTCACATGACATTGTATATATTATTTCTTGCAACGTGGTAAAATGTTTCTCACATGCTGTGTGTGTGTGTAGTACAAAACATTTTCAAAAAAACAAATTGCCAAGTATCTTATTACTTCACTAAAAAGATAAAGTTAGAATTGAATTAAAATGGGGTACTATCCTTTGGATAAGCAGCGTGGGGTGCCTAATACATTCCCCACATGTAACCGAACTTCCGAATCCAAAACTTTTGGTTTACCTTAATTAATAAACCCTTAAAATTGGTTTAGTTAATTAGGTAACTTAAAAAGAATAATATAAATAGGTGACCAATCACACCTAATACAAAACCAGTGATTAGTGGCAACTCCTAAAACAAAAATAAGAAAAAGGGAGTCACACACACGCACACACCTCACCCTAATGACACATGTACACAAAGATCAAGTTGCCAAGGACTCAATGTGCAATAAACTAAAAAATAGAAGCCCTCTCACAAACGGCGTTCTATTTAAGAAATTTTTTGGGCGTCCACAAGGCCAAGTTATTAACTAGGTTTATTGTGAAAGCCTTATGTTAACCAAACAAACATCAATATCATGCATAGTGGAAAATAAAACCAATAAAACCAAACAAGTTTCACAGGAAAAAACTAAGGGGATTAATCCCAAGATGAACAAATCCACTATCAGGTAAAGATTTACAATCAAAATAACCTTATTCGTTGAAAATATAACTACAATTACCAAATTGAGCTCTGAATCCCTCAGACGTCTCTAATAGAAATCTGTTGCTACGTAAATCTTTAGTCCATGACTTCAAAATCCCATAAAAGATTTAGATATCTGGCACCTTTAATGACTAGTATGAGGCAACAACTTCTACATTACTGTATCTTTAGTGTCTTCAAAGAATATTATCAATAGAAGATATGAGAGAGTTTTAGATATAGAAACCCTAGTTTCACTTGTTTTTACTTACATTTAAAACCCTAATTAAATTCAACAATTAGTGTTCTTTTATCTAATCTCACAGTTCCGATTATATCAAAAATAGATATCATAATCTTAAAAATTAATGATAAAAATAATTTTGGAGTATGAAAATTCTTAAGAAATAGGCTTGGGAAATGAGTATTAGTTTGACACCCAAAGCTTTGAAATGGGTACTAGTTTGACTTCTTTTGGAAATAAAATATAATGATAAGATATGACGTTTTCAAGTACAAAAATTCTTCAAAGCCTTCTTTCTACGAATTTTTCCAAATATTTTTTTATCGTCTTTTTTAATTTATGATCTCAGTGTATGATATAATTAGGACCACATTAGATAAGAAAAACGATTTCTAGTAGTTAAATATAGGTGTAAGGACACAAGTTTCAAAATCCGGCCCAAAGGTGGGGGGATCTATCTAAAGGGCCCAATTACAATGAATTTGTAGAGAGTAGGTTGTGAAGGACTAGGTTAGTGAAGATTAGATCACCAACTGGTTGGGCTAGGATCACAATTGGGATAAAACACAGTTTTCTGGCTTAAAGGACTGTTCTCGACCCACGTCCGAGGATAGTCGTCTGGTGTGAGTATTGCTTAGTAATGGGTGCCAATCTTTCTCTCTTCTTTTTTGTCTCTCCCTTTTTCTTTGGACTCCTCTTCCTTATATATTGCCTCCTTCCTTTCTCTGAACCCTCCACGTATAAATGTCATGATTTCTTTGATGGCACCTGTCACTTCCAATTTTTCCAGAACTTTCTACATAAGAACGGCAATACTAGAAATCATTGTTCAAATGTCTTCTCCACATAAATGCGGCCAGGGGGTTAGTTGTGGAGCATTCAATGCGGGGTTGGCAGCCTTCCCCCTTGATATTTTGGGATCTTTCTTGGTACCTGCTTCCACAATATTCACCCGATCCAGTAGGATCTTCTGGGATATCTTCCTGACCGGCAGAGCTCCAAGTCCTACCTCAGTTTCACCTACCCGAGGTGGTGTGAGTCCTCGGCATAATCTAATGGTTCCTAAGCCCACATTCGACTTTCCCGACTGCTGACGTGTACCGCCTAGGCCGAATTGAACTGTTCTCGGACTAGCCTCAGTCCTCGGCTTGGGTTTGGAGGTGCACTACATAAATGGATAAGGCGTTCTAGGCCCATTGTCCCCACTGGCGTGTCTTCCATTTTGGCCTATTACTCTCGCCGGCCCATTGCCCTTACAATAGCCCCTCGAGATACTTCTTTCTGGATCCTCGGACAGAAAGGAGGATTTCGATGTCACTGTACCTGACATGAGTTGATTTTGGCCCCATCTTGTCCATAAGGGAGCCTTTTTGACTTCCTAGGATGCGCTCCTAACGCTACGCCCTTCGAGACGCGCGTTTATTTAATTCTGACGGCTCTCTACCTTTCACGTTCTACGGTGAGATGAGAACCGTACGGCCAGGCGTTTTTTGAGGGTGTGAGCGGGGGTTTTCCCACTCCTATTTGGTTCTTTGATATAAATATTTCACTCACTTAACCTCTTGCCTTAATTTAACCATCATTAAGTTCTAGCACACATATGTTGAACCTGTCAGTTATCTCCCTCACTTGCACCCTTACAAATTTCAAAAGCCTGTCTGAGGAGACCTATTTTATTAGTGTAAGTCATCCTGAGTCTTTTAACTTTTCTTTTTCTCATATAATTTTCTGTTCTTTACAAATTTCCTCTCCTCAGCTCTATCCTCTCTCTCCAGTTTTCTTAGATTCTTTCGAGATTTCTCTAGGAATGGGTAGGTTCAAGTACTTGGTAGAGTCGAGGGAAGCTATAGAGAATTTCCAAGCTCAGTATAGGATTCCATTGGGGGTAGAGGTTAGGTACTGCGAAAAGAGTGAGTGGCATGAGAAGAGGCATGAGGGGGAAGTTGTAATCCCAATGATTGCCTTCATAAAGGGAGGGATGAGGATCCCCATGAGTTCAGTCACTAGGGACTACCTCATAGCTCATAGGTTGGCGCCTACCCAATGTGCCCCTAATGTGTTCAGGATCCTTGGTTGTGTGGATGCCCTGAATGAGAAGTTAGGTCTAGGATTGACCCACCACGATGTAAATTGGGTCTATAATCTTCATCATCTCAAGGGTCAGGGGTATTATCTTAAGTCTAGATACCCAGAGATTAGGCTTATCTAGTGTCTTCCCGAGTCGAACAAAAGGTTGAACAAGGATTTCCTAATCGTGTCAGGTGATTGGCACGATGGCCTCCACTACCCAACAAGAGAAGGGACACGAGGTGGGGTTATTAAGTCTAGGCTCATGAATTTCACCTGTTTTATGATACTTCTCCTTTGTAGTTTGATATTCATATATATATATATATATATATATATTTATATAACTTGTTCCTGGCTGCTAATGATTTCTCTATGTCAATTTGACAGATAAGAATTTAACCATTCCGCACCTAGGCCTTGTGAACCAGAAAAGCTTGACAAAATTCTGAGGTCTGAGGTGTTTGTTCATTCGGACGGTCAGCTGAGGGCGGCCCACATTATCTTGAACTACGTCCCCATATCCACTGTGTTCCAGGCGCCCAAGTGTGTGATCAAAGCTCGTGACCCGCGCTTGAGACAAATAAGTGTAGCTGCTCCAGGGTTTTTACTTCCCAGTCCTGTTCTAGGAGAAGTTCTCACCGTTAGTTCCATCCTCGAGGCCGTTCCGACGATGAGAGTGCCACATTTGAACGTCGCCGAGGAAGCTACATCAGCATCCCAACCGGCCCTTAAAGAAGAGGAGGACGTGGTGGATATCTCGGGGTCTGAGGACGACTTTGAGGTTTTCAACAAAGATCTCCCTTCAAGGAGTCTAATTTTTGATCCAGTCTCTTCACCCGCGTGCGCATTTGATGAGATAGGCATCCAGTGAAAGCCAAGGTCGAGCTTGCTCGAATTAATTGAATCCCAACTTGGGCTAAACGATTCGGCCAAGGCGACACAAATGAAACCCCCTTCCTTGCCTCCTACCGTTCCTCCTCCGACGCAGTCCTTCGGGTTGCAGCCCGCCGACCTGAAGAGAAAAAGGGAGGCAAAGGGCAAGAAACCTATAGAGGCTGGGAGGGCCCACCCTGCCCAAGAGGACGAGCTATAGGGGGCGAGTAAGCACCCCAAAACAGGGCAAAAGTACCTGGAGAGGAGGAGCAGCCCATCCCCAGCTCCCGAGGCATGGCTGCCAGCTCCAATGTTGGACAGTGCCCCTCTTCCGGCCACTGCCTCCCTTCGGGATTATCAAGGGGGCAGAGGGGGTTACGTGGCTGACGCAGTGAAGCAAGCTTTGCTGCTCCCCGGAGACATGGCTGAGCTCCGATCCCTGAGAAGGCATGAAGTCTTCTTAAGCTTGAAGAGGTATCTGGGCATGGTAAGTGCTTTCGGACTCTTTTTTTTTTTTTTTTTTGAGGTTATCTTTGACCATGTTTCTTTCTCTGTTAGGCCGTCCAAGCTTCCTTCCGAGCAGAGGAGATGCTCAATTATTGCCACCACCAAATGAATGAGGAGGAGGCTAAGCGTAACGATGCCGTGGACTCCTTGAAAGTGGCTAGGAAGAGCATGCAGGAGTTGAAGAAAAAGCTCCTGGAGGAGGAGAGGGGGAGGAAGAGTGCGGCCGCCACACTTGACAGCGCCGAGAGGCAGGCGGAAGGTCAGAGGGTGCTCTTGCGCAGCGCCGAGGATCAACTGGCCGCCTCTAAAGTGCAAGTGGTGGCACTCAAGAAAAAGTTAGATGAAGCTGAGGCAGCCAGGGTGGAAGTCGAGAAGGCCTGCGATCAGGCTGAGCAGGAGGGTTATGATGTCGGGGTAGCGGAAACTGAGGAAGCCCTCAGAGCCGAGGTTTCTAGAGTGTGCAGAACTTACTGCCGACAAGTGTGGATTGAGGCTTTCAACCAGGCCGGGGTTGAGGCCTCGTCTGCACTTAGAAAGGCAGAAAGTGTGTACTACCCTGCTGCCATCCAACCATCTCTCCCTTCCTTTCCTCGGCTTGACCCCATCTCTGAGAAGGCAAAGGTAGGCGATGGAATGGTGGCCAAGACATCTGCACTGGCTGAAAAGGGGTCTGAGGGTGCGAAGCAAGTTGCAGAAGAAGCGGCTCTAGATTCCCCAAATCTTCCTATTATCATCCCGGACAATCCCGCTGAAAAGGAAAAAGGTAAGGGGATGGAGATTGTCTTGACTAGCCTTCCTCTGCCTGTCTTAGCTGATCCAACAGGCATAGAGAAAGCAAGCAAGGGACAGGATTATAATCAAGAAAAAATAGGCTTTTATATAGTTTGCCTTAGCACATTTTTTTTTACTATGTTCTTCTTGTACTTAACTTGCCTCTTCAAGGGGCTTCTCATTAATGAAGAACTTGTAGAATTTTCTTTTATTACTGTCTTTATATCTGTGCAAATGTGATTTTATTTTCACTTATGCTTAAACTAAAATTCTACGGTCAGTTCCCATAGAACAAGAATTTACTTACTTAGGAGGATTTGTGGGAAGCCAAATTAAATCTGATTGGCATTCCATCTAAATAAAACATGACTTGAACTTTAGGGACTATGTGTTTAAGTACCTACAGGTACATGTGGAACATCAAACGCTTTAAGTGGTGCTCATGGGCATCTGTTTAAACTAGTTCATTAAGACATAGATCTCTTTGCCGTTCAGAGTGATAAGTCATCCCCATTATTCATGTAAGCAACAAGAGGTACTCAATTGCCATGGGGTAATGTCATTGGGGATGAATTTTTCCCTTGGCCAGTGGTGCGAACAAGCAAGCATGACTTAGGGCCTGTGTAAGACTTGGGATGATGACAGAGAGTATTAACTTTTTCCAAGTAGATGGTCTGAGGAACCAGGCCTAACTTTGGATCTGTTTAATACTTAGAGCGATGATATGTGGTATTAATTTTTCCAAAGCGGATGGTCCGAGGAGCTTTGGATCTGCTTAATACTTAGAACAATGATATATAGTATTAATTTTTCCAAAGCAGATGGTCCGAGGAACCAGGCGTAACTTTGGATCTGCTTAATACTTAGAACAATGATATGTTGTATTAATTTTTTCAAAGCAGATGGTCCGAGGAACCAGGCACAGCCATGGATCTTTTTAATTCTTAGAGCTATGATATGTACTATTAATTTTTCCAAAGCAGATGGTCCGAGAAACCAAGCACAACTTTGGATCTATTTAATACTTAGAACAATGATATGTAGTATTAATTTTTCCAAAATAGATGGTCCGAGGAACCAGGCACAGCTTTGGATCTGTTTAATACTTAGAACAATGATATGTAGTATTAATTTTTTCAAAGCAGATGGTCCGAGGAACCAGGCACAGTTTTGGATCTGTTTAATACTTAGAACAGTGATATGTAGTATTAATTTGGATCTATTTAATACTTAGAGCGATGATATGTAGTATTAATTTGGATCTATTTAATACTTAGAGCGATGATATGTAGTATTAATTTTTTCAAAGCAGATGGTTTGAGGAACCAGGCACAGCTTTGGATCTGTTTAATACTTAGAATAATGATATGTAGTTTTAATTTTTCCAAAGCAGATGGTCCGAGGAACCAGACGCAGCTTTGGATCTGTTTAATACTTAGAACAGTGATATGTAGTATTAATTTTTCCAAAGCAGATGGTCCGAGGAACCAGGCATAGCTTTGGATCGGTTTAATACTTAGAGCGATGATATGTAGTATTAATTTTTCCAAAGCAGATGGTTCGAGGAACCAGGCACAGTTTTGGATCTATTTAATACTTAGAACAGTGATATGTAGTATTAATTTGGATCTATTTAATACTTAGAGCGATGATATGTAGTATTAATTTTTTCAAAATAGATGGTTCGAGGAACCAGGCACAGCTTTGGATCTGTTTAATACTTAGAACAATGATATGTGTTATTAATTTTTCCAAAGCAGATGGTCCGAGGAACCAGGCACAGTTTTGGATCTGTTTAATACTTAGAACAGTGATATGTAGTATTAATTTTTCCAAAGCAGATGGTTCGAGGAACCAGGCACAGCTTTGGATCTGTTTAATACTTAGACCGATGATATGTAGTATTAATTTTTCCAAAGCAGATGGTTCGAGGAACTAGGCACAGCTTTGGATCAGTTTAATACTTAGAACAATGATATTAGTATTAATTTTTCCGAAGCAGATGGTTCGAGGAACCAGGCACAGTTTTGGATCTGTTTAATACTTAGAACAGTGATATGTAGTATTAATTTTTCCAAAGCAGATGGTCCGAGGAACCAGACACAGCTTTGGATTTGTTTAATACTTAGAGCGATGATATGTAGTATTAATTTTTCCAAAGCAGATGGTCCGAGGAACCAAGCACAGTTTTGGATCTGTTTAATACTTAGAAAAATGATATGTAGTATTAATTTTTTCAAAACAGATGATCCGAGGAACCAGGCACAGTTTTGGATCTGTTTAATACTTAGAACAGTGATATGTAGTATTAATTTTTCCAAAGCAGATGGTCCGAGGAACCAGGCGTAGCTTTGGATTTGTTTAATACTTAGAACAATGATATGTAGTATTAATTTTTCCAAAGCAGATGGTCCGAGGAACTAGACACAGTTTTGGATCTCTAGGCGTAGCTTTGGATTTGTTTAATACTTAGAACAATGATATGCAGTATTAATTTTTTCAAAGCAGATGGTCCGAGGAACCGGGCACAGCTTTAGATCTGTTTAATACTTAGAACAGTGATATGTAGTATTAATTTTTCCAAATCAGATGGTCCAAGGAACCAGGCACAGCTTTGGATCTGTTTAATACTTAGAGCGATGATATGTAGTATTAATTTTTCTAAAGCAGATGGTCCGAAGAACTTGGCACAGCTTTGGATCTGTTTAATACTTAAAACAATGATATGTAGTATTAATTTTTCCAAAGCAGATGATCCGAGGAACCTGGCACAGCTTTGGATCTATTTATTATTTAGAACAATGATATGTAGTATTAATTTTTCTAAAGCAGATGGTCCGAGGAACCAGGCACAACTTTGGATCTGTTTAATACATAGAACAATGATATGTAGTATTAATTTTTCCAAAGCAGATGGTCCAAAGAACTAGGCATAGTTTTGGATCTGTTTAATACTTAGAACAATGATATATAGTATTAATTTTTTCAAAGCAGATGGTCCGAGGAACCAGGCACAGCTTTGGATCTGTTTAATACTTAGAACAGTGATATGTAGTATTAATTTTTCCGAAGCAGATGGTCCGAGAAACCAGGCACAGCTTTGGATCTGTTTAATACTTAGAACACTGATATGTAGTATTAATTTTTCCAAAGCAGATGGTCCGAGGAACCAAGCGTAGCTTTGGATCTGTTTAATACTTAGAACAATGACATGTAGTATTAATTTTTCCAAAGCAGATGGTCTGAGGAACCAGGCACAGTTTTGGATCTATTTAATACTTAAAAGAAACATAAGGAGGTTTCAATTTTCCCAAGGTATGTGGTTCATGGAACCAGGCATGTCCGAGGTTCTGTTTGACCCTTAAAGTTTTGAGTAATTAAGAATCACGCATAGTGCATTGAACAAGAATAAGATAAAGTACGCTTTTATTAATAATAATAACTTTTCAGGTTGTTTACATTTTAGGGGTGCAACACTGCTTTACTCTCCAAGTCCTGCAAGTAGTACGAACCTATCCCAGCCACAGATGTAATCTGGTATGGTCCCTCCCAGTTGGGTCCCAATTTTTCCTAGGAGGAGTTCTTTGCCTAGCCGACCACCTTCCTCAATACCAGATCTCCAGGTGCCAGAGGTCTCGACTTCACATTGGCATCATATCCTCGTTTGAGTTTATGCTGATAGTAGGCCAATTGGACCATGGCATTTTCCCTTCGTTCCTCAATTAGGTCCAGATTCCTTTCAAGCAAGTGGTCATTGTTGCTCGGAGTAAAATAGCTATTTCTTAGCATAGGGAATCCCGTTTCCAACGAAATAACAGCCTCGGCTCCATAGATCAACGAAATAGGGGTTTCGCCCGTAGACTTCCGAGTAGTTCGGTAGGTCCACAGCACATGTGGTAATTTCTCAACCCATTTACCTTTGGAATCGTCTAGCCTCTTCTTGAGTCTGCTTACTATAACCTTATTTATGGCCTCGGCTTGTCCATTCCCTTGGGGGTAGGCTGGAGTAGAGTACTGATTCGTTATTTCTAACCCACAGCAATACCCTCGGAAAGCCTTGCTGTCAAATTGAAGTCCGTTATCCAAGACGAAGTTATGGGGGACCCTAAATCGGGTGACAATGTTCTTCCAGATGAATTTCTTCATGTCTGCGTCCCGGATGTTGGCCAGTGGCTCTGCTTCAACCCATCTGGTAAAATAGTCTGTGCCGACCACCAGATACTTCTTATTTCCTACTGCTTTGGGGAAAGGGCCCACGATATCCAAGCCCCACTAGGCAAAGGGCCAAGGACTAGATAGAGGGTTAAGCTCTCATTCTGGTTGGTGTATGTTCGGGGCGAATCTCTGACATTGGTCACACTTCTTTACATACTCCTGGGCTTCTCTGTGTATATTGGGCCACCAATATCTTTGAGTGAGGGCCCGATGAGATAAAGACCTGCCCCCTGTGTGACTTCTGCAAATTCCCTCATGTAGTTCTTCTAGGAGAATTTCAACTGCCTCGGGATGTATGCACAATAGGTACGGTCCAGAGAAAGACCTCTTGTACAGTTTCAAGTCTTCGAATAGCCAGAATCGAGGAGCCTTCCTTCGTATTTTATCAGCTTCCAGCTTGTGGTGGAGAATTCGAGTCTTAAAAAGTTTTCAATCGTAATGTTCTCAGGCGAAATTAAAACTAGCCCCACTCCAGATCCCTTGAGGTTTGAGGCGCCATCAACGTACACCTTCCACGGCGGTGCTCACTCTACGGAGATTACTCCAACTGAATTTTCATCCATGTTGTGTTTATTTCCATCTCCTTCTGTCGGGGCCTCGGCAAATTCAGCTAGAAGGTCGGCGAGGACCTGACCCTTTATGGAGGTACGAGGCATGTATTTGATGTCGTAGGCCCCTAATTTTGTTCCCCACTTCGCAATTCTCCCAGTATAATCAGCACTTCGAAGCAGGGCTTTGAGTGGCAATTGGGTCAAGACAACAACTGTATGCGCCTGAAAATAATGCGGTAGTTTGCGCGTGGTGTGCACTACGGCTAGGATTGCCTTCTCCAGTGGCAAGTAACTGACCTCAGCTTCATGTAGGGATTTTCTTACGTAATAGACGAGCCTTTGTACTCTGCTGTCAACCCTCAGTAACACCAAGCTTACCGCATAGGCAGCTACTGCGATATAAGCAAATAAGACTTCGTCTGCTTCAAGTCTAGACATGATGGGCGGCCGAGAAAGATAGTCTTTCAACTGCTGGAACGCTAAGGCACATTCCTCGGTCCATTCAAAATCTTTTCATTTGTTCAACAAACGATAGAAGGGTCTACACCTATCTGCAGATCGGGATATGAAACAATTCAGAGCAGCAGTCATTCCTGTTAATCTCTGCACTTCCTTAGGATTCCGAGGTGGTTGTAGCTTATTAATGGCCTCGACCTGGTTCGGATTAACCTCGATTCCACGTTGACTGATTATGTAGCCTAGAAACTTTCCAGACCCTACGCCAAAAGAACATTTGGAAGCATTGAGTCGTAATTGGCGTCCTCTCAAGACTTCGAAGATGTTTCTAAGGTCAACAATGTGCTCGACCTCCATCTTGCTTTTGACCACCATATCGTCGATGTAGATTTCGATGCTCTTTCCTAGCTGCGGCTTGAACATCCGTGTCATCATCCTTTGGTACGTAGACCCTGCATTCTTGAGTCTAACTGGCATCACCTTATAATGGTAGTTGCCAATAGATGTGACAAAAGCTGTTTTCTCCTGGTCTTCTAAGGCTAGAGGTATTTAGTGATAGCCTTAGAAAGCATCCAGAAAGCTCATCCGAGGATGCCTTACGGTTGCATCCACCAGCTGGTCGATTCGAGGCATAGGGAAAGGGTCTTTTGGGCAGGCCCTGTTCAGGTCTGTGTAATCTACGCATACACGCCACTTGCCGTTCTTTTTCTTTATTACCACAGTGTTAGCCAGCCAATCGGGATAGAACACTTCCTTAATAGCTCCAGCCTGCTTAAGCTTTGCCACCTCTTCCTTGACGGCCTCGGAATGCTCCTTTGAAGAGCGCCAAGGAGGCTGTTTTTTGGGGGTAACGAATGGGTTAACGTTCAGATGATGGCAGATGAAATTCAGATCCACCCCCAGGGCTTCGTAAGTACTCCAAGCAAATACGTCGATATTCTGCCTTAGGAATTGCACCAACTCTTCCCTCTCCTAAGGAGGCAATTGAGTGCCAACTTGAAAAAAATTTTCCGGATCATCGGCAACAAGGACCTTTTCCAACTCCTCACACCTTACCTCCTCGGCCTCGCCATCAGATGCCGAGGTTGTGAACTTTAATTGCTAGAACTCTTTATCGGGTGCGGCCGGGGATTCTGATTCTGGTTGGCACGTGATAGCGGCCACTAAACACTGCCTGGCCACTGCCTGACTTCCAATCAACTCCTCAACCTGGTCTCTTGACGGGTATTTAACCTTGAGATGAAGGGTGGAAGAAACGGCCCCAAGGGCGTGGAGCCAAGGTCGCACTACAATAGCCGTGTATGGGGAGAAGGCATCCACCACTATGAAGTCTACATCCACTACCTCCGAGCCGGCCTGAACTGGTAATCTGATTTGTCCCCTTAGAACAACTACTTTCTCATCAAAATCGACCAAAGGTGAATCATAACTGGTCAGATCCTCCTGTTTGAGATTGAGCCCCTTATACAAGTCTGGATACATAATTTCAGCCCCACTGCCCTGGTCTACCAGTACCCTTTTCACATCATAGTTTCCAATCATAAGAGTTATAACTAGGGCATCATCATGAGGCTGTATGGTCCCGGCTTTATCCTCGTCCGAGAAGCTTAGTGCTAGAGGAGTCCCTATCCTGGCCCTCTTCGACTCATGACCAGAGTCCTCGATATATGGCCCAGCTACAGTCATTACCCTGGAGGGGCACGATCCTGTTCTACCTGACGCGACGAGGATGACATGGATTGTGCCTATAGGGGGTCTAGAAGCATTACTGCTTTGAATCCCCGAGCCTGTTTGACCTCCCTACTCGTTAGGCTGATTCAAGAATTGCTTCAGCCTGCCTTCTCTGATCAACTGCTGCAAATGGCTTCATAGGGTCCTGCAGTCCTTAATCGTATGCCCGCGTTCTCTATGATACTGGAAATTCAGACTTTGGTTACGCTTTGCGGGGTCTCCACTCATCTTGCTCGGCCACCTAAAGTACGGCTCGTTTTTGAACTTATCCAGGATTTGGTGTACTGGTTCTCTGAACACTATGTGAACAGTTTGGGGGGTCCTGGGTTCAGATTCCCCTCCAAACTCTCGCCGTGGTCGGTTATTGCCGTAACGATCCGACTTGGAATCCCTCCTCTCTTGAGGGATAACCTTACCCTTCTCTTTCTCCTGTTGTTGGTCTTCCTCGACTTTCTTGTACTTGTCAATCCGATCCATGAGTTGGCGTACACTAGTGATTGGCTTCCCTGTCAGGGACCTCCGCAACCCGTGCTCGGCAGGCAAGCCGACCTTAAAGGTTCTGACAGCTACGTCATCAAAATCACCTTCTATCTCGTTGAACATCTCCCAATATCGGTCCGAGTACGTTTTCAAAGTTTCCCCCTCTCTCATGGACAAGGACAGCAAGAAATCCAAAGGCCGAGGAACTCTACTGCATGTAATTAAACAGGACCCAAAGGCCTGGGTGAGCTCTTTGAAAGAGTTAATAGAACCTGATCTCAACCCGTCGAACCACCTCATCACTACTGGCCCCAAGCTGAATGGGAACACTTTGCACATCCAAGTCTCGTTATTCGAGTATACCACCATTCTCTGGTTGAAATAGCTAACATGCTCAACTGGGTCTGTACGGCAGTTATAGAGAGTGAAAGTGCGTTGAGTGAATCGCCTGGGAAGTCGCCCCCCATCAATCTTGCGTGTGAAAGGAAATTTAGATATTCGGTTGAGCGCTTTGCTTATGGCATCATTTCCAAGGTCTCTCGAAGATGAACCTCCACCCCTACGTTCCCGGCGATGGTCCTCCTCATACGAGAAGGTTTTGCTTGGGGGCATTCTCGATCTGTGTCTATATTCGTCACCCTTCTCACTATCTGACGAAAGGTCAGGGTCTGAGGGACTCCACTTTCTTCGTTCTTAGCGCAACTTCTTCTTCAGGTAGTCGATCTCCTTCTGCATGGCTTTGGCACGTTCATTCTGAGAAACATGGCTGTCACCTCTAGAATGACTTTCACCAGAGTGGATGGTGTGCACGCTTCCTTCCTGGCCCTCCCGAGGATATTCTTCCCGTTGAGATCCTGTAGATTCCAAGTGGTGTGGACCTAAACCTACCATGATTGAGAACCTAAAACTCTAACCAATCAGCCCCTTCCCACAGACGGCGTCAATTGTAAGGACACATGTTTCAAAATCCGGCCCAAATGTGGGGGGATCTATCTAAAGGGTCCAATTACAATGAATTTGCAAAGAGTAGGTTGTGAAGGACTAGGCTAGTGAAGATTAGATCACCAACTGGTTGGGCTAGGATCACAGATTGGGATAAAACACAGTTTTCTAACTTAAAGGACTGTTCTCGACCTACGTCCGAGGATAGTCGTCTGGTGTGAGTATTGCTTAGTAATGGGTGCCAATCTTTCTCTCTTCTTTTTTGTCTCTCCCCTTTTCTTTGGACTCCTTCTTCCTTATATATTGCCTCCTTCCTTTCTCTGAACCCTCCACGTATAGATGTCATGATTTCTTTGCTGGCACCTGTCACTTCCAATTTTTTCAGAACCCTTTACATAAGAACGGCAAAACTGGAAATCACTGTTCATATGTCTTTTCCACATAAATGTGGCCAGGGGGTTAGTTGTGGAGCATTCAATGTGGGGTTGGCAGCCTTCCCCCTTGATATTTTGGGACCTTTCTTGGTACCTGCTTCCACAATATTCACCCGGTCCAGTAGGATCTTCTGGGATATCTTCCTGACCGGCAAAGCTCCAAGTCCTACCTCGGTTTCACCTACCCAAGGTGGTGTGAGTCCTTGGCATAATCTAATGGTTGCTAAGCCCACATCCGACTTTCCCGACGGTTGACGTGTACCGCCTAGGCCGAATTGAACTGTTCTCGGACTAGCCTCAATCCTCAGCTCGGGTTTGGAGGTGCGCTACATAAATGGATGAGGCGTTCTAGGCCCATTGTCCCCACTAGCGTGTCGTCCATTTTGGCCCATTACTCTCGCCGGCCCATTGCCCCTACAATAGGGTTTTAAGAAGTAAGGGAAATTCATAGATATTTTTTTCCTCTAAATAGACTTTTGGCCAAAGAAAGGACCGGAATTTGGAGTGAGGATAAACCTTTCAAAAGATTTTTTTTTTATAACTATTTTGTGATTTCCCTTCAGTATATTAGCGAATTTGTTGAAGTTGTAATTTGTGTTGTGGTTTCTGGAGTTCTCAAGAAAAATTATCTCTTTTAATTTACTTAATTTATTGTCGTGTTGTAATTATATAAGGGCTTGATAAGAAAAATTCAAATTCAAATTTTACTAATGATTATTATTCACTATATAATTCAATTTCTTACATGTTTGGTATTAGGTCTTAATTAATGTTCATGCAATTATGTATAATTTAGCTTAGAATTAATGATTTCCCATCGTTTTAATTTGTGCCTTTTGTATGTTTCAAATTATTCAATGCGGGTCTTCCATGCATGCATATTTCAAATTAAAAATAGCATACTGTAGATTTAGGGTTCATAGGGTTTTTGCAATTCTGTCTGAATATATGCGTATGCATCTGTGTATAATGCTTAAATATATAGCATGGATAGTTGTATATATTCACAACTTCTTTGAATCTAAGCGCCACTTTCTTAGTTGTGTGCACTCGGGTCTCAATTTTTCACTGGGGCAAATCAAAACTTGAAATAATTGAACTTGAATAAACTTCGGACTTCCCCTTAATTATTTCATTCAATAAATACATTATTTAAATAGGACACCTTAGATACCAACACTCCCTATAATATATAAACAACTTAAAGATCAATACTTCTTGAAAATATGTTACACACCAAACACAATAACAACTGTCGCTAACCAATAACTCTCAGCTTGTTATTTAAATTAAATAACCTAGATAATCAAAGTACAATTAACCACCTTATCACTTTATCTTCAAATATCCCCCACATAATATATTTGCTGCCCTATCTCCAATGTGTGTCACTAAGAAGATGTGTCAAAAGGAGTTGCTATTAGGTACAAATCATTTCTTCTCCTTCAGAATAATCCAAAAGTCTCAGACATGACAAGTTCTTTTGGTTTGATCTCGTTAGGGAGTTTTCAATTAAAGTGATATAACAACTGACAAGAACAAGTTCAATACTTGCAAGAGCGCAAATGATATGCCTGGACATATCCTCCTACCACGTCTAAATGGAATGAATTCAAAGTTGGACCGTTCAAAAATCAATAAGAGAACCTTGGAACCTTTCTGGGAGAAAGCAATTAGCATCAATCCAATATTCAATATCCCTCCTTACGGCCCATGCATTAATGATTACTTTGGTGTTGTTTGGTATCTCATACCCTTTAATTTCACGTTTTTCTCTTGATTCTCTTTTGATCAAGGCACCAGGAGCTTGCTCATAAGTCAGCTCGATATGCTTTATATATTTCAGATTTTGTTGTGTAGATAGAGGATGTTCCACCACCTTTACTTCATGTTATCCTAGCTGATATTGCTGGGTTTTCGTAATAAAACGTGTTACTTACTTACGTTCCCCCTCAAAAAGAAAAAAAAAAAAAAAAGAAAAAAAAGAAAAAGAAAAGGAGGGTGTAATCACAAAGTTTCTTTTACTACTAATTTCAAGTAATCTAACTTTTAAATGTTTGCCTCATCAAAACTTCTCCACCCTTCAAGGATTTGTTGCACTTCAGCCTATTCCTTCTTCATTATTCTTTGGTTTTTCAATAATTCTAACATTGCCCATTCGATTGTAGTTGCTATAGTCCCACACTAAAAAAAAAATGGGGCTATCCCAGCATTTTCAAAACTGCTGGGATAGCCCCAAAAAGCACTGGAATAGGGTCAAAATTCCTATCTCAGCGTTTTTTCCCCTGCCGCTTCAAACCGCCGTGTTTGGACTGTCGGGATAGGGTCATGAGATCTGTACCAGCGCTTTTCAAAAGCGCTGGGAAAGGGCATAGCCTATACTAGCGCTTTTGAAAGCACTGGTATAGGCCTTTTAAATTATATTCATTCAAGACCTATACCAGCGCTTTTGAAAGCGCTGGAATAGGTACCAGCACTTTCAAAAGCGCTGGTATAGGTCTTGAATGAATATAATTTAAAAGGCCTATACTAGTGCTTTTGAAAGCGCTGGCATAGGCTATACCTATTCCAGCGTTCTCAAAAGCACTGGTATAGGTCTTCAATGAATATAATTAAAAAGACCCTATTGCAGCGCTTTTCAAAGCGCTGTAATAAGGCCTTCTTTTAAAAAAAAAAAAAAATTATAGCACCTGAAATGTACCTACATTACATATTTTCCAATATATATTTTATAACACCTGTAATGAACCACAATTAATATTTTCCAATAGCAAATACAATACCACATTAAACCAACAAACTAAATATATTTACTTATAATTATTTACATTAGCAAATACAATACTTATCGATGATGAAAAATCTTTAAATGTTGATAAATCTAAACTTAATCATGGGTAATAATCAAGAATATCTTCAAATGTTGGGTGTAATGAAGAGCCATAATTTTGTTCAAAAACAGACCACATATCCCTGGATTTCATTTTTTAGAGCAAATATATATCCATGTCCACTTTCTGACTCATCCGACTCAATCTTCCCCTCCAATACTTTCATTACTTGTCTCATACTTGGCCTTGCACTTGGGTCAGGATAGAAACACAACAAGCCCAAGTGAAGCACCTTCTCCACTTCCTGCTCATCAAACCCACCTCTAGCCCTCAATCTCTCATCAAGGGCATTAAGTAATTGTCATTGTATCATAAATTGCCATGCCCATTCTTCCAAAGGAGCCATACATATACTTATCGATGATGAAAAATATGAACTTAATCATGGGTAATAGTCAAGAATGTCTTGAATTTGACTCCATAGCTGATGTTGAAAGAGCTTTAAAATGCTAGACCACTCCAATCACCTAGGAACCTAGTGTTCACGAAACTAAAAAATATAAGTTTAAGTCAAGTTAGATCCATACTTGGTCTGCCTAGGGCTAATCACTGAATACACCAATGCATGAGTATTACTCAAGCAGCAATAGATAAAAAGTAAACTTAGATGATCACATAAAAGATGGAATTATTAAAGAAATTCCAGTGAGAATGACTAAGTTCATCACCAATAATTATAGCACAATAGGAACAATACAATCAACACTTCCAATATAAAATATACCGCTTTATATCTCCATGCAAGCTACCTACTTGCTCCAAATCAACAACCCACCACAGCAGAATATTTGAATTTACTAAGAGGAGATAAAATAAATTCACACATAGTTGAACAGTAATATCACAACATTCACAAGACAATCAACACTCCCAGTAATGAAAAGTAAACCACCACAATAGAAATTTTAACATATAATCATTGGCTAGTAGGGTATTATGAAGTATATTTTACTCACCCTTTAGCAATTCATTAGTTTGCTCCCAGAAAGAGGAACTCAAACTTACAACAAGCTGCTAATCTTGCAAAATCTAAGTCTAAATTATAGACTACTAAGATAACTTAAAAGACGTAAATTAGGTGACTTCATGTCCAAAATCATGTAAAAAGAGAAGAAACTACTAAACTATGTACATTGAGAGAACAAACTATAAACTAAAATAGGGAGAGGTGTGCAAAGATATACAAACCAAAAGATAAGCTCCAATATTTTGCTAGTTTGCATTTGTTCCATAGTAAACATGAGCTATTTAATAATTTAATCATACATAGTCAGAGAATGAGAGGTTAACTTACTAGTTGCTACCTTGCTTTGCTCCACATGAGATGCCAAAGATATTGCAGTAGCCACCAAATGTTTAATATAGCAATTTAACAAATCCAACAGTCATAATTGAGTTGTTTTTTATTTTAATGAAAAACACAATGACAAAGTAAAATAAAATTATCAACTAAATTGAGTGGAAAGATTAATGCATAGAAGCATTGTTAAAGGCTCTTGATTGAATCATGTTTGAAATATTGATAAATTAGACGTGCCATAACAGACTTGTAATTCTAGTTGTAGTTGTAGCTCTCTCTCTCTCTCTCTCTCTCTTTCTCTCTTGGGATATATATTGATAGATGATGTATCTAAAATCTTGCACTCTCTTACACTATGCAAGTATTTTTACTATAAAAAAAAAAAGACTACAAGAAGTCAAGAGCAAAACTCACTCATCAATTCAAAAGGAATAAAAATGGTAGAAATAATTGCATAGTCAAATTGCAAAGGCATGTTACACATTAAATAATAGTATTTATACATTATTGTTATTCAGGTCAATTCAGATTGTTATTTGGAACCAACTGTTTGCAAATGTTACCTATATTTTTAGTACTAGTATACTTGGTCAACGCTACATTAAGCACTCAAAATACAAAATTCAATGAGTTGGGCCCATTTCGGACGAAATGGTTGGCTAAGAAACCAAACATGAATTGACATAGATGAATGTAAGCCTCTAGTTTGACAAAATTGCCCTGCAAAGTACCATATTGGCAAAAAAGAGGGGGGGGGGGGGTAAATATATATATATATATATATATATATATATATAACGCAGCCAAGGCTAGATACTCAATAAGGATGGTGAGACAAGAACATTTGACCCATAACCTAAAAACCTAACAATAAAAGAAACGGCCACATTTTAGGCCATGAAATGAAAGGACCAAAACCAGAAAACCTTTCAATTATTAGTACCGAATGCATTAGCCTTTTCACATCTCAATTACGTCAACATGTAACCAAAAATCATTAAAAGAACTCTTATAAGAAGACCTTACCACAATCGAATGCAATAAAAGGCTTCAATTTTATCTCTTCTTCCTGAAAAATAATCAACAAATTAAAACTAATTAATTGGTAAAACTTAATGACTAAAACAAGATTGTAGTTAAGGGTTAAAAAAACTTTACACTAAACTTATAGAAGAAATACAGCAGAAGAAATAATACAAATGAACTTAGTAATATCATAAATAAGGGTGAAAAGTACCAACTCATCACTCGTACCTTCACCCTCAGTTTCTCGGCTCGCTTAGATACATGACGTTGAGAAAGCTCCCTACTTTGCTGATCCTAAACACAAGTAAAACTATAGAGGTAAAGAAACAAAATTTTCAGGCATAACTAAAGTGGACATCGCTTAGAAGTTCTTCATGTGATTTAGAAATTCTCCCAATTAAATCAAGGTATAAAAGTGTCAAAGACCCAACATCCACATGACCATGAATAGACAAGCTCTTAAAGCAAGCACTAAAAAAAATAGTTTGTTTCTCAAATTAGCATTGCAAAAAAAATTAAACTTGTATCTGATAATTAAAAAAATTAATAAAGCTCATCTATATATATATATATATATATATAGATATGTATATATACACACACACAAACATAGTAAATTTCGATCCATTGCCAGCAATTTTCCCATAATGAAAACAGTATGAACCGGCAGCCCTGGTCCAAATTTTGCTTCCTCCACATACTTCCAGAACTTCCATTCTCCACCATCAGTTACCTCAAACCCCACTTGTTCCAATACCTATAAATATCCCAAATTCACTACTGTAAAATTCAAAGCAACTCACATTTTCTCTACATTGTTAAAAAATAAAATACAGCTAAATTTTACACACTTAAGGTTTAACTTCTCACTAAATACTAACCCAAATTCATTATTAGAAAAAAAAAAATTGAGCGTTTAAATGGCTTTATTAGAATCATAAACTCAAAATACAAAAATTACATGGTTACAATTTGATTCGCATATGGTGAAAATATAACATTTTGAACACAGTTTCCAAATAAAATTAAAAAAAAAATAGAAAAGGAAAAAGGGTATACCTTTGTGAGAGCCGAATGGAGATCGAAGTTGGTCAAATTGATTCCATTTCTATTAAAATCAAAATGCCTTCTCACTTAATAAGATTGTCAAGCTCTTCTTAAGCATCAAGCAAATAGCCTTAAGTGACAAGCATCTATAGCTAAGCCAAACATATGATTATAGTCAAACCCAAAAAGACAATTCAATTTTCATTCCCAAGAAATTTGAAAGTAGGCACCAGAAGGTCTGTTGCACCCTAACTTATACCAATTTTTTCGCAATTCAATCATTAGTCTTAAGAAAAATTTCGTTGGAAGTGTAATAATTCTATGAAGAAAAAAAGGGGAGCGAGGGCTAGGATGCAAGAGAGAAGAAGAAATAATAGTAAAATATCTTTTAAAAAAAAAAATCTATCTTACATAAGAAACATTAAGTTTCAAATCTAAAGATATTGATACTGGTAAAAAGTATCATATATACTATTTTTTTTATTAGTCATATATACTAATTTATACAATTAAAATTTCTAATTGTTTGAAAGAAAGTTTAGAGAATCAAGATGTTTGAATGAAGCGAACAGGTCAAAACATTATTGAATTCTTTGACAATAACTAATCACCTTAAATGCCAGCCCACCACTTCGTTACAGGCTAGATCCCTCCCTTGAGTTAACTAGACTATTTTAAATATTTATTATTTACTTTTACATGTAAGATCAAAACATAGAATCAACACTATCTCACACACCTATTTACTAGCTGAGCTAGTTGAAAACATTGGTTGTCCAACTTTCACACAAACTCAGTTCAGCCCCATGAGACTCCATTTGGTTTAGTTCTAACTAAAGAATTGATTACACTAGATATTGATAATAATATGAAGATAAATTTCTAAAACTTCAGAAACAAATGGTACACAAAACTCTACGATAAACTAAAAATCTAAGCTACATTGGCTAAGGCTCATTAACTAGTTAGGACAGCAACCATAGTCTGTTGACATGTGTCTTAACAAATACCAGAAATCAGTTTAACCAACATGTTGCACAAATGGAAAAGATTCACATTAAGAGTAAAGTGAGTATAAGGTTCCTCTTATTAACAATCTTTGACTACACTAGCAAGAGTAAAGTGAGATATAAGGTTCCTCTCATTAATAATTTATCACACATCACATTTATAGGCTTTTGATGTGAGTGTTTGTGACTCATTTTACTAATAAATTTTGACAATCCTATGTTAATAGAAATGTGAAAATTCCACCACAGAAGTGTCAAAAAGTTTAGCTTTCATATCCAATGTATTAGACTTTCTAATGCCAAAAATGGTGCATGTTTGCCTGGAAAACCCTAATGCCATTTTGGTGATAGAATGGTGATCTAAGCCTGAGGAAATCAGCAAATATAGGACTGCTGAATGCAAAGATCAACAACTTATTTGCATAAGCATGAAATTATTAGATTTGACAAATTGAACCACAACTAATGTCCTTGGGGGTCTAGCATCATATTATTAACCCTAAAATATGGTGCATCTTATTATTTACTTATTTGTCCAACACAACCAAAAAAAAAAAAAAATCATTTATTATTTGTCATGTCTACTGGCTTTCCATTATTTTTTTTCCAACAACAATGTCATTACTTTCAGAAAAATAGAGCGATGATGTTGAAACACATTTACTTCTACTTTAAAACGCGAAATGATTTAAGTTTGATTATTTTTTGGCATGTTACTAATATATAAATTTTAATTCTTACAAGGAGATCAACCGTTTGGGCATAGCTTTTGGAACCACAAGTATGTATCTCATGCTTCTCAATTATTGCAAAATGGCTTTTTGGCCACTTTTACAAATCATATTTTTCATGAAAGACATAAAACAAGCACAAAATAAAAATTCAATCTATAGCCAACTAAGAACACATTTTAAAGAAATAACAATCAACACTCCCAATAATGAAAAGTAGACCACCTTATATCATCATGCAAGCCACTCGCTTACTCCAAATCAACAACCCACCATAACAGTAATTTTGACATATAATTATAGAGTAGTAGGATATTATGAAGCAGATTTTACTCACCCTTTAGCAACTCACTGCCTGCCTCACAAAAAGAGGAACCCAAACTTACAGCAAGCTGTTAATCCTACAAAAGCTAAGTCTAAATTATAAACTACTAAGATAACAAGTGCATAAAGATAAAGTACAGAAGGTATGAATAGGATGAATCAATTTACTTCCTCAACAACAAAAGTCTGTAGTGAGAATAATAATTATCATCATCATCATAATTTTTTTTTTTTTTTTTGGTTCTTTCATTCTTAGTATATTAGGCTAGGAAGTGTTGACCAAATTATAGAGCCCACATCAGCCATGAACAATATAACATATTATTGATTTAATCTTTTTTATTCAATGAATTAATCCCAATTTAGATTTTTCCCACCATGCAAGCTTCAAGGGGCAAACAAACAACACCGAAACCATAATTTAACTTTGGTTGAAACAAAAACCGTATAGAATAAACCCACTTTAAACCTACCATAGAAATTATTTCATTTTATCCCTGTGCTAAGTTCCAAAATAAAGAGCAAATTGACTTTGGAAGTTCACAGTACATAGACTTTCACATAAAATGAGTTGCACTCACACAACATAAATTGTAGCAAGACTAATCCTCTATCATTCCTTAAACGTGGATATATAATGCAAATAAAATAAATAAATAAAAAACTACAAACTTGTTTTATTGCAAATAAAATCACAACTACATTTTTTTTTTCCATACTCAAACTAGTTTTTATATTGAGAACAAAATCTAAAAACAAAGATTGTAAAAGATGAGAAAGTTGAAAAGGAATGAGAATAGAGAGGAAGTAGTAGTTCATGAGCTACTTAGTAATGCTAGGATAAATATCAAATTAATGGGAAATAATGAAAGTAGGTGGCATTTGAACTCACTCCCCTTTTGGTATCAGAGCCAAGTTTGGCCGATCAAGAGTTGTAAGTTACATTTATCCAGTTGGCTGGTTAATACCGCCTTCATATCCAGTTGTATTTTCAAAGTTATTTTCAAAGTTAATCAAGTTGGCCGGTTATACCGCCATAGTTATCAAAGTTATTTCCAGTTAATGCATATGTTTACTATTCATTATTTTCATAGCATTACTTTTCACTATATTCCAATTGTGCATTTCTATCTTGTGATCTTTATCCACTGTTTAACCTGTTGATTCAGTTGCTTATCTTCAGTTTATTCTATATCCTGTTTATCTGTTTTAGTTAACCCAGTTATTATCCCAGTCTTCTTTGTTTCCAGATACTTGAATTTCGCCAATAGCCTAGTTACGTGTGTGTTTGGAACGTAGGTCCTGATCTGTGCTTGTCCCGATCTACTTTGTCCACGGTATCCGAAAGACTGTAGCCGTTTAGCCGGAGTGAGGCGTCGAGGCGTTGTGTCGTCAGGATAGTGGTTTTGTAGCAATTGTTGGGGTAACCAAGTGAGACAATGAGGGCAGGTCGCAAACATGCTCCTATGGCAGACTATTGCTCATTGACAAGTTTTGGAGATAGAGAAAATTAGGATTTAATTGTGTTAAATTTTACAGATAGTCAAGATGTTGAGTAAATTGTTTAGAAGTAACTCAACCTCCAGTTTAGCCAGTAGATCTACATCACTCCCAGAAATTCCACAACAGTCTGGAATTATCAATAGTGAAGAATATGAGGTACAGGATTTAGACCTCAAGTTAGGAGATTGGAACCTTCCCAAAGTACCCCTTAAAGAGTTTTACAAGTCTTCTACTTGGAAATTTAGTTCATTTAAGTCAGATTTCCATGTTAGAACCATAGAACAAGTTTATGGAATAAACAAGGAGTACGAGACGTGCTACTTGTTTAACCCAGATCAGATTAAGGCACACAAAGACAAAGGTTTTAATTTTATCCACATAGGTTTAGTCCAGGTTGGAGTTAAACCCCTCATAAGGTCAGGATTAAACAATTCAGTTTTGTTAGCCCTTAGAGATACCCGTCTTGTAAGGTTTGATGACAGTCTCTTAGGAACTGTCCAAGCTAGTTTAAGTAACGGACCAGTCCATTTCGACTGTTTCCCGAACTTTACAGTCCACATCCATGACAAGAATGTCCTACAGGCCTTGACCCTTAATATCAAGACCCATGGAACCTTAGCCACTCAAGGAACCAGTCAGATAGCACTTATATACAGGGTGTATTATAAGTGTATCAAAACAAACATGAATGTTGGAGCCTTAGATAGAAAGAAGGTAGGAGAAACCCTTCTTATCCAAACCAACATACATGATGCCCAAATCAAAGTTCCTAGAACCCTTAGATGGGATGAAATTTCCTTTCCAGATGATTGGAAACTTCATAATGAAAATCACCCCCTATTAATTCAAGAAGTAGACAAAGATCCAGAAATAGATTTTGTCCAGCAACTAGCAGATGGTTCTGTTAGGCTTAGTTTTGACAAATCTAGGTTTAGAACACCCTTAGATGATTATAGACTTAGATCCCCAATAGATCTTAGTCGATTTCCTTCTAAGAATCCACCTATTCTCTTGAGAGACAAACCTGCATCACAAGCTAGTTCCTCTAGACCCCTAGCACCATTCCCTAGATCTAGAAGAGACTTAAGTGCAGACTTTCGAGTAAAGAATAGATCCCAAGTTAGCACACCTTGCTACACAGCCAAGAATGACTCAATTATTGATCACGGTGACAATAACAGTCAGAAGGTAGGATCACCTTCAGGAACAGATATGGAAAATCCTGATATAGAGAACCCATACCAGGATTATGAGCTCAAAACTCTAAGAAAAGAGTTTAAGCCAGACATGAAGCTTTTAGGCGAAGAATTTGACTTAGAAAGAAACAAAGCCAAAAGAGAAGCCTACAAAGCCAACCATACCAGAGAACAAAAGGTTGACGTTTTAAATGCTTGGATAGCGTTCATGAAGAAGGTACAAGAACATATCTTTTTCTTTGAATACTTTGAGCATTATCACAAGAAAAAGGTTTGTGAGGTAAAAACCCTTAGTAAACAAGAAGAACTGCTCTTAGATCTAATAGAACAGATCGAAGATCCAGTCCTTAAAGCCCAAAAACTCAGTGCATTTCGTGCAACCTTAGTTCCGGAAACACCCAAACCCGAACCTCCCCGGATTAAGGAACCTAAGGTAGACTTAGAAAAAATCTATGAAAGATTCTCTAGATCTAAGAAGGAAGTCACAGTCAATGACCTCCAAAAAGACATCAAAGAAACCAAGTCTGAGGTAAGAACCCTCAAACAGGAATTGACCATCCTTAGGATAGACAATACTCTTTTAGACCAGAGAGTAAAAAACCTTGAAGGCACTTCCTCTTATCAGAAAATAGAAACCTCTGATGATGATGAAATAGAAAACCCAACAGCAGATATGGCCCAAGATGACCAACCAGAAACAACAAAGTTTTTAGATACTTTGAATAAGATGAATTTCCAGAAATGGCATTCTGAGGTTAGAATTGTGATTAGCAAAGATTATGAGTTTAAAGCAGTTGCCTTATTAGACTCCGGAGCTGATCTCAATTGTATCCAAGAAGGAATTATCCCCTCCAAGTATTTTAAAAAAACCAGAGAAAGGTTAACATCTGCAAGTGGAGGACGTATGCAGATCAAGTACAAAATCCCAGGAGCACACGTTTGCCAAGATAATGCGTGCTTCAAAACAACATTTGTTTTGGTCAAGAACATGACGGACAAAGTTATTTTAGGAAACCCGTTCATGTGTCTTCTGTATCCCTTTACAACAGACAGTGAAGGTATTACTACCCATCCCTTTGGCCAACCAGTCAAGTTTAAGTTTCTTAGGAGCCCAGAACCAAGGGATATTAGTATCCTCCATGATGTTTCTGTTTCCAAGACTCTTAACCTTATTAGTGCCAAAAGACAGCAGATTAAGTATCTCCAGGACGATTTAAGATACAAGAAGGTCGAAGAAAGACTAACTTGTAAAACTATCCAACAAGAAATCAGAGAGTTTGAGAAAAAACTCAAGCAGGAAGTCTGCTCTGATTTACCCACAGCCTTTTGGTATAGAAAGAAGCATGAGGTAGCTCTTCCTTATACCAAAGACTTCAATGAAAAAGACATTCCAACCAAAGCTAGACCCATCCAAATGAACCAAGAACTCATGAATGTTTGTAAAACAGAAATAGAAGATCTCCTTAGAAAAGGGATCATCAGGAATTCTAGGTCACCATGGTCTTGTCCAGCCTTTTATGTCCAGAAAAATGCTGAGATAGAGAGAGGTGTACCCAGGTTAGTTATCAACTACAAGCCACTTAACAAAGTCTTAGAATGGGTACGGTACCCGATTCCTAACAAGAAAGACCTTGTTAACAGACTTAGCAACGCTGTAGTTTTTAGCAAGTTTGATATGAAGAGTGGTTTTTGGCAGATACAAATCAGAGAGTCTGATAGGTATAAGACAGCCTTCACCACACCCTTTGGTCATTACGAATGGAATGTAATGCCCTTTGGTCTTAAAAATGCACCTTCAGAATTCCAAAATATCATGAATGAGATTTTTAATCCATTCTCCAGTCATACCATTGTATACATTGATGATGTACTTATCTTCTCAGATTCCATTGAAAAGCATTGGAAGCACCTGCGTGCTTTCCTCCATACTATCAAGTCCAATGGTCTTGTTGTTTCAGCCCCCAAAATCAAGCTTTTCCAAACTAGTGTTAGGTTTTTAGGTTTTGATATAAATCATGGTGTTATCAAACCTATTACCAGAGCTATTCAGTTTGCAGACAAATTCCCAGATGAAATCCTAGACAAAACCCAGCTCCAGAGATTTCTAGGATCTCTCAATTATATCTCAGATTTCTATCAAAATCTTAGGCAGCAATGCAAACCCCTTTTTAATAGACTCCAGACTAATCCGTCTCCTTGGACCCCAGTGCATACAAAAATTGTCTAGGACATTAAAAAATATGTCAAGACACTCCCTTGTTTAGGAATTCCCTCAGTCAATTCCTTCAAGATTGTTCAGACTGATGCCTCTGACATAGGTTATGGTGGCATCCTCCTCCAGCGTGTCAGTCCTAATTCTCCGGAACAGATAGTCTGTTTCCATTCAGGAATTTGGACTTCCACCCAGTTAAATTATAGTACTATTAAAAAAGAGATTTTATCCATAGTACTTTGCATTTCAAAATTTCAAAGTGATCTTTTGAATCAAAGATTTTTGATAAGAATTGATTGCAAATCAGCAAAACATGTTTTAGAAAAAGATGTTCAAAATATTGCATCAAAACAGATTTTTGCCCGATGGCAAGCCATTCTTTCAGTTTTTGACTTTGACATAGAATTCATAAAAGGAACTCAAAACAGTATCCCTGATTTCCTCACCCGTGAATTTTTGCAGAGTCCAAACCAATATGTCGGGCAAGAAACCCGTCCCCCCAAAGTTGCCTAAACAGCAAACCCCAGGTAGCACTAGTCAGGCAAAGAACCCTGGCCAGTTAATCCCAGCATCCTCCGTCTCAGTTTCTAGCCGTTATGTTACCTCCACCATCCCCAGACCCAACTATAACAGGCCAGTCCAACCCAGTTATAGCTCAGCATTAGCCTCCCCAGCCCCTAGGCAAATCTCACCCTACACAGTTGATGATCCTTTTGGCCCCATACAGTCCCAAAAGTCATCCCAACCATTGTCCAGAAAAAATAGGTCACCTTATTTCAAGAAGCCTTACATCCAGCATATCTCTTATATTGAACCCCACCTAGTTCATATAAAAGATCCTCTGGCCTTAGCCATGGAAGTATTCCCAGAAGGATGGCACTTTCTCCCAAAGCATCCGGAGAAAAACATCAAGTATTACAGGCAAATCCTCATTGAGGAAGAGTCTGCCAGAATTGAAGATATAATGAACAAAAGGGACCCCTCAGCAGTCCTTTATCATAAGTTCATCATCACAGGTTTTATCAATAGCAAAGAATGGGGACAGCATCCCTCTTTGTTAAGAACTCTCAAGGGACTCAAGTCCGTCACAGGTTCAAATCTCCATTACAGTTATTATGATTATATGGATGCATTTGAAAAGGTTCTTTTTTACCAGAATAAGCAGTTTGATCACTCCTGGTTCATAATGTTTGATAAGAAGTTTTCCTGCACCGGAATTCCTGTATGGTTTCTCAAGTGGTGGGACATGTTTGGGTCAGTTCCCCAGATCTTCCCAGAACCCCTCCAAGACGCCCTCAGGTATTTCAGTTCAAGAAGCCAGGCTCTTATCACACCTCATGGTGCCCAGTTTCCAGCAATCCTGCACATGACGGTCATGTACAGGATCCATTGGATCAGTATGTGGAACTATGAGATAAAAGGAAATCTTTTAGACAGAGAATTCTCAGTTAAATGGTGGGATAGTCTCAAGATCGATACCATCATCAGTCAAGTTCATCAAGATCTTCCTCCTCCAGTTCAGAGGAATATAGTCACAAGATCCCAATCCAGTCTAGATTCTTTTGCAGGAAAGTCCAGCAAAGAATTAAAAGATCTAGCCCATCAGTTACTTCTCCAATCAGAAGAATTACAGTCCCAGGAAAAGGGTTCCCCTGTTTCCTCAGAAGCCTCCACAAACTTTGATCCAAATGATCCTTTATTCCAGGATTCCCAGGACCCAAATGAGGCTTACAGGCTAGACAGCCCCTAAAGAAGATTCTGGATAGAACCAATCACTATTCAGAAAAGTTACCCCAAGAAAAGATACTATTCATCCACAGTACCAGTCAACACGGATGAACAGTAACCAGCACTCAGCCGACACTACAGTAAGGGACAGAATACTATTCATGAATAGTGACTTTTTACTGTTCATAAATAGTACCCGACAGCATCTTTCAGAGTCACTATTTGCTTTTGTGAAAAAGAAATTCACTCAGGTAAAAGCAAATTTACTCTCCCGTGATTTCAGCAATCAGTCCAAGCATCAGAGGCTCCCAGCCTCCTATAAATATCAGTCTCCATTCCAGTTGAAGGCAGAGTCAAAAATTGCAAGAACCAATTTTAGAATTCCTCTCCCTTCTTGTAATAAGATTGTATCCCAGTTAGTTTTCTCAGCTTACATTTGTAACTTTGGGGGGACGGGTTTCTTGCCCGACATATTGGTTTGGACTCTGCAAAAATTCACGGGTGAGGAAATCAGGGATACTGTTTTGAGTCCTTTTGTACCCAGTATGGCTTACCCTCAGTAGCCCCTTCCAAGAAACATAGACACAGGCGGCCAGAATCCCCTGAGAGGTATTATAAGAGAAAATCTAGAGATTCCAGGTATCACAGAAAACAAGGTTATAGTAATCCCAAAGATGGTGATTATTATCAAAAGACCAAACCTTCCAAATCCATCAAATGCCACCTACGGGATCGAACCGCTCATGGTCTTACAAATCCCTCAGGGGTCCCTTAGGTACCTATCAGAGCCAACGTTGGCGTAACCCCATTACTGAAAGGAATACCAACGCCAAAGAGGCGGAGAGCCACCCTTTACCCCTATATAAGGAGTGAGAGTTCCTCTCTTCCGGTATATATATATATATATATATATATATATATATATATAGACTTACAAGTCCACAATTTCCTTTATTAAACCACATCAATCCTTCATCTCCTTTTTTTTTTTTTTTTTTTTTTTTGAGAATCAATCCTTGATCTCCTTGATTGGCTTAGAGTTAAATCCACACTTAAAACACCAATGGTTAATTACACCTTAAGTACTTAATTAAAACACCAAGAACTATATATCTAATAACTTAACCACCTAATAGCCACATATATAGCTTTGTACTTACTTTGTATATAATCATAATACAATTAGCCATTCACTTACTTATACATATATGTAGTCAATTATGCATATCAATTAAAGCTTAGTTTTTAGGTTTAATCTAATCTATGATCACTGGTTTTATTGCAAATAAAATCACAACTACATTTTTTTTCCCATACTCAAACTAGTTTTTATATTTGAGAACAAAATCTACAAACAAAGATTGTAAGATGAGAAAGTTGAAAAGGAATGAGGATAAAGAGGAAGTAGTAGTTCACGAGCTACTTAGTAATGCTAGGATAAATATCAAAATAAAACCAAACAGGATGTTCACAGCCAGAAATACATACTAACCAATTAAAAGAATTTGACCTACCTCAAGTCTTTAAAACTAGTAGTTTTACCTTGGATTGAATCCATACCAGCTGTTATGGTATGGATTCAATCTCTCTACCTTGGATTGACCATATCCATCTTTACCTCTGCACCCTCTTGGAAGTAACAACCACTGAACAAAATAGATGGACTTTTAATCTTTTCTCCAACTAGAAAAGAAAAAAGGAATAATGAATATGAGGTTAGTAGGTTCTAATGACACTCAAAACTAACCCATGATTTAAGGATATGTATTGCATCAATAAATACATATACTAACTACCTAACATAAAAAAAATTTAGCAAGGTTTTGGTGCAAATGTCACGTAAGAAAATTTATCGTTTGAACTCTTATATAAAGGCAAATCTCATTGCAATTTTAATTTAAAGATGATAGGATGTATGGTCCCCATTTCTTATTGAATTATAAGTCAAGGAGATCCAATACAAGCAACCATTAATAGGTGTTCAAGCACCCATAGCATCAATGTTCAACTAAACCTCGTAATTAAAAGGGCCTATTTATCCAGCAAAACTTTAGTTTACCATCAGCTCAACATCTTAATTCTTTCAACAATAGCACCTTAAATTAAGAGATAAAAAAAAAAAAAAAAAAAAAAGAGAAAATCCGGAAGAGGAAATGACGTGCACAATTATAAACATCCACCTGTTCGGCAAACAATATGAAAAGAAATCAAGAAACAGCTTCCCCCCCCCCCCCCCCCCAACAGATCCACCCCCCAAAAAAAGGTTTCTCTTAGAAATTATGCCGTTAAGCATATATTTTCTGAACTTACTATTTTCCTAATATTATATTTCAATCCAAAATTTTTTTTCACATTCTTTGACATTTCACAAAAGCCATCAACTATCCAAATTTCTGAACTTACAGGCAGGGGTCATTGTTATGACATGTATAGCAGGAGCAGTTCTAAATATCTATAATCCTATTAGGAGGCTATTTGATGGCATAGTTTGCCACTAGTTGCCTTGAGATAGTATACTATCAACTTTTGATTAGGTATGGATTTCATTTCAACCTCTTATATGGAAAAAAAATTCAAAAGAAATGGACCTAGTAAAATTGCCTCTTTGCCACTTCCATAGATCCTTCAATAAATTTATTATTATTTTCATAACCAACCTAGTCATGGTTGTTTATTTATTTTATTTTTTTTGTTGATAAAAAGTTGTTTATTTAAAAAAGAATAAACAAATAAAGGTAAGAACTCATGCCAAATGAAAATGACCCTAGTAAACACACACAAAATTTGGAGAATTAATTACCCTCTTATAGTTTTCTCATAATTCCACCAATGCCCAGTGTTTAAGACCAACACATCTGCATCTCTCCACTTCATAGAGTTCCAATCCATTTTATCCAACTTCAAGGTTGTCCTCACCTTTTGTGGAGCTCTTGCAGGGGGGCAGCTTTGCAATACAAGAAATGGAGACTTGTAGTACTCCACCGTGCAATGAAATTCATCCCTCCAAGTAATTTTTGCTCAGTAACAGCACAAACAGCTTGGCAAAGTCATTAATCTGGAACCTTCTCTATATCAAATACCACACAAGACTCTTAACTACAACCAATATATTGAACCTTATAAATGAAAATTTCTAGGTATATTCAACTTCTGCCATGTGAATAGGGTTGTTAATGATGCACCTACTTTTATAGCATATACCACCAAATTACAGAGCTAAACAAATGCTTTAGCTATTAATTATTTTTGGCAGAAACTTCACTACACAAAAATGGAAAACTAATAAATGCATCAATGACCATTCAATACTAATTGATAGCATTTTCATAATTTTCAAACAATCCTTAATTTACAAAAATCTAAATAGAACACAATAAATTATGAAGTTAACATCTGAAAACAATTATTGATAATCAATGTTACTCGAAAGTCAAAGCACAATTATTCCAAATGAAACTATACTACAATAAATAATATTGTGAGCCATATAAAAAAACGTAACAAGTTCTTACTTTACCTAAAATATAGGCCATATAGGCCGGAAAATTAATAAAATTCGTGATGGATCACATAATCAGATAGTAAATAATAATTAAAAAAATCAACATTAAAGAGTTTCCATCATTACTAGCATGTTTATGATATATTATCATGCCATTGTATGTACTATGAACATATTCACTCCAAATTCTATCCACTAATTAAAAATATTTTTTTATAGGTATGACTGTGTTCAATCCAATTTATAACAACATACACTTAAAATTACATTTGATGAAACTCTACCATTTTTGTCCATTGCAAGAATATCCCATTCTGAAAGAAATTTAATTTTAAGGTAAAGCTAAATAAGTTTGTCATTTTCATGGAACAGTAAAGTACTTTAGCTCGATAATCAGGTCCATTAGCCATGGACACTACTATCACAAGTGGTTAAAAATTAAATTCCAAAATAGAGCAAACTTTAACCAAAATCAAAAATAAAAAGCCATAAAATCAACTAAACTTTAACCAAAACCAAAACCAAAACTAAAACCCACACAGTCAACCAACAATTACACAAAAATATACACATAACCCAAAGCAAACTTCAACCAAAATCAAAACTAAAAAACCAGAAATTTAACAACAAATAATATACAAATATTGCTACAAAATAGAAATGAGAGCTAGAGAGACTTACCTTACTTTGGGTAGGGTTTGTGGTTTTGGGTAGTATTTTTGTGTTTGAAATTTTGGAAAAGAAATTGTGGGTTTTGAGTAAAGAAGAAAAGAGTAGGAGGGGAAGTGGGTTAAGGAAGAGGGAGAGGGAGAAAAAATGTGGGTAAGAGGAAAACATTTGAAGTAAAGAAGTGGGAGACCAAAAATGAGAGGCCAAAGTGGTGGGAATGAGAAAAAAAATAAGTGGGAAGTTTGAAAATTTTTAAGTGGTACGAGGGACCTACTCCATTTACCCACCCAATTACCAAATTATCAAAATTACCAAAATGCCCCTAAAGTGTAAATGACCAAAGTACTCTAAAATCTTCAAAAATAACCAAAATACCCCAAAACCTCAAAATTACCAAAATAACCACGAAACCTACAAAATAACCAAAATACCTTCGAAACCCAAAAAATGACCAAAATACCCCAGAAACCAAAAAATTACCAAAATACCCCCAAAACCCATAAAATGACCAAAATACCCCCCAAAACCAAAAAATTACCAAAATACTCCTGAAACATAAAAAATGACTAAAATACCCATGAAACCGAAAAAAATGACCAAAATACCTCCGAAACCTAAAAAATGGCCAAACTAACCTCGAAGCCTAAAAATTAACCAAAATAACTCCGAAACCTAAAAATGACCAAAATACCCCAAAAACCCATAAAATGACCAAAATAACCCCAAAAACAAAAAATTACCACAATACCCCCAAAACCAAAAAAATGACCAAAATACTCCCGAAACATAAAAAATGACCAAAATACCCATGAAACCCAAAAAATGACCAAAATACCCCTAAAACCCAAAAAAATGTCCAAAATACCTCTGAAACCTAAAAAATTACCAAAATACCTCCGAAACCTATAAAATTACCAAAATACCCTCGAAGCCTAAAAATTAACCAAAATAACCCCGAAACCTAAAAATAACCAAAATACCCCAAAAACCCATAAAATGACCAAATTAACCCCAAAACCAAAAAATTACCACAATACCTCCGAAACCAAAAAAATGACCAAAATTCCCATGAAACATATAAAATGACGAAAATACCAATGAAACCCAAAAAATGTCCAAAATACCCCCAAAACCCTAAAAAATGTCCAAAATACCCCCAAAACCTAAAAAATTATCAAAATACCTCCGAAACCTAAAAAGTGGCCAAAAATAACCTCGAAGCCTAAAAATTAACCAAAATAACCCCGAAACCTAAAAATGACCAAAATACCTCCGAAACCTTAAAAATGGCCAAAATAACCCCGAAGCCTGAAAATTGACCAAAATAACCTAGAAACCTAAAAATGATCGAAATACCCCCAAAATCTTAAAAATGGCCAAAATAACCCCGAAGCCTGAAAATTGACCAAAATAACCTAGAAACCTAAAAATGATCGAAATACCCTTAAAACCTAAAAAATGATCGAAGTACCCTAAAAGCCTAGAAATTAACTGAAATACCCCCTGAAACCTAAAAAAATGAACAAAGTACCCCTGAAATCTATATATGACCAAAATAACCCCTAAACCTTAAAATGACCAAAATATCCTCGAAACCTAAAAAAAGACCAAAATACCCCGAAACCTATAAAATGATGAAAATGCCCCTTAAACCTGTAAGTTGATAAAAATATACCCTAAACCTAAAAAATTACCAAAATCTCCCCTCAAACTAAGAAATGACCAAAATACTCCCTAAACATAACAAATGACCAAAATACCCTCTAAACCCCTATTTTGCTAATTTTAGAGGTTTTGGGTGTATTTTGTTCATCTTATAGGATTAGTGGTATATTGGTCATTTTAGATATTTTGAGGGGTATATTGGTTGTTTTATAGGTTTGGAGGTATTTTGGTCGTTTTAGGGGTTTCAGGGTATTTTTGGTAATTTTAGAGGTTCCAGGTTGTTTGTGGCCATTTTTGAGGTTTTGGGTTTATTTGGGTCATTTCAAAGGTTTAGGGGTATTTTCATCACTTTATAGGTTTGAGGGTATTTTGATTATTTTTTAGGTTTCAGGGGTATTCTGGAAATTTTTAGGTTTAGGAGGGTATTTTGGTCATTTTTAGGTTTTGGGATTATTTTCCTCAATTTTTAGGCTTCGGGGTTATTTTGGTTATTTTTTAGGTTTTGGGAGGTATTTTGGTCATTTTTAGGTTTTAATGTTGTTTTGATCAATTTTTAGGCTTTGGGGTTATTTTGGCCATTTTTTAGGTTTCGATGGTATTTTGGTCATTTTTTAGGTTTCAAGGGGTATTTGGGTAATTTTTTTGGATTTCAAGGGTATTTTCATAATTTTTAGATTTCGGGGGTATTTTGGTCATCTTTAGATTTTGGAGGTATTTTGGTCATTTTATCGATTTCAGGGGTATTTCAGTCATTGTTTGTGTTTTGGGGGTATTTTGGTAATTTCTAGGTTTTGAGGGTATTTTGGTAACTTTTTGGGGGTTTGGGGGTATTTTGGTCATTTTTTTATGTTTCAGGAGTATTTTGGTAATTTTTGGTTTTGGAGGTATTTTGATAATTTTTTTGGTTTCGGGCGATATTTTGGTCATTTTTTGGGTTTCGGGGATATTTTGGTCATTTTGTAGGTTTTGAGGTTATTTTGGTCTTTTTTTTTTGGTTTTAAGGGTATTTTGGTCATTTTTTAGGTTTAAGGGGTATTTTGGTAATTTTAGTAGTTTTTGGGTATTTTAAAGTTGGTTTATTTGTAAAAATGATACTTGGATCATAATTGGGTCTAATTGGGTACCCATTTAAAACCCAATAAACATTAATGTTAATTGGGTTAATACCCATTTAACCCAATTAATAATTGAGTGGGTTTGGGTCTCATTTAGATAGGTGGGTTTGGTTGGGCAAATGGATTTGGGTTGATTTTGCCACCCCTAGTGTTATTCAAGTAATTAAGAGGTTTTCCACCTTTTTTATGCATGTGGGGTGCTTTTGTCATTTTCTAACTTTTAGGATTCATTTCGATGTTTTAGGAGTATTGCGGTCATTTTTTATGTTTCGGGAGTGTATCAGTCCTTTTCTTGGTGTCAGGTGTATTTTGCACATTTTTTGTCTTTCTAGGGGCATTTTGGTCATTTATTGGATTTGTAGGGGTATTTTGTTCTTATTCAAGTAATCAAGGGTATTTTGGCTAGTTTTAGTCACAAGTGGTACTCCGGTCATTTTCGATGCCTTAAGGGGTGCTTAGGTCATTTTTGATGTTTTGGAGGTATTTCAATCATTTATTAGGTTTTTGGTGTATATTGTTCTTTTTCTAGGTATTGGGGTGTTTTTTTCTTTTTTTTTCGATGTTTTTACTTCCTCTACAAGTATAAGTGCTTGTGGGGTGTGTGGGGCAAGCGTCGGGGTTTAAGTCTCTAGGAGGGAGCTTCATACACATACACTTAGATTAGACTAGAGTAGAAATTCTATTTTGTGTAAAAAAACTAAAAAAATCCCTATAGGTCGACCCTATTCCAACGCTTCAAAAAGCACTAGGATAGGTCTTTCTCCATACGGGAATGGAGGGACCTGTCCCAGCGCTTTTCCACCTATTCCAGCGCTTTTAAAAGCGCTAGGACAAGTCCCTCCATTTCCTTATGGAGAAAGACCTGTCCCAGCGCTTTTCCACCTATTCCAGCGCTTTTAAAAGCGCTAGGACAAGTCCCTCCATTTCCTTATAGGATAGGCCTACCTTCATAAGGAAATAGAGAGACCTGTCCTAGACCTTTTAAAAATGTTGGAATAGGTCCACTTATTCTAGCGCTTTCAAAAGCGTTGGGACAGGTCCCTCAATTCCCTTATGGAGAAAGACCTATTTCAGTGCTTTTTGAAGCGATGCAGTAGGTTGGCCCTATTCTAACGCTTTTAAAAGCGCCGGGTTAGGTCTTTCTCCCTAATAGAAATCAGTAACCCTTCCCAGCGCTTTTGGGCTTCCTATACCAGCGTTTTTAAAAAACGTTGCTATAGGCATCCTATTGCAGCGCTTTGTAAAGCGTCGGTTTTGAGCTGCCGTAATAGGATTTCCTATACCAGTGTTTTCAAAAAGCGCTGGTACAAGCTTATATATTACGGTGGTTTGTAAAAACGCCGGGAAAAAAACGTTGGGACAAGACAATTTTTTTGTAGTGCCAGTTCCTGCAACGAAGACCTCCTAAAAAATTATGTGTTAAATTACAATTACGTTGTGTGTTTACGTGAATTTTCCTTCAAAATTCTTAATACTATGTGACTTTGATGTTGATTATTGTTACATGTACATGAAATTTATGTCAAGAGAAAAATTGTTTGTGGCAATACACAATCATGTCTATTTGGCTTACAGCTTAAAAGGTCTACCACTCAAAAAATATAGTGTGGGGAAATACATGAAAACATGTACCTATAATCCTTCACCACTTTTGTTTATGGAGTAAAGAATCCTTGTAAAAATATTTGTATAAAGCCCATTGAGTAGAGACACCCCTGGTGTAGGAAAACTGCACCAATGAAGTTCGGAGAACTGACCTCTAGTGATTATAATCAGAGCCAACAAAGGAATAACCGATCCCTATGGTGTAGTAACAAATTTATAACCGAACTGTGAACACCTTATAGCTTGTTTGGATGGAGGGGGAGTAGAGAGTAAGTTAAATTATTTTGTTTGGATGTTTTTTAAGAGAGGGGAGGGTGGGGGGGGGGGGGGGGGGGAGGGGGAGATTTGGAGGGATTCTAACTACTTTTAACCCCTCATTTTTAATTCCCCCAAATTGAAGAAATTTGGAGAGAGAGTAGAGCATAGAAATGCTTGACCAAATGAATTACCAAATTTACTCTTACCATATTAACAAAATTATAAACTATGAAAATGCTAATTATTTTTATTCCCTTTAATTTTAAAAACATCTAAACAAGGTGGAGGATAATCATTCTCCTTTACTCTCCTCCCCACTACTCCCCTCTACTCTTTTCTCCCTCCAAACTTCCAAACATAGTATTAGTATAAGGATGCTTAGTTACTAATAGAGAAGAAAATAATAAAAATAATAAAGCAACAAAAGAAACGCTGGAAGTTTCAGAAGCACATGAATCATATCAGCATGATCGCTTTCTTCACATTTCTACCTGCAGTGGAAGTTCTTTTCTTCTTATGATCGTTGATTATATCATTGAGAATGTTGTCTGTTTTTCTGTTCATTTTCAAAATGTGGGCTTGGTTCTTGTAAGAAAACCAAGGAACTTTAGTGAAGGGTACAAATCAGGCACATCATATCCTCCACTACGATTAAACGTTTCCTAAATTAGTGTTATGAGTTCTTTTTCATATTTGCACTATATTTCAACATCATATTAACTCTAGTAAATCTTAATCTCCAGAGGAAAGAAAAAATTATCTTATAAAATGGTCTTATAAGATATTTCTCTTGCAATATATATTACAAGAGAGATATCTTATGAGACCATCTTATGAGATATCTTCTCAAGAAGAGGGCCTTTGACATAAGGATCAATTAAATTGTGAAGTGTGCAAGTATGAGGTGTCATCTACTCAATAATTTGCATTGCAAAGTTTGGTGTAAGGATTTATTTTTATAATTATTATTGTTAATACTATTTGTAAGTCAAGGAAGTACTGAAATCATGTCTCACATGTCCAAGTAATGATTTTAGGTGAAATCATGATTTTAAGTGCTAATTTCATTGGAGCCACGATTTCCACTATCCTTTAAATTATAAATAATTCCCAACTTGGGACAAATTATTAATGGTTCAATATTCTTACCCAAAGTCCCATCATATGAGAGAGAGAGAGAGAGAGAGAGAGAGAGAGAGAGAGAGAGAGAGAGAGAGAGAGAGATATATATATATATATATCAAACATATTTATGATCTAAGAGCATCATATAAGAGTTCAATTTTTTTTAATCAATTGTTGCATCTATGTGGGATGAGGTATTTAAACTTTAGACATCTCTATCGGATATACCAAGAAATGTCAATTGAGCTACAAAACTCTTGTCATTCAAAACTTTCATGTTTTTTTTTTTTTTTTTTTTTTTTTTTCATTGTGTAACCATTTCTCTCTTTAAAAAAAAAATTGAGTAGTGGAATTTATTAAATAAACTAGACCATTTACCTTATAGAAACTGTTCCAATAGTACAAGCTGGAATATAAGAAGTATTAAAAAAAGAAAATTCATACGCAGAGTAAAAATGAGATACAGTTCTTTAATTATATTATATATAGGTTTTTCAATTAAATCCAAAGACGTAGTTACATTAAGTTCAATTGTTTTTTTTTTTTAAATATCATTATTTGTGCTTTATTGGTCCATGAAATCATGAAAAAATGAATACTAATCCTTACAGACAATTGTGCAAACCAAATCTATTCAGACAAATTAGGGATAGACAATAATACAAATGAGAAGAAAAAAAAAATCAATTGCTTCTCCCAAAAAAAAAAAAAATATATATATATATATATATATATATATATATATATACAATTGTTCTCCAAAAATGAGAAGTGCTACGTCCACAACATTTTCATAAAAAAAAAAAAAGTGATTAGTTGTTATTGGTTCAAATTTAAACCTAACATTAAGGTTACTCTTTTGCCCCAACAATAACAACCGATAACAACCTACCACTTAAGATTTAATGTAAAAATATTGTGAAAATATTGTAGACATATCATTTCTCTTCCAAAAATTTACCTAAAAGCCATTATGGCCAATCACAGGAAACTGTAGATCTTGAAGAAAAGCCCGGCAGCAAAGCTTGTAGTGGAGCCAAGGAACCTAAGGGCTAGGGAACATTGAGAGTTTCTTTCTCAAGGGCGAAAGCATTTCCAAAAATTCAGCTTCTAAATATTTATTTATTCCACTCTTAATTTGATTGTACTTATTTGTGTAATATTCAATAATTTGTTGAATCACAACAATTATTATGATTTAATGAAACTGCCACTGCAACTCACAATATCATGAAATTGTGTGTTGTAATACTGATTTAATCTCACGGTTGAGCCATTTTCGACAAACAACAAATTTTCCTATGCTCCTTATGCATTATTAGGACATTGAAGCCATTTGAAAAATTATCAATAACAATGACGAAATACTTGTGGACTGAACTGCATATCATGTACCCCAAGATGCGCATTAAGACTTTTCAAAAGAGGTAGCTATAGCCAAACATGTTAAAGGAAGGAAAAAAAAAAGTGTAATGCGAAATTAAAATATTAAACTCTAATGATAAATGTCTTTTTAGTAGCTGCTAAACTAATAATAATTCTTAGATACTCTTGGAATACTTCTCTACTCTCACATTCATCATGGGTCTCATTATTTGAATGGTGAGATTCATCATGAATATGAGAGGAGAGACCAGCACATCATCATACTCCAGAAATATCTAATAATTGTCCCTAAACTCATGTTGCATTATAGGGCATGAGAATTGCATCTATCAACTAATTAAGAGATGGTAGCAGGTGGAATTTGAGTAACCTGATATTTTGTGAGAGGCATGAGGATAACCTAATCAGATATGAGTTGGAGGAATTCAAAACTGATTCAGATTTTGGGTTTTTGTTAATTAAAATCAGATTTACATGAATTAAAGTATAATTTTTCTATGAAGATACCAGTCATATTTTATAATTGCAAGGTTCTAGTGGGTCTTGCAATCATGTCTTACCTCCTTATCAGCTCAACTTTGCCTTGTTTTAGAGTGGGGCAAAAGCCCCAGTCCCGTCTACAAGATAAGGGAGACAGGACGGAAGCCTTGTCATAATGGACACGAGAACTACAGTGTTTCCAATGCCAAAGATCAATAAAAATTATACTATCAAACTAAAATACTATATATCCAAACTTAGTTTTATTCACACGAGTAAGGGAATTGGTACCTTATAAATATATACAATCATTTGTAACAAGAGGTATTACTTATTCACTGTCCTTTGTTATTCACTGTCTTTCAATTAAAAAGAGAAGCCCAAGGAGTGGCAATTACATACAAAGCATTCCTTCTCCTACAGGTTAATCCCAAAGACTCAGAGATGTCAAGCTTTTCAAGTTTGATGTCATTGGGGAGTTTCCAATTGAAGTGAAATAGTAATTGAGAAAGAACAAGTTCAACAATTGCAAGAGCAAATGACATGCCTGGACATATTCTCCTACCACCTCCAAATGGAATGAATTCAAAGTTTGTCCCTTTCAAATCAATAGAGGAACCATGGAATCTCTCTGGCCAAAAACAATCAGCATCAATCCAATATTCAGGATCTCTTCCTATAGCCCATATATTTATGATTACTTTTGTATTGCTTGGTATCTCGTACCCATTAATTTCACATTTTTCTCTTGATTCTCTTGGAACCAAGGCACCAGGAGGATGTAACCGTAGTGTTTCTTTCACAACTAATTTCAAGTAATCTAGTTTATGAATGTATGTCTCATCAAGATTCCTTCTCCCGTGTAGAACTTGTCGCACTTCGGCTTGTGCCTTCTCCATCACTCTAGGGTTTCTCAATAATTCTGACATTGCCCATTCTATTGTGGATGCTGAAGTCTCACTCGCTCCAGTGAAGATGTCCTGAAAAGTAACTCCATTTGCAATCACAGTGTACGCATTTTTAATATTAAGCAGAATAAGCTGGCTTGATAATTACTCAGCGTGTTTTTCATAGTATCTTACACATTTTTCTTCCAAATTCTTATAGATGTTGATTTCTTCTACGCACATGAAATTAATGTCTAGAGATAAATTGTTTATGACACACAAAATCCTTCACTGTATTTGGCTCAAATAGTCCGCTCTAAAAACTACATTCTGGTATATAAAAAATAGATAAATAAATAAAAAACCAATTACAAAGCACCAAAGGATGTCAGCCCATCTCATTAAGAATTTCAAGGGGAATATATGGGATCTGAGGCGCTATTGCAAGCAGAAGTCATGGCTGAATGGATCTCACTTAGTCTATCTGTAAAGTCTCTTATCATCAACATCAATTCGAATCCCGCATGCATAAAAACCAATTAATAATTTGACTGATGCCATAGGAGGTTCAAATCCTCTCTCTCTCTCACACTCTCACACACACACAACGTTTTTTGCTGCCAAAGCTATGGGCCAAGCTATTAAGTAAAAATATAGTTGTATTGTCTAACAATTTCACTTTAAAATATTGTAAATAAGCATATAAACTAGATAAACTAAAAAGAAAAATCAAAGAAAAAAAGAACATGTCTTTGTCTATATGTAGTAAAACAATAAATCTGATAACCTTTATATAATGGTTTTTTTTTTTGGCTAAAGAATATTTGCATAACGCTGCTCATTTTAAGAAGAAGAAGAGAAACAAAAACAAGCAGAAAAAGGAAAATAAATTGATGGATCTTATTTGCATACCTGAGTAACAGCTTTGATGTGATTGCTGGTGACACTAAATTCAAGCTCACCCGTCTCCTGAAGTTTGAGAAGCACATCAACTAGATCATTGTCACTGTCATCATCACCTGGACCTGGTTCATGTTTATTGGTTGAAGAGGCGATTCTTTTCATCTTATGCTCATTCACTATATCATCAAGAATCTTATCTAAGTTTTGTTGTATTTTCTCCAACGCAGACTTCATACCAGTAAGGAAGCCAAGGAACTTTAGTGAAGGGAACAAATCAGGTAAGTCAAAACCTCCACCTAGAGTAAACGTTTCCTGGATTAATGATATGAATTCTTTTTCATATTTGCACTTCTTCCCAATGGCTGCCCTGGAAGCTATACAATATGTTGAGGAGAATATCTTCTCACTGAGATTGATTGGAACTCCCTCTAACAAGGAAATGGATTCAACAAGATTATTCACCTCCTCTTCTCTAATTCTTCTAAATGACTGGACACGCTTGGCACTCAGGAGCTTTGAGACGCAAATCTTTCGCATTTGTCTCCAATAATCACCATAGGGAGCAAAGACAATACCTGAATTACCATAGGACATAGCTTCAATGGCAAGAACACTTGGCCGATTTGCCAAAGCAGTATCATGCGTCTTCAGCACTTCTTCGACTACTTTTGGTGATGAAATGATTATAGCTAAGACCTCACCCAGCTGCAGTTGCATAATAGGTCCATATTTCTTGGCTAAGTCTCTCAAAGATCGATGTGGTTGAGAGAAAAATAACTGGTGCAAATTCCCAATAAGAGGCAGTTTCCATGGCCCTGGTGGCAACTTATGGCTTTGGCCATTGGCTTTAGATCTCTTCCAGTAAATAACCAGAATAAACAAGAAGAAGAGCCAAGTAAAAAGAGGAAAGGGGGGAACTTGAAGCATTGGGAACAAGTACAGAAACTCTTATTTTAAGGCAAAGGTTTAGCATTCATGGGACCAAAAGGAACAATAATACAGCAAAGATTTGCAAAGAACTATATACTGCACCTTGGTTTTTAACATATGTGGAGGCTAAATATACTAGTGGTTTTAGCTTTATAATTAACACTCTGTTGATTCTATATCAAATCTTGATTCATTGCTATTTGAGGTATGACTATTTCCTTTTATTTTTTAAAGGTCCAATTTTGTAGTTAAATAAGTTTTAAACAGAATTATCGGTGCTAGAGGCCAAATTATACAGCTTTATTTTATCTATTATGCATGTTACTTACATCAACTGCCGTCTGTTCCTCCTGTTTTAATCTGTTCATTTATTGCAGGTGCCTATCACATTTTCAAAGGGATCAAAAGGGATAACTCGGTATGCAAATTGTATATATTTACAACTTGAGAATCTAATAAATTATGATTGAAGGAAAATTATTTCCATATGATTCTACTAGTTACACAAATTTTATTTTATATCAATCACAACAGATCAACTGTGAAAAGTCTGTGCTCCTAGATCATTTATGTATATATGTGTGTGTGAGAGAGAGAGATGCGTTTGAACATAGATATTTTTCTCTCCAAATAAAGGAAGTACTTTCCAACTGCTAAAGTACGACCACTCCTTTTTTGTCCACTTTATTAAGCAATTTTATGTAACAGTTGATTTTATGTTTATGACAATTAACCGTCCAATAATAGTTCAAGCCTTGTTGCCTTGTTGCCAACAAATTCTGGCACCACTATTTCTCTCATGTCCTCACTTTATTCAGCAATTTTATGTTTCAGTTGATTTCTCACAATTGAACAGCAAATAAGAGTTTAATCCTTGTGGGTGCACGCCCCCACAAGATTGAAAAGTTTTAAACTGTACATATAGCTATATACATAGATAAAAGATCTTTTTATCTGGGCCACAAAAACTTGTACTTAGCCATTTCATAAATAAAAATTGACACAAAGAATGAAAGAACACAAAAAATAAATGGGTAAATTACGTTAACACTTTGGAGGTATGGTGAAATTGAATTTGAAAAACCCAATCTTTCAGATATAACATTGTCCCCACAAATTCTCAAATTAATTAACATTTGCCCCCTTTATCCAATTCCAAGTTAAACTGTGTTAAAACTTGAGATGGTTCCACAGAGCGAGTGAGCCATACTATCATAGGCTTACAACATAAATGGTAACTGAGTTTCATCAGCAAGTACATGTGGAGGTTTAAAAGATAATGGTTGGGGATTTGGCTTCGGTAATCTGATTTCCTTCTCATTTTCTTACTTTGTCACTAGGAATTTAATTGTTGTAATTTCCTATTTTAAATTGTAACTAGGGAAAGGAGGCATGTAATTTTCTATTTTCGCCATTATTGAGGAAATGTAAATATGAATTTCATTTTTAATAAGATGTATTTTCATTTGAGTTTCTTGATTAGAATAAATCAAGTGGCAACTCCATTGTACATCCCTCTAGGGGATGAACATTGTTAGTTAAGTCTTCATTATGAGACTCACTGTCTGGTGGGTGGGTATCCAAAAAATTCAGTACCCTCAGGTCATGGTTCTCACATTACTACTTAACCTATTATAGCATTTTTGCCAGCAGCCAAAGGCAAATTTCGTTTAGTGTGTATTTTGAAAAATCATCAATGAAGACGGTAAATTATTCATTTCTTCCATGAGTTAAAATTCATTCAAATTTTAGTAATGAGCAAAATGCATGTGGATGTTTAGCAAAAAAAAAAAAGTAGAATACTTGTGGACTACAAATTTTGTCGACCCAAAACGCACATTACCCACAATGTTCAGGTAGGGGGTGGCTATAATCTCCAACCCAAAAATATATAAAATAAAAAACTAAAAAAAGAAAGAAAGAGGAAAGCGAGGTGGCAAACAAAATAATATATTATAGGTTGTATTCTGCTAAGAGATAGTGTTCAATATTATGCTAGAATTTTTACTAGAAAAAGTAAGAGTGTTTTTAATGAAATTCTGTTTGGCTGTGTCCCCAGTTTTTGGCATAGCATGATAATTTATTTTTAAATATTATTCAGTAAATAATTTTAAGTAAAACAGTTGCACGCAAAATATACAATTTATGTAGATGATATAATTAGAAAAATTAGATTATCTTAAAACTTAAAAGCTCAGATAATTAGATTTTAAAATGACTTTTTTCAAAGAAAAAATCAACAATTTTTTAAAAATTATCTTTTTTTTAATGAAATAATTCAATATAAAAAAAAATGGGCAGCAACAATTTCTCTATACTTTTTTGCACATTTTAACCAACACTTCAATTGTTTCCCAAAATTCTCTACAATTTCCAAAATTTAATTTTTTGTTATGATGCATAGCTTGCAACACTACGAAAAGCGCAGGCTATAGCTGCGTTTTTTTAGCTGCGTTTTCAAAAAACGCAGCCAAAGGAGGACCTATAGTTGCGTTTTTAAAAAACGCAGCTATAGGTCCTCCTTTGGCGGCATTTTTTAAAATGCAGCTATAGCTAAATGCCGCGTTTGTAGTGCATTTAGCTGTATTTCAAAAAAAAATACAGCTAAATGCCGCGTTTGTAGTGCATTTAGCTGTATTTTTTTTTTTTTGAAAGGGCCTATAGCTGCGTCTTTTAGAACGCGGCTATAGGCCTAGTTGAAATAATTTTTTTTAGTGGAGGACCTATAGCTGCGTTTTTAAAAACACGGCTATCGGAAAAGGGGACCAATAGCCGCATTGTATAGAAATGTAGCTATAGGCCCAGTCCAAATAATTTTTTTAATGGAGTACCTATAGCCGTGTTTTTAAAAACGCGGCTATAGTTAACACAAATACGGGATTTAATTTTTAAGCATGATCTATAGCCGCGTGGATGGATCTCACATATCAAATCGTAAATGAAAAAGAAAACATTTGGAAGTGATTATGTATCTTGAATAATTATTATAATTCATAAATTGTCTATGAAAAAACATAATTTTGAATCAATATAGTGTAGGAAAAATACATGTTTGTATCATATACAAAACATACGCAGTAGAAAATTAACGGATTTACTTCATTCGCAATTATAACATGTACTATGTAAGTTTCAGAATTCAAGAATAAGAGAACGTACCTTAGTGTGGTGAAATTCAAAACAAAATACTAGAAGTACTTAGGAACACTTTTAATCTTCACTCAAATTTCATTTAATGCCCAAGAAGTGTGGTCTCTCAATCAGTTTCCAAGAAGAGAATAGGAGAATGTCCAACACTCACATATAAACCATTTCATGTTTTTATGTGATCTTAATCAAAACCTTATGAAAAGTCTTATGAAATTCTATATGTTTCTCTCCTTATATATAACTGATTATCTAATTGGGCTAGCCTTTTGGGCCATTCCAATTAGGTTCTAGTATGTGGCTTGGAGTGGGACCAAAAGGGAACAAATAAGACTTTAGCTCTAATGGGCCTTGGGCTTTTCTGTCAACTCTTGACAAGTCCAAAGTTACCATTAATTATATTCAATACCACTATATGAATATAATTGCACTCTAGGCCTTATTAATAAATTATATCCCAATACTTTATGATACATACAACACATTCATTAAAATATTCGTAGTAATACAAAGTCATGAATATAAACTGTCACTTTGAAGATTACTATATCTTAATCCTTGAGTACCTAGTTTAATCCTTTATTATTCGTTATATATTTATGAAATCTAATTCCATAAACATATACTTTAGTAACTCCTTACTAAAGTGGTTGGACCCAACACTCTAAATAACCAAACCCATTAAACTTATCTCAAGGGAATATTTTATATCTCCATTAAGAGATTATGAAGTCCGTCTTGAGAATACATGTTCCATCAATACTAAATGCGGCTGCCCAACATACTGAGGTATTGATCGTAACTTATAAATCTCACTCCTGATATATCAAAGCAACCTACACTTCAAGATCAAGTCCATTATTCTCTCAGGATTTAGAGTTGATGTAAATAGAAGTCGTGAGATTTATTATTCATTTGACAGTCGTTAGAAGAATAATAAATCTCACAGCAGTCCAATTCTATATGTCTTTACTCTTAAAACATATCAACATATCAACTAGAAGTCTCTACTTTCACGATCAAGACAAATCATCTTAGTTGATATGTTATAGTCTTCGCAGATGAAATGCCCAATTTCATCACCGAGTACGAACTAAAATTCTGTGTTTATAAAGAACTTGTGATTTATATCTTCTATGACTTTTCACATAAATCAAATACTATACATCTCATGGACTAAAATAATGTTCCATTAGTTCACTTATAGATAGTCTCATATAATTAAACAATTTAATTATTTATGACATGCCAATAAATTGGATTTTAGGGCATAAACCCCAACAATCTCTCACTTACTATCAAAGACAATTTACCATATATCCGACACTCATATCTCACATACTCATATCTCTCTAATATGATAATACTTACGCTTAATGTGTATCTTCACCACCTAAGATGAACACATATCTTGAAGTCCAACTTCATGAATCACAATCAAACTACAAGTCAACATTTGTACATCTAGTAACCATCAAAATCTCACTTTTGTGGACAAGCATATAATCCCTCACTCTCCTAAGATATTTGAGTATATGCTTTACTCTTACTAAATTAAGTGATCTCAGATTCAATTGATATTTACTTCCATGCCCACCGCAGAATAGATATTTAGCCTAGTATATAGCATAGCATAAAGACTTCCTATTGATATGGTATAAGGAACCATCTTAATATGCTCTTCCTTTTATATGTCTTAGGATTATAGTCCTATATAAAATAACCTCAAAGTTAAAAGGCAAGAGTCACTTCTTAAAGTATTACATGCTATACTTGGCTAAAATGTAATCTATTTAAGCAATTTGAAATAGACCCAACATCCTAATTTTTGAATTTTAACAAAGTTTAATTCTTAGAATGTGACTAGTCTTTTCCAAGTACTTTATATCAAACTGGATTAGAAAACAAAAAACTCCATTGATGACAATAACTCTACATGATTCTAAATGATTAGAATGTCATCAACATATATTGAGAAATTTATTATTCTATATAGTTTTTACACACATAAGGCCTTTTGATACTTGATTAAAATCAAACAATTTGATTGCTTGATCAAAGATGATATTTTATGATTCAGATGCTTGCTTTAATCCTTAAATGGAATTTAAGCAACTTGCATACTAAACACAATTGTTTCTTTGTTATGTACAAGTCTAGTTACATCATATAAATGTCTTCCTCAAGATTGCTACTAAAAGAAGTTTTCTTGATATCCATTGTCATATTTTATCCAAATGAAATATAATGGATAAGAGAATCTAGATAGAGTCAAACTTGACTATTGGTGAAAAATTTTTTTCATAATCGAACCATTTCTTTCTAAATAAATCTTTTCGCCACTAGTCTTGACTTTGAAGGTTTGCACCTTCAAATCTACCAATCTCATTTTTCTTGTAGACCTTTTTGAGAACAATAGGCTTAATACCATTAGGCACCTTTACAAGTTCTAGACTTCAAATAGAATCCAATTCTATTCACATAACCTTGATCCAGTAATCCATATTCATATCATCTATTTCCTTTATGTAGGACCGATGATCAAATTCATATCCTTGTGGAATGACTTCAAAAGTTTATTTCAAAAGTATGAATTTATTTGATAATTGATAATCCCCCCACTACGACGTTGTACCGGTGTACTAGTAAAGGGAAGGGGACCAAGGCGCAGAAGGCGGAAGCACCAGAAGCACATGAAGCATAGAAATAGTATATTGAAAATAATAATGTTAACAAAGTAGAACCAGTCAAGGAGGCGGTAGCACAAGTAATAATCAAAGTAATTTTAAAAAAAGAATGAAGCGCTGGAACCAGCCAAGTAATATAACATTAAAACAAGTAGTTGAACTAAAAGTAGTTAATATTGAAAATACTTAAAACATTTACAGCAGTATTAAACACTTACAGCTGGGATAGTTACAGGATTACAGGTAAACAGGATAACTAGTACAAGGCTTAACTAATTCTAGCTACAAGCTTCGTGAACAGTGAGAACTCTAGAGGAAAGTATGAGAGGGGGAGAGAACACACTCTAATATCTCTAAACTCTCTCTAAAGGATTCTCATTTGCAAATAAGGGACATCCCCTCTTATATAGGTAGAAAAAGCAAAAGTTCAATAGTGAATAGTAAAATGAACAATGAATTTTTTACTATTCATATCAGGACCCATAAAGGACAGCAAGGGCTTTATCAAAAGCCGGGAGATAACATTTTGGCTCTTTGTGCCGAAAGTAGTCAACAGATTCCTATGGGGGATAGGTAGAGCAATAGTCGAAGCTTTAACCAAGGGTAAACATTGTAGAAATTTGACTATTGTGCAGGTCAGACAAACAGCAGCAATCACCAATAATTTAGTCTTTGTGCAGGCTAGACAAACAGGAAATCCTCAAATTTTCCCAAGGTCAAGAAAGCCTTCGTCATGACCAAATAGTTTCTGATCATAAGGGAAATAAGAATTATTAGCAACAGATGCTTCAGAGGAAACCTTTGACTCTTCTCCCTCAGAAGTTCGGTTGGCAACTAGGTCTTTAGCACACTTGAGCAGAGCAAACAAAGCATTAGGGTCCCTTCGCAGATCATCAAGAGAGGAACCTTTATTTTTGGGTTTAGCAGGGGGTTTAACATTCACATTCTTAATGGATGAGGGGGAAGGTGCCTCAACCTGAACAGGGGTTTGAATTGGTGAATAATTCATAGTAATAGGAGGAGCAGCAAAGCTTGAAAATTCTTTGGTGATGGTGGCAATAATACTTTGAGTATGGGGAAACCTATCCCACCACTTAACATACCAATGTCGAGCAAGAGCATCATCATCATGGATCTCATATTGTCATTCTAGTATCCAAGGGATCTTATGGCGTTTAACAAAGTGAAGTAGAGCAGGAAACTTAGCATTATGGGGGTCAACTCTGTAGCCCCTTGAGAATAACCGAAAAGCATCTATTAATGGCTCAGGCAACAAATCAGGAATAAGACCAAATTGGTACCACTAGCGGATGAACCAAAAAGGCAAATAACCAATGTAATGTTTATCAAAGTTAACAAACCATGAATGAGTCATATTATCATTCTGGTGAAGTATAAATCTGAACCAAGCAGTGATATAATCATGGTAAGAATAGGGAATGGAACATTTTGGCATTAGTCAGGTATCATTTGTGGAAGAACCCCATTTTTTCTCAGAAATAACCTTAACAATGTGGTAAATAAATTTTGAAGCATCAGCTTTATCAGAAATGGTGTTAATAGTGATGGATTTCTTATGACGCAAGAGATTAGAATAGTATTGCAAATTCTTTTCTACATGCTCAGGAATCCAATGAAATTTTGGTGGAAAATAACTCTTAGCAAGTTGAAGGGGATCAACAATTGAGGCTCCATTTGGTTCAATAGAAAACAAGTTTTGGAAATATTGTTTTTTGACATACTGGGAAGCATTTCTGGGAAAAGCTGTCCTAACAGGTTGGTGAACAGGGGTTAAAGCAAACAGATCATATGATGAGGCCAAAACAGTGGAGTAGTTGGGTTTGAGTATAGTACCTAGAGTGGTAAACCGGTTAATATTCTGTAAGGAGGAAGCAGGTTCACGTTTAACAATTCGGTTCTTAGTGGCAGGGCTTTTATCTTTCGACCGCCTACTTGCCATTGGTGTTCTGTAGGAATTCACGAGTAAGGAAATCAGGGATGGCATTTTGAGAGCCTTTAATATATTCAATATGAAAATCAAAAACATTTAAAATAGCTTGCCATCAAGCAAAAATATGTTTGGAAGCTATATTCTCAACATCTTTTTCAATAACATACTTAGCACTTTTGCAGTCAATACGAAGCAAGAACTTTTGGTTCAACAAATCACTTTGAAATTTTGAAATGCATAGTACTATAGATAAAATCTCTTTTTTAATAGTACTATAATTTAGCTGTGTAACATTCCAAATTCCAGAATAGATGAATTTGGGGAAACTCTTTGTTTCAGAATACCTCCGTAACCAATGTCAGAGGCATCAGTCTCAGCAATTTTGAAAGCATTAACAGTAGGAATACCAAGACAGGGTAATGTCTTAACATGAGATTTGATTTGTTTAACAAGAGTAGTATGAACATCAGACCAAGGTAGATGATTACTTTGTAACCGATCAAAAAGGGGTTTACATTGTTTCCTCAAATCCTTGTAGAAGTCAGCAACATAGTTCAAAGATCCAAGAAATCTCTGAAACTTGGTTTTATCAGTGATGACATAAGAAAATTTATCAGCAAACTGAATGGCTCTATCAATAGGACGAATTTGTCCTTCAGCAATGTCATAGTCAAGAAAACAAATTTTTGTTTGAAACAATTTGATTTTCTTAGCAGAAACAACAAGACCATTTCTTTTGATAATATCTAGAAACGCATACAAGTGTTTCCAGTGTTCAACAATAGAATTGGAGTAAACAAGCACATCGTCAATATAAACAGTGGTGAAATGGTTGAAAGAATTGAAGATGTCATTCATAATATTTTGGAACTCACTTGTGGCATTTTTTAGACCAAAAGGCATGACATTCCACTCGTAATGACCAAAAGGAATGGTAAAAGCAGATTTGCATCTATCATCATCACTAATCTGGATTTGCCAAAAACCAGACTTTATTCTTGTTTGGAATAGGGTACCTAATCCATTCTAAGACTTTGTTCAAAGGCTTGTAGTTGATCACTAGGTGAGGGGTTCCTCTCTCAATCTCAGCATTCTTTTGATCATAGAAAGCAGCACATGACCAAGGGGACTTGCTGTTTCTAATCAATTTTTTATCAAGTAAATCTTGGATTTCCTTTTTACAAAACTCTACCATTTCAGCATTCATTTGTGTGGGACGAGCTTTAGTAAGAATGTTTTTCTCATTAAAATCTTTAATATAAGGCAGGTTAACAATGTGTTTCTTCCTATGCCAAAAAGCATTAGGCAAATCAAAGCAGACACCATCAGTCAATATTTTCTAAAAATTATTAATTTCTGATTGCAATAATTTATCAGAAAGTTGTTCAACAATTTTCTTGTATCTAACTTCTTGCTTAAAAAAGTTGAGATAATTAGTTTTAGCATGAATTAGATCCAAGCATAGTCAACATCAATTTCAAATTTTGAAGCAAATTTGAATTTTATTCTCTGTCCAAAAGGATCAATAGTAATTACATCATGTTCTACAAGAAAGGAATACAAAGCATTGATAAATGGGAGTCCAAGAATCACTTTATCATTCATGTTTTTAACAAGAACAGAAGGAATCTTGAAACAAACATTATCATGGCAAACATGAGCATTGTTCAATTCATATTTAATTTTCATCTGAGTACCATTAGCAGAAACAAGTCTTTCAGTGGACTTTTCAAAATATTCGGAAGGGATCAATCCTTCCTGAATACAATTCATATCAACACCAAAATCAATCATGGCAACAACATCAAAATGGTAATCATGGGAAACAACAATTTTAACTTTTGTAAACCATTTTGGAGGAAGCATTTTGTTAACAAGATTGAGTTGAGAATCAATGAAAACATCAGCAATACCTTTATTAGAAAGAAAAGCCTTTTGACTGGATTCATCTCCATTTCCATGCTCATCTTGTTCATTATCAGATTGATGTTTATCAAGTGTTTTATCAATTTTTAACAACAACAATTCTTGTTTAAGGTTAACATTATCACTTTTAATGGTTTTGAACTCATTTCTTAGTTCAATTATTTCTTGTTTAACAATAGTAATTTCATGTTGAAGATCGTTAACAGTTAATTCTTTGGATTTCTTCTTATTGATCTTTCCAAAGTTTCTTCAAAACTTATTGTTGATTTAAGTTTTTTAGCATTTTCATCTTTTGTTAAATTTTTCTTAAATTTATCAAGATATTCTTTTTGCAGTTCAGGGTTCTGTATCTGACTTTTCAGTTTAATTAACAAATTTTCATTTTCTTCACTTTTAGTAAGATTGTTAACAGTTTTAATAACATTACAACAGGAATCTCAGCAACCAATTTTAACATTAGGTGAACCAGAAGATTTCTCAGCAGAGTGATAGCAAGAATCAAACGAGGAAGATAAATCGTCTTCCAAAGAGTTAGGCGAATTGTTCGAGTCAGGGATTTGGAATAGATCTTCTTGATCTTCATTATTAATGTTTAACATGTTAAGCTTATTTTTCAACTTGCCAGGTTTTTGTTTACATTCTTTACTGTAATAATCAGGTTTTCCACAATTAAAACATTTACCTATAATAGGGTTCTGTTTAACATATTTTTTAGAAACATTTTTCCTTTTAACATAAAAATCGTTTGGTTTAACAAAGTTGGTTCTGTATCTTTTATGTTTAACATCTTTGTGAATTTTATCATTTTTTTTCCCTTTTTTCCTGGAAGGAGCAATAGGGGGCAAACCATATTGTTCACAAAAATTACCCATTTCATACTTAGTTTTTTTCTTATTTTTTAATTGATGTTTCAACAATTTTTCATCATTACACATGTTAATACCAAATCGTTTAATAGTGCTTAAAATATCACCATAAGTTAAATGATCATAGTCAATAGAATCATTTTTACCAATTAATTCTTGTTTTACCTTATGAGCAAAGATAGGAGGCAGACCGTCAATAAACTTTTCTTTCCAATAAGGCTTGTAGCAGTCTTTCCGGAGCATTACTCTAGAAAGGAAAACATCTTGATACCATCTATAATCAGACATGGTAGGGCATCTCAAATTATTCAGATAATCAAAAATTTGAGACGAAACATTAGTAAGAGTACCAACAAAATGTTTGAAAATGGTATAAACCAGGGTATTGACACCATCAGGGATGCCTTTACCAATATTTTCATTAAAAATAGGCAAACCATCATCATTCCTTTTAACTGCATGTTTAATAGAGTCTCTGGAATCTTCTGTGAGATACAAATCCCACCATCCACGAAAAGTGCCAAAAAAGCCAGTAACAAGAAGTTCAACAATTTCAGGTTGGTCAAGATTATGGTTATTTTGGTAAGCAATACCAACCATAGACAAATGACCCATTTTATTAATGATTTCCTGTTCGGAAAAATCATCAATATTCCATTCATAAAGCTTGCCAGCAGAAACAGAAAACTGAGTTTGAAAAGATCTTTTTTCAAGCTGCATATCAGGAGAAGTAGGTTTTGAATACCATTTTTTTGTAAAAGACATGGAATTGGTTGCAACAAATCTTTTAATTTCTAGTAGACCATCATCAAAAGCAATTTTAATAGAAATAGAAGACAATGATTCAAATCTATGTTTTCTTCAAAAACAGTTTCTTTACCATTTCTTGAAATAGTGCAAGCAGCATTAGTAGAAGTGCCTTCAGTTTTAACTTTTAAATCAGAATGCATTTTCTCAACAATGTCAAGGGTTTTTGCTTGAGAGGTTTTAAAACCAATCTTTTCTCTTTGATTGGGTAAATCAATCAAAGGTTTCTCAGGTTTTGCGGAAACAGTTTGTTCAACAATTTTTTCTTCAATACGGTCAAATTGTTGACCAATAATATGCAAAGACTCATTAGTAAAATTGTTTTGTTCAATAAGATCAAAAACAGGAGTCTCAACATCAGCAATTTTGAAAGGAGAAGCTTTTACTTCCGTCTTTTGACAAGTTACAAGAACTGTCTCAAGAGGCAGATGGCTAGACCTAACAACAGTTTTATCTTTTTTAACAAAATTTGATTTCTTTATTACTTTCAAATGATTTTGTGAAACAGTATCTTTTGAAACATAATAATTTTCAAGCAAAATCAAAAAACAGAATATGTTTTTTCAATTGGTTCATTTTTTTCTTTCCATTTCCTTTTAACACGATCATTTTCGGATGGAGTAAAAGTACTTTAGTAATATTTTCTTTTATCTCTGTTTTTAGTAGAAATAAATTCATTAAACAGGAAAACCATATCAATTTCAAAACTTGCATCCATAGCAGTCAAAACTCTTAGTTGGCTTTGAAAAATAGGGGTTTCAACAGTTGGAAGATCAAAAGCAGATGGAGACACAGATCTGGTCTCTTTGTCTTCTTCATCAGCAGTTTTGCTATATGGAGAGGAAGTTTCTGCTTTAGTTGAATAGAAAGCAGTGCTAACTTGGGAGTTATCACTTAAAACTCCTTTTACCTTCAAATCAGGTTTAAAAAAAATTCTTTTGTAAATAATTAGTGAATTCTTGATCTCTTTTTGATACACATTCAGATCCAGCAAAGGAATGCCTTCCTTCGTTGATCTTCAAGGGTCTGTCATCATGAAAACTTATTTTAACAGTTCCATCAAGATATTGTTGAATATGAGCAAGATCAGTTTCATGAAAAAACAAGTTTGGCAGGAGGGGATTCACGTTCCAACAACCATTCCTTGGGGAGATTTACATCTTCCCATTGAATCATTTTTGGGACTTGAACCTTAGCATCAGGGGTTGAACATTAAATTAACATAGTTTTACCAGCAGGGTCTTTAATATGAGCAGCACAAGGATTCAACTGAGAACCCAAAAGTCTGTAGTAAATACGGTAAATAAGAGCAAAAGGCTTACTGCCTTCATAAATGTCATAACCAGAAGTCAATACATTCAATGTCAAAACTTTAACAATATTTGGATCATCCAAAGCAAGATAGATATCAGGAAAAACATCAAAGTAAATAGGATCATCATACAAAGAAGCAGTGATCATACCAAGAATGCTATCATTAAATTTCTTAAATCTAGCATCTCCTAAACACATTAAAACAGAAGCATTAATACCTCTTCTTGTGAGTGGTTTAACAGCAACTTTAACAAGACCAATATGCAAATATTTCAGTTTTGTAGCAATAAAATCGTTAACATTCTTTTTAGAAAACAAACAACCTTTTTCATGATTTCAAGAAATAGAAAATGTTTGTTCAACAATTCTAACTCTATACTGGGAAAAAGAAACATTTTTAGACCAAATAGTATTGTAAATAGTTTTAACATTAACTTTGGGGATATTCCATTTTCGGAAATCCAGAATCTCTTTCTCTTCTACTTCATGATCTTCTTCATTCACGATATCAAGAGGACAACCAGTCCTGGAGCTAACAGAAGAGTTGGATCTTCATATCTTATCCGTACAATCCTAGGTTCAACACTCAATTATCATGTTTTTCTCACAACCGTTGCATTTCGTAACACATAACCTAAGCAACCCTATACCTCTCATGCCCTACACGCCCTCTCTAGCTCAAACGGGCATTATAGTTCGGTTTTGGGAATTCACTTTATGTCTAGGGTGGCGCCAACGATGATAAGAAGGCAACACAACAACAAAGTATCAAAAGTTCGGGTAGACACAGACAAGGAGCAAAGGCACAACAACACTAAGGAGAAGAGTTAAAGGCTTCTTCTGAAGCATCTATTGCTAATAACCCCTATTTCCATTATGACCAAAAACTGTTTAGTCATGATGAAGACTCTCCTAACCAAGGAGATATTTGAGGATTTACTGTTTACCTACTGCTTGCCTACACAATAGCTAGATTGTTGATTGCTGCTGCTTTGTCTGGCCTGCAGCTACATTGTTTACCCCTAGTTAAAGTTCCGACTATTGCTCTGCTTGTCCCCCATGGGAATCTATTAAATAGAGTTTTGTGGTGTATCTAATATAACCATCTCATTTCTAAATGTATTTTATAGTTGTCTTTCAACAAATTCTAACATCTTTCTTCTAGAATAATTATACGTTTAGCCTTAAGATTATTCATATAATCATCATCAAGAACTTTGTATTTGTACTTTACAAACATCTTGTCTTCTTTATGAATACCAAAACAATCTTTTGCGATTCCTTTTTTATACCCATCATGAACACACATTTTTCTACCTTTTGATTTCAATTTGTTAGACTTCCTTTCTAGCACAAGTGCTAGACATCTCCAAAAGTGAAAGTATCATATACTAAGTTTTCACCCAATCCACGATTTGACAAATGTCTTAGAAACAAACTTTTGAAATCAACTTTAGAAAATGCATAGTAATTATTAGAGTATATCTCCAAAAGAAATAAGCAAATAGAAATACTTATCATGTGCTTTACTATTTCTAAACGAGTCTTATTCCTCCATGTATGCACTGACTTAAAAAGGTCATTGAAGCTTTATTCTTTTACAATAAAAGAGCCCTAGATCATATTATCCTCTAAATAGAATTCATAGACTGAGAATTTATCAAAATAATGGTTCTAAAAGCCCATCTTTCACCAATCTTGAATACCATTTAGATTAATAAGATCTAGAAATAAGTGCCTAAACATACAATTACAAAGGATGGAAGCTTTGTCTTAAAAAAAAAAAAAATAAAACATGTAAATTTCCAACTAGAAAACAATAATGGTCAATGCTTAGCTTTACCAAAACAGAATCACTTTCCTTTTGGTCATACTTATGAGTCCAATTTCCTTTTGGCAACTGTCCAACTGTTTGGTATTATAATTCCTCTTCTTACCACCCTTACCTTTCGATTTAAGCTAAGAATTTTGAATTAAATCATATTGATCCTAGCCTTAGCTTTTAGGATGTCTTCCGTTGCATAGATCTCACTCATCAATTCAGATAACATAAAAAGAATTTATTTTTAAAACAATCTGAATTGATCAAATGATTCTAAAAAGAACTTATGGATCATATCCAAACGAGATTAACATTTAATCTCTACATCCAAGAATTCCAATTCATTTTGAAAATAAAATATTTTCATAAAATGACATAGAATTGGAACTCCTTAAGCTTTTCTTAGCACTCAATATGATTCATACCAAACATCTCGTTTAGACTTAATATAAAGTCTAAGTCTAGTACTAACTCTTGCATCTCATGCTGTAGCATAATTGAGATAGAAGCCAATGTAACATTTTAGCATGTCAATGGAAACTATGATCATATCATAAGCTATCTTCCATCAATACATTATGCATAGGAAATTATGACAATGCTAAGTCGAAACATATTTATGTACTTCAACTCCTTTAAGCACCATGTCCAAAATTATTTTTTAGTTAATGTGATTCATTTAAAATAGTAGCTAAAGAACAAAAATTTATGATAACTTTATTTTGAGACTGTGAATATAATTACAGGGACATTATATTTTGCATCCATAACCATATAATATGGAACCCGAAAATCATATTATACTAGGTGCAACAACCTAATCCCACAATTTATATTTCTCAGCATAGAGTGAATACCAACCACTATGATTAGACAAGAAATATTCTCATTATTAATGCTATCAAGGTAACTCTTACCAAACAAAAATAATTTGCCGCTTTTCCTTCAGCTTCTAAGTAATAATAACAAGAACTCAGCATAGAGGATATTATCAAACTTAATCTAGTGTACACCATTGCCTAGACCTATGTGTAACCACATAACTCTACACTTGTAAGGTTTAATCTTGTAGTACCATAATGCAACACACCCTCTGCATGGAACACAAGGCTCAAGGTCAAGACGAGGTGCTTGCCCACACCACTATAAACCGGGAAGTTCAATCTTGTAGTACCATGAAATAAACATCCTCCGCATGGAACGCAAGGCTCAAGGCCAAGACAAGATGTTTACCTCACACCACTATAAACCGATAATAGAGGCCGTGAGATCCAACCCTTGTATCTCCCTCCTACTAGAAATTTTAAAACAAGTGAATTGTCATAAAACCATTGTGATCTAATCACAATTTTAACCCTACACATCAAATGTGTTTTATTGTTTAAATTCAATGTGATGTTACTAAGTCACGTTACAATAGTTTAATGAACATTTGCGCAATAACAAAGAAGTTTAACATTGTAATCCGTAATTAAATACCCTCCACATGGAATGCAAGACTCGAAGTCAATACAAGGTATCTATTCACATTACAATAAACTAAATAAAAGAGTTATTTCAGCACTCCCACTTATTATTTGCGTTTTTCTTTAAATAATTGTGATCCCATCATAACTAATAACCTTACACTTGATAAAGACTCTAATCTTATTAGAATCACTAACTAAAATAGAAGTCCTAAACTATTTAGGATTCCTTAAATACTAATGAATCAAAAATTAGTTATATAGAACTCTATCCTTAATTTATTTGATTAAGAATTCTAATCTCATTAGAAAATATAAACCTTTTAATTAAGCTTTAATCTCATTAAAACTTCTAATTAAAATAAATTAAGAACTTTCAATCACACAACAATTCCAATCTCATTAGAATGTTTCTTAAAAGACAAGTCTCAAACTATTTAGGACTAAGAGTTTTATTTAACTAATATCTTTGATCTCATTAGGTCTTTTAATTAGAACCATGTGTAATCTCATCACATACAGGCTTGCTCTTTATACATTTGAAAACACTTAGAAAAAATTCAAACAAAACTTCAGAGGCATTCTCGCGAGAAGCTCGTGACTAAGCTTTTCTTGTGAAAGTGGGTTGAGGCAAAATAATGAAAACACAAAATTCAAACAGAAACTTTCGCGACTGACTCGTGACTGTTTCGCGAGTAAAACTTACCTACGAAAAGTTTTGTGTTTCAGAGACATTTTTCGTGAGTAACTTCGCAAAAAAGTAACCCGCACAAAACGCGTGTTTTCAGTTTTTAAAGGGCAGTTGTAGATAGTTTTTAATGGTTTTTCATGAACAAACAACCACCATATGAAAATAATAGATAGAATTTGATATCAAAACTGAATTCCATTGATGCTATAGCCTTAAAGTTGAATTTAACATACTTAAATTCAAATTTAAACAAGATCACAACATCAATATCAGTTTTTATCAAACCATAGTTTAAACAACCATGTAGAAAATAAAATGCATAATCATCTGACAATATGAAACTATTATCACTAATTCTAAAACTCACAAAACATGTTATACAAATTCGAAATTAAAAACCTGGCTCTGATACCAATTGTTGGAAAAATACATGTTTGTATCGCATACAAAATATACGTAGTGAAAAATTAACGGATCTACTTCATTCGCAATTGATAACATAGACTATGTAAGTTTAAGAGAGCATACCTTGGTATGGTGAAATTCAAAACAAAATACTAAAAGTACTTAGGAACACTTTTAACATTTACTCCAATTCCACTTAATGCCTAAGAAGTGCGGTCTCTCAATCAGTTTACAAGGAGAGAATAAGAGAATATCCAACACTCACATACAAACTATTTCATGTTCTTATGTGATCTTAATCAAAATCTTATGAAATTTTGTATGTTTCTCTTCTTATATATAACTGATAATCTAATTGAGCTAGCCTTTTGGGCCATTCCAATTGGGCACTAGTATGTGACTTGGAGTGAGACCAAAAGGGAACAAATAAGACTCTAGCTCCAACGGGTCTTGGGCTTTTCTATCAACTCTTGACAAGTCCAAAGTTACCATTAATTATATTCAATACCACTATATGAATATAATTGCACTCTAGACCTTATTAATAAATTATATCCCAAAATTTTATTATACATGCAACCCCTTCATTAAAATTCGTAGTAATACAAAGTCATAAATATAGATTGTCACTTTGAAGATTACTACATCTTAATCCTTAAGTACCCATTTTAATCATTTATGTTATTTATCATATATTTATGAAATTCAATTCAATAAACATATACTTTAATAACTCCTTACTAAAGTGGTTGAGCCCAACACTCTGAATAACCAAACCCATTAAACTTATCTCAAGGAGATATTTTATATTCCCGTTAAGAGATTATGAATTCTATCTTGAGAATACATGTTCCGTCAATATTAAATGAGGCTGCCTAACATACTGAGGTTTTGATTGTAACTTATAGATATCACCCCTGATATATCAAAGTAACCTACACCTCACGATTATGTCCATTATTCTCTCAGAATTTAGAGTTGATATAAATAGAAATCGTGAGATTTATTATACATTTGACAGTCGTTAGAAGAATAATAAATCTCACAGCGGTTCAATTCAATATGTCTTAACTCTTAAAACATATCAACATATCAACTAGAAGTCTCCACTTCTATGATCAAAACATATTATCTTAGTTGATATATTATAATTTTCGCAGATGAAATGTCCAACTTCATCATTGACTACGACCTAAAATTCTAAGTTTACAAAGAATTTATAATTTATATCTTCTGTGACTTTTCTCATAAATCACATACTATGCATTTCATAGACTAAGATAATGTCACATTAGTTCACTTATAAATAGTCTCATATAATTAAACAATTGAATTATTTATAATATGCCAATAAATTAAATTTTAGGGCATAAACTCCAACATATAGTATAGTTGTACACCCTAGATCCCTACATATATAATAACTAAAGAGATGCCTTATTTTTCGACACAATTTATCTAAACAGCTGATTGCAACAGCACAATCTATCAACAATCAGTAAGATATCAATCCAAAGAAATTAACACAACTCAAGGTAGCAACCCAACCAACTTAAGCTTATATTTACAAAGAAAAAACCCAACTCATTGATAGAGCAAATGAGCAATGACAGCCCATATTCTGAAAAAAAAAATAATTAGTAAAAAAAAAAAGAAACTCATACTTATTTTAGCGTTTGGGAACAAAATAAGTATGAAAATATTTTTTTTTTAAATTATATATTAAATGAGCAAGCCTATACCCATTTAGCATATCTAACATTATAAGAATATGAATCAGCAAGCATACACCCATGTAGCATATCTAACATTATATGAATATAAATCAGCAAGCATATACCCTTGTAGCATATCTAAGTTTCTATGAATATGAATCAGTAAGCATATACCCATTTAGCATAATTTCTACAGTGTGAAATTTGAACCCATTAACACAGTCAATCAATTTCACCAAAATAGAACGTGGGAGACTGGAAGCAATTCAAGCAAAGAGAAATAACCAATGCCGAAATATAAAAATACCCATTACTTAAAAACACACCCAGGCCAAAAAAGCTTAAACAAAATAAGGTAAAGAGAGTGAGAGAGTGAGAGAGAGATACATACCGAAGAAGGGAAGTGGATTTGCAACGCCTAGCTGGCCGGTTGGAAGCGTTTTCCCATCTGTTAAAAACCATCCTCCATTTTTTTTTTTTTTTTTTTTTTTTATTTAAGCCTAAGAGTCCAGCACTTTTAATATGGGCCCCTGTGAAATAGGCCCAAAATGTTAATAAAGTAATATGGGCCTGGACTTTTTTTAGTTATAGAATAATATGGGACTGGACTTATTCTACTTTCATGAAGAACAGCTGGCCATGATAATCTTACCAGAGAACTTGCATCCACAATGGAAGAGCATTCACATCAACTTATGCAAAAAGTTTATATTTATTTTAATTTAAGAACCTAAATTTTCTATTTTATATAGCTGCGTTTAAAAAATACTAACATCATATTATTTATTCTAAACTCTATTTTATTGAAATATTAATTTTTCTCTTTTTCTTATTTATTTATCTTTCTTCATATAAAACATCACTACCCACTATCTTCCTTTATCCTTAGGATATGTAATGAAAGAATTAAAACTTAAATGTAAAATAAATAACGTCAATGTAAATTTACATAGAAACTGTAATTGTTGATGAATTTTATGTAATTATACGTTGACTAATGTGGGAGGTTTTAGGGGTTGATTGGGCAAAATGTGGGTCTTATTCTATTTAACAAAGACTGATGTAAATGCTAGATATGGCAAAACGGACTAGAATTTGTTGACCGACCAGACCCGAAAAATACCCAACCCTAACTTTTTGAAACAAAGCAAAAATGGGTTGACTCTTAACTCAACCCGTTTTTTGGTGGGTCAACCCAACCTAACCCATGACCTAAACCATTTTTTAAAACTGGTAAACAAATAATAAAATTAAGATAATATTGGTATTATTTTTTCTTGTGAGCTTTAAGGAAACAATTGAGACGTTTACATAATTACATGCAATAGATTAATGGTTGAGACATTCTGTAATAAGTAAAAATTTTTAGATATCAAATAACAAAGTATATGCCAAGGTAATTTGGTTACAATAGAGTTAAAAACATATATTTAAAATGATAGACATATATGAGAAACATTCATAAAAGTGAAAAGAGTGAAGCCAACATATCAATGAAATTAGCATAAATTATGAGTGCTTAGGCCTATTTTTTAACAATTCATGGCCAAATAAACGGCTTTTCAAAAAAAATTATGATATTTCCTAAAGTGTGTGTCGCTTAACAATGACATGATATTCATAAAAGAAATCATGTATAAATTTGTAAACAATCAAATTTTAGTGTATATTCTCAAATTAAAATAGAGTGTCAACCACAATTGATAATAGATTATAAAATTGGTTTTATGATTATAAATTTCTTATATGTTTTTATTCTTTGTCAAATTAGTTATCCAATAAGGCATTTGTAATTTTTTTATTTATTTATGTTTTGAGATGTTGATATTGTGTAAAAATGAAACTTGTGTATTTTTTTTTTTTTTTTTACTTATCTTTTGTGCTATTTTGTTTTGGTTAGTAATGTTGGGATTTGTATATTTTTTAAATTATTAAAAAAGTATTAATGTTTTTAGCTAAGCCTATTCTTGATATCAGTGGTGAATTTAAAATGATGCATTTTACATCAAGTAATTTGCTGTGTGATTTTCCAAATGGCAAATGAATTTTTTTTTTCTTTTAAAAAACTTTCATGCAAAAATACGGGCCAACCCAACATGTTTCTAACCTGCATAAAATGACCCATTTTTACCCGAACCCATTTTTGACCTGCAACCCAATTGACCCGACCAGAACCCGACTTGACCTACTCATTTGTCATCTCTAGTAAATGCTCTAAATGAGAAACCATTGCATATTTTAGAAACATATGGTTTAAAAAAAAAGTGTAAGCTAATATCATGAATAATTTGAATAGTATAATTGTGATTGCTTTTAATTGTATCTGCGCACATGCACAACAAGCTATTGTTGGACGTGGGGCCCTCCCAAATTAAAAAAAATATATTAGTATATATATATATATATATAATATTATTTTTAGCAATCTGTTTCAATAAAATTGCACTTTGCCCCCTCAAACAATATTATTGATATTTTTAAAAACTATAAAAAAAATATTAGCCAAACAACAAAAATAAAGCCCAAACAACACCCCAAAACAAACACAAGCAAAAAAAAAAAAAAATCAAAGTGGATTCTAACTAGAGATTTAACTAGCCTAGGAGTAGGAAACACCTAATTTACGACAAGACACAAGGGAAAAAGAAGGGGATTTCTAAGCCATTAAAAAAAAAAAAAAAAAACAAAAAACAAAAAACAAAGGAAAACCTAACTTACATTAGAACGCAGAGGAGTTCGGAAGTGGCATTGCAGGTCTGCAGCAGAATAGCAGAAGCAGAGGTATCCCTCAGACATTGAATCCTTGTTTGATTAACTTAGATTTAATCATGTGTTGACAGTGTTATGACTTGTGAAGAAAACTAAAAGAGAGCAGGGACGGAGAGACGTAGAAGAGACTAGAAGAAACTAGAGAGAAAGAGTCAAAGAAAGAGGTAAAATTTTGACCCTATCTCTGTCTTTCTCACTTTAGTAAAGCCCAAAATTTATACTGTTTTATAAATTAAAAAGTTCCCATCTCTTGAGACTAATAAACACAACACGTCAACTCCTATGCCCATAGCCCCTGTGATGTTCTGTGCATTTTGTTGTAGTTTTGTCTATTGGTGTTTTTGTCTATTAGTTTAGTATCTTTTAAAACGTTAAAGATATTTTTTTTTGGGTAAATAATTAAAGAGATTATTTGTAACTTTATAATTTATTGGTTAGTTGTTGAATGCTTGTGTGCATAGTGCTTGTCTATTGTGTAATGATTGTAGAATATTAACCATATAGTGACCTAATAGTTCTGTGTATTTTGTTTTTGTTAATGGTTTATTAAATGAATATCTATTTAGAGTTTCAAAAAATAAAACTGTTTATACTTTTGCCACTTTTAACTTCAAATCTTGACTTTGTCCTTGATGGGCTACACACTAGTAATAATAAGAAAAGAAGTTTTTTTAGGGGGAAATTTGCCAGTTGACGTGATTTTAGCAACAATTTAGTTAGGGTGTGTTTGAATACCGCTTATTTTGCTAAAAATTGAAAATAATAAAAAAATAATTTTTGGTTACAGTTCACACCAGTAAAACACTGTTCACTTGCCCATTTGCACTGTTCATGTCCCATGAACAGTGCAAGGGGCACTGGACATGAAAAAAAAAAAAAAAAAAAAAAAAACAAACTTGGATACCGCACAAACGCTCACTTAGTTGGCATGTTTTTTAAAAATTTTAGTAAATTAGCATCTCGAGCCTTAAAGGATCAAGTTCCAAGCTAATGTGGATAAATATTCCATGTGGAACTCAATTCTTTAAGACTCGAGTTCCATAGAGCGTGGGAAAGAAGCAGATTGAGACCAAGGAGAAGAAGATCTGAAAATGAAGATTGTTGATGCCCACTTTGGCAAGAAGACCCAATAATAAGAAAAAGCCCAACAATATGGGAGAGAATAAGGAAGGAGAATTAGCAAAGTGAGAAGAAAACCATTAAGCCCGAATGGTAGGAATAATGGTCGATGGCCCTGTAAGATAGTAAAAAGGCCCCAAAGAAAGCAAGCATGCCCAAGGGAGCCCAAAGAAAGAAGTAGTAAACCCGTGAGAATTATAAGAAATAGAAAGCAAGAAAAAATAGCAGAAGGAGCCTAAAGGAAGGAATTAGTAAATGGGGTTGGTAGAAAGGCCAATAAACCCCGAAAGTAAAGGATATGGTAATTTGGGCCGGGAAAGCCCAAAAGATTTAACAAAAGCCCATGAGAATGAAGGATTGGAATAAGCAAATCCTGAAGGAATGAAGTGGGCCAAGGATGCCCAAAGGAATAAAATGGGCTAAGGAAGCCCCAAACGGATGAAATGGGCTAAGGAAGCCCAAAACAGTATAAGAACAAGCTCAACAATAATACTAGGCTACATGAACTAAGTAAAAGAAAAGTGCGCAGTAGGCCCAAAGGAGGCCCAACAAGCACGAGCCAAGATGCAACACGGCAGAGGTAATGAGGTGGCATGGCAAGAGTGTCAGCCAACCCACAAAGAAGGCAAGGGCTGAGTTGAAGAAGGAAAGGCCCATGTCGTAGCAAAACCCAGCCCAGGGAGAAAGAAAGATACAAAGAACGAAGACCTCGTGAAGCCAAAATATCAATGAAATTAGAATATATTATGAATGTTTAAGCCTATTTTTTAACAATACACATCCAAATAAACGGCTTTTCAAAATAAATTATGATATTTCCTAGAGTGTGTGTCGCTTAACAATAACATGATATTCATAAAAGAAGTCATGTACAAATTAGTAAACAATCAAATTTTAATGTATATTCTCAAATTAAAATAAAATGTCAACCACAATTGATAATAGATTATAAAATTAGTTTTATGATTGTAAATTTCTTATATGTTTTTACTTATCTTTTGTGCTATTTTGTTTTGGTTAGTAATGTAGAGATTTGTATATTTTTAAAATTATTAAAAAAGTATTAATGTTTTTAGCTAAGCCCATTCTTGATATCAGTAGTGAATTCAAAATGATGCATTTTAAATTAAATAATTTGTTGTGTGATTTTCCAAATGGAAAATGAATTTTTTTTTTTCTTTTGAAAAACTTTCATGTGAAAAATATGGGCCAACCCAACATGTTTTTAACATGCATAAAATGACCTGTTTTTACCCAAACCCATTTTTGACCTGCAACCCGATTGACCCAACCTGAACCCGACTTGACCCACCCATTTGTCATCTCTAGTAAGTGCTCTAAATGAGAAACCATTGCATATTTTAGACATATATGATTTTAAAAAAAGTGTAAGCTAATACCATGTATACTTTGAATAGTATAATTGTGATTGTTTTTAATTGTATCTGTGCACATGCACAGCAAGCTATTGTTGGACGTAGGGACAGTGCCTCTGCCCCTTCCCCCCAAATTAAAATAATAATAATAATAATAATAATAATAATATTTTTAGCAATTTTTGCAATAAAATTTCACTTTGCCCCCTCAACAATATTACTGATATTTTTAAAAGCTGTAAAAAAAAATATTAGCCCAACAACAAAAATGAAGCCCAAACAACACCCCAAAACAAACACAAGCAAAAAAAAAAAAAAAAAAAATCAAACCCGATTCTAACTAGAAATTTAACTAACCTAGGAGTAGGAAACACCTAATTTACGGCAAGACACAAGGGAAAAAGAAGGGAATTTCTCAGCCATTCAAAAAAAAAAAAAAAAAAAAAAAAAAGAAGAAAAGAAAGGAAAACCTAACTTACAGCAGAATGCAGAGGAGTTCGGAAGTGGCATTGCAAGTCTGCAGCAGAATAGCAGAAGCAGAGGTATCCCTCTCATATTGAATCCTTGTTTGATTAACATAGATTTAATCATGTGTTGACAGTGTTGTGACTTGTGAAGAAAACTAAAAGAGAGCAGGGACAGAAAGACATAGAAGAGACTAAAAGAAATGAGAGAGAAAGAGTGAAAGAGAGAGGTAAAATTTTGACCCTATCTCTGTCTTTCTCTCTTTAATAAAGCCCAAAATTTATATTGTTTTATAAATTAAAAAGAAGTTTTTTAGGGGGAAATCTGCCATTTGGCGTGATTTTAGCAACAATTTAGTTAGTTGGCATGTTTTTAAGCTCAAGTTCTAAGCTAATGTGGATAAATATTCCATGTGGAACTCAAGTCTTTAAGACTCGAGTTCTATAAAGTGTGGGTAAGAAGCAGACTGAGACCAAGGATAAGAAGATCTAAAAATGAAGATTGTTGATGCCAACTTTGGCATGAAGGCCCAAGAACAAGAAAAAACCCAACAATATGGGAGAGAATAAGGAAGGAGAGTTAGCAAAGTAAGAAGAAAATAATTAAGCCCGAATGACAGGAATAATGGTCCATGGCCCTGTAAGATAGTAAAAAGGCGCCAAAGAAAGCAAGTGGGCCCAAGAGAGCCCAAAGAAAGAAGTATTAAACCTATGGGAATTATGAGAAATAGAAAGGAAGCAAAAATGGGTCGAAGGAGCCCGAAGGAAGGAATTAGTAAATGGAGTTAGTAGAAAGGCTAATAAACCCCGAAAGTAGAGGATATGGTAATTCGGGCCGGGGAAGCCCAAAAGATTTAGCAAAAGCCCATGTGAATGAAGTATTGGAATGGGCCGACCCCGAAGGAATGAAGCGGGCCGAGGATGCCCAAAGGAATAAAATGGGCCGAGGAAGCCCAAAACGGATGAAATGGGCCAAGGAAGCCCAAAACAATATGAGAACAAGCTCAACAGTGATACTTGGCTACATGAACTAAGTAAATGAAAAGTGTATAGTAGGCCTAAAGGAGGCCCAGTGAGCACAAGCCACAATACAACACGGTAGAGGCAAGAAGGCGGCATGGTAGGAGTGTCAGTCGACCCACAAAGAAGGCAAGGGTTGGGTTGAAGAAGGAAAGACCCATGCCCAAGCATAACCTAGCCCAGGGAGAAAGAAAGATATAAAGAATGAAGACCCAGTGACTTGACCACGCTATAAGAGGTTAGGAATGAGTAGCAGAATGTGCAGCAAAGACCAGACAAGCCCCCAGGTTATGGAAAACGCATGAACAGCAGACAAGCCATAGACTCACATAGAAGTGGAGTACACATAAGGCTCAGGCAACACCACTTGTACCCAGCCAATACAGGAATGGTGGGCTACGGGTCAAAGGTAAAGAAAGGGTGTGGTTTGGCAATAAAGAGAAGAGGAAAGTCTATTCTAGGATTCCCGCTCAAGCTCTTTTGGGGAAAATGTCCTGCTAGGATGACATACCACCCAAAAGAGGGAAAGATGAGGTGGAATCACTAGGTGCATGTCATAGGAGTTAGTAAGAGAGAATGCCTAACCCTTATCTAGATGGAAATGCCATAGAAAGCAAGAAAACAAAACAAAACCCTTTTGTCTAGGAATGGAATGTGGCACGGCCAGCACAGGTAAGTGGTGATGGCTGAGTAGCTGACAGACCATTGGGCGGCCTGGGAAAGACACCCATACCAAGACAAAAGTAGTTGAAGGGTAAAACAGTAAAACCTATCATGACAGGCAGTATAAAAAGGTCTTGGCTATGCACAGTAAATGGAGGCAAGCACGAAAGATAACAGAGAAAAGCAAGTAAGAAAGAACGAAAAAGAAAAAGAAGCAAAGGATAAGAAAGAAAAGAGGTAACATAGAAATCAGAAAGAAAATGGAGAGTGGGAAGAAAAACAGAGGGGGAGAAAGCAAGGATTGTGGTAGGGGCATGCACCAATAGACTACTTCCTTCTCTCCCTCTCAATAGCCTGCTCTCTAGTAAGAATTCGAGAATAAGCCATCTAGACCCATTCTTTCAAAGTGAACAATTTCTGTGGCAGGATTTCCCCGTGAGATTGCCCACATTGGAGAGTGGTTCCCTTCCTAGACTTAAATCTGTTAAGAAACCAAGCACGGTAGACTAACCATTCTTCCTTTCTTCTTTATTTATTGATCAAGCATTAATATTATTTTCTTTTCTTTTATTGTTGTTATTAGCCTATTTCTGCCATACTTATACCACTGTGTTATTTCCCTTCACTAAAAAAATGGCGTAGTCATTGTCTTTGGTTGACAGCGAGCTTATTCTTTTTATTTTATCATATTATACCCTCCTGCTATAACATTTTTGTGACAGCATCTTCTGCCATGGGCACGTGACCAAGGTCCCAGTAAAGGGGGTCCAAGCTTGTGCACAAGCTGGCTTGGGGTGAGTTGCAGTCAAGCTAGTCCCAACTCTCCTACCCCAGAACCATTGGGCTGTAACGTGGTAGGAAATAGTCTAGCCTAGAATTGCAAAAAAGGCCCACTACAAAGATCAGGAAGAAGAAGAAGAACTTAGAAGAAGAAGAAGAAGAAGAAGACAAATCCATACCCAGCACACACAAACCTAGATTTTCTTCAACAAGAGAGACTCGAGTTTCACATCAAATTTTTTTTCTTTCAAATCAAATTGCCATCACTTGCAACTCTAGACTTAGAGACCTGAGTTCCTTCAGTACTTAAATTGAGTTTCAGAGCCTCGAAATGTTACTTTGCAAAATAGTATTACAAACTTGACAACTAACTAAATTATTCCAAAATAATGTTAAATGGCAAACTTTTCCCATTTTTTAGAGTGTATTTCCTTTTATCTTCCCTAAACATTCATTCGATTTATTACTAACATATGAAGTCATATATCTTGAAACGTCATTACTTAAGCTTTGTTTGTGTTGTATTTTAATTAACAAATGGTAAGATTATTTAACTTTCATATACACTAACATGACTTTTGTATAATTGGTTTTAACCAATAACTTTTTTATATTAAAAAAAAAAAAAAAAACTGCGTGCTCTTATCAAATATATTATGACTGTTGGCTCGTGCCTCGTCACATACTCATTTGAAAGTATACTTATAGGTTTAAATTTTATCTTCCAAACAAGAAAGTCGCTAAAGTGGAAGCAAATAGACAGCAAAGAAATTATCAAAAATTGAAGGTTAGTTAGTTCATAATATGTATTCATGGAAAAGTCTACTTTTGAAATAACTCACAATTGAAAAAAAAAAAAAAAAAAGATTCTCCTTTTGCGCCACGTGTTCTATTTAATTTTTAATTTTGTGTCAAGTGAATTATTGATTGTAAAAATTAAAAAGTTCAAATCCAATTAGATTCTAAATTGGATTTCAATTGGAATCTAATTTTTTGTTATGTGTTTATCTAAGTTTTTAATTTTTATGACAAATGAATTATTAGGTGCAAAAATCGAAGAGACTAAAACCAATAAAATTCTAAATCAAATATATATATATATATGTATGTATGTATATATGATTTAGAATTTAATTGATTTAGAATAAATCTTTTATGTTCAAACCAATTGATGAACATAATAAGCATCACTTTAAAATGAAATTAAGGTCATCACACAACCAAGTAGAAATGTCGTTCAAACGACATAAACGACATAAGATCAAGTCACCATAAGAAAGTCAGGGGGAAGATTTGTAAATAAGAAGGCTACGCAAGTAAGGAGTCAAGTTAATTTTAAAAGTACCATCAAACTATATATACATACATACATACATACATACATACATACATACATACATATATATATATATATATATATATGTAGAAGGTTTTTAAAGGGAAGTTTTGAATAGTTTTCAACAGTTTTCTATGAACAAACAATCACCATATGAACGTGATAAATAGAATTTGATATCCAAACTGAATTCCATTGATGCTATGGCCTTAAATATCAATTTAACATACTTAAATTCAAATTTAAACAACATTATAACATCAATATCAGTTTTTATCAAATCATAGTTTGAAGAACCATGTAGAAAATTAAATACATATATAATCTTCTAACATCATGAAATTATTATCTCTAATTCCAAAACTCACAAAACATGTTATACAGATTCAAAATTGAAGACCATTTTGATACCAATTGTTGGAATAATGCATGTTCGTATCACATACAAAACATACTCAGCAAAAAATTAACGAATATACTTCATTCGCAATTAATAACATGTACTATGTAAATTTCAGAATTCAAGAATAAGAGAGCGTACCTTTGTGTAATGAATTTTAAAACCAAAGATTAGTAGTACTCAGAAAAACTTTTAATCTTCACTCCAATTCCACTAACGCCCAAGATGTGTGGTCTCTCAAACAGTTTCTATGAATTTGTTTAAGGGAGAATGAGAGAATATCCAACACTCACATACATACCATTTCATGTAACTACTTAAATTCTATATGTTTCTCTCCTTATAACTGATTATCTAATTAGGCTAGCCTTTTGGGCCTTTCCAATTAGGCTTTAGTATATGGCTTGGAGTGGGACCAAAAGGGACCAATAAGACACTAGCTCCAATGGACCTTGGGCTTTTCTGTCAACTCTTGACAAGTCCAAAGTTACTATTAATTATATTTAATACCACTATACAAATATAATTGCATTCTAGGCCTTATTAATAAATTATATCCCAAGACTTTATTATACACGCAACTCCTTCATAAAATACTCGTAGTAATACAAAGGCATGAATATAGACTACCACTATGTAGATTACTACATCTTAATCCTTAAATACCCAGTTTAATCCTTTAAAGTTATTCATTATATATTTATGAAATCCAATTTCATAAATATATACTTTAGTAATTTCTTACCAAAGTAGTAAGCCTAACTCTCTGGATAACTAAACCCATTAAACTTATCTCAATGGAATATTTTGTATCTCCGTTAAGAGACTATGAATTCCATCTTGAGAATATATGTTCTATCAACACTAAATGTGACTGTCCAACATACTGAGGTTTTGATCGTTACTTTAGATCTCATTCTTGATATATCAAAGTAACTTACACTTCATGATCAGGTCTATTATTCTCTTAGAATTAAGAGTTCATGTAAATAAAAGTCGTAAGATTTATTATTCATTTAACAGTCGTTAGGAAAATAATAAATCTCATAGCAGTTCAGTTTAATATGTCTTAACTCTTAAAACATATTAATACATCAATTAGAAGTCTCCACTTCCATGATCAAGACAAATCATTTTAGTTGATATGTTATAGTCTTAGTAGATGAAATGTCCAATTTCATCACCGATTACGAACTAAAATTTTGACTTTACAATATCTTCTGTGACTTTCACATAAATCACATATTATACATCTCATGGACTATATGATAATGTCTGAATATTCATGTTGCCATTATTTTAGATAATAATAAAACAACTTTATTAATTACAATATTAAGTCATACATAATGTCATACTTAATATCATACATAGCATAATACAATAGGATTTAAGGGCACTAATCCTAACACAAGTTACACTTAGTATAATTTTGAGCAATGGTACATCACTCAATATTTTTTAATTGGATGAGAATTTTGACAAATACACCATTAGATTACATTATCTTCATATATTCTCTATGCTTTTAAACTTTCAAGGTGATTAAAGATTAATAGTCATATCATCAATTAATTGTTTAAATTCAAGTTTTACAATTTAAATAATGCATAAAAGATGAGTTTATGAATTGAATGATAGATAACATCCAATTGGCATGAATGTTAAAAACATATAGAACATATAATTCAATAGTGGGATTTTCAAACTATGAATTCCATAATAAGTTATTGAATGGTATAACATTGTTTAGAGTTTCAATAAGTGTAACTTGAACACAACTTATATATATATATATATATATATATTTATATATTCAAATGATCATGCATTAGACTAGGGAATAATTATCATTTATTTTTTGAAATATTATAATCATGTTCATGTATAACGTGCATTATAATGTGTTGCATAAATTAAGTGCATAACAAGTTCATCACTGTCAATATCTCAAAGACCAATTAATCCACGAATCGAGGGGAATGAACACCAAACACCTTCCTATCTTTGTAACTTAGCTTCCGAGTTCAAATCTCTAGGTTGAAAATCATTTCCTTAACATTTTTGCTTTAGTTTCTAGATTATAACCAGAAATAAAGCCATGTAATTTTCTACCTTGTAGATGTAACAAGGATTTAAAGACTAAAAACTTTGTAATTTTCTATATTCTTAGATTGTACCTAGAACTAAAGCCATGTAATCTTATTCTCTTTTAATCCAATGATGTACTTCAATAGCGTATTTTAAAAAATATATATGTATATTTAGATATGGTTTTCTTATTTTTCTCTTAATAAAATAAGTGGTGACTCTACAAACACAAACACAACACACAACTGGAGATTTCCAAGACCAAAACGCTCTATACCAACATTTAGTAATAAAAAGGGGATCCCCACAAAAATAACCATATATTATTTTCTTTTATAATTGTATTTTTGCTTATTATTTTTACTATAATTATAAGAATAGAAGCAAGATGTGTTTGATTTTGATAGGGTCTTTGGGGAAGTGAGATTTATGGAATATCAAACAAAGTCCTTGTTAACCTTAACCATCAAAATTCCCTTACCTTGGATGCTTCACTTTTTTTAGTGTGTTTCTCTTGAACAAAATTAGTTGTAGCCTTATGTTGACTATGATAATGTTGGAAAAGAACGGTTTTATCTTCCAAGTTCCAACTTTGCCTTGATTTTCTTTCTGTTTTAAGTGAGTCTGGACATATAATAAAGGATCATGTGAGATCAATATGATGCTTATTATTAAAATTTTAATTATCTTGTATAAGAAGCGTTAACTACATCTACACTACAACCAAGTCTACCCATATGCTTCGCACGTAAATTCTTCATAATAATAAAAAATGAGGCATGCAAATAGTGATTAAAGCCATTTAGAATAACTTACATTATAGTTTCTCAATATATATATAACTAACATTATATAAATTTGAATCAGCCAAGCATATACCCATTTAGCATATCTATGATCATATCCCCCCCCCACACCCCCCCCCCCAAAAAAAAAAAAAAAAAAAGATTACATGAATATGAATTAGCAAGCATATACCCATTTAGCATAATTTACATAGTGTGAAATTTGAACCTATTTGTACAATCAATATTTCACCAAAATAGAAGATGGAAGACTGAAAGCAAGCAAAGCAAAGAGAAATAAGCAATGCCAATATAGAAGTCGCGAAATATAAACACCCATTACTTTAAAATACACCCAGGCCAAAAAGCTTGGAGAAAAAAGAAAAAAAAAAGAGAGAGAGAGAGAGAGAAATACATTTTGAAGGAAAGTGGATTTGCAAAGCTTATTAGTTGGGGTTGGAAGAGTTTTCCCTTCTCGTCTCTTTTATTAGGAACTTTGGGGTTATAAAAAAGGGAAATACTAAGTTACTAACGAATGTCCTTAAGGATTGGTTAACAATCTATTTAAAGAAAAATTTTATAAGAAAAGAAAAAAGAAAAAAGCAATTAATGTTTTGACAACTTTTTTATATTTTTCACAAAAGTAGTATTAAAACTTTCCTAAAATGAATTGTTAACTATTGCCTTAAGGGCATTTGTTAACATGACCAAATAAAAAATAGCTAAGCACCAATTTGGGCCAGTTCTTTTTACTTAAAACCATCCCCTGTATAGAATTAAAAAAAAAAAAAAAAAAAAAAAAAAAAAAAAAATCTTGCCTAAGTGGCCAGTGCTTTTAAGATTAGCCCGAGTGAAATAGGCCCAAAATACTAATAGAATATAACATATGCTTAGGATCAAGGATCCTTTGAACTTTTTTTTTTCTTTTTTTCTTTTTTTCTTTTTGGTTGAAACGATTCAACCATAGCCTATGATCTTATCAATCCCAGCCAATTGTACCAATCTTACCACCAATTCTGCATGCTTAGCGATCCTACTCTTTTTGGAATAGTAAGAGCCTAAAGATCCAAATTGCGATTCTAACAATTTTGACCAATTGAATGTTGGGAGGTGCACGGCACCTTGAAGTCTAGCCCATATAGGACTTGTATTGAGCTTGCCATGCAAGCATTGAAGGAATCCTATTTCAATTAGAAATAGGTGTATGTATTGCACAAGAAGTACAAGACTACTACTCTTAATGTAATTAGGAATAGTGTGGTTTTATGACACACAGAGATTTAGAGAGAGATTGTAGAGTGAAACACAAATTTGAAGCCGATTGAAAGAAAAAGAAGAGTGCTTTGTGTGGCACTGAGTGAAAAAAGAAAAAGAAAAAAAAAAGGTAATTTTTCTTTTGCTCTAGACACATAAGAAAGATAAATTGGGGTTTACTCTAGGACGATTATTTGGGTGCTACAACCACAAAGAGTGGAAGTATTTGGAGTGGAAGATCTTGCTACTGGGTTTCCATGGTGAGGTTGTATTTGTTCTTAGAGGTATTATTATATTTTCCCAATTTATTGTGAACTCAAGTTTGGGTATAACTTGAGTGTTTTAATCTCTATTTTATCATAGCGGATTGAGCAGATTTGCCCTGTGGTTTTTCTCTCTACATTGGAGGGTTTTCCATGTAATTTCTTGGTATTCTTGTTGGTATATTTTTTTATCGCTTCTATAGATTTCTATTTTCTTTATTGCTTGAGTTATATTTAATTTAATTCACACATAGACAGAGATTTATCCCAACATTGGAAACCCAAGTAAACAATCCCAACACGGTTCAACAAAAATCCAAATCAACCAAACCTTAGATCAATTGAGAAAAACCCAAAACAACCACCACAATAATTGTTGGTTAAAATAAAAAGGGAAATGCTAACAAGTGCCCTAAGGGTACTCGTTAATAATCTATTTAAAGAAAGTTTTTATGGGAAATGAAAAAAAAGTAATTAATATTTTGACAGATTTTTTCATTTCCCATAAAAGTGGTATAAAAACTTTCTTAAAATGAATTATTAACGAGTGCCCTTAGGGCACTCGTTAGCATTTCCCAAAATAAAAATAAACACGTATCCTATTAGCATCATCAATATCAAGAATCACAGGCAGCCAGCCCATTGTTGGCCAACTTAAATTCTTAAGACCCATTTTCTATTGAGAAACTACAGCGCCCAAAAATCCATAACATCGAGTCGAATCCCCCCATCCACGCTACCCAAAATCCATTCAAATTATAATTAATACTTCAGATTGTATGGGTTTGATTGGACAGTATAATTGTGTATTATGCTATTTATGTTGAGTTTCATGTCATGTATTTATTAAGTAAATCATGACTATACAAGTTACTAGTCGCTAACCCGTGTGATGCACAGGAAAATTCTTATAAATACTAAAATTTTCCAATTAAGGAGTGGTCAATTCAGTGAGAAAATGAATGTCACTATTAATGTTTTTGGAGGGTTGAGAGAAGTTTAGTTAAGATAAATGGACCTTTTTGCTATGGATTTTAAGGAATAAGTCATACAAATGATTAATTACGACACTAATATTCAAAGGAATACACATAATTCATTAGAATGTAAAGCATTTGAGTTGGTCAGCCAAGGTGTGTGTGTGTGTGTGTGTGTGTGATCTCGTCTCATATATCTTAGTCTATCGACAAAATTCTAAAAAATAATATGATGTTTAAGCATTGGTTATTGCCTGCACAACAAAGAGGGTAAAATTTCAAATCAAAATATTACATATCACATCTAAAAGAAACACTAACAAAAAGTAAAAATATACAACACGCACTAATAACAAAAATTTATAATATTTGAAGAGTTTTGCAAATCAACTCAACAAAATCTTATTAAATTGGTCAGGGGTAGCTTCACTACCTATATTTTATCAATATAAATAACCTTCTTCATAAGACTTTTGCTTAAATTATCATACTAAATATGAGAAAACAGGTGCAAGCTTATTGTTGTTGCCTCTACACTGTGTCCCAAAAAGTTTCTCTTAGATTGCTTCGTTCTTCTCTCTGGCTTTTCAGCTAAAGCTCCCCCATCATAACGTTGTTGGCTCTACATTGTATCCCAAAGAGTTTCTCTTGGATTGTTTTGTTCTTCTCTCTGGTTTTATAGTAATTAACTGCCACTAACACCCAAAAATCTATAAAATATTTAGAACCTTATTGTTAAGCTTTGACTAAATGAACATAATTTGAAAACCAATGTGCCAAATTGGATCTAAAAACCACAAATTCAAGTTGTAACTTATTTGACCTGAAATTCTGGAGACATCTTGTGCAGTCCAGGCATCATAAAAGTACACAACTCACATCTTGTGCCGTTTGCAAAGACATGAGAAATACAAAACAAGTTGATCAAGAATGCTTAACCCCCAAATATCAAAAGAATGAAAATTAGAAAATCTTAAGCTAAACTATGGTCTTTCAATCAAATGAATGCAATAGTAATAATTATAAAGAAAGAGAGGTAAACATTGGGTTATTGTCAAAACAGAACCTTGTCTTGTAGGTAAACCTATCAAATGTATGTTATAGCAATATACACATGAACAATTCACCTGATCTTACTAATAAATGAAAAATAAATTCTAAACTTAAACTGCCCCTATGACAATTCTTAATTCATGCAATCAAAAAATTTTGTTGGCACCTTAAGTAATCAAAAAATTTCTTTTATTCTATTAACATAAACGAATTTTGAGCCTCCTTTAAAGCTACATCTTATCTTCTAAATGAAAATCCAAATCAAAAAGTTTTTATTCCCCTAGAACATGAAATTTATTCCTCCATTGAGTCATTTAATATTCCTCAAAATGGAAAGTCATATTTCTCATATATATTCATAGAAGGAGTTGATAAAAACTCTCTAAACCCAGCATATTATATAGTCTATTGTCAACTGGACACAAATATATTCTCCTGGAGATCAAGGATATGATGAAAAGGGCAAATTATTATCAAATTTAAGGGAAAAGAAAATGAATTTCATAACCACCTTATGCAAAACTAAAATGATTTTATTTTTTCTTAATGAAAATATAGTGGCATGGCCTACGAAGGGACAGTCATGCATAATTTACATGATAAGCTACAACATGAAAATGCAGAAAATAACTGTCTTACTAATTAGTCAAAAAGGTCATATCACCAAGTTTTAAGGTACTAAGGTGGTATTACATATGCATAAAGATGAAAAGTGTTGTCGGTAAAATCATTTGGAGTACAAATATAATAGCAATACTATTAACCACTATTCAATTGGCAAAACTAAAAGTTGTTTTGGGATTTTAATCAAACAATCTGGACTTAAGGAGAATCTACCAATTAGGAACAGCTACCACATCAAATTTAGATCCAAATCCCATTGATGTAAAGTTGTTTTGTTTCATCAAGCAAATTTCTCCTTCATCAACTACTTCACTTTTATCTATAATGAAAACATACAAACTTTTAAAATACCAAGACAAAGGAAAAGGTACAATGGAATAAAAAAGTGAAGTTACAGACTTTAGAAAAAATAAGACAGACATTAGTTATCTTATGATTGGCACACCTTGGAGGATCATTGTGATTAAAAAAGAAAAAAATGTTTTTGTTTAAGATGTTTGCCTTAGAACTCATTGCTAGACCCTTTCTTTGGTGAATATTGGTGATATCATGGTTCAATTTGTATTATATTTATATTGAGCTTGTTGTGGGTAGTAATTAATTTGTTATCCAAAATATCTATTCATTTCTTTATTGTTACTATTATTATTCCAAAAAGTATGCTTCAACCATGGAAGCAACTCTTTCCCATAAGAATCCGATATATTTTGAAGAAAAATAGCCTTTTACCTTCCACAGCCTTAGGGTGTTATCCTTAGAAGCAACAGCCACAATGATACCTTCAACACCTGTATATTGAGAACAACTTTAACATTGATAGTGAAAAGAAGTAGAGTCACTAAAACATTTACCATTTGAAAGAAATAGATATTGGCGAACAAAGAATAGATGAAAAAAATATCTTCAAAAACTAAGTATGATTAAAAAATGAAAATTATTACTAAATTGCTTTAGACATACAAAGTTCTTAAACAATTCAAGCCATATAGGTCCCAAGTTCAAATGAAACAGTTATTTTTGGCATTTATGGGAAGTAACAATGGGGAAAGAAATACCCTTTCTTTATATCAGATTTAGGCTTCTTATAAACTTCATTTTCCTCTTTTTCTAACAAATACATCACCACCTTAACAAAAAACAGTTCCCATGAATCAAAATTCCTAAGCAAATCTAAATACCCCCATAAGCAAAGCACTCAACAATAGGCGTATAGGACTGCTATATTAATAGGAAATATTTTCCTCAAAGTGAAAGCTTATCTGTAAAAATTCAGTGAACCCTTCACATTGAAGTTAAGATTCAAAATAACTTTTGGTAAGGGTGGAAATTTTTCTATTAGATTTTTTACCTATTACTTCCTAAGTGATGGAAAATTCGGTTTAGGCATTTTTACAAACACTTTAGGGAGCAAATAACATAGTCACCAACCAAAATATTCAACTTGTAGTACAACTTTAAACAAAATACAAATGTATAAATAGTTACAATGTATTTAACATCTAACCATTGTAATTTATCACACACACACAATTAAGTATACAAAAAATTTCCAATACCAAGAGCAATATAAACAAAGAGAAAGTAAGAAAAACACAGAAAGGACACTCACAATGTGGTTCATGTGGGCGTAAGAGATGCAAAAGAAGTCTTGTTGTGTTGCCTGCTAGGGACAATGACCAATATTGAAAGCCAAATTGAGAGTATGCAAACATATGCAGGTTTTGTGGCCTGCGATTGACAGATCCTTCACCAGTAACTTTGTTTTTATATTCATAACACTCTCAACTTTGCGACTCAATCAAGGAGAACAAACCACCATCTAAAAAATACACATAATTTAGTAAATTGATACAAAATTAAAATAGAAAGGAAGGAAAAATCCACATTAAATAAAGGCCCAAGAATGACAGTAAATAAATAAAATTTACTAAAATTGATAACAATTTATAGCATTATAACATATTAAAAGTAAATTTTATTTATTTCAATCAACCTAAACAAATAAAGAGCGATAAAATTATGGTATATAACACCAATAACCTAGAGGTCAGAGGTCAATTCGTGTTTTGTGTTCTTTAGGGAAAAGATGGAGAGGCTGAGAGAGAGTTGAAGGAGTAGATATCTTCAATTTTGCATGGGTTCAACCTTAATCAAAACCAATTATCCAAATACCTAATTAAAGAAAATCAAAACAATAATCCAAAAACCTAAATCTATGATAACAAAAATTAAATCATATACAACACCAATTTTCTTGTTTAAAAATACTTGCACAGGTAGTGGCTTTGACGGTATATGACGGTGGTGGGAGGCTGGCACTTTTCGCTACTGAAGGAGTGAGAGAGTGCCCATGGGCTATGGTTTAGGGGTTTTGAGAATTGAGAGAGGCAGAGAGAATGACAAAAAAGAAGAAATGGTATAAAACCTAAAATAAAAAGAAAAATAAAATAATGGTATAGGGCAGAGCGTGCATTTTGGAGAAAGAGAAGGCCTCAGGTTCGAGTTTTAGAAAAGTTTTATTATTATTATTATTATTATTATTATTATTATTATTATTATTATTATTTAATATTGTGCTGACGTGGAAAATTGTGGGAGGTCTAGAGGTTTCGGTTTTATATATATATATATATATATATATATATAGATTACGGAAAAACACTAAGTATAACTTGACTAGTTCTTATTTTGAGGTATTACAAAGATTAACCTAACTAATCCTTCCATGAATTGTGACACAAATAGCCACCCATGTCATTTCTAGTCATCAACAAAGCCCAACATTTTACCAATATGCCCCTCAAACAAACCCTAGATATATAAACTTAATAGTTGTTGTAGTTTATTTTCTTTGACATATTATAATTGATTATTTGCGATTTTGAGATATGCTTTAGTTTTGACTGATTATTTGTGATGTAGTTACTTGTTAGATCTAAATTCTATACTAAAGTATTTATTTGTTTGGTTTTCATAATTCATATCAATTTGGTTAGTAAAAAAGTTACTTTTTTTTTTTGTTGATAAAATCTGATAAACATGTCGACACGATTGACTCGTTTATATATGGGTTGTGTTAGGATTGAGGAATCCTGACCCGTATAATAAACATGTTGAGATAGGGTTAACTCATATAGTCTAATACTCATGAGTCGACACGACACGAACCCAACATGCGAACACAAATTGCCACCCCTAGTCGAGAATCCATACCTAGAGATGTCTAAAAACACAGTCCTGGTGCTTCCACAAGTATGAATGTGGCTTCATCCATTTTTAAGTAAAAATGAGAAGTATGATAATGCATAATGAGAATTCTCAGCTTTGCCTATAAAATAGGGGTAATGAACAACTCAAAAAATATAAAATAAATTCTAATGCCTATAAAACTTAAAAAAAAAAAAAAAAAAAAAGGTTTGGTGCTGAGATGCCAAACTAGGGCTAAAGCCAAAATGGTAAAGAACAAGACAAAAAATGTAAAATAGATTCTTATGCCTAGAAAGAAAAAATAAAATAAAATGTTTGGTACAGAGCTGCCAAAACAAGGGCTAAAGCCACAAGTAATTCTTATATGTTCCGGAAGCAATGCTCCCTCCTCTCACATGAGGGGTGGGCCCCATGGTGGGACCTACGCGTGGAGCCCACCCCTCATGTGAGAGGAAGGAGCATTGCTCCCGAAGCACCTAGGTTTTTTCCTAAAGCCACATGACAAATTACATTTCAAAGCATTAGAATTTAGACTTGCATCTATCAACTGTTACGTATTAGACAATTCAAACCTGATTTAGGTTTAGGGTTTTTTTTATTTAGAATTAGATTTACATTAATTAATATTTAACTTTACCAAAAGTCAAAAGATGCCCAAACATATTCTACTGTAGTGTTTTAGTCTATTTTGGAAAAAATTGGCATTTGCCCCTAATTTACAAACTCTATATATATATATATAGAGAGAGAGAGAGAGAGAGAGAGAGAGAGAGAGAGAGAGAGAGAGAGAGAGAGAGAGAGAGAGAGAGAGAGAGAGAGAAATGTTCATATTTTGAAACAATTTAGCAAAAAACTCATATTTTTTAAACTCAATTTTAACAAAATTGAGTTACAAATGAAACTCGACATTAGCAATGTTGAGCTCGACATTGCTAATGTCGAGTTCCACTTAAAAATATGCATATAACTCGATTTTAAGGATATCGAATTTCACATGTAATTCAATTTTGTTAAAATCAAATTTAAAAAATAGGAGCATTTTACTAAATCATTTCAAAATAGAGGCATTTCGCTGCATAGTTTGTAAATTAGGGGAAAATACCAATTGATATTTTTCTCATACCAGTATGGATTATTTTACACATACAAGGAAAAGAGAAAATGATTCTATCATAAAAGCATACCACAAATTTCACTCAAAAGTCATGGTAACTTTTAAAAAAGGATGAAACAAGTTATATTATATACAACACACTCTTTTAAGCAATAGAATCTTTTCTTAAAAAAAGAAAAAAAGAAAAAAAAAAGCAGTAGAATCTGGTTCGGTACAGAAAGTACCTTGAAATGTTTCAAATACCTTATTTTGCTAACTTAATGTGAATGAACCATACGAAATAGCTTGATTCGGCCGATAAATTCATATCGGCTGCTACAAGATTTTTATTTATTTATTTTCTCTTCGCCGACATAACTACAACCCACTTCTTTCGCATTGCTAGTCACCCTTCACCCCACCACCTACTGGACGCATGTGGAAAAGCTCATATCAAATAATTATGATTATACTTATGGATAATTCCTCAGACATATTTATTCACACAAATATTTTTTTTGGGTTTAATAGTGAATAATACGATTATTTTTGGAGAGAAATTGTTTTTCTAATCGAATTACAGAGTATATTAATTTAACATATTCATATCTAAGTATTTCCTACGAAGTGGCATGGTGGTAAAAGATATTAACTTATTTAAATCTTTCCATTTTTGAATTCATTTTTTATCATTCTTTCTTAAAGCAATTTACTTGATGACATAAATTTTTGAAATGCCTGTAACAAAGAGGCAAATAATCAATTTTAAAAGAAATTATTGTAAACCTCCTAGCAATCAAAGAAGTGATATGGATTCGTCAAAAAAATCAAAATCAATTTTATTTATAAAATGAAGATACCAATGACTTCTATGAACTGTTTTCGCGGAATTTGGTCAATTGTGCTGATAAAGTGAGAGAACAAAGCTGACCATAGCCATTAGTTGGTACCCATAACCCTCCTTCATCTTTCTGGTTTCCTTGGCTCGTCATTTCCTTCAGTTCGCTAGCGGCCTCTCTCTCTCTCTCTCTCTCCTTGTTTTTATTTTTTATTTCCTACTAGTGTGTAATCCGAGCATATGCACAGATACAATTAAAAATTTTAGAAGATGTTCAAATTATACATAGTATTAGTTTATACTTTTTAAAATTATACATTTCCAAAATATTTAATGGTTTCTTATTATGTATACTAACTTGTAACCTCATGTATATGTATGGATACATTTAAAGATATATAATAAGATGCATAATATAATTCCTATATGTATAATTCAATACTATTGATAGTTATTTTTATATTTTATTAATTCTTTAAAAAAATTTGTAAGAATATTATTTGGTATAAAATGTATATTGTCCATTTTTTTAATTATTTATAATTATGAAGCACTTTTTTTTTTAATGATTCATTTATTATAAACTCTTTGGTTTTTGTACTTAATAATTCATTCAGATGAATGAGAAAATAGGCTTTTGCCCTTCTTTTTTTTTTTTAAATATCCAACAAAATGCCCCATATTTGGAACTGAAATGCTCTTGTTTTGAAATTCGATTTTCTAAAAATCGAGTTTTAATTTAAAACTCAATTTTTGAACAATCGAGCTATAGCGAGCTAAAAATGAAAAAAAAAATATTTCTGAAACTCGAGTTCCATGAACTCAAGTTCTATGTGAAGTACACGAGTTTCTAGAAAAAATTCAAGTGGAACTCGAGTTCCATGTACTCGAGTACTTTACATGGAGCTGGAGTTCCAAAAAAAAAAAAAAATTCTAAGTCCATGTTCACTATAACTCGATATTCCAAAAATTGAGTTATACATTTGAAACTTAATTTTTAGAAAATCGAGTTTCAAAATAGAAATATTTCCTTAATTAGTTTCAGACATGGGACATTTTGCTGGATATTTTTTTATAAAAGGGCAAAAGCCCAATTTCTCCTTTGGATGAATATTTATGATGTGTGTGTGTGTGTGTGTGTGTGTGTGTGTGTGTGTGTGTGTGATTTAGAATTTAATTGGTTTTAAGCTCTTTGGTGTTTGTACTTAATAATTCACTTGCTACAAAAATAAAAAAAAACTTAGATGGACATGTGGTGAAAAATTGGATTCCAATTGAAATCAGATCTAGAATTTATTTGAGTATGGACTTTGCTTAGATTTTTACACTCAGTAATTCACTTTGCACAAAATTAAAAATTAAACAGGACAGATGGAGCAAAATTTAGAATATTTAATGAGATTTTGACTTTTCGATTTTTACATTCAATAATTCACTTGGCACAAAATTAAAAATTAAATCGGACATGTGGCGCAAAATTGAAAATCCAATTAAAATCCAATTGGATTTTCTCTCTGTTTTCTCTCTCTCTCTCTCTCTCTCTCTCTCTCTCTCTCTCTCTCTCTCTCTCTCTCTCTCTCTCTCTCTCTCTCTCTCTCTCTCTCTCTATATATATATATATATATTGAGTTTAAGTTTGAGTAGCGTACAAATTAAACCATGGTTTTTGTCCACCACTTCCTTCTTTCTTTTGTATTGTTTTATATTTTTTATTTATAATTTTTAGTGGGTAGCATCTTCATCTCATTGGTTACCTAATTAAAACGTGGAAAAAACCTTCTCTTCAAATTAGTTTAGGAAGAACCCAATAAACATCTCCTATATCTTTTTATTGAGTGTAAATTTTGAAAATCTAAAACTATTGGATTGCATGTTCTTATTATATTCTCCATGGTTGCAAAATTTCAAGAAGATCAAATATAAATTGATATATTATCAATCAAGTGTTTAAATTTCAAGTTTTTATGGATTAAAATTATTCATAAAAATAAGTTTGTTAATTGAATTGTATAAACATCCGTTTAAAATTTGACATGTATGTTAAGAATATAAAGAATATCAAATCCAATAGTTAGATTTTTAAAATTTACATTCAATAAAAAGATATATGAGAATTTTGAAGAGTTTTTTTTTTTTTTTTTTCTAAACTAGTTTGGAGATAAACTTTATTTTTAAAACATTGGTTTGCCCACCACTCTTTTCTTCATCCACGTGTTTTCTTTTCTTTTTGGCAAAAATACAAATTATGCCCTATAAATTTGGTGAATTGTCATTTTAGTCAACCAAGTTTAAATTTTGTCATTTTGGTCGGTTAATTTTGACAATGTTATTGTTTTAGTCTTTCCTTCTATTTTCTTATAAGTATTATCATTTTGAAATAATTTTTACTGTTAAAAGCACAATATATATAGTCAATTTAAGAAAGTTAGCATCATTTTACAAACGGAAATAAATGAAGGACTAAATGACAGCTTTGTCAATGTTAACCGACTAGGGATCCGTTTGGATATAGCTTATTTTACTGAAAACTAAAAACTGAAATACTGTAGTAAAATAATTTTTAAATGTGTGAATAATATCGTGGGACCCATTTTTAATATTTTTTTTTCTGAATAAAGTGGATGTGGGTCCCATGAATAGTGTATGAATAGTGCATGAACAGTGCACTTTATCCCCTAAAGCTGAAACACGTGCAAAAAAAAAAAAAAAAAAAAAAAGAAGAAGAAGAAGAAGAGGAAAACGCAAAACGCTAGACGCAGGTTTATTCAGATCCAAACACATACTTAAACTGATAAAATTTAAACTAAGAGGACTAAACACCAAACTTATTGTGTAAATTGAAGTTTTTTTTTTTTTTTTTTAGTTCTTGATATTTGTTTGGTCTTTGATTGTCTTACACTCCTTTGATTGTCTTACCATAAGGACAAATGACCATACTCGAATTATCATAGCACATAACTTCAATTGCAAGAACAGTTGGTCGATTTGCCAAAGCAGCATCATGTGTCTTCATCACCTCTAGTTGGCTACTTTTGGTGATGAAATGATTATAGCCAAGACATCACCTAGCTGAAGTTGCATAATAGGTCGGTATTTCATGGCTAAATCTCTCAAAGATCGATGCGGTAGAGAGAAAACAAGTTGGTGCAAATTCCCTATAAAAGGCAGTTTCCATGGCCCTGGTGGCAACTTATGGCTTTGGGCTTTGGCTTTAGACATCTTCCAATAATATACTATGATAAACAAGAAAAAGAAGAGGCACCAAAAGAGAAGAAAGGAGGGCATTGGGAGCATTGGGGACAACAAAAGAAGCTCCATGTTTGGGAATGGGATTTTGTATGTGTTGGTGCAAGGAACACTAGAAAAATATCACAGTTCGATTTGCTTCAATTTAATCCTCCTGAACAGTATAGAAAAATATAAAGAATTTCAATGTCCTGGTAAAATCCTAAAATTTTCCCAGCAACCAAACAGAGGGTAAGAATTAAGAGTGATAAAATACCGTCGAGGGACACGAAATTGAGAGGCTGAACTTGAGAGTAATCGAACAATGGCTCGAAATCTTCAGTGGAATCCGCCTGAAACCAAAAATAAATAAAAAATCAAATCAGAGAGAGAGAGAAACCCTAGAAATGCGAGAGATTAGAATTCAAAGCAACTCGAAGAAGAGAAAAGCGAAGCTCAAAATTCAGAGATAAAAGAATGAGAGAGAAACCCTAAAAAAAATAAAAATAAACACCTTTCTGCAACATTTATCAATAATGGAAACTCCTCTTCCATAAACAAAATTTTATCCCATTTAACAAAGATTAGCACAAAACTCTGTTTCTCAAACTCAAAATTACAATACCATTTCAAAGCTCCATAAAAGATTCAGACCAAAATCATAGAAAGATTGACAGATTTAACTTACCTATTTTGGAGTTGAATCGACTAGAAGCTTTGCCCCAAGTATCTCTTCACCTCGTCTCTCTATTTAAGTAAAGTAAATGCATTACTATTCCAATTCCAATTCCACTACTAGTACAACAACAAAAAACCACTGCAAAGTACCAAAATTTGAAAATTTCAAGTAAGCTAGCATATAATACAAACTTAGATACATCTAAAAGAAAAAATCCATAAGATGCATAGCTAAAAAAAGCAATCTTACCCTAACAATTTAATGGCTGAAACTCAAGCACACCAACCAAATACTTGTAATCAGCTAATAAACAAAGAAGCTTTATGTTTCTAGACATGAAACTACAACAAAAACATACCCTTAATCTAACTCAAAATAACTTCTTTTAAAAAAAGTAACCCCTTACGGTGTATTAAACATTTTATGAACAAAGGAGTCATCATCTTTGTTGAGACATTTTATCAAACATATACAAGTTGTTAGTTCGTTTAGACCCCTGTAAACTAGATTGTTTAACCTAATTAATTAACCAAGTGAATACTTAGGTTTATTATTCAGATCTAGGTTAAAACAATAATAATCATATCAAGTAAAGCAGCGGAAAAATAAATAACACAACGATATGATGACCCAGGAAAACCAAACCGGTAAAAAACCTGGGGAGGATTTAACCTAGCTATCCTCAAGGTAAAATAGCAAATCCACTATGAAAGAATCGAAGTTTACACAATAGACTTAGACCACTAACGTCATATTGCTACCCGAGTGTAGGAAACTTACTACCATGACCCCATGATAGGTCCGAGATCCACGGACTCCTTCTTTCTTTAATCTTTGCAAAACACAAACACCACCGTTTGTGACTTTGAGACTCCACTCAAAGGTTTAGCAACACAAACTCTCCTGTTTGTGACTCCAAGACCACCCTTGAAGGTTTAGATCATCAGCTCCTTTGATGACTAGAGAAGGCAGCAACTTCAACAATACCGGATCTTGAGATTCTTCAAGGAACAACACCGGTAGAAGCAATAAGAGAGGTTTTAGGAACAAAACCCTAAATACAAAAGAGGCACACTCTTTTCTCTCTAAAAAGCCTTATAAAAAACGTGCTTAGGGTTTCCTTTATATAGTGGGAGAAGTAAATCTGAAACCCTAATCCTAAATGGGCTAGAACTGCTGTTTGGGCTTAATTAAAATTCTGCAGATACGAACCTCGATCGATCGAGCCTGTTTTTCGATCGATCGAACCAGGCAGATTCTGAAATCTTCTTTCTGCAGCTTACATGTTCTTGTGTGCTCACGATTTGCCAATTGTTCTAAATTTTTAGAACCTAACAATCTCCCCCTTTGGCAATTCGTGACAAAACTTTCATACAAAATGAAATGTTAAAATACAAGAACAACCCAATACAATAAAATGCCCAATTACATCACAAATCCCAATCTAAGACTCTTAACCTAGAAGTTGCCAAGAAGAGGTAGAAGGTCTTGATCAGAATGCACCTGTCTTTCCTGAAACACTCAACAAACACATCAACGCATGTGTGGAAAGAAAGACATATAAACAATAATATGAAACACAATATAAAAAAATAAATTCTAACTCTCCCCCTAAGTTAGATACATACAAAAAGTTTTCATATTTTCCCCTTTTAAAAACAATTTCATCTCCCCCTAAACAAGACAAACAGTCTCCCCCTAAACAAGACAAACAGGCTTCCCAACATTTCATCTATTTCTCCCCCTTTTTGTCACGTATTGACAAAAAAAACAACTCAAATAAAGAGTAAACATGAGAGAAAAAAGAGAACCAAGGGAACATAAAACAGATTAGCTCTATAGAAAATAGAGGCAACTCCCCCTATAAAGAGTAACAACTCCCCCTATAAACAACATAGGCAAAAAAAAACTTTTCTCCCCCTATAAAAATAGGAAAAACAAAACAAGTTTTGGGAAAAACAGTTTTGGGGAAAATTTAGGAGGTGGGGATAAATAAAAACACACAAACCAAAAAAAATAAGTTGAGGATACACATGAAGAAAAAAATATTCTCTCTTTCAATAAATGCAAACTTGACACTATGTGACCCATAAACAGTTGCATGAGTAGAGAAAATATTTGCACATTACTATCCATCATATCTCTTAAGAAAAATATTTTCTGCAATTCACACATCAAGAAAAAATAGCATATACTAAAATGTACAAAAGACTCAAAAATTAATCAATCAATTTCTAATTCAAGTTGAGTACCCAATTTAGCAAAGTGTATGCATGTTATGTGTGAAAACAATGAGAGATATGACTGCAAAACTGCAAGATGGATATAGAAAAAACAATGCAACTCATGTGAATCCTAACCATAAATGATGCATGGAAAAAAATTTGGTCAAAACTCTAAAAACTAAAAAATTTTCAATTTCGATCGATCGAGCATCGATCGAATACCAATCGAGTCAGACAGAAACAAACTAAAAATTTTATCGCAATTTCGATCAGTCGAAAAACACCCTCGATCGGTCGAAATTCTGGAAAACTCAAATTTTTGAAAAACAGAGCAATTTAATGCAGTAACTCCTCAAAGCATAGTATTTTATGAATGGAATGCATGAGTATGAGACTGGAAGTTTTCAAAAACACTTGAATTCAACCCAGATCTTTCAAAAACAAGTTTTTCAATCAATTTGTCCTTAAAACTCAAATTTTGCATCAAAATCAAGGAATTTTTAATCTTGGATGGCCACAACAAAATCACACACAATAACATGTACAAAGTTTAGCAAAGAATAACTTGTGTAGTGTGTGCAACTAGCAAAAGCTTGAGAAACATGTGAGGTGATATGTGAATAGTAAGCAATCACAAAGTCTACAAAATTCATCACATAAATTTGAAAGAGACTATCACCTAAAGAGTTACATCATATAACTCTCACATCTCCTAGAATAAAAGCTTGCAATCATGTAAGTTTCTTGATTTGCCTCGTTATTCAATTTAATTTATTAGAAACTTAATAAAAGCCGGGATAATGTACACACCAATTTTATGAATTGTGAAATTATTATAGCCCAATAATGTACACACCAATTTTAATAGAGGCTACACCTTATGTTCTTTTTGTGCATGTGCTACACTTTCTCGAGCACAAAATCTTACGATATGCATTAAGGTGTTCATGATTGGCTAGTAAACAGTGGTGAGATGGTTATTTATGTCTTTCTCAATAAGTCTAAGTCCGACAATCAAAGGCATGAGACTTCAAGATCAAGACAAAGTGATCAAAAACTATAAACATCTTCCCACACAACATGCACTACAAAGACTTCAGCTAGTAAAGTGCAATAAAGAAGCTCATCCAAGCTAAACAAGGTACATAAACATGTTATGTAAAGATAATATGGCCAACCTTAATTATAAATCCAAGATATATAATACAAAACACATAAAAATATTTTTGGTTTTTAAAAAAAAATTTATGACAAAAAACAAAAAGCACACATTATGCTAAATGAACAAAAATGCAAATGCAATGCATGACAGTGCTTAACTAAGCTATAGAGGGTACACAAACAAGAAATATCAATTTCTTAATTAACCCATGAGTACATGTACAAACTAGTACATACTCAAACAAAATCATAAATAGCTTAGCACTTATATAACACATGCTATTCAAGTTTCTCCACAATGTCAAGCATGTTCTAAATCAAGAGAGATATCATAATTCATGTAATCCTCAAAAGAAATAAAACTAGACACAAAATAAAATATTTTTGTCTTTTTGAAAATTTTCAAAGTTTTTTTAGATTTTTTTTAAATAAAAAAAAAACTAAAAAACAAAACAACCAAAAACAGAAACAAAACATGTCCACAAATAATTGAAAGAATTAAAACAGGGACAAGTCAGCAACACTCACCTTAAAGAATCTTTTCTCACCCATATAGCACTAGTCTTCGGCTTTGTAGGTGAAAATCCATGTGAAGCAGAGTGTATTTGAGGAATTACACCAATCTTCTGAGAAAGACTAAAATCCTGCAATTTCCTTTCACAAGCCAACAAGCTCAAATTTTTCAAAAGAATATGAAACAATTTATTTGGACTTATGGCAGGAGAAATATCATCATATGTCCTAGATTGAAATACAGAATGCTTAAATTTCAATTTGTGACAATTAGGACGTATGTGACCAGAGACACCACAAAAGTGACAAACAGGAACAAAGTTAGGAACATCAGTATTCCTAACAGCAAATCTAGTCTCAGATTTTGGTTTTGGCCTCAACAGAGAACAATTTGGTCTAATATGACCAACAACACCACAAAGGTGACAAGTAGGCACAAAAACAGACTTCTTATGCTCTCTAACTGTAGGTTTAGACTTAGGTTTAGAAACTTCAGCGTTAACATCAGAACTTTTACCTTTGTCTAACCTAGCAAAATAAGCCTTTTCTTTATTATTCCTCTTGAAAGGAGGGATATAAACTTTTTCAGCTTTAGGCTTAAGAGAAACAGAAACACTTCTGTTAACAACAGCAGGCTTGGTATTTGTCAAATTTTCAATTTTAGCTTTAGACTCAACTAAATCTTGTTCCAAGCTTTTCATCTTCTCATCTTGAGAGGAAATTTGATTTCTCAAAAATTCATTCTTTTTATTAGATTCATCTAATCTAACAATCAATTCCTCTTTTTCAAGATTAGCCAATTTTAACTCTTCTTTAAATTTCTTAGCAATTTTCAAAGACTTAGATAATTCTTTACGAAGAGTTTCAAAGGCATCAATAAAATCAACAGAAACAACAGTGTCCTTTTTATTCAAATCATCACAATCAAAAACAGTAAGACACTTAAAATTATCCATGATAACAGGGATCAAGGATCAACTCTTAGATCAAAAGATCTAACACAAAAGAGCTACCCGCTCTGATACCACTTGTTAGTTCGTTTAGACCCCTGTAAACTAGATTGTTTAACCTAATTAATTAACCAAGTGAATACTTAGGTTTATTATTCAGATCTAGGTTAAAACAATAATAATCATATCAAGTAAAGCAGCGGAAAAATAAATAACACAACGATATGATGACCCAGGAAAACCAAACCGGTAAAAAACCTGGGGAGGATTTAACCTAGCTATCCTCAAGGTAAAATAGCAAATCCACTATGAAAGAATCGAAGTTTACACAATAGACTTAGACCACTAACGTCATATTGCTACCCGAGTGTAGGAAACTTACTACCATGACCCCATGATAGGTCCGAGATCCACGGACTCCTTCTTTCTTTAATCTTTGCAAAACACAAACACCACCGTTTGTGACTTTGAGACTCCACTCAAAGGTTTAGCAACACAAACTCTCCTGTTTGTGACTCCAAGACCACCCTTGAAGGTTTAGATCATCAGCTCCTTTGATGACTAGAGAAGGCAGCAACTTCAACAATACCGGATCTTGAGATTCTTCAAGGAACAACACCGGTAGAAGCAATAAGAGAGGTTTTAGGAACAAAACCCTAAATACAAAAGAGGCACACTCTTTTCTCTCTAAAAAGCCTTATAAAAAACGTGCTTAGGGTTTCCTTTATATAGTGGGAGAAGTAAATCTGAAACCCTAATCCTAAATGGGCTAGAACTGCTGTTTGGGCTTAATTAAAATTCTGCAGATACGAATCTCGATCGATCGAGCCTGTTTTTCGATCGATCGAACCAGGCAGATTCTGAAATCTTCTTTCTGCAGCTTACATATTCTTGTGTGCTCACGATTTGCCAATTGTTCTAAATTTTTAGAACCTAACACAAGTGAATCTCACTTCCAAACGAATGTGTATGTAATATAATTATAAAAGCTAAAACTAGTGAGAACGTAGAAATACATCTATAAAAGAAAGTGGTAAAGTATGAATACAATGTTAAAAATCAGACACGCATGTTATTACGTTGGTATCCCTGCGATTGTTCAAGAATCCTTCTCTACACACAAATGTGCATCTCAAATTTCAGGGAAAAAAGAAGCATAAATGAAATATGTTAAAAAAGAAACCAAAAGGCAACAAAAAATTAGAGAAAAAAACCTTCTTGCATGACTCGTGTTGGAAATAAAAAGGGAATCAGAAAGAAATCTAGACAGAAGTGGCAATGGAGCCCACCAAAAATAGCTGAAATTAGGAGTTTTTTGAGTTTTGACGAGTCATAGAATTGGAGATGAACTTACCTATTTTGGAGTTGAATCGACTAGAAGCTTTGCCCTAATCGGTGATGAACTTGTGACAGAAATACAAGACCCACAACCAAACGCCCAAACCAAAACCTAATAACCCATTTTTATACCCTTGAAGCTTCGGTTTTGAGATGAGAACAGAGAGCCGATGGGTTTCAAGACTGGGTTTTTGGGTTCGGCCAAGAAGAGAAGAGCTTGGGCTTGTGATTGTGATTGTGATTGTGGGTTCAGTCAGAGGAAGAGCTTGGGTTTGTGATTGTGGGTTTGGTTAGAGGAAGAAGAGAAGAGGTTGGGTTTGTGATAATGGGTTTGGTCAGAGGGAGAAGGTAAGTGTGAGATAGTGTATGCGTGGGGAGGTGGGTCGGCGGCGTGGGGAGGTGGGTTGGCGGCGTGGAGGACTGGGCTGTGAGCAGAAAAGCAAGAAAGAAGAGAATGAACGAGTGGTGAGGATTTTCGAAGTGTCTGAGACAGAGAGAGAGAGAGAGAAAGAGTGTGGGAGACTAAACGAAAAGGTGCAAAAAATGAAAAGGAGGAAAAAAAAAAGAGGGAAATTTTAGGGTAAATGCGGGCAATTTGAGGATCTATTGCGGCAGGTCAGTGTGGCCCGCCACAATATCTAAGCTTCCCGCCCTTAAAAGGTGTCTATTGCGGCAGGTCATTGGCCCGCCGCTATAGTGCGTCGCAAAATACTAGACCTATTGTGGCGGGTCATTGGCCCACCGCAATAGATCTCATGTACAGCGGTGGGCCAAAAACGTGCCGCAATAGGTGACATGTAGCGGCAGCTTTTGCACTCGCCGCAATAGGGCCGCTGCAATAGATCGTTTTTTTTGTAGTGACTAGGTGTACTTATAGTAAGTGAGATGACAATACATAATTGGAAATCTGGAATATGAGACTATCATATTTTAATTCAATGCTATATGATGTTTGACTTTTTCCTTAATAATTTTTGTGGTTTTGAGTTGGATCCAATGTTTCAGTTCATCGTACAGGATACGATGTCAACCTCGTGCTGCCCTACACAAAAGTTTTGCCCAATTTTCGTAGGTATGGTCCAATTTGGCAATTTCCCATTAGAAGCCAAATTAGCAACTTTATTTGTTAGATGACATGCATGTCAAATAATTTCTTTATTTAAGCTTTGTTTAAGTTTATTTCATTGGACAAATTTGTGTCACAACATGCTGCCCGAATCCATTCTTGCTTTTCTTTAATTTGTTTCGTTCATTCCCTTCTGTTGTAGGTGTAACACGTTTGCAAGGGTAAATTATTTATATATATATATATATATATATATATATTATTCCTTTGAACGAAGAAGGATTCAAAGAAGGGGTCTCTAGTTGGACTCATTAGCCCCATGCCACATAACAGTAAATGTAATATCACGTGTACTATCGGAGCTTGATAAGCTATCAATATGGGCACACCATATTCATTGAAGTGCTACTACTCAAACCGTTTAACTCTTACCAAGCATTATATGAAGTAATACGAGAACTCTTGCCATCAAGTCACATCTCACGGTGGTTGCAGGTATAAATAGTTTGTGAATGTGTATTTTGTTTCTTTAATTCTCTTTCTATTGCAGGTGTAAGTGTGTAACATGCTTGCAGGGGTAATAGGTTTTTCAATTATTGAGCATATATATCGCACAACTTGGTCAAAACCAAAATTCTCTTTATTTTAGAGAATAAACCCTTCAAATGTTGGTTTAGCTGTCTATTTGAATTTTTTTTTCTCATGAACAAATAATCACAGTTTATTAGCAAAAGAATTTTTGGCTTAAATTGAAAAAGTAAAGAAAATAATGAAAAGGTGTATTCAAAAGAATGAGCAAAAAATTATTTAAGAAATAAAAAAATAATAATATTTAAATGAGATTAAAAAAAAAAAAGGCCATTGGAAAGTATATTGAAAAAGTAGTAGAAAAAAAAATGAAAATGTAACTTTTATTCTCCAACTTGGGTGAGAAAATGCCTACACTAATGGAGATGCCCATTGTCATAAAATTTCGCTAATTTTTATATAAATTATAATTTGAGTAATATTATTTTCATATGTATTAATCTTGAACACCACTTTTGTTATGTATTAAAGACAACAAATCACATATATTAGAAATAAAATTATGATAAGTTTTGTGTGACTAGATTTATTGATATTGAAAAAGATTACCCCAGTTACACCAGCTACCATTTAAATATTTGAGAGAGCGTAAATAGATAGAAATGAATGAAATGAAAAGAATCTTTCAAGATAATTCTTTTTCATTTCCTTGTTTGAAAATTTAAGTAGGAGAGATAAGAAATACTATTACCTTGTTTGGGATTTTGAGTAAGACAGAATATAATATGTAGAAGGGAACATTTATTCCTCCATTTCTGTTAAAAACTCAAATTTTCATTCTCAATATTAGGTAGGGTTTGAGAGAATAAAACTAAGTTTAATGATTTAAAGTTTATATTTTTAGGTTGGAAACCATGAAAAAATGTAACAACTTAGAACCTAGTTTATCTAGTTGATTGGTATTGAATTAATCTCTGGATCAAGACAAATCAAGGTCAGAATAGTTGAAGACTCAAGAATGCAAAAAATAGATTGCTGGAAGGCTGCATTTCGGTTGCAGCACGACAAGTCGAAATCCACTTATCTCGACTGGTCGAACTGCACATCTCAACTGATCGAGATTCATGCACATTTTACAAACAACTTGTTTTCTTAGCAGTTTGATTTAGGGTTTTGGTGCAACTTAAGTACATATAAACACAAACCTTAGTGCAAGTTTTTACATACAAATGAGGGCAGTGTTTCTGTACATAGATCTAGAATTTTCCAAGTTCTCTTGAAGCATCAACCGGAGCATACATGCATATATACAAAAGATTTAGTGATCAAGTAAAGATGTTGCAATTAGTTGACTACAGTTATTGGCTAACTCTTCGAGAGTGGGTCTCAAAGCCACGAAGTGGGATTTCATGTGCAACAAATCAGAATAGAAGAGAGTTTGTGAACCTCCTAACTATGTGTGGTCATGTCAATAAGTATTACATGAGATAGCATTAGATTTAGGGTTGAATATTTGTATAAACTTTCATTATATTCTAGTGCATTCGTTAACATGAGGATTGTTTAGGTTAAAGCCCCCTAGGTTTTTTTATACTGTGAAACTGTTTGTTTCATTAGTTTTCTTAGGTCATCATTTCGGTGTCTTATATGATCTATGTTTGTGTAAAGTTATTCAATTCCAATCAAAAGAATAATTAATCTAATTAATTACTTGGTTAAGAATTGATTAATTTTGTGATAAGTGAGGCCTAAAACTTGAAAAAAAAATGAAATTTAAACTGAAATGTCCTTAATACTCTTTATACTTTATAAATTTTCTATAATACCCTTCTCTTATTATTTGCCTCACTCTACCTAATTAATGATACCTCATTAATTTTTTATTCCTTAATTTTATTAACTAAATCTTGCTGTCTTACATAAAATGAGGTATACTTTTAAGCCATCATCTTGATCAGTTTACTTTTGGACCTTCTATCATTTTACTTTTTATAATAATAATAATAATAATAATAATAATAAGTAGGAGTGTAATTATAATATAGTTATTATTTCATAAACCCAAAATATCATTAACAACTAGAGAAAACAATAACAACAAAGCAATCTTGGCATCAATTGCTATAAGCAATGAAACAATGGCCTAAGATCTCAAGTAAAAAAAGACCCCCCAAATTTTAATCAATAGTATTGATACCGTATTTTGTTCACCCTCGATTTGCGTGCCAGACCTCGAAAAATCCAAAAATACTATTTTCTGTCCATGAGGCTCCAAGAACATCCAAAATGACGTGGTGCAACCCGTTTGGACACTAGAGCACCCAAAGTGCCTTTTTTTTTTAGCTAAAATGACCAAAATGCCCTGGTCAACCCTGAATTGACCGAAAGTCAAAAAAAGTCAAAATTCCTTCAAGACAACACCTTTCATAGTTTTACATCAAACCCAAGCTTTTCGGAGATTTTGGCAAGTTTGACCCAGAGTTGACTCTAAACGAGCCCTAGAAACCCTAATTTTGATCCGGCTGTCAGAACAAGTTGAAACCAATGCCCTAGATGTAGCTTTTTAGCTACTATCCACACCCCTAACTTTCTAAATCTTTTTCTAGCATTTATCTTGCTTTTTTTTTTTTTTTTGCCTTAATAATATGATTTATTGCTTTATCTAGCATGCTCTTTGCTTTATTTTACTTCTAGCATGTTTTTGGTTTATTTCCATATGCTTCCTTGATTATTCATGTGCTAGTTGTCTTTTCTTCATGCTTTATGCTTTATGTCATGTTTAGATCATTCTTTCTTATGTGTTGATGTTTGGGCCTACATGCCCACATGCTTGATATCATGTCTATGGTTATGCCTTACTTAGATCTACATGTTTGTTTGCATGTCCTATGCTTCTATGTCTATATCCATGCTCGGATTTGTGTTCTTCCATGTCTTTATGACCATATCCATATGCTTAGATGTACATCTACATGCTTATATGTTTAGATCTATGTCTCCGTGCGCTTTGGTGTTTGGATCTTCCTTGCTACATGCTTTATGCCACCATCTATGTGCTTGCGTGCTTCACGCCATGTTTATGTGCTTAGGCCTAGACCTTGTTTGTCATGTCATGTGCTATTGTAGCCCTTTGCCATGCTTGACACCCTCTGCGGGCTTGATCTTGTTTGGTTACATCTGACACCCATGAGGCCTTGTTTGGATATAACCATTTGGGAAGCATCTCCGAATGCGGTTGCTTCATACATACCCTTCCCTTTCCGCTCTATGCAATGCTATGCTTACCATGTTTGTTCACGCCACCTGTTGGCTTTCTATGCATCTTTACACGCTTGCTCACATGTCCATGCATAAGTCTTACTTACTAGTGTGTCGTCCATGTTTCAACACAATGAAGTTATAGACATTCGATCCAAATCTACATTTGTCCCTCGCAGACAACACCTTTTGTTTGCTTTCTTGTTTGTTTGCCTTCTCGCTTATTTGCTTGCCATGTCTATCATGTTTATCTGCTTTATGCCTCTTTCATATGCTCTTTGCATCTTTTCCTTCCATTGCTTATGTGCTGGTTTCTTGTCTTTGCCTTTGCATGTACACACATGAAGCAAGGACGCATAGAGCTAAGGCACGGTCTCCCAGGCACAAGCAAAAAAGGCGAGGATGCGAGCATGTGGATATAAGCCAAGTGGCTATGTTAAGTAGATTTAGGGGTCTAGCCTTTCCCATTTGGTTATGTACTCTTTTAAACCCCCTTCCTTCCTCCCTCCTTTCTCTCTTACATGAGTTGTATTAGGTATATCATATCATGTACCATTCATCCTCATATCTAGAGTATTGTGAGCCCTATTTACTCTCTCGCACCTATATTTTGGGTCATGCTCTATGGATGTAGGTGTAAGGTTGAATTTATTCATCTATGTGTTGCCTTTGTTTTGTGTCAAGTTTGCTTGTAATTTAGCATTTAGAAACCCTATATTTAGGTGAGAATAATGTAAGAGTTGTGTGTAAGAAAGTGTGAAGAATTGATCAAATGTATGCATCAAGAGGCAACTCGCGAGTGGTGACTCGCCAGAATGTATAACACGTGTGGAGTATGCAGGAAGTTGAAGGGTTAGGATAGCTGGATCACTACAGGACAAAAAGTACAGTCTGGCCTTTCTGTTATCTGGCGACTAGAACTTGCAACTCATCCTAATCGTGAGTGACTCACCAGTGCACCCTGTTTTATTGAAAAATGACTTTTTACATTCTTTCTCATACCCTACTATAAATACCTTTATACCCATGAAATGTAGAAAGCTTCCAAAGAGAATTTTGAGAGAGAAACCCTAAAGAACAACAAGATTGATTCATCCACAATCTTATACATTTGATTCTCCAAATTTCTCTACTCTCATCCTTTCTATTGTCATACCCATGAAAGGATCTTAAGCCAAATCCTTACCTCACCACATTTAGAGCAGTGAGAAGGTTCTTAGTGTTTAGAATCAGTTCAAAAGAGAGCCAATTCATTTTGGTTGATGCAATGAGCTAATTGCAGGATCCGGTTAGCTAGAGAAGACAAGGTTAGGTCTAACCCTGTTGGAGCAAGAAGCTTGGAGGGTCTATTGCTATTCATGTATCCCAACTGATTTTCTAGTAGATCATTTTACCACTTGGAGGGCAGCGTAGAGGTTTTTCGCCGAGTTTTTCAGTTTCCTCTTCGATAACACGTGCCGATGTTATCTTGCATTTGCTTCTTTCTATCTCCTACTCTTTGCTTTTATTTACTACTGTGTTGTAATTAAATTATGGTTTAGACTAGTTTGCATATTTGGATTTAGCTTAAATTTATCATTCTGCACATACATTGTTTGAATACAAGCTTGTTTTGGAATATTTGAATTTGGGGTCTAAACATTCACAAGTGTTTTATACACTAAGTGAGCTTTTAGTAGGCATTACTTTCCTGCACTGTGTGCTAGCATTATGCATGATGTATGTATGTATGTATATATATATATATATATATATATATATCTGCTCGCCCCCCCCCCTCCCCCGATGTGATTGTCATAGTCCATGTCATCTAAGGCAAAGTGATGCCTAATTTCCGCAGTGAAAGTAAGGTGACATGTCGCTAGATTTTCGCCTTAGAAATTTGGTATTTGCCTGAATGCCTTAGGAAAGTATAGATTGGAACCACACCCATTCAAAAGCCAGACCTTAATGCCCCATGCATGCAACGCCCCGAAAGCCAATGTTAAAATCATGTTTTTCACTGCCAATATCCGAAAATTAAGGCTTTATCAAAATAGAGGACTGTTCTTGGATAGGCGTTATGGGATGCCTAACACCTTCCTTACACGTAACCAAACTTCCGAACTCAAGAATCAAGATTTTTTGTCATCCACATTAGATTAGGAAAAAATGACCTTTTTCATAGCTTTTGATCGGTAATAAAATCAACTAGAAACAGGTAACCAATCACACCTTAGAAAAATTCAATGATTGGTAGCAACTTCACTTACCTTTGGTAATCACCTAAAATTTGGCCAAGATTCCCACGATACGTCCAAAGGTAGACCAACCTTCCTCCACCGAGAGAGAGATCACCCAAAGCTTTGCACGAGACTCCTAAAGTCACACCACACAACTATCGAGGGGGGCCTCCAACGGGCCCCACGAGCGTGATAGCGTTGCCACGGCGGGTGGTCGAACGAAGGCCTAGCGGTTTTCTAGTTGTTCACAGCCTAGGCGTCAACAAATAGGGTTTTTATTTTATTTTATTGTAATAGTATTAATTAAACCAAAATATTAACCAATAGATAAAATAATATTTTTTTATCAAATGAAAAAAAAAAAACAAAAAAACAAAAATGAGAGAGAAATGCTACGTCCACAACAATTTTCATAATATTTTTACAACAAATCTTAAGTAGCAGGTTGTTACAGGCTATTATTGATAGCAAAAAAATAATAATAATAAATTTAGTGGTAGATTCAAATAAAAAACAAGAAGCAACTTAACACGTAGGATTTGTTATGAAAAATATTGAGAATGTAGCACTTTTTTAAAAAAAGCAATACACGAAAAATTCACAGCGTTTTTCACTAACATCACCCTTTCACTTACCACTATCAATTAATCTGCCACATCAACAATTGCAAAAAGTTTTGTCAAATTTTTTGTGTCTATAAACTTTTTATAAAACAAAAATAAATAAATAAATAAATAAATAATTTTATGTGGTTCTTGTTAATTAGTAGTAATTTTGCATATAAAACAAGATAATCAGTTTTCCCCTTAGGTCACCAAATGCATCAAGCCACTCCTGCAACAAAATCTCTCTTCCACAATTCCGAAATAAGATAAGGAAATAATTATTACAACAAAAGAAAATAAAAATAGTGTTATGAAATATTCATTTTCATTACTTCTCACTGGAAAATCCCAAATAAAATTACTAACACTTAGTATTATTGTTTTAACATCTAAACAAAATAATTAATTAAGAAGAATACCGTAATACTATAGAAACCAAAATAAATTACCAACTTTTTCACATCTTACTGGTATATTTTTTACTGGACCAACCAACACTAAAATAGAAGGATGGTGTGAAAACTCTCTGTATCTACAATTAATCATTGGAGTCCATTCCATTCCCTCTTCTAGCGAAGTATCTTTCCAGCAGACAAAAGCACCCCCCCACCTTTGTGTCACTTAAAAGGAAGATCACGTTTCAAATAGCTCGTATTTCCAATAGAATGTGATTCTCTATCAACAAATCCACTCCACACAACCAAAATGATTATTGAGTATCTTGTCAGCTAAAGCATTTTCTCATTCTATCACTGATTTTTGCATCAATCTGCAATCTTCTAAATGGCAAAGTTCTCCAGCAAAGCACAGGCACTTGGGGAGATGGGGTTGGTTAGTAACAAAAAACAGCTAACCAGGCTTCTATAGAGTGGGCCACAGCATTTAATCCTCTACCAACATGACAAAATTGAAAAAGATTAAAGGGAAACCTTGAAGTCTATGATTAAAGAAATGAAATCCCAGTTGGCTTGAAAGAGATTGTTGATGGATGAGATGACAACTAGGGAGTCTCCTTCAAAGATCAGAGTCTTCAAATTCACACGAATTTCTTCTTTAATGGCTAGGAGGGGCTGCTTTAATTGGAGTTCCCCAGGGTTTCTGAGGCAAGTCATTAGTTTTCATAATATTTATAGACCTTAACTCTTTTCACAAAATTTTTCACACATTCTGTAAATCTTCTGTAAATAATGAATAACAACACTTTCTCTACATGTATCAGCCACTTCTGTTTTTGTTACCATTATTCATTGACTATTTCAACAATTGTGAAAATATTGTAAATAAAGTTATGCATGTAGTACTTCTGTTTGTCACCCATTCATTACAAATGATTAAAATGAACATCCCAAAAGCTATTCATAATTTACCAATACTGCATGTATAAATGACTTATATATATATTTATGATTTAACCATCAAAGTATCAATGCTACCCGTGATATTACCTAAATCACTTAGGAATTGCCATGCATGCACCATCTATAAAACGTCTCTTAGACTCTTTTTTTAATGCACAAAGAAATCAATTTGAAAATAGTAATTCAGGATGAAGTTTTTCTTTTAAAACACATTCAATATAAAAGATTTTTTGGTTGAAACCATTTTTAATTGGCGCGTGGTAATCTATCATTTTTTTAATCTATGAAAAACAAAGTCCTAGCAGATAAATGTATTTCTCAATCATTCCCTTTCCATATATAAATGTAAGGTCCATATTGGTCCCTTTTAATCATCGGGCCTGTTACAATTATTGCAGAAGTACCACTGTATCAATCAACTTATATACCCTTAACAAAATCTTGAAGGAATTTGGTTATAAATAAGAATGAAAAATAGTGTTATTATAAATAAAATAAATGATTTTTTTTTTTTTTTTTAGTCGAGAAGGTATAAATCACTTGAGTTCAATGCATTCATGACTCGAACACAACATATGTTTAAAATTAACTATATTTTTACATCATATTAACTCTAGAAAATCTTAATCTTAAAAGGAAGGAAAAAATTATCTTATAAAATGGTCTTATTAGATATCTCTTATTGCAAGAGAGATATCTTATGAGACCATCTCATAAGATATCTTCTCAAGAGGAGGGTCTGCGACATAAGGATCAATTAAGTTGTGAAGTGTGCAAGTATGAGGTGTCATCTACTCAATAATTTGCATTGTAAAGGTTGGTGTAAGGATTTATTTTTATAATTATTATTATTACTACTATTTGTAAGTCAAGGAAGCAGTGGAATCATGTCTCACATCTCCAAGTAATGATTATAGGTGAAATCATTATTTCAACTGCTGATTTCATTGGACCCACAATTTCCACAATCTTTTAAATCATAAATAATTCCCAACTTGGGACAAATTATTAATGTTAGGTTCTAAAAGTTTAGAACAATTGGCAAATCGTGAGCACACAAGAACATACAAGCTGCAGAAAGAAGATTTCAGAATTTGCATGATTCGACCGATCGAAAAACAGGCTCGACCGATCGAAAGTCGTATCTGCAGAATTATAGTTGGCCCAAACAACAGTTCTAGCCCATTAAGGATTAGGGTTTCAGATCTACTTCTCCCACTATATAAAGGAAACCCTAAGCACGTTTTTTACAAGGCTTTTTAGAGAGAGAAGAGTGTGTCTCTTTTATATTTAGGGTTTTGTTCCTAAAACCTCTCTTATAACTTCTACTGGTGTTGTTTCTTGAAGAATCTCAAGATCTGGTATTGTTGAAGTTGCTGCCTTTTCTAGTCATCAAATGTGCTGATGATCTAAACCTTCAAGGGTGGTCTTGGAGTCACAAACAGGAAAGTTTGTGTTGCTAAACCTTTGAGTAGGATCTCAAAGTCACAAGTATGGGTGTTTGTGTTTTGCAAAGATTAAAGAAAGAAGGAGTCTGTGGTCTCGGAGCTGTCACGTGGTCGTGGTAGTAAGTTTCCTACAGGCAGATAGCAATATGATGTTAGTGGTCTAAGTCGCTATTGTGTAAACTTCAATTCTTTCTAGTGGATTTGCTATTTACCTTGAGGATAGCTAGGTTAAATCCTCCCCGAATTTTTTACCGGTTTGGTTTTCCTGGGTCATCATATCTTTGTGTTCTTTATTTTTCCGCTGCTTTACTTGATACGATTGTTATTGTTTTAACCTAGATCTGAATAATAAACCTAAGTATTCACTTGGTTAATTAATTAGGTTAAACAATCTAGTTTTACAGGGGTCTAAATTTTAACAAGTGGTATCAGAGCGGGTAGCTCTTTTGTATTAGATCTTTTGATCTAAAAGCTGATCCTTGATCCCTGTTATCATGGATAATTTTAAGTGTCTTACTGTTTTTGATTGTGATGATTTGAATAAAAAGGACACTGTCAGTTCGTTTAGACCCCTGTAAACTAAATTGTTTAACCTAATTAATTAACCAAGTAAATACTTAGGTTTATTATTCAGATCTAGGTTAAAACAATAACAATCATATCAAGTAAAGCAGCGGAAAAATAAATAACACAACGATATGATGACCCAGAAAACCAAACCGGTAAAAAACCTGGGGAGGATTTAACCTAGCTATCCTCAAGGTAAAATAGCAAATCCACTAGAAAGAATTGAAGTTTACACAATAGCGACTTAGACCACTAACATCCTATTGCTACCCAATGTAGGAAACTTACTACCACGACCACGTGACAGCTCCGAGATCCACGGACTCCTTCTTTCTTTATTCTTTGCAAAACACAAACACCACCGTTTGTGACTTTGAGATCCCACTCAAAGGTTTAGCAACACAAACTCTCCTGTTTGTGACTCCAAGACCACCCTTGAAGGTTTAGATCATCAGCACCTTTGATGACTAGAGAAGGCAGCAACTTCTGCAATACCGGAGCTTGAGATTCTTCAAGGAACAACACCGGTAGAAGTTATAAGAGAGGTTTTAGGAACAAAACCCTAAATACAAAAGAGACACACTCTTCTCTCTCTAAAAAGCCTTGTAAAAAACGTGCTTAGGGTTTCCTTTATATAGTGGGAGAAGTAGATTTGAAACCCTAATCCTTAATGGGCAAGAACTGCTGTTTGGACCAACTTAAAATTCTGCAGATACGATTCTCGATCGGTCAAGCTTGTTTTTCGATCGATCGAACCAGGCAGATTCTGAAATCTTCTTTCTGCAGCTTGTATGTTCTTGTGTGCTCACGATTTGCCAATTATTCTAAGCTTTTAGAACCTAACAATCTCCCCCTTTGGCAATTCGTGACAAAACTTTCATACAAAATGAAATGTTAAAATACAAGAACAACTCAATACAATAAATTGCCCAATTACATTACAAATCCCAATCTAAGACTCTTAACCTAGAAGTTGCCAAGAAGAGGTAGAAAGTCTTGATCAGAATGCACCTGTCTTTCCTGAAACACTCAACAAACACATCACCGCATGTGTGAAAAGAAAGACATATAAACAAAATGAAGCACAATATAAAAACAAAAGTAAACTAACTCTCCCCCTAAGTTAGATACATCAAAAAGTTTTTATATTCTCCCCCTAAACAAAACAAACAGGATTCCCACATTTCATCTATTTCTCCCCCTTTTTGTCACGTATTGACAAATACAACTCAAACAAAGAATAAACATGAGAGAAAAAAAAAAAAAAAAAAAAAAAAAACAAGGGAACATAAAACAGATTAGCTCTATAGAAAAAAGAGATAACTCCCCCTATGAAGAGCAACAACTCCCCCTATGAACAACAAAGGCCAAAAAAAAAAACTTTTTTCCTCCTATAAAAATAGGAAAAACAAAACAAGTTTTGGGAAAAACAGTTTTGGGGAAAATTTAGAAGGTGGGGATAACTAAAAACACACAAACCTAAAAAAAAAATGAGTTGAGGATACATATGAACAAAAATATTCTCTCTTTCAATAAATGCAAACTTGACACTAAGTGACCCATAAACAGTTGCATGAGTAGAGAAAATATTTGTACATTGATTATCCATTATATCTCTGAAAAAAAATATTTTCTGCAATTCACACATCAAGAAAAATAGCATTTACTAAAATGTACAAAAGTTAAATCATGTTATATCTCAAAAATTAATCAATCAATTTTTAAATCAAGTTGAGTACCCAATTTAGCAAAGTGTATGCATGTTATGTGTGAAAACAATGAGAGATATGATTGCAAAACTGCAAGATGGATACAAAAACAATACAATTCATGTGAATCCTAAACATAAATGATGCAAGAAAAAAATTTTGGTCAAAACTCTAAAAATTGAAAATTTTTCAGTTTCGATCGATCGAGTATCGATCGAATACCAATCGAGTCAGACAGAATCAAACCAAAAATTTTAATCGAAATTTCGATCGGTCGAGAAACAGCTTCGATCGGTCGAAATTCTGGAAAACTCAAATTTTTGAAAAACAGAACAATTTAATGTAGAAACTCCTCAAAACACAATATTTCATGAATGAAATGCATGAGTATGAAACTAAAAGTTTTTCAAAAGCATATGAATACAACCTAGATCTCTCAAGAAGAAGTTTATCAACCAATTTGTCCTCAAAACTCAAATTTTGCATCAAATTCAAGGAATTTTTAATCTTGGATGGCCACAACAAAATCACACACAATAACATGTACAAAGTTTAGCAAAGAGTAACTTTGTGTAGTGTGTGTAACTAGCAAAAGCTTGAGAGACATGTGAGGTGATATGTGAATAGTAATCAATCACAAAGTCTACAAAATTCATCACATAAATTTGAAAGAGACTTTCACCTAAAGAGTTATATCATATAACTCTCACATCTCCTAGAATAAAAGCTTGCAATCATGTAAGTTTCTTGATTTGCCTCATAATGTACACACCAATTTTAATTGAATTGTGAAATTATTATAGCCCAATAATGTACACACCGATTTTAACAATTTAACCGAGGCTACACCTTATGTTCTTTTTGTGCATGTGCTACACTTTCTCGAGCACAAAATCTTATGATATGCACTAAGGTGTTCATGATTGGCTAGTAAACAGTGGTGAGATGGTTATTTATGCCTTTCTCAATAAGTTCAAGTCCAACAATCAAAGGCATGTGACTTCAAGATCAAGATCATGTGATCAAAAACTATAAACATCTTTCCCACACAACATGCACTACAAAGACTTCAGCTAGTAAAGTGCAATAAAATAAGCTCATCCAAACTAAACAAAGTACATAAACATGTTATGTAAAGATAATATGGCCAATCCTTGATTTCAAATCCAAGAAAAATTAATGCAAAACACAAAAGTATTTTTGGTTTAAAAGAAATTTTATGACCAAAAACAAAAGCACACATTATGCTAAATGATTTAAAAAAAAAATGCAAATGCAATGCATGACAGTGCTTAACTAAGCTATAGAGGGTACACAAATAAGAAATATCAATTTCTTAATTAACCCTTGAGTACATGTACAAACTAGTACATACTCAAACAAAATCAAAAAATAGTTTAGCACTTATAGAACATATACTTTTTAAGTTTCTCCACAATATTAAGCATGTTCTAAATCAAGAGAGAGATATCATAATTCATGTAATCCTCAAGAAAAATAAAACTAGACACAAAATAAAATATTTTTGTCTTTTTGAAAATTTTCAATGTTTTTGGATTTTTTTTTTAAATAAAAAAAAAAAAAAAAAAACAAAACAACCAAAAACAAAAACAAAACATGTCCATAAATAATTGAAAGAATTAAAACAGAGACAAGTCAGCAACACTCACCTTAAAGAATCTTTTCTCACCCATATAGCACGAGTCTTCGGCTTTGTAGGTGAAAATTCATGTGAAGCAGAGTGTATTTGAGGGATTACACCAATCTTCTGAGAAAGATTAAAATCCTGCAATTTCCTTTTACAAGCCAACAAGCTTAAATTTTTCAAAAACATATGAAATAATTTATTTAAACTTATGGCAGGAGAAATATCATCACATATCCTAGATTGAAATACAGAATTTTTAAATTTCAATATATGACAATTAGAACGAATGTGACCAGAGACACCACAAAAGTGACAAACAGGAGCAAATTTAGGAACATTAGTATTCCTAACAGCAAATCTAGTTTCAGATTTTGGTTTTTGCCTCAACAAAGAACAAACTGGTCTAATATGACCAACAACACCACAAAGGTGACAAGTAGGCACAAAAACAGATTTCTTATACTCTCTAACTGTAGGTTTAGACTTAGGTTTAGAAACTTCAGCGTCTACATCAGAACTTTTACCTTTGTCTATCCTAGCAAAATAAGCCTTTTCTTTATTATTCCTCTTGAAAGGAGGGATATAAACTTTTTCAGCTTTAGGCTTAAGAGAAACAGAAACACTTCTGTTATCAACAGCAGGCTTGGTACTATTCAAATTTTCAATTTTTGCTTTAGATTCAGCTAACTCTTGTTCCAAGCTTTTCATCTTCTCATCTTGAGAGAAAATTTGATTTCTCAAAAATTCATTCTTTTTATTAGATTCATCTAATCTAACAATCAATTCCTCTTTTTCAAGATTAGCCAATTTTAACTCTTCTTTAAATTTCTTAGCAATTCTCATAGTTTTCAATAATTCCTTACGAAGAGTTTCACAGGCATCAAAAAGATCAACAGAAATAACAGTGTCCTTCTTATTCAAATCATCACAATCAAAAACAGTAAGACACTTAAAATTATCCATGATAACAGGGATCAAGGATCAACTCTTAGATCAAAAGATCTAAAACAAAAGAGCTACCCGCTCTGATACCACTTGTCAATTCGTTTAGACCCCCGTAAACTAAATTGTTTAACCTAATTAATTAACCAAGTGAATACTTAGGTTTATTATTCAGATCTAGGTTAAAACAATAACAATCATATCAAATAAAGCAGCGGAAAAATAAATAACACAACGATATGATGACCCAGGAAAACCAAACCGGTAAAAAACCTGGGGAGGATTTAACCTAGCTAACCTAAAGGTAAAATAGCAAATCCACTAGAAAGAATTGAAGTTTACACAATAGCGACTTAGACCACTAACATCCTATTGCTACCCAATGTAGGAAACTTACTACCACGACCACGTGACAGCTCTGAGATCCACGGACTCCTTCTTTCTTTATTCTTTGCAAAACACAAACACCACCGTTTGTGACTTTGAGATCCCACTCAAAGGTTTAGCAACACAAACTCTTCTGTTTGTGACTCCAAGACCACCCTTGAAGGTTTAGATCATCAGCACCTTTGATGACTAGAGAAGGCAGCAACTTCAGCAATACCGGATCTTGAAATTCTTCAAGGAACAACACCGGTAGAAGTTATAAGAGAGGTTTTAGGAACAAAACCCTAAATACAAAAAAGGCACACTCTTCTCTCTCTAAAAAGCCTTGTAAAAAACGTGCTTAGGGTTTCCTTTATATAGTGGGAGAAGTAGATTTGAAATCCTAATCCTTAATGGGCTAAAATTGCTGTTTGGGCCAACTTAAAATTCTGCAGATACGATTCTCGATCGGTCGAGCCTGTTTTTCGATCGATCGAACCAGGCAGATTCTGAAATCTTCTTTCTGCAGCTTGTATGTTCTTGTGTGCTCACGATTTGCCAATTATTCTAAGCTTTTAGAACCTAACAGACACTGTTGTTTCTATTGATTTTATTGATGTTTGTGAAATTCTTCGTAAAGAATTATTGAAATCTATGAAAATTGCTAAGAAATTCAAGGAAGAGTTAAAATTGGCTAATCTTGAAAAAGAAGAATTGATTGTTAGATTAGATGTATCTAATAAAAAGAATGAATTTTTGAGAAATCAAATTTCCTCTCAAGATGAGAAGATGAAAAGCTTGGAACAAGAGTTAGCTGAATCTAAAGCTAAAATTGAAAATTTGACTAATACCAAGCCTGCTGTTGTTAACAGAAGTGTTTCTGTTTCTCTTAAGCCTAAAATTGAAAAAGTTTATATCCCTCGTTTCAAGAGGAATAATAAAGAAAATGCTTATTTTGCTAGGTTAGACAAAGGTAAAAGTTCTGATAGAGACACTGAAGTTTCTAAACCTATGTCTAAACCTACTGCTAGTGTGCATAAGAAATCTGTTTTTGTGCCTACTTGTCACCTTTGTGGTGTTGTTAGTCATATTAGACCAAACTGTTCTTTGCTGAGGCAAAAACCAAAATCTGAGACTAGATTTGTTGTTAGGAATACTGATATTCCTAAATTTGTTCCTGTTTGTCACTTTTGTGGTGTCTCTGGTCACATTCGTCCTAATTTTCATAAATTGAAATTTAAACATTCTGTATTTCAATCTAGGATATGTGATGATATTTCTCTTGCCATTAGTCCAAATAAATTGTTTCATATGCTTTTGAAAAATTTGAACTTGTTGGCTTGTGAAAGGAATTTGCAGGATTTCAGTCTTTCTCAGAAGATTGGTGTTATCCCTCAAATACACTCTGCTTCACATGGATTTTCACCTACAAAGTCGAAAACTCGTGCTATATGGGTGAGAAAAGATTCTCTAAGGTGAGTGTTGCTGACTTGTCCCTGATTTAATTCTTTCAATTGTTTGTGGACATGTTTTGTTTTTGTTTTTGGTTGTTTTGTTTTTTAAGTTGTTTTTTATTAAAAAAAAAATCCAAAAACATTGAAAATTTTCAAAAAGACAAAAATATTTTATTTTGTGTCTAATTTAATTTTTCTTGAGGATTACATGAATTATAATATCTCTCTCTTGATTTAGAACATGTTTGACATTGTAAAGAAACTTGAATAGTATGTGTTATATAAGTCCTAAGCTATTTTTTTATTTTGTTTGAGTATGTACTAGTTTGTACATGTACTCATGGGTTAATTAAAAAATTGATATTTCCTGTTTGTGTACCCTCTATAGCTTAGTTAAGCACTGTCATGCATTGCAATTGCATTTTTAATAATTTAGCATAATGTGTGCTTTTAGTTTTGGTCATAAAATTTTTTTTAAACCAAAAAGATTTTTTATGTGTTTTGTATTATATATCTTGGATTTATAATCAAGGTTGGCCATATTATCTTTACATAACATATTTATGTACCTTGTTTAGCTTGGATGAGCTTCTTTATTGCACTTTACTAGCTGAAGTCTTTGTAGTGCATGTTGTGTGAGAAAGATGTTTATAGTTTTTGATCACATGATCTTGATCTTGAAGTCACATGCTTTTGATTGTCAGACTTGGTCTTATTGAGAAAGGCATAAATAACCATTTCACCACTGTTTACTAGCCAATCATGAACACCTTAGTGCACATCGTAAGATTTTGTGCTCGAAAAAGTGTATCACATGCATAAAAAGAACATAAGGTGTAGCCTCAGATTAATGCTAAAATTGGTGTGTACATTATTGGGCTATAATGAATTCAAATTAAATAAAATTGGTGTGTATATTATAAGGCAAATGAAGAAACTTACATGATTGCAAGCTTTTATTCTAGGAGATGTGAGAGTTATATGATGTAACTCTTTAGGTGATAGTCTCTTTCAAATTCTATGTGATGAATTTTGTAGACTTTGTGTTTGATTTCTATTCACATATCACCTCACATGTTTCTCAAGCTTTTGCTAGTTGCACACACTACACAAGTTACTCTTTGCTAAACTTTGTACATGTTATTGTGTGTGATTTTGTTGTGGCCATCCAAGATTATATGTTCCTTGATTTTGATGCAAAATTTGAGCTTTAAGGACAAATTGATTGAAAATCTTAATTTTGGAAGATCTGGGCTGTATTAATGTGTTTTTGAAAAACTTTTAGTCTCATACTCATGCATTTCATTCATGAAATATTGTGCTTTGAGGAGTTTCTGCATAAAATCGCTCTGTTTTTCAAAAATTTAATTTTTCTAGATTTTTGATCGATCGAATCTGTCTCTCGACCGATCGAAATTGCAATAAAAATTTTGGTTTGAATCTGTCTGACTCAATTGGTATTCGATCGATGCTCGATCGATCGAAACTGAAAATTTTCAGTTTTTAGAGTTTTGACCAAAATTTTTTTTCATGCATCATTTATGATTAGGATTCACATGAGTTGCATTGTTTTTGTATCCATCTTGCAGTTTTGCAGTCATATCTCTTATTGTTTTCACACATACCATGCATACACTTTGCTAAATTGAGTACTCAACTTGATTGATTAATTTTTGAGTCCTTTGTACATTTTAGTATATGCTCTTTTTTCTTGATGTGTGAACTGCAGAAAATATTTTTCTTAAGAGATATGATGGATAATCAATGTGCAAATATTTTCTCTATTCATGCAACTGTTTATGGGTCACATAGTGGCAAGTTTGCATTTATTGAAAGAGAGAATATTTTTCTTCATGTGTACCCTCAACTTCATTTTTTTAAGGTTTGTGTGTTTTTATTTATCCCCACCTCTTAAATTTTTCCCAAAACTTGTTTTGTTTTTCCTATTTTTATAGGGGGGGAAAAGTTTTTTTTAACCTTTGCTGTTCATAGGGGGAGTTGTTGCTCTTTATAGGGGGAGTTCTCTCTATTTTCTATAAAACTAAACTGTTTTATGTTCCATTGGTTCTCTTTTTTCTCTTATATTTACTGTCACTTTACTCTTTGTTTGAGTTGTCTTTGTCAATACGTGACAGAAAGGGGGAGAAATAGATGATATGTGGGAACCCTGTTTGTTTTGTTTAGGGGGAGTTGAAATTGTTTTCGAAAGGAGAAGAATATAAAAACTTTTTGATGTATCTAACTTAGGGAGAGAGTTAGAATTTATTTTTGTTTTTTCTATTTTTGTTTCATATTATTGTTTATACGTCTTTCTTTCCACACATGCAGTGATGTGTTTGTTGAGTGTTTCAGGAAAGACAGGTACATTCTGATCAAGACCTTCTACATTTTCTTGCAACTTCTAGGTTAAGAGTCTTAGATTGGAATTTGTGATGTAATTAGGCATTTTATTGTATTAGGTTATTCTTGTATTTTAACATTTCATATTGTATGAAAGTTTTGTCACGAATTGCCAAAGGCGGAGATTGTTAGGTTCTAAAAGTTTAAAACAATTGGCAAATCGTGAGCACACAAGAACATACAAGCTGCAGAAAGAAGATTTCAAAATTTGCTTGATTCGACCGATCGAAAAACAGGCTCGACCGATCGAAAGTCGTATCTGCAGAATTATAGTTGGCCCAAACAACAGTTCTAGCCCATTAAGGATTAGAGTTTCAGATCTACTTCTCCCACTATACAAAGGAAACCCTAAGCACGTTTTTTACAAGACTTTTTAGAGAGAGAAGAGTGTGTCTCTTTTATATTTAGGGTTTTGTTCCTAAAACCTCTCTTATAACTTCTACCGGTGTTATTTCTTGAAGAATCTCAAGATCTGGTATTGTTGAAGTTGTTGCCTTCTCTAGTCATCAAAGGTGCTGATGATCTAAACCTTCAAGGATGGTCTTGGAGTCACAAACAGGAGAGTTTGTATTGCTAAACCTTTGAGTAGGATCTCAAAGTCACAAGCGTGGGTGTTTGTGTTTTGCAAAGATTAAAGAAAGAAGGAGTCCGTGGTCTCGGAGCTGTCATGTGGTCGTGGTAGTAAGTTTCCTACAGGCAGGTTGCAATAGGATGTTAGTGGTCTAAGTCGCTATTGTGTAAACTTCAATTCTTTCTAGTGGATTTGCTATTTTACCTTGAGGATAGCTAGGTTAAATCCTCCCCAGGTTTTTTACCGGTTTGGTTTTCCTGGGTCATCATATCTTTGTGTTCTTTATTTTTCCGCTGCTTTACTTGATATGATTGTTATTGTTTTAACCTAGATCTGAATAATAAACCTAAGTATTCACTTGGTTAATTAATTAGGTTAAACAATCTAGTTTTACAGGGGTCTAAATTTTAACAATTAATGGTTCAATATTCTTACCTGAAGTCTCATCATATTAGAGAGAGAGAGAGAGAGAGAGAGAGAGAGAGAGATATCAAACATATTTATGATCTAAGAGCATCAAATAAGAGTTCAAATTTTTTATTTTTTTTAATTTAATTGTTGCATCTACGTGGGATGATATCGGATACACCAAGTGTTGGAAAAATACATGTTTGTATTGCATACAAAACATACGCAGCGAAAAATTAACGGATCTACTTCATTCACAATTGATAACATGTAGTATGCAAATTTCATAATATAAGAACAAGAGAGTGTACCTTGGTGCGATGAAATTCAAAACAAAATATTAGAAATACTCAGGAACACTTTTAATCCTCACTCCAATTCTACTTATGCCCAAGAAGTGTGGTCTCTCAATCAGTTTATATGTGTTTGTTCAAGGGAGAATAAAAAAGTGTCCAACACTCACATACAAACTATTTTATTCTCTTATACAAAATTCTGTATGTTTCTCTTGTTATAACTGATTATCTAATTGGGCTAGCCTTTGGGCCTTTACAATTGGGCTTTAGTAGGTGGCTTGGAGTGGGACCAAAAGAGAACAAATAAGACTCTAGTTCCAATAGGCCTTGGGCCTTTCTGTCAACTCTTGACAAGTCCAAAGTTATCATTAAATATACCACTATATAAATATAATTGCGCTCTAAGTCATATTTATAAATTATATCCCAAGACTTTATTATACACGCAACCCTTTCTTAAAATATTCGTAGTAATACAAAATCATGAATATAGATTGCTACTTTGAAGATTACTACATCTTAATTCTTGAGTACCCGGTTTAATCCTTTAAGTTATTCATCATATATTTATGAAATCCAATTTCATAAATATATACTTTAGTAACTCCATACTAAAGTAGTTAGGCCTAACACTCTGAATAACCAAACCCATTAAACTTATCTCAAGAGAATGCTTTATGTCTCCGTTAAAAGATGTTGAAGACTCTTTTTTCGCCCCACGTGGCACTACTTCATTGGCAATCCATGCCACATCAACATATTATTGATTTTTTCGGTAAATCTATTTAAAGCCCAAAATAAGCTCATATTTCATTCAACTACATGGATTGGGCTCACACGGCCCGTGAGATCCTTACTTTAAGAGGCGAATCTATAGTCCACATTTCCTTTTCATCAATTGGGATCATAACTCATGATATCATCAACATCAACATATGGATCAGGCTCACACAATGAATTAAAGCTCACGGCCCATATTATCTCTCTCATATTCATGGAAAGCAGTTTCTTCAACAAAAGCCCATATTTACACAAAATGACAACAAAACTCAAGGTATGTCATCTCATCTTCGGCTTATGATTCAAGCTCATAAGTCTCTTTAGGGAAATTTTGGAAGTGGTGGTTTGGAGGGCCAAAAGGTATGTTCAGTAAAGCTCTAGCGGTTCAAAGTTGATAAAAGAAATATGTTTCTTGGCGTATCTTCTCCAACTCCCTGAACTCTGACGAGTTCGTGTGTAGCGGGTAACATATGGTAAGCATCTCTTATCACGTAGCGCTTAAGATGATAAAACTCCCTATTGCTCTTTTCCTAAAACATAGTGTTCATCATATGACAAATACTCAATATCCCCAATCATCTGAATGCTAAGAAAATAGCTATTCATTCAATCCCCAGTTGTTCCTTTACAGATTTAGAAACTTCATTATATTATTTTACATAAATCTTATTACTACTTTCAGCTAAAATCTAACTCAAACACATGGCCTACTCTGATTGGCTATCTTTAATCTCCAAATATATAGAATATTCATGATATCTCTAATACCCAACTGTTGTCTGCCACAATCAGACCAAATATTCCTCTGTCAGCTGCTAGAGCAGAGCATTAAATGCTCTTCTTGCTCACTAAGATTGAGTCATAACACAAAGAGACCTTAACTAAATCTCTAAAGCTTCATTAACTTTCATCAATCATTTAATGCTGAAATCCGAGCAGCCAGCTGCTATACCCAAAATAGCAAGATACCCTTGAAAGAAATCTTATCATCTTCAGCCAAATCCATTAAATATCCATCCCAGTAGCTTGACATCTGACCTTATTTGCTTCTGCCCCTATTAACAGCTGGCTTATGACAGCTGTGATAGCTTTTCCTGACAACTAGGACAGCCTTTTCAGAACAGCTGTGACAGCTGACCCAGCAACCTTAACATTACTCATTTAGCTAAGAACTAAAACTAACTAAGTAACTAAAACCATAATATATATATATATATATATATATATATATTTTAACAAAGTAGAGGAGAAGAAAATAATAGAAGAAGAGCTCATACCTCTTAACGGCTTTAAAAAAATATTAGGGTTTACACTGCTTTTATAGTGTTCATGATTAACCTCGCAAATTTGGAGATAAATTATCAACATTTGAGTTTGAGTTTAAGTTGGACTTGTTAGAGAGATAGAGTTTCACTCCTTGTTAAGTTTGGACTAAATAAAAATAATTTTGTTTAAAAAAAAATGATAATGATGAGTTTGAGTTTAAGTTTGACTTGTTAGAGAGATAGAGTTTCACGCCTTATTAAATTTGGACTAATAAAAAATAATTTTGTTTTAAAAAAATGATAATAATGAGTTTGAGTTTAAGTTTAAGTTGGGCTTGTTAGAAAGATAGAGTTTCACTCCTTGTTAAGTTTGGATTAAAAAAAAATTATTTTAAAAAAATGATAATGATGTTGCAAACTTTGGAGAGGTCAATAAAAAGTCAAAGGTTTTGGTTATATATATATATATATATATATATATATATATATTTTTAGGTTTTTTAATTAAATTCAAAGACGTAGTTGCATTAAGTTTAATTGTTTTTGAAATAAAAAATAACATTATTTGTGCTTTTATTGGTCCATGCAATCATGAAAAAACGAATATTAATCCTTACAGAAAATTCTGCAAACCAAATCTATTCAGACAAATTAGGGATAGACAATAATATAAATGAGAAAAAAAAAATCAATTGCCTCTCCTAAAAAAAATATCCAATTGCTCTCCGAAAATTTACCTCAAAACTATTAAAGCCAATCAAGGGAAACTGTAGATCTTGAAGAAAAGCCCGGGAGCAAAGCTCGTAGTGGAGCCAAGGAACCTAAGGGCTAGGGCACATTGAGAGTTTCTTTCTCAAGTGAGAGAGCATTTAATTTCCAAAAATTCAGCTTCTAAATATTTCTCTATTCCACTCTTAATTTGATTGTACTTATTTGTGTAATATTCAATAATTTGTTGAATTACAACATTTATTATGATTTAATGAAACTGCCACTGCAACTCACAATATCATGAAATTGTGTTGTAAAACTGATTTCATCTCACGGTTGAGCCATTTTCAAAAAACAACAAATTTTCCTATGCTCCTTATGCATTATTAGGACAATGAAGCCATTTGAAAAATTATCAATAACTAAGAATAATTCTTAGGAATTTTCAGAGTACAATGATGCGGTACTCTCTCTTCTCACATTCATGATGGGTCACATTAATTGAATTATGAGACCCACAATAGACGTGAGAGGAGGGAGCAACACATCACAATGATCCTAATGGTGATTATGGGAGACAAATGTGAAAGATTTGTGTCATGCAGTTCCTAAGTGCGAAATGCATTCAGTCATTTAGATCAACAATATAATTGAATGCATTTCTTTTTCTGAGGAACTTCAAATAAATTTCTCAGAGAAAATCTCCTCCTTGACATATGGTATCACTGCCAGAGCAACAATTGGGAAGAAGTGCAAATATGAAAAGGAACTCATATCACTAATCGAGGAAATGTTTATTCTCGTGGAGGCTTTGAATTGCCTGATTTGTTTCCTTCACTAAATTAAGTTCATTAGCTTTCTTACAGGAAAGAAACCTGCCTTGGCGAAAATACACAGAAAACTTGACAAGATTTTGGATGATATAATCAACTATCATATGAAGAAAAGGTGCGCCTCTTCAACCAGCAAACATGCAAGTGATCGATCATGATGATATAGTTGATCTGCTTCTAAAATTTTAGGAATTAGGTGAGCTTGAATTTAATATCACAAGCAACCACATCAAAGCTGTCACCTTGGTAAGCAAATAAGATTTAAAATTTACTACCACAACTTTGCCACAACTATGACATGACAGACCTTGAGTGGTATAGAAAAAATAGTTAGTTTATGTAAAAGTAATAAGCAAATAGTTACACTCTATCACATCAGAATTGTGGCAAAACTTTAGCAAAAAAAAAAAAAAAATTATGGTCCTAGAACCGCTCAATAAAATCTATCAATTTATTTCCTACATTTCCTTTGTTGCATTTTCATTTTTCTTTTATGTTTTTCTTCCTTTCTTTCTTTATTCTTTTAATTTACTAACAAGGATATCCTAAACTCTTAAAGGAACTAAGAACATTCACATCACGCTCAATACATTTTTAGCCAAATTTGATCTAATTTCCTTCTTTTGTTAATTTAGCTAATCCATTATTCACAAATGACTACATTAGTCTCAATACTTTATTACTATTCTATTTAAATATTATTTTTTTCTCTCCAAATATTTTTTTCCAACCTATCCTTCCTTAAAACACTAAATTTTCTCTTTAGAACAACCAAACTAAAAACTCATAGGGAAAAAAAAAATTACACCATAAACACCAAACATTACAATCAAAGAACACCCCCTTGCAATGCTACATGCCACCAACAGATTAACGCTACGCTCCACCAGTTCGAGGGAATTGAACTATTGGATTCGAACAAAAGTCCAATCTCACTGGAGCACAAGAACAACGCACTATCATTGTACCACTACTCACCAACACCAAATTGACTCAACACAACCGATCTATGTGTATTAAATCATGAGAGAGAGACATAGATGCATGAGAGAGAGAGAGAGAGAGAGAGAGAGAGAGAGAGAGAGAGAGAGAGAGAGAGAGAGAGAGTGAAAGTTATAAAAAATTAATTAATTTTGTTTTATTGATGACCAATTCTCAAAAAGTATGTTGACGCATTGTTCATTTGTTTGTTTTGCATGTTAGAATGTTGAGCCTGATGCATAATACTTTTTGTTAGGTTCTAAGAGCTTAGAACAATTGGCAAATCGTAAGCACACAAAAACATACAAGCTGCAGAAAGAAGATTTCAGAATTTTCCTGATTCGACCGATCGAAAAGCAGGCTCGATCGATCGAAAGTCGTATCTGCAGAATTTTAAGTTGGCCCAAACAACAGTTCTAGCCCATTAAGGATTAGGGTTTCAGATCTACTTCTCCCACTATATAAAGGAAACCCTAAGCACGTTTTTTATAAGGCTTTTTAGAGAGAGAAGAGTGTGCCAGGGTTTTGTTCCTAAAACCTCTCTTATAACTTCTACCGTGTTGTTCCTTGAAGAATCTCAAGATCTGATATTGTTGAAGTTGCTGCCTTCTCTAGTCATCAAAGGTGCTGATAATCTAAATCTTCAAGGGTGGTCTTGGAGTCACAAACAGGAGAGTTTGTGTTACTAAACCTTTGAGTGGGATCTCAAAGTCACAAGCGTGGGTGTTTGTGTTTTGCAAAGATTAAAGAAAGAAGGAGTCCGTGGTCTCGGAGCTGTCACGTGGTCGTGGTAGTAAGTTTCCTACAGGCAGGTAGCAATAGGATGTTAGTGGTCTAAGTTGCTATTGTGTAAAATTCAATTCTTTCTAGTGGATTTGCTGTTTTACCTTGAGGATAGTTAGGTTAAATCCTCCTCAGGTTTTTTACCAGTTTGGTTTTCCTAAGTCATCATATCATTGTGTTCTTTATTTTTCCGCTACTTTACATGACATGGTTGTTATTGTTTTAACCTAGATCTGAATAATAAACCTAAGTATTCACTTGGTTAATTAATTAGGTTAAACAATCTAGTTTACAAGGGTTTAAATTTCTAACAAGTGGTATCAGAGCGGGTAGCGCTTCTGTTGTAAATCTTTTGATCTAAGAGTTGATCTTTGATCCTTGTTATCATGGATAATTTGAAGTGTCTTTTTGCTCATATTTGTGATGATTTGAATAAAAAGGATACTGTTGTTTTTGTTGATTTTCTTGATGTCTGTGAAACTCTTCGTAAAGAATTATTGAAATCTATGAAAATTGCTAAAAAATTCAAGGAAGAGTTAAAATTGGCTAATCTTGAAAAAGAGGAATTGGTTGCTAGATTAGATGAATCTAATAAGAAGAATGAATTTTTGAGAAATCAAATTTCCTCTAAAGATGAGAAGATGAAAAGCTTGGAACAAGAGTTAGCTGAATCTAAAGCTAAAATTGAAAATTTAACTAGTACCAAGCCTGCTGTTGATAACATAAGTGTTTTTGTTTCTCTTAAGCCTAAAACTGAAAAAGTTTATATCCCTCATTTCAAGAGGAATAATAAAGAAAAGGCTTATTTTGCTAGGTTAGACAAAGGTAAAAGTTCTGATGTTGATGCTGAAGTTTCTAAACCTATGTCTAAACCTACTGCTAGTGTGCATAAGAAATCTGTTTTTGTGCCTACTTGTCACCTTTGTGGTGTTGTTGGTAATATTAGACCAAATTGTTTTTTGTTGAGGCAAAAACCAAAATCTGAAACTAGATTTGCTGTTAGGAATACTGATGTTCCTAAGTTCGTTCCTGTTTGTCACTTTTGTGGTGTCTTCGGTCACATTCGTCCTAATTGTTATAAATTGAAATTTAAGCATTCTGTGTTTCAGTCTAGGACATGTGATGATATTTCTCCTGCCATAAGTCCAAATAAATTGTTTCATATTCTCTTGAAAAATTTAAGCTTATTGGTTTGTGAAAGGAAATTGCAGGATTTCAGTATTTCTCAGAAGATTGGTGTAATTCCTCAAAAACACTCTGCTTCATATGGATTTTCACCTACAAAGCCGAAAACTCATGCTATATGGGTGAGAAAAGATTCTCTAAGGTGAGTGTTACTGACTTGTCCCTAATTTAATTCTTTCAATTATTTGTGGACATGTTTTGTTTCTGTTTTTGGTTGTTTTGTTTTGTTTTTTTTTTTTTTATTAAAAAAAATCCAAAAACATTGAAAATTTTCAAAAAGACAGAAATATTTTATTTTGTGTCTAGTTTTATTTTTCTTGAGGATTACATGAATTATAATATCTCTCTTGATTTAGAACATGCTTGACATTGTAGAGAAACTTGAATAGTATGTATTATATAAGTGCTAAGCTATTTTTTTATTTTGTGTGAGTATGAACTAGTTTGTACATATACTCAAGGGTTAATTAAGAAATTGATATTTCTTGTTTGTGTACCCTCTATAGCTTAGTTAAGCACTGTCATGCATTGCATTTGCATCTTTGTTCATTTAGCATAATGTGTGCTTTTTGTTTTAGGTCATAAATTTTTTAAAACCAATGAGATTTTTATGTGTTTTGTATTATATATCTTGGATTTATAATCAAGGTTGGCCATATTATCTTTACATAACATGTTTATGTATCTTGTTTAGCTTGGATGAGCTTATTTATTGCACTATACTGGCTGAAGTCTTTGTAGTGCATGTTGTGTGGGAAGATGTTTGGAGTTTTTGATCATATGATCTTGATCTTGAAATCACATGCCTTTGATTGGTGGACTTGAACTTTTTGAGAAAGGCATAAATAACCATCTCACCACTGTTTACTAGCCAATCATGAACACCTTAGTGCATATCGTAAGATTTTGTGCTCGAGAAAGTGTAGCACATGCACAAAAGGAACATAAGTTGTAGCATCGGTTTAAATGCTAAAATTGGTGTGTACATTATCCCGGCTATTATTAAGTTTCTAATCAATTAAATTGAATATTAATTTTGAGGCAAATCAAGAAACTTACATGATTGCAAGCTTTTAATCTAGGAGATGTGAGAGTTATATAATGTAACTCTTTAGGTGATAGTCTCTTTCAAATTTATGTGATGAATTTTGTAGACTTTGTGATTGATTACTATTCACATATCACCTCACATGTTTCTTAAGTTTTTGCTAGTTGCACACACTACACATGTTATTCTTTGCTAAACTTTGTACATGTTATTGTGTGCGATTTTGTTGTGGCCATCTAAGATTAAAAATTCCTTGATTTTGATGCAAAATTTGAGTTTTGAGAACAAATTGGTTGATAAAATTGTTCTTGAGAGATCTGGGTTGTATTCATGTGTTTTTGAAAATTTTTTAATCTCATACTCATGCATTTCATTCATGAAATATTGTGCTTTGAGGAGTTACTGCATTAAATTGCTTTGTTTTTCAAAAATTTGAGTTTTCCAGAATTTCGATTGATCGAAGCTATTTCTCGACCGATCGAAATTGCGATTAAAATTTTTGGTTTGATTCTGTCTGACTCGATTGGTATTCGATCGATACTCGATCGATCGAACCTAGAAAATTTTCAGTTTTTAGAGTTTTGACCAAAATTTGTTTTCATGCATCATTTATGGTTAGGATTCACATGAGTTGCATTGTTTTTCTGTGTCCATCTTGCAGTTTTGCAGTCATATCTCTCATTGTTTTCACACATAAAATGAATACACTTTGCTAAATTGGGTACTCAACTTGTTTTAAAAATTGATTGATTAATTTTTGAGTGTTTTGTACATTTTAGTATATGCTATTTTTCTTGATGTGTGAATTGCAGAAAATATTTTTCTTAAGAGATATGATGGATAATAATGTGTAAATATTTTCTCTACTCATGCAACTGTTTATGGGTCACATAGTGTCAAGTTTGCATTTATTGAAAGAGAGAATATTTTTCTTCATATGTATCCTCAACTCAATTTTTTTAGGTTTGTGTGTTTTTATTTATCCCCACCTCCTAAATTTTCCCCAAAACTGTTTTTCCCAAAACTTGTTTTGTTTTTCCTATTTTTATAGGGGGAGAAAAGTTTTTCTTTTGGCCTATGTTGTTTATAGGGGGAGTTGTTACTCTTCATAAGGGGAGTTCTCTCTATTTTCTATCTTTTTTTTCTCTCATGTTTACTGTCACTCTACTCTTTCTTTGAGTTGTCTTTGTCAAAACGTGACAAAAAGGGGGAGAAATAGATGATATGTGGGAATCCTGTTTGTCTTGTTTAGGGAAACTTTTTGATGTATCTAACTTAGGAGGAGAGTTAGTTTAATTTTGTTTTTATATTTCATATTATTGTTTATATGTCTTTCTTTCCACACATGCAGTGATGTGTTTGTTGAGTGTTTCAGGAAAGACAGGTTCATTCTGATCAAAACCTTCTACCTCTTCTTGCAACTTCTAGGTTAAGAGTCTTAGATTGGGATTTGTGATGTAATTGGGCATTTTATTGTATTAGGTTGTTCTTGTATTTGAGCATTTCATATTGTATGAAAGTTTTGTCACGAATTTCCAAAGGAGGAGATTGTTAGGTTCTAAGAGCTTAGAACAATTGGCAAATCGTGAGCACACAAGAACATACAAGCTGCAGAAAGAAGATTTCAGAATTTGCCTGATTCGACAGATCGAAAAACAGGCTCGATCGATCGAAAGTCGTATCTGCAGAATTTTAAGTTGGCCCAAACAGCAGTTCTAGCCCATTAAGGATTAGGGTTTCAGATCTACTTCTCCCACTATATAAAGGAAACCCTAAGCACGTTTTTTATAAGACTTTTTAGAGAGAGAAGAGTGTGCCTCTTTTTTATTTAGGGTTTTGTTCCTAAAACCTCTCTTATAACTTCTACCGTGTTGCCTTCTCTAGTCATTAAAGGTGCTGATAATCTAAATCTTCAAGGGTGGTCTTGGAGTCACAAACAGGAGAGTTTGTGTTACTAAACCTTTGAGTGGGATCTCAAAGTCACAAGCGTGGGTGTTTGTGTTTTGCAAAGATTAAAGAAAGAAGGAGTCCGTGGTCTCGGAGCTGTCACGTGGTCGTGGTAGTAAGTTTTCTACAGGCAGGTAGCAATAAGATGTTAGTGGTCTAAGTCACTATTGTGTAAACTTCAATTCTTTCTAGTGGATTTGCTGTTTTACCTTGAGGATAGCTAGGTTAAATCCTCCCCAGGTTTTTTACCGGTTTGGTTTTCCTGGGTCATCATATCATTGTGTTCTTTATTTTTCCACAGCTTTACTTGATATGATTGTTATTGTTTTAACCTAGATCTGAATAATAAACCTAAGTATTCACTTGGTTAATTAATTAGGTTAAACAATCTAGTTTACAGGGGTCTAAATTTCTAACAAGTGGTATCAAAGCGGGTAGCTCTTCTGTTGTAGATCTTTTGATCTAAGAATTGATCCTTAATCTTTGTTATCATGGATAATTTGAAGTGTCTTTCTACTCATATTTGTGATGATTTGAATAAAAATGATACTGTTATTTCTCTTGATTTTCTTGATGTCTGTGAAACTCTTCGTAAAGAATTATTGAAATCTATGAAAATTGCTAAAAAATTCAAGTAAAAGTTAAAATTGGCTAATCTTGAAAAAGAGGAATTGGTTGCTAGATTAGATGAATCTAATAAGAAGAATGAATTTTTGAGAAATCAAATTGCCTCTAATGATGAGAAGGTGAAAAGCTTGAAATAAGAGTTAGCTGAATCTAAAGCTAAAATTGAAAATTTAACTAGTACCAAGCCTGCTGTTGATAACAGAAGTGTTTTTGTTTCTCTTAAGCCTAAAACTGAAAAAGTTTATATCCCTCATTTCAAGAGGAATAATAAAGAAAATGCTTATTTTGCTAGGTTAGACAAAGGTAAAAGTTCGTATGTTGATGCTGAAGTTTCTAAACCTATGTCTAAACCTACTACTAGTGTGCATAAGAAATCTGTTTTTGTGCCTACCTGTCACCTTTGTGGTGTTGTTGGTCATATTAGACCAAATTGTTCTTTGTTGAGGCAAAAACCAAAATCTGAGACTAGATTTGCTGTTAGGAATACTGATGTTCCTAAGTTTGTTCCTGTTTGTCACTTTTGTGGTGTTTCCAGTCACATTCGTCCTAATTGTCATAAATTGAAATTTAAGCATTCTGTGTTTCAGTCTAGGACATGATGTAGACTTAACGTTTTTTTATTTGATCTATAAGAAATTGAGATCTCAACAATTGTGAAAATATTGTGATAATAATAAGTGTTGTAACATTTTCTTAAAATATTTATTTTCAGTTGTGTTTGGTCACAGTCTCATATTTTATTATTTTATTTCAACTTGTAAGAAATTGACACGTTAATAATTGTGATAATATTGTGAAATTTACTGTGTCAGTATAACAATATATATGTCAGCTTACATAAAAATTTCAAAGAAAAAAAATACACAAACCGATTACTGATAAAAAAAAAAAAAAAAAAACTTTAGGCACTGTAGCTACTGTGCTAGTTGAATAAACCAAAAGGACTGTAGGTCCAGTGCTGTCCATCAATAATAGTTTACCTATGATTTGTTATGAAATTAATGTTAAAATGTTATGGACTTAATATTTTTTTTATTTGATATATAAGAAACTGGAATCTGAACAATTATGAAAATATTGTGATAACAATAAATATTGTAACATTTTCTCAAAACATTTATTTTCAATTGTGGTTGGTCACAGTATCATATTTTATTTACTTATTTCGACTTGTAAGAGAATTGACACGTCAATAATTGTGAAAATATTGAGAAATTTGTTTTGTTAGTATAACAATATAAATGTCAGCTTACATCAATATTTAAAAGAAAAAAAAAAACACAAACCAATTATTAGAAAAAAAAAAGTGACTAACTAAACCATAATTGTAAAAATATTGTGAAATTTGTTGTATCAGTATAACAATATATATATATATATATATATATATATATGCCAGCTTATATAAATATTTAAAAGAAAAGAAAAACACAAACCGATTAATGGAAAAAATAAAAAAACTTTAGACATTGTAGAAATTAATGTTAAAATGTTGTGGACTTAGCATTTTTTTTATTTGATATATTGAGAAACTGAGATCTCAACAATTGTGAAAATATTATGATAACAATAAGTGTTGTAGATGAATAGTAAATAACACTGCATGAACAGTGACAAAGCACTGTAGCGGCATTGCCGCTTTTATTATATAGATATTTGTTATGTCAGTATAACAATATAAATGTCAGCTTACACCAATATTTAAAAGAAAAAAAAAACACAAACCGATTACTGGAAAAAAAAAAGTAACTAACTAAATCATAATTGTGAAAATATTGTGAAATTTGTTATGTCAGTATAACAATATAAATTTCAACTTACATCAATATTTAAAAGAGAAAAAAAAAAACACAAACCGATTACAGCAAAAAAAAAAAGTGACTCACAAAAATGGCACTGTAGATGAACAGTGCCAAAACACTGGATGTACAGTGCAAAAGCACTGTAACGGCATTGCCAAAACATTTATTTTCAGTTGTGGTTTGCTATTGTCTCATATTTTATTATTTTATTTTGACTTGTAAGAAATTGACACGTTAATAATTGTGAAAATATTATGAAATTTGTTGTGTCAGTATAACAATATAAATGTCAGCTTACATCAATATTTAAAAGAAAAAAAAAACACGAACTGATTACTGGAAAAAAAAAAAGTGACTAACTAAACCATAATTGTGAAAATATTGTGAAATTTGTTGTGTCAGTATAACAATATAAATGTCAGCTTATATCAATATTAATTTAAAAGAAAAGAAAAAAAAAACATAAACCGATTCCTGAAGAAAAAAGAAAAAAGAAAAAATATGACTCACGAAAACGGCACTGTAGATGAACAGTGAATAACACTGCATGAATAGTGACAAAGCACTATAGTGGCATTGCCGCTTTTATTATATAGAAATTTGTTGTGCCAGTATAATAATATAAATGTCAGCTTACATCAATATAAAAAAAAAAAAAAAAAAAAAAAAAAAAAAAAAAAACACAAATCGATTACTGAAAAAAAAAGTGACTAACAAAACCATAATTGTGAAAATATTGTGAAATTTGTTGTATCAGTAAAACAATATAAATGTCAGCTTACATCAATATTTAAAAGAAAGAAAAAAACATAAACCGATTACTGAAAAAAAAAAAAAAAAAAAAAGTGACTCACAAAAACAGCACTGTAGATGAACAGTGAATAACACTGCATGAACAGTGCAAAAGCACTGTTGTATAGAAATTTGTTGTGTAAGTATAAAAATATAAATGTCAGCTAACATAAATATATATAAAAAAAAAAACACAAACCAATTACTGGAAAAAAAAATTGTGACTAACTTAACCATAATTGTGAAAATATTGTGAAACTTTTGTGTCAGTAAAACAATATAAATATCAGCTTACATCAATATTTAAAAGAAGAAAAAAAAACTCCTGAACAATCTCTTCTCCTTGTTTATCCCTTAGTGACACTTTTCATATCCCAAAGTTATCCCTCAATTTGCTTTCTGTTGGTCAACTTTGTGAATTACGCATAGATCTTCTATATTACTAATCATGGTGTGGATGTGCAGGATCCCCGGATGGGTCAAGTACTTGAGACAGGCCGTAAGGTTGGTTGTATGTTTGAGGTTTATAACTTGAAGGTTCCTTCACAAGTTGTTTCTGCAGCTGCTACCACTGCCACACCTGATCTATGGCATGCTCATCTTGGTCATCCATCCTTATCTCGTCTCCAGTTGTTAGCTTCTCAAGGTCATTTAGGTTCAGTTCAGTTTCAAAAATTTGATTGTACTTCCTGTCATTTTGGCAAACAAACAAAATTGCCCTTTAATAATAGTGACTCATTTTCTTCTGCACCTTTTGATCTTATACATTCTGATATTTGGGGTCCTGCACCGGTTCCCACTGAGGGGGGATCTAGATATTTTGTCATATTTGTGGATGATTTTTCTCGTTATACTTGAATTTATCTACTTCACCATAGGTCTGAACTTGTGTCTATTTACCAAACATTTCATAAAATAGTTGAAACACAGTTCAATAGCACTATCAAAGTTTTTCGGTCAAATAATGCTCAAGAATATAATGATAAATCTTTCCTATCCTTTTTAGACAGTCATGGTACCCTTCCTCAGCGGTCTTGTCCTTACACCTCTCAACAAAATGGTCGTGCAGAACGAAAACACCATCACATTCTTGATGTTGTCCGTACCCTTCTCATTTCTGCCTCTCTTCCTGAGCGCTTTTGGGGTGAGGCAGCACTCACTGCTGTGTACACCATTAATCGTATTCCTTCACCAACCACACACAACAAATCACCATTCGAGCTTCTCTATGGTCAAACTCCTGACTACTTCTCTCTTCGGGTTTTTGGTTGTGCTTGCTTTGTTTCTCTTCCTCCTCATGAACGAACAAAGCTCCAGCCTCGTGCTCGTCTTTGTTGTTTCCTTGGTTATGGTGTATCTTAAAAGGGGTTTCGCTGTTATGATCCCATTTCTCGTCACCTTCGTGTCTCCCGTCATGTTGAGTTTTGGGAACATCGTCCTTTCACGAGTCTTTAGCAGTTTCCTACATCCTCTTCCTCAGAGTCACCCATTTTTACTGATCTTTTCATCCCTCTCTATCCAGAACTTGTGGAGGATTCTTCGACATCGGCTGCCTCTCCAGACGACTCATCTCCGGTTCTGTCCCCGACTTCTGACCCGCCTGACTTGGATCTTATGGCACCACCCTCTTCTGAGTCTCCTGTTGGTCCTGAGCTTCGTCGTTCCACTCGGGTAAGCATTCCTCCCCATTATCTCACTGATTATCTCTGCTCTTTTGCCCTTGCCACTCTCTATGAACCTCACACCTATCGTGAGGCCCATACTGACCCTCTTTGGCAGCAAGCTATGAATGAAGAACTAGATGCCCTTCATAAAAATCACACTTGGGATATGGTTGATTTACCTTCTGGTCAGTCTGTAGTAGGTTGTAGGTGGGTTTACAAGATCAAGACCAAGGCTGATGGATCTGTTGAACGATACAAGGCTCGCCTTGTTACCAAGGGTTTTACTCAGGAATATGGTATTAACTATGAGGAAACATTTGTTCCTGTTGCTCGCCTTACATCTGTCAGATGTCTCATTGCTGTGGCTGCTGTTCGTCGTTGGCCTCTTTATCAAATGGATGTGAAGAATGCTTTCCTCAATGGAGACCTCCAAGAAGAAGTGTACATGCAACCACCCCCTGGCTATCCACACTCAGGTAGTCAAGTTTGTCACCTTCGCCGTGCTCTTTATGCCCTTAAGCAGGCTCCTCGAGCTTGGTTTGAAAAGTTTAACTCCGTTGTTGCTCAGCAGGGTTTCACTTCGAGTCCTCATGACACTGCCCTCTTTGTCCGAAGATCCTTTGCTGGTATCACTCTTATTCTTCTTTATGTTGATGATATGATTATTACTAGAGATGATTCTGCAGGTATCCACTCTCTTCAGCACTTCCTTAGTCAGCATTTTGAGATGAAAGATCTGGGAACTCTTAGCTACTTTCTTGGGCTTGAGGTTACCTCATCCTCTGATGGATACTATCTTTCCTAAGAAAAATATGCTTCTGATCTTCTCTCCAAAGCTGGTATCACCGACAACAAGACTGTTTCCACTCCCTTGGAATACAATGCCAAGCTCACACCCTTGGATGGTGAACCTTTATCTAATGCTACTCGTTATCGACAGTTGGTTGGTAGTCTGATCTATCTCACTGTTACTCGTCCAGATATTTCACATGCCGTGGGTATGGTTAGTAAGTTCATGGATGCCCCTCGTTCTCTCCATTATGCTGCTGTTCTTCGGATTCTCCGATATGTCAAAGGCACACTTTATCATGGTCTCCACTACTCCTCTCGGTCTTCTTTCGAACTTCATGCTTATTCAGATGCGGACTGGGCAGGTGATCCGGCTGATCGATGCTCTATCACAGGTTTCTGTTTCCTGTTGGGTACTTCTCTTGTCTCGTGGCGTAGCAAGAAGCAGGATGTGGTTTCCCGTTTCAGTACTGAGGCTGAGTATCGTGCTCTTGCCGACACCACTTGCGAGCTTGTCTGGCTTCGCTGGCTCTTGGCTGACATGGATGCTCCACAGCCCACTGTCACTCCTCTCTATTGTGACAATCGTAGTGCTATCTACATTGCTCACAATGATGTCTTTCATGAACGCACTAAGCACATTGAGATCGATTGCCACATCACTCGTCAGCATCTTAAGAAAGGCAATCTCAAGTTGTTCTCCATCTCCTCTGCTGACCAGCCTGCTGATATCTTCACCAAGACTCACCCGCCTGGTCGTCTTCGAGATCTTATATCCAAACTCCAGTTGGCTTCCTCCTTGCCACCTCGAGTTTGAGGGAGGATGTTAGTGTATAGCCTAAACTAGATTAGCCCATTGGGCTTAGCCTAGTATATTGTACTTGTAGTTTACTCTTATTGCTTGTACTGCACACATACCTAGCCTATATAAGGCTCTCTATTGTACATTGTTATCTATACATCAAAATATACAAACTATTCAGTCTTTCTCTCATACTTTACATTGTTAACATTTTTTAAGTTTACTTTATGATATCAATGTTTGATATAATTGGGACCACATTAATAATTAGATGAGAAAAAGGATTTCTAAGAGTTAAATTTAGGGTTTTGAGAAGTAAGAGAAAACCATAGATATTATTTCCTTCAAATAGACTTTTGGCCAAAGAAAGGAAAGGAATTTGGAGAGAGGAGAAAACTTTCATATGATTTTTTAAACTATTTTGTGATTTCCCTTTAGTATATTAGCGAATTTGTTGAAGTTGTAATTTGTGTTGTGGTTTCAGGAGTTCTCAAGAGAAATGATATCTTTTAATTTACTTAATTGATTGTCTAGGGTTTGATAAGAGTATTTCAAATTCCAATTCTATTCATGATTATTATTCACTATGTAATTCAATTTCTTACATGTTTCATATTACAGAGTTTTTTTTTTTTTTTTTTTTTAACAAGATAAAAATTTTACAGGTTCAAGTCCAATATTCAGGATCTCTCCCAATAGCCCATGCATTAATGATTACTGTGGTGTTGTTCGGTATCTCATACCCAATAATTTCACATGTTTCTCTTGCTTCTCTGGCGATCAAGGCAGCAGCAGGGTGTAATCGCAAAGTTTCTTTTACCACTAATTTCAAGTAATCTAGCTTTTGAATGTTTGCCTCATCAAAATTTCTCTGCCCTTCAAGAACTTGTCGCATTTCTGCTTGTGCCTTCTCCATTACTCTTGGGTTTTTAATTAATCCTGACAATGCACATTCAATTGTGGTTGCTGAAGTCTCACTTCCCGCAAAAAAACCTCCTGAAAAATGATGTTAACTTACAATTACATTGTGATCGAGATGAAAATTTAATACTAAGCGAAATAGGGTTGCTTTATAATTTGCGTATGTATATGTAATTTTTCTTCTAAATTCCTAATTTTGTGAAATTTGGATGTTGATAATTGTTACGTGTAAATGAAATTTATGTCAAGAGAAAATTTTTTTTCTGCACTACACAATCTATTTGGCTTATAAACTACGAAGTTTACCACTCAAAAGATTATGGTGTGGCAAAATACGTGAAGGCACATACCTCAAATCGCTCACCATTTTATCGAGTAAAAGATTCCTTGTAAAACTATTTGTATAAAGCTGCGCATTTACTAATTGAGAGGAAGAAAAAAAAAAAAAAAAAAAAAAGGGGGTAAGCACTATTGCACAAAAAAATACCAGTGTGACAGCTTTGATGTGGTTGCTTGTGACGTCAAATCCAAGCTCGCCCGTTTCCTGAAGTTTCAGAAGCACATCAATCATATCATCATTATCACTTTCTTCACTTTTTTTAGCTGAAATGGCACTTCTTTTCTTCTTATGATCGTTGATTATATCATTCAGAATTTTGTCTGTTTTTCTATGCGTTTTCAACAATGCGGGCTTGATTCCAGTAGGGAAGCCAAGGAACTTTAGTGAAGGGAAGAAATCAGGTAAGTCAAAGGCTCCACCTAGAGTAAACATTTCCTTGATTAATGATATGAATTCTTTTTCATATTTGCACTTCTTCCCAATGGCTGCCCTGAAAGCTGTACAATATGTTGAGAAGAAGATCTTCTCACTGAGATTGATTGGAACTCCATCTGACAAGGAAATGGATTCAACAAGATTATTTACCACTTCTTCTCTAATATTGCTAAATGATAGTGGACTCGCTTGGCACTCAGGAGCTTTGAGACACAAATCTTTCTCATTTGTCTCCAATAATCACCATAGGGAGCAAAGACTATACCTGAATTACCATAGCACATATCTTCAATAGCAAGAACAATTGGCCTATTTGCCAAAGCAGCATCACGCGTCTTCAGCACTTCTTCAACTACTTTTGGAGATGAAATGATTTTAGCCATGACCTCACACAGTTGTAATTGCATAATAGGTCCACATTTCATGGCTAAGTCTCTCAAAGATCGATGTGGTACAGAGAAAACTAGTTGGTGCAAATTCCCTATAAAAGGCAGTTTCCATGGCCCTGGTGGCAACTTATTGCTTTGGCCTTTGGCTTTAGACCTCTTCCAATAAAAAACGATGATAAACAAAAGGAAGAAGAAGAAGAGGCACAAATAGGGAGGAAAGGAGGAAATTGTGATTGGGAGCATTGGGGACAAGAAAAGAAGCTCTATGTTTGGGAATAGGGTTTTGTATGCATTGGTGCATGGAACACTAGTGTACTTATATAGTAATTAGTTAGATGACAATACGTAACTAGAATATGTGCATATCATATTTTAATTCAATACTATTTGAAGTTTTACTTTTTCCTTTTTATTTCATTGCCCAAATTTATTACTGGAAGCCGAATTAAACAGCTTCATTTTGAAAAAAATATAAATATGCATGTCACAACATGCTGTCCATTCTTGCTTTTCTCTTATTTGTTTCCTTCATTCTCTTTCTATTGCAGGTGTAAACACGTTTGTAGGGATAAATGGTTTTGTCGGTAGTGTTTTTTTTTTATAACATTGTGGACAAGTGTTTTGATAACACGTTTGCAGGGGTAAAACGTTTTTGGATAAGGGAGCTTATCCTACAGATTAGCCAAAACTAAAATCCTCTTTATTTTAGAGAACTAAATCTTAATATTTGAGATAGGTTTCAATTAGGCCCACCAAGTATTGGAGGCAGGTCTCATGCGCCTGGCGCATATGATCCTTTTGCCAAGTACTGATGCAAAAATAGAGCGATGGTGTGAAAAAAATGGGTGAAATTCTCGGTGAATGTAATTAATCATAAAAAATATTAGTAACACAAGTAATTTCACGCAAATTATACGATAACTAACTATGAATGGTAAAAAAATAAATGATGAGCCTATATAAAAGTAACAGGTAACTAGTCACTATTTATCACATAAAATAGTTGTAAGAATAAATGTAAAATTGGTTTTTTCCAGAAAATAACTCATTTATTCTTGGACTCCTTTTCACTCACTCTCTTCACGAAAGATCTCTCCAATAACAAAAGCACCACCACACATTTTGTTTCACTTCAAAGCAAGGATCACGTTTCAGATAGCTCCAATTTCAGTTAGATTATGATTCTCTATCAAAGGATTCCACTCGAATTGGGGCCACTAACAACATCATGACAAAAAGTCCAAAATTCATAAAAGAAAAGAGAAGAAATCCCAGTTGGCTTGAAAGATATTGTTGATGGATGAGTCTCCTTCAAAGTTCAAAGACCAGAGTCTTCAAATTGGAGTTCCCCAGGATATCCGAGGCATGTTATTTAGATTTCATAATACTGTAGACGTAACTCTTTTCACAACAATTTTCATACAAATGATCAACTGTTAATGATGAATAACACTTTCTACATTTATCAACCACTTTTGTTTTTATTACCATTTTTCATTGACTATTTCAAAAATATGTGAAAGTATTGTAAAAAATAAATAAATAAAAAAAGCAAAGCAAAGCAATTTTTAATCTGTATAAATGACTTCTGTTTTAGGCGAGAATGTATAAATAACTTAAGTTCGGTGCACAAGCAACACAGACATGACACAAGTTTAAAATTGACGGTATTTCAGCATTGTGTCAACTCTAGAAGATTTTGATCATAGAATGAAAAAATTATCTTATAAGATAGTTTTATAAGATATCTATTTCACAACATGTGTGAGTCTCACACATGAGTTTCACTTCCCAATTTTACATATTGTGATAGATAGAGAGAAATTTCTAATGACGTTGTCCCATATAAAAGATTGTCTCATAAAATACATTCCCAAGAAGAGGATTTATGCTATAAGGGTCAATTCAATTATCGACATGTGCAAGTATGAGGTGTCATACACCCATTAATTTGCACCATAAAGGTTGGTGTTAGTATTTTCTTTTATTATTACTACTACTAGTATGTAGCTCCATGCATGTATGTATGGATACAATTAAAAATAATTACAATTATACATTTTTTTTAAAAAGATATTCAAATTATGCATAGTATTAGCTTACACTTTATTTTTTAAAATCATACCTTTCTAAAATATATAATAATTTCTAATTATATATATATGATTTAGAATTTAATTGGATTTAGACTCATCGGTTTTTTCACCAAATAATTTACTTGTCATAATAATTAAAAAAAAAAATAAATGGACATGTGGCGGAAAATTGGACTCCAATTGATATTCAATTTAGAATCTAATTGGATTTGGATTTTTCAATTTTTACACTCAATAATTCACTCGGTACAAAATTAAAAAATTAAATGAAACACGTGACACAAAATTGAGAATCCAATTAAAATCTAATTGGATTTTCTCTAACCTTTGGCTATTAACATATATATATATATATATATATAGATATTTGAAAGTCAAAGTTATTAGGTTCTAAAACTTCAGGAACTAAATGTATTAAAATTTCAATTTGTATTATGTTTGCAAACTATAATCAAAACATATAGTCTAGGTTTAGGTTTGCTCAAAGTATGATTATTTGTAAAAATGGAATCGAGTGATTGTAGAATTTATTGAACTAAATCTGCAAGGCTTGATTGATCGAAAATTAGACTCGATCGATCGAACCCCGTACAGATTTATTTTTCTGCAGAATTTCCAATTCAACCCAAGCCCGTTTGATATGTAGCGTTTTGTGTTTCACTCCAAGTATAAAAGGAAAAACTTTAGCTACGTTTTAAATGTCTTTGATGTGCTGTGTGTTGAATCGCTTGTGAGATCTAGAGGTGTTTACCTTCATATACACTTAGAGTTATCAAGATCAAAATTCATGTCAAAAACTTAGTGATCGCTTCAATTGCTGCATAAAGAACTTAAAGAAGGTCTAAAACCTTTGAGTGGAGTCTCAAAGTCACACATAGGAGAACTTGTGGTTACAATAGATCAAGAAAAGTAGTAGTCTGTGGACTCGGAGCTATCACATGGTCGTGATAATAAGTTTTCTACTTAAGGTAGCAATATGATGTTAGTGGTCAAAATTCTATTGTACAAATTTCAATTCTTTCATAATGGATCTGTTTTACCTTGAGAATAGCTACGTTAAACCCTCTCCAAGTTTTTTACTGGTTTGGTTTTTTCGGGTTATCATATCGTTGTGTTCTTTATATTTTCGCATTATTTGCATGATATGATTTTATTGTGTTAACCTAGATCTATGTAATTTATCTAAGTAATCACTTGGCTAAATAACTAGGTTAAACAACTTGTATTAAGAGGTCTAAAAACATACAAAAATTGGTGTTAGTAAATCGTGAATCATAATTACAACTTTATTTGAGAGCAACAATGAATATAAAAATTTATTATCCTTTTTCATAACTTATTTTTAATGTAATCATTTTCATAACTTATTATGGTGTTAAATTTTTATTTAAAATGACACTACTTTCACTTATTAGTAATAATACATTTGTCACCCATCACAACAAAACATGTTTTATTGCTAAAAATTTTAATCACTAAATATATTGTCCTTTAATTAACCAATAGTTCAACAAACGATATCATAAAATCTTGAGTTGAAATGTTGATTTCATTCGAGTCACACAAAATCATCTACCCAGCTTAGAATGTTAAGATCATTTGGGAGGTGGCCTAGTGATAACAAGTTCTTGTGACCCATCATACCTACAAATTTGAAAATTGTAGGTTGAAGTAGTGGTAAACCCTACTAGTGCCCAAGTAGTCCCATGCTATAATGCATTGCGTGGCAGTGATCACGCATTTGGGCACCTTTTTTTTTTTCTTTAAACAAAAAACAAAACAAAACTAACAATATCATGAAAATTGTGAGTTGAAAAACTTATTTCATCCCATGGTCGAACCTTTTTCAAAAAACAACAAATTTTCCTATGCTCCTAATCCACTATTAGGACACTGAAACAATTTTGAAATATTATCAATAAGAAGGCTAAAATGCAAAACTTGTCTTCTAAGTTTCATAATTTTTTATTCCAGTCCTCTAAGTTTTCATTTTATCATTTCAGTTCTTTAAATTTCAAATCTCCTCAATTTAGTCCTCCACTAAGTTACCATCCATATATGCTGTTAACCTACCCAAAATGGTGTCATTTTGGCTATAATTTAAAATTTAAAATTTATCTTATTATTTATTTCATAACTTAAGAAAGAAACGTTAACTAAAAAGAAACCCGTAAATTAAAATAACCTATTTACCCCACCCGCCTCATCTAAGGAATAAGAAAATCCCTAGCCTAACCTGATATGTGAGAGACTTAGAGGGAGAAAGAGAGATTGAGAGGGAGAAGGATAGCAAGAGACTGAGAGGAACAAGGAGGTGTTTTCGGTGGCTCTGCCCCAAGGTTTCATGGCGTCTCAACTTTGCTCAAATAGGTCTACTCAGCGGCTTTGGCTAATTCTTTACTTGGCTCTGGCCAAGAAGAAGAAGAAGCAATAGATGAGAGAATATATGATTGGAAAAAAAAAAAAAAAAAAAAAAAGATCTTTAAAGTGGGAAAAAAAATTAATAGCTCTTTGAATTATTATCTTTCTTTTTATATTTTCCTTAAATAACAGTTTTTTCTTTTCTGGGTCTACTTCATTTTACCTTAACTATTACTTCTGTTATTGTTGTTGTTGTATACTTGTATTATATGTATGTACGAAAAAATTTGGATGAAAAGTAAGGCTTTGTGTTGTTGTATCTAGGAAACCTTGGAATTGGAAAGTATTTAGTTTGGAGAGGATTGTGTTCCTGTGGATCGGTTGGTGTTTCCAAGATTTGCTGTTCCCCACAACTCCCATAACTACTTTGATTTCCAAGTCCTTTTTAATCTAATTTCTCTTACTTTGTTTTTCTTCTTTCTTTCTCTCTCTAAAATTTGTATCTTAAAAACCCCATTATCTTAGTCTACTGAGTTATAAATATTTCTCTCTTTCCCCCTCTGAATCTCTCTTCTTCTCTCCTTCTCCCTCTTTCTCCCTCTCAAACTCTCACATATTGAAGTAGGCTGGGGATTTATGTGTTCTTTAGATGAGGTGGGTGGTGTAACTAGGGTTATTTTAATTTCTAAGGATTTAAAAAAAAATTAAAGCTTTTTTTAAATTAAGAAATAAATAATAAAGTAAACATTAAATATTAAACTATGGCTAAAACTAACGATAGTTCTGGATAGTGAGTTAACGGAGGATTGAATTGAAGAAATTTGAAATTTAGAGAACTAAAATGACAGAATGCAAACTTAGAGAACTGGAATGAAAAATGATGAAATGCCCTATGAATCTGACAAACAGGCAAACAACAAGATTAGTGGATGGTTATGCCCTTTGGACTAAGAAACGCTCCATCTCAGTTCCAAAAGGCAGTGTTAACCCTGTTCCAACCCATCTTGGCTAATGCATTGATCTATGTGAATGATATTCTTCTGTTCTCAAAAGACGCAGAATCCCATGAAAGATTACTCATTGAATTTTACAATTTAGTGAAATCTCAAGAGATTATGCTTTTAGAAAAGAAAATGGTCATTGGACAGACTTCTATAAAATTTTTGGGAGTAAACATCTTAGACGGAAAATACACTTTGCAGTGACACAGTCTTTGTCATCCTCAGATTCTCCTATCAATGATTTGAAGAAGAAGATCAAAATGGTTGAGCAAGAGCTTGAAACAATTACATCTATGGTCAAGGATATGACTATTTCTTTCTCCCTTATTGGTCAAAAAGAAAAAGAAAGAAATCAATTGCTCACTCAATTCCCGTCCATAGAAAGGTCCTAGAAGATAGCCACACAACCCTCTCCAATGTTTGTGTACTCTCCCCACCAACCTAGACAATCATTGTACAAAGACCTGTCTATACCCACGGCGTTCCCATTTTTGTCCGATTCTCTAGGACAAAATCTTCGACCCTTAGCCACAATTCATCCTGCTTACAACCCTCTCAAGACAAGTGGAAACCTCCCAGCCATAAATTACCCTCAACAACTTAAACCAGAATCCCAAAACCACCCACAAAACAAACCCTTCCTAACTGGAAAAACAAAGATCCATTGAATCAAACTCCAGACCCAATCATTGGTGCATCCTTAAAACCTTTAGATATGAACATGTTGGCCATGGACTCAATCCTCCAAATCCAATTTTATCATTCCTGAAAACCCTAACTCTTGAAAGACTCAAAATCCCTTTATGCACTCCTAATAGTTGCTGACACTGATTTAGGCTTGTCTAATCTTGGTCCAGAAGAGGTGTTCATGAACCAACTAGAAGACCAACAACTCTGAGGGTCTCTCTCTATTTTTTTTTTTTTTTTTTTTTTGCTGAAAACTCTGAGGGTCTCATGAGCTGTATCGGCAGAGAATACATGGAGAAGATACCTTATGTTGCATTTGTGGTTTACCCACTGTTCACATGTGATATGTGATGATTATGTTTTTGTGGACATGCCTCTTTCAAATCCACTGAGTTAATCATGATGTCGGTATGAGCACTCATTTTAAGCTAGCTTATCAAAAAAGCTCAGCGCCATCCCATGCCCACAATGCACGTACTTCCAAAAAAAAAACCATGCCAACCGGGTATTTTCACTATTTTGCACTATTATAATGACAATAACCATTTTGGTAAATTTTTCCAGTGATACTAACGCATTCTAAATTATGTGTTGTAAGTTTTGAACATTCCACCCCGTTATTCTTGGAAATTTAAATATTCACAGCGATCGTAAAATTTTTGTATTGCATTGTATTTTAGCATTCAGTATAAAAAATGGGTAGAATTGGTATAGTCTTGCCTAAAAACAACTTACATTAATCTGTATATAATTGTATAAATTTACAAGTTTATTACGGTAATCGTGTAAATTTACATTGACACTATTCATTTTTATATTTAGTTATAATTGTGTAAATTTACAAGTTTATTACAGTAATCGTGTAAATTTACATTGACACTATTCATTTTTATATTTAGTTATTTATTATTTTTTACGTATCTCGAGAATGAAATAATAAAATAAATGTTGGTTATTGCGTGTTTAAAAATAAAAAAAATTAATATTTTAATAAAATGTAATATAAAATTATTATATTTGATTTGAATGTTTCAAAAAGTAAATATACAAAACAATATATATACAGACACACACTATACTACTATACTATAAAACTAAATCCATTTAACTTTTTTTTTCAACCTCCTAAGTGCTTGCTACATAGAATTTGAGGCTCCTACAATTTTCAAAATCAACAATATTTAAAAAATAAATAATAAATCTCTTCCTCCCAAAAAAACAAAACCCGATAGAGGCAAAGCCAGGTAGAACTTTTTGAAATTTCCATATTTGTCAATATACTCGGTAATAAATAACTTTTTTTTTTTTTTTGAGAAATAAACACACACACACATACAAGGGAGAGGGAAAGGGGTTCTAACACAAAAGCACACCACAACTCCACTCAAAAGCCATGGTAACTTTTCGAACTAGCCTAGTAAGAGTAAACCCCCTTAAAAAAAAAAAAAAACAATAAATAGAAGAAGAAAAAAAATCTATCTACCCCATTGCAGCACCGCCTTGCCTTACCATGTAGTCTTCCGATCGTCTACTAAACTCCACTCCTAAACCAGTCTAACCGGTGGTATAACTCTCAATCTATGTCTCTATCTTTGTTTTCTTTCTCGCTTTATTGTTCTGTTTGCTATCACTGCTGTAAAGTAGTTCACAAATGTCATTTACCTATTTGACCAACTGTAAAGTTGTGATTTACAATTATGTTTTAGTGTTGGCTTATTCCATAACAAAAAATGTTGTAATTTCTTTAATTTTGTTCCTTGTATTTTGTGGCATTTTATTGTATTGGATTTAGTATTGAGTTGGTGAAGAATCGAGCTTAAATGAAGAATCAGTGGATTTGGCAAGAAGCTAACCCGCAAAGTAGCATGTGAGAAGCACATGACTAGAAACTGAAGAGTCGTGCTAAGCTGTCAGTTTCGCGAGTGTCTTGCAGTTAAGGCCTTCCTGCGAGATATTCGCGAAACATTCTGCCTAGAGGATTTTTTTAAGTGTGACTTTCTTACCCTTCACCCATACTATATATACCCTCATTACCTATAAATTGTAAGGAGACCATTCAGAGGAAAAAACCCTAGATAGGTTTTCTACAACACACACACTCATCTTCTAGAGAGAGTGCTACTCAACCTTAGTGAAAAATCATTCTAGTTTCTTCTCCTTCCCTCTCCCATTGTCATACCTTGAAAGGAGATTTATACTCAAACACAACCCACACCTTTTCAAAGTGTAGAGAGTGTTTTGGTGCTACTAGGAAGCATTGGAAGAAACCATATGTTTGGCGGATGCAATCGAGCTGAATTGCGTAATCCAGAGAGTTAGAAAAAACAAGGCTTGGCAAAGTTAGTTGATAGCAAGAGCTTGGAGGGCTCAAGTACATTGGGTAGACTAGGCTTGAAGGGTCTTTTGTTATTCGTATACTAGAACTTTATTCTCTAGTGGATCGATTTACCGCTTGGAGGGCAGCGGAGAGGTTTTACGCCGAGTATTTCAGTTTCCTCTTCGATAACACATCGGAGTGTTATCTAGTGTTTGCATTCTTCTTCCCTACTCTTTTACCTTTCAATTTACTGTTGTGTTTTATTGATTATGGGTTAGAGTAGTTTATTTGATTATCCGCTCGCATTTACTCTTTTCCGCACTTAGTATAATTTAAAGTAAAATCAATCGAGTCATAATCTTTTTAATTTAGGGGTCTAAACAGCTCGTGTTTTTAACACATTTTCAAGCTTTCACCGACTAATAAAAGTAAAAACTTTGGCTGAATGTATTGTAAATGTGAAATACACTTTTGGTCCCTATATTTTGGGCCAATTCTCATTTTGGTTCTTAAATTGATTTTGCGCTTACATCTATCCCTGACATTAGAAAATTGTTTCCATTTTGGTCCTTACCGTCAACCTACTAACAAAAAAGTCCTACGTAGCAAACGAAGTGCACTGTTTACACAATAAATGCATACATGGCTAATAAAATAATAATAAAAAATTTATTTAATTTTTAAAAATGCTATGTAAGCATTTAAAAAATTAAAAAAAATTCTGAATTTCTAATTTTTTAAAATTTATTATTCTAATTTTTTTAATCTAATTAAAGTAAATTAAAAAGGAAAAAAAAAAACCCTTTTCCAATTCTTTTCATCTGATCCGCCCTATTTGGAAATCATTTTTCTTTTGGTTTCAATGTTTCATCTGCCCACATTCTCTCTCTCTCTCTCTCTCTCTCTCTCTCATAAACAATCTCTTCAAGCTGTGTAAAAGCACCACAAAGTCACCGTTCATCAAGGAGCACCTTCGTTAATGGGTTTTGGTTTGCAAGGTTTGAATTCGGCGGGTGTGTTTAGGTTTCTTGATCTGTGATTTTGGTTTGTAGAGTTTAATCGATAATGGGGTTTTGTGGATCAGTTATGGCAACAAGATCGGCGACTGGGATGCAACTAAACTTTTGTAGGGAAAAGAATTGGGATGCACCAAAAAGAGCAGAAGAGGAGAGAAAAATAATAATCAGGATTTCTTTCTACCCTCTTTCCCAATTTCTATCAATATTTTCATTTGTCCGTAGAAACTCGATTTTGGCCCAAAATTTATTTACACTAGAATTTGGAAGGACAAAATACTTTATCTAATTCTTTGTTTAACATTTATTGTTCCAATAAATGTTAAACAAAGAAGAAGCAGCTATCGATATCGTATTTTGTTTGACCCCAATTCACACGTCAAATTAAGGACAAAAAAAAAGTGCAAAAACATAAGTTTTACAGCCAAAAAGGGAAAAAATAAATAAAACATGTTTGAATGGTGAATCAAAAAGTCACAGCTGTAGAAAAACTCATTTTACAAAAAAATCTTACCAAAACCCTAACCGGGTATGGTCAAAAGTTGACATTTTGACCCAATTGTTGGATCATGTTGGACTTTAGACCATCTTGTAGGGCATATTTTTTCCTTCAAAACGATAGATTACAGGCTAAAATCAGAGTTAAAATGGATAAAATATCACAAAAATACAAAACCCTAATAAAGTTTTTACTCTATTTTTTAGGAAAACAGGCAATTTTTTACCCAAATTCGCGCAATAAACTATACCAATTGGGCAAAAACTGGAACAAACGGGCTGGACCATCTTGAAGAACAATGTCTTAGCCAACTTTTACCAAAAGGGCTCATTGATATCGGCTCCAGATTAAAAGATATGAATTTTTCAAGGGAAGAGGTTCAGAATTTTTAAGCTTTTTGACGTAGCTCCAAATCAAATGAAGCTAGAACCATTGGAAACTGGACATCTAGAGCTTTCCGTGCATGTAACATTTGAAGAAAATGGAGCTCAGAAAGGCCTCCAAACAGCCGCCCGAAAATCAGGCTAGAAGTCAAGAAAAAGACAAAAAAAATGCTCACGAGGCGCTAACTAAGCCCTCAATTAATTTGTTCTCTGCTAATTATAATGTTCTTGGCCCACAATGGGAGATTCTAGGAGTAGTCTGTCACTATGATGGACCGGGTCTTCCTCTTTATCCATCATTATGCTACGAGTTCCTGGCCGAGGATGCAACTCACGGGTCGAACTTCCCTTCCTGAGTTCCGAGCAGGAACTCAATTCCTGAGGATTATGGCACATCAAAGTGTTTGAAAAAAACCAATCAAAACACTAGACAACAGAAAAGTTGCAAATCAGATCACCTACACTAGATCTTTGAAACTTTTGTTAGTTGTGAACTTGTAATGTTCGATGTTCCAGAATATATGTTTCAACTAAAGACAGCGTCTTTAACGGCAATCAAAGATTGGCACTAAAGTTTATATATATATATATAAAAGGAAAAAAAAAAGAAAAAAGAAAAAAGAAAAGAAGATTGGCACAAAAAAAGAAAAAGAAAAAATCTACTAAAGAAACTCAAGCTTAGCGTTGTGTGTGTCTATATGTATATTTTCCCCTCTTGTTCCAAGGCAGTTTCTAGTTAGTCGTCACAATATTTAGGTTTTACACTAAGCTTAGCGTTGTGTCTATGCCATGTGATTAATTAAGATCGGGGTGATGAGCTTGTGGACTACATCCCTGGAGTTTCTACTATCCGTATTGCTGATCATCCCACCTTTACATATGGAGATGGTCGACAAGCCTTGCCTGGAGTCCTGGAAGGTATTTCAAGCGTGTCCAATAAAGCGCAGTATCTTCTATTCACCCCTTTCACGAACTTGAAGCTGAAGCCATTAACAATTTAACACTTTAAAAGCCAACTTTCCTATCCCTGTCTACCCTATTGGTCCTGCCATACCTTACTTAGAACTTGAAGAAAAGAATGTGTTAAATTTTAGACCCCTTAAAACAGAAGTTGTTTAATCTAGTTATTTAGCCAAGTGATTACTTAGGTAAATTATTCAAATCTAGGTAAACACAAGTAAATGATATCATGTAAACAATGCGGAAAATAAATAACACACAATATGATAACCTAGGAAAACCAAACCGGTAAAAAACTTAGGGAAGATTTAACCTAACTATCCTCAAGGTAAAACAAATCCACTAGGAAAGAATTGAAGTTTGTATAATAGAACTTAGACCACTAACATCCTGTTGCTACCTCGGGTAGAAAACTTACTACCACGACCACGTAATAGCTCTGAGTTCACGACTACTTCTTTCTTTGATCCACAGCAACCACAAGTACTCCTATTTGTGTTTTTTTAAGCTCTTTAAAATAGCAACTAAAGCAATCACCAATCTCTTGACATCAATCTCGATCTTAATAACTCTAAGTATGTATGAAAGCAAACACCTCTAGATCTCACAAGATATTCATACACACAGCATATCAACAACCACTAAAACGTGCCTAGGGTTTTTCTTTTTATACTAAAAGCAAAACCAAAAACTCTACACGTTATTTGGGCTTAAGCTGAATTGAAAAATTCTGTAGAAAAATAATATGCACAAGTTTCGATCGATCGAGTCTAATTTTCGATCAATCGAGCTTTGTAGAAATTGAACAGTAATTTTTTACAATTACTCGATTCCAACTTCACACATAAACACACTTTGAACAGCCTAAACCAAGACTAAACGTTTTGATCATGGTTTATCAACATATACATATTAAAATTTTAATACATTAGTTCTTAATTTCTTATAACCTAACATAATGCTTCTATAACTAATTCTAAAAATGGAGTCAACTATCTCCAGTGGCTTGATTCTCAACCTCCATGTTCGGTGTTATACATCTCAATGGGAAAAAGCTGTTACTCTTACTCACGCTTAACTCGTTTATATAAGGTGGTCATCAAATCAAAGTCCAAAAAGTCAACCAATCAGGTACATGACCCACAAACTGTTTTTTTTTTTTTTTTCATCATAGTTTTGTATAGCTGCAATGTTTAGATATTCGTTTACCGAAAAAAAAAAATGTTAGATATTCCATATCACGGGAAGTGATTATCAAAAAAAAAAAAAAATCTTCAACTGTGTTAAAAGATTGGCCCAGTAAAATGCTACTAAAGAAGCTTAAGCTTCGCATTGTATCCCTTTTTTTTAGGCTTTTCACTTACGTTACTTTCTATGTGTTTTATTAAGAACGGGGTGATGAGCTTGTGGACTACATCCCTGGAGTTTCTACTATCCGTATTGCTGATCTTCCCACCTTAACGTATGGAGATGGTCGACTAGTCTTGCCTGGAGTCCTGGAAGGTATTTCAAGCGTGTCCAAGAAAGCGCAGTTTCTTCTATTCACCACCTTTCACGAACTCGAAGCTGAAGCCATTGACGCTATAAAAGCCAACTTACCTATCCCTGTCTACCATATTGGTCCTGCCATATCATACTTAGAACTTGAAGAAAAGAATGCTTCTATAACTAATTCTAACAATGGTGTCAACTATCTCCAGTGGCTTGATTCTCAACCTCCATATTCGGTGTTGTACATCTCAATGGGAAGTTTCCTTTTGGTTTCAAACGCCCAAATGGATGAAATTATTGGTGGTATAAGGGACAGCGGTGTTCGGTGCTTGTGGGTGTCACGTGGAGAAACTGGTCAGTTCAAGGATTGTAATGATGATATGAGCCTAGTGGTGCCTTGGTGTGACCAATTGAAGGTGTTGTACCACTCTTCAATAGGAGCGTTTTGGACACATTGTGGCTGGGATTCCACTCTTGAGGCTGTTTTTGCTGGTGTACCAATGCTTACTTTTCCTATATTTTGGGATCAAGTCCCAATCAGTAAACACATCGTGGAGGATTGGAAGATTGGATGGAAGGTTAAGAAAGATGTTGGAGTTGTGACAAGAAGTGAAATTTCAGAGCTTGTGAAAAGGTTTATGGATAACAAAAGCGATGAGATGAATGCGATGAGGCAAAGAGCAAAAGAACTTCAGAAGTCAAGTAAGATGACCCACCTTTTGCAATATTGCAAAAGGTGGGCCATCTGATGCAAATCTTGATGCTTTTATTAGAAATATTTCAGAAGGCCACGGTCATTAAGCAAATTCTATGGTATTGTGTTCATTAATCAGTTGATTTGTAGGAGTTGACTGTAATTTCATTTAAGATCGTGCAGTTTCAGATAGTTTATTATTCAACAATTTCCTAAAATATAAAACTGAAGCTGTCACCCAAGATGCATCAGAAATTATAAAGGGGAAAGATTCTAACCAACTCTATCTTTCTCTCACTTACAAAAAAGACTCCCATTGTCCAACAGAATGAGGCTGAGAGTTCATGTCTCTTTTTACAACAGAAAATTTCCAATCAAATATATTATTACAAATTAAAGTTAGGAAACATCATCCCTGATGATTTGTTGATGAGGATGCCTGCCAATGAGGTTTTCTATTTGGTTCTACCTATGGGAACAAGATCAATTTCACATCTGCTTCAAATATAACCCTAGAGAAGCCCATCTTAATATCATTATCTATAGCAAAAAGTCTTTCCATTGCCTCTGCCAAGACTGAATTATCTTTGTAAGTGATTTGTGTCCAAATATGGGAGGCACTGTCATCTGCTTTTCTACAGACTGTAGCCAAAGCTACGTAGGATTCTTTAACTGTTGCATCGAAGTTGACTTTATGGCTTGTTTGGAAGTTTAGAGAGGGAGGAGAGTAGAGGGGAGTAGAGGGAAGGAGAGTAGTGGGGAAGAGAGTAGAGGAGAATGATTCATCTCTACATTGTTTGGATGTTTTTAAAATTAGGGAAGGAGAAGGGGGTAATCAGCCCTTTAGAAATGGTAATTTTGTTAATTTAGAAAGGGTAAATTAGGGAATTCATTTAGCCAATAACTTATCTATTCTACTCTCCCTCCAAATCTCTCCAATTTAGAGGAATTAAAAATGAGGGGTTAGAGGGAGTTAAAACCCCTCCAAACCCCTCCAAATCCCTCCCCCTCCTTTCTTAAAAAACTTTCAAACAAGATAATTAAATTACTCTCCCTCCCTCTACTCTACTCCCCCTCATTTTTTTAACTCCCAAACATGCTATTAATCTGTCTAGGAGGGGATGGATTGCAGCATACATGGTTGTTTCCATTGTGACTTCAAAAACTTTATTAGTTTCCCTTACCAAAACAGTTGGGTCAACTCCATGTTGTCATGAAAAACTTTGTTTCTATGTTGCCTCTATTTATTAGAATCTAAGTAGCCAAATTTGATCACAACCTATTGCAGCAAACAAAATAAATTCATGCTCCTCCTCCACTCTAGCACCTAGATACCTACTAGATTAAGCATCACATGAACCCAATTTGATATACAGTTGATAGTTAGCCTATTAATGATGCCCACTAATGCAAAAATTCTACAAGGAACATGCTACGCATGGATTATATATCGAACAAGCATCACATGCCCACTTTGATATACAAGGAACATTCTACAGTTGATAGTTAGCTCCTCCTCTGCTCTAGCACCTAGATACCTACATGGATTAAGCACTACAAAGATGCTTCATGATTTAATATATTATTAGCATATCAGTTGATTGTCCTATGTCATTATTGGTAGCCGACATACTTTTCGCAATTCAATGAAGATTTTTTAGTCGATGTCTTCACGTCACCTCAACATTATTTGGTTCAATCGATCACCTGTCAATATAAATTGTTACATTATTCCAAAAAAAAAAATAATATATATATATATATATATATATATATATATGAATTGTTACATTTGTACTGGCTCAACTAACAGCTTAGTATTTCTTGGCGAAAATTAGTATTGGCCCAATTATATTTAGGTGCAGGTGCGATGTGAAAACATGGCAATTATATTTTTGAAAAAATAGGATAAGAATGCAGAGGATTACATTTAATAATAATAATAATAATTATTATTATTATTATTATTATAGAAGCCAAATGGGCGGACAACCAAAAAAGAAAAAATGTATATAAGAAATGATGGAAGCCCAGGAGGGGACGAAACACAGAGAAAAAGGAGAGATCGAGAGAGAGGCTTAGTGCTGTGGATCAATGAGTCAAAGAAGAGATAAAGAGAGACTTGTGAGAAGCCGTGGGTTAGAGAATTGGAAAGGAGAAGGAGAGATTAAGAGAGAGCTGTGAGATTTTAGGGTATCAGGCCATATATCGAGCAGTATTGGGCCACATTTGGCTATGTATCGGGCCGTATCAAGCCATATCGGTAAGCATCTTGGAATATTGGGCCACGTAAAAAAAAAAAATTGTTACAGACACACATGCAACCATATCCAGGCTACATGCCACGTCCTGACGTACAACGCAAGTGTAGCGACCAAAATGTCGTACCCGTGCTTCCCAGATCTTGATCATCTAAATTGGTCAATAACCCCACAGTGAAAGAGAAAAAAGAACAGAGAGAGATCAGTGGAAAGAGAGAGAGAGAGAGAGAGAGAGAGAGAGAGAGAGAGCAGGTTGATTTTGTGTTTTTTTTTTTTTTTAGCTAACATGGCATTTTTAATGTCAATAGTTTTTTTTTTTTTTTAAATTAACTAGTATATTTTGTAATGTTTCATTTCATACTTATTATGCTACATTCTAATAGCAATTCATCGTATATTAAAAAAGACTTGTCATCTAAATATCAACATAAATAAATTAATTATGGAAATTAGCTATCTTGTAAATACTAACTAGAGAGATTGGTCGCTTCTCTCAAAGCAACTCTCCACATTTTCACTTTCTTTATGTTCTCTTAAAGTGTTTTTGTGTTCAACAAAAGCTTTTGTTGTTGTTCTTATTACCTTGTTCATTTATTTATATTGTTGTTCTTATTTCCTTGTTCATATATTTATATTGTTGTTCCTATTTATTTGTTCAACTATTTATTTTGTTGCTTTTATTTATCATGTTGTTTTATTTACTTGTTCATCTTTATATATTGTTCATTCCTCCTATTTATTTATTTCTCTCTATATTGTTTAATTTATTGCTCTATGTGTGTGTGTGTGTGTGTGTGCGCGCGTGTGTGTGTTTTGTGCTATACTATTGTGTTCTCCCCTCTTCCTCTCTACACCTAAAAACATTTTCTACCCATTTTTCATAAATGGGTTCTAAACTGTGTTTTAAGCATAACATGGGTATGTTGCCTAGAGAATGGTGATGGCCTGTACTCCCAAGTCTTTTATTGGTAAAGAATCTATAAGGCTTTGACAAGATTTGAACTTATTTAGGAGAAATCCCTAAAAACTTAACATAAATTTTTCAATAAACATTTACTTTACTTGTCTTGCCTTGCCTTTATATTTATTTAAATTCTAAGCAATTTACTTTTATTGTCTTTAAATTCCAAGCAATTTATTTTTACGTCTTGTATTTAAGTTTCTTTATTTTTAAAGCACTTTACTTTCTTGCCTTTTAATTAATTACTAGCACCTTTACTTATTCTTGTTGCTCTATTCTTTCTCATGTGTAATGTTGCCACAAAATAAAAGCTTGAGTAAAATAATCTCTAAAATTGATTATTTTTCTTAAAAAAAAATGGTTTCTACAACTACTACTTTTCCCCAAAAAAAAAAAAAAGTTTTCAAAAGGTCTTCTCTATTAAGAACCTAAAAAGCTTTCAAAGAGTTTTCTTTAAAAAAAAAAAAAAAAAAAAAAACATTTTTCTTTCTTTCCAAAAATTGTTTTCTTTGACGACGTTTAACCCCTTTTTAATTAAAAAAAAAAATTGAATAAGCAAAGTTTTGAAAAGGGAATAATTTTCCTACACCGTGTTTTCTTCAAGAATAATAAAAACCATGAGATTTTCGGATCCAATCTTTTCTCTCTAAAAATAAAACCCATGGAAACCTTTTTTAAAACAATTCTTTTTATAAATTCTTTTAGTCCAAAATTGGTTTTTTTTTTTTTTTTTCCAAAAAACGTTTTCAATAAAACCTTTTTTTATTAAAATCATGGGATTTTTAAATCCAAACCCTTTTTCTTTAAAAGAAAAACCCTTGAAGCTTTTTCAACTAACCATTTCCTCCAATGTTCTTTTTTTTTTTTTTTTTTTTTTGGAATTTGTGTTCTTATACAAAAAAAAAAATATATATATATATATATAATTTCAAAACAAACTCTTTTTTCTTAAAAATTTTATCATCAAAATAAAATTTATGGAATTTTTAAATCTAAACCCTTTTCTTTAAAGGAAAAACCCATGAAACATTAAAAAAAAAAAATCAATCTTTTCCCCAAAATTCTTTTTCTTTCAAAATAGGTATTTTTGCAAAACAATTTTCAAAAAAAAATCTTTAAAAAAAAAAAAAAAACAAAAGCCATGGGAATTTTTGGATCCCCCTCCTTTAAAAAAAAATAAAATAAAAACCCATGGACACCCTTTTTCTCTAAATCAACTCTTTTCCAAAATGGCAAAATCCTTTTTAAAAAGTTGTTGGCTTCATTAAAAATTTTCAAAACCCAAAATTTGCTTATTCAAACGAAAACCTTTTGTCATCTCTTTTAAAAATTGATAAAAACCATGGTTTCCAATTGAAACATGGAAACCCTTTTCTCAAAATAAAAAGGTTTTTAAACTCTTTTTACTCTATCTACAAAAAAAGGAAGAAAAACCTTGGTTACTAACAAACCTTGGAATCTATTTTCTTGAAAATAAATGAAAATTTTTCTCACCAAAAAAAAGTTTTTCCAACCACTTTTCTCTAAAGCCAACGTTTTTTTTTTTTTTTTTAATGGCGTCCTTTCTATGAAAAAAATCTTTTAAGTATTTTACAAAGAAAATGGGCAAACTTGTTTTTTTCAAATAACTCTTTTTTTTCTTTTCTTTTTTTCAAGCAATCTCTTTCTCAAAATCATTTTTGCATTTCTTTTTAGGTAAGTTTTTAAACTTTTCATCTTTAAATCCAAGCACTGTTGTTTTAAATCTTTTCTTTCTTAGAATTGCATCTTTTAGAGATTTGTACCTATGGTTCAATTTCATTAAACCAATAGGCACCAATCAAGCATACATGATTCCTTCCTTTTTATTGGCACTAATGTTTCTTCCAATTTTGTTTTTTGCATGATAAATGAGAAAAAAAGAATGTAGTGGATAACAGCAATGTGTTATTCTTCCTACTCTATCTCTTTTGTTTTTACATTGTAAACAGTCACGTTGTAAATAATCATGCTAAATATATGGTATATAAGTATTCACATGTTAAATATATAGTATATAAATATTCACATGACATTGTATATATTATTTCTTGCAACGTGATAAAATGCTTCTCACATGTTGTGTGTGTGTGTATGTGTGTGTGTATAGTACAAAACATTTTCAAAAAACAAATTGCCAAGTATCTTATTTCTTCACTAAAAAAATAAAGTTAGAATATAATTAAAATTGAATACTATCCTTTGGATAGGCAGTGAGGGGTGCCTAATACATTCCCCAAATGTAACCGAACTTCTGAATCCAAGATTTTTGGTTTAACTTAATTAATAAACCCTTAAAATTGGTTTGGTTAATTACGTAACTTAAAAAGAATTAGATAAATAGGTGACCAATCACACCTAATACAATACCAATAATTAGTGGCGACTCCTAAAATAAAAATAAGAAAAAGGGACTCACACACACACACCCCTCACCCTAATGACACATGTACACAAAGAGTCAAGTTGCCAAGGACCCAGTGTGCAATAAACCAAAAAAATAGAAGCCCTCTCACAAAGGCCGTTCTATTTAAGAAATTGTTTGGGTGTCCACAAGGCCAAGTTATTAACTAGGTCTATTGTGAAAGCCATATTTTAACCAAACAAACATCAATATCATGCATAGCGGAAAATAAATAAAACACAAGATATGATGACCTAGGAAATCAATAAAACCAAACAAGTTTCACAGGAAAAACCTAAGGGGACTAATCCCAAGATGAACAAATCCACTATCAGGTAAAGATTTACAATCAAAATAACCTTATTAGTTGAAAATCTAATTACAATTACCAAATTGAGCCCTGAATCCCTCAGATGTCTCTAATAGAAATCTGTTGCTACATAAATCTCTAGTCCATGACTTCAAAATCCTATAAAAGATTTAGATATCTAGCACCTTTAATGACTAGTATGAGGCAACAACTTCTACATCATTGGATCTTAAGTGTCTTCAAAGAATATTATCAATAGAAGATATGAGAGAGTTTTAGATACAGAAACCCTAGTTTCACTTGTTTTTGCTTACATTTAAAACCCTAATTAAATTCAACAATTAGTGCTTTTTTTATCTAATCTTACAGTTCCGATTTTATCAAAAATAGATTTCATAATCTTAAAAATTAATGAGAAAAAAATTTTGGAGTATGAAAATTCATAAGAAATAGGCTTGGGAAATGAGTATTAGTTTGACACCCAAAGCTTTGAAATGAGTACTAGTTTGACTTCTTTTGGAAATAAAATATAATGATAAGATATGACGTTTTAATGTACAAAAATTCTTCAAAGCCATCTTTTACGAATTTTTCCAAATATTTTTTTATCGTCTTTTTTAATTTATGATATCAGTGTATGATATAGTTGGGACCACATTAGATAAGAAAAACGATTTCTAGTAGTTAAATTTAGGGTTTTAAGAAGTAGAGGAAAATCATAGATATTTTTTTCCTCTAAATAGACTTTTGGCCAAAGAAAGGACAGGAATTTGGAGAGAGGAGAAAACTTTCAAATGGTTTTTTTTTTTATAACTATTTTGTGATTTCCCTTCAGTATATTAGCGAATTTGTTGAAGTTGTAATCTGTGTTGTGGTTTCTGGAGTTCTCAAGAAAAATTATCTCTTTTAATTTACTTAATTTATTGTCGCGTTGTAATTATATTAGGGCTTGATAAGAAAAATTCAAATTCAAATTCTATTAATGATTATTATTCACTATATAATTCAATTTCTTACATGTTTGGTATTAGGTCTTAATTAATGTCTATGCAATTATGTATAATTTAGCTTAGAGTTAATGATTTCCCATTGTTTTAATTTGTGCCTTTTGTATGTTTCAAATTATTCAATGCGTGTCTTCCATGCATGCATATTTCAAATTAAAAATAGCACACTGTAGATTTAGGGTTCATAGGGTTTTTGCAATTCTGTCTGAATATATGCGTATGCAACTGTGCATAGTGCTTAAATATATAGCATGGATAATTTTATTCACAACTTCTTTGAATCTAAGCGCCACTTTCTTAGTTGTGTGCAGTCGGGTCTCAATTTTTCATTGGAGGAAATCAAAACTTGAAAATAATTGAACTTGAATAAACTTCGGACTTCCCCATAATTATTTCATTCAACAAATACATTATTTAAATAGGACACTCTAGATATACCAACACTCCCTATAATATATAAACAACTTAAAGATCAATACTTCTTGAAAATATGTTACACACCAAACACAATAACAACTTTCGCTAACTAATAACTCTCAGCTTGTTATTTAATTTAAATAACTTTTTTTTTTTTTTTTGAGAAACAAAAACACACACACATGGGAGAGGAAAAGAAGTTCTAACACAAAAGCACACCACTTAGATAATCAAAGTACAATTAACCACCTTATCACTTTATCTTCAAATATCCCCCACATAATATATTTGCTGTCCTATCTCCAATGTGTGTCATTAAGAAGATGTGTCAAAAGGAGTTGCTATTAGGTACAAATCATTTCTTCCCCTTCAGAATAATTCAAAAGTCTACCACCGGGCGCGTTGGTCAACTGGTAAGGGGTTGTCCTAGCTTAACCAAGGTCTCGTGTTCGAGCCTTGGGTATGCAACTGCGTTAAAACTCAGTTGGGAAGCTTTGCCTCCCTTGTGGTCCTACCCGGCTCGAATCCGGATTTAGTCAGAGCCCTTGCAGTTCCAGATACCGGGTGGTTTCTACCAAAAAAAAAAATAATTCAAAAGTCTCAGACATGTCAAGTTCTTTTGGTTTGATCTCATTAGGGAGTTATCAATTAAAGTGATATAACAACTGAGAAAGAACAAGTTCAATACTTGCAAGAGCGCAAATGATATGCCTGGACATATCCTCCTACCACGTCTAAATGGAATGAATTCAAAGTTGGACCCTTCAAAATTCAATAAGAAAACCTTGGAGCCTTTCTGGGAGAAAGCAATCAGCATCAATCCAATATTCAATGTCTCTCCTTATGGTCCATACATTAATGATTACTTTGGTGTTGTACCCTTTAATTTCACATTTTTCTCTTGATTCTCTTTTGATCAAGGCACCAGGAGGTTGCTCATAAGTCAACTCGATATGCTTTATGTATTTTAGATTTTGTTGCGTAGATGAAGGATGTTCCACTACTTTTACTTCTTGTTGTCCTAGCTGATATATCTGGGTTTTCGTAATAAAACGCATTACGTACTTACGTTTCCCCTCAAAAAAAAAGGGGGGGGGGGGGGGGGGGGGGGGCGGTGTTGTAATCACAAAGTTTCTTTTACTACTAATTTCAAGTAATCTAACTTTTGAATGTTTGCCTCATCAAAACTTCTCCACCCTTCAAGGATTTATCGCACTTCAGCCTACCTTCTTCATTATTGTTGGGTTTTCCAATAATTCTAACATTGCCCATTCGATTGTAGTTGCTGTAGTCTCAGTTCCTGCAACGAAGACCTCCTAAAAATTATGTGTTAAATTACAATTACGTTGTGTGCTTACATGAATTTTCCTTCAAAATTCCTAATACTGTGTGACTTTGATGTTGATTATTGTTACATGTACATGAAATTTATGTCAAGAGAAAAATTATTTGTGGCAATACACAATCATGTCTATTACCACTAAAAAAATATAGTGTGGCGAAATACATGAAAACATGTACCTCTAATCCTTCACCACTTTCGTTTATGGAGTAAAGAATCCTTGTAAAAATATTTGTATAAAGCCAATTGAACAGAGACACCCCTGGTGTAGGAAAACCGCACCAATGAAGGCCGAAGAACTGACCTCTAGTGATTATAATCAGAGCCAGCAAATATGGTGCGGTAACAAATTTATAACTGAACCGTGAACACCTATAGTTTATTTGGATGGAGGGGGAGTAAAGAATAAGTTAAATTATCTTATATAGATGTTTTTTAATAGAGGAGTGGGAGATTTGGAGGGGTTTTAAGTTTTAACTACTTTTAAGTTTTAACCCCTCATTTTTAATTCCCCCAAATTGATGAGATTTGAAGGGAGAGTGGAGCATAGAAATGTTTAACCAAATGAATTACCAAATTTACCTTTACCATATTAACAAAATTACAAACTATGAAAAGGCTAATTATTCCTCTCCCTTTTAATTTTAAAAACATCTAAATAAGGTGTAGAGTAATCATTCTCTTTTACTCTCCTCCTCACTACCCTCCTTTACTCTCTTCTCCCTCCAAACTTCCAAACATAGTGAATGTTCAAATAGCATAAAAAAAACACTATGAACGTTTAGACCCCCAATTTACAAATTATCAATTCAAGCTTTAACACAAACGATAAACATGCGAAAAATGAACTAAAGCCTAAAACAGAATTGATAAAACATCTAAGCCAAATAAAATCACATCCATAACAAAAATTAAATGACAAAGATAAAGGTAAGAGAGATGTAAACACAAGGACAACACGCGATGTGTTATCGAAGAGAAAACCGAAACCCTCGGCGTAAAACCTCTCCGCCACCCTCCAAGCGGTCAAATGATCCACTAAAGAATGCAGTTGGGATACAAGGACAACAATAGACCCTCCAAGCCTAATCTACCCAGTATACCTAAGCCCTCCAAGCTTCCTGCTCCAACGAGGTTACGCCGAACCTATTTCTTCTTTAACTTCCTGGATCCCGCTACTAGTTCATAGCATCAACCAATAAGAATTGGTTTCTTCCTAACTGCTTCCCAAAACATCAAAGAGCCTTCTCACTGATATGGGTGTGGTGAGAAAAGGTTTTTGCTAAAGTACCTCTCAAGGATCTACAATGGAGAGGGTAAGAGTAGAGGAATTTAAAGAGTTACAAGATAAAGATTATTGTGGATGAGTCAATCTTATTTTTCTTTAGGGTTTTTCTCTCAAAATTCTCTCTGGAAGCTCTCTACATTTCATGGGTATAAGGGGTATATATACTGAGGTGAGACAGGAATGCGAAGAGTCAGTTTTTCCAAAACAGAGTTGTCTGGCGGCTTGACTGAGTCGCGAGATCAAGCCGCGAACCAACTGACCTGCCAGACTGAAATTTTTGTTCTGTAGTGCACTAGCTGGCACGACGGTTCAGTTTCTGGCAGCTTGCCAGTCGCGAACTATCAGCGAGACCAGTCGCGAGTTCTGCTCTGCATGCTTCACTCGTGTGCAACTTCTGGCGGCTTGACAGTCGCGAGACACCAGCGAGATCCAGTCGCAAGTCCCTGATCTGCTGCACAATCTTGAGCTTTTCTTCACACTCTCTCACACACTACCCTTACATGATTCCCATCTAAAATACAGGGTTTCTAAATGCTAAATTACAAGTAAATTGGCACGGAATAAAGCCAAGAAAACGGTTGATAAAATTCAACCTTACAATCTCTCCCTTTGGCTATTCCGTGACAAAACCCTACAACAAACTCTAGACTTAACGTGCGAGTTGGAAACAGTTGAACATAACTCACTCACACCTAACTCTAGAATCTATGAAGTTCTTGAATCATAAATACAAGTATCTCCTGAAAAGCAGTCACACAATAAGATCATTGTATGTAGAAAAACTTGTATTGCATATGAAGCAAGCACAATGCAACCAAGCAAAAAAGGACTAAAGCAATAAAGTAAGGCTTGACCAGAAATAAACAATCACTATAAAAAGTGATCACAATGCTCATTCACACAAGGAATGAACATCCGGACATGCAAGCAAATAAACTCAATGCAAAGTATCATTTGCATGTCCAACACTCAACCAATGCAACAACACTATGTAATTGCATTAAGGATAAAAATCCAACAAAGGGCACAAGAGTGATGTACTTAAGGAAATGCAAAATATTAACTTAAAAGTACTAGCTACAAAGCAATGACAAAACAACCAAACAGCCACAGAGGCAAAGGTACATAAACGCTTACAAAAGCAAGGTATAAATTAAAAGGCTACAGAAGCATAGGTACAAAATAAGAGAACTGAATAACATCAATATATATCAAAGTACCAACAAAGTAGAATATCCAACAGTTTAAACCCAATGTATTGATGTAAGAACTATAGATTTACTGAAGATTAGTCAAAAGTATGTAAATAATTCCCCCCATACAACTTCCCTTTTTACTACTCACTCCCCCTTTCAATGTACTCCCCCTTTCAATGTTCTCCCCCTTTTTGTCAGGAATAGCTAAAGACTATTCTCGATCTACTGCTGAATTGCATCCAACTGTGCTTCAATGCCGGTGAAGTGCATGTGAACAGAGTCGTTGTATTGGATGATAAGTTTCTCCAGTCCAGAAATACGCTGATTGACACCTTCAATTAGAGTGCTCAGCTTGTCAGTAGGAACACTAGGTTGAGTGCGTGGTGTCTGTAACTCTGGAGTGGAAGTAGAAGGTGTCTCTGTATGCTTAGGAGTAGCTTGACCAGATGGACTGCCATGAGTGAATGGCTTAGTCTTTGTTGCCATAGAGGAGTGAGTCTTGCTTGCTTGAAGAGTGAACATGGAAATTGGTCGAGGACGAGGCACAATTTTTCCATCTGTTATTAGACGTATACCTTCTTGAATCATGACCTTCATAATGAGACTACTGAATGGAAGACAAGCTCTTGCTGCTGATCGAGCCGCGGTTTTCCCAATTATTTGAAAAATATGGGCACAAGTGTCAATTGGAGCACCAGTAATAAGATCACACAAAAACTGGGCTCTGCCAAGATTAATGAAACCAATGTTGGACAATAGGTAAAGATTTGAGAATATGATCAGTTTCAAAGTTGTCAGTTCTGGTGAAAACTTTGCAGTGCCTATAGACAACCCTTTGCTTCTAACCTCATGGTCAGGGCCAAGAACTTGAAGGATGTCTTTCACCTGAGGTATTCTATCACCATACGGAGTCTTGTCCACATTTTCTGGTGGGGTGATGTGAAGAACTTGTACAAGGTAGTCTGAAGTAATAACAAATTCTTTTCCTTATACCCAGCATTGTAGTTCAATTCCAATGAATCGAGCATTTGAGTAGAATTCCCTCACTAACTCATCATATGGATCCTTGAAGTTTCCAAAAAGAGCAGCCCAATCTCTTCCTTCAAAGATCCTAGAAATATATGTGGTCCCCAAGGAATCAAAATGCACTATCCGTTCCACAATAATGGGAGCATCGACAAAGACACTTGAGTAGGTTTGAGAATCAATGGGTGTCCTGAATCTTTTACTTTTTGGAACTTGAGATGACTGGGATGAGTGTCGAGTTTGCTTAGCAATGGGGTAGAGACATCACTCACAATTTCCTTTCCTTTATCCAAATGGCGTGACATCTACAAAAGAAGAAACACACAGCAAAGTTCCAAGACAAGACACAAACATCAACTTGATTAGAAACAAGTTATTTTGAAAAATAATATAACTGTTAACACATGGAGTGAACCTAGTCCGCACCAAGTAAACAAGAAAAACACAAGAACATTGTGTTTAAAAATATGACACAGACCAATGTGCATTAGGAACATAAGACAATTGCAAGGAATTGTCATTTTGATAAGAAACACTGAGGATGACATGCATAAGAAAGTCAAAAACAACAAATGTACTCAATGAAGAGACACAAGCATGAGAAAGGGCATATCAAGCATTAGATTAAAGGGATTAACAAAAATCATTCAAGCAAGACCAACAAAATAACTCAAACCCATAGCCAAAACCCCAAATAACTCAACCGATCAAAACAACACAAAATCCAAGAAAATAAGGCTTAAAAACATGAAATAGGTAATGAAAATATGAAAACCCATACCTTTTTATTCAAGATTGATGAGAAAATGATGAAGAACAAAGAGATTTTTGTGAAAAACACGGTGAGTTAGAGAGAGAAGAATACGGGCAGGCTAGTGAACAGTCACAAATATTCGAGGGAAAACTGAAAAGTTTCAAAAACTGATTTTATACATGCAAAAACACGCGTTTTTTTGCGACTGATCTAAGTCACGTGTAAGTCGCCAGGTCCAGCCACCAGAAACACTTAAACAAAAATTTTGGAAAAATTTTTTTAAGTGTTTTTCGCAACTGGAGGCTCAAATCGCGAGAGAAACATGAGCTGAGCTGCGAAACATTCTGTGTAATTCTTGCGACTAAGCCTCCACTCGCAATTAAGCCGCCAAGTCAACCAGCGAGAACCATTAAAAACCCAGATTTTGAAAAATATTCAAATCTTTTTCGCGACTTAGGCAATGACCCACTAGTAAGACGCGAAAACAGTCTGTATAGAGCTCTCGACTAGGGCATGCGACTAGATAGACCCACGACAAAGTCGCCAAAACAGGACACAACAATTTTTGAAAATTATGACAATTTTGTAAAAACAAAAGACTTTCCAAAAACAACTAAAAAAACTCAAAAATATTTTTGAGCTTGATCAACAAGTAGATGAGCATGTGAAACCCATTTAATCAAGTACAATCACATGAATGAATAAGGCATTTAATGAACATAGACGTGTGTGACGTGTGTGGATATCATCAATGAGATAGTCCTTAGTTTAATGTAAAGCTTCAATGATCAATTCAACCAAGGCATACACAATTAGCACTAGATAGTGTGATCCATCTCAATTACAAAAATGTGTATATATGACCTCCCATATAGACTTGACAACATATCTTTGAAGCATTTCATTTGGCTTCCTCTTCAACATTTCATTTGATCTTTTTGAATCATAACAACTCATTTTGGAGATTGATGCCAGAAATTTTTGACATTTCAATTTGATGAACAAGTCTTTGGCTTTTGGGCATCATATAATTTCATAAAAGTCGCTTTCCCTTTTTCCTAGTCAAATACAAGTATGTGCAACAGGCTTTTGCAGCTCATTATCTCTTTTCATTTGGAGATTTACATTTTTGAGCTATTTAAGCAAAAACAATAAAATAAAGAGTGGGAAGATATATAGACACAAGTCTATGCAAGTCTCAAAATCATCAAAACCATTGGCTAATTATTCATGACAAGGTTGAAGATCGATTTACAACAATCACAAAGATTTCAAAACTTCTCCCAAAATGATATGAGTGCATATGAAACAAGCCATGCTCTTAGATGCACAAAGCCATTTGCACGAATGAACAAGCCAAAACAAGTTTAGGACAAAACTCATCAAATTTGATCAAACAATTTGGATTTTCTACTTTTTATGTGTTTTTGGATTTTTGACACAATAAGTAAAAAAGTGATAAAAAACAATAATGCAAAAAAAAAAATGTAAAGAAGAAACACTCAAACAAACATTTTTAAACTCAAAACAAGCACAAAACACACAACCAAGCAAAGTCACAAGGCATAGGAAGTATTAATGCATGGACATGTTGTAATACTTATGCATGAGTACCCTTTTTCACTCACACGTCACTTGCATTTGGGGTGATATCCCTACAAGATTGAGTACGAGAGTTAGGACTTTCAAACCTTCTATTGAAGCTTTCCAAGCAAGTGGTGAAAGTACCAATCATCTTCATCACATCCTTCATTCCAGAATCACCATCTCAACTTCTTGATTGCTCAATGGCCCAAGTCCTCTTGTCATTTCTTAGTCCTCATGTCCTTTGATCACTTGCATTAATCAATGCTCTCAGTTTGTGACAATTTGGTCTGGTGTGCCCTTGAAGACCATAGTGATGACAAAAATGATTTGTTCTTGGACCTCTTTGTGATTTTGGAAGAGATTTCCTTCTTGCTTCAGGTCTGAACTCTGAGTAGTTACGGGTCTTATTCAACACCCTTTGATCAGCCACATTCTTCTTCTTCTTTGGCTTCACCTTTTCAACAGCTGGAGTTTCCATCACAGGCTCCTTTACCTTCACAAACTTCACGTCCTTGGAGATTTTGACAGCAGAACTGCTTTCTCCAGTATGTCCCAAAGCAGATTTGTCTGAGAAGTATTTTTGCGAGGAGATTACATCATCTAGCTTCTTTGTGGAGACTCTTTCTATCTTGGCATTTGCTTGAATCACCTCAAGCTCAAGAAACCTCACCTTTGCATAGGCTTCCGACAACTCTCCATTCAGCTTCTCTATCTCACACTTGGCCTCCTTATGTCGCACTAGGAGACTTCTATAGTCCTCCTCTGCCCTCTTCATTTTTTTAATGGCTGCATTAGCCACTTTCGCATACTCACCTGTCTTCTCGAGAAGAGAATTATAGGCCTCTTGTAGTCCTACTGTACCTTCATCTTCTTCATCATCGGATTCCTCAATTATCCCAATTGACTCTAACTCAGAGTGCTCACCAAGCTCCTCTACAAGTACACTCAAGTTGACTAACGATGTAACATGATCAATGGTCATAAACGCAGAATAGTTCCCTTCACCGTCACAACTTTCCTTCGAATCAGAGTTAGATGAATTTGAATCACTTAGAGTCGTGGCATACACTTTTCCTTTCCCTCTTAAATAATTCGGGCACTCTTTCTTGAAATGTCCATGTCCATTGCACTCAAAACATATGATTCCTTGAGAGGATTAAGACTCCTTCTCATCTTTCCTCTTAAATTCCTTTTTCTCCTTTCTGGAATTTGGGAATTTTCTTTTCTTAGCAAATTTTCCATTCTTCTTGAACTTCAAGAACTTTCGAAAATTCTTCACTAGATATGCTACATCTTTATTAGCCTCATCTTCATCTGATGAATCATGAACTTCCACCTTCTTATTAATTGTCTTAAGAGCAAGAGATTTGCTCTTCCTTTGTGATGGCAATGATAGCTCATAAGTTTGAAGTGAGCCAACTAATTCTTGGACCTTAATATCGTCTAGGTCTTTGATCTCTTCAATTGCAGTAACTTTTGCACGGAAGCTCTCCGGCAATAATCGAAGGATCTTCCTTACAATCTTTGAGTCCTCCGTTTTTTCACCTAAGTTGAACTTGCCGATGACTACTTCATTCAGCTTACTATAGAAAGAGTCAAAGGACTCGTCCTTACTCATCTTGAGCTCCTCAAAGCGAGTGGTCGGCATCTGTAACTTAGTGTCCTTCATCTTCTTGGTTCCTTCATAGGTGGTCTCCAATATTTGCCAAGCCTCTTTAGCCACCGAGACATGAGATATCCAGTGAAACTCATCTAGAGACACGCCACAAAAAATAGCATTCAAAGCTTTACTGTTAGCGTTAGATGCAGCAAGAGCTGCTTTATCCCAAGTGGATTTTTCGGCCTCCGGCCTTACCCAACCAATATCAACAGTATCCCACACACTCTCATCAATAGAACATAAAAATGCCCTCATCCGGACTTTCCAAAAGGCATAGTTGCTACTATCAAAATATGGTGGTGCATTCAAAGATTAAGACCGGTCCATCTCAATAAAGGGTCAAGGATCGCACTAAGATAATTAAACAACAGCAAATGCACCCGCTCTGATACCAATTGAAAGTTCAAATAGCGTAAAAAAAAAACACTATAAACGTTTAGACCCTCAATTTACAAATTATCAATTCAAGCTTTAACACAAACGATAAACGTACGGAAAATGAACTAAAGCCTAAAACAGAATTGATAAAACATCTAAGCCAAATAAAATTACATCCATAACAGAAATTAAATAACAAAGATAAAGAGAAGAGAGATGCAAACACAAGGATAACACGCGATGTGTTATCGAAAAAGAAATTGAAGCCCTCGGCGTAAAACCTCTCCGCCGCCCTCCAAGCAATCAAATGATCCACTAAAGAATGTAGTTGGGATACAAGAACAACAATAGACCCTCCAAGCCTAATCTACCCAGTGTACCTAAGCCCTCCAATCTTCCTGCTCCAACGAAGTTATGCTAAACCTATTTCTTCTTTAGCTTCCCAGATCCCGCTACTAGTCCATAGCATCAACCAATAAGAATTGGTTCCTTCCTAACTGCTTCCCAAAACACCAAAGAGCCTTCTCACTGATATGGGTGTGGTGAGAAAAGGTTTTGGCTAAAGTACCTCTCAAGGATCTACAATGGAGAGCATGAGAGTAGAGGAATTTGAAGAGTCACAAGGTAAAAATTGTGAATGAGTCAATCTTGTTTTTCTTTAGGGTTTCTCTATTAAAATTCTCTTTGGAAGCTCTCTACATTTCGTGGGTATAAGGGGTATATATACTGGGATGAGAGAGGAATGCAAAGTGTCAGTTTTTCCAAAACAGAGTTGTCTGGCAGCTTGGCGTCGCGGCTTGACTGAGTCGCGAGATCAAGCCGCGAACCAACTGACCTGCCAGACTGGAATTTTTGTCCTATAGTGCACCAGCTGGCACGACGGTTCAATTTCTGGCGGCTTGCCAGTCGCGAACTACCAGCGAGACCAGTCGCGAGTTCTGCTCTACATGCTTCACTCGTGTGCAACTTTTGGCAACTTGACAGTCGCGAGACACCAGCGAGATCTTGTCGCGAGTCCCTGTTCTACTACACAATCTTGAGCTTTTCTTCACACTCTCTCACATACTATCCTTACATGATTCCCACCTAAAATACAGAGTTTCTAGATGCTGAATTACAAGCAAATTGGCACTGAATAAAGTCAACAAAATGGTTGATAAAATTCAACCTTACACATAGCATTAGTATAAAGATGCTTAGTTACTAACAGAGAAGAAAATAATCATAATAAAGCAACAAAAGACACGCTGGTGATAAATTGCTTGATTTAACTTATTATTATTATTATTATTATTATACCAGAGTGACTGCTTTGATGTGGTTGTTTGTGATATTTAATTCAAGCTCGCTCATTTCCTGAAGTTTTAGAAGCACATCAATCATATCATCATGATCGCGTTCTTCACATTTTCTGTCTGAAGTGGAAGTTCTTTTCTTCCTATGATCGTTGATTATATCATTGAGAATGTTGTCTGTTTTTTTGTTCATTTTCAAAATGTGGGCTTGGTTCTTGTAAGAACACCAAGGAACTTTAGTGAAGGGCACAAATTAGGCACATCTATCCTCCACAACGATTAAACGTTTCCTGGATTAGTGTTATGAGTTCTTTTTCATATTTGCACTATATTTCAACATCATATTAACTCTAGTAAATCTTAATCTCCAGAGGGAAAAAAAATTATTTTATAAAACGGTCTTATAAAATATTTCTCTTGCAATATATATTACAAAAGAGATGTCTTATGAGACCATTTTATGAGATTTCTTCTCAAGAAGAGGGCCTACGACATGAGGATCAATTAAATTGTTAAAGTGTGCAAGTATGAGGTGTCATCTACTCAATAATTTGCATTGTAAAGGTTGGTGTAAGGATTTATTTTTATAATTATTATTATTAATACTATTTGTAAGTCAAGGAAGCACTAAAATCATGTCTCACATCTCCAAGTAATGATTTTAGGTGAAATCATGATTTCAAGTGCTAATTTCATTGGAGTCACGATTTCCACTATCCTTTAAATCATAAATAATTCCCAACTTGGGACAAATTAGTAATGGTTCAATATTCTTACCCAAAGTCTCATCATATGAGAGAGAGAGAGAGAGAGAGAGAGATATCAAACATATTTATAATCTAAGAGCATCAAATAAGAGTTCAATTTTTTTTTTAATCAATTGTTGCATCTATGTGGGATGAGGTATTTAAACCTTAGACATCTTTATCGGATATACCAAAAAATGTCAATTGAGGTGCAAAACTCTTGTCATTCAAAACCTTGGTGTTTTTTTTTTTTTTTTTTTTTTTTTTCATTGCATAACCATTTCTCTCTTTTTTTTTTTTTTGAAAAAAAAAATATATTGAATAGTGGAATTTATTAAATAAACTAGACCATTTACCTTATAGAAACTGTTCAAAAGTACAAGTTCATACACAGAGTAAAAATGAGGTACAGTTCTTTAATTATATTATATATTAGATTTTTCAATTAAATCCAAAGACATAGTTGCATTAAGTTCAATTGTTTTTGAAAAAAAAAATATCATTATTTGTGCTTTAATTGGTCCATGAAATCATGAAAAAATGAATACTAATCCATACAGAAAATTGTGCAAACCAAATCTATTTAGACTAGTTAGGGATAGACAATAATACAAATGAGAAAAAAAATATTCAATTGCTTCTTCCAAAAAAAAAATATATATTCAATTGCTTCTTCCAAAAAAAAATATATACAATTGCTTTCCAAAAATGAGAGGTGCTACATCCACAACATTTTCACAAAAAATTATAGGTGATTAGGTGATTAGTAATTATTGGTTCAAATTTAAATCTAATACTAAGGTTACTTTTTTGCCCCAACAATAACAACCGATAAGAACTTGCTACTTAAGATTTATTGTAAAAATATTGTGAATATCTCATTTCTCTTCCAAAAATTTACCTAAAAGCCATTATAGCCAATCAAGGGAAACTGTAGATCTTGAAGAAAAGCCTGAGAGCAAAGCTCGTAGTGGAACCAAGGAACCTAAGGGCTAGGGCACATTGAGAGTTTCTTTCTCAAGGGAGAAAGCATTTCCAAAAATTCAGCTTCTAAATATTTCTCTATTCCACTCTTAATTTGATTGTACTTATATGTGTAATATTCAATAATTTGTTGAATTACAACATTTATTATGATTTAATGAAACTGCCACTGCAACTCACAATATCATGAAATTGTGTGTTGTAAAACTGATTTCATCTCACGGTTGAGCCATTTTCAACAAACAACAAATTTTTCTATGCTCCTTATGCATTATTAGGACATTGAAGCCATTTGAAAAATTATCAATAACAGTTATAATATACTTGTGGACTGAACTGCATATCATGTACCCCAAGATGCGCATTAAGACTTTTCAAAAGAGGTAGCCATAACCAAACATGTTAAAGGAAGAAAAAAAAAAAAGTGTAATGCGAAATTAAAATATTAAACTCTAATGATAAATGTCTTCTCAATAGCTGCTAAACTAAAAATAATTCTTAGGTACTCTTGGAATACTTCCCTACTCTCACATTCATCATGGGTCTCATTAATTGAATGGTGAGATTCATCGTGAATATGAGAGGAGCGACCAGCACATCACCATACTCTCAAAATACCTAATAATTTTCCCTAAACTCATGTTGCATTATAGGGCATGAGAATTGCATCATCTCAACTAATTAAGAGATGGTAGCAGGTGGAATTTGAGTAACCTGATATTTTGTGGGAGGCATGAGGATAACCTAATCAGATATGAGTTAGGGGAATTCAAAACTGATTCAGATTTTGGGTTTTTGTTAATTAAAATCAGATTTACATGAATTAAAGTATAATTTTTCTATGAAGATTCCCAGTCATATTTTATAATTGCAAGGTTCTAGTGGGTCTTGCAATCATGTCTTACCTCCTTATCCGCTCAACTTTGCCTTGTCTTAGAGTGGGGCAAAAGCCCCAGTCCCGTTTATAGGATCAGGGAGATAGGACGGCAGCCATGTCATAATTGACACGAGAACTACAGTGTTTCCAATGCCAAAGATCAAGAACAATTATATTATCAAACTAAAATAATATATATCCAAACTTAGTTTTATTCACAAAAGCAAGAGAATTGGTACCTTATAAATACATCCAATCATTTGTAACAAGAGGTATTACTTATTCACTGTCCTTTGTTATTCACCGTCTTTCAATTAAAAAGAGAAGCCCAAGGAGTGGCAATTACATACAAATCATTCCTTCTCCTACAGGTTAATCCCAAAGACTCAGAGATGTCAAGCTCTTCAAGTTTGATGTCACTGGGGAGCTTCCAATTGAAGTGAAATAGTAATTGAGAAAGAACAAGTTCAACAATTGCAAGAGCAAATGACATGCCTGGACATATTCTCCTACCACCTCCAAATGGAATGAATTCAAAGTTTGTCCCTTTCAAATCAATAGAGGAACCATGGAATCTCTCCGGCCAAAAACAATCAGCATCAATCCAATATTCAGGGTCTCTTCCTATAGCCCATATATTTATGATTACTTTTGTGTTGCTTGGTATCTCGTACCCATTAATTTCACATTTTTCTCTTGATTCTCTTGGAACCAAGGCACCAGGAGGATGTAGTCGTAGTGTTTCTTTCACAACTAATTTCAAGTAATCTAGTTTATGAATGTATGTCTCATCAAGATTCCTTCTCCCTTGTAGAACTTGTCGTACTTCGGCTTGTGCCTTCTTCATCACTCTAGGGTTTCTCAATAATTCTGACATTGCCCATTCTATTGTGGATGCTGAAGTCTCACTTGCTCCAGTGAAGATGTCCTGAAAAGTAACTCCATTTGCAATCACAGTGAATGCATTTTTAATATTAAGCAGAATAAGCTGGCTTGATAATTACTCAGAGCATTTTTTTCATAGTATCTTACACATTTTTCTTCCAAATTCTTAAAGATGTTGATTTTGTCTACGCACATGAAATTAATGTCTAGAGATAAATTGTTTATGACACCCAAAATCCTTCACTGTATTTGGCTCAAATAGTCCGCTATAAAAACTGCATCCTGGTATATAAAAAATAGATAAATAAATAAAAAAACCAATTACAAAGCACCAAAGGACGTCAGCCCATCTCATTCTTTGGGTTGAAGAATTTCAAGGGGAATATATGAGATGTGAGGCGCTATTGCAAGCAGAAGTCATGGCTGAATGGATCTCACTTAGTTTATCTGTAAAGTCTCTTATCATCAACTTGAATTCGAATCCCACATGCATAAAAACCAATTAATATTTTGACTGATAGCATAGGAGGTTCAAATCCTCTCTCTCTCTCTCACACACAACGTTTTTTGCTGCCAAAGCTATGGGCCAGGCTATTAAGTAAAAGTATAGTTGTATTGTCTAACAATTTCACTTTAAAATATTGTAAATAAGCATATAAACTAAATAAACTAAAAAGAAAAATCAAAGAAAACAAGAACACGTCTTAGTCTATATGTAGTAAAACAATAAATCTGATAACCTTTATATAATGGTTTTTTATTTTTTTTCTTTTTTCCTTTTGCCTAAAGAATATTTGTATAACGCTGCTCATTTTAAGAAGAAGAAGACAAACAAAAACAAGCAGAAAAGGGGAAATAAATTGATGGATCTTATTTGGATACCTGAGTAACAGCTTTGATGTGATTGCTGGTGACACTAAATTCAAGCTCTCCCGTCTCCTGAAGTTTGAGAAGCACATCAACTAGGTCATCGTCACCGTCATCATCACCTGGACCTGGTTCATGTTTATTGGTTGAAGTGGCGATTCTTTTCATCTTATGCTCATTCACTATATCATCGAGAATCTTATCTAAGTTTTGTTGTATTTTCTCCAACGCAGACTTCATACCAGTAAGGAAGCCAAGGAACTTTAGTGAAGGGAACAAATCAGGTAAGTCAAAACCTCCACCTAGAGCAAACGTTTCCTGGATTAATGATATGAATTCTTTTTCATATTTGCACTTCTTCCCAATGGCTGCCCTGGAAGCTATACAATATGTTGAGGAGAATATCTTCTCACTGAGATTGATTGGAACTCCCTCTGACAAGGAAATGGATTCAACAAGATTATTCACCTCTTCTTCTCTAATTCTTCTAAATGACTGGACACGCTTGGCACTCAGGAGCTTTGAGACGCAAATCTTTCGCATTTGTCTCCAATAATCACCATAGGGAGCAAAGACAATACCTGAATTACCATAGGACATAGCTTCAATGGCAAGAACACTTGGCCGATTTGCCAAAGCAGTATCATGGGTCTTCAGCACTTCTTCAACTACTTTTGGTGATGAAATGATTATAGCTAAGACCTCACCCAGCTGCAGTTGCATAATAGGTCCATATTTCTTGGCTAAGTCTCTCAAGGATCGATGTGGTAGAGAGAAAAATAGCTGGTGCAAATTCCCAAAAAGAGGCAGTTTCCATGGTCCTGGTGGCAACTTATGGCTTTGGCCTTTGGCTTTAGATCTCTTCCAGTAAATAACCAGAATAAACAAGAAGAGCCAAGTAAAAAGAGGAAAGGGGGGAACTTGAAGCATTGGGAACAAGTACAGAAACTCTTATTTTAAGGCAAAGGTTTAGTATTCATGGGACCATAAGGAACAATAATACAGCAAAGATTTGCAAAGAACAATATACTGCACCTTGGTTTTTAACATTTGTGGAGGCTAAATATGCTAGTGGTTTTAGCTTTATAATTAACACTGTGTTGATTCTATATCAAATCTTGATTCATTGCTATTTGAAGTATGACTGTTTCCTTTTATTTTTTAAAGGTCCAATTTTGTAGTAAAGTAAGTTTTAATCAGAATTATTGGTGCTAGAGGCCAATTAAACAGCTTTATTTTATCTTTATGCATGTCACTTACATCAACTGCCGTTTGTTCCTCCTGTTTTAATCTGTTCATCAATTGCAGGTGCCTACCGCATTTTCAAAGGGATCAAAAGTAATTACTCAGTGTGCAAATTGTATATATTTACAACTAGAGAATCTAATAAATTACGATTGAAGGAAAATTATTTCCATATGATTCTACTAGTAACACAAATTTTATTTTATATCAATCACAACAGATCAACTGTGAAAAATCTGTGCTCCTAGATCATCTATGTATGTGTGTGTGTGTGTGTGTGATACGTTTGAACATAGATATTTTTGCTCTCCAAATAAAGGAAGTACTTTCCAACTGCTAAAGTACGACCACTCCTTTTATGTCCACTTTATTAAGCAATTTTATGTAACAGTTGATTTTATGTTTATGACAATTGACCATCCAATAATAGTTCAAGCCTTGTTGCCAACAAGTTCTGGCACCACTATTTCTCTCATGTCCTCACTTTATTCAGCAATTTTATGTTTCAGTTGATTTCTCACAATTGAACAGCCAATACGAGTTTAATCCTTGTGGGTGCACGCCCCCACAAGATTGAAAAGTTTTAAACTGTACATATAGCTATATACATAGATAAAAGATCTTTTTATCTGGGCCACAAAAACTTGTACTTAGCCATTTCATAAATAAAAATTGACACAAAGAATGAAAGAACACAAAAAATAAATGGGTAAATTACATTAACACTTCGGAGGTATGGTGAAATTGAATTTGAAAAACCCAATCTTTCAAATATAACATTGTCCCCACAAATAGGGCTGTCCACGACCCGCCCGGACCCGACAAACTCCTCGGAACCCAATCATCTTCACCCGAAACCGCCCGATCAAAGCTTGGTTTCGGTTGGACGCGGGTCGCCGACGCAAGGACCCGAGACCGTCGGTTCGAGTTACGGGTTAGCTGTCTGAGAAACCAACAAACCCGACCCGCCCGATGAGCTGTTCTTCCCTCGTCGGAAATCACAAGTTTCGGCCAAAAACCGGTAAGTCCATAGACTCCAAACTCTTAAGTCCGACGATATAGGCATATTTCGACCAGATCCATCAAGATCTCAGCCTGATCTTTATAGATATAGGAAAATATCAGCCAAATCTTGTTAGATCCGACTAGATCTGATGAGATCCGGCAATATTTCGGCCAATATCCGGCCAAATTTCGCTCCACTCCGGTAAACCCAAAACCGACCGATATGGACCCAAAACCGATACGACCCGAACCAGCAAACCTGAAACTCTGTTCGGGTCGGTTACAGGTTAAACTTTTCCCCACCCGATTAAGTTGGGACGAGTCCATGTTGGGCACAAACCCAACCCGGCCCGACCCTTGGACAGCCCTACCCACAAATTCTCAAATTAATTAACATTTGCCCCCTTTTTCCAATTCCAAGTTAAACTGTGTTAAAACTTCAGATGGTTCCACAGAGCGAGTGAGCCATACTATCATAGGCTTACAACATCAATGGTAACTGAGTTTCATCAGCAAGTACATGTGGAGGTTTAAAAGATAATGGTTGGGGATTTGGCTTGGGTAATCTGATTTTCTTCTCATTTTCTTACTAGGAATTTAATTGTTGTAATTTTCTATCTTAAATTGTAACTAGGGAAAGGAGGCATGTAATTTTCTATTTTCGCCATTATTGAGGAAATGTAAATATGAATTTCATTTTTAATAAGATGTATTTTCATTTGAGTTTCTTGATTAGAATAAATCAAGTGGCAACTCCATTGTACATCCCTCTAGAGGATGAACATTGTTAGTTAAGTCTTCATTATGAGACTCACTGTCTAGTGGAGGATATCCAAAAAATTCAGTCCCCTCAGGTCATGGTTCTCACATTACTACTTAACCTATTATAGCATTTTTGCCGGCAGCCAAAGGCAAATTTCGTTTAGTGTGTATTTTGAAAAATCATCAATGAAGGTGGTAAATTATTCATTTCTTCCATGAGTTAAAATTCATTCAAATTCAGTAATAAGCAAAATGCATGTGGATGTTTAGCAAAAAAAAAAAAAAATAGTAGAATACTTGCAGGCTACAAATTTTGTCGACCCAAAACGCACATTACCCATTATCCACAATGTTCAGGTAGGGGGTGGCTATAATCTCCAACCCAAAAATATATAAAATAAAAACTAAAAATAAAATAAAATAAAATAAAATAAAAAAGAGGAAAGTGAGGTGGCAAACAAAATAATATATTATAGGTTGTATTCTGCTAAGAGATAGTGTTCAATATTATGCTAGAATTTTTACAAGAAAAAGTAAGTGTTTTTAATGAAATTCTGTTTGGCCGTGTCACCAGTTTTTGTCATAGCATGATAATTTATTTTTAAAATATTATACAGTAAATAATTTTAAGTAAAACAGTTGCACACAAAATATACAATATATGTAGATGATATAATTAGAAAAATCAGATTATCTTAAAACTTAAAAGCTCAGATAATTAGATTTTAAAATGACTTTTTTTCAAAGAAAAAATCAACAATTTTTAAAAAATTAGCTTGTTTTTAATGAAATAATTCAATATAAAAAATAAAAAAAAATGGGCTGCAACAATTTCTCTATACCTTTTTGCACATTTTAACTAACATTTCTTCAACTGTTTCCCCAAATTCTCTACAATTTTCCAAAATTTAATTTTTTTTGTTTATGATGCATAGCTTGCAAGGTTGTTAGAACCAGGATCCTAAAAATAAATTAGTGGATGGATCTCACATATCAAATCATAAGTGAAAAAGAAAACATTTGGAAGTGATTATGTATCTTGAATAATTATTATAATTCTTTAAATTGTCTATGAAAAGACATAATTTCAAATCAATATAGTGTAGTTGTACACCTTATATCCCTACATATATAATAACTAAAGAGATGCCTTATTTTTCAACACAATTTATCTAAACTGCTGATGGCAAAAACACAATCTATCAACAATCAGTAAGATATCAATCCAAAAAAATTAACACAACTCAAGGTAGCAACCCAAAAAACTTATGCTTATATTTACAAAGAAAAAACCCAACTCATTGATAGAGAAAATATGCAATGACAGCCCATGTTCTGAAAAAAAAAAAAAAATATATATATATATATATATATAAAAAGTTTTCATACTTATTTTGGCTGTTTGGGAACAAAATAAGTATGAAAAACAATTTTTTTTAAATTTTATATATTAAATAAGCAAGCATATACCCATTTAGCATATCTAACATTATAAGATTTTTTTTTTTTTTTTTTGATTAGTCTAACATTATAAGAATATGAATCAGCAAGCATACACCCATGTAGCATATCTAACATTATATGAATATGAATCAGCAAGCATATACCCTTGTAGCATATCTAAGTTTCTATGAATATGAATCAGCAAGCATATACCCATTTAGCATAATTTCTACAGTGTCAATCAATTTCACCAAAATAGAACGTGGAAGACTGGAAGCAAGTCAAGCAAAGAGAAATAACCAATGCCGAAATATAAAAATACCCATTACTTAAAAACACACCCAAGCTAAAAAAGCTTAAACAAAATAAAGTAAAGAGAGTGAGAGAGTGAGAGAGAGATACATACCGAAGAAGGGAAGTGGATTTGCAACGCGTGGTGTTGGAAGCGTTTTCTCATCTCTTAAAAACCATCCTCCATTTTTTTTTTTTTTTTAACTTAAGCCTAGTCCAGCACTTTTAATATTGGCCCCTGTGAAATAGGCCCAAAATGCTAATAAAGTAATATGGGCCTAGACTTTTTTAAGTTTTAGAATAATATGGGACTGGACTTATTCTACTTTCATGAAGAGCCGCTGGCCATGATAAACTTACTAGGGATCTTGCATCTGCAATGGAATAGCATTCACATCAACTTATGTAAAAAGTTTATGTTTATTTTAGTTTAAGAACTTACATTTTTTATTTTATATAGTCACTTTTAAAAAATACTAACATCATATTATTTATTCTAAATTCTATTTCATTGAAATATTAATTTTTCTTTTTTTCTTAATTATTTATCTTTCTTTATATAAAACATTCACTACCCGCCATCTTTTTTTATCCTTAGGATGTGTAATGAAAGAGTAAAAACTTAAATGTAAAATAAATAGCGTCAATGTAAATTTACATAGAAACTATAATTGTGGATGAATGTTACATAATTATACATAGACTAATGTGGGAGGTTTTGGGATTAGGAAAAATGTGGGTCTTATTCTATTTTACAAAGACTGATGTAAATGCTAGATATGGCAAAATAGATTAGAATTTGCTAACCGACCTGGCCTGAAAAATACCCAACTTGAATTTTTTGAAACAAAGCAAAAACGGGTTAACCCTTAACTCGACCCTTTTTTGATGGGTCAACCCAACTTGACTCATGACCTGAACCATATTTTAAAACTTCTTTTTTTTCTTGGGTAAAAAAATAATAAAATTAAGATAATATTGATTTAATTGTTTGTTGTGAGCTTTAAGAAAATAATTGAGACATTTACATAATTACATGCAATAAATTAATGGTTGAGACATTCTGTAATGAGTAAAAATTTTTAAATATCAAATAACAAAGTATATGTCAAAATAATCTGGTTACAATAGAGTTAAAAACATATATTTAAAATTATAGACATATATGATAAACATTCATAAGTGTGAAAAGAGTGAAGCCAAAGTATTAATGAAATTAGCATAAATTATGAATGCTTAGGCCTATTTTTTAACAATTCATGTCCAAATAAATGGCTTTTCAAAATAAATTATGATATTTCCTAGAGTGTGTGTTGCTTAACAATGACATGATATTCATAAAAGAAGTCATGTATAAATTAGTAAACAATCAAATTTTAATGTATATTCTCAAATAAAAATAGAGTGTCAACTACAATTGATAATAGATTATAAAATTAGTTTTATGATTGTAAATTTCTTATATGTTTTTATTCTTTGTCAAATTAGTTATCCAATAAAACATTTGTAATTTTTTTTTAATGTTTTGAGATGTTGATATTGTGTAAAAATGAAACTTGTGTATTTGTTTTACTTATCTTTTTTGCTATTTTGTTTTGGTTAGTAGTGTTGGGATTTGTATATTTTTAAAATTATTAAAAAAGTATTAATGTTTTTAGCTTATTCTTGATATGAGTGGTGAATTCAAAATGATGCATTTTACATCAAGTAATTTGCTTTGTGATTTTCCAAATGTCAAATGAATTTTTTTTTTCTTTTAAAAAACTTTCATGTGAAAAATATGAGCCAACTCAACCCGACCCGTAACCGAATTGACCCAATCTGTTTCTAACCCGCATAAAATGACTTGTTTGTACTCAAACCTATTTTTGACCTGCAACCTGATTGACCCAACCTGAACCCGACTCAACCTACTTGTTTGCCATCTCTAGTAAATGCTCTAAATGAGAAACCATTACATATTTTAGAAATATATGGTTTTAAAAAAAAGTGTAAGTTAATCTCATATATAATTTAAATAGTATAATTTTTATTTTTTTTAATTGTATTTGTGCACATGCATAGTGAGCTATTGTTGGACGTGGGGGCAATGCCCCCCAGATTTCAAAAAAAAAAAAATATATATATATATATATATATATAAGTATATATATAATATATTATTTTTAGCAATTTATTTCAATAAAATTACACTTTGCCTCTCAACAATATTATTAATATTTTTAAAAGGTATAAAAAAAAATATTAGCCCAACAAAAAAAAAAAAAATAAAGCCCAAACAACATCCCAAAACAAACCCAAGCAAAAAAAAAAAAAAAAAAAAAAAAAAATCAAAGCCGATTCAAACTAGAGATTTAACTAGCCTAGGAGTAGGAAACACCTGATTTACGGCAAGACACAAGGGAAAAAGTAGGGGATTTCTAAGCCATTCAAAAAAAAAGAAGAAAAAAAATAAAAAAGGAAAATGAAAACCTAACATACAGCAGAACGCAGAAGAGTTCGGAAGCGACACTGCAGGTCTGCAGCAGAATAGCAGAAGCAGAGGTATCCCTCTCATATTGAATCCTTATTTGATTACTTAGATTTAATCATGTGTTGATAGTGTTGTGACTTGTGAAGAAAACTAAAAGAGAGCAGGGACGGACAGACATAGAAGAGACTAGAAGAAACTAGAGAGAAAGAGACAATGAGAGAGGTAAAATTCTGACCCTATCCCTGTCTTTCTCTCTTTAATAAAGCCCAAAATTTATATTGTTTTATAAATTAAATAGTTGTCATCTCTTGTGACTAATAAACACAACACATGAACTCCTATGCCCACAGCCCCTGTGATGTTCTGCGCATTTTATTGTGGTTTTGTCTATTAGTGTTTTTGATTATTAGTTTAGTGTCTTTTAAAACATTAAAGAGATTTTTTTTAGGTAAATAATTAAAGAGATTATTTGCAATTTTATAATTTCTTGGTAAGTTGTTGAATGCTTGTGTGCATTGTGCTTGTCTATTGTGTGTAATGATTTTAGAATATTAACCATATAGTGACATAATAATTCTGTGTATTTTTCTTTGTTAATGGTTTATTAAATGAATGTCTATTTGGAGTTTCCGAAAAAAAAATTTGTTTATACTTCTGCCTCTCTAACTCTAAGTCCTTGCTCCGTTCCTGACGAGCTACACACTAGTAATAATAATAAATGAAGTTTTTTAGGGGAAAATTTGCCATTTGACTTGATTTTAGCAACAACTTAGTTAGTGGCATGTTTTTAAAACATTTTAGCAAATTAGCATTTCGAGCCTTAAAGGCTCAAGTTCCAAGCTAATGTGGATAAATATTCCATGTGAAACTCAAGTCTTTAAGACTCGAGTTCCATAGATTTAGGGGGTCGGCTCAACAACTTTACGGGCCTTAGGCAAAAATTTTAAGTGGGGTATTTTTATATTTAAATATTAATCAAATAATATATATTGAATTTTTTTATTTAAAATCTATTTTTCTTGCTATTTGAAATGCAAAATTGATACAATAATTTATAATAATAGATAAAATAAAAAACCATGTTTAGATAAAAAAAAAAAAAAAAAGGTGAGTAATCAGGTTTTTTATAAGTGGGCTGCACTGCACAGTTGCGCACTGTGCAGCACAGGCTGCACAGTACGCAACTGTGCAGTGCAGCTGTAATCCAATTATTTTATTGCTAAAATTCTTGCAATTTAAGATATAATGAGGCATTTTTAATGCATTTTATTAACTAATAAAAGTTTTAAAAATTTTTTTTAATTAAAATATATTATATATATAATTTTTTTTTTTTTTTTTACAAATGGGGGATTTCTTTTATTTGGGGGCCTTAGGCGATTGCATCAATCGCATTGCCTATTGAGCCGGCCCTGCATAGAGCGTGGGTAAGAAGCAGACTGAGACCGAGGAGAAGAAGAAGAAAAAGAACCCAAAAGATGAAGAAGAAGAAGAAGAAGAAGACAAACCCATACCCAGTACACATAAACCTAGATTTTCTTCAGCAAGAGAGACTCGAGTTTCACTTCAGATTTTTTTTTCTTTCAGATCAAATTGCCATCACTTGCAACTCTAGACTTAGAGACCCAAGTTCCTTCACTAAAATTGAGTTTCAAAGCCTCAAAATGTTAGTTTGCAAAATAGTATTACAAACTTGACAACTTACTAAAAAATTCGAAAAATAATGTTAAATGGCAAACTTTTCCCATTTTTTAGAGTGTATTTCCTTTTATCTTCCCTAAACATTAATCATTCGATTTATTACTAACATGTGAAGTCATATATCTTGAAACGTCATTACTTAAGCTTTGTTTATGTTGTATTTTAATTAAAAAATGGTAAGATTATTTGACTTTCATATACACTAACATGACTTTTGTATAATTGTTTTCAACCAATAACTTTTCTTATATTTAAAAAAAAAAAAAAAAAAACTGAGTACTCTTATCAAATATGTTGTGACTGTTGGCTCGTGCCTTGTCACATACTCATTTGAAAGTCTAATTATAGTTCTAAATTTTATATTCCAAACAAGAAAGTCGCTAAAGTGGAAGCAAATAGACAGCAAAGAAATTATTAAAAATTGAAGGTTACTTAGTTCATAATATGTATTCATGGAAAAGTCTCCTTTTGAAATAACTCACAATTGACAAAAAAAAAAAAAAAAAAAAAGATTTTTCTTTTGCACCAGGTGTCCTATTTAATTTTTAATTTTGTATCAAGTTTTGAAAAATCCAAATCCAATTAGATTCTAAATTGGATTTCAATTGGAGTCTAATTTTTTGTCACTTGTTTATCTAAGTTTTTAATTTTTGTGACAAGTGAGTTATTAGGTATAAAAATCAAAAATACTAAAATCAATTAAATTCTAAATCATATATATATATATATATATGATTTAGAATTTAATTGATTTAGAATAAATCTTTTATCATTCAAACCATTTGATGAACATAATAAACATCACTTTAAAATGAAATTAAGGTCATCACACAACCAAGTAGAAATGTCGTTCAAACGACATAAACGATATAAGATCAAGTCACCATAAGAAAGTCAGGCGGAAGATTTGAAAATAAGAAGGCTACGCAAGTAAGGAGTCATGCTATTCTTAAAAGTACCATCAAACTGTTTAAATGACGATGTGCAAATATATATATATATATATGGAGAGAGAGAGAGAGAGAGAGAGAGAGAGAGAGAGAGAGAGTTGGGTTTAAGTTACACTTAGTATAATTTTGAGCAATGTTACATCAATCAATATTTTTTAATTAAATGAGAATTTTGACAAATATACCATTAGATTACATTATCTTCACATATTCTCTATACTTGCAAACTTTCAAAGTGATTAAAAATTAATAGTCATATCATCAATTAATTATTTAAATTCAAGTTTTTGCAGTTTAAAATAATGCATAAAAGATGAGTTTATGGATTGAATGGTAAATAACATCTAATTAGCATAAATATTAAGAGCATATAGAACATATAATTCAATGGTGGGATTTTCAAAATTTGAATTCTATAACAAGTTATTGAATGGTATAACATTGTTTAGGAATTAATGTATTAGAACTTCATTTTGTAAGGTTGACAAACCATGATCAAAATTATTTTAGTCTTGTTAAGACTTGCTCAAAATATGTGGTTTTTATGTAAAGTTGGAATCGAGTTACTACAGAAGTTACTGTGCAAATCTGTCTAGCTCGATCGATCGAGAATTAGACTCAACCGATCAAAAATCGTGCAGATTATTTCTCTGCAGAATTTCTAACTCAGCTTAAGCCCGTTTGACGTGTAAGGTTTTATATTTTGCCCTAAGTATAAAAAGGAAAACCCTAGCCACGTTTTAGAAGAATTCTTTATGCTGTGTGTGTGAATCTTTTGTGAGATCTAGAGGTGTTTGCCTTCACATATACTTAGGGTTTCCAAACTCAAGATTAATCTCAAGAGCTTGGTAATCATTTAGTTTCAGATTCAAGAACTTAAAGATGTACAAGTAAGAGTGCTTGTGCTTGCTGTGAATTCAAAAAAGAAGTAGTCCGTGGACTCAAAACTGTCACGTGGTCGTGGTAGTAAGTTTCCTACTCGAGGTAGTAATAGGATGTTAATGGTCTAAGTCGCTATTGTGTAAACTTCAATTCTTTCATAGTGAATTCTGTTTTACCTTGAGGATAGCTAGGTTAAATCCTCTCCAGGTTTTTTACCGGTTTGGTTTTCCTAGGTTATCATATTGTGTGTTCTTTATTTTCTGCACTTTACATGATATGATATATTTGTGTTAACTTAGAACGGCATAACTTACCTAAATTAATCACTTGGCTAAATAACTAGGTTAATCTGATTGGGTTTTAAAGGGGTCTAAATTTCTAACAGGTGGCATTAGAACGGGTAGCTTTTTGTTGTAGATCCTTTGATCTAAAAGCTTATCCTTGACCCTGGTTGTCATGGAACACAGTCACTCTCTTGTTATTCCACCTCATTTTGATGGGAATAATTATGCTTATTGTAAAGTAAGGATGAAAGCATTCCCGAAATCTATTAATGAGAGAGTCTGGAATTCTGTTGAATACGGATGGGAGAAGCCCACTACTCCTGTAAGTGAGTGGCAAACTTCTCAAAAAGAAGCAGCCACTTTTAATAGCAAAGCAATGAATGCTTTTTTTAATGTTGTTTCTATGGAAGAATTTTAGAGAATCTCTAATGCTGAGGTTGCTCATATTGCTTGGAATATCCTCCAGACTATGCATGAAGGCACAAAGGCAGTTAAAATTAACAAGTTGCAGCAATTGACTACTAGATTTGAAAACATTAGAATGACTGATGATGTATCTTTTGATGTGTTCTATGCTAAACTTAATGATATTGTTAATTCTACATATAATTTGTGTGAAATCTATGATTAACCTAAAATTATTAAGAAGATTCTTAGATCTTTGACTGAGAATTTTAGACCCAAAGTGACTATCATCACTAAAAGCAAGGATGTGGACTTCATCTCTGTTGATGAACTTGTAGGATCTCTTCAGTCCTATGAGTTGGACCTACCTAAAACTAGCAAATCCAAATCAAGGGCTCTTAAGTCTGTTGACGATGCTGATGCTAGTAGATTTGATGATGAGTTCTCTGCTACAGAGATTGCATACCTTGCCAAGAGCTTTAGAAATTTTCTTAGGAACAATAATAGAAAGGCAAGAAGTAAGAACACTGCTGAACCTAGAAATTTTAGAAGGAATGATCTCACTAAGGTTAATAACACTGAAAAACCTAAAGAGAAAGTAGGTCAACCTTCTAATAACTCTATAGGGCAACAATGTTTTGGGTGTTAAAGGTACGGTCATGTGAAATCTGAATGTCCTACATACTTGAGATCTAAGAGTAAGGCTATGGCTGTAATCCTTAGTGATGATGAAGTTTCTGACAATGAATCTGATAGTGATAAGGATGAAAATTTCATTGCTTTCACTGCTACTACTATAGTCAATGAAAGTGTGTCTATTGAGGAGAACCCTTATGATAGGAAACTCTCTGAAGATGCAGATTTACAAGAAGTCTATAATAAACTTTGCAAAGTTGCTGCAAAGGATGCTATGAATGTTGATCTTGGCTTAAAGAAAATTGCATCTCTTGAACTTGATAAGAAAAGTTTGCTTCTGAAACTGTTTGATGCTAATGAACTTTTAAATAATATGAAGACTGAGAACATGCTTTTACTTGATAAAGTTAAAAATTTGAAACTTGAATTGTCTGTTGCTAGAGAACAAACTAATAGGTCTGTAAGCTCCAAACTTGATCACATGCTAAGTGTTCAAAAGTCTTCCTCTAAAAAAACTAGTTTAGGTTTTGTGGAAAGCATCTTTGTGCCTAAACCCCATTCCATAAACTTTGTTCCTTCTACTGAATCCCCTATGAGTGAGGTTGTCAAACCCTCTGTGTGTGAAGCTACAAAATCTGTAGAAGTTACACCTCCTAGGAAGGTTAGGGTTGATCTTCAAGAGTCTAAACCTAAGGTTCCTAATCCTCCAAAGGGCAAGTTGCATGATAAGTCTGTATGGATTTGTCATTTTTGTGGAAAGTCTGGACACATTCGTTCAAATTGTTTCAAGTTGCAAGCTGCTAAGCAAGCTGCTAAGCAAGCTGCTAAGCAAGCAAATAAACCAAAAGTACTTGTGCCTCAAGCACAAGATCCTATGGTACTTATTGGTGAATTGGTAAAGGCGTTAAACCTGTATTCCAATTCTGGAGTTACTCAGAATTCTAATGTGAATAATAACTCCAATGCAAGAGTTGCATCTAAAAGATTTTGGATGCAAAAAGCTCGATCTAATTGAGTCTGTCTAACATGGTCCTTGTTCTTCATTGCTTTATGTTTTGTGACCATTTTTTTTACTAGGATTTGCATTGCATAACATTCATGCATTTCATTCTAGGATGTTTTATTTAAAAAAAAAAAACAAAAGGGTTACAAGAATGTGTTTTGTAGTATTTTTCTTGAATTTGAAATCAAGGTTGGTCAATCTATTTTTACATAACATGTTTATATACCTTGTTTAGCTTGGATGAGCTTATTTTATTGCACTTTACTAGTTTGAGCTTTGTAATGCATGTTGTGTGAGAAGATGTTTATAATTTTTGATCATATGATCTTGATCTTGAAGTCACATATCTTTAATTGTCGGACCTGGTCTTATTGAGAAAGACATAAATAACTATCTCACCACTGTTTATTAGCCAATCATGAACACCTTAGTGCATATCATAAGATTTTGTGCTCGCATAAGTGAAGCACATGCCCAAAAAAATCATAAGGTGTAGCCTTGGTTAAAATGCTAAAATTGGTGTGTACATTATTGGGCTATAATAATTTCGCAATACAAATAAAATTGGTGTATACATTATCCTAGCTATATTAAATAAGTTTCTAATCATTTAAAATTGGTGTGTACATTATGAGGCAAATCAAGAAACTTACATGATTGCAAACTTTTATTCTAGAAGATGTGAGAGTTATATGATGTAACTCTGTAAGTGATAGTCTCTTTCAAGTGTCTGTGATGGATTTTGTAGAAATTGTGATTGCTTGCTATTCACGTATCATCTCACATGTTTCTCAAGTTTTTGCTAGTTGCACACACTACACAAGTTACTCTTTGCTAAACTTTGTACAAGTTATTGTGTGTGTTTTTATTTTGACCAATCAAATTTGAAAATTTCTTAAATTTATGCAACACATGTTTTTGCTTGAGAATATGAAGAGAAATTGATTGAAAATCTTAATTTTGGAAAACTGGGATCAAATCAAATGTTTTTTAAAAGCATTTCATCTCATACTCATGCATTTTATTCATAAAATTTAATGCTTTGAGGAGTTTCTGCACAAAAATTGTTTTGTTTTTTTCAAAAATTTGATTTTTCCAGAATTTTAATCGATCGAACCTGTATTTCGACTAATCGAAAATGCGTTTAAATTCTTTGGTCAGCTTCTATCTGTTTTGATCGATGCTCGATTGGTACTGGATCAATCGAAGAATTTTCTACCGATTGAACCTAATTTTTGATCGATCGAAAATCGCGTTGAGAGTTTTTTTAAAAATCTTTTTCCCTCACGTGTTCTTCACTTTTCAAAAGTTTTTTAAAATCTCTTTTCTCTCTCACCGATCGGTCAAAGCTCCAACAAGAATTTTTTGTCGTTTTCCTCTAGATTTTTTGCAAAGATTCTCTCTTCTAGAGCCGGTAAGACTCCTATACCCTTTCTTTTGCATTTATTTTCATTTTACATGCATTAAATCATGCATTTTTCTTAAAATTTTTGGACTTTTTTTCTTTTTGAGATTTTTGATGAATCAAGCCAATTCTTTCACAATTAATCATTGGGTTTTTGTTGGGACAATATATATGACTAATCCTTTTGGTTTAATTTGATTAATTTGGTGGTTTATGACAAATTTGAAATTCTAGGGCTTGAAATATACCCAATTTGAGGTTTTTGTTCAATTTGCTTCAAATTGATGAAATTGGATTATTAGATTGCATCATTTAATCATTATATTGTGATTTCTATCTTGTGTGATGATCAATTGATCAATTTGTTGAGATTTGTGACAATGGGTTTTTCAAAATTTGGGATTTTTGATGTACCATTCATGCTCAAGCCAATTTTGTGAATTTGGAATATAATTGAACTGTGTTCATTGCATTAGAACATACATCATTTGGGAATAATGTTCATGCATCATATAGAATTGTTATTTCTATGTTGTTTTTGTGCTAACTTACAGTCTACCCTTGGTTTTTCTTTTGTTTTTTTTTTCTTTTTATGTCTCTTTATCTGATTTGTAGCATCATGCCTAAGAAAACTAGAGCTTATAGGACCTTTTCTTCTTCACCATCTTTTGATAGTGATAGATTTCTGAGTGAGAAACATCAAAAGACCTATGAGACACTTAACCTCAGGAAAAACATTTGGGGTGAGCGTAGGGTCCTTTTACATGAGTTGGATGATAAGGTTAGGCATAACTTTGAGCGTCGGGGTTGGTTACCTTTGTTAGATATAGATCATCCGCGTCCGGCTACCCTGATTCGAGAGTTCTACTTGAACCTCTCTATCCACGTCTATGATTCCAACACTTTAGTAAAGAGTTGGATACGAGGTGTAGATTACTCCTTCGGTAGTGTCTAATGCTCTTGGGGTACCTGTGGTCCCGCATCTTGTCTATCCCTATGATGAGTCTCCTCCCCTATACGACATCATGTCCTACACCACTAGCACTTCTATCCAGTGGGGTTCTGATCCTCGGATCACATCTGCTAAGCTTTCAGAGTTACATTACCTTTTCTTTAGGATTGCTTGTCATTCTCTGTGGCCTATTTCTCATCTACACACTATCCCTATTGAGCGATGTGTGTTTTTGTACGCTATTTTCACTGATGCTCTTATTAGTTTTCCTCACCTTTTTCTTTGTTCTTTGAATGAGGTGCATAGGAGTAGTTCTACTGCTCATGCTTTGTTCTTCCCTGTTTTTATTCATCGAATTCTTCTCCATTTAGGGTTAGGTGATTTTCCTGCTTCTAAGCCAGTTCACATTGTTGCTCCCATTAGTGCCACCTTTCTTAGGCAAAGGGCTGCTCAGCTTTGAGCTAGTTCTAAGCGTCCTAGGGTTGAGCCTTCCGGTGTCACACCTCCTCCTCCTTCCTCTTTTGCAGGTGCTACTACGGTAGAGACGTCTGTTGATCCGACTGCTGCTGCTGTTGCTTCACCACCTTCTCCTTCGGCTGATTCAGACATTTGACAAATATTGGATACTATCATGACCGTCCAGGTGGCTTATAGTCAGCTTCTAGTAGACATGCTTAATGAGCTTCGTGCTTTGCGAGCAGATTTGGAGAGTCTTCGCTGTTCTTCTTCGCCACCTCCTTTTGGTGATGAGTGAGTGTCCTTTGACAATTTGTCACAAAAAGGAGGAGTACATTATAAGCAGAGGAGATTTTGTTTTTAGGGGGAGATTTTGTTGTGATACTTGAGTTTTGTGATTTTGTGGAGTTGTGGAGCTTTAGATTGTATCTAGGTGCTTCATTTTGTATTTATTTTTTTTGGCTCATGATATTTTTTTATTTGGATTGTCCATGATATAGGGAGATACATTGAGTGTGTATGTTTCTTGTTTCACATTGTGTTACATTGCTTATTGATTTATATTTATGAAGTTATTCATGATATATGTCTTTATTTTGTGTTATGTGAAATCAAGAAGTTTCTTTTTACTTGTATTTTCCACACATGTGTTTATGTGTTTGTTAAGTGTTACAGGAATATACAGGTTGATTCAGTCGTGTTACTATCTACACTTGCAATTGATAGATAGTAGTTAGGTTGAATTGTTTTCTGTTGGGCTATTGTTTTGTAATGGATTGCTTTTGTAAACTTTGAGCATTGTGTTTAGTTTGTATTTTGTCACGGATTTCCAAAAGGGGAGTTTGTTAGGTTCTAAGGAATTAGGAACTAATGTACTTAGAACTTCATTTTGTAAGGTTGGCAAACCATGATCAAAATGGTTTTAGTCTTATTAAGACTTGCTCAAAGTATGTCGTTTTTATGTAAAGTTAGAATCAAGTTGCTGCAGAAGTTACTATGTAAATCTGCCTGGCTTGATCGATCGAGAATTAGACTCGACCAATCGAAAGCCGTGCAGTTTGTTTTTTCTGCAGAATTTCCAACTTAGCCCAAGACCATTTGACGTGTAGGGTTTTATGTTTTGCCCTAAGTATAAAAGAGAAAACCCTAGCCACATTTTAGAAGAGTTCTTTATGTTGTGTGTGAATTTTTTGTGAGATCTAGAAGTATTTTCCTTCACATACACTTAGGGTTTCCAAACTTAAGATTAATCTTAAGAGTTTGGTGATCATTTAGTTGTAGATTCAAGAACTTAAAGATATACAAGCGGGAGTACTTGTGCTTGCTATAAATTCAAGAAAGAAGTAGTCCGTAGACTCGGAGCTGTTACATGGTCATGGTAGTAAGTTTTCTACTCGAGGTAGCAATAGGATGTTAGTGGTCTAAGTCACTATTGTGTAAACTTCAATTCTTTCATGGTGAATTCTATTTTACCTTGAGGATAATTAGGTTAAATCCTCCCCATATTTTTTACCGGTTTGGTTTTCCTGGGTTATTATCGTGTGTTCTTTATTTTTCGCACTTTGCATGATATGATATATTTGTGTTAACCTAAAACGGCATAATTTACCTAAGTTAATCACTTGGCTAAATAAGTAGGTTAATCTGCTTGGGTTTTAAGGGGTCTAAATTTCTAACATATATATATATATATATATATATATATATTCAAATGATCATGCATTAGAATAGGGAATAATTATCATTTATTTTTTGAAATATTATAATTATGTTTATGTATAACATGCATTAATATAACGTGTTGAGTAAATTAACTACATAACAAGTTCATCACCGTCAATATCTCAAAGACCAATCCATGGATCGAGGGGAATGAATACCATACACCTTCCTATCTTTGTAACTTAGCTTCTGAGTTCAAATCTCTGGCTTGAAAATCATTTCCTTATCATTTTGCTTTAGTTTCTAGATTACAACTAGAAATAAAGCCATGTAATTTTCTACTTTGTAGATGTATAAACTTAATAGTTGTTGTAGTTTATTTTCTTAACATATTATAATTGATTATTTGTGATATTGAGATATACTTTAGTTTTGAATGATTATTTGTGATGCAATTACTTGTTAGTTCTGAATTCTATATTAAAAATATTTATTTTTTTGGTTTTTCATAATTCTTATCAATTTGGTTAATACTAAAATTACTTTTTTTTTTTTGTGTTGATAAAATCTGATAAACAGATCGACATGACTGACAAATTTATAAATGGATTGTGTTAGAGTTGAGGAGCCTTGACCCGTTTAATAAACATGTCGAGTTAGGGTTGACTCATATAGTCTAATACTCATGAGTTAACACGACAGGAACCCGATATGCGAACACAAATTGCCACCCCTAGTTGAGAATCCATACCTATAGATGTCTAAAAACACAGTCCTAGTGCTTTGACAAGTATGAATGTGGCTTCATCCATTTTTAAGTAAAAATGAGAAGTATGATAATGCACAATGAGAATTCTCAGCTTGGCCTTAAAATAGGGTTAATGAACAACTCAAAAAATGTAAAATAAATTCTAATGCCTAGAAAACTTAAAAAAAAAAAAAAAAGGTTTGGTGCTGAGATGCCAAACAAGGGCTAAAGTCACAATGATAAAGAACAAGACAACAAAATGTAAAATAGATTCTTATGCCTAGTAAGAAAAAATAAAATAAAATGTTTGGTACAGAGCTGCCAAAACAAGGGCTAAAGCCACTTGACAAATTACATTTCAGAGCATTAGAATTTAGACTTGCGTCTATCAACTGTTACGTATTAGACAATTCAAACCTGATTTAGGTTTAGGGTTTTGTGATTTAGACTTAGATTTACATTAATTAATATATAACTTTACCAAAAATCAAAAGATGCCCAAACATATCTACTGCAGCGTTTTGGTCTATTTTGGGAAAAATTGGCATTTATCCTTAATTTACAAATTATATATATAGAAAAATGTTCCTATTTTGAAACTATTTAGCAAAATATTTATATTTTTTAAATTTGATTTTAACAAAATTGAGTTACAAATGGAACTCGACATTAGCAATATTGAATTTTATGCATATTTTGCCATTTAAATATTTTTGAAAATATAAGTAAAACTCGACATTGCTAATGTCAAGTTCTACTTAAAAATATACACAACTTGATTTTGAGAATATCGAATTTCACATATAATTTAATTTTGTTAAAATCAAGTTTAAAAAATATGGGTATTTAACTAAATAGTTTCAAAATAGAGGCAATTTGCTGCATAGTTTGTAAATTAGGGACAAATACCCATTTTCTCTGTCCATGTTGTTGATTTCATACCATACCAATTGATATTTTTCTCATACCAATAGAGGCAATGTGAATGAACCAAACGAACTAGCTTGATTCGGCCGATAAATTCATATCGGCTGATACAAGATTTTTATTTATTTATTTTCCCTTCGCCGACATCACCCACAACCCACTTCTTTCGCATGTGCTAGTCAACCTTCACCCCACCACCCACTGGACGCATGTGGAAAAGCTCATATCAAATAATTATGATTATATTTATGGATAATTCCTCAGACATATTTATTCATGCAAAATATTTTTTTTGGGGTTTAATAGCGAATAATATGATTATTTTTGCAGAGAAACTGTTTTTCTAATTGAATTACAGAGTATATTAATTTAACATATTCATATCTAAGTATTTTCTACGAAGTGGTGGTAAAAGATATTAACTTATTTAAATCTTTCCATTTTTCAATTCATTTTTTATCATTCTTTCTTAAAGCAATTTACTTGATCACATAAATTTTTGAAACGCCTGTAACAAAGAGGCAAATAATCAATTTTAAAAGAAATTATTGTAAACCTCCCAGCAATCAAAGAAGAAGTGATATGGATTCTTCAAAAAAATCAAAATCAATTTTATTTTAAAATGAAGATACCAATGACTTCTATGAAATGTTTTCGCGGAATTTGGTCAATTGTGTTGATCAAGTGAGAGAACAAAGCTGACCATAGCCATTAGTGGGTACCCATAACCCTCCTTCATCTTTTTGGTTTCCCTGGCTCGTCATTTCCTTCAGTTCGCTAGCGCCCTCTCTCTCTCTCTCTCTCCTTGTTTTTATTTTCTACTAGTGTGTAATCCATGCATATACACAGATACAATTAAAATTTTTAGAAGATGTTCAATTATACATAGTATTAGTTTATACATTTTAAAATTATACATTTCTAAAATATTTAATGGTTTCTCATTATGTATACTAGCTTGTAATCTCATGTATATGTATGGATACACTTAAAGATATATAATAAGATGCATAATATAATTCCTATATGTATACTTTAAATACTATAGATAGTTATTTTTATATTTTATTAATTCTTTAAAAAATTTGTAAGGATATTATTAGGTATAAAATGTAAATTGTCTATGTTTTTTTTTAATTTATAATTGTGAAGCACTTTTTTTTTATGATTGATTTATTCTAAACTCTTTGGTTTTTATACTTAATAACTCATTCAGATGAATGAGAAAATGAGCTTTTGCCCTTTTTAAAAAAAAAGAAATATATCCAGCAAAATGCCCCATATCTAAAACTATTTAGGAAAATGCTCCTGTTTTGAAATTCGATTTTCTAAAAATCGAGTTTCAATTTAAAACTCAATTTTTGGACAATCGAGTTATAGCGAACTGAAAATGAAAAAAAAAAAAAAAAAGATTTCTGGAACTCGAGTTCCATGAACTCAAGTTCTATGTTAAGTACTCGAGTTCTTCGAAAAAATTTAAGTGGAACTCGAGTTCCATGAACTCAAGTACTTTACATGGAACTCGAGTTCCAAAAAAAAATTCTAAGTCCATGTTCACTATAATTTGATGTTCCAAAAATAAATTTTTGAAACGCCTGTAACAAAGAGGCAAATAATTAATTTTATAAGAAATTATTGTAAACCTCCTAGCAATCAAAGAGGAAGTGATATGGATTCTTCAAAAAAATCAAAATCAATTTTATTTATAAAATGAAGATACCAATGACTTCTATGAAATGTTTTCTCGGAATTTGGTCAATTGTGTTGATCAAGTGAGAGAACAAAGCTGACCATAGCCATTAGCTGGTACCCATAACCTTCCTTCATCTTTTTGGTTTTCTTGGCTCGTCATTTTTCCTTCACTTCGCTGGCACCCTCTCTCTCTCTCTCTCTCTCTCTCTCTCTCTCTCTCTCTCTCTCTGTTTTCATTTCTTATTTCCTATTAGTGTGTAGCCCGTACATATGCACAAGTACAATTAAAATTTTTAAAAAATGTTCAAATTATACATAGTATTAATTTATACTTTTTTAAAACTATACATTTTAAAATATGTAATGATTTTTCATTATATATATATATATATATATATGTGTGTGTGTGTGTGTGTGTGTGATTTAGAATTTAATTGGTTTTAAACTCTCTAACTTTTGAACTCAATAATTTACTTGCTACAAAAATAAAAAACTTAGATAGACATGTGGTGAAAAATTGGATTCCAATTGAAATCCAATTTAAAATTTAATTGAATATGGACACTACTTAGATTTTTACACTCAATAATTCACTTTGCACAAAATTAAAAATTAAATAGGATACATGGCACAAATTGAGAATATTTATTTTGATTCTTTGATTTTTACACTCAGTAATTCATTTGGCACAAAATTAAAAATTAAATAGAACACGTGACGCAAAATTGAAAATCCAATTGGATTTTTTCCCTGCTTTGTCTATATACACATTGGATTTTTTCCCTGCTTTGTCTATACACACACACACACACACACACACACACATACACACACACATATATTTAATTTGAATTTGATTTTGAGTGGCGTAGAAATTAAACCAAGGTTTTTGTACCACTTCTTTCTTTTGTTTTTTTTTTTTTTTTTTAATTTATAATTTTTAGTGGCCAGCATCTTCACCTCATTGGCTACCTAATTAAAACATGGAAAAAACTTCTCTTCAAATCAGTTTAGGAAGAAACCCATTGAACTTCTCCTATATCTTTTTATTAAGCGTAGATTTTGAAAATCTAAAATTATTAGATTGCATGTTCTTATTATATCCTCCATGGTTGCAAAATTTTAAGAAGATCAAATATAAATTGATATATCATCAATCAAATATTTAAATTTCAAGTTTTTGTGGTTTAACATTATTCATAAAAAATAAGTTTATTAATCGAATAGTACAAACATCTAATTCGAACAAAATTTGACATGTATGTTAAGAATATAAAAAATATCAAATCCAATAGTAGATTTTTAAAATTCACACCCTATAAAAAGATATATGATGATTTTGAAGAGTTTTTTTTTTTCCTATACTAGTTTGGAGAGAAACTTTATTCTTAAAATATTGGTTTTCCCACCACTTTTTTCTTCCTCCACATGTTTTCTTTTCTTTTTGAAAAAATACATTTTATGGCCTATAAATTTGGTAAATTGTCATTTTAGTCAACAAAGTTTAAATTCTGTCATTTTGGTCCGTTAATTTTGACAATGTTATTTTTTTAGTCTTTCCTTCTCTTGTCTTATAAATATTATCATTTTAAAATAATTTATACGGTTAAAAGCACAATATATATAAGAGAGTTAAAGTCATTTTACAAACAGAAATAAATGAAGGACTAAGGGTGAGTTTGGTTCAGCTTTTTGATATTGTGCTTTTTGAAAAAATAGAGGTTTTAAAAAGTGCAATATAAAACTAGGCTTTTTGAAAAAACTGAGTGTTTGATAAAAGCTGTTGTAGGGACACAATTTTGGGTTACTGGCCCAACGATTGATAGATTAGCCCAAAACGGGCCCCTAAGCAATGAATTTGTAGAGAGTAGGTTGAGAAGGACTGGATTAAGAATGATTCAGCTCTTCAAATGGTTCGGACTAGTTCCTTCACCATCCTCCAAATCTGTTTTACACTTGCAATCTTATATTCGTTCTACGTCCGAGGCTCTTTTTTTGTTCTCCCTCTCTTTTTCTTTTTCTTCGATCCACTTTTCTTTCTCGTTTTTTCCTTTTTATATTTCCTCCTCTCCTTTCTTAGCCATCCACGTGTGGATTGTTTACTTCCTCTTTGGACACTTGTCCCCCAGTTCTTTCCAGAAGTTGCTTCGTAGAAACAACGGGATCCTCTGCTACTATTCAGATGTCTTCTCCACATAAATGCGGCCAGAAGATTAGTTGTGGGGCATTAAATGCGGGGTTGGCAGCCTTTCTGCTTGATATTTTGGGATATTTTCCGGATGCGTCGATCTACCACGTTTGACAAAGCCAGTGGAGACCCCTAGGGCACTTTCCTGGCCGGCCGGTTTCCAAGGTTTATCTCTACCTCGACCGTCCGAGGTGCTAATGTTCTCGGACGGATGGTCGATCTCTCCTGAGTCTTGTTCAGATTCCCCTCCATTTATCTCGGTCATTGTAGATCAGACTAGGTAGTCCTCGGCTGGGCCATGGTCCTCGGCGTGCGATCTTGATCCAACACAAGGGCCTATGATTCTCGTTATTTGGGCTCCACACCCAGGCCCATCTTCTCTGTTGATATTTTTGCCCCCACAATAGCCCCTTGAGATGCTTCTTTTTGGGCTCTCGGACAGAAAGGAGGATCTCGATGTCTTATTGCTCGTGTCTCCCAACTTTCGGATCGCTTTGGTTAGTAGGGATGCCCCTTTGACTTCTAAAGACGCGTTTCTGATGGTGCAACGCTCGAGGCGCTCCCTCATTAAATATTTGCTGCGCCATGTTCCCCACGTTCAACGGTGCGATACAAATTGGATGGCCTGGATTTCAACCAAGACATGGGCGGGATTTTTACCGCTTCAGATGGTCTTTTTGATATAAATATTCTTTCATTCGATCTCTTTTCCCTTTACTTTCGCATTTGCTTAACTCCAGAGCACATTCATTGAATCCTGTCAGCCGTTTCGTTACCCGTGTCACTCCTAAACACCAAAGCCTGTCCGAGGAGATTTCCTTGGATTTCTGTAAGTCTTTACATCCTTAACCTTTCTCTTTTTATATTCTAGTATATATTTTCATCGGTTTTCCGTCCCCTTTTTCACCTCGTCCTTTTCTCCCCGCCTTGGATACTCTGAGTTTGTTAATATTCTTCGGGGATGGGTAGATTTAAGGAGTTAGTAGATTCTGATGAGGGGATTGCGAGGTTTAAGAGCGATTATAAGATTCCTACCGGAGTAGACATTAGGTATTGTGAGGAGGGCGATTGGCACACGCAGAGGCGAGAGGGGGAAGTTGTGATCCCTATGATCGCGTTCATAGAAGGAGGGATGAAGATCCCCATGGGTGAGGTTATGAGAAATTACCTTAGCGCTCATAGGTTGGCTCCCACCCAGTGCACTCCTAACGTATTTAGAATTCTGGGTTGCGTAGATGCTTTAAACGAAAAATTAGGTTTGGGGTTGACACATCACGATGTCAACTGGGTTTATAACCTCCACCATCTTAGGGGTCAGGGGTATTATTTAAAGTCACGACACCCCGAAGTTAGGTTAATCCAATGTTTACCCGAATCCAACAAGGGTCTTAACAAGGATTTTCTGATTGTCTCGGGCGATTGGCATGACGGCTTGCATTGCCCGACTAGGGAGGGGGAACCAGGTGGAGTTTTAGTATAGGAAGTTTTGTTTTGATTATTTGTTTAGTAACACTGAATTTGATTTTGACTCTCCCTCTTATTTTGCAGATAAGCACGCTGCTGTACCCCAGCTCGGACTAGTGAACCAGGAGAGTCTGGACAAAATTCTCAAGGCCGAGGTGTTTCAGCATTCAGACGGCCAACTCAGAGCAGCGCACATAATATTGGGCTACAAACCCATATCGTACAGTTTTCAAGCACCGAAGTGCGTGATACGAGCCAAAGATCCTCGCCTCCATAGGATCAGTGTAGCGGCGCCTGGATTCCTTCTTCCCGAGGGTGCTCCTATCCCAGCAGGCGAGCTACCTACGTTCCCAATACTTGACGGGGTTCCCATAGCCGTTCCGTCTCAACTTCAAATCAAGGAGGAGGAAGAGGAAAAGGGTGAGAGGGAGAAAGTGTTGGTCGAGGTGTCAGACTCCGACGAACTCTTCGAGGCTTTCAACCAACCTTCTTCTCCCGAGACAGCCATTTCCGAGGACATGGGAATTCAGAGGAAACCCAGGTCGTCTTTACAAGAGCTGCTGGAATCTCAGCCCGGGAAAGAGATTCCGAGCAAGTCAGCAGCAGCCAAACCTCCGGCTTCCCTTCCCGTCCCACCGCCTCGAGTTGATCCTCCTGAGCACAAGCGAAAAAGGGAGGATAAGGGGAAGGAGGTCGTGGAAACGGGGAGACAACAGCCTTCCCAAGAAGGTGATAATACTAGAGGAGGGAAGTATCCCAGGCAACATCAAACAAGGCCGACCCAAGAGATGGAGAGGCGAGGTGACCGCAGACCTGCAGCGCCGATCTGGGCCCCACGTTTGGAACTAGATGGGGCCCTTCTGACCGAGGAAGCCTCCATTCGGGATTCTCAGGATGGGAGGGCCGGTTACGTGGCGGATGCGGTGGAGCAGTCTTTGCTCCTTCCCAAGGATATGGCTGACCTCAGAATGATGAGGCAGCATGAGGTGTTTGTAGGCCTCAAAAGGGACCTGGCGAAGGTAAGTTATTCACTTTCTTGTACTTAATACATATTTATCTATCTTTTTCACTCACCCAATCTATGGTGTTTTTGACTATCTATATTTGCACATGCTTATACAGGCGGTTCAAGCCACCTTCTGTGCAGAAGAAATGGTGAGGATCGCTCATCGCCAGGCCAAGGAGGAGGAGGCGAGGAGGATCTCCGCGGTGGAGACTTTCCGGGTGGCTGAGAAGAGCCTCCAAGAACTGAGGGTCAAACTGGCCGAAGAAGAAAGAGGGAAGAGGAGTGCCCTGGCCGCTCTGGACAATGCTGAGAGGCAGGCCGAGAGCCAGAGGGTACTTCTCAGAGGTGCCGAGGACCAAGTGGCCTCTTCCAAGCAACAAGTCATCGCACTTCAGAAGAAATTGGAAGAGATCCAGAGGGCCAAGGAGCTGGCCGAGAAGACTAAGGACGAAATGATGAAGGCAAAGGAGGATGCCGAAAGAGAGAGAGATGAGGCTGAGCAGAGGGGATACGACATCGGCGTGGCTGAGACCGAGGATGCCCTTAGGGCTGAGGTCTTAGGGGTGTGTAGGAAGTACTGTTCCGAAGTATGGATCGAAGCCCTCAACCAAGCCGGGGTCGAGGCTTCATCCATACTGAGGAAAGTAGAAAACATCTACTATCCCCCAGCCATCCGAGTCGATTCCTCTGATGGTCAACCTACAGGCCTTCCAGCCGATGTGACCGGGCAGTCGGGGAATGATTCGGGTGCGGCTCCTCTTCTCCTCGCCACTCCCGAGATCCCAGCTCCCGAGGTCCCCGTTAAGGAGGCCGAAGCGTGTAAGGAAGCTGCCCCTGATGCCTCTCAGCCACCTGCTGCCGTCGAGGAGCCCGCCGAGAAGAAAGAGGCACCCAGGATGGAGCTTGTGCTCGCCAGTCTCCCCATTCCTCCTCCGGGTGACCCTAAAGGGTCGGATCCAAACATTCGCGTGGGTGCCGTAGAGCAGACCAAGGCCCCCCCAGCCGGGAAGATACTGTTGAAGAAAAAATAGGCCCTTGTGGGATTTTTTTTTTCGAGTAGTGCTTCCTTTTAGCATTTGTTGTTTCTGTTTCCTTTCTTTTTTTTTTTATTGTACTTTCACTATTTTGTATCCAGTTTACATTAATGAAAGGTGCAAGTAAATTGCCTGATTCCATGGTGTTTCGCAAATGCAATAATATATTGATTTTAATGTGTTATCCCTTATCATTGTTGTTTACGACTATCATTGTCGATTAGATTTATTTTTGCTTTTACATACGGTTTTTCTAAAGAGTGACTAACAAGCATATCCCAAGCGGTTCTTAGGAGTTCATGCTGGGACAGAAGATAGCTCTTTGCGTTGAGATAGCCACTTATGAGTGCCTAGGCATCTTAGGAGCCGAGTTAGCAACTTGGGAGCCGAGCAAAGGTTTAAAATTATTGCGTGCCCGGGCAGATTAGATGCTACAATAAAGAAAATTTCCCCCTTCTCCCTTTTTTCTTAATCAAAGGGGGATGGACGATCCGAGAAATCGAGGGTAGCTTGGTTCTGTTTAATGCTTAGAAAAGAGATGAATCGTATTAATTTTTCCAAGGCAGAAGGTCCGAGGAGCCAGACATAGCTTGGATCAGTTTAATACTTGGAATCTATGAATAACAGTATTAATTTCTTCAAGGCAGATGGTCCGAGGAACCAGGCATAGCTTGAATCAGTTTAATACTTAGAATTTATGATTAACAGTATTAATTTCTTCAAGGCAGATGGTCCGAGGAACCAGGCATAGCTTGAATCAGTTTAATACTTAGAATTTATGAATAACAGTATTAATTTCTTCAAGGCAGATGGTCCGAGGAACCAGGCATAGCTTGAATCAGTTTAATACTTAGAATTTATGAATAACAGTATTAATTTCTTCAAGGCAGATGGTCCGAGGAACCAGGCATAGCTTGAATCAGTTTAATACTTAGAATTTATGATTAACAGTATTAATTTCTTCAAGGCAGATGGTTCGAGGAACCAGGCATAGCTTGATACAGTTTAATACTTAGAATTTATGATTAACAGTATTAATTTCTTCAAGGCAGATGGTCCGAGGAACCAGGCATAGCTTGAATCAGTTTAATACTTAGAATTTATGATTAACAATATTAATTTCTTCAAGGCAGATGGTCCGAGGAACCAGGCATAGCTTGAATCAGTTTAATACTTAGAATTTATGATTAACAGTATTAATTTCTTCAAGGCAGATGGTCCGAGGAACCAGGCATAGCTTGAATCAGTTTAATACTTAGAATTTATGATTAACAGTATTAATTTCTTCAAGGCAGATGGTCCGAGGAACCAGGCATAGCTTGAATCAGTTTAATACTTAGAATTTATGATTAACAGTATTAATTTCTTCAAGGCAGATGGTCCGAGGAACCAGGCATAGCTTGAATCAGTTTAATACTTAGAATTTATGAATAACAGTATTAATTTCTTCAAGGCAGATGGTCCGAGGAACCAGGCATAGCTTGAATCAGTTTAATACTTAGAATTTATGATTAACAGTATTAATTTCTTCAAGGCAGATGGTCCGAGGAACCAGGCATAGCTTGAATCAGTTTAATACTTAGAATTTATGAATAACAGTATTAATTTCTTCAAGGCAGATGGTCCGAGGAATCAGGCATAGCTTGAATCAGTTTAATACTTAGACACGTGATAAGCATAACCGAGAGCCGTACAAAATATGATTGAGCAAAAGATAAAGGGCACTTTTATTAATAGTAGTACCTTTTCAGGTTGTTTACATTCCAAGGATGCAACACTGTTCTGTTTTCTAAATCCTGCAGGTGGTACGCTCCTATCCCGGCTACGGATGTGATTTGGTACGGCCCCTCCCAGTTTGGCCCCAGCTTTCCCCAAGAGGGGTTCTTTGCCGAGCCGACGACTTTCCTCAATACCAGATCACCTTCCGCTAAAGGCCTTGATTTTACATTTGCGTCGTATCCTCGCTTGAGCCTATGCTGATAAAAGGCCAACCGTACCATGGCGCATTCTCTTCTCTCATCAATTAGGTCAAGACTTTTCTCAAGTAGACTATCGTTGCTATCCGGAGTGAAGGAGCTAGTCCTTAGTGTGGGAAAGCCCGTCTCTAACGGAATAACTGCTTCGGCTCCATAAGTCAATGAAAAAGGAGTTTCGCCAGTAGACTTCCGAGGAGTGGTCCTGTAGGTCCACAGTACATGTGGTAATTCTTCGACCCACTTGGCCTTGGAATCGTCCAGTCTCTTCTTTAATCCATTTACAATAACTTTGTTCGTAGCCTCGGCTTGTCCATTCCCTTGAGGGTAGGCTGGGGTGGAGTACCGATTCGTTATTCCTAGTTGGCAGCAGTATCTTCGGAAAGACTTGCTGTCGAACTGAAGTCCGTTGTCGGAGACGAGCGTGTGCGGGACTCCGAACCGGGTGATGATATTCTTCCAAATGAACCTCTTCATGTCGGCATCTCGGATATTGGCCAATGGCTCTGCTTCGACCCATTTAGTAAAGTAATCCGTGCCGACAACTAGGTATTTTTTGTTCCCCGCTGCCCTGGGGAAAGGTCCAACAATATCCAAGCCCCATTGGGCAAAGGGCCACGGGCTGGACAAGGGGTTAAGCTCTCCTCCCGGCTGATGTATGCTCGGGGCGAACCTTTGGCATTGATCGCACTTCCTCACATATTCCTGAGCTTCCCTGTGCATGTTGGGCCACCAATACCCCTGCGTGAGGGCTCGATGGGATAGAGATCTACCCCCCGTGTGACTCCCACAGATTCCTTCATGAAGTTCCTCCAGGAGAACCTCGACGGCCTCGGGATGCACACATAATAAGTACGGTCCAGAGAAGGATCTTTTGTAGAGTTTCAGATCCTCGGACAACCAGAACCGAGGTGCCTTTCTCCGTATCTTATCAGCCTCCAACCTCGTTTCAGGCAATAAGTCATCCTTGAGGAATTGCACAATGGGGTCCATCCAGCTAGGAGCCGCTTCTGCCTGGCGAATAACTGACACCACCTTCCCCAACCGGCGGGGTTGTAAGAGATCCTCCACAAGAATCACCCTCGGCAGGTCTTGCGCCGAGGATGTTGCCAACGTCGCAAGGGAATCAGCATGTGCATTTCTGCTTCTGGGGATCTGCATCAAGTTGAAAGACTTGAAACCAGATTGTAAGTGTTTAACCTGGTTAAGGTATTCTTGCATTCTTGGGTCTCTGGCTTCTAGTTCCCCTCTGACTTGGCCTACCACCAATCTGGAGTCCGAGAATATGTTTACGTCCCTTCCTCCCATTCGCTGGATCATGGCCATTCCAACCAACAGGGCCTCATACTCCGTCTCATTATTCGTTGCAGAGAAGCCAAGTCTTAACGACTTTTCGATCGTGATATTCTCGGGCGAGATTAGAACCAGCCCCACTCCTGATCCTTTATGATTTGATGCGCCATCAACATATAGCCTCCATGGTGACGTCCGCTCTATGGAGGTCACTCCAACTGAATTTTCATCCATGCGATGTTTACTTTCATCATCTTCCAATGGGGTCTCGGCAAACTCAGCCAGAAGGTCAGCGATGACCTGGCCTTTCACGGAAGTGCGGGGCATGTACTTGATGTCATAGGCCCCCAACTTAGTCCCCCACTTCGCGATTCTTCCTGTATAATCGGCGCTTCGAAGCAAGGCCTTGAGTGGCAATTGGGTCAAGACAACGACCGTATGCGCCTGAAAGTAATGCGGCAATTTGCGTGTGGCATGCACCACGGCTAGGACGGCCTTCTCCAACGGCAAGTATCTGACCTCGGCCTCATGGAGAGACTTGCTAATATAGTACACCGGTCTCTGCACCCCATTGTCATCCCTTAGTAATACCAAGCTTACCGCATAAACGGTCACCGCGATGTAAGCAAATAAGACCTCGTCCACGTCCGGTCTGGACATTATCGGTGGCCGAGACAGATAGTCTTTCAATTGCTGGAAGGCTAAAGCACATTCCTCAGTCCACTCAAAGTCCTTCCACTTATTCAACAGAAGATAAAAGGGTCTGCATCTGTCAGCGGACCGGGTTATAAAGCGATTGAGGGCAGCGATCATTCCGGTCAACCTCTGCACCTCTTTGGGATTCCGAGGTGGTTGTAAGATGTTAATGGCCTGGATCTGGTTTGGGTTCACCTCAATTCCACGGTGGGTGACCATGTAGCCTAGGAACTTCCCCGAGCCTACCCCGAAAGAACATTTAGAGGCGTTGAGCCGCAATTGGTGTCCTCTCAGGATTTCAAAAATGCATTCAAGGTCGGCGATGTGGTCGGACTCTTGTCTGCTCTTGACTACCATATCATCGATGTAGATTTCGATGTTTTTACCCAGCTGAGGCTCGAACATTCTGGTCATCATCCTCTGATACGTGGACCCCGCATTTTTAAGTCCGAATGGCATCACTTTGTAATGATAGTTGCCAATCGGCGTGACAAAAGCCGTCTTCTCCTGGTCTTCCCCGGCTAGGGGTATCTGATGGTATCCTTGGAAGGCATCCAAGAAACTCATCCGGGGATGCCCCACGGTTGCGTCCACCAGCTGATCAATCCTAGGCATGGGGAAGGGATCCTTTGGGCAGGCTTTGTTCAGATCTGAATAATCCACGCAAACCCGCCATTTGCCATTTTTTTTCTTCACCACCACGGTGTTGGCCAGCCATTCGGGGTAGAACACCTCTTTAATAGCCCCAGCTCGCTTAAGTTTATCCACCTCTTCTCTAACAGCATCAGAATGTTCCCTTGACGATCGCCGAGGAGGTTGTTTTTTAGGAGGAGCAGACGGACTTACGTTTAGATGGTGGCAGATGAAATTTGGATCCACTCCCGGGGCCTCATAAGCATTCCAAGCAAATACATCGATGTTGCGCCTTAGGAACTGCAATAGCTCCTCCTTATCTTGAATAGGCAGCTGGGCGCCAATTTGAAAAAATTTTTCCGAGTCCCCATCAATAAGAACTTTCACCAAATCCTCACACTTCGCCTCCTCGGCCCCTACGTCAGATATCGGGACCGTTGACTTTAATTGCTAGGGATCCCCGCTGGCCAGGTCCGAGGACCCTGATTCTGGTTGGTGCATAATGGCCGCTACCAGACATTGCCTGGCCACGGCCTGACTCCCGAGCAACTCCTCAACTTGGTCCCCGGACGGGTATTTGATTTTTAGATGAAGGGTGGATGAAACTGCCCCAAGGGCGTGGAGCCAAGGTCGCGCCATGATAGCTGTATATGGTGAGAAGGCATCCACCACGATAAAGTCTACTTCCACCACCTCCGAGCCAGCCTGAACAGGCAATCTGATCTGTCCCTTCGGAACAACTACTTTCCCGTCGAAACCGACCAAAGGTGAGTCATAGCTGGTCAGATCCTCCTGCTTGAGATTGAGGCCCCTATACAGGTCTGGGTACATAATTTCAGCCCCACAGCCCTGATCTACCAATACTCTTTTCACATCATAGCCCCCTATCCTAAGAGTTATTACCAATGCATCGTCGTGGGGCTGTATGGTCCCGGCCTTATCCTCGTCCGAGAAGCTCAACATGGGTTGTGAGTTCAACCTGGCCCTCTTTGGCTCCTGCCCAGGATTCCCAGGATACACCCCAGCCACCGTCAATATCCTGGAGGGGCAAGACCCTGTCCTGCCTGGTGCGGCGAGGATGACGTTTATTGTTCCCAAGGGAGGTCTGGAGGAATTATTACTTGGAACCCCTACGCCGGTCTGGCCTCCCTGTCCGTTAGGCTGAGACAGGAATTGTTTCAACCTGCCCTCTCGGATCAATTGTTGCAAATGGCTCCATAGAGTCCTGCAGTCCTCGGTCGTATGCCTGGGCTCTCTATGATACTGACAATGCAAGCTCTGGTTACGTTTCGAGATGTCTCCGCTCATCTTGTTCGGCCATCTGAAGTATGGCTCGTTCTTAATCTTCTCCAAGATCTGGTGCACTGGTTCTCGGAACACAGTGTTAACTGTTTGGGTGGCTCTAGACCCAGCTTCCACTCCAAAATCTCACCGAGGTCGGTTATTGCCGTAACGATCCGACCTGAAATCCCTTCTCTCCTGAGGGATAACCTTACCCTTCCCTTTCTCCTGCAACTGATCTTCCTCGACCCTCTTATACTTGTCAATGCGGTCCATGAGCTGGCGAACACTGACCACTGGCTTTCCTGTCAGGGACCTCCGTAAACCATGGTCGGCTGGCAAACCGACCTTAAAAGTTCTGATGGTCACATCATCGAAGTCACCCTCGATCTCGTTGAACATCTCCCAGTACCGATCCGAATACGTTCTCAGGGTCTCTCCCTCTCTCATGGATAAAGACAGCAAAGCATCCAGAGGCCGAGGAACCCTACTATTCGTGATGAAGCGGGATCCAAAAGCTTGAGTGAGCTCTTGGAAAGAGTTGATGGAACCCGTTCTGAGGCTGTCAAACCATCTCATCGCCACAGGACCCAAACTGGACGGGAACACCTTACACATTAAGGTCTCGTTATGAGAGTATACCGCCATCTTCTGATTAAAGTAGCTCACATGCTCAACTGGGTCGATACGACCGTTGTAGAGGGTGAACGTTGGTTGGGTGAACCGCTTGGGGAGTCGCCCTGCATCAACTCGGCGTGTGAAAGGTGATTTGAATATCCGATCGAGGGCCTTGCTCATGGCATCGTTTCCCAATCCTCTAGAGGACGCGCCTCCACCCTTGCGTTCTCGGCGATTGTCCTCCTCGTAGGAGAAAGTCTCGCTCGGGGGCGTACGTGACCTGTGCCTGTAGTTGTCATCTCCCTCTTCATCGGAGGAAGGATCAGAACCTGAAGGGCTTCTCTTCCTTCGCTCCCGTCGCAACTTCCTCTTCAAATGATCAATCTCCTTCTGCATGGCTTTAGCACGATTGTCCTGCGAGACATGGCTATCGCCCCTAGACTGACCCTCGCCAGCGCAGGTGGTATGCACGCTTCCTTCCTGGCCTTCCTGGAAGTGCTCTTCCCTTTGAGATCCCAAAGATTCTTGATGGTGTGGACCTAAGCCAACCATGTTAAAGAACCTAACTGTTCTAAACCACTAGCCCTTCCCACAGACGACGCCAATTGTAGGGACACAATTTTGGGTTACTGGCCCAACGATTGATAGATTAGCCCAAAACGGGCCCCTAAGCAATGAATTTGTAGAGAGTAGGTTGAGAAGGACTGGATTAAGAATGATTCAGCTCTTCAAATGGTTCGGACTAGTTCCTTCACCATCCTCCAAATCTGTTTTACACTTGCAATCTTATATTCGTTCTACGTCCGAGGCTCTTTTTTTGTTCTCCCTCTCTTTTTCTTTTTCTTCGATCCACTTTTCTTTCTCGTTTTTTCCTTTTTATATTTCCTCCTCTCCTTTCTTAGCCATCCACGTGTGGATTGTTTACTTCCTCTTTGGACACTTGTCCCCCAGTTCTTTCCAGAAGTTGCTTCGTAGAAACAACGGGATCCTCTGCTACTGTTCAGATGTCTTCTCCACATAAATGCGGCCAGAAGATTAGTTGTGGGGCATTAAATGCGGGGTTGGCAGCCTTTCTGCTTGATATTTTGGGATATTTTCCGGATGCGTGGATCTACCACGTTTGACAAAGCCAGTGGAGACCCCTAGGGCACTTTCCTGGCCGGCCGGTTTCCAAGGTTTATCTCTACCTCGACCGTCCGAGGTGCTAATGTTCTCGGACGGATGGTCGATCTCTCCTGAGTCTTGTTCAGATTCCCCTCCATTTATCTCGGTCATTGTAGATCAGACTAGGTAGTCCTCGGCTGGGCCATGGTCCTCGGCGTGCGATCTTGATCCAACACAAGGGCCTATGATTCTCGTTATTTGGGCTCCACACCCAGGCCCATCTTCTCTGTTGATATTTTTGCCCCCACAGCTGTTAAAAAGTGTTTTTTGAAAAAAGCTGAGTGTTTGGCTAATACTTATAAAAGTGGTGGTTTTAGTGGTTAATTACCAAAAAGGACAATATATATATAAAGGAGTTTATTTCATACTTAATTCAACTACTTCATAATACTTAAATAAAATTTTCTTCATTCATTTCTAAAAACTACATTTATAATATTTTTACAATAATTTCACAAAAAATCATTTGAGATAAATTGATACTGATTTTAATTTGAACGTACTATTAAAATTATTTTTTTCTCTTTCTAAAACAATTATTTTTTTTCTCACCAATATTAGCTAATAATAACCTACCACTTAAGATTTATTGTGAAAGTATTGTAATAGCATTTCCTTCTTTTTTCCTTTTTTTTTTTTTTTGCCCTCTTTTTTTTCTCCGCCACACACGTACCCTTATTTTCATTCTTTCCTCCTTTTTCCCTACCACTTCCTCCAAACTCCAGAACATTCTTGAGAGCTCTCTTTCTTCCTTTTTTATTTTTTACTTTTTATTTTCTTTCTTCCTTTCTCCCGTTTCTCATAGCACTTCGTCTGTAAGTTTCTTTCCCTCTATCCTATCAAAACACACAAACTTAATGGTCACACACAACCACACAATTTGATTCTCATCAAACGAAGATAGAGAGAGGGGAAAATCACCAAAGGAGGAAAATCACCTCCATCGTATGCTGATCTACTCTGCCTTCACCACCGCCTGTCTTCCTCCCCACAGCCAATGACATGCGATAGAAATGGGTTAGATCTTTTTTTTTTTTTTTTTTTTTGTTCTGATTCCATTATTGGGTCCCTTTGTAAAATTGTGTTATAAACAAAGGGATAAAATTGGATTTTCTAGAAAAACTAGTGGGCAATTTGGGAAATTTGTGCAACTTCCAATGGTAACATGAAATGCGCTTCAGCACTTTTTTGCAATGGACCTCCTTGCTGCTTTCACATTCTAGGCTTTTCCTTCACAAATGAAAACGCACCTTTTTAGAAAAAGAAACTTTTAAAAACTTACCAAATGCACATTTTATTTTTTTGGTTTCAAAAAGCACATTTCAGCTTATAAAAGCTGAAACAAACGGGCACTTAAATAACAGCTTTGTCAAAGTTAACCGACTAAAATGATAAAATTTAAACTTAGAGGACCAAATACCAAACTTATTGTGTAAATTGAATTTTAATTCTTTTTTTTTTTTTTTAAGTTCTTGATATTTATTTGGGATTTGATTGTCTTACACTCCTTTAATTTATACACTTTCTAGACATATTCATGTTGCATCATGTGTTCAATGTAGATATATATATATATATATATATATATATATATATATATATTTAATGTAGACACTTGATGTGAAAGTGTGTGCATTGGGTGTAATGAGGGTACATTAGAAAGGGTAAAAAAAAATCTATTTTTCTTTTTATATTTATTGACAAATGGGCTAAAGCATGAACTTAGTAACTGTTGGCATTGGCTTGTGTTTCTTTCAAGAAACTGTAGAAATTTGACTTTTATATATATATATATATAGAGAGAGAGAGAGAGAGAGAGAGAGAGAGAGAGAGAGAGAGAGAGAGAGGTAATCTTGAAATGGTCTCAAAATATTTTATTCTCCGATCTAAATCGAAACGAAATCATTATCAGTACATTATTGACAACATTGATCCGGATGATCTTAACTTAGAAGGTGTCCAAACATATTCTAGTGTAGGATACTAGTGGGTCTTGCAAACATGTGATAGAGGAGACCAAGGAATGGCAATTAGGTATAGATGGTTCTTTCTTGTACAAGTAAATCCAAAAGACTCAGACATATCAAATTCTTCGGGTTTGATCTCAATGGGCAATTTCCAGTCGAAATGATACAACAACTGAGAAAGAACAAGTTCAACATTTGCAAGAGCAAAAGATATGCCTGGACATACCCTCCTACCACCTCCAAATGGAATGAATTCAAAGTTGGTCCCTTTGAAATCAATTAAGGAACCAAGGAATCTATCTGGGCGAAAGCAATCAGCATCAACCCAATGTTCAGGATCTCTCCCAATAGCCCATGCATTGATGATAACTTTAGTGTTGCTTGGTATTTCATAACCATTAATTTCACATTTTTCTCTTGATTCTCTTGTAAACAAGGCACCTGGAGGGTGTAATCGTAAAGTTTCTTTCACAACTAATTTCAAATAATTTAGTTTCTGAATGTTTACTTCATTAATATTTCTCCCTCCTTCAAGGACTTGTCTCACTTCAGCTTGTGCCTTTTCCATAGCTTTTGGATTTCTCAATAATTCTGACATTGCCCATTCTATCGTGGATGCTGAAGTCTCACTTGCTGCAGTGAAAACATCCTGCAAAAGGGAGTTGAATCACAATGACATAGTGACATGCATGTTTAGTACTGAGCAAATTCAACTTGAAAATTTGTATATAGAAAAAAAGGTTATGCTAACAGGTGCTCTTAGGACAGGTTAACAATCCATTTAGAAAATTTTTGACACAATTTTTATGGAAAATTGAAAAAGCTATCAAAACATTAATTTCTTTTTTTTCTTTTTCCATAAATTAAAAAAAAAATATATTGTTATCATTACCCTAAGGGTATTCGTTAGCATTTTCCTATAAAAAAAATGTATGTCGTAGCTTTGTTACATTATTTTTCCAAATTCTTGATTTCGTTACCTGAATGTTGATTTATTATGTACACACAAAACTAATGTCAAGAGAAATTATTTGTGACGCTACACAGTCATGTTATCATGTGTATTAGGCTTGCAAATGTCTATCACTCAAAAAAACATATGTTATTGCAGATGCATGTGCACTTGTATAAATATTCCTAAAACGTTTCTCATTTACTAATAATAAGAAGAAAAAGTGTTAGAAGAAAAGAAAATGTGAAAAAAAATAAATATAAAAATAAATATGGGTAATAAATTGATGGATCTTTTTTGCATACCAGAATGATAGCTTTGACGTGGTTGGTTGTGATATGAAATTCAAGGTCACTGGTCTCCTGAAGTTTCAGAAGCACGTCTACTAGATCATCATGATAATCTGGTTCATGTTTGTTGGCTGCTGAAAAGTGACTTCTTTTCCTCTTATGCTCGTTGACTATATTATTGAGAATCCTGTCTGTACTTTTGTGTATTTTCTCCATGGTAGACTTCATCCCAGTAAGGAAGCTAAGGAACTTTATTGAAGGGAATAAATCAGGTAAGTGAAAGCCTCCACTGAGAAGAAACGTTTCCTTCACTAATGATATGAATTCTTTTTCATATTTGCACTTGTTCCCAAATGCTGCCCTGGAAGTTATACTATATGTGGAGGAGAAGATTTTCTCACTGAGATTGATAGAAAGTCCCTTGGACAAGGATATGGATTCAATAAGATTCAACACCTCTTCTTCTCTTATTGATCTAAATGATTGGACACGCTTGGGACTAAGGAGCTCCAGAACACAAATCTTTCGCATTTGTCTCCAATAATCACCATAGGGAGCAAATATCATACTTGAATTATCATAGGTCGTAGCTTCAACAACAAGAACACTTGCCCGATTTGCAAATGTAGGGTCATGTGTCTTCAGCACCTCTTTGGCTGCTTTTGGTGATGAAATGACTATAGCCAAGACCTCACCCATTTGCAGTTGCATAATAGGTCCATATTTCTGAGCTAAATCTCTCATGGATCGATGTGGGAGAGAGGAAAGCAGGTGGTGCAAGTTGCCTATAAGAGGCAGTTTCCATGGCCCTGGGGGCAACTTCTGGGTTTGGCCTTTGGCTTTAGATTTCTTCCAATAGATAACCAGGATGAATAGGAAGAAGAACCAAGTAAAAATAGGAATGGGTGGAACATGCAGCATTAGGGACAACTGCAGATCTAGTTCTTATCTTAATTGGGGGATAGGTTTTGTATTAAACATGCTAGTAGTGGAGTAGCTTTATAGTAAGATAACATTGAGTAAAATTTTTTTTTTTTTTTTTTTTTTTTGAGAATCGATAGCATCTATCTATAATCTATTATAAAAGTTGGATCCCTCAATCCGGTGGATAAACAAAATGGTGACACATATCTTATTCACAATACAAAAAATAATGACACATCCCAAATGCCATGTGGTAGAAAACTATTGGTACGTATCATTTCTCAAATGCCACATGGCAGACAACTATTATCATGAGTCAATCATTTTGCTCTGTGTCACCAATAAATAAAGAAACTTAAATTTGCACTATCAATTCCACCATTTTAATAATTACCAACTATAAACTTCTAAATTGCCCCATAAATATTTCCATTCTTTTTCCACAATAAAAGTTTCCTTAGTAACCTAAAGCCATGAGTTGTAAAAATGAATATTTAAATTACATATGATTTGTTGTCAAAAAACAATGGCACATGTCTTATTCATAATGCAGAAAACAATGATTCATCCCAAACGACACGTGGTAGAAAACTATTGGTACATGTCACTTCTCAAATGCCACATGGCAGACAAACTATTAGCATGTGTCAATAATTTTACTAGGGGTGGCAATTTGTGTATGTGTCGAATTCATGTCGTATCGACTTATGAGTATCCGACGATATAGGTCAACACTAACCCAACATGTTTATTAAACAGGTTAAGATTCCTCAACCCTAACATGATCTATTTATTAAACAGGTCAGTTGTGTCAATCTGTTTATCAGATTTTATCAAAATGCAAAAGAAAAATAAAGTTTAGTATTAACCAAATTGATATGAATTATGTAAAACCAAACAAATAAATAATTTTGTTAAAGGCCTTGTAGCTTAATTGGCACTTCGCTATATACAAAGTGCTTTGGGGTCTAGGGGGAAAGGGTTCGAGCTGTGGGGTTAGCAACATGTTGTAATTATTTCTCAAAAAAAAAATATATATATATATTTTTTTAATATAAAATTTGGAACTAATGAATAACTGCATCACAAATAATTATTCAAAACTAAAGTATATCTTAATATTACAAATAATCAATTATAATATGTCAAAGAAAATAAACAACAATAACTAATAAGTTTATATACCTAGAGTTTGAAGGGTATATTGGTAAAATGTTATTTAATTGAATAAGTTAGACAATTCAAAGGAGTTCCATATGATGGACACTAACTCAAACTATTTATTAAACGGGTTAGTCGTGTCAATCCGAATATGACACGAACTCATTAAGTCTCAACCCATAATTGCTAATTTCATGTCATATCAGGTTCGCGGGCTATGTCCAATTTTGTCACCCCTACATTTTACTATATGTCACCAATAAATAAAGAAACTTAAATTTTCTATCTTCGCAATTTGTAAAAATATTGTAAAATAATTTGTAACTGTCACATTACACTTATTCACTATAAACCTTTAAATTGCCCCATAAATATTTTCATTCTTATTCCATAATACAAATTTCCTTAGTAACAGCCATGAGTTGTAAAAATGAATATTTAAATTGCATATGATTTACTGTCAAAAACGTGGTGAAGAAAACTAGAAAAAATAATAATAAATATCATTTATGAAGACAATTAACTCCCCATTAACACTTTTGGTAGTCCAATGACCATCTTTCTCAAAGTACGTAACAATGGCATATATATCACCATTTATAAATTTAATTTTTAATGTAATGACTTTTAAGAAATTTAATTCACATTTTTTGTGATTATTTATGTCAATTTTGTGTAATTATGTATCTTTTAAATTATCTCTCATCTTCATTGTCTTCATCTTTTGCGTAGTACCGCTGGTTCCTCCCGACCGGAAAAAAAAAACGTTTATTATTTTTTCCTTTCCTTAAATCTCAATACCTATACTCTTTCACCTCATAATTACTTCATTTTCCTATTACCCTATTAATCTCCATCAACGTCAGAAATTGAGAAAATATCTCCACACTTCTGTCTGCTTCTTAATTACCATATGGATTGATAATTGCTTCTTTTTTTTTCTTTTTTTTTTCCCCCATTATGATGGGAGCTGCTGTTAATTTCCTTAGACTCAAGTAACCCTCTTTTTATTAAAAAACAAAAACATTTATATTTATAAGTTTACTCCAACCTTTCATATTTTGATGACATCTAGTATGGTTATTCAGTTTAATATTTGTACAATTTTAAGCACAAAAATAGTTTTAAAGGAATCAATTTATCTGTACAATTTTGTGTGTCTTTGGTATAAAATTTGTACTTGGTATGTATTATTTTTGGTATGGCATGTATTAGTATTTTAGGTCTTTTTTTTTATATGTATTTCTTACAAGATCTGAAGGTTCTTATGATACCTCATTGATCTAAGCTTAGGAAGATTGGGATGAGAAGCATGGTTCAGAAAATGATCACTCTAAATTACCATAAAGTCATGTTGCCTATTGTCTCTATGGTTGTTGCTTTTTAAAGTTGTGTAAATTACCTTTACTTCTAATGCACGCATACAAGACATACACATAATTTGTATAGTAAAAAAAGTATGTCGTAGCTTTGTTACATTATTTTTCCAAATTCTTGATTTTGTTACCTGGATGTCGATTTGTTATGTACACATGTTTCTGCCTATGGAGATCTGTGTTTACATGCTTTGATAGATGAATGCTGGGTTCGAGGATGATTATACCATGTTGTGTGTCTTAGATGCATGCTAGTGTGTGTGGAGGTTAGAATAACATTTTAAAATTTCCTTTAATCAGATTAATATTTGGAACACAATGAGTGGAAGCCGACTTATGAGTCAAGTGGGGTTAGGTGCCTAACACCTTCCCATCCCCATACCTAAACTCTGAACACGTGCTCTGGTAGAAGATCAGTCCTTCAATGAAGGCACTATATTTATAGTTCCTAGACCTAAACTAGGTGGCGACTTCATTTACACCCTCTGTCATGGTTCACCCTAGGCTAAGACATATTTTCTGTTGGAAATAAAGGAGAGATAATACCTGAATTTTCCTTGGAAATTACACACTTTGATTTTACCAAAAAGAGGTGGCGGAGATGAGATGTGAACCAAGTCACTATCTTGAGACAAATCGTGCCGTCTACGGTATATCCGATGTAGTTAGACAAATAATTTTTGTACGTTGTCCCCAGGATACAATAGCCCAGCCATCTTTGCTGATTAGCCTTGCGAGCCTACACTGCTCATAGGATATAAGCTCTCTATAGTACTTTCTTTTCCCAGAAAATTTTGTAAAAGATAAAATATTTTTGTGAGTAGTAAGAAGAAATAGATGGTAAGTGTTTAGGACAATATATAAAAACTGTTTTTTGAAAAGTTTACAACTTTGCAATTCAAAAATAAAAATGTGTGTATTTTAAATTTTTATTTCATTCCATATATATATAGAGCCAACATGTTGCTTGTCCTTAGCCAAAGAATCAAATATCAATTAAATAGTCATAAAGTTATTGAAATAAATATATATAATCAATAACTTTCTTTATAAATATATGTAATATAATATAACCGGATATCAAAGGTTGTCTTAGCCAAAATTTGTACATTGAGAACAAAAAGAAGAAAGGATGATAATGCCAAGCATTTAACGGCCACCTTTTCAAAAGTTTTCCTTTCAAAAAAAAAAAAAAAAAAAGAATTGCAAGCTGTTTGACCACTTTCCATTAAAATAGAAAACGTTTGTGTATTATATGGTAACATAAAATAATTCAGCAATAGCTGTACATTTAAGTGCTGAAAAATCTTCCATATATGACGTTATTATGTCATATTTAAATAAGAACGTTTGAATACAAAACGTTTAAAATGGAAAGTATATATATGTAATAAAACCAAATATACTGGCAATTATGGTATTGATATCACGCTAATGTTCATAAATTTCCTAATTAAAACCATTGACAGTAGCTATTCAAATTTTGAATTATATTTGAATTTCAAAATTTAATGTATCTGACATTAAAGGATAATTGATACACATAAATGAGTATTCAATAAATATAATATTTTTTATAAAAATATCCAACAATCCCCCACTTATTTTTATAAAAAATAAATAGGTAAATATATATTTATATAAGAAAATTTTCTGGCTTAAGTAGAACATTATGCATAATGGGAGTGCCAATGGCTTGAACCCCCATTTAGTGTTTTAGCAACATTGTTCCAAAGTTAATAGTGATCTAAGTCTTGAACTATAACTTTTTCTATGGATACAAAACGTTACATCACACATATAATATTCCAGTACTCTACAACGAGCTTCTAAGCCAGCACATTACGGCCTTGTGCTTTATCCCAGCATCCATGAGCTATTTAGAGAACTAGCCCCATTCTCAAAGGAAGCGGCCTCACTTCCATGCTCACTTAGGTGTGGCTATCAAGGATGTTCTTGTAACTCTAACATCCCACTCATAAGAGCTATAGTCCACATTAAGAGTTTTTTAATGAGTAAAAACTCATCCTGTATAACGTTACAAGATACATGCACGCACACCATAGGGAGGGACATGAGTATTATTACTCATACATATATTTAGTGTATGTTAATCAAACTACTCTATGATTAGTTTTTCCCTTTGAGACTAGTTCTTGGGATCTCCAATCCCTAGGTAGGGTATTCTCATAGGTAGTTTATTCTTCTTTGGGCTTAAGTCCCATCCCCCTCGATGCTATCCAGATCTTTTCTCTAGCTAGACCTTTAGTTAATGGATTTGCAATATTATCATTTGTACTAACATAATCAACATTTATGGTACCATTGTTTATGTATGATCTCACAGTACTGTGTTTTATTCTAATAGATCTGGATTTACCATTATAGTATTTATTGCGCACTCTACCAATAGTGGCAGTACTATCACAATGAATTAAGACGGGTGAAATAGGTTTCTTCCACATGGGAATTTCAGATAATAAATCTCATAACCAACCCGCTTCTTCACTAGCTGAAGATAAGGCAATTAATTTTGCATCCATGGTGGATTTAGCAATGATCTGTTGTTTTTTAGATTTCCAACTTATTGCTCCACCACCTATTGTAAATACACAACCAGTGGTAGACAAAGAATCACCTGATAAGGTGTTCCAACTAGCATCACTATATCCATCAAGAACAGCAAGATATCTTTGATATAGCAAACCATAGTGCACAGTTCTTTTTAAATATCTCATTAATTAAGTCATGGCATTCCAATGCTCAAAGTTAGGTTTGATAGTAAATCTTGCTAAAACTCCTACGGCATAAGCAATATCAGGTCTAGTACAATCAATAGCATATCTAAGACTACCAATAATACTAGCATATTCCTTTTGATTGTAAATATCATTTTCATCTTTGGTAGGAAAAAGATGTACACTAGAGTCAAAAGGAATACTTGCAGGTTTACAATCAAAGTAATTATATTTTTTCAAAATTTTTTCTATATAATGAGATTGATCTACAAATGTGCCATTTGAAGTTCTAGAAATTTTCATGCCAAGAATCACATTAGCTTCTCCTAAATCTTTCATATCAAAGTTATTTTTAAGAAGCATTTTGGCAGCATTTATAATATCCATATTAGGACCAAAAATTAGAAGATCATCAACATATAAACAAATTATAACATGAGCATCATCAAAAGTTTTATAATATATACATTTGTCACTTTCATTTGTTTTAAAACCGTTAGAAAGCAAACATTGATCAAATTTCTCATGCCACTGTCTAAGTGCTTGTTTTAAACCATATAAAGATTTTAATAATTTACATACCTTGTGCTCATTACCTGGCATTGTAAAACCTTCTGGTTGGTCCATGTAAATTTCTTCTTCTGAATCTCCATTTAGAAATGCCGTCTTTATATCCATTTGATGTATCATCAAATTATGAATGGCTGCTATAGCAATCAATAATCTAATAGACTTAACTTTAGTAACTAGAGAAAAAGTATCAAAAAAATCAATATCTTCCTTTTGTTTAAAACCTTTAGCTACAAGCCTTGCTTTGAATTATTCAATAGATCCATCAGGTTTTAATTTTCTTCTAAGTATTCATTTACATCCAATTGTTTTACAACCTGGAGGTAAATCTATAAGTTTCCAAGTATTATTAGATATAATAGAATCCATCTCATCATTGATGGCTTCTTTCCAAAAACCTGAATCAGGAAAAGATAAAGCTTCTTCTAAAGAAGTAGGGTCACCTTGTAAATTATACACATAATATTCAAGACCAAAAACCTTTTCAATTCTAGGTCTTTTACTCCTCCTAGGTTCCATCTCATATTCATTAACATCTTTTGACTTAGATGTTGAACATTCAAAATTCTCTTGTTGTTCAAAACCCCCACTATTTTTATATTTAAATGGAAATTTATTTTCATGAAAAATTGCATCTCTAGATTCAATTATTGTATTATTATCAATATCATAAAATCTATAAGTTGTGCTATTTAAAGAATAACCCAAAATACACATGTAGATGCCTTTACCCCAAGTTTAGGTCTTTTGGGATCAGGTAGCCTCACATATGCTAAGCAACCGCAAACTTTGAAAAAATTCAGATTTGGTTTATATTTTTTCCATAATTCAAAAGGAGTTAAAAAAGTCTTTTTATGAGGTACTCTATTCAAAACAAAATTTGCAGTTAAAACAGCTTCACCCCAAAAATATTTAGGAGCCCCAGAACTAACAAGCATAGCATTAGTTAAATTTATATGAGTCCTATTTTTACGTTCAGCTACTCCATTTGAAGATGGAGAACAAGGGGCAGTAGTCTCATAAACAACACCAAGAGATTGAATATAATTATTAAGGCCAAGAGTATCATATTCTTTTCCTCTATTAGTTTTAAACCTTTTAACCTTTTTGTCAAAAGTATTCTCAACTTCTTTTAAGAAAATTGATAATTTTTCAAAAGCATCACTTTTATTTTTCATAAGATAGACATATGAATATTTTGAAAAATCATCTATAAAGGTTATAAAATACCGATTACCTCCACGTGTCAAATATCCTTCAAATTCACAAATATCACTATGGATCAGCTCTAGTAATTCAGTATTTCTTTCAATTGATTTATGAGGTTTTTGAGTAATTTTAGTCATGCTACAAATTTCACATTTTTCAAGTTCATTTTCAAGTTTAGGAATTAAACCTAATCCACTCATATTTTTCATATATTTATTATTAATATGACATAATCTACCATGCCAAACATTCACACAAGAAACAATATAAGCAAAACTTGAATTTTCATTCATCTCAACATTAAGTTTAAACATGTCATCACAAGCATAGTCTTTGCCAACAAACATGCTCTTTTTAGAGAGTACATATTGATCAGCCTCAAAGACTTGTTTGAAACCAGCCTTATTCAACAAATAAATAGAAACTAAATTCTTTCTAATGGCAAGAACATGAAAGACATCTTTGAGAGTGACTTCTCTCCCAGAAGTAAATTTGGGAAGCACCTCTCTAATACCCACAACTTCAATGGTATGAGAATTACCAAGCATAATTTTCTTTTTCTCATCCAAAATGGTGTAGGTTTTGAACCAAGTTTTATCATAACAAACATGTCTGGTTGCCCCAGAATCAATTCACCACCCTCCTAAGCCTTCAAGAATATTAATCTCGGTAACCATAACCACAAGAGGCTCTTCAATGACATTGGCATGAACCATAGGCCCATGTTTTCGAAAACGACAATTTCTAGCCGAATGTCCAGGCATTCCACATACAAAACATGCATAATTGCTATTATTAGTGTGGCTGCCATTATTTGGAGCATGCCTAGGATGGTGTGCTTGGTTCTTTCTTTGATTAGAGTGGGTCTTATGTTGAGGCTGATTTCCATTTGGCTTACGTTTGAAGTTCCTTTTCTTAGGCCTTACATAGTCATTATTTTTTGCATTGGCATTTGGCATGCTTTCATTTAAAGAGATAAAATTTACCTTAGGACCATTTGCTCCATGGAGTTCAACAGCTTTGTCTTGGTTCCTTGCCTCTTCCTCCACTCTCAAATGGGTGATAAGTGATTCAATGGAGAGTTCCTTTTGCTTGTGTCTCAGGATTTTGGCAAACTCCTTCCAAGATTCAGGCAACTTGTCAATGATGGCTGAAACTTGCATTTGTTCATCTACTCGAATAATGCCTTCAGATTGAACATCTTGTGAAATCATTTGGAGTTCATAGGATTGTTCCACCACGGACTTGCCTTCAACCATCTGAAACTTGAAAAATCGGCTACATGCATATTTCTTGGATCCAGCTTCCTCTGTATCATATTTTTGATTCAATGCCTTTCATATCTTTTTGGCTGATTTGTAAGCTTGATCATAATAATCATACAAATCATCAGAAAGACAATTAAGTAAATAATTTCTACAATAAAGATGATCCTTATCCCATTTCTTAACATCTTTTTCATGTTGAGAAAGTTCTTCTTCAGTCAATTGTTCAGATTTCTTTTTCTTTGGTTTTTTCTCAGTTAACACATAAGCCACATTCAAGAGAGTAAGATAAAATAAAGTCTTTTGTCTCCACCTCTTAAAGTTAACACCACGAAAGCGGAATGGCTTATTAAGATCACCCGCTCCAGAGGAATTAGACACAACATTACCATTTTCCAAGAATGATTTTGTGTTCTCCATATTGATTTGTCTCAAATTGTTGGAAATAAAGGAGAGATAATACCTAAATTTTTCTTGGAAATTACACAATTTGATTTTACCAAAAAGAGGTGGCGGAGATGAGGCGTGGACCAAGTCACTATCTTGAGAAAAATCGTGCCGTCTACGGTATATCCGATGTAGTTAGACAAATAGTTTCTGCATGTTGTCCCCAAGATACAACAGCCCAACCACCTTTGCTGATTACCTTTGCGAGCGTACACTACTCGTAGGATATAAGCTCTTTATAGTACTTTCTTTTCTCAGGAAATTTTGTAAAAGATAGAATATTTTTGTGAGTAGTAAGAAGAAATAAATGGTAAGTGTTTAGGACAATAAAAATTGTTTTTTGAAAAGTTTACAGCTTTGCAATTCAAAAATAAAAATGTGTGTATTTTAAATTTTTATTTCATTCCATATATATATAGAGCCAACATGTTGTTTTTCCTCAGCCAAAGAATCAAATATCAATTAAATAGTCATAAAGTTATTGAAATAAATATATATAATCAATAGCTTTCTTTATAAATATATGTAATATAATATAACCGGATATCAAAGGTTGTCTTAGCCAAAATTTGTACGTTGAGAACAAAAAGAAGAAAGGATGATAATGCCAAGCATTTAATGGCCACCTTTTCAAAAGTTTTCCTTCTGAATGTATATTACCAAAAAAAAAAAAAAAAAGATTTGCAAGTTGTTTGACCACTTTCCATTAAAATAGTAAATGTTTGTGTATATATATATGATAACATAAAATAATTCAGCAATAACTGTATATTTAAGTGCTGAAAAATCTTCCATATATGATGTTATTATGTCATATTTAAATAAGAACGTTTGAATACAAAACTTTTAGAATGGAAAGTATATATACGTAATAAAACCAAATATGCTGGCAATTATGATATTGATATCACGTTGATGTTCATAAATTTCTTAATTAAAACCATTGACAATAGCTATTCAAATTTTGAATTATATTTGAATTTCAAAATTTAGCGTATCTGACATTAAGGGATAATTGATACACATAAATGAGTATTCAATAAATATAATATTTTTTTATAAAAATATCCAACACTTTCTAACTGCAGGATGACACCATGCCGTGGGCGCTTGCGCCCACATGCACCCCGGTGTTACTTTTGCTATTATGTTTAACGGAATCCTACTACATGTATTTTGCTTAAGTGAAACAAACTTAAAATACTGAAACACCATTCTTCAAAATCAATTCAAACAAAAGTCAATTTTTTCTACACCTCTCTCTGTCTCTCTATCTCATGTGCGTGCTAGCCTCTTCCCCAAACTCAAATTCTAGTACCTAAAGGATTAGAATTCAATGATACTACTGCACTTTTTATCTATAAAATATTCTGGCACAGACTGGTTTCCATAAAGGCTTCAGTTTTTGGTGCCTAAGAAGTATTCTATGTTCACTACCTAGGTCATATAAGGGGATTTAGCATTTTTCTTTTTGTTACAATCATGAAAGTTACAAAGCCTGCCGAGAAAAATAGCAACCCACTATATCTATCTTGAAGTTACTTTAAAAAAACATTTTGTTTTTCATTTTTACTTCCAATATCTGTATTTTTACTTTTGAATCTCTTTCATCTGTATAGGTCTTCTCTTGTCTCCCTCATCAGCCCCTTCAAGCATTTCTGCAATAGATGATGGGCCATATGCTAGCCTTGGAAACAATGGAAAGATCATAAAACCTCTAGGAGTTAATGTGCCAAGGAGAAAAAAAATGGCCTTACTGGAAGCATGATTTCTTTAATCGTACTATCATCTTTCACTATTTTGATTATACGTGTGGGCATGGTTGTCAAAATCGCGATTTGGATCGTAGGATCGCACGATTTTACGATCTCACCTTACCAAAATAGTTAGGATTGCACTAGAATCTTAAAAATGATAAGATCGTATGGGATCATATGGGATCGTATAGGATCCTACCGATCCTACAAAAAAAAAAATTTTGGTTTTTTTTTTTTATGGGATAAATTTTTTGTTTTGATGAAGTTTTAAGGGTTTTTATTTTTTCATGTTGTGATGGTATGACTTTTTATTTTATATTTATAAAATTATGTTAACCTAAACAAATGTTTTCTAGTTTCTAGTTCACTTATAATCAAAATGAAGTTTTGATGAAGTTTTAAGAGTTTTTATTTTTTCATGTTGTGATGGTTTTTTATTTTATTTTTATAAAATTATGTTAACCTAAGCAAATTTTTTCTAGTTTCTAGTTCACTTGTAATCAAAATGAATGAATGCTTCATCATTTATAAATGAAAAATTTGATGTTGGCTTTGCTGCCTTTTAAGCTATAATGTAGTTAAATTTGTTTGATCAATATACTAATTTGTGTTCTAATATTACAAAAATGTTTTTTATATATAATTTTATCAGTTATGCTTGTATTTGTATATTGATTGAATGATTTTTTTGAGCATGCTCTTTAATTGTTACTGAGTGGTATAACTTGAATAACTGAGTGCGAAATTGTATCTTGATGTCTTTTGCAGCTCTAGTATACAAATATATAATGTCTACATAGATGATGATAATTAGGAATTTAGGACGGTGGTTATAAGACCCTTAGAATGGGAATAATTAAATGTTCACTTTACCTTAATATTCATCTTGCTTTTGGATTTTGTATTGTAGTTAGCTAGTTTCCATTTGCTAACTTATTTTGGATTTCAAACTTGGAACTTGAAAAATATTTTCCATATGTTTTGATAAATACTTTGGTATTTGGTAGCTAATTAAACATTTATCAAACTTTTTAAATACATTGGGTCAAAACTTAAATATATTTGTTTTGTTAGTATAGACTTAGCGATGTATGATATACAAATTACATCATATGATGCAAATCTTAGTTTTTTTATGGATGAATTTATAACTTACGTGATTATTCAATATACATAGTCATTATCAATGTGTTTTTTGCTTTAAATCTGAAAATATGTAGGGCTTACGATTCACGATCCAATTCTACGATCTACGATCCCACCTACCTTCAACGATCCTATGTAAGATCCTGATTTTAACAACCTTGCATGTGGGACTTACTTGGCTTTTTGTGTTGAAATGTGGCTCTTGTGTTCATCATCCTAAAAAAATTCACATTCTCACAAACCCTAAATCCCTAATTTGGAAGAGGCTAGCACACACATGAGACATGGAGAGAGATGCGAAAAAAAATTGGCTTTTATTTTAATTGGTTTTGAAGAAGGGTGTTTCAGTCTTTTAAATTTATTCCACATAAGCAAAATACATGTGTTTGTCATATGCAGTAATATTCCATTAAACATGACAGTAAAGGTAACACTGGGGTACAAAGTATGATAGTGTACGGTGAAAAGTGTGCATTCGAATAGTTTAGAGTGCAAAGTGTTATCTTATGCATAGTTTAGGGTGACAAAGTGCAATTTTCCCTTATTTTTGCTAGCTTTATGCCACACTAGTATATATAGTATACTAATACACAATAAAAGTTAAACATATCTAATAACAAAAAGATTAAAGAAACAAAAAATGATTTTTGAAGATGGAACAAAGAATGGTTTGGTAATATCCAAACAAGAATTAGAGAGAAATGGGAGCAGCTTGATAAGGCCCAAAAAGAAGAACCCACCCAAGAAAATTTGCAGAGAGAAGCCAGTATCAATCTAGAACTCCAAGAATGGTTGAGAAGAGAAGAAATTTTGTGGAGACAAAAATCTAGAACCAAATTGTTAACAGCAGCTGATCTAAGTACAAAATTCTTCCATCTCTCAACTATAGTTCAAAGAAGGCGAAATGCAATTGATTTCTTGAAAAATCAGCAAAGGTCTTGGGTTTCAGGAAGAGAGGAAACTAGGAAATGCTTTGAATAATTTTTCATAAATCTCTTCACTTCCATAAATCCCGATGTTCCAAACAATTCAGATAACCTTATAGTTCCTAGCTTGTCTGAAGAGGATGTAGAAATGCTTTCAAGTGTACCCATAGTAGATGAAGTCAAGGGTGTGGTTTTCAGTTTGGGGTCTAACAAGGCCCCTGGACCAGATGGCATGTCAACCCACTTCTTCAAGTTCTATTGGAATATAATTAGAGGGAAGTTGCTGAAGCGGTTATAAGCTTCTTTATTAGGGGTTATATGCTGAAAGAAATAAATCACTCTTTCATAGCCCTCATTCCCAAAAGTAATAATGCAGCTTCAGTCAATCAATTCAGACCTATTAGCCTTTGCAATGTGCTCTACACAATCATCTCCAAATTGCTAGCAAATAGGCCAAAAATGGTCCTTTATAAGCTGGTGTCTCCGTGGCAAACTGGTTTCATTCCTGGCCATAAGATCCAAGAAAATACCATCCTTGCTCAGGAGATCCTCCATGCTATGAAGAAGAAGAAGGGTAAAACAAGCTAGATGGCACTTAAAATAGACATGGAAAAGGCATATGACCGCTTAGAATGGGGATTTCTGGAAAAAGTTCTTCATTGTTATGGGTTTCTAAGCTCATGGACACAATGGGTTATACAGTGTGTATCTACAACGTCTTTCTCAATTCTTATTAATGGCAGCCCATTTGGTTTTTTTAGGCCTCAAAGAGGGGTAAGATAAGGAGATCCCCTCTCCCCATTTCTTTTTGTTCTTGCTGCTGAAGTTCTAGCTCGTTTAATTGAAAGGGAAGCCTCTTGTAATGGGATACAAGGTTTCAAGTTAACTCAAGACTTGATGCCAATCACCCATTTACAATTTGCAGATGATTTGTTTATCTTTGCACAAGCGAATGATGAGAACATGGCAAAGATTAAATCTTGTTTGGATGTTTTCTCATGTTAGTCAGGTTAGAAGGTTAATTTCTACAAGTCAGTCATTATTTTTAGCCAAAATACTCCCCATAGTCTAAAAACAAGGCTAGCCAACTTAGTTGGAATTAATTCTTCAAACAAGAAGGAAAAATACCTGGGTATTCCTATTGTCTCAGGTAAAGATAAGAAAGAAGCGTGTGAAGAAATCGTTGAGAAAGTTAAACAACGTCTTCAAGGTTGGAAGAAGAAAATCTTGTCACGAGCTGGTAGAGCCACTCTCATTTCTTCCGTGGCTTCATCCCTCCCTTCTTATCAAGCTTCTTCTCTCATTCTCCCAAACCAAGTTTGTTCAAAACTTGATGCTTTGTATTGTAATTTCTGGTGGGGAAATAAGGAAGAAAACATACGGGGGTGCTTTCTTAAAAGCTGGGATTCCATTTGTAGTCCTAAATCAAAGGGAGGATTGGGCATTAAAAAAATATGGCAGATATGAATAAAGCCTTGGTGGCCAAATTGACCTGGGAAGTGGTTAGTAATAAAGACAAAATATGGGTGACTGTGTTTAAAAAGAAGTATGTTCGAAATAGAAATTTCATGAAAATTTTTATGCCTAAAAATGCTTCTTGGGCATCCCACAGAGTATATTTGCCTGTAGAGAAGTAATAAAATAAATAAATAAATAAAAAAGGCATGTGCCATAGAATTGGCAATGGGTTCAATACATGGATTTGGGAAGATCCATGGATTTTCAATGAACCTGGTTTTATTCCCCAAGCCAGAAGTGGAGCAATTGACAATGTTCATCTAGTTGCTAATCTAATTGATAAAGACACCAGGCAATGAGATAGAGAGAAACTATCCATTTTGTTTGAGCCAGCTACGGTGAGTAGAATTCTTAATAGCCATTTGCCTCATCAACTTTTAAGTGACCAAGTTTTTTGGTGTTTGACCTCTTATGGGGAGTTCTCTATGAAATCAGCCACAAAGCTATTAGAAGCTCAAATACTCAAACTCACCCTCTATTGCAAGCCAAGGATTGGAAGCAGCTATGGAAAATAAAAGCAAATGCTAGACTAAAAAACCTTTTATGGAAGATATGTTGGAATATTTTGCCAACTTGTACTGTCCTTAATAACAGGTTTACTTTTCCCTCACTAGACTGCTATTTGTGTAATAATGCTCCAGAATCTTTAAAGCATTTGTTTCTTCAATGTGACTGGGTTGCACAAATCTGGTTGATGGCCCCATGGCCTATCAACTTGAGTAACTTGTCAAATATATCTATTCTAGATTGGGTTAAGATCATTCTTGACCCAAAAACAAATTTGGGGCTAGATGATGAATCTGCTCAAGATTTTCAATTATATTCATTACTTATCTGTGATCAATTATGGTTTTTCAGGAACAAAGCTAGGGTGGAGGGATCTAAAAGCAATCCAATTGAGCTTGCTAGACTAATAAGGCGCGTTTTTGAGGAGCATAAACAAACTCGGAGTAAATTACCAAGGAAACCACAAAAAATTAATACTTGGCAACCCCCTCCAAACAGCTGGATAAAATTAAACTTTGATGCAACAATAAGGGAAGAGAAAATTTCTGTTGCAGTAGTGGGCAAAGATAATTCAAGAAAGCTTCTATTGGCATGGGTAGAACAACTGGATCTAGAGAACTCTTTGATAGGGGAAGCCAAAGCAGCTTGGTGTGCTATTAAGTGTGCTACTATGGAAGGTTATAGAAATATAATATTGGAAGGTGATGCTCTAAATGTTATTGATCCTTTGAAGAATGTAGATTCTGTCCCTCACTGGAGCATCAAATCCATAGCTGATGATATTTTGTATTTATCTAAATCTTTTGTAAATGTATCTTTTTCTTTTGTAAATAGAGAGGGCAATGTCCCTGCCCATCTTCTTGCCCAATGGGTTGCTTTTGTATCTTGGTCTGGGCCAGTTTCCATCTCCATTGTGCCTTTATCTGTAATGAAAGCTTTAGATAGAGATGGTTTCAGGCCCAAACCTTTTTGTACTTCTCATGTTTTGTATTGAGTAATAAAGTTTTTATTCAGCAAAAAAAAAAAAAAAACAAAACAAAACAAAACATAATATAAAATAGCTAAAAAAAACATGATTTAAAAAATAAAAATAAAAAAAAAACCCCAAAACTTCACAAGCCATAAGTAAAGTAAGCCCACAACACAGCCAAAGCCCACAAAAGTCCACCACGATGAAACAAAAACAAAAAGCACGCAACCAAAAAATCGGATTTAAAAGAGGGAAAGAGTGAAACAAACTATACCTCAGGTCAGGTCCTTGAGAGAGAGAGAGAGAGAGAGATGTGTAAATTTTAGGGATTTGAGATTTTTTATTTGTTTTGACTTGTGATTGTTTTGTGTGTAATATTATTAGGTTGGATTTGTATTTTATCTAGTTGAATTTTGGTTTAGCTAGAGGTTAATAATGTTATTTTTGGGACAATTGATTTTATTTTGACCAAAGTACAAAGAAGAAAATTATTTGGTCAAAAGGATGTAGCAGATTTTTGGAGTTTCATCTGCAAACCAAATTTTGTTTTTTTCCTACTACCCCTTCTTTTTCAATTGTTTTTCCTGCTAGCCACTTCTTTTCCAAAATTTAGAGGCCCCCTTCCACTTAAGGGCCTTATGCAATGGCCTAGTTGGCCTAGTGGAAGGGCCGACCTTGATTAAATGTATTACAAAGAGAAATATTATATCCACAATATTTTTACAATACTTTCACAACAAATCCTAAGTTGTAGGTTGTTATTAACTGTTATTAGAGGGCAAAAAAGTAATTTCAATTGTGGTTTCAAATTAGAACTGATAACAAATTACCACCTATAATTTGTTATGAAAATGTTGAGCTTTACAAGTCTCCTATAGCTTGTTTCTCAATCGTTTGTTTTTTAATAGAACATGGCTCAATTGATCAAAATGGTATCTCCTTTCTCAATTATTTGTTTTTCAATAGAACATTTCTCAATTGATCAAAATGGTATCTCTATATGCAAATTGTTTATTTGAATGTGAATGTTAAAAGAAAATTCTCACTCTACAAAGTAAATTATGAAGTACTAATTACCGAGTAATTCTTAGGTACTCTTTGAGTATGGAGAATTATGTTCTATCCTCTCACATTAATGGTGGAGTTTACTCGTTAAATTCATGGTAGGATCTATCATGAATGTGAGAGGATGGAACATCATTTATCCATGCCCCAAGAGTACCTAAGAATTTTCCAAAATTAGCCTGGGACTAAAATATTTCCACTCCTTTATATTCTCATTTTGTAAATATCATCCTATCAACCCTTCCAACTTATATGTAAATAATTTCTCTAAAATAAAATAAACAAAAACGTATATGTAATAATCAGATTTCTAGCCTATAATATGATTTATTTGTTGTGTGAACTATATTACTTATCCCAAAAATTTATGCAAATAAGAAATGGTGATCAGTTTAATTTCTTAATAACTATTATATGTTTTAAATGGTTTATCTTCAGGAATACTTGTTGTCTTCCTTTTAAATTTATTAAAGCTAATGATAATTTTTTTTTTAAGGTGATGTGGACTTGCAGAGCAAAGATTTTTTATTTTATTTTTAAAGACGAAATTGTATTCAATGATTTCTTTAATTATTGAGATATTCCAAATAATAATCTTGAAGCCAGTGGCCGCTCCACTTGTAAGTAAGGGTTGTCACAGCCTATTAGAAGACCACCTCAACTTGCACACAAATATATATATATATATATATATATATATATTTATATATATATATATATATATATATATACTTGCGAAAGAAAAATTCTATATAAATAATTAGTCTGTTTTTTCTACCCTACAAAAAGTTATTGACCCCCTTGACTTGAAAATCTCAATAATTTGGGTTTAACAAAAATATAATAATGCTACATTTATAACATATTTTACAACAATTTCGCAAAAAATCTTTGGTGACAAACTGCTTTTTGTTATGAACTTGATCCACCATTGACATTGCTTTTTTATCCATCAAGAACAACTTGTCACTTAAGATTTGTTGTGAAAATATTGTAGAATTAGTAAGTTTTACAAAAAATAATTTTGACCCCCAAACATAATCTTTAACCCTTTAAATAAAAACAAAAGCCTAACTAATAAAAATAAGAATTAGCCTAAATAATAGCAAAAATAGCCCAAACAACAAGAAATGAACAAAATATTCAAAAAAAAAAAAAAACTTCTAATAATTCAAATTTGTAACTCATTCAACCCATTTCAAAAATAAATAAATAAATCATTAATTACATTGTTAATATATATATATATATATATATATATTTTATCATTTCAGACTCTCACACTTCATATTCTTAGTTCTCACTTTATTTTTGATCACTTCCTTTTTGTCTTTTTATTTTCTTATTTGCAGGAAATTATAAAACTTTATATATTCATGTGTGTGTGTGTGTGTGTGTTTTTTTTTTTTTTTTTGGTGACGTTCAAATTCCCTTTTTATTAGATTTTATATAATTTAAGTTTCATAATGACTATCTTAAAAAAAAAAATCCTAGAATTCCCACTACTTTGAAGCCTAAAATCTAAACCCTAATAGCGTAGCGGTCAAGTTGCATGATATAAGTAATAAGAGACTTTATCATTTCCAGATGTTAAAACAAACAACATGATGAAAATGAAGGGTGCAATCTTTAATGGAGGGCATCTTTCCCTAAACGGAATTGCTTTTTTTTACTCTAGAGTTTGAATATTTCCTAGGCCAAACGGACGAGGAAAGCCGGCCCACTATTAAAATATGGGAAATATGGGTCTGGTTAATGTATGCCCTTAGGGCATACATTAACAAATTCGTTTTCGGAAAAATTTTATTGAGAATTAAAAAAGCTATCAAAACTTTTTCAATTCCCGATAAAACTTTTTCCAAAAATGGTATACTATTGCGTGCCCTTAAGGCACATATTAATAAAATCCTTAAAATATTAGGCCGGTATCCTTAAAAGATTATTAGATCCTCTTTTTTTTTTCTTTTTCTTTTTTCACAGTGCTAGGACAGTAAGTAAGCTATTTGATAATTCAGACTTGGTAAGAAAAGTAACTTAAGATCTTAAAAAAGCTACTAAAACTTTAAATTGTCATGATATTCCAAGTTTAATTGTGGTTCTTCAATGTTTTATTAGAATACAAAAGGATATCAATCAAAAACTAACACTGAAATGTTGTCATAGTGTTTGGGTTTTTATTCCCATCAAATTACATTTCAAGGTTTGTTGTGACTTGAGCCACATTTTTTAAGGAAGTCAAACACTCTAGTGTTTGTATCATTAGTATGTTTAATTCTTTGGTTGATGTATTGATTCTTTCCCTTGATGTGTTATATCATAATAGGTTTAATTCTTTGGTTGTTGCATCTTCATCATGATCACAAAGTGAAGATAGAGATTACCCTCATCAATAGATAATATAATTGTTAATTGTAATATATGTTTTTGCTATATAGTTTTATTTATATATATACTATATCCTCCTCCTCTCAGGCTCTCACATGATAATGAGCTGGATCCCTATACATAGAGTCCACCCTTATGTGAAATGAGAGAGATATACTACAATGGCAGTTACATATGACCAGAACAAAATGGCTTCAATTGACCATTGATTGGATTGAATTATAACATGTGGAAAACCTTACAGGAAAAAAGTAAACACCTGGTGCAACAAGGGTCATACAATAAAGCCTATCCTTGGGCTTGCAAAGTTCATAGCTACTTGATAAAAGCATCGCTAGTTAGAGTCCATGCATATAAGACCTGATAGGATTGGCTTTTAATACCCATCAAGTAAAAATCTTGGTATTGTCTTATAGTTTATGCAATAGTTCATGGTTTTTCCTTTTAGTTTTAGTTATGGAAAATATATTTTATACTATTGGTTTAAAGCAGTGGACAAGTATCATTTTGTCATATGCACCGAAGTAATTGATATTCATATTTTCTGAATCAGGTTTTGCACAGGTTCCCTCTCAAAAAAAAAAAAAAGGTTTTGCACAGGTTGTCAGGTTTTGCACTTTTACACATAAGTGTGTTCAAGTGTGAGGCATTGATACCAAAAACCACTACGAAGCAATAAAGAAAGAAGATACAAAAAACACTTTAAATTTGTCTTTCAATTTATTTGAAATATTGATTAAGTAGTTCTTTAAATTTGTGTTTCATACAATTTATGGATAGTTGAGGATTTTAAAGATTTAATTCTTCATTTTATTTTAAACTTAAGTTTGATTTCTATTTTTTATGATGTAATTTAATGTTTCATATCAAGATTAATATTTCATATCTAGTATAAGAAACTATAAGACTGGAATCCTAATGTACAATCAAAGAGGAAGAGAAAAAAAAATAGTTTACATTCTTATACACAATAGTTTTCTCATGCATCGCACGGGTTAGCGACTAGTAATCTTGAAACCAGTGGCTACTCCACTTGTAAGGGTCGTCACAGCCTCTTAGAAGACCACCTTAACTTGCCAAAAAAAAAAATTTATACTTGTGAAAGAAAAATTCTATATAAATAATTAGTTTGTTTTGTCTACTCTACAAAAGGTTATTGACCACCCTAACTTGAAAATCTCAATAATTTGGGTTTAATAAAAATATAATAATGCTATGGTTATAACATATTTTACAACAATTTCACAAAAAATCTTTGGTGACAAATTGCTTTTTGTTATAAACGGATCCACCATTGACATTACTTTTTTATCCATCAATAACAACTTGTCACTTAAGATTTGTTGTGAAAATATTGTAGAAATAATATTTTTTACAAAAAAATAATTTTGACCCCCAAACATAATCTTTAACCCTTCAAATAAAAATAAAAGCCTAACTAATAAAAATAAGAATTAGCCTAAATAATAGCAAAAATAGCCCAAACAACAACAAATGAACAAAATATTCAAAAAAAAAACTTCAAATAATTCAAATTCATAACTCATTTAACCCATTTCAAAAATAAATAAAAAATCTTTAATTACATTTTTCCTAAAATATATATATTATCATTTTAAACTCTCACACTTCATATGCTTAGTTCTCACTCTATCTTTCATCACTTCCTTTTGTGTTTTTTTTTTTTTTTTCTTATTTGAAGGAAATTATAAAACTTCATATATTCGCGCGCGTGTGTGTGTGTGTGTTTTTTTTTTTTTTTTTGTGATGTACAAATTCCCTTTTTAATTATTAGATTTTATATTATTTAAGTTTCATAATGACTATCTTTAAAAATTAAAAAAAAAATTAAAAAAAATCCTAGAATTCCCACTACTTTGAAGCCTAAAATCTAAACCCTAATAACGTAGCGGTCAAGTTGCATGATAAAAGTTATAAGAGACTTAATCATTTCCAGGTGTTAAAACAAACAACATGATGTAAATGAAGGGTGCAATCTTTAATGGAGAGCATCTTTTCCTAAACGGAATTGCTTATTTTTTTACTCTAGACTGTGAATATTCCAAGGCCAAACGGACGAGGAAAGCCGGCCGCTATTAAGATATTGGGCCGATATCGAATTGCATTTGCATGAGATGTTAGAGAAGTTAAAACATAAGATTAAGATTGACATCCAGCTTAATTTGTAAACTAACCAACATAACAAGGTAATAAAAAATTGAAGAAAATTAGATGCTGATAAAAAAAGGAATCAGAGAATTAAAATAATCTTAATAGGCAAGGTGCCTTAGGGCCATGGGTCGATCTGGATACTTTTGTAACTTCGAACGAGGAAAATTCAATATTAATTGCGTTCGTAGTGACTCAGGATGCTTTGTATCTATTTTTTTTCTTAATAAAGTTACCTCTTCTCCCATAAATAAAATAAAAGTTACAAAACCTGTACACAGGAAGAATTGGTATCTTATTTGAATTAGTCCTCTTGTTTGGATAACCTACGTAAAGTTGTAATTTACAACTATGTGTTTTGTTGGCTTTAATTCCGTGCTAAATTTTATTATAATTTTATTCAATCTTTTATACCCTGTATTTATTGTGGGATTTACTTGTAAAGGTTATGCGATAGAAAGAGAGAGTGTGTAAAGACTCAAGCAATTGAAGACAGAAGAGTTTTCGCGGGTAGCTCGCAACTAAGCATTCCGCGAAATGATGCATATGCCCTGCACATGACTGGAATGCGAAGAGTCAGGACAGATGGAGACAGTTGTGTTTTGCGAGTAGCTCGCGGGTAAGGCCTTCCCATGAGACACTCGTGAAACATTCTGTTTTGCCAAACTGTATTATCCAATACACACTTTTTGTACTCACACTACATATACCCACATTACCCACAGATTTTGAGGAGTGCTTCTACGAGAAAACCCTAGCCACAAATGTTGAGAGTTAGAGATTGTTATACCCACAATTCTCTACACAATTGCTTGAGGCTATTCCTCAACTCCTACCTCTCCATTTTCATATCCTTGAGAGGTTGATAGCCCAAATACTTACCACACCCTTTCAGAGTTTCAGTGAGGTTTTGGTGTTACTGGGAAGCATTGGAGGAAGCCAAGGATGGCAGATGCAACATGGAGCTTGTTGCGGGATCTGGAGAGCTAGACAAGACGCGGTTCTGAGTAGCCTTGTTGGAGTAAGAGCTTGGAGGGGTTAGGTACATCTGGTAAATTAGACTTGGGGGGTCTCTTACTAACTTACGTATCCTAACTGATTGTCTAGTGGATCGATAACCGCTCGGAGGGCGCCGGAGAGGCTTTACGCCGAGGACTTCGGTTTCCTTTACGATAACATATCGCTGTGTTGTCTTTGTGTTTGCATCCTTCTTTCCTACTCTTTTTCCTTTCATTTTACTGCTGTGTTATTATGAATATGGATTAGAGTAGCTTTTTTCTTTATCCGCTTGCATTTACTCTATTCCGCACTTAGAATAAGTTAGAGTAAAATCAATCGATCCGTAATTTTAATTTGAGGGTCTAAATAACTCTTGTGTTTTCAGTCATTTTAGAGCTTTCAATTGGTATCAGAGCAGGTGCACTAGCTGTGGTTTAATTACCTTAGTGCGATCCTTGACCCCGTTTAAGATGGACCAGTCTCAATCTTTAAATGTTCCACCATATTTTGAAGGAAGCAACTATGCATTTTGGAAAGTCCGGATGAGGGCATTCCTTTGTTCCATTAATGAGACGGTTTTGGATGTAGTAGATGTAGGATGGACTAGGTCGAAGGCCACTAAATCCACTTAGGATAAGGTAGCCTTTGCGGCTGCTAACGCTAACAGTAAAGCTTTGAATGCAATTTTCTGTGGTGTGTCTCCAGATGAGTTTCACAGGATATCTCACGTTGATATTGCCAAGGAGGCGTGGAAAATATTGGAAACCACGTATGAAGGGACGAAAAAAGTGAAGGACACTAAATTGCAAATGCTAACCACTCAGTTTGAGGAGCTGAAAATGAGTGAGGACGAGTCGTTTGACTCATTCTATAGCAAGTTGAATAAGGTGATTATTGGCAAGTTCAACTTAGGTGAGAAAACGGAGGACTCAAAGATAGTAAGGAAAATCCTTCGATCATTGCCGAAGAGCTTCTGTGCAAAAGTTACAGCAATTGAAGAGAGTAAGGATCTTAATGATATCAAGGTTCAAGAACTAATTGGCTCACTTCCAACATATAAGTTGTCATTGCCATCATAAAGGAAAAGCAAATCCCTTGCTCTTAAGACAATCAATGAGAGGGTAGAAGCTCACGACTCATCGGATGAGGATGTTGTCAATAAAGATGTGGCATATCTTGTGAAGAATTTCCGAAAGTTCTTGAAGTTCAAGAAGAATGGAAAGTTTGCTGAAAAGGGAAAATTTCCAAATTTCGGAAAGGAGAAAAAGGATTTCAAGAGGAAAGAGGGAAAGGACTCTTAATCCTCTCAAGGAATCACTTGTTTCGAATGCAACGGACACAGACATTTCAACAAAAAGTGTCCCAATTATTTGAAAGCGAAGGGCAAAGTGTATGCCACTACTCTAAGTGATTCAGACTCCTCTAAATTAGATTCAGATGAAAGCTGTGATGGAGAGGGAAACTTCTTTGCATTCATGACCATTGCTCATGTGGAATCTTCAGATGATTTGAGTGTGCTAGTGGAAGAGCTTGGTAAGCACACTAAATTGGAGTCAATTGGGATTGTTGAGGAATTTGTTGATGAGGAAGATGAAGAAGCAGTGGGACTGTAAGAGACCTACAATTCCCTCATTGAGAAGATCGGTGAATATGCAAAAGTGGCCAACGCAGCCATTAAAAAGATGAAGAAGGCAAAGGAAGATTATAAAAGTATTCTCGTGCTATATAAGGAGGCCAAATGTGAAATAGAGACGCTGAATGGAGAGCGGACCGAAGCCTACTCAAAGATAAAATTCCTTGAGCTTGAGGTAGTTCAAGCCAATGCTAAAGTAGAGTGAGTCTCCTCCAAGAAGCTTGATGAAGTCCTCTCTCGTCAAAAACCTTTCTCTGACAAAACTAGATTGGGATATACTGAAGAAAGTAGTTCGGCTGTCAATATCTCCAAGGAAGTAAAGTTTGTAAAAGCCAAAGAACCAATGGTAGCTACCACAAAGGCTGAGAAAGTGAATCCGGAAAAGAAGAGGAATGTGACTGACCAACGGGTGTTGAATAAGCCTCGTAACCAATCAATGGTCAGGCCTGAAGTCAAAGGGAAATCACTTCCAAAATCACAAAGAGGTCTGAGAACAAAACATTTCTACCATCATTGTGGACTTCAAGGACACCAGGCCAAATTGTCATCTGCTTAGAGCATTAAAGAATGCAAGTGATTAGAGGTCAAGGGAACCAAGAAATGACAAAAGGAATTGGGCTGTTGAGCAATTAAAAAGTCGAGATGGTGATTCCGGAGTGATGGATGTGATGAAAATGATTGATGCATTCACCATCTGTTTGGCAAGCTACAACAGAAGGTTTGAAAGCCACAACACTCGTACCCAATCCTTTAGGGATATCACCCCAAACACACGTGCCGTGTGGGTGAAGAGAGGTACTTATGCATAAGCATTACAACATGTCCATGCATTAATACTTCCTATGCTTTGTGACTTTGATTGGTTGTAGGTGTTTTGTTTTCGTTCTAGCATGAGTTGAAAATTGTGCTTTTTTTTTTTCCAAATGTTTTTACATTTTGTTGATCTTACCTTGCTTGTTCTGTTTTTGAGTGTGTTCAAAAATTCAAAAACCCATAAAAATTGAAAAATCTTCAAAAAGTTTGATCACTTGTATTGTGTATATCACATGTAAGTTTGGCCTAGTACCTTCGTACTAGTGGTGCAATGCATTTACGAGCTTAACTTATTATATATGCACATATATCTTTGTGGGAGAAATCATGAAAACTATGTTTGTTTGTTGTAAGTAGATCTTCAAGCTTGTCATGAATGATTGGTCAATAGTCTTAATGGTCTTAATACTTGCATAGACTTGTGCCTATTTCTCTTCCCACCTTTATTCTTTTTGTTTTTGCTTAAAAGAGCTCAACAAATTTAAATCTCAAAATGAAAAGAGATAATGAGCAGCAAAAGCCTATCGCACATTCTAGTATTTGACTAGGAAAAAGGGAAAGTGACTTTTGTATTGAAATGTGTGGTGCTCTAAAAGCCAAAGGCTAAATCTCAATGTTGAAATATCAAAAATTTCAAGCACCGATCTCAAAAAGAGATGTATTATCCAAAAAAGATCAAATGTTATGATTTACGCAGAAGCCAAATGAAAAGCTTCTTTGTTTAGTAATCATTCTCTTATGGGAGGTCATATATGCTTATTTCTATAATTGAGATAGTCCATTGGATTGAGTAACAGTTGTGTATGACTTGATTGAATTGATCATTGAAGCTTCACTCTAGTCTAAAGACTTTTCCACATTTGATACTCACCCACAACACACAAGACTTTGATTCAATTATTGCTTATCTCATTTGTGTGATTGTACATATTCAAATGTGATGTGCATGCTCAAGTACTTGCTGATCAAACCCAAAACGATTTTTGAGTGTTTTACATGTATTTGAAAGTGATTTTATACTTTTGTGTTTTTAGTTTTTGTTCAAAATGCATTTTTGTGTTTTTTTTTCTTCAAAAAACTGGTTCAGGGGCTGTTTCGCGAGAAGCTCGCAACTTAGAGCTTCCCGCGAAATGTGCTTAAGGGAAATTAAAAAGTCACATTTTCATACAGAGAGTCTCGCTACCGCCTCGCCAGAATTTCGCGACTACACTCTTCTTGCGAAATGTTTTAAGGCAAAAACTGGAAATTTTTCAATTTCATACAGAGGCTATCGCGACTATTTCGCTACTAAAAGCTTCTCGCGAAAGCTTCAGTATGTCTCGCGACTGCCTAACCCGCGAAAAATGTGTGTTTCTAGTTTTTATGTAGCAGATGTGACATTTTTTTTTTCAAAATCGCTTCACTTCCCTCGCACTGCCTCTCTCGACCCCCCTTCAACCTAAATCTCATTTTCTTTCAAAAAACCCATTTTTTCAAGACAGTCTCTGCTCAATCACTTCAAGGTATGTGTTTTTAACACTCTTTTCATCATTTCTAGTTAGATTATGCAAATTTTAGCTTCGAGTTTTGAAATTGGGAATTTTTGAAAAAGGGGTTGGGGTTCTTATTTTTGTGAAAAAATTTTCAAAATTTTGATTAGGCTGAGTCCCATTTGCTGTATATGTTTTTGTGTTGGCCCCATATGGCATTCTAAACATGTATTGAGGCATATTTCATCATGTTCATGCATTGTTTATTTGTGTTGTGCAATATTGCATGCTATGTGTTTGACAGAATGCTTATATGACAATCTTGTAATGTTTTGGACTCAACTGAGTTCCTTTGCTTGGGTTTACTCTTGATTCAACATGTGTGACATGTTTTGATCAATGAGTGTGTGTTTTACACACTTTACCCATTTTGTGCCTCAAATGCCATGCCATGCATCACCTAGGCACACACTAGGCACAGACCATGCACTCACATGTATCAGCTCATGCACACACATACACAGCAGTTGCACACACATGCACAGTTGCTAATTTCTTGCATTTTGCTCATTTTTACATTGTTTAGCACTGATAGCATGTTGTTTTAACTTGGTTGTGTTCTGTTTTAAGTATTTATACTTATGTTTTGGACTAACTTGAATCTAATCAAGTTTTGTGCTATGTTTTGTGTTTGTGCACTTGTTTTCTTTCTGTTTTATGTTTCTGTGTGTAGATGTCTCCATTCAAGTCGTCAGCTATGAAAGGAGGTAGCATCTCACCAAGGCCAAAAAGGACTCGATCAATAATAGGAGTTTTTGATCCTAACTATTTCAAATCCTATGCTGCATCTCAGAACTTTGTTAACTACTTTAGGGATTGTTGGTTGAAAGGGCTGTTGACCAAGCATCTCTTCTTGACACCTGTAAGGTTGAAATTAACCAACCATGTTTTTGGCTTTATTCCGTGCCAAATTTGCTTGTATTTCAGCACTTAGAAACCCTATATTTAGGTGAGAATCATGTAAGGGTAGTATGTGAGAAAGCGTGAAAAAATGCTCAAGATTGTGCAGTAAAGCAGGGACTCGCGACTGGATCTCGCTGGTGGCTCGCGACTGACAAGCTGCTAGAAGAAGCACACGAGTGAAGCATGCAAAGAAGCTGAATCATCATGCCAGCTGTAGCACTATAGGACAAAAAGTCCAGACTGGCCATTCAGTTAGCTCGCGGCAAGAACTCGCGACTCAGTTAAGCCGCGAGGCCAAGTCGCCAGCCAGCTCTGTTTTGGAAAAACTGACTCTTCGTATTCCATTCTCACTCTAGTATAAATACCCCTTATACCCACGAAATGTAGAGAGCTTCCAGACAGAATTTTGAGAAAGAAACCCTAGAGAAAAACAAGATTGACTCATCCACAATCTTTACATAGTGACTCTTCAAATTTCTCTACTCTCACCCTTTTGATTGTTAGATCCTTGAGAGATACATTACCCAAATCCTTTTCTCACCTTACCCAAATCTATGAGAAGGCTATTTGGTACTTGGAAAGCAGTTAAGAAGGGACCAATTGATATTGGTTAATGCTATGGGCTATAGCGGAATTCGATAAGCTAAAGAAGATAAAGGTTCGATGTAACCTCGTTGGAGCAAGAAGCTTGGAGGGCTTAGGTACACTGGGTAGATTAGGCTTGGAGGCTCTTCTGCTATTCATGTATCCCAACTTCATTCTTTAGTGGATTATTGACCGCTTAGAGGGCGGCAGAGAGGTTTTACACTGAAGGCTTCAGTTTCCTCTTCGATAACATATCATTGTGTTGTCCTTGTGTTTAGATCTCTCTTCCCTTAATCTTTGCCATTTAACATATCCTTGGAGGGCTTAGGTACACTGGGTAGATTAGGCTTGGAGGCTCTTCTGCTATTCATGTATCCCAACTTCATTCTTTAGTGGATTATTGACCGCTTAGAGGGCGGCAGAGAGGTTTTACATTGAGGGCTTCAGTTTCCTCTTCGATAACATATCATTGTGTTGTCCTTGTGTTTAGATCTCCCTTCCCTTAATCTTTACCATTTAATTTCTGCTGTAGATGTGATTTTATTTGATTTATATTTTCTATCAATTCTATTATAAGCTTATATTTATTTTCCGCACATACATCGTTTGATATTAAGCTTAAATTGGTAATTTGTAATTTAGGGGTCTAAACGTTCAAGGTGTTTTTCACACTATTTGAACATTCAACACCAATTTTCCCATATGGTTTGCCACCAAGGATTGGAATTTTCTTCTCTCCAATCTTGATGATGCATATGAGAACTTGGTGAAAGAGTTCTATGCTAATGCCATTGTTGAAGGAGAGGAGTTCAAATGTTGGGTGAGAGGAAAGAGGTTCTTAATAACACCGGTTTATCTGGCAGAGATCCTACAAATCAACCGGCCAATATTAACTCCATCACCAGTATATGATGATCTAAATTAAGATGAGGAGATTCTTCAAGAGGCCTAAGGAGATAACTTAGAGTTCTCATCCAATGGGAACTCAGTAAGTGTGGCATCTCTGTCTCCCGAATTAAGGCTACTCATGATGATCATGTTTAGCAACCTCTATCCTTTGTCAAGCACAGAGTACATGAATCTCGGTCGGGCATTATTCTTGCATGATCTGATCACTGATGAGGAGATTGATGTGTGTTTTCATATCTTTCACATCTTGGAAAAAACGGCTGAACGGACTGTTTCAAGGAACTGTATTCCTTTTTCCTGTCTCAAAGATCTTGAAGCTCAAAGGTGTGCATCCTTCAAAAGATGAGTGTCCATACCCATGGCCAAGCCCAATAAACATCCGCACCCTAAATGCTAGTATAAGTCACACCAAAAAGAGCACCAAGCAAGAAAGCCATGATACTCCGGGTTGTTCAAGTTCTACCCCCCATGTTTCTGATGAAAAGCAGGACAACATCATGGCAACTCTCCAAGAGATTAATACCAAAATATCTGGTCTAGCTACCATCATGCACTCCCAATACATTTGCTTTGACACAAAGATCACATCTCTCCAGACTCAGTTAGACTAAATTCAGAGGAAGCTAGAAGAACACGGAGACTAGCTAGTCCATGACAAAAAGGGGGAGATGGTCATTGATAGGGGGAGTGTGGCGATAGGGGGAGGAAATGCTAGAACTTGCTGTTTTTTGTTTATTTACATTGCTTTCGTTTAAAGCTTTAGTACATTATTCTTAATTTCAGTTTTATATGCTGTATTTGTGTTTTTTCAATGCTTTGTAGCATTTTTTTGTACTTTTAAGATATAGCTAATATGTCTTAAGTACCTCACACTTGTACCCTAGTAGGATCTTGTATCCTTGATGCAAATACTTTATGTATTTTGCATTGGTTGTGTGTTGGATATGCAATTGATCATTGTGATTGGTCTTCATTGCATTGCATGTCCAGATGAGCATTTACTTGTTAAATGTTCATTGTAGTCATTCTTTAATGACTAATCTTATTTGATCAAGCTATGCTCACATGATATATTGTGTTTACAAACTTGATCGCTGTTTACTTGTTCATGTATGTACCTTGTGTTCGACTTGTCATAAGCTTAACGAAAGTTCTGTTTGTGTACAAGTGTTTCAAGTTACAGGTATATATGTGAAAGTGCTTCACAGCTTCTAGATTAGATATGAGTGAGTTTTGCCTCGGTTCCCAAACTCACATTTAAGTCTAGAGTCTGTTTTAGGGGTTTTGTTACGGAATAGCCAAAAGGAAGATTGTAAAGTTGTAATTTACAATTATGTGTTTTGTTGGCTTTGATTTCGTACCAAATTTGATTGTAATTTTATTCAATCTTTTATATCCTGTATTTATTGTGAGATTTAATTGTAAAGGTTGTGTGATAGAGAGAGAGAGTGTGTGAAGACTCAAGCAATTGAAGAAAGAAGAGTCTTTGCGGGTAGCTCGCGACTAAGCATCCCGCGAAATGATGCATGTGCCCTGCACATGATTAGAATGCGAAGAGTTAGGACAGATGGAGGCAGTTGTGTTTCGCGAGTAGCTCATGAGTAAAGCCTTTCCGTGAGACACTCGCGAAACATTTTGTTTTGCCAGACTGTACAATCTGTTACACACTTTCTGTACACACACTTTCTGTAACCACACTATATATACCCACATTACCCACAGATGTTGAGGAGTACTTCTGAGAGAAAACCCTAACCACAAACTTTGAGAATTAGAGATTGTTATACCCACAATCCTCTACACAATTGCTTGTGGATTTTCCTCAACTTCTACCTCTCCATTTTCATATCCTTGAGAGGTTGATAACTCAAACACTTACCACACCCTTTCAAAGTGTTCAGTGAGGTTTTTGTGCTGCTGGGAAGCATTGGAAGAAGCCAAAGATGGTAGATGCAACATGGAGCTTGTTGCAGGATCTGGAGAGCTAGAAAAGACACGGTTCCAAGTCGCCTTGTTGAAGTAGGAGCTTGGAGGGCTTAGGTACATTAGGTAGATTAGACTTAGAGGTCTCTTGCTAACTCATGTATCCCAACTGATTGTCTAGTGGATCGATTACTGCTTGGAGGGCGGTGGAGAGGTTTTACGTCGAGGACTTCGTTTTCCTCTTTGATAACACATCGTTATGTTGTCTTTGTGTTTGCATCCTTATTCCCTACTCTTTTTCCTTTCATTTTACTGTTGTATTATTATGAATATGGATTAGATTAGCTTGTTTGTTTATCCGCTCGCATTTACTCTATTCCACACTTAGCATAAGTTAGAGTAAAATCAATTGAGTCGTAATTTTAATTTGGGGGTCTAAATATCTCTTGTGTTTTCACACATTTTAGAGCTTTCAACCTACTACTGTGTTCAGGCATTTATGTTTTTGTCTTGTTGCTAGATTATAATATCCATACTCTATGTTATCTTCTAATCCAGTTTTTATTATATACTAGCCGCGAACCTGCGCGTTGCGCATGATAATTATTTTTATGGTGGTTTTATTTAATTTTTTTTACAATTTAAACTAATCTAATAATGAGAAATGTATTTCGTAATTATATTTTTATTTATTATAGGAACAGTCATAAATGTAATATAAAAACAATCCAAAACACCAAAAAAATGTAAACTAAAAAAAATTAATAAAATTTAACAATGATTAATTGGACCAATATTAGGATTTTTTTTTTTTTTTGATAACTATTAAGGTTATTTTCTTTGTAGAAATTATAATTTCAACCACCCAAAATATATTATCAAATAAACAATTATTAGCAAAATCTAAGAATTAAATTTCTATACATGCATTTTTATAAAATAATAATTATTAAAATAAAATTGCAAAAGTTAAAATTTGTCACCTATCCGATTATTTTCGTTTGGCTAACCTTTGCTTTTCTTTAAATGAATGGCATTACAGAGTGATTATAATACAACTATTAAGAGTACTTTGTCCACCACAAAGGATTAGAAAATAAACAAAAATTTGTAAAGTCTCAAAGTTTAACATCTAAATTGAGCACTATAAAAATTATGATATACAATAAAATAAATACCAAATTATCCAAACCATGCTATGTAATAGAATAATATTATATTTTTATATGCTATATTTAATTTTTTAGAACGCAATAGGATAACATTTAACAATCAAAGAGAATAAAAAATAAAATAAAAAACAACAAGTTAAAAAAAAAAAAAACTAAATCGCATTAACCCAAAATAGAGTTTTAAAGAATAAAAAAAAATTATCAACCTAAAGTAGAGATGCAAGAAAAATAAAAAAATCCACCAAAAAATTTAGAGAGAGAGAGAGAGAACCTTTTTTTTGTGAGGAAAAACTATGCATAGAATGGAAAAGATAGTAACAAATTTATAGTAAAAGGGTGTGAATAAGAAGAGACAAAAATAAAGGAAGATGAAGGGAAAAAGAAAAAATGATATTAATGTAGAGGATAGTGGAGAGATGAAAAGGTAAAGAAGGGAGAAAGATTGAAGAAATAGTGGAGAGATGAAATAGTAAGGGAGAGAGAAAGGTTGGAGAAGTGTAAATATTAAAAAAATAAATCTTAAAAAAATTATAGGAAAATTGAAAAAAAAAAAAAAAAAATCTAAAGCTTGAAAGGCTTCAACGTTTTGTTTTGTTTTGTTTTTTTCTTCCTTTAAGCTGAAAAGGCTGACACAAAACCCTAAAGTTAAACTGAAAAGATTTTGAGTTGGGCTTGATAGTGGAACTAAATAAATAAGAAGTGGGCTGGATTAATTATATAGATTTATTATAGGGTGATAATAGAAGCAAATAAATAAGTAGTGGGCTGGATTTATTATAGGGTGATAGTGAAAGAAAAAAAATAATTAGTGAACTACATTTATAGGGCTAAAAATTGTAAAAACCATTTTAAAATGTAGGATAAATTATATTTAAAAAAAATAACGTGACAGTTGATGTGGTGCAATGTAAAAGCAGCAGCATTAAACGCTATGCTTCAGTTTTTAGTAATACTAGCCTTTAACCCGCACAATACGCGGGGTATTCCTAACAAAGCAACTTCTATTATAGAGGCTTTTTTTTGGGGGGGAAGGAGGGGATTGCTTTTCTTTTTTTTTTTTGGTAAAAAAAGTCAATACTTTCTATTCAACCCAATTCAAGTCGATGTGTCTTCTAGTTACATTACATTTTATTAAAATATCAAATTTTCTTGATTTTTTTAACTATTTCTCTTTCTTCATACACAATAACCATCATTTACTTTCTTCCTTCATCCTCAGGATACGTAAAAAAAATGTAAAATAAATAGTATTGGTGTGAATTTAAAGATTTGCTATAAATTTACACGGTCACTATATAGCAAACCTATAAATTTACACGGTTATATATGGATTAATGTGGGTTATTTTTGTGCAAAACTGTGTAAATTTTACACATTTTTCTATTATACACATTGATGTGAGTGCTCTAACAATGGAAAAAGAAATACCCTTTTTTTTTTATCTCATATATAGGCTTCTTATAACCTTACTTTTCCTCTATCTACAACATCAGTAGCACCACCTTTGCAAATAATAGTTGGATGTCTTGGTTATTGGCTTCTTAGCTTTAGGAGTATCATAATTATAGAATGATTTCTATCCCAACATAGCTAGCTCCAAGTATTCCATCCAAACCTTTCATATCAACCTGGAATGAGAGCTTCTGTTATTAGTTTTTGCATAATAAGATGAACAAAACTTTAATATTGAAAAACACAAATTGAATGAAATTATAGAGAGATATTTGAGAGAGTGAGACATGGAGGTTAAGTATAGTATCATGTAACTGTATCTTTTTGGTTCTTTGATTTGGCAGGGACCAAACTCCCAACTCTTTAAAATCACCATTTCTCATCAACAATAATTTTCTCAAAGAAAAAATACAGTCATATTTGCAATTGACATATACATTCAGATTTACATAAATAAACCCACACTCATACTCAAATTAATTACCAACCCTCTGTTCTCCTCCAAACAAATCACACACAAAGGACAGTTGTAAATGCAGAGAACAAACATTTAATGATTGCTAAATAAATTTGTGAGCAAAAGCTGAAAGTTCAATCCAACACATAGAGGAAAGTCCCCTAGTCGTTATTGATTTTGAATATGAAGGAAACAATGTCAAAGAAATTCATATTAAGATCTTCAAAGGTAGTACTGACATTTTCTCACAATATATAATTCAGCGTGTTCTTTGTATTCACTAAGAAATTTAAATAAACACAGAAAACAAACAAGATGGCAATACCAATGAACCCACAATGGCTGGTGGCTGCGTAAAATTTATAAATAATAAAAAAGCCCTAATTTATCTTGATTTAAATGCATGTTAGGAAAAAATATCCCAAAGCCAAAGCTTATCAATAAAATCACTTACCAACCACAGCTTCCACTACTCATGGCTATTAAATTAAGAAGCCACACCCTATGCATTCAACTGGGTTTGGCCCGTTTGGGTTACTGCAAATGCATATTATATAATAACAATTAAATGAAAATACTCACATATTTTATAAGCGTGGGCCCAGTCAAGCTATTAGCTAACACCTTAACAGATAGTTCATAAGCAATACCCAACATTTCATAAGCTCGGGGATGTGAAACACAAATTATACATTATAAATAAACTAAAACTAAATAAAACTCACCAACATTCTACCTTTTCATACTGGAAAACCTATTTGCATCAGCCACTGCAATTTGCTTTAATGCTCCAACAACCATTATATAGTCCCAAGACATCATTCTAAATTTAGAGGTTAAAGCAAATGGCTAATTGTTTACAAAGGGGCAGAACAATCTCATAAAATCACAACAATACATTTAAAAATATATAATAATAAAATAAAATAAAAAGCATACCTATTATGACCATAGCCTCAATTCTCCCTCTCTTTTTTTCTTTATTTTGTTGGTAATACTACTCTTTGAAGAAGTCAACAAAAAGCAAAATTAGACAAAGCAAGCAAGGAAAAAAAAATTAGACCATGCACGCAAGAAAGAAAATTAAACCTATTAACAATATGCATAAAATTTGTTGTATATCAAAGTAAATGACATATTAGTCAGTTCATGGAGTCATAAAAGTAGTTAAGTTGTCTATAATCACAGGAAAATTAATTATGTCATACGTCAAGGAAGAATCATGCTCTCCATATTTATAACCAAATTATTCATTTCCATATAAATTGATTTTAAACAGCCATAGTACAAGTATAACTACTCAGATTATGATCATATATCAAATTTAAAAGGAATTTCATCGAACATATATCATGAAACACAAAAAGAACAATTAATTTTAGATTTAAATAAATATTATCAGGAAATTTTCTATTATAACCAAATTCATACTTTCCATAATAAATTAAATTTTTTACAACCATAGTATAGCTACTCAGATTTATCACAACATGAGGTAAAAAATATTGAATGAAAAGATCTCACATTAAATTTAAAAGGGATTTCATCAAGGAAAAGACCCAAAAAGATGATTCAAGAAAAAACACTTACCATTTCATCTCATCTAGCAATTAAGCTCCCAACAGATAGGCCCATGAGTACAGAATATTGGCCAACAACCTTGATGACCCTTAAACTGAAATTCTACATTTTGATTGAGCAATGAGAAACACAATTTGAGACCCAATATTAAAAAAAAAAAAATGAAACAAATTTGGACTTTGATTTTAGGGCTAACAGTGGACCTTTGGACTTGCTTGGCTTTTTGCTAGCCAATGTTGTTGTAAAGAGAAGTCTTGCAAGTATTTTTGGAAAATATACACGCTTTCTAAAAGAATAGAATCAAAAGAAACCTAAAATCAAGTTCAAAGAATAGATGCAATCCATAGAAGCCAGTAATTCATTTTAAGTTGGAGAAACAGAATCCAACTAAAAACTTTTGTTGGCAACATTTGTCATATTGTATGGGAAATGCCATTTTTAGAAAAGGCCAACAAAACATCACTTAAGAATTTTATCAAACAGTTTGTGTAAATGTAAAAGAAACAACACTATGAAAATGTGCAATCCACGAATTGGGCTTTATGTAATACTACAAAATAAGTAAATACTTTCAAATCCCGCATTCAGAAATAGGACATTTCATTCATATAGCAAATTTCAACGAAACCCACCAAACAAAAAGAGGGAAAAAAGAGTTTTGGTCTTTGGAGTTATAAACCTGTTCAGCATCCTTTAAACCATTCTGAAGGAAGGCTCAGTCTTCTGGGTCGGAGTTATAAACTTGTAGGTTTTGGCAAAGATAAAGAGATAAACTAATGAGAGGAGCTAGGTAAAGAGGAAAACGGATGAGAGAGGGACTGCAGGGTGTGTTTGTGAAAAAGTTTGTTTAATATTTTGTAACTACTTGCTAAGAGTCAAAACATTGTGTCTCTAATTCGCACAAACCTCTGAACACAATGCTAATAAAAAAGTGAAAATATAACTAAAACGTTTCTTTTACTCCACTAAACGAAAAGACACAATGTTTTAGTGTTTTTAAAAGTGTACGTGGTAGTAATTTATGTCACCACGTGGCACAATAAGGAGTGGTCAACAAAAATCAAACATTTCGGCTATTAGTCTTAGTCTTGTCAACACAACGTCCTCTTGAAATCAAATAGGAAAATAAGCTTATCTACAAAATAGTAAAGCAAGCTCAAATGACATCAATTGCAGCCAATCAAATATTTCAGCAAATTCAGACCCAACAAATTGCAATCCAATTAACCTTACATTTGGGAGAGAAAAAAAATGACAATAACAAAAGGCATTTCAGTTAAACATTAAAAAAAACCACAAAATAAATTAGAAAACAAATAGAAAGCCAAAGGTTATATACACCAAAGGAAAGCATCCAAAGGAGAAGCATAACCCATCAATTAACTATGCAATCAAAGTAACATTATTTGAATAGGAAAACGCAATTGTGGGAAAAAAATGAACTGGGAATTGCATAAACTACTAGCAAAAACAAACTTTGAAGAAGGGAAAAATTATGCTATGGCCTTGGGTATATATTGTTGAAGAAAATTCAAATAAGATATATGTAAAGAAACATCTAGAAGAAGTCCTATAAACGAATAGAAGAAAGATCAAAATAACTCAAATAAGAAATGTGTAAAAGAATAACTCATAAGCAGCATCCAGCAACGTAGATATGGTTGGTAGCATAGTATGCAAATTGTAAAATTAATCACATAACAGCCTTGAACCATTTCAATCCTAAAATCCAAAACAAAACAAAAAATAAACAAAAAAGAATTTCTCTAACCCAAATACCTAAATCAATCAATCCAACCAAATATCCAAACATAAAGCATATTTAACACTCAATTAAAAAGAAAATTACCGCTGATGGTTCAAATAAAGTGGAAACTATACCTGGTAATACTATTTCTACTCAGACTTGGATTGCTTCCAAGGATTTGTCTTTTCACCTGCAAACCCAAAAAAGATCAAGTTAAAGAAAAACCCTTTAATTTTTTATTACACAGATTTGGAATATCAATCAATGACAAATGAAATTTACAATAGAATCCAAGAGAGAGTTAAATAAATAAACGCTGAGAGGAGCAATTGGAAACTCTTCCCCAAGAATACTCATTCAAGAAGCGTAAAAGAAATTGAAAAGATCAAAAATGCTCTGCTCTCTATGCGATTGAAAAATTACCCAAAACAATTTTAACTTGAAAATCCAAAATCAATCCAAACCAAAGCAACACAAATACCCTAACCATAAACCAAATCTAATCCAATAAACTTGATCAAAATCAAATCTAGCCCAAATGCCTAAATCGAACCTATAGTACCAAACACGCAAACAGAAATCATAGTTAGCACATAATTTTAAAAAGAATAAAGAAAACCTTTACCAGTAACAATTCCAGCTTCATGACGATGGTGGTTGCCCTGAGATTTATCTCTCTTTCAATCTCTGTTTTTCTTTTATGTTTAATTAGTGTAACATTCTTAACGAGTTCATTATCTCAACTGAAGGCTCTTTTCTTCCTTTCATCTTTAAAAATATGGCAGCCATTGGTGAGAGAGACACAAAGACATAAATTGAAACCAATCCAAACAAATATTAAAAAACTTGATCATATTTAATGCACAAACTGAAAAGACCTAAATGGAAACCAATCCAAATAAAATATCAAATTATGATCATATTTAATGAACAAACTGAAAAATGAAGATATAACTTACAAGTAGTGATTCTAACATGATGATGGTGGGAGGATTGTCATTATTGGGAAGTCTGCCTAATACTGAGTCTATTCTTTGTTTTTTTTTTTTTTTTTTAGTAATCACTAATGAGGTAGTAACAAACGAAAAGGAAATTCATTTAAAAATAAATTCAATAGAAGATGGTTAATTGACAATTGCAACTCTTCATCGATCCAACATGAGATCAAAACATGCATTAAAAGGAAATAACAATAATACACAAAGAAACAATAAAGTGGATAAAATTCAAATAAAAATTATATATGGAAACAGAAACTGAATCAAAATATTGAAACCAAAGAATTCCTAAAATACACACAATCACATTGAAGCTATCACAAAGGAAGAATTGTAAGAGAATCAAATCAAACAAACTTAAATTAGCAAGTTAAAAAGAAAAAAATGAAAGAAATTCAAACAGAAACTGAATAAGAATTATTGAAATCGAAAAATTCCTAAAATATACATATATTTTAGCCAGCAAATTCAAAAAAAGAAATGAAAACAAAATAGCAACCAAAAAAATAGCAACAGTGCGGTTGAGGAAAAAGGACCTTGAGATGAATTTCACTGAAAGGCTTGCAAGGAAGATTTTGTTGAGGCAATGAGGCTCCATTTCTGTTTCTGGAAATTCTTTGCAAGGATTCTTCGCCGATGACTTCGGATCCTTTTTTTGTTCCTTGGTTAACGACGATCTTATCAGGTCCGTGAATCTTGTAGTAAGTCAAAGTGCCGTCTTGTAAAACAAACCACCGCGGCCTCCATCCTTTACCATAATTCACCCACTTGTACAGTATTCCGGAGATCCCGTTCCCTGCTATGTCGTTTATCTTCATTTCCACCGGCTCACGCGCCTGACTCAGCCGTCCCCCACACTCGCTGTTGTTGTTGTTGTTATGACCGGATCTGGCCTGGAAGATGCGCCATGTGGTGGACTTCCAAATAAGGCGGCGGCAGTGAGGGTTTCATCATCGAGTGGTCCGACACAGGGACACGGTGAGGGTTTCATAGCCTCTCTTTCGATTTCATCGCCTCTCTATCTCTGCCTCTCTATTTCTCTGTCTCTCTTTTCTCTCGATCTCTCTCTCCTTTCTCCGTAGCAATCTTTTTTTTTTTAAGCAGTTAGTTTCCTTATATACTAAGGGCTTCCAAACAGTGTTTTAATGTAGTCAAACATTATAATTTATCGCTTTTAAACGATGTTGTAGCGTTACTAAACAATGTAATGTGTCGCTTTTTAACTTATATGTGTCTAGATTTTAAATAGGCAGTTATCCTATTTGTCAGCACCTCCTTAATCGTAGGAATCTACTTTCTCTGAGCTTCTACTATTATATATACTAGTCGCAGACCCACGCGATACGTGAGACTAGATAAATATTTTATATTTATGATATAATGTATAATTTGTTCTCCTAAATTTGATGAAGATAATTTGTTATCCCTTAAAATTAAACAATTTTTAAAATTATTTTCCATCTTTCTATCTCTACAAATAAATCATTCTATTATTTTTGGATTTATTCGATTGATATTTATCCATTTTTTAGGTGGTTTGTATTCTTCTAAATTATGTTATAGTGCGTTATGCTTTCCCAAATTTTTTTATTTACAACTAAACTTTTTATGTTTCAAATATATTATTCAAATATCTCATTCTCTTAAAGGATATTATCATGATGATTAAAACTCATCATAAAATTACATTTGATATTATTCAAATAACCGATAGACACCTTCAAATACATAGCCAAGATTGTATTTTGAATAAATTCAAATTCTCACTTTCAAAATGACTAAGTAATAACTCAAACAAAAATTAAATCAAAACAAAAAGAGAGAGAGAGAGAGAGAGAGAGAGAGAGAGAGAGGATTTATGATAGGGAACTCAATTCAATTCAATTGGTCTTCTTCATATTATATCCAAATTCAATTTCTTCAGATAGCTAGCCAGGCATACATCTTCTTGGATTTTCTCAAATCTAATTGGTCTTCATGGATTTTGGGGCAAAGTCTTCCAGCAAAGGCATCCCATAATAATATCTAAATTTGTTACAATACAAAACCAAAAAAAGAGTAACATATCTTGTACTAAGTTATGCATCAATATTCACGTTACAAATAATATGTATGTGCAAAAAAAAAAAAAAAAAAAAAGCTGATTTATGCTATGCATATACAAAGGGAATTTTTTATCCATAATGGTGAATACATCTACAATTTACTCAAAAATTGAATATACATTTCTGTCTAAGACATAACTTTCTAAACATTGGTTAACAACCACATAAACTATAGTAGCCAAGCCCCACTGCAATTCTCTTACTATATTCTTCACCATAGCTTTGAGATTTTTTTGATTGGTTTATGGGAACCAATGTTGTTGGCACTTGAGATCTTCAATGACACATCAGCAACAAAATTAAACGGGAAAACTTGAAGAATATGGGAGAGAAAAAAGAAACTCACTTTAGAGGGACTTCTCAAATTTGCAGAAGTAGGCTAGAGTAATTGCAATATATATATATATATATATATATATATATATATATATTCATACACAACTATGGGTGCTTGTGGATCGAGGATGAAGTTGAAGAATTACAATACTGGGGAAGGGATGCCACGGGCCACAGGCCCGAGGAGGAGAGTCATCCGAGGAGAGGAAGGGATGAGTCATAGGATCCTGAGGCATTCTAAGTGGAAAGAAGGGGTTCGATGAAACAGAATCAGAGATCATAGGTGAAATTTCTAATTTGGAGTAGCTTGTTGCCTCCACATTAAATGGTGGGCAACAGCTTCATTAGTTGCATTGATGAGGAAGTGACCTGAACAGTGAAAGTCACAACTAAGCAAACTCCTTCCACCACCTTCTTCAGAGGGAGAAAAGGGACAAGTGTCATGAGAGGAAGCTGGTTAGGTAGGAATGGATGGTTGAGATATAAAAAAATGAGAAGAATATAAGGAAATGGGGGTTTTACAGAGAAAGGAGCAGAGAAGAAAGATTAAGAAGGAAAAAGGAAATAGAAAGAACATTAAGAAGAAGAAGTCAATAGTGTACTGTACAACATTGGCCTCCTCGGCCTGGCTTGTAGGGAGACATCTGATCATCTATTCTGTAATATTAGCCCTTTCTTCTATATTTTTATCCTCAGGCAGAGCCCTTTCTTGTTGTTTGTTTCTCTCTCTTATAAATTTTATTGATTTGGGCTAAGGTCGAACTGTACAACTCACTGTTCTAAGTGGGCTTGGGTTGCCCGATCTTTTGGACCTTACAACAACAAATCAAGAGTTTTTTTTTTTAATTTTAATTAGGTGGCAATTAAATGGTTTTCATAGCTGCTTGATTGGAGAGAAGGAGAGTCATAGACTTGAAGGGAGTTTGAACTATTATCAAATTGGGTTTTATGAAATAGTAAATGGAGAATTGAAAAGTTAGGAAACGTTAATTAAGAGAGAGAGAGAGAGAGAGAGAGAGAGAGAGAGAGAGAGAGAGAATAGAAAATGGAAATAGATTTGGCTTGATGGAGTAATAGATGGGAAGTTGAAATATGGTACAAAAAAAAATATGTACTAAGAAACTATTTACTTAGGAAAAAAAGTCACTTCTCAATAGGACATTTATCCCTACAAAATCACTTTTACCATCAGATTTGGAGCTATCCATAGCAAATATGCCACATGAAATGTAAAACAAAAACATAATGAATAATTAAAGGATAATGAAAGATGGTGAGAGAACAAAATTGCATAATTGTGAATGCAAAAAGAAAAATGGGCAAAAAATCAAGATACGTCTTTAGAGCCTAAGATCCAGAATAACATAAACTTCTGCCATTGAACATTTAGTTAGTTGTTTTTTTATCACCTAATAATCATTGCAAAAAGAATAATGAAAAACATCAATCTCTATAAACATTGAGGAAAACTGAGGTTTCAATATTAAAAAAATAAATAAAAAAATTCCACGTGTTTCTTCCTTCACCTTTTTAAGAAAGTCATCTGTCCTGTAATTGATGCACACATCTGCCCTAAGATCCTTGCAAACAGCAAATTTTTCATCACTCATTGCCAATCACAATCTAAAAATATATGAATACTTGGAAACCAAACTTATGCATTAGAAAAAAAATTATATTGGGCTTACAGTAACAAACACACTTGTTCCATAGTATTTAGCTATCTGAATTGCAAATGTACCAACACCACTTGAGCCCCCATGGTCCTGAAATTTTAATATTAATCAATTTTGCATTGGAGACACCATGCTGCAACAAACAAAAATGATAAAATTATCATTTTAAGCTTGTATTGTGCATAAATTATCAAACCATTTGTAAATTGGACCATAAATTACACTAAATAATCATAAAGGCTCAAAAATTACCAAAACTTAAAAAAAAAACTACCAAATAATTGAGAGAGAGAGAGAGAGAGAGAGAGAGAGCGATAACTTTTTTTGTTAGGGAAAACTATGCATAAAATGAGAGAAAAAATGGCAAATTTATAGTAAGAGAGTAAGAATAAAAAAAGACAAAATAAAGGAAGACAAAGAAATAGATGAAGAATGATTTTAAAGTATAGAGGGAAGTGGGAAGATGTAAAGGTGAGGGAAGGAGAAATGTTTAAGAAAGTGTAAATATTAAAAAAAAAATGAGTGAATGAATAATGTTAAAAAAATTATAGAAAAATTGAAAATAAAAAAGATAATGACATGAACGTTGATGTGGTTCAACTAGAGCGTAGCAACAATAAATACTTCGCTTCAGTTTTTAGTTATATATAGATTAGATATGGATTATCACATTCAGCGTGTAAAATTGGACTGAGTTACTGCTTCTTATCCGTTGAAAAACGTGATAGGAGACTTGCAATAGAGAGAGTAAAATACTTACAAATCAAAAGAATGGAAAGCATATGATGTCACATGCACATTAATTAGTATATACAAAGCTGTCTAATTTTGACTTTTAGAAACAATAATTCAGAGAAAGATATATTAAATTCCAAATAGTTAATTAGAAAGAAATCAAATCGCAATCAATTAAAAAATATGATACAGACACATACTCCACTCAATGTTAATTAATCATAATGCTAAGCCACTAAATAGCATCCACAAATTTTAAGAAAACAAGGTAGCATATTGTTCATTGACTCTGATTACAAAACCAAAGGCCAAAGATAAGAGCAACTCTACTTGTCTTGTCCACGATGCTTCAAGTTCCACAGTTTCCTCTTTTCACTTGGCTCTCCTTCCTGTTTATCCTGGTTATTTGTTGGAAGAGATCTAAAGCCAAAGGCCAAATCCACAAATTGCCTCCTGGGCCATGGAAACTACCTCTTATAGGGAATTTGCATCAGCTTTTTTTCTCTCTACCACATCGATCCTTGAGAGACTTAGCCAAGAAACATGGACCCATTATGCAACTTCAGCTGGGTGAGGTGTTCGCTATAATTATTTCATCACCAAAAGTAGCTGAAGAGGTTCTGAAAACACATGATGCTGCTTTTGCAAATAGGCCAAGTGTTCTTGCTTCTGAAATTGTGTGCTATGATTCAAGCATTGTCTTTGCTCCCTATGGTGATTATTGGAGACAAATGCGAAAGATCTGTGTTCTTGAGCTCTTAAGTTCCAAGCGAGTCCGGTCATATAAGACAATAAGAGAAGAAGAGGCATGGAATCTTATTGAATCCATTTCCTTGTCACAGGGACTTTCAATCAATCTTAGTAAGAAAATCTTCACCACCTCATATTGTATAACTTCCAGAGCAGCATTTGGGAAGAAGTGCAAATATGAACAAGAATTATTATCATTATTCAAGGAATCGTTTAATCTCAGTGGAGGTTTTGATGTGCCTGATTTGTTCCCATCACTGAAATTCCTTAGCTTCCTTACTGGGATGGGGCCTGCATTGGAGAAACTGCACAAAAAGCTAGACAAGATTCTTGATGAAATAATTAATGAGCATAAGATGAAAAGAAGTACTACCATTTCAGCCAGCAAACATGAACCTGCTGGTGGTGATCATGATGATCTAGTTGATGTGCTTTTGAAACTTCAGGAGATGGGTGACCTTGAATTTGACATCACTAGCAACCATATTAAAGCTGTAACTCAGGTATGCAAATAAGATCTGTCAATTTATAACCAACATTTTTTTTACTTTTCTTCTTAAAGTGAGCAACGTTTTAACAAATATGGGTCCCTTTAATTGGCGTCTTTGTGCACCTGTTAGTGTATAATTTTCTATTGCAATTGATTGGTTTTCTTTATAGGGAGTTGAGACACTTTCAATACTTTAGGACACTTATGGAACCTCATTTACATATGCATAAGAACTTCTATTAACAAAAACCTAAAATATTTTTACTCATGTACACAACAGGAAGTCATGAGCATGTATTTTGCCATTATATTCTTTGAGGGTGCTAGTTTGTCTAGCCAAAAACACAGGATTGTGTAGTATGATGGTTTCAGAAGCAATTTATCTCTTGAATTAATTTCTTTGTACAAATAATAAATCAAAATTCAGGTCACTGAATTTGGAATTCAAAAGAAAATCGTAACTAGAGACTACGGAATACCTTTTTTTTTTTTGTTTACAAATTATGAAGCTAGCCTGTTTTTCCTAATATTGTCTTATGATTCAACCTTTATTTACAGGATGTTTTCTCTGGTGCAAGTGAGAGTTCAGCAACTACAATAGAATGGGCAATGTCAGAATTATTGAGAAACCCAAGAGTAATGGCGAAGGCACAAAACGAAGTGCGACAAATCCTTAAAGGGAGGAGGAACGTTGATGAAACAGACATTCAAAAACTAGATTACTTGAAATTAGTTGTGAAGGAAACTTTGCGATTACACCCTCCTGGTGCCTTGGTCCCAAGAGAATCAAGAGAAAAATGTGAAATTAATGGGTATGATATACCAAGCAACACAAAAGTAATCCTTAATGTATGGGCTATTGGTAGAGATCCTGCATACTGGATTGATGCAGATTGCTTTCATCCTGAGAGATTTCAAGGTTCCTCTGTTGATTTTAAAGGGACCAACTTTGAATTCATTCCATTTGGAAGTGGTAGGAGGGCATGTCCAGGTATATCATTTGCTCTTGCTAATGTTGAACTTGTTCTTTCTCAATTGCTACATCACTTCACTTGGAAGCTCCCCACTAAAATCAGTCCAGAAGAACTTGACATGTCCGAGTCTCTCGGATTATCTTGCAGGCGAGCGAATGATTTGTATCTAATTGCCACTCCTTGGACTGATTAGTATTGTATAGAATTCTTAGGTAACTCTACCACGAAAGTAGATTATACTTGTTATGTTATCAATGTTTTACACAAATTTTGATTGTCACTATTTTGTTATCTCTTTAAAATATTGATGATATAGTAGGGGTGGCAAAGTAAGCCCAAACCTATTTGCCCGCTCAAACCCACCCACTCTAATTGAACCCAAACCCACACAATTATTAGTTGGGTTAAATAGGTATCAACCTAATTAGACCCAATGATTATTGGATTTTAACTAAAAACTCATTGAGATCCATTTAACCCAAAAACAATATACACAAATTCAACCCCGTCCTTCCCATAATTAAAAAAAAAAAAAAGAAAAAGAAAAAAAACAGCACTCAAACATTTCAGCGTTTCAAGTTTTCATTTTCCTTCACTTTCTCAGCCTCCAAACATCTCTCTCTCTCTCTCTCTCTCTCTCTCTCTCTCTCTCTCTCACTAAGAACAATGAGCCACAACAAACACAGCACAGAGACCATGAAGGCACACGAATTTCCAAATGCTATCATCCATGATCACACGCTTGAACCATTTGTTCCTCACAGCCAGCTTCATCAGAGACCATCCATCTAGAAACTTCGCAATATCTATTCACACGTCCTCTTCGTACCTTCAAGCAAACAATTAACAATCAAAATTTAAAAAAAAAATCAAATTAAATTAAATTTAAAAAGTCTAAAACTCAAACTCTGTTATTTGAGTCAAATAACAGAGTTTGAGTTTTGTTTTTAGGCCCTCTTTTAGCTATTTGACTCAAAAGTTAGTTAGAGAGAATTCAAAAAAAAAAAATCTAAATGATTTCATGTTTGGTTGCTGAGAGAAAGCAGGAAATTGACTAAAACTTGAAAATGTTTCTCAATTTGATTTTCTAACTGATTCAAACAGAAACAGAGTTCAAAAATTTTCACCTAAAAAAATATTTGCTGCTAGTGAATAACAATCATGATTCGAAATCAGATCAATCAGTCAAGAGTATAATAACATTCACTTCAAATCACAAATCAGTACTTTAAAAATCATTTCAGAAAAAAGATTCAAGAAATTTTTTTTCTTTGTTTTTTCTTTTTCTGGGAAAGTATAGTGGAGACTTAGAGAACGGAATCCAAGAAAGTGTTGTGATTTCCCTTTAATGACATTTTGGTAATTTTGATAATTGAATAATTAGGTAAGTTGAAGTTTACCTATAATAATTGAATTGGGTTGGATTTAGATTAAAAGTAATTAGATAAATAGATTTTAATGGATAAATGAGTTTTATATTCTCAACTCAATTATGCCAACCTAAACTCACTCATTTGACACTCCTATGATATAGCAACCTCCAACAACTCATTTCAAACAAATGGATAAAATTTTAGTAAGTTGATTGGTGGTGAATTTTTAAACTCAAAATCTGACCAATTATGTGTACCATGCTTTGTAAAAAAAATTGTGTTTTTTAGCGTATTGACTTTGACTTATGTCTGAGAATCATCGCTTGCGTGGGTGTAAATTGGGCTCGTTTGTGGGCATTAAATATTGGACTGGCTTCCATCCTGATCCAATAATATGGGACTGGGCTTGTTCCATTTCCAAAAAGAACAGAAGTCCAAGGCAAACTTATTAAGCAGTTAAGTTGACGAGCATAGATTGCAAAACCCACTAGAGACTTGCGAGTGTGTTTGGGGCCTTTGGGCATAGTCTTAATTAAATTATACATTATTATTTTCTATGATAAGTTCACACTAATTATTTATATTATATTTTTAATTAACAAATACGACCCAAACCCAGACCCGGACCCGGACCCAAATCATGATGAATTCTGCGAGTCATTTGGCAGGATACTGCCATTTGGTAGGATACTGTTAGAAGGGAAGTTTATTACGTTGCATGTGAAATTTTTGAGGGAAATGAGGTTACTTTCTTTAAAATATGCATTAATCAAACCTTTTGAAATAACATAGAAGAGAGAAAGACAGAATGAGGAAAGAAACCCAGATATAGATTTTTTTTTTTTTAACTGAGCAAAAATTTGAAACTTTTTTTTTTCTTTCTTATAAAATTAAATATTTTAAGAGTAGTGCTACTGACCAGTGCCGGGTCAATGGGTGAGCCAAATAGGCAACTACCTAAGGCCCCCAATGAAAAAAGGCCCCTAAATTTTTACCAATTGAGATAATCCTGTACCAATAAAAGTATTAATTAAGCCCTAAATATTCACCAATAAATAAAAAGTAGTTGTTTTTTATCAAAGAAAAACCAGTTAAAGAAAAATATTTTCATTGGATGGGTCAATTATTTAATCTCTCACACATAAATGTTAAAAGAACTCATTAATCTTACACTAGTAAATAAATTTATACTCAAATTCTATTTAGAAATATCAAATATATAACTTTATTAAAATTTTCAATCATAATTTTTTAGTATTTGGTTAATTCATTCAATAAATAGTGTTTATTTTAGTTGTATAGTTATTGAATAATGCGATAGATTTGTTTTAATTAATAATTTAAAAAAAGATTTTAAATGAAAAAAAAAAAACAAAAGTTAAATAAATAATCTATTAATATTCAAAGTATAAGAATAAACCTCACATAAAGTTTTTGTTTTAGGCCTCACAGTACCTTGAGACCGCCCTGCTACTGACACAACAATTTTACAAAACCAAAGACAATATGTCAATTAACTTTTATTGTGAAAACATTATGAAAGCAATATTAAGAGGATCATATTCAAACTTATTTCAATTGGGTTTAAAAAAAATTAGGATTTGTATTTCCCTAATTTTAAATCTCTAAAACTTTAGAGTTTAAAATCAAAACACTCTCAAATTTTAGGACGGTAATTTGCAATTTACTCTTATATAAATAAATAAATAAGTTCTCAATTTTTTTTATAAAAATAAAAGGGGAAAAATGCATATTGTTTATGCTACAGCCTCATATTGTTTATAAAAATTTTAGGACTCTAATGCAGTCTTGACGAATGGACAAAGTAGATACTGTCCATTCGTTATAAAAATTTTAGGACTGTAATGCATTCTTGACGAATGGACAAAGTAGCTACTGTAGGGCATTAAAAAAAGTACTATGTTGTACTAAAAAGTGAAAACTATACAATTTCATTTTTGCTGGTAAAATTAAAACTGTATCATTTTAAAATAGACCGCAAGCGTGATTCTAGTGTGCTCTTTTTTTCTTAAGGACCAGTGGTGGACCGAAAATGTTTCTATAGCATGACCATCGGAGAGAATCAAATTTCAATCTGTAAACCCACATGCTTTTAGTAGCCGTGTAAAACATGCATCCCCTTTTTTTTTTTTTTTTTTTTTTTTCTTCTTCTTCTTAATTTTGACTGAATAAAACATGCATGTTACCCTATATTTCACTTTTACGAGATCTGCTCTAAAATGATTTTTCATTATTATTAGACTAAGATATTGATTAATTTTTTATATAAGTAGGAATTAAACTTTAAATTCCTTATCGACAATAGGAGACTTTTTTTGTGCTTCTCTTCTGGTTTTTTATATTTTTTCCAATCTAGTACCATAAAAATTTTCCCATCATGACTTTCGGTTAGCTGTTCTTAACTCCTTGTGCCTATTCTTTTCTTCATTCTCTTTTTTAAGAATCAAACACAAAAGAAAGAGAATGAGGTTCTAACATAAGTCACGTCACAAACTCCTTATGTCTATTCAATTCAACTAAAATACTTTTCTTTCCAAAAAAAGAAAATGCTTTTCATGGATGTCTCCAAAAAAAAACATGCCTTTCATGGGACTGCTGTTGGTCATTAGGTTTTCCTTTCTTTCGTTTTCTCCAGTTAGGGCTCTTGAACCCTGTTCCAAAAAGTTGATTGACCTTAGAAAAAATATGGACATTTGCTGTAATTTTCATGGCTTCCATAATATATAATTGAAACAATATCAATTCTAATCCTCCATAGCATTTGTAGTCGAATAGACATTTGCTGTAATTTTCGTGGCTTCCACAACAATTTAAAAAATATCAATTCTAATCCTCTAAAGCATTTGCACGCAATTCAGACACAGACGAGCAAGGGCAACTAATATCTTCTTTTTTTTTTGATAATTAATATCAATCTTTATTCGAGTTAGACAATATATATATATATATATATATATATATATATGTATATATATATTGTAAGGACCAAAAGATCTGGCGGCCCAAGCCCACTTAGAACAGTAAGTTGTACAGTTCAACCTTGGCCCAAATCAATAAATTTGTAAGAAAGGAAAACAACAAGAAAGGGCTTTGCCCAAGGATGAAAATAAGGAAGAAATGCTTAATATTAAAGAATACGTGAGTAAATGTCTCCCTACAAGCCTGCCCAAGGAAGCCAATGTTATACAGAAAATTGCACTGTTCACTCTCTTCTCTCAGTGTTCTTCTTGTTTCTTTTCTATTTTTGATACTTGTGTCTCTCCCCTTTCTCTGAAAACAATCTTTTTCTTATATACTCCCTCCTCCTTCACATCTTGACCTTCCATCTTCACCTAACAAATTTCTTCTAGTGACACTTGTCCCTTTAAACATCTGAAGAATGTGGTAAAAGGAGTTTGCTTTGTCATGAATTACATTGTTCAGGTCACTTCCTTATCAATGCAGCTGATAAAGTTGTTGTCTACCATTTAATGCAAAGGCAACAGACTACTCCAAACTAGAAACTTTCCCTACTCTCACCGATTCTCTCTCTTCAGACCATTCTTCCTACCTTTGTCTCATCCCCTCCTCTCCTCGGGCGAATTCCACTTTGAGCACGTGATACCCCCATATCAATACTGCAACTCATCAATCCCGTTCTCGGTCCTCGAGCACCCACACACACACACATATATGTTCCACATTATGAGATAGGTTTGACCAAAATCAATTTTAATCTTATGATGCTAATTATATTGGGCCAACCTCATTAGCCAATCTCATAAAATTATAAGATTTAAATGGATTACATTCGCTTCATAATAGTTTCTCCTTATCATGAGATTAAAACACCCATTTCAAATAGAAGGAAAACTAGGAGACTAGCTAGGAACATATCCTAGGTAATTAAATCAATAACAAATTCCTCTCAAGGCAAATTTGAGTTCATAGCAAATACAATAATATCACCATTAAATAAAATTTCTCACTTTTCTTTGCCCTCTCGCATACACATGCTACACTCCTTTTCTAGCAATATAAGTTTATATCCCAAGTAGAAGTTCATGCTTTTTTTTTTTTTTTTTTTATCTTGGTTTTATGCTTACTTCTAATCTCCTCTTCTCCCATATATAGAAGGGTTCTTAAGGCAAAGCTATCAAATCCATATAAATAAGTACCAATTACTTTTTAACAAGAAATAGACTTTTATTAACACCAAAAAAATTAAAAAATTCTAAATAAATTTTTGTTGAGGTCCAAAAAGTCACAGTGTTGCCCCAAAGGCCCAAGTGACATAAAGAATTGAACTCCATAAGAAATGAAATAGCGCCCACAATAAAGAAAAAAGATGCTATGCCCAAATCCATTTAAGGATTTCAAGGAGGAACCCCAAGCCTATAAATGGGTGAATTTTAGAACCCATGAAACGAAGGGGAAAAAAAAAAAAGGCATAGCCCGCCAATGTTAGAAAATCGCTGGGTGAGAACTGGGCTAGGATACCTAGGGACTGCTAGGAGCTCGAGATCCTCGGGACGTGCAGCAAGGCTAGGGCTGGATTAAGACAGTTCAAAGGGGGTGCCAAGAAACATGAAGAACAAGAATAGATGTGTCCCTATCATCCGCCCAACGATGCAGAAAGGAATCAAAAAGCTTGAGAATCAACAATCCATTAACAAGGGGCTGGTACCTCGAGGAAACCAGAAGGAAGAACCATGAAGGCAAGTGGCTAAGAAACTTTCAACTTGGCAGGAAGGAATCAGCTCACTTGTGGAAAATGACAAAGGGAAAGGTAGCCAAAAGCTGAGTCTGAAAAGGTAGGAACTAGAAACATTGAAAGAAGAAAAAGTCCAAGGTCAACTCTTCAAGACATACTAGAACGGAAAGGGAGCAGGAGATTTTTAAGGAAGAAACTCCAAAATAAGGAAATAATGAAGAATGAGGAAAAGGCCAGCAACTAATGTTGCTGACACAACATTGGTTCTAGTATCCTAGAGAGCAAATAAAGGGTATCAGTGGTATCCCGAGACCCTAGGATGACACTATAAAAAGGGGAAGCAGCCAACAGAGAAAGGCATCCAGTAACAGTGAATCAAAGTAGAATCCTTGAGAAAGTTTTGTGAGAATTCAAAAAATAGAGCAAAGAAAAGGAAATACCGCCCGATGTCCTCCAGCCACTAAAGAACACACTTGAATTCAAAGGGATTCAAATTTTACAAGCCTTAGGGGTCTGAAGAGCCACCTAAGTCTATAATTTTTGAACTAATTTGGACCTTGTAACACAACCTAGTGAGCATGGTGTACTATATAATTTAGCAAATAATGGAATATTTAACTTTCTTCTAAGGACACCTAACGTCTACTTTGTGTCTCTCTTTACTACATTGCTCGTTTATTGTTTCTTGCTGTTCAGTACATATATTTCTTGTTTGCTAGTATGTATTTATTGTAGGATTTTTGCTTTGTGCACCACTTGGTTCATAATCAGCCCATTTAGCTGCGGTGAACCAAGCCCAGTCCCTTAAAACAATAACTAAAAGGACCAAGGTCCTTGCTTTCACTCGAGCCTGGACACCGTCCAGAAAGGGAGCCGCACAATTTTCCAATAAATTATGTACTTTGGATTCATTAAAATTTAGAGATTTTGTTGGATTTCAAACTCATTGAAAAGATCCATGACATTGTAGTATACTTTCACTTATTTTGCTAGTTAAGGTTCATATCCACTGTAGGTGTGAAATTTGTGGGATTAAAGAAGTTCTTAGAGGGCATAATTAATTTTCACAAATAGGTGTGGAATTATTATTTTAAAAAAAATGGTCAATTTGCAAACTCTATCACATAAGTTGATGCAATTTTAGTTTTCAACTACAAATAAAATCATTATCATTTAAAATCTTACCCAAAAAAAAAATATGTCTCTTAAAAGTTCTTGTCGGAGAAAAGGATCCAAACGTAACATAGAGCCCATGGGCCCAATCTGAGGATGGAAAAAGGCCCATTCGAACACTAGTCCAAGTCCAACATGTGGACAATAGTCCAAGGAGAGAAGACGTAGAGACCCATCGTCCAAGGAGCGAGTACACCTTGGGAATTCTTCAACTGGCCACTTGCACCAAAGAACAGGGCACCGTAAAAGACACTAGAGATGTGCAAGTAAAGAAGAGAGGAAATATCTAGGTAAAGTAGTCATCGCCTCCGCATTCAATGCACTACACTAACTCAGCTGGCCACATTAATGAAGAAAGGACACCTAAATAGTAATTCCATAGCTCACAAAACACTCTACCACCTCCAACAGAATCCTAATGGGACAAGCATCCAAATTACTACCTTGAGACGTACAGGTGAAGGACTCAGAAACAATGAGATGGACTATATAAAGGAAAAGAATCCCTCTAGGAAAGGGGTTGAATCATTAAAGAAGGATTAGAAGTGATAGAGTATCATCTTGTATCTAACACTTAAGCAGTTCTTTTATGAACATTGCCTCCTCGGCCAGAACCGAGGAAGTGTTTTATCCATATTTTGTGCTTCTTTTAGTTAATTTATTTGTCTTGACTCCATTGATTTCACATCTAGATCATAGCAAAGCATTAAAGTTGACCTTGCAAGCCCATCCCCTAACAAATTAATTGTGTTAGGCCTGAAATACCTAATTCTACTATTCCAATTGTGCTTGGAAATTTTGGTCTCTTACGATTGGTACCATTTGTAAGGATTGTCATCTTTGATCTATGTGACCTAAGGTCTTGATAACAGTAGGAAAAAATGGAAAAATCTAGGCAAGATAGAGAAGAATTTATGGGTTCTCAACGTGTAGAACAATTTGTCAACTTGGAGAGAAGAAAAGATCTTAAGGCAAGTTAGACGCACAGTGTTAGGGTCGAGACTGTTTACTTGGACCACATTAGTCGAAGTCATTCAAGGTCAGGGAGTCATGTTTAGCACGAACAAGAGACATGAAACCTTAGGTTGAAGATTGACCACCTACGTAAACAGCTTTAACGTAGGGTGCATGTTAAGGGGGATAGAACACCCACATCAAGCTAAAGTTCTAATTCAGAAAAGGACCGTAGTTACAAGCAGAGGTCTAGAACTCCCCTTAGCAAGTCTTTCATGAAGTCCTCCTATACTGATGGTGGGGAAAGGCGTCGAAGAAGAAGAAACAGGAACTTACCCCTTGAGAATATGGGCAACAATGCTATGAGCAAGGCCTTGCACCAAATCTCTAGGTCACCTTTTACACGTCGTATTGAAAAGGCCAAACTCCAACATTGTTTTGCTCAGCCAACCTTCACCATCTATAATGGAAGGACTAACCCAGTAAAGCATGTGAGCCATTTTAATCAAAGAATGACCATTCGCTCTAAGAATGAGGCCTGCATGTGCAAAGTGTTCCCCAAGCCTCGAACCTGTTACCATAAGATGGTTTGATGAATTGGAGGAAGGCTCGATAAGTTCTTTTGAGAGGCTAACCAAGGCATTTAGGACCAAATTCGTGACTTGTATCAAGGTCCGTAAGCCTCCGGACTCTTTACTATCCATGGCAATAAGGGAGGGGGAGACATTAAAGACTTATTCTGACAGATACTGGGAACTTTTTAATGAAATCGATGGAGATTTCGAGGATATGGCTATTAGGACCTTCAAGATGGGGCTTCCCTTAAATTACAACTTAAGGAAATCCTTTTTCCATAAAGCCTGCTCAGAATATGCGCCAGCTGATGGATCGTATTGATAAGCACAAGAGGGTTGAAGAAGATCACGGGCCAGGCAAAGGGCAGGCCAAGGTTTTCATCCCCGAAAGGAGGGATTCTTAACCGGACAGATATTGCCTTAATTGATCAAGGAGAGATTTTGTCAATCAACCTCTGCAAGCCAACACCTCAGTGTTCGACTTGATGTTCAAGGAACTCGTATATCAGATCCTTGAAAAGATAAAAAATTAGCCTTATTTCAAGTGGCTAAACAAGATGGGAGGCAACCCACTAAGCGAAATCAAAGCCTTCATTGCCAATATCATCAGGGCTGAGGGCATACAACCAAGGACGATAGAACCCTACGCGAACATTTAGAGCAGTTAGTCAAGGTAGGGAAGTTGAAACAGTTCATGTGCCATTCCCCTGGGTAGGGATACCAAGGAGAGGTTGTTCTATGCCCACCATTGGAAACCATCAGTGTCATCCTTGTCGCACCAAGTAAGGATGCAAGCTCCTCCTCTAGAATTATATCCATAGTGTCAAAGCTAGAGCCTAAGGAGAAGGTCTGAAGGTTTAAAAGGGTTAGGGTGGAATCACAGCCGATCTTGGGATTCTCAAAAGAAGATAAAATGGGAACCTTCCAACCCCACAATGACGTACTAGCAGTTACCCTTCGGATTTGACGTGAGAAGGGTATTGGTAGTCTAAGGAAGCGGAGCTAAGATCATGTACCAAAACTTATATTATGGGCTAAACTTGAAATTTGAGGATCTAAGTAGATATGACTCACCATTGGTAGGATTCAATGGAAGAACCGTGATTCCCAAAGGGATGATTAAGCTGCTTTTACAAACAAGTAATGAAGTAGTAGAAGTGGAATTCATTGTAGTTGACGCTTACTCCCTTTACACGGCAATTCTGGCAAGACCCTGCCTTCACACTATGGGATCTGTCTCCTCAACCCTGTATATGAAGGTGAAGTACCCCATTGAAGGACGAGTAGGGGAGTTAGTGGGAAGCTAGACAGTGGTCAAGTAGTGTATGGTTCTACTATCAGGCACCAATCAGTTGAAAAAGGGCTCTCTTGGCCAAGATAATGTTTCATAGCAATCAACAATTAAAGAGCCTGAAGACTCGACAGGGGCTGTAAAAAGTGGTTTGAAATGTGCTGAGCTAGACAAAGTCATTATTGGGTTAGACAAGGACAAATATTTTCAAGTCAATGTCATGCCGAAAAGGCAGCCCCTTCCCCCCCCCCCCCCCCGGCACTCTTCCAAAGGGCACGCCGAGGCAACAAAGGAGGAAATGAACAAGCTCAAGCAAGCTGGAGCAATCAAAAATATTTTTTATCCCAAGTGGTTGACCAGCATTATGGTCATTAAGAAGAAGTCGAGAAAGTGGAGGGTTTGTGTGGACTTTACCGATTTGAACAAAGTATGCCCCAAAGACCCCTTCCTAGTTCCCTAGATCGATCAACTCGTAGATGCAATGTTCAGCCATCCTCAAATGAGTTTTTTGGATCCCTTCAAGGCTATCACCAAATACAATTGGCACTACCCGACCAAGAAAAGACTACATTCTTGACCCCTACTAGGAATTACCACTATCGAGTAATGCCTTTCCACTTGAAAAATGCTAGATATACTTAACAGAGAATGGTGACGAGGATGTTTGAAGCCCAGCTGGGCTAAAATGTCGAAGCTTACATAGACAGTATGGTTGTAAAGAGTAAGTAGGTGTTTGAGCTTCTAAGTGATCTAGGAGATGTATTTTCAATACTCAGAAAATATAATTTGCCTCTTAACGCTTCCAAATGTTCCTTCGATGTGAGTTCGGGGAAATTCTTAGGTCACACGATCACTCATCAAGAGATTGAGGTTAACCCTGACCAAATTAGAGTTGTCAATGATTTGCACCCACCTCGAAACCCAAAAGAAGTGCAGAGGCTAATCGGGATAAATGTAGCCCAAAATAGATTAATCTCACTGTTGGACTATCGATGTTGGTCTTATTTCCAGTTACTTCATAAATGGAAAGATTTCACGTGGACCGAGGAATGTAACAGAAATTTTGAGAAACTGAAGAAATACTTGGCACATCCTCCCATCCGATCCAAGCCCGATAAGGAAGAGGTCATGTATGCTTACATAGCTGTCACGAACCATGTAGTAAGCCTAGTCCTAGTTCGAATAGACTATAAGGTGTAGAAGCCCATCTGTTACGTAAGCAAGTCCCTTCAAGAGGTAGAAACCCGATATCTACCCCTTAAGAAGGCCATCTTGGCCATCATACATGCCACAAGGAAGCTTCCCCATTACTTCCAAGTCCATACTGTTATTATCTTCATCCAGCTCCCCTTATAAGCATTGCTTTAGAGTTCGGACTATACAGGAAGAGTAGCTAAGTGGAGAACTATGTTAAGAGCATTTAACATCAAATATTTACCTCGTACAACCATAAAGGGGCAGGTTCTGGTCAATTTGGTGGCAGAATTCACTGAAGGAGTAGGAATGTCTAAAGCCGAGGGGGAAGGGACTCCTGACGTAGAGGTTTCACTGATCTTGACTCCTCATCTCCCATTCTGGGAGCTCTACATGGATAGGGTAGCTAACTAGAAGGGGTCTGGAATTGGAATTGTTCTAGTATCCCCTAAGCAAATAACTATGAAGAAATCTATACGACTTAGTTTTCCAGCCACGAATAATGAAGCAGAGTATAAAGCTCTCCGGGCCAAAATGATTATAATGGAAAAACTTGGAGGCAAAGTTGTGGAGGTTTTCTCTAACTTAAGGCTAATCATGGGACAAGTGAATGGGGAATTTGAAACTAGAGATCAAAGGATGCAGTAGTACCTTGGAAAAATCAGGCAACTGCAGTACAGTTTCGAAGCTTTTTCTATAAAGCAGGTTCCTAAAAGTAAGAATTCCCACACCGATTCATTAGCAACCTTAGCCACCTCATCGGGACATGGTCTACCCCAAGTCATAATCGTTGAACATCTAATAGCATCCAATTGGGATAATCAAGTTCCGATCAGGATAAGCAATATACATGTCTACCCAAGTTGGTTGGACTAGGTGGTGTCATTTTTTACGGATGGGACTACCCAAGAGAAATCTGAGGCTGAGAAAATCCATAGGAAGGCACCTACAAGCGATCATACTCCGGGTCATATCTGCTTTGTTTCCATCCTGAAGTAGTGGAACCACTATTTGAAGAGCTTCATAAAGGAATTTGTGGTAGTCACACAGGATGAAGGTCCCTGTCACATAGAACTTTCACCCAGGGGTGCTAGTACCCTACTATGCAAAGGTTTGCTTAAGAATATGTCATGAAGTATAACCAATGCCAAAGGTATACCCCAAATATCTATCAACCAAGAGGAACCTTGAATCCTCACTCCAGTCCATGGCCATTTGCACAATGGGGCTTAGATATAGTTGGTCATTTTCAAAAGGCAACTAGAAACTAAAATGGCTCCTCATAGGAACTGATTACTTTACAAAATGGGTCAAGGCTAAGCCTCTCTCCAACATCTAAGATCAAGATGCAAAGAAGTTTGTCCGGAAAAACATTATCACCAAATTTAGAGTTCCTTACACACTGATCTCGGACAACAGGCTCCAGTTTTATAGTAAAACTTTCTGAAGATATTGTTGTGAATTGAGCATCAGTAACATGTATTCAACTCCTGCCTACCCTTAAGGTAATGAGCAAACTAAAGTCGTTAACAAGGTCATAGTGAATAGATTAAGGAAGAGGTTACATGAGGCAAAAGGGAGACGAGTAGACGAGTTGCCGCATGTGTTGTGGACATACCAAACCACACCTAGAAGATCCATGGGAAAGACTCCCTTCTCAATGACATATGGCTCCAAAGCAGTCATCCCTCAGGAGACAAGATTCCCAATGTTGAGAACTAGCCAATTCAATACCGATGAAAATGGATGACTCCTCTCGGAAAGCCTAGATTTGGTTGAGGAAAGAAGGGAAGTTGTTATGGTTCAAATGGATCATTACCAACAAAAGCTCCAATAGGGGTATGATAGGGGAATCAAGACAAGAGTGTTAATGCTAGGAGACCTGGTCCTGAGAAAGGTCGTGGGAAATACCAAGAACCCAACATGGGGAAAACTCGAGCCTAACTGGGAAGGGTCTTAACGCGTAACCTTTGTGGTAGGAATAGGGGCCTACCATTTGGAAGATTTAGATGAAAATACTGTCCACGTCCTTGGAATGTAAATAACCTATGAAGATACTATTATTTTTCTGTAATGTCTGATTTTTCATTATGCCTTTTAAGTTATGGATGTTCTAAGAGGTGTTCTTAAAATAAATTAGTTTTAAAGACGTTAGTAGGTATCACTATTCGAAGAGTGAATTGCACTAGAAATAGGATCAACAGAGTTAACTAGTTTTTGCTTAAAATTTAGAACTGAGTATTGTTGAGAGTAATTTATCTAATGAGGAGAGAGAATAATCTATTTAGGTAGTAATTCTCCAATAACAAATGCAATTAAGAAATGAGAAAAGTGAGAACAACAAATAAAACTTGATACTTTACAACTACTAAGTTTAGTCTAGAATATCAAATTTTAAGGCCTAATGTTATTGGCATCATAAAGCACAAAACAATTTGCTATATTCTATTTTCCTTGAATACTTGGTATTTTTTAGTTACAAGAGTTGGTTATTAAATAGTATTAATGTTATAGGTTATAGCAATTTAACACTAATCATCTTAAATGTCATTTGATATTCTATTATGAATTAAACTACCACAAAAGGTTAGGATAAGCCTATTAGTCAAAAAATTAAAAAAAAAACAAAACAAAACAAAACAAAAAAGAAAGATAGATAATCTATCTTTGCATTTATCTAGAGATTGCATTTGTATAATGTGTAATGAGCATTGACACTACTGTGTGTTTGTTGAGTTTGCATCATCTTTACATGCTTGATAAAATGTGTTTGGTTCTGCATTTTATTATTGTCATACTTTTTAATTTTCCCTCCCAAATGTAAGGCTTTGCAGTATAATTTGTTGGGTCTAAATTGTTGAATTGATTGGTTGCACTTGATGTTATATGAGCTTGCTATACTCTTTTTTGTAGAAAAGTTTACTTGCCTGTTGATTTCTAAAGGAGATGGGCCATATTTGTGCAGGAAATACTCCTTTGTTTTTTAAAGTGATTGCAAAATGTTTATTTTCATTTAACAAAATTTATTTTCATTTAATAAAAAATGAATTTCGATTCTTTATAAATTATTAAAAATATTAATAGTAAAAATATGGTCAATATCTTTTATTTTTTAAAAAATATATTTAATTGTTTTAGAATATTCGTATGGATTGCAGAACAATAGATTGAATGGTTTAGGGGCAGTTGTTCGTGATAGTGGAAGCAAATGTATATGAGCTATGTGTACAAAATTAAAAGTAGAGAATGGCCATATTGAAGTGCAGGCTATCAGATTACAAAGTGTAAAGTTGAATTTATTCAACTATATATTCGCTTTATTCCGTACCAAATTTGCTTCTAATTCAGCATTTAGAAACCCTATATTTAGGTGGGAATAATGTAAGGGTTGTGTGTGAGAGAGTGTGAAGAATTGACCAAGTGTGTGCATCAAGAGGCAACTTGTGACTAGATCTCGCGAGTGGTGACTCACCAGAATGTGTCACACATGTGAAGCATGCAAGAAGTTGAAGGGTCAAGACAACTAGATCACTACAAGAAAAAAAATACAATCTGGCCATTCTGTTATCAGGCGATTGGAACTCGTGACTCATCCCAGTCATGATTGACTCGCCAGTGCACCCTGTTTTGCTTAAAAGTGACTTTTCACATTCCTTCTCATACCCTACTATAAATACCCTTATACCCACAAAATGTAGAGAGCTTCTAGAGAGAATTTTGAGAGATAAACCCTAGAGAAAAACAAGATTGATTCATCCACAATCTTATACATTTGATTCTCCAAATTCCTCTACTCTCACCCTCTCCATTGTCATATCCATGAAAGGATCTTAAGCCAAATCCTTACCTCATCAAATTCATAACTATGAAAAGGTTCTTGGTGTTTGGGAAGTAGTTCAAAAGAGAACCAATTCCTATTGGTTGATGCAATGGGCTAATTGCGGAATCTAGTAAGCTAGAGGAGACAAAATTAGGTGTAACCCTGTTGGAGCAAGAAGCTTGGAGGACTTAGATGCATCGGGATTAGGCTTGAAGGGTCTATTGCTATTTATGTATCGCAACTGATTTTCTAGTGGATCATTTTACTGCTTAGAGGGCGGTGGAGAGATTTTTCGCCGAGTTCTTCAGTTTCCTCTTCGATAACACGTGCCGATATTATTTTGTGTTTGCTTCTCTCTGTCCCTTACTCTTTGCATTTAATTACTACTAAGTTGAGATTAAATTATGGCTAAGAGTAGTTTGCATTTTTGGATATAGCTTATATTTATCATTCAGCACATATATTGTTTGAATATAAGCTTGTATTGGTTTATTTGAATTTGGGGGTCTAAACATTCACAAATGTTTTAAACACTAAGTGAGCATTCACAAATTGTATTGTTTTGTGGATTTCGGGCTTCAAGAAGTTGAATTAGAGTGTGTAGTCAAATATCTAATAGGTGAACTAAAGTTGGTTGGACCTACTAATTTGCAGATTGCCTAGATCCTTAATGATAGTAGTGGGCTTGGCTATTAAGAATATATGTTTCTCTTATTGCCTTCCTCGAAGCAGCATATGAAGCAAAGAACTATAGAACTTCCAAACATGTAGATTCCTTTTTACAAATGTATTTTTAGTGTAGTTACTCCTTTGTTTGATATTCCGTGTGTACTTGGATACATTTCAATAAAGATTGTAGTTTATAATTAAAAAAAAAATGAAATAGTCATTTTATCCATTTTAAAATCATAGTATCTTCAAGAAAAATAAATATTTGTAATTTTTATATTTCACTATCCCGTACATCGCAAGGGTTATAATTATATTTTTTTCTTATTATTTTTACTACAATTATAAGAGAATAGAAGCAAGATGTGTTTGATAGGGTATTTGGGGAAGTGAGGTTTATGGAATATCAAACAAAGTCCTCGTAAACCATCAAAATTCCCTTACCTTGGATGCTTCACTTTTATTGAGTGTGTTTCTCTTGAACAATTAACTAAGATAGTTTTGCTTCAAAAAGAAATTGACTATGATAGTGTTGGAAAATAATGGTTTTACCTTCCAACTTTGCCTTGATTTTCTTTCGGTGTTAAGTGAGTCTCGATATATAATAAAGGATAATGCGAGATCAATATGATGTTTATTATTAAAATTTTAATTATCTTGTATAAGAACCGTTAACTATATCTGCACTACAATCAAGTCTACCCATGTGCTTCTCACGTAAATTCTTTATAATAATAAAAAATGAGACATGCAAGTAGTGATCAAAGCCATTTATTATAACTAACATTATATAAATTTGAATCAGCAAGCATATACCCATTTAGCATATCTATGATTATATCCACACACCAAAAAAAAAAAAAAAAAAAGATTATATGAATATGAATTAGAAAGCATATAACCATTTAGCATAATTTGCACAGTGTGAAATTTGAACTTATTTATACAATCAATCAATTTCACCAAAATAGAAGATGGAAGATTGGAAGCAAGCCAAGCAAAGAGAAATAAACAATGCCAATATAGAAGTTGCGAAAACACCCATTACTTTAAAATACACCCAGGCCAAAAAGCTTAAAGAAAAAAAGGAAAAAAGAGAGAGAGAGAGAGAGAGAGAGAGAGAGATACATTCTAAAGGGAAGGGGATTTGCAAAGGTTATTATTTAGGGTTGGAAGAGTTTTCCCTCTCTCCTCTTTTTTATTTGGAATTTTGGGGGAAATTAAAAATAGCTAAGCACCAATTTGTGCCGGTTCTTTTCACTTAGAACCATCCCCCATATAAATATATATATATATATATATATATAAAATAAATAATAAATAAATAAACTCTTGCCTAAGTGCCCAGCACTTTTAAGATTAGCCTGAGTGAAATAGGCCCAAAATGCTAAAAGAAAATAACATATGCCTAGGATCGAGGATCCTTTGAGCTTACCTTTTTTTCTTTTTTTCTTTTTTTGAAACGATTCTACCATAACCTATGATATTATCAATCCCAACCAATTGTATCAATCTTACCACCAATTCTACATGCATAGCGATCCTACTCTTTTTGGAATAGTAAGATCCAAATTGCAATTCTAACAATTATGACGATATTGACCAGCGGTGAGCAGATCAAGAGGCTGATCTTCGAGGTTTTTGATCATGAAGGCCGTCCGTGAAAACAATGGGAAAAATTTGGAGGCTTGCATGTGGGTGTTGTGAACATGGATCGGTGGTTGGGTTTGCTGATGATTTTGGCTTGGGTTGTGATCTGGGTTTCGTTTGTGTTTGATCTTTATTTGTGATCTGGGTCTGTGTTTGTGTTTGGACTCTGTTTCTTTTTTTTCTTTTTTTTTTCGTTTGTGTTGTTGTGATCTAGGTTTGAGTTTTTGGTTGCTGGATTTGTGTTCTTAGTTGCTGGATTTGATCTGGGAAGAACACAAAGAACAAGTAGTAATGTTCTTATGAAAAATAATAATGATAAGTAATAATGCTCTTTTGCTGGGTTTCTGTTCTTTTGCTGGGTTTCTATTCTTTTGCTTGGGTTTGATTCGATGGTGGTGATTCGATGGTGATCTTCTGAAAAAAAAAAAAAAAAAAAAAAAAAAAAAAAAAAAAAAAAAAAAAAATTGGAATAAAAAAATTCATTTTAATTAAAAGAAAGTAAAATTTTTGTTTGAAAGAAACTAATTTTTTTTTAATTAAATTTGAGTAATTAATTTTTTTTTAATTTTGGCATTTAAAAAATGCCAAATAATTTTTAATAATATTTTATTGATCCGTCAGTTTTCCCGTTAGATTTGTGACAAAATAGTGCTTCAAGGACTTAAATGAAAGGCGTTAATTGGTTTAGAGACTAAAAGTGGTAAAAATAAAATGTAGGGACTAAACTGAAAAAAAGTCAAAATATAGGAACTAAAAGTGCATTTACGCCAAATCGAAATCAACAAACCTTAGATCAATTGACAAAAACCCTTAACAACCACCACAAAAATTGTTATTAAAATAAAATAAAAATAAACACATATCCTATTATCATCATCAATATCAAGAATCATAGGTAGCCAACCCATTGTTGGCCAACTTAAATTCCTAAAACCCATTTACCATTGAGAACCCACAACACCGAAAATCCATAACATCGAGTCGAATCCCCCCCATCCACACTACCCAAAATCCATTCAAATTATGATACTTCAGTGTATGGATTTGATTGGATCAATAATTGTATATTATGCTGTGTGTTGAGTTTCATGTCATGTATTTATTAAGTAAATTGTGACTATATAAGTCGATGATGCAGAGATCGTCAATGGATTAGGTTCATCCAGATAGGTTAGCACGAGCTCGTCTTCGTACCTGCAAGGTTAAGAACAGAGTCCTCTCTAAGTGGTCACCGGTGTGGTACCGGCCACAGAGTCTCTGATGATAAAGTCAGTGAATGAAATTAGCAGAGAGGGCTTGTAAGAGCTAGAATGAACAGTAAAAGTATTAATATTTGTGTGTGTGTGTGTGTGTGTGTGTGTGTGTGTGTGTGTGTACCTTTTTTTGTTCTGAAATATATATATATATATATATATATCTTTGTCTTCAAGCCGTTGTACCTTATTTACGGTGGCATAAGTGCCTCTTTTGTAACACCTTTGGGCTCATTCAATGTGGGTTTTGATGGGTCTCACAACGGTCTTCTTGCTGATTCGTAACCGACTGAGATATTGAATGCTCTCTTCATGTCTTCTCTTCCGTTGTCCATGCTGAGTCTGGGTGGACGATGGTATCTGATGGGTTCGTCTAGACAATGGCATTTATTGGGCCTATCAGCTGCCCCACCCCCCCCCCCCCCTCCCCCCAAAATTTTGTGGCCGTCCTTACGTGCAATGACAACCACAAGAATATGGAAGGTTTTCTGTATAAATGTGACCCTTGGGATTCCATTCCAATCGCATTTAGTGCATAATGGCGGCGTCGTACGTGTCGTGGCCACGTGGTGTGCTCCCAGTGGTGGATCCTTTGTTTGGTTCGAGGGGCTTCTGGTTTTCCCGCTGGTTTTCAGTTTCCTAGGCTTGGTTTTTTTTTAAAAAACTCTTTGCTTTCTTCTCCACCTTCTCACTTCTTGCCATTTTTGCACCTTTTTCTAAGCTTCTCCTTCTTTTTTTTTTTTTCCTGAGCTTTGGAGTTTTTGAGGTACGATTTTCTCTCTCTTTTCTTTTTCCTTTCTATAGCGACATTCTTTTGCCTTTTCTCATTCTGTTTAGAAATCGGTTCCCTCTTTTCTATAGTTTCTATGCTTGGGATGAAATTAGGCAACTTTGTCCCTCTGTTTTATTTCTTTTTGCGCACTTAGGGGTGTCTTTAGGTTCTTTCCATACCCATTGCCCTCCAATTGAAGGGTTTGTATTTGGGGGCAACGGTTTGGGTTTAGTGCTTATCAATCTATTTCCTTTATTGTGTCAGTCTATGAATTGGTTTGAGGAGTCGATGGGTAATTAAGGAGTCACGTCTGAGGTGAGGTCTAGTGAACTGGAGACTGGGTTGTCGTCTAGCGACGACCCTGTTGAGGCGGAGGTGGATACTGCTGCTTCTAGCTGAAAAGAAGTTAGGGCTTTCCATGCCTTCAGGGAGGTGTGCGCTCGAGACTCTGACACCCTCTCCAAGTTTAGGGATAGGTTCCAATTTCCCGAGAAGGTTAGAATTCATCTTCCTCACGAAGAGGAAAAGGCTTGTCATTTCTCGCCCGGGGAAGTATGCCTTTATGAAGCTGCTTTCTAGTGCGGTCTTAGGTGTCTTGTCCACCCTTTCATCATGGAGCTCCTAAATCATTTCGGTAGCACTCCTGGGCATCTTATGCCAAACTCGTGTAGAATCATAATTAGTTTTATGGAAATATGGATGGTCGTCATTGAAGGAGACATGATTAGCGTGGACGAATTCATATACTTTTATCATTTAAAGGAGTCAAAGGAGTATGGGTACTATGAACTTGTGCCCTAGGTCAAGAAGGCTAGGATTATTACTGATCTAACATCGTCCTTCCGATACTAGAAATCGAGGTTTTGTTTTGTGTCTAGGGATGGACGAGAGACTCTTTCTGATGAATTTTGGGGCGAAGTTCCTAGGTTACTTCGTCGTTGGAAAGCCCCAAGTCTAGGTGCACCGTCTTTCCGCAAGTCCTTTCTCCTTCTTCTTTTTCCTTGGTTCGTTACTAACCTTTCTATTTTTTCTATTTGTGCAATTAAGAAGCGTCCAAAGCTCGAGAGCAAGTCCAAGGAGCCCATCAAAGCTGCTACTGAATACGCTAAGACAATTGACGACTTTAACGACCTGGTCGATCCTAGAACTTTTGCTTGTCACTGCCTTGGTTCAGACCCTTCTTCTTTTGTTTTGTGTGCTATTGAAATTGAAGAAAAGCGTTCATTTGGTTCATCCAAAGAAAACCCTTCATTCTTTTTCTTTTTTTTTTAGATGAGAAATGTTTCTTTTTTGCAGAGATGATGACAAAGTTCAACCAAGAGATGTACGCCAAGATGAAGGCTAGAAAGATCGAGCCTCTCTTGAACCTCAAGAAAAAGGTGGTAGGGTGGTTGAGAAGGGAACTCCCGTCACCCTTGTTGTTTCCATCCCTGAGGCCATGAGGGTGGCATCTCCGGCTACCTCGGTGGAAGAAATCACCCCTCGTCCTAAGAGGCAGCGCGTGGCGAACAAGGGCAAGGAGAAGGCTGACTCACGATCGTCAAGTGTTTAGGATGACACTAGCCTGGCTGTAATGAGGGAGTAGGATGCTTTCATCGCTGAGGATCTCAAGGTGCTCTTGGGAATATGCTCTAATGAGATAGTGGGTCGTCATATCCACAAGCTCGTCCAAGTGATGTACTTGTATTACTTATTTTTCCTTTTTTGAACTTACGCATGAATCTGAAGATTTGGTGTTTTACTTACTCTCCTTTTCAGGTGCTGGGAGAGACAATCCACATCAAGTCGGAGTACTTGAGCTAGGAGGTGAAGGCGGCATCAATAAGGTCCAAAGTGGAGGCTCTGGAGGTGGAGAACGCTAATTTGAGGAGGGAACTTATTTCTACCATAGACGAAGCTAATACTGCCAAAGAGAAGGCTAAGGCTTTGGACAACGACCTGAGGGCTGAAAAGCAGCTGACTGTGGAGATGGACGAGCAACTCCAAGCTGGGAATCAGAGGGTCAAGACCATTGCTGCCAAGGCTATTAAAGCCTTTCAACAAACTGAGGAGTACAACATTGTTCTTTTCAATTGGTATTACAAAGGTTTTGAACTCCTCCGGTGGTATCTCATCAACCATCCTACTAGCGTGGACTTGGGGGATCTAGACCTCGAGGAGGTGGACAAAGAGATGGCGACGGACGAGGCTTCTTAGTCTGTGGCTGCTGCTCCTAAAGGGAATGCTTTAGAAAACACTCCTTCTGGTGTGGTTTGTGGTGGCAAGGCTACTGCTTGAAAAATCTATCTAGTATTTTTTTTTTAATATTATTATTTCGTTTTTGGGTGCCCAGTGTGTTTTTTGGGCTTTACGTTCTACTTTCAAGCTAATGTTTTTTGCCCAGCATTTTTTGGGCTTTAATTTCTGCTTTCAAGACATTGTCCTTTGCCCAGTGTTTTTGGGCTTTATTTGTTGATCATGGAAAAAATATGTTTATGCTATGGTTTATTTTCTTACCTTCGATGATTCTTCTTCTATTCTTTTTATGGTCGTCATGTTGACATTCTTAGTGATCTGCATGTGACTTGCGTTTTTGCGAGAATCCTCACCTGCTTACGCTTTTCGTTCATGACTTGTATCCGTCCAAGGAATTTTAGCACTTATACCTTTTTAGGTGATTTACATCCATTCAAGGAATCTCATCATTTTGGCTTCATCAGTGATTTACATCCGTCTAAAGGAATTTTATCACTTAGCCATTTTTAGGTGATTTACATCCATTCAAGTAATCTTATCACTTTGGCTTCGTCAGTGATTTATATCCATTTAAGGAATCTTATCATTTTGGCTTCATCAGTGATTTACATCCATTTAAGGAATCTTATCACTTAGCCATTTTAGGTGATTTACATCCATTTAAGTAATCTTATCACTTTGGCTACTTTCGGTGCTCTATACTTGCATACAATCCGTTAGAATATTGGCTAAATAGTACTTTTAATGCTTTATTTCAAATGAAGATGTCACTTTCGTGAAAACAATGGTACTTTACATTTATTAATGATATTTCTTCAAATGCTCGATGTTCCATGGCCGTGGTAACTTCTTCCTATCCATTGTCTCTAGGTGGTAGCTACCTTGTCTTAAGTAATAGATGACCTTGTAGGGCCCTTCCCAGGTTGGTCCAAGCTTCCTTTGGGTTAGATCATTTGTCGCCAGCATGACTCTACATAAAACGAGGTCTCTTATGTTAAGTCTTTTAAGCTTCACCCTTTTGTTGTAATACTTGGCCATCTTCTGCTAATATCTCGTCATCTTCTAGGATGCTTCATCTCTTACTTTGTCTAAGCAGTCCAGGTTGACTATCAATTAATCGTCGTTACTGTTTTCATTGAAGGCTACTTTTCTCATGCTGGTGACTCCTACTGCGACTGGAATTACTACATCAGTGCCATATGTACGCCCGAAGGGCGTCTCTTTTGTTGAGGTCCTCGCTGTAGTTTTGTATGCCTACAAGACATTAGGCAATTCTTCTGGCCATACACCCTTTTACCTCCTCCAGCCGAACTTTGATGATCTTCAGCAGCGTTTGGTTCGTCACTTCCATCTGTCCATTGGCTTGCGGATGTCCCGGAGATGAAAACTGGTTCTTGATCCCCAGTCCCGAGCAAAAGTTCCTGAAGTCTTGGTTGTCGAATTGTCATCTGTTGTCTGATATTATCATCCGTGGTATCCCGAATCTACAAACTATATTTTTCCACACAAAGTACTGGATCTTTGCCTCTATGATAGTTGTAGTGCTTCCACTTCAACCCATTTCATAAAGTAGTCAATTGCGACCAGTAGGAATTTTACCTGTCTCTTATCTTGGGGTAGCAGGCCCACGATGTCAATACCCCACTAGGCGAATGGCCACGGGGAAGTTATGGGCATCAACTTCTCTCCTAGGATGAGCTGAACATTCTCAAACCTTTGACACTTGTCGCATCGTTTAACGAACTCCTTTGTGTCTTTCTGCATAGTAGGCCAAAAATAACCTGTTCTGATGATCTTACTTACCACGGATCTTAAGATTGTGTGGTCTCCACATACTCCTTCATGAATCTCCTCCAGGATGTACTTAGCTTCACTTTCTTCAACACACTTTAAGTAGGGCATAGAGAACCCCCTTTTGTACAAAGTGTCGTTCAAGATGTTGAACTTGGCTACTCTTCTCCTGACTTTCCTAGCCTCCTCGACATTTGCCAAAAGTCGTCCATCTCGAAGGAAAGTTAGGATTGGGGTCATCTAGCTATTTTTGCTTTGAACTGCAAAAGTGTGAAATTCTTCAATGCTAGGACGCTTTTGGACTTCCATCTTCAAGTCTGTGATCATCGACCCCATTTCTAACGATGCCTACTTCGCTATCTTGTCTGCTTCTGTATTCTGGCTCCTGCGGACTTGTACAAACTCTACCTGATCAAATTCATAGGCCATATGCTTCGTCAACCTAAGATATTTCTACATCCTATCCTCCTCTGCCTCATATTCTTCTTTTTTCTGCCCCACAACTAGCTTAGAATCACTTTGGAGGAGCAGGTTTCTAGCGTTCAACGCTTTTTCGACCCTTAATCCCAACAACATTGCCTCGTATTTTGCCTCATTGTTGGTGGTGGGGAACTGAAGTTGAACTCCATATCTGAGCGTATCTCCTTCGGGAGTAATGATGATAACCCCTACTTCACCTCTTTTTCAAGCTGATGACCCATCAGCCCGGATCGTCCATCTCTCCACCTTGTCCTGTGCTCCTTCTTCGTCAAGGGTCTTGAACTCGACAATAAAGTCGGCTAACACTTATGCCTTAATCGCTATTCTGGGGTGGTACTCAATGTCGAACTGGCTAAGTTCGATTGCTCATTAGACCATTCTTCCTGCAGCTTTGGGCTTGTTCATCAACTTCCATATGGGCTGATCCGTCATTATCAGAATAGGATTTGCCTAGAAGTAGAGGCGTAGCTTACGAGAGGCTACACTCAGAGCAAATGCAATCTTTTCGATCTGTGGGTATTTTGCCTCATCTCCTTGGAATGCTTGATTGACATAGTAGACCGGGAGTTGTGTTCCATTCTCTTCTCAAATCAAGGCAGCACTCATGGCTGTAGCTAATACTAATAAATACAAATATAGGTTTTCTCCTTCTTTTGACAGGCTCAAGAGTGGTGGATTGCTCAGGTAGTTTTTCATCTCTTGGAAGGCCTTCTCGCACTCCTTCGTCCAGGTGAAAGCTTGTTTAAGAGTCTTGAAGAAGGGTAAGCATTTGTCCATCACTTTAGAGACGAACATGTTGAGTGTGCAATCCTCCCTATTAATTTTTGAACTTCTTTCACCATTCTTGGCAATGTCATCTCTAATATGGCTCGCACTTTTTCTAGGTTAGCTTTCATTCCCCTCTAGGACACCATTAACCCTAGGAACTTCCTAGATGCAACCCCAAAGGGGCACTTGCTAAGATTCAGCTTCATCTGGTATTGTTTGAGGATAGTGAAGGTCTCCTCAAGGTTGTCCAAATGTGCAGATTCCTCCTTGCTCTTGACGAGCATGTCATCCACGTATACCTCCATGTTTCTTTCGATCTGCTTACTGAACATTTTGTTGACTAACCTCTGGTAGGTTGCTCTTGCGTTTTTCAATCCTAAGGGCATTATCTTGTAGTAGTAGCACTATTTTCAGACCCAGATCGGACTGGGAGGTTGGACCGTGAAAATTAGGAACCGGGATGAAAACCTATTTTTTAAGCATAAAGAAACAGATTTTTTGTTAATTTCGTGAACCTCTAAAACCGAGATTGGACCACACGAACTGGTCGCAAGAACTGTGCAGTCCAACCCCTTAGCAATTTTTTTTTTAATAAAAACTATTTAACACAATTTTATTCTACTTAATTAAATTATCCATCTCTTACAAGGAATAAAAAAAATTATAATTAAAATCCTTCAAAGATGTTCAACTTTACTTCAAAAACTAATCATAAATTTTAATGTTTTCATGGTTATTATTTTATTTTGTTAACTTTCTTATTTAATTATTAAATATATGATTAAAAATCATTAAATTTTCCTCACATATATAGATATATTGTCAATTTTGCTAGTTTTAAAAATTTAATATCTATATTTAGGCTTTAATTAATTATGACATCATCACGGTTCGACCTTGGTTTAACCTCGATTCGACCTCAAAAACCTTAATTCTCTCTCTTTTACGGTTCAATGAACGGTCCGGATTTCAAAACCATGAGTAGTAAGGCATTACTTTGCCCACCTATATATGCAATATACTTAGAAAACTTCATTTTATTCATACATTAAATAGAAATGGTACCTTATAATACGTCCAAACTCTGGCATAAAAAGGCATTACATACTTATATCCCCATTATTCAGTGTATTTAAATTAAAATGAGGAGCTCCAAGGAGTGGCAATTAAGTACAAATCATTTCTTCTCCTAGTGGTTACTCCCAAAGACTCAAACATGTCAAGCTCATCAAGTTTGATGTCATTGGGGAGTTTCCAATTGAAGTGAAATAGTAGTTGAGAAAGAACAAGTTCAACAATTGGAAGAGCAAATGATATGCCTGGACATATCCTCCTACCACCTCCAAATGGAATGAATTCAAAATTGCTCCCTTTGAAATCAATAGGAGAATCATGGAATCGCTCTGGCCAAAAGCAATCAGCATCAATCCAATATTCAGGATCTCTCCCAATAGCCCATGCATTAATGATTACTCTTGTGTTGCTTGGTATCTCATACCCATTAATTTCACATTTTTCTCTTGATTCTCTTCCGATCAAGGTAGCCGGAGGGTGTAGTCTTAGAGTTTCTTTCACAACTAATTTCAAGTAATCTAGTTTCTTAATGTATGTCTCATCAAGATTCATCCTCTCTTGTAGGACTTGTCGCACTTCAGCTTGGGCCTTTTTCATCACTCTTGGGTTTCTCAATAATTCTGACAATGCCCATTCTATCGTGGACGCTGAAGTCTCACTTGCTGCAGCGAAAATTTCCTGAAACATTGTGTATTTAAACTTATTATTAAGCATAATAAGCTTATGATGAGTAGATGCCAAAATTTTCCAAATAAGGGCACATTTGGTGTACTATAATGATTATTATATTGAAATAAGAATAAGTATTACAAGAAATATATTAAGTTAGAATGTAATAAGTATTACTATTCATTAGTTTGATGACCATTTAGAAATAGAATCTTGAATATGCATCTATAGTTTAGTAAATTATAAAAAGAATGTGTAATTAAATCATTTATAAGTCAAATTTTCTAAAATACCCTTATTTTAGGGTGTTCAAAATAGAGTTAATAATTAACAAAAAGGAAAATTTATTTTCTTTTCTTTTGAAGATGTGGCAACCAATGGTTCTTTAGGAAATTTTTTTTAAAATTTATTACATAAGATGAAGGAATACATATTTAGTACTTTTGATAATGAATAATTATTCCTCATTTTGAAGAATAGCTATTCATAAGAAATAACTATTTATTGTAATAAAAATATAACCAAACAACTGAATAATTATGCCATAGAAATATCTATTACATTACAATGTCTATTACAGTCTGCCAAATGTGCCCTAAGCATAATAAACTTGAAAATTGGTAAGCAAGTGTATTTCATAGTTTCTTTATATTTTTTTTTTTCAAATTCTTAAATTCATGATGTGGAAATTAATTCTTTTTGTGCACATGAAATTAATGTCAAAAGATAATTTGTTTATGGAACTGCATATACGTATCCCTTGTATTTGGCTCAAAAGTCCATTGCACTCTAAAATCTCTACGTTGTAGCAAAATATATGTGCAACTCTTGTCACCAAAAAATCTTTCGTACAAACATCTTAGTTGCAGTTTATTAGATTCTTAAATTAAATTCAAACACATAATTGTAATGATCACTTACAAAAGTCTCCAAAAATATATATATAAGAGAAATTAACATGGAATTTTAAAATCGAAGAACAATATTTGAAACCCCAATTTTGGGCCCAACTGAAAAGAGTACAAGCAAACAAAGTTTTCAATTAATTCAAGGAGCTCTCCATGTCTTCAAATGTATGTCCATCCCACCCCTTCCATACAAGCCATATCAAACAAGCCGGCACCAATTATTTTTATTGGTTTATTTTACTTTAAAAATATACCTTAACTCTAACAAATTCATTATAAATAAAATATAAAAAAGTGTCAATCAAAACAAGCACATCTCTATCTGTTGAAAAATCATAATTCTAATTCTAACATTTGTATAATGTTTTTTTTTTTTTTTTTGCTAAAGAATATTAGTATAACTTTGCTTAATTAATAGTTAAAATGAAGATAAAATATAATAAGAAGAAAAGGGGCAATACATTGATGGATCTTAATTGTATACCTGAGAAACAGCTTTGATGTGGTTGCTTGTGACATTAAATTCAAGCCCGCCCATCTCCTGAAGTTTGAGAAGCACATCAACTAGATCATCATCATCATCACCTGGTTCATGTTTGTTGGTTGAAGCACTTCTTTTCATCTTATGTTCGTTGACTATATCATCAAGAATCCTATCGAAGCTTTTTTGTATTTTCTCCAACCTAGACTTCATACCGCTAAGGAAGCCAAGGAACTTTAGTGAAGGGAACAAATCAGGAAAGTCAAGGCCTACGCTCAGAGTAGACGTTTCCTCGATTAATGTTATGAATTCCTTTTCATATTTGCACTTCCTTCCAAAGGCTGCCCTGGCAGCTATACTATATGTTGAGGACAAGATTTTCTCACTTAGATTGATAGGAAGTCCACCTGACAAGGAAATGGATTCAACAAGATTATTTACCTCTCCTTCTCTTATTCTTCTAAATGACTGGACGCGCTTGGAACTCAGGAGTTTTGTGACACAAATCTTTCGCATTTGTCTCCAATGATCACCATAGGGAGCAAAGACAAAACTAGAATTATCATAGGACAAAACTTCAGCAGCAAGAACAACTGGCCGATTTGCCAAAGCAGTATCATGCGTCTTCAGCACTTCTTCAACGATTTTTGGTGATGAAATTATTATAGCCAAGACCTCACCCAGTTGTAGTTGCATAATAGGTCCATATTTCTTGGCTAAGTCTCTCAAAGATCGATGTGGAAGAGAGAAAACTAGGTGGTGCAAATTGCCTATAAGAGGCAGTTTCCATGGCCCTGGGGGCAAATTATGGCTTTGGCCCTTAGCTTTAGATATTTTCCAATAAACAACAAGGATAAACAAGAAGAGTATCCAAGTTAAAAGTGGAAAGAGGAATACTTGCAGCATTGGGGACGAGCACCGAAACTTTTATTTTACGGCAGAGGTACTGCATTCATAGATCAAAAAGATGCATGGAACAATATATTGCACCTAGCTGAGTTCTTTGTATTTATAGAGGCTATTCATCCATTTAATATCTTATTTAATTTGTGAAATAAGATATTAAATAGATTGTTATTGAGTTACGCTAGAGGCATTGGTGTAATAATTAGTGTATAAAATCTGTAAGGATTTACACCCACCAATAAGGAGAGGATGTCACATCATCATTTACTAATAAATTAAATAAAATTTCTCACACAACTATTTAATATCTTATTTAATTTGTGAAATAAGATACGAAATACTCCTTTCATCCCAGTTTATTTGTCCTCTATTCTATTTTGGGATGTCCCAAAATATTGTCTTATTTCTAAAAATAAAAGTCATTAATTTACTAATATTCCTGTTATACTCTTACTTTATTTTCAAAACTATTTTAAAAGAAAACTAACAAAAATTTAAAAAACCAATTTAATTGGGGCATCTTTTTAGTTGCCTCATTAAGAATAACTCTTTTAAAAAAAATTGATTAATTTATTTAAGGGTAAATTTGTAAACTTATACATTTTTATAAAGTAAACAAGAAAATAAATGATGTCCTCTTAAAAGTTTGACTTTTTAAACAAGACAAACAAATTGAAACGAAGGAAGTAGATTTTTATTGAGTTATGCTAGAGACTTTGGTGTAATAATTAGTGTATAAAATCTATGAGGATCTACACCCATCAATAAGAAGTTGATGTCACATCATCAGTTACTAATATATTAAATACAATTTCTCACACAACTATTTAATATCTTATTTAATTTGTGAAATAAGGTATTAAATAGATTGTTATTGAGTTTATGTAAAAAGCTGATATGACAATCTTTTATCGTAATTAAAAAATGTATATAACACATCTTTATCAAATTTAGACTCTTATAATTAAGAGTACATGGATTAAATTACCAATTTTTACAAAAAACTAAGCTATTAAGAGATGATAAATTTAAGATAGGTGCTACGTCCATAACAATTTTATAATATTTTCATAACAAATCATAGGTGCTTAGTTGTTATTAGTTCAAATTTGAACTTAATACTAAGATTACTATTTTGTTTCAACAAAACAATCAACAACAACCTGCCACTTAAAATTTGTTATAAAAATGTTGTGGATATACCATTTCTCTAAATTTAATTATTTAAAAAATAATTCTAACTCACACCATGACTTTGTCTAGTTTGTTTCCTATTTGGGCTTCCAATCTTGTAAATGTTTCAGCAAAGACTTTTGCTCTTGTAGTACATCAATCACGGGAAGGTGGTTGGATGTCACTACTATGACCGTTGGTCTGTCATAGATATCAAGAAAGTTGTGCATGAATGCCTTTACTGTCTGAGCTATATTTTCACCTGCTCCTCGGAAATTCAGACACCCTGAATTCTTGACGCCATTTCTCGTATTAAGAAATGAGATAACAAAACAGCCGTGCATGATTGAGTCGGTGACTGTGAGGCATCCATTTAAACCAGTACTCAGCCGAGTACATTTTTCACGTGGATATATGTACAATGAAGCCGTAGAATTCGGCTTCTCGTATTGGGATTAAGACCAAAACGATGGGTGGTGCGGTGCATATTTTTTAAAAATAAAATGAAGCGGTTTAATTCTGTGTGGTGCATATGGATGACTAAAATATAGGGATAGAGTATTACATTTTTTTTTTTTTGGTTCTAAGAGTACAAAATTAATTAATAACATTGTATATAGTGATAGAAAAAAAGATGCATGGAACAATACATTGAACCTAGCTCGGCTATTGTTTTTATGGAGGCTGTACACGCTAGAGGCTTCGATGTAATAATTAGTATATAAAATCTATAAGGATTTATACCCACCAATAAGAAAAGGCTGTCACATCATCATTTATTTAATAAATTAAATACAATTTTATACGCAACCATTTAATATCTTATTTAATTTGTGAAATAAGATATTAAATAGATTATTATTGAGTTACGCCAGAGGCTTTGATGTAATAATTAGTGTATAAAATCTATAAGGATTTACACCTACCAATAAAAAAATGATGTCACATCATCATTTACTAATAAAGTAAATACAATTTCTCATAGAACCATTTAATATCTTATTTAATTTATGAAATAAGATATTAAATAGATTGTTATTGAGTTACGCTAGAGGCTTTGGTGTAATAATTAGTGTATAAAATTTATAAAGATTTACACCTACTAATAAGAAGAGGATGTCACATCATCATTTATTAATAAAGTAAATATAATTTCACACGCAACCATTTAATATCTTATTTAATTTGTGAAATAAGATATAAAATAGATTGTTATTAAGTTACACTAGAGGCTTTGGTGTAATAATTAGTGTATAAAATCTATAAGGATTTACACCTACCAATAAGAAGATGATGCCACATCATCATTTACTAATAAATTAAATACAATTTCTCACACAATCATTTAATATCTTATTTGACTTGTGAAATAAGATATTAAATAGATTGTTATTGAGTTACGCTAGAGGCTTTGGTGTAATAATTAGTGTATAAAATTTATAAGAATTTACACCTACCAATAAGGAGAGGATGTCACATCATAATTTATTAATAAATTAAATACAATTTCACACGCAACCATTTAATATCTTATTTAATTAGTGAAATAAGATATTAAATAAATTGTTATTAAGTTACGCTAGAGGCTTTGGTATAATAATTAGTGTATAAAATTTATAAGGATTTACACCTACCAATAAGAAGATGATGTCACATCATCATTAACTAATAAATTAAATACAATTTCTCACACAACCATTTAATATCTCTATTTAATTTGTGAAATAAGATATGGATCATGCTAACGAGTGCCCTAAGGGCATTAGTTAACAATCAATTTTCGGAAAGTTTTGACACTATTTTTATGGGAAATGAAAAAAACTGTCAAAATATTAATTACTTTTTTTCTTTTCCCATAAAAATTTTCTTTAAATGAATTATTAACCAATGCTCTAAGGGCATTCGTTAGCATTTCCCATAAGATATTAAATAGATTGTTATTGAGTAACGTTAAAGGCTTAGGTGTAATAATTTGTGTATAAAATCTATAAGAATTTACACCCACCAGTAAGAAGATGATGTCACATCATCATTTACTAATAAATTAAATACAATTTCTCACAAAACCATTTAATATCTTATTTAATTTGTAAAATAAGATATGGGTCATGCTAACGAATGCCCTTAAAGCATTGATTAACAATTAATTTTAGGAAAGTCTTGACACCACTTTTATAGGAAATGAAAAAAATGTCAAAATATTAATTACTTTTTTTTTCTTTTCCCATAAAAACTTTCTTTAAATGAATTATTAACCAATACTCTAAGGGCATTCGTTAGCATTTTCCATAAGATATTAAATAGATTGTTATTGAGTTACGCTAGAGGCTTAGGTGTAATAATTAGTGTATAAAATCTATAAGAATTTACACACACCAATAAGAAGATGATGTCATATCATCATTTACTAATAAATTAAATACAATTTCTCACACAACCATTTAATATCTTATTTAATTTGTGAAATAAGATATGGGTCATGCTAACGAGTGCCCTTAGGGCATTAATTAACAATCAATTTTAAAGTTTTGACACCACTTTTATGGGAAATGAAAAAACTGTCAAAATATTAATTACTTTTTTTTTCTTTTCCTATAAAAACTGTAGACACAAGGAAACAGTGGACGGGCCAACCTTCCCTTGGGCTCACAATCTATTTGTTGGATATGGGCTTTTGTATTTCCTACTTCTGGTGACCCAACTTCCTGAGAACTCTTAGCCCCCTCCTCAAGTATCTGATGCCTCTGGACCTATTTCCCTTTCTCTTCTATTCTCTGTTTTCACTCAGAATTACCATCCCCCTTCCCTTTTCTTACTTCCTCTATTTATACCCCAAGGTTTAATGGGGTGTCGTGATTGCCTTGATAATTAGTGGAAGAAGGGGTCCAATACGATTGTGCTTAAGTGGAAGTTTAGGTGGGGGGTGGTACGAGGCAAAGTATGGCTTGGGAACTAGTTCCCATTTTGATGGACTGCTCGGCACGGCTCACTCCGAGGTTTTGCCGAACACTACCTAAACATCTCACATCATTCGGGAAGTTGCCTGCCCGGATGCACCTCCAACAAACGCATTGTGACATGCAAAATCATTCTTATTACGGATGGGTTGGGGGACAGCCTATTCCCGGGCCGAGGATATATGGGCTGCTGTAAGATTGATCTGGAGTCCTTGGTGGGCCGGGGACAGATGGCCTTAATGGGCCCGAGTATTCTGTGCCGTACAATAGCCCCCTCCTTGATTCGTGCCCGATACTCGGGCGACGGATCAAGGAGTCACTAAGGTCGATTACTACCCGGCGAGTTGGTTGTGTCCTTAAAAGGCGCGTCGTTACAGCAGGTAGGTCTGGCCGCATTCATTACCTGACGGTTCGTGGACCGAGGCGAGACACGTGTGGCGGTTTTGCGTGGGAATCTGAAGGGTTTCCCACTCTTTTTAATTATTGGCGCTATCTTCCCCCTCCCCTTGGTATTCTCCCCACTATAAATAGTTCTCTTAGGACCCAATTTACTCTTTACTTTTACTTCAATCTTTAGACCTCCTCTCTGCCGATCATTATTTCACGAGCTCAGCTTCCAGCCCAGAATACCTTATCTCCCTAGAGCCCAACGTAAGTTCTCTCTGCCCTTCGCATAATTCTTCCCATTTCATTTAATCTTCTATTAGATAGTATATTCGAGATCTCAGTCCTAGAAATGGGCTATTCTCATCTTCTTTCTTCTAGCGCCACCTTGGCTACATTTAGGGCCACTTACAATGTCCCTGAGGATGTTGATATTGCCTACTGTCACGAAGGCGATATCGACATCCAAAGGCGCCAGGGTGTCAACACAGCTTTTTTCCCTTTGATGGCCATCCTGGAAGGTGGGGTTAGATTCCCCATTGACCCCCTCATCCTGAGGACCCTTAGATTTTACGGATTATGCCCCGACCAACTTCCCCCCAACTTTTACAGAGTGGTGAGTTGTGTGAGTAGATTGAATCAGTTGTTCGGCCTGCAACTGAATTGCCATGATATCAACTTTATGTACAGTTTATGTGGTAATGTAAAGTCTGGTTACTATTTAAAGACTAGGGATATGAGGGTACGCCTCATTTCATGTCTCCCGGATTCTAATAGGAATTCCGCCGGGGAGTTCGTTAGGGTGAGCGGCAACTGGCTTGCCGAGGAACACCCTTGTGCGTTTTCTCAGCGCAACGTTGGTCGGTATTTGTATTATACTCAGTCATAAAGTTCATTTAATTTTCTCTTAATCGTGCATTTACTAATGGGTTCTAATGTGCAGAAGGCAAAAAATTCAAGCCAGATCTCCGGGTGACGAACGTCCGAGACCTAAACTTCGTGCTCCGGTCAGAGATTTTCGTTCACTGGGACGGCCAACTCCGGGCGTCTCATCTGATACTTGGAGTAGAACCGGTGTATTCAACTTGGCAAGCGTTCGGTCAAGCTCTATTAGTTGACAGCCCGTTGCTTTCGTACATCGACGTTCGTCATCCAAATCTTCTCCCGTCTAATCTCACTATAGGCGAAGCACGCAACTTAGGCCCTCGGTACACTTGTTCAGACGAGCTTGCGCCTTTAAGAGACGACTCGGCAGAACGGGTGTCTCGGAAACGCCGAGAGCTTACTCACGTACCCCTTCAAGCAAACGTTTCGGTCCATCAAGAGGACTTAACCGATCAGGAAGCCTTCGGTGAGACGGCCGGGCGAGGTCAAACAATGGTGGCAAGAAGAACTCTGTCGGTCAGCCGTTTTGTGCCGGGCGCCCAGCAGAGCGTGGCACAATCCGGAACTCAGACGCAACAACAAACCCCCGCGCCTCCAGCTCCCCCAGGACGCACCCGAAAGAGGCAACGAGCTGCCGAGCAAGAGCCCACCGATGCTATCGAGGCGCCGGCCCGGACACCTCCTTGGTCACTGGTGGGAGCCGAAATTAGGGAGCATGTGACTCAAGCCGCACTGCAGGCGGCTTCATCCTCCCGTGCAGTTCCGGCCTGGTGCCCCTCCTTCATGCTAGACGGCCAGCCCCTCCCCTCTACTGCCAGTGTTCGGGTCTGGGACAAAGGTGAGGGCGGCCGTGTAGCTCGAAGTTTGGCTCATGGTCTGCTGCTGCCGGAGGACGTTCGTGTTTTTGATGATGGCACGGACGAGTCATTGACCCGGAGGTTGCAGTGGCATACTATCGCGGTAAACCCTTGTCCTTTATTTTCATCCTAATACTTAGCATTTCGGCTTGAATCGCAATGACTGTCCCCTTTTTAGGCTGCCCAAATGACCCATGTCCTGGATGGTCGGCTTAAGGAGTTAGCCGAAGAGGCTGAGCGGGAAAAGGCGTTAAAAGACGTGGCCGAGAATACTGCTAAGGAGAAGGCTAAAGCGGCAGCCACGGCGGAGAAGAAGGTGGTGGTGATCGAGAAGTCCAAGGCCGCCGCGGATAGGAGGGCTATGGAGCTGGAGGCAAAGCTCGGGGAGGCCGAGCTTAAACGGGGGGAGGCTGAGAGCCTTGCTGCAGCGCAGGCCGAGGAATTAGCCGATATAAGGGCTGCTCTGGAGGCCAGCGAGAGCAAGTGGTACAATGAAGGATTTGCTGACGCCGAGAACTCTGTGGAGCCCGTCATCCAAGAGGTTCGCAGGCTCGCATTCCGAGAAGCCTGGCTTGCGGCCTTGCAGGCGGCGGGGGTCCCCGAGGATTCCCCTTTGAGAGACCCCAATCATATACCTTTTCCCGAGCTCCCCTCTGCTGCCCAAGCCCCCCAAACCGTGGATTCTGAAGAAGATACCCCCAGTATGAGAGATCTAGTAGAGGCGATTGATTCCCATGTAGAGCTGACAGATCTCGACATTACTAGCGACGCCCAGGCCGCCGGTCAGCCCGTGGAGGGGCCTCTACCTTACTCTTTTCCTGCCCCCGAACCTTTGCCAGAGTCTTCCGCCCAGAGTCATACTTCCGAGCAAGCGTAACACCTGACGAGTTTATCTCTTGACACCAAGATTTCTCATTACTGTTTTTTTTTTTGTTTCTGCCGGCTTTGCCTATATCGCCGGGTTGTGGCGAATGAACAATTTTACTTTTCAATATTTTCTTTATTGTGGGATGTTTTTACCTATTTTCGCCGGGTTGTGGCGATGAAACAATTGTTGCTTCTTTTTACATATGCTCATGCTATTATTATTATCATTGTTACCGAATATTTGTTTAAACTTGTCCTGCATAATTCAAGTAATACGTGCACCTTTGCGTTCTTCACATGTCATGTTTCATAAATATTCACGTGTGCGAATAGGCGCCCGGGTAAACCGGGACTGTACGTTCAGTTGTCTTTAGCGAAAATTTTAGGTTTCCACCTGCTCGGTGACGTGGTCGAACCGAGTGTCAGGCTTTTGTCCTTAGGGAAAATTTTAGGTTTCCACCTGCTCGGTGACGCGGTCGAACCGAGTGTCAGGCTTTTGTCCTTAGCGAACATTGTAGGTTTCCACCTACTCGGTGACGTGGTCGAACCGAGTGTCAGGCTTTTGTCCTTCGTGAAAATTTTGGGTTTCCACCTGCTCGGTGACGTGGTCGAACCGAGTGTCAGGCTTTTGTCCTTAGTGAAAATTTTAGGTTTCCACCTGCTCGGTGACGTGGTCGAACCGAGTGTCAGGCTTTTGTCCTTAGTGAAAATTTTAGGTTTCCACCTGCTCGGTGACGTGGTCGAACCGAGTGTCAGGCTTTTGTCCTTAGTTTAGCAAATAAACATACCCACTTTTAGACACAACCAACACACTCGTAATCCACAAGTCATCAGTGATAGAACTTTTTCAAGTTATGCACATTCCACGGCCGAGGAAGCGGTCTCGCATCTAAGTCTTCTAAGTAATAGGCACCCGTCCCCGCAATGGCCGTGACCCTATATGGTCCTTCCCAGGTCGGTGCCAGCTTCCCGGCGTTGATGTCCCGCATGCTACCCACAGCTTTTCGCAGCACCAGGTCCCCGGGAGTGAAATCTCTTGGTCGTATGCCTCGGTTGTACTGCCGGGCAATCTTCTGTTGATATTCGGCCAGACGTACCAACACTGCTTCTCGGTATTCTTCTATTGAGTCCAAGCGTTGCACCAATAAGCCATCATTCCGGCGCTGGTCATAGTCTGTCACCCGTGCACTACACATTGCAACTTCCATGGGTATCACAGCCTCGGCCCCGTACGTGAGTGAGAAAGGGGTTTCCCCCGTAGACCTTCTAGGAGTTGTTCGGTATGCCCATAGAACGTTGTGGAGTTCCTCTGCCCAGCGACCTTTTGCACCGTCTAATCTCCTTTTTAGCCCATTTAGGATTGACTTGTTGACGGCTTCTGCCTGCCCGTTACTCTGGGGGTAGGCCGGTGTGGAATATCTGTTCTTAACACCAAGACCACCACAGAATTCTCGGAATGCCCTGCTATCAAATTGCATCCCGTTGTCGGATATGAGGGTGTCCGGCACGCCAAACCTTGTGAATATGTTTTTCCAGACAAACTTCTTAACGTCGACATCCCGTATGTTGGCCAGCGCCTCCGCTTCAACCCACTTAGTAAAGTAATCGACAGCTACTAAGACAAACCTCCGGTTATCGGTTGCCCGGGGAAAAGGTCCGAGTATGTCTAGCCCCCATTGCGCGAAGGGCCAGGGGCTACTCACCGGGTTTAAATTGCCCGCCGGCTGATGGATTAGGGGGGCATGTTTCTGACATTGCTCACACCTGCGCACATACTCGGCAGCTTCCTTCTGCATTTGTGGCCACCAAAACCCTTGTGTCATTGCCCTATGCGCTAGGGATCTCCCCCCCAAATGACTTCCGCACACACCCTCATGAAGCTCGGCCAATATTGCCCTCACATTCCCGGGGTGCACACACAAAAGATACGGTCCACCGAAAGATCTTCGATAAAGTTTGCGATCCGCGGACAACCAGTACCGAGGTGCCGTTCCGCGAATCCTGTTTGCCTCTTTTTCGTCGCTAGGGACCCGGTCGTCAGCCAAAAAGTCAATGATTGGATCCATCCAACACGGCTCGCTCGCCGTGATTGCTGCAACACCGATTCCGGCTGGGCGGTTAATGCTTGGCTCGGCTATGACTTCGACTTTTATCAGCCGAGGTATGTCCTCTGCTACTGACGAGGCTAGCGAAGCCAGTGAATCGGCATGTCTATTCTGCCCCCGAGGAATTTGGGTCAGTTTCGCCGTGTTAAACATGCTCATGGTCTGTTTTACTGCCTCCAAGTACCCTCTCATTTGAGAATCGCGTGCTTCAAAGCTTCCGTGTACCTGACCGACCACCAACCTGGAATCTGAAAAAACTTCTACGTCACGAGCGCCTATTTCCAAAGCCGCCTTTAGTCCGGCAAGTAAGGCTTCATATTCCGCCTCGTTGTTCGACGCCCGGAATCCCAGTCGGAAGGAATGTTCCAGCCGTATTCCCTCCGGGGTGATAATAACGATGCCAGATCCCGCGCCCATGCCATTCGCAGCACCGTCTACAAACACCTTCCACGGCAACACCTCCACCTTGTACACCACCTGTCCCTCGTTCTTAGGAGAAAATTCAGCGACGAAATCGGCTAGGACTTGACCTTTTACCGAGCTTCTTGGCCTGTACCTTATGTCGAATGCTCCTAGCCGGGTACCCCATTTGGCGATGCGGCCCGTAAAGTCCGACCTTTTCAACAAAGACTGAAGCGGATACTCGGAGAGGACATAGACGGTGTGAGCTTGGAAATAGTGCGGCAACTTCCTCGTGGCATGCACTAAGGCAAGCACCAACTTTTCCAAGGGTAAATACCTCGTTTCTGCATCAACCAAGGTTTTACTAATGTAATACACGGGAAGCTGGACCCCGTGATCCCTTACCAGCACGGCGCTCACGGCATGGTCAGACACTGATAGATACATGAACAAATCCTCCCCGAGCATAGGAGCCGTCAACATAGGTGCCTTTACCAGGTACTCTTTCAGATCCTGAAAAGCCCTCTCACAATCTTCGTCCCAATGGAAGCCCTTCCACTTCTTCAGAAGTTGGTAAAATGGTCGACAACGATCAGCGAACTTGGAAATGAACCTATTGAGAGCTGCCAACATCCTGGTCAAGATTTGAACCTCTTTAGGGTTCCTCGGCGGTTGCAGACGCCGAACGGCTTCTATTTAATCGGGGTTAACTTCTATTCCCCGATGCGTAATCAAGTAACCGAGGAACTTGCCGGCCCCCACTCCGAAGACGCACTTATCCGCGTTCAGGCGGAGTCTGTATCGCCGTAATATCTCAAACACCCCCCGGAGGTCCTCGGTGTGCCGTTCTGTCAGCTTACTCTTTACTACCATGTCGTCAATGTATACCTCTACGGTGCGTCCAATTTCTTCTCGGAACATTCTGGTCATCATTCGCTGATATGTCGCCCCCGCATTCTTTAACCCGAAAGGCATCACAGTATAATGGTAGTTCGCATCCGGGGAGATGAACGCCGTTTTTTCTTGGTCCTCGGCGGCCAGGGCAATTTGATGGTAGCCCTGGAATGCATCAAGAAAGCTCATCCTCGGGTGGCCATAGGTAGAATCCACTAGCTGATCTATTTTCGGCATAGGGAATGGGTCCTTTGGGCAGGCCTGATTCAAATTTGTGAAATCCACGCAGACTCTCCACTTGCCACTCTTTTTTTTGACAACGACAGTATTCGCTAACCATTCTGGAAAGAAGATCTCTCGTATTGCCCCGGCTTCCTTCAACCTTCCCACTTCCTGCCGTACCGCTTCAATGTGTTCTTTGGCCGACCTTCTCGGCCTCTGCTTTTTCGGAGGGAACGATGGGTCGACGTTAAGTTTGTGGACAATGAGCTCGGGATCTACCCCGGGGATCTCGTACGGACTCCAAGCAAAGACGTCTACGTTTTGTACGAGGAACAACAATGTTTCTACCCTGTCCGCAGTACTCATACTTGCTCCTACCTGAAAATACCTTTCAGTGTCCGGCAATATCTTTACCTTGACAATATCCTCGGCACAACCAGCCCCCGCACCTTCCCGGGGACTCTGTGATTGCTACAAAGGACCCTTCCTTTCATTTTTCCCCGGCTCTTCTTGCCTGTCCTTCCGGTCGACCATGGCCACCAAGCATTGTCTGGCGACACGCTGACTTCCCCGTACCACGGCGACACCATATTCGGTGCGGAACTTGACCTTCACGTGCAGGGTGGATGGGACTGCTCCCATGGCATGGATCCAAGGTCTCCCTAAAATGGCCGTATAAGGAGAGAACGATGTTACAACCATAAAAGTCACCGTCACCTCCTTCCCCTCCATATTCACGGGAACAGAAATCTGGCCCTCGGGGATTGCCACCTGCCCGTCAAACCCAATTAACGGGGCGTCATACCTCGAGAGGTGCTCCTTTTTCAGGCCGAGCCCCCTGAAAAGGTCCGGGTACATCACGTCTACCCCGCTTCCTTGGTCAATCATTATTCTTTTTACAATGAAACTGTTTACCCGGGCGGTCACCACCAGTGCATCATCGTGCGGTTGGATAGTCCCCTCCAAATCATCGTCACTGAAGGCGATGGGGTCTGGGGTTGTTTTGGCCTTCTTCACTGGGGACCGTCCTTCCGAGCATCCACCCGTGCTTACAGTGGTTAGTACTTCCTTTCTCCCAACAATTGCCGTGCCTCTTGGGATAGCGTGGATCACTTCGATCACTCCCAGTGGGGGAGGAAGGGGATTCCCTCTCTGATGGGGGCCTTGCCCGACGCCCTTTTCCCCCGTGGCAATCACAAATTCTTTCAAATGCCCGGCCTGTACTAACCGTGCTAAGTGGTCTTTCAATACTCTGCATTGCTCGGTCGTGTGCCCCTTGTCTTTATGGTAGGTACAGAACAGATTCTGGTTTCTCCATGATGGGTCGCCCAACATTTTGTTTGGCCATCTGAAGTACGGCTCATTCTTGATTCGGTCAATAATCCTGTGCACCGGCTCTTTAAACATTACATTCACCTCCTCTGTCTGCGGTTCAGCCCCCTGGGTCTTGAAGTCCTTTCGGGGTCTCGGTTGAAAACCGCTCTGCCGTGGTCTGTTGGCCAGCACAGCCTTGCCCTTACTCTGTAGCCGGTCATCTTCAAGGCGCTTATACTCCTCGATGCGCCTCATAAGTTGCCTCATATCCTCTGGAGGCTTTTTCGTTAATGACTCTCGCAGCTCGGAGTCCTCAGGCAGTCCCATTCGGAAGGTGCTTGCTGCAATTTTCTCATTTCCGCCGCCGATCTCATTGTAAAGCTCCCAGTACCGGTTGGCATAGCTGCGAAGGGTTTCCCCCTCCCTCAACTTCATGGATAGCAATGCATCCACGGGTTGGGGTACTCGGCTACACGTCACAAATCGAACACCGAATTCTTGGATTAGTTCGGCGAAGCTATTAATGGAACCTTTCCTTAGCCCATTAAACCATCTCAGTGCGGTGGCGCCGAGGCTCGAGGGGAATACCTTACACATCAGTGCGTCATTATGGGTGTGGAGGGACATCATCTGGATGTAATGGCTGACGTGCTCTACTGGATCTTTCTTCCCGTCATAGAAATCAAACGGGGGACGAGTAAACCTGTCCGGCAGCGGGGCCTGCTCGATCTCTCTCGAGAACGGTGATCGTGCGGCGCTTCTTAAGGCTCGACTCATCGCGTCCATAGCAGCATTATGGGGGCGATGCTCGGGAGAATCGGAGCCCCGGTCCGCGTACCCTCGCGATCGCGAACGTTCTCTGCGATGGCGGGACTCCCGGGAATGTGCACGGCCCCGGCTACGTTGAGAACCGGATTGGTGGGAGTCCTCACGACGGTTTCTTCCGCCGTCCTCCTCTCTTCCTCGGCGGTCTCGGCCCCCTCTCCTTTGACCGCCCATGGCCTCCAGTTCCAATTCCCTAACTAGCCGCCTCAACCGTTCAATCTCCTCGTCCCTTTCATCAAAATGCCCGCGTGCTGACGCCCCCGATACTGTCCGGTGGGTTTGGTATGAACCTTCTCCCAGGTCGGATTGGTCTTCTCCTTCTTCACGACCCCTATCCTCTCGTCTCTTTTGTCTCCGCTCCCGCCATGTAGACCCTACTGAACTGCTTTCGGCGCGGCTCGAACGTCTTTCAGACATTTCACCCGGGCGCGTGCCCCGGTCGGACCACCAATTCGTAGGAGATTCCCACAGACGGCGCCAATTGTAGACACAAGGAAACAGTGGACGGGCCAACCTTCCCTTGGGCTCACAATCTATTTGTTGGATATGGGCTTTTGTATTTCCTACTTCTGGTGACCCAACTTCCTGAGAACTCTTAGCCCCCTCCTCAAGTATCTGATGCCTCTGGACCTATTTCCCTTTCTCTTCTATTCTCTGTTTTCACTCAGAATTACCATCCCCCTTCCCTTTTCTTACTTCCTCTATTTATACCCCAAGGTTTAATGGGGTGTCGTGATTGCCTTGATAATTAGTGGAAGAAGGGGTCCAATACGATTGTGCTTAAGTGGAAGTTTAGGTGGGGGGTGGTACGAGGCAAAGTATGGCTTGGGAACTAGTTCCCATTTTGATGGACTGCTCGGCACGGCTCACTCCGAGGTTTTGCCGAACACTACCTAAACATCTCACATCATTCGGGAAGTTGCCTGCCCGGATGCACCTCCAACAAACGCATTGTGACATGCAAAATCATTCTTATTACGGATGGGTTGGGGGACAGCCTATTCCCGGGCCGAGGATATATGGGCTGCTGTAAGATTGATCTGGAGTCCTTGGTGGGCCGGGGACAGATGGCCTTAATGGGCCCGAGTATTCTGTGCCGTACAAAAACATTCTTTAAATGAATTATTAACTAATACTCTTAGGGCATTCGTTAGCATTTTCCATAAGATATTAAATAGATTGTTATTGAGTTACGCTAGAGGCTTAGGTGTAATAATTAGTGTATAAAATCTATAAGAATTTACACCCACCAATAAGAAGAGGATGTCACATCATCATTTACTAATAAATTAAGAGTCATGCTAACGAGTGCCCTTATAGCATTGGTTAATAATCTATTTTAAGAAAGTTTTGACATAACTTTTATGGGAAATGAAAAAAACTGTCAAAATATTAATTACTTTTTGTTTTGTTTTCCCATAAAAATTTTTTTTAAATGAATTATTAACTAATACCCTAAGGGCATTTTTTAACATTTTCCATAAATTAAATACAATTTCTCACACAACCATTTGATATCTTATTTAATTTGTGAAATAAGATATTAAATAGATTGTTATTGAGTTACGCTAGAGGCTTTAGTGTAATAATTAGTGTATAAAATTTATAAGGATTTACACCTACCAATAAGAAGAGGATGTCACATCATCATTTATTAATAAAGTAAATATAATTTCTCACAGAACCATTTAATATCTTATTTAATTTGTGAAATAAGATATTAAATAGATTGTTATTGAGTTACGCTAGAGGCTTTGGTGTAATAATTAGTGTATAAAATTTATAAGGATTTACACCTACCAATAAGAAGAGGATGTCACATCATCATTTATTAATAAAGTAAATATAATTTCTCACCCAATCATTTAATATCTTATTTAATTTGTGAAATAAGATATCAAATCGATTGTTATTGAGTTAAGCTAGAGGCTTTGGTGTAATAATTAGTGTATAAAATCTATAAAAATTTATACCCACCAATAAGAATAGGATGTCACATCATCATTTACTAATAAATTAAATACAATTTCTCACACAACCATTTAATATCTTATTTAATTTTTGAAATAAGATATTAAATAGATTGTTATTGAATTACGCTAAAGGCTTTGGTGTAATATTCCGTACATATGTACAGGTATAATTAAAAATTTTAAAAAATATTCAAATTATACATGGTATTAGTTTACACTTTTTTTAAATCATACATTTCTAAAATATTTAATAGTTTCTCATTTTATGTATATATATATATATATATATGCGCGTGTGTGTGTGTATGTATGATTTAAAATTTAATTGGTTTTAAGCTCTTTAGTTTTTGCACTCAATAATTTACTTGCCACAAAGAGGCCAATCGCCCGAGGGTAAGGCCAAGGAGCGAGCACTCCTCAGGAGGCATAGGGCAGGCCACTTGCACCAAAAAACAAAAAATCAAAGAAGACAATAGAGACGTGGAAGCAAAGAAGAAGGTAAATATTTAGATTAAGTAACCATCTACACATCTTGCAACACATTCTACCACCTCCAGCAAAACCTTGATGGAACAAGCATCCAAAGGAAGGTCTATGACTACAAGTAGAGAGCAATGATGCAATTCAATCAGCTATATAAAAAAAGGAAACCCCTCCAAGATGGAGGGGACAAAAAACGAGAAAGAAAAAACATACTCTGTGCAACATTACCCTATAACTGAGACAGAATATTATATGAACAATTCCTCCTCAACCTCACCCGTGGAAGTTTTGTTCCTAAAAGGAAACCCCTCCAAGATAGAGGGGACAAAAAACGGGAAAGAAAAAACATACTCTGTGCAACATTACTCTATAACTGAGACAGAATATTAGATGAACAATTCCTCCTTAGCCTCACCCGTGGAAGTGTTGTTCCCAAAATTTGCTTCTTTTTTAAGAATCACTTGATGTTTTTTCTTCATTAATATAGCAGCTAAACCATACAAGTAAACCAAGGTTGACCTTGCAAACCCTTTTTGTAATAAATCAATTGTATTGGGTCGTTGCATTCAAACCCTCTATTCTAACAGGGCTTAGCTTGTTTGAGCCCTTACAATATATATATATATGAAGAAGATGTTATTAAATATTATAATCGGTTAACTAATTTGAACATATCCAAGAATATCTATAAAAAAAATATACACCTCCATTCCATGGAACACATGTAACATGTTATATTCAATTTAAATTATTATATAAGTTTAAAACTGTAGCAATTTTTTATCTTTCTTTCCAAATATAAGTATAATATCTATATTATTGAAACTCGAATTTTAAGGAAATCTTGTGAATATAATTTTTTTTCTTTTTTAGGGTTTATATCTCTTATTTCTTTTTTCTTTTTTTTCTTTTTTAACCAAAAATTAAAGATTTTGGCACAAATAAAATAAAATTTCATAATTTAATCCAAAGATTAAGATATAAAAAATGATTGTTTGAGCCCAAAATTGAAAAATACAACCTACAAAAAGAATCAATTTAAGGCTTAAATAGTCCAAAAATGGACCGAATGGACCAGAATGAACTACATGAACCAAAGTGGATAAATGGACCAAATTGGAGTTTTAGACTGAAGTAGACCAAATTGACCACAGTGGACCGCTGTGGACTGAGTAGACCGAATGGACTAAAGTGAACCGAATGAATCGAAATAGACTTAAATAGACTGAAATACTATATTGATATGGCTTAACAGGAGTATTAAAATATTACACTTCAGCTTTTAGATATTATATAGATTAATAAAATTGCTAAAGTAGCGAGGATATTTATGTAAGGTGCGGGTCATGTTTTAGTCACTTGACTGGCAAGTATTTTGGATAGCCAAAATTCCTTTGACATTCCCATTCAGCGCATAAAATTGGACTAAGTTACCACTTCTTATACATTGAAAAATGTGATTGGAGACTTGCAATAGACATACTAAAATATTTTTTTATATATGCAAGATAAAAATTCTTCTCTAACCTAATCAAAGTGTATATGCGTGTGAAGCTCCCTCCTGGAGATTTGAACCCCAACTCTTGCTCCTCACACCCCACAAGCACTTATACTTGTAGAGTGACCATCGTACCAAAAGTGTGCAGTGGAATACTTACAAATCAAAAAGAATGGAAAGCATATGATGTCACATACGCATTAATTAGTAGTATATACAAATCTGTCCAATTTTGACTTTTCTTTTTTCTTTTTTCTTTTTTTTGACCAGAATCCCGAGCAAAATCTAATTTTGACTTTTAGAACCAATAATTCAGAGAAAGATATATTAAACTCCAAATTGTTGATTAATTAGAAAGAAATCAAATCGCAATCAATTAAAAACTATGATACAAACTCAAACTCTGCTTAATGTTAATTAATCATAATGCTATGCCACTAGTTAGCATCCACAAATTTTAAGAAAACTAGGAAGGGTTGCAAGTGCTGCCCCTTGAGTGAGAAAATTTAAAATAGGATTTTTTTTGAAGTAGTATCAAACCATGTATTTAAGTTTAGAATAGTTATTTAACGTATGGCTATCAATTTAATATGATAATTTATTAGGAAAATGTATTTAATATCAAATGATACCATATCAGCGATATCAAAATCAAATAAATGTGAGACATATCAGTAAAAATTAACTAACCAACTAATAACTGAAAGACACGTGTTAGTGGATAGTTATTTTTACACACATATCTCTCGTTTATTGGATTTTGATATAGAAGACGTGGTATCATTTGATACAAAATACTTTTTCATCTCTTAGAACCTATTTACTAAAGATAGTATCTACTCACAAAAAAATATTCAACTACTTAAGAATGATAACAAATGTCGTCATCTTCCAACAATAAGCAACTAAGTTTTGATAAAACATTGTCACAATATTTAAATTTTCGCAATAAATGATGACATATGCTACAATTAAAACTCTTCATTAAATTAAATACCTACAACCATTTGCAATGAATATTTTGCTATTCATACTTCTTTCTTTATCATTTTATTTTATGAGCCTAACTACAGTACGTAGCTTATTTAATTTTTAATGAACACATTTTTAAGAAAGAAAACAAATAAAAAAAAAACAAAAGATATATGTCATTGAAGTTTCTATTAGATAAAATTATAAATCTAGAAGATTTAAACCACTAATATATTAGTGTTCTCTGGGTAAGAAATAGAATACAATACATCATTATTTTTACTTTTTAAGTATGACTAACACATAAATCTTAAAATACACGAAGAAAATTTTTGGAACATTAAAATTTAGTAAGCCATTTTAGATATTGCGCAATAAAATATTCTAAGAATCATAAGATTTTGTTAAAGTTTAACCAAGAAAGTAACAACAGGAACTATATACTTGTCTACAAAATATAAAGGTGGAAATAATTCAACTTTATTGTTGAGGGATGAAACTAACCCAAACATAAATGGGGAAAGTACTTTTTTCCATAATTCTTTTTTTTTTATAAAACTATGTGTTTTTTACTTTAAAAAATGTGTTTTAAAAAAAAAAAAAAAAAAGTCCGCCCAATAAAACTACACGTAAAACTATGAATTTTGACTCAACAAATTGGCTAAACACAAAAAAAAAAAAAAAAAAAAAAAGTCAAGAACATAATAAATGTCATGATATTTTTTCAATACCTTTATTTTAGCTATGGTGAGCCTTGGTATGATATTTTATAATTTTATTTTAGAGTAATTTACATCCACAACATTTTCACAACAAATCATAGATGGTAAATTTTTATGAACAAAGTTTCTATTCAAACTAGTTTGGAGAGAAACCCTACAAACTCATCATATATATTTATATTGAGTTTGAATTTTGAAAATCTAACCATTAGATTGCATTTTCTTATTACATCCTTAATGCTTACAAAATTTCAAGAAAATCAAATATCAAATGCTATGTCATCAAATAAATGTTATAATTTTAAGTTTTTGTAATCTAAAGTTGTATATTAAAAATAAGTTAATTGATCAAATAGTAAATAATATTCGATTTGAACGAAATTTGATATACATATTAAGAACATAAGGAACATGAAATTCATCGGTTAGATTTTCAAAATTCACACCTAAAAAAGAAACATATAAGAAGTTTGAAGAGTTGTTTGGAGAGAAACTTTGTTCAATTTTTATTGGGTTTTAATTGGAACAAGCACTTTAAACTATGCATTAAAAAAAATAAAAAATAAAAAACAACAACAACAACAACAAAAAAACAAACAAAAAACCAATAGGAGAAATTTGTGCATGAAACAATGAATTTATGCTCACGAAATTTGACTAAACCAAAAAAGAAGTTTAAAAATACAACAAAATGTCACAATATTTTCACAATACCTTTATTTTCAATCGTGGTGTTTTGGTCTGATATATTATTATTTATTTTTATAGAAATGTTATCTCCATAATATTTTTATAATAAATTCTAAATGGCAAGTTGTTACCGATTTTAAAATGGACACACAACTGATATCACTTTTTTATCCATCAATAGTAGCTTACCTATGATTTGTAATGAAATTAACTTTAAAATGTTGTGGACTTAGCATTTTTTTTATTTGATCTATAAGAAACTGAGATCTCAACAATTGTGAAAATATTGTGATAAGAATAAGTGTTGTAACATTTTCTCAAAACATTTATTTTCAGTTGTGGTTAGTCACAGTCTCATATTTTATTATTTTATTTCAACTTGTAAGAAATTGACACCTCAATAATTGTTGAAATATTGTAAAATTTGTTGTGTCAGTATAACAATATATATGCCAACTCATATAAATATTTAAAAGGAAAAAAAAATTGCACTGTAGCTACAATGCCAATTGAATTTACCAAAAGGGCACTATAGCTATAGCGCACCTTAATAATTGTGAAAATATTGTAAAATTTGTTATGTCAGTATAACAACAGTGCATCAACGCATTGTAGCAACAGTTCATCAACGCATTCGCACTTTTTATATATATAGATGAGGTGTAGCATATTGTTCATTAACTCTAGGCATGTTCATGGATATACCGGTACCGACAAAATCGGTCTAACTGCACCGCCTCGCCCCGCTTAGGGCTCCATCGAAGGTTTCTAGCATGGTGGTCGGCAGTAGATCTTCAGAACCGACGTCGGACTAGTGCGGCCATCGACGCCAAGATGTGCACACCGACAAAGACTGAACCGACCCGAGCATGTTATATATATATATATATATATATATATGTATGTATGTATGTATGTATGTATATAAATATCATACCGTTCTAAGAAGAGCTAAAGAGAAGAGGCCGCCTAAGCCTAAAGTTCTCATCCATGAACATGTCAAAAAAAAAATTTTGAATTCTTATCCATAACCATGAACAAGCCTAATGTTCTTACCAAAAAAAAAAATTTGAATTGAAAAAGAAGTTAACGTGTGTGAGTGAGGCTGCCTTTCTCAGTCAAAAAACGTGTGTTAGGAGGAATAGCCAAATAGTCTCATCACTGAGTGTGAGTGGTCTTGTCTAGTAACTCTAGTGTCTTCCCACTTGCATTCTTTTGAAAAAAAAAATATATTTAAAAAAATGCCGTATAGCCCTATGGGTTACAGTCTTGCCACTTGCTTTTTTTGAAAAAAAAATTTAAAAAATTAAAAAAAAATGCCACATGTATTAGTCACTAACTCACCATCTTGCCACTTGCATTTTTTGAAAAAAAAAATATTAAAAAAAAATGATGTCGTATTGTCACTGTTTGAGTCTTTGATGGTGTCATGCCCCAAACCCGAAGGGTCCAAAGCATGAGAAAAACGTCTCAAAGTACTTATAAATTTTTCCTTTTTGACAATTCAATCCACATAAATCATATCAAGTATCAACATTAAGAATTATCATAATAATTCCATTGAATATACTCTCAAAATAAGTCAAAACTCTAAGCAATAATTATAAGGACCATTAGCCACAAAATAATAGAGGTCTAAATAAATAATTACATATCATTAGCTTGTCCCATCAGTGGAAATAAAGTCACCACCACTATAATATACAAAAAAAATGAGTCAAGCCTATTATAAGTGTACATCATCTAATATCTCCATTACAAAAGTTCAGCTTTCATTAGTAGTTAGTCTAACTACTGTTAGCTACCAAAAAGTTGTCTCAAAAGATTATTGCGTACTTTGAAAAAGTTTGTAAAATAATAGAATGAAACAAAGCCCGGTAAGTAGCACAATTAATGGAGATGGAGAAAATGCAAGTTTTATAATAATAGACATTTTACAGAACAGGTTATAATTTGGGAATTTCCATGAAAATCCAGCAAATCCATCTTTCTTAATAAAATGACAAGAATGATTAAAAGAATGTAGCACCAAGCTTTTTCAAAGTATTCCAACATGAACTACAAACTATTTACTATAAGCTATCAAAACACCCTTTTAAAACCTGAAAATCCAACCCAAGGCCACATGACAAGCCACCATAAAGACGTTATATATGCCACAATGACATAAAGTTATGCCACGAAGACATCAGTTATACCATGAAGACATCAAGTTATGCCACGAAGACAGCAATCTGCCACAAAGACGGGGTACCAAGATACCAATGTCACCTAGACTACGGCATCTGGCTGGGTAATCACTGGGTAATTACATGTCACGGCCCAAGGATAAAAACTTGAAAAGCTCACAGTTTACATGAAATCAAAACACAGTCCAATTTCAAGTAGTTTCACAAAAACCTTTAAAATACCTAATATATTCACAAGGTTCTCAAGTTTTCCAAAATCATTTCTTGTCAGTAACATTTTCTATCAATTTCCCAAATATCACAAGTCAAGATAAAAACATCTTTAGAATTTTCAAATAATGCAATAAATCCATAAATTCTATTCCCAAGAATTATATCAAAGATGCTTATCTCTTCTATACTAACAAATCATGCATTTTCCCATACACAATATTAAACATGATGCGCTTTTCATATATAATCATATATAATAGGGTCACAACACAATGCTTTTTAAGAAAACATAGTTTCACAAATAATTTTCCAAAATGTGTTTGACCCAAACACAAAGTTATGCAACGTGATTATTTTTCAAAAATCTCATTAAAAAGTTACTTACCTTGCAACCCACAAAAAGTCTAACTCTCCAAGCTCCAAAGGAGATTAGCTAGAACCTAAACAATACCAAGCAAAGGGATGAGATGGAAGAAATGGGATAAGGTGGTAGTTGAAATTTGTGGTGGGAATTAAGGGGGTAAGTGGGGTAGGCATGTGGGACACTAAAAAATCTGATCCCTTTTTTTTTTTTTTTAGATTGGAGCATTACAGATGGAGTCATTCACTATGCAAGATTTTCTTTTTTTCTCTTTTGATCTCAACCACACACGTCTTTTATCTCGAGTTGTCTCCTACTCAGACTCAACTACTCTTATAATCTCATTTCTCCTCTTTAGTCTTTAGACTTCTACTCCTCTCACAGTCTCACCTCTTAGACTTAGAACTCAGTCACTCATCAGCCACCTCCATTTTTCTTCATTTGCTTCCCTCTCAATCTCAAAATCTCAGACTCTCACCTAACCATTTTTCTCTTCTTTTTTGCTTTCAGCCGCATAATATTTCTTCCAAACCCTAATCCCGCCAAACAATTAGTAGTGTTTCCCTCTCAATCTCAGATTTTCTGGCTCTCGCCAACCATTTTTCTCTTCTTTTTTGCACTCAACCACATAAGAGTCCAGCCCATATAACTGAACGAACCGCACTGAGCCGCTAAGATTAACTGCACCTTGTGTAGACCGGTTTTTACCTTCCAAAAGTGAGGTGCAGTTAAGCATAGGGTGAAACTGCACCCTATAGGTGTGGTGCAAAAAACCTCTCCAAAACTAACCGAATCAAACCATGTACACCCCTAATTGACTCTATAATTACAAAACCAAAGGCCAAAGATAAGAGCAACTCTACTTGTCTTGTCCACAATGCTCCAAGTTCCACAGTTTCCTCCTTTTACTTGGCTCTCCTTCCTGTTTATCCTGGTCATTTGTTGGAAGAGATCTAAAGCCGAAGGCCAAATCCATAAATTGCCTCCTGGGCCATGGAAACTACCTCTTATAGGGAATTTGCACCAGCTTGTTTTGTCTCTACCACATCGATCCTTGAGAGACTTAGCCAAGAAATATGGACCCATTATGCAACTTCAGCTGGGTGAGGTGTTGGCTATAATTATTTCATCACCAAAGTAGCTGAAGAGGTTCTAAAGACACATGATGCTGCTTTTGCAAATAGGCCAAGTGTTCTTGCTGTTGAAATTGAGGGCTATGATAATTCAAGTATTGTATTTGCTCCCAATGGTGATTATTGGAGACAAATGCGAAAGATTTGTGTTCATGAGCTCCTAAGTCTCAAGCGAGTCCGGTCATTTAAGACAATAAGAGAATAAGAGGTATGGAATCTTGTTGAATCCATTTCCTTGTCACAGGGACTTCCAATCAATCTTAGTGAGAAAATCTTCACCACCTCATATTTTATAACTTCCAGAGTAGCAATTGGGAAGAAGTGCAAATATGAACAAGAATTGTTATCATTAATCAAGGAATCGTTTAATCTCAGTGGAGGTTTTGATGTGCCTGATTTGTTCCCATCACTGAAGTTCCTTAGCTTCCTTACTGGGATGGGGCCTGCATTGGAGAAACTGCACAAAAAGCTAGACAAGATTCTTGATGAAATAATCATTGAGCATAAGATGAAAAGATGTACTACCATTTCAGCCAGCAAACATGAACCTCCTGGTGGTGATCATGACGATCTAGTTAATGTGCTTTTGAAACTTCAGGAGATGGGTGAGCTTGAATTTGAAATCACTAGCAACCAGATTAAAGCTGTAACTCAGGTACGCAAATAAGATCTGTCAATTTATAATTAACATTTCTTTTACCTTTCTTCTTAATTAGAAAGTGGGCAACGTTTTAACAAATATGGGTTCCTTAGCAAGAGAGTCAATTTCGTACCGTACCGGTCGGTATGGCACGATGACGAAGTTCCGGCGTAGCCCACCACTGCATCATGCCCTCGTTCTGTTGATCTGCGTCTCAATGCAATTTTTAAGTCTGTTTTTTTTTTTTTTTTTTATGAACAATGCAATTTTTAAATCATGTGGCTGTTAAGCTGTGTTTATTATTATTTTTATTTTTAAAGTAACTGTGACTTTGGTGAAAGTTAAAAGTTAAAACTAATGTTAGGCATTGAATTCAATTCAGAATTCACGTCGGTTAGGTGGAGTCTATGCCTTCTGAGCCTCATGGGGTGAGTCTGTTGCAGCTTTGTGATATAGTGTTTTTTGAAAATAAGAGAGTTAAAAAAAAAAAAAAAAAAAGTGTGCGTTATGAAATTAGATTTTTTTGTGAAAATTGAGTGTGGTAAAAGTTGTTAAAAAATAAAGTGTTTTTTTTTTTTTTTGAAAAAATTGAGTGTTTGACTAGTATTTATAAAAGTGTCCTAAGAGGTAAATTACCAAAAAATGACAATATCTATATAAAGAGAATTTTTTGTTTTAATTAACTTTCTTAATGCAAGTTATAGACACAATATTTTCACAAAAATTTCACAATAAAGTCTAAATGACAAGTTGTTAATGGTAGGAAAAAAAATATCATTAATAGGTCTAGATGAGAACTAATAAGTAAACTTTATTATAAAATTGTTACAAAAATATTATGTCAATAGTACTATTTTTTTTTTTAAAGAAAGATAGTACTAATTTTAAAAAACCTAAAAATATTTTTAGAAGTATTTGAGATACACACGTATGCAACAGGATGTCATGAATATGTATATTGCCATTATATTCTTTGAGAGTGGTAGCTTGTCTAATCAAATACACAGGATTGTGTAGTATGATGGTTTCAGAAGCAATTTATCTCTGGAAATTAATTTCCTGTACAAATAATAAATCAAAATTGGGGCCACTAAATTTGGAATTCGAAAGAAAATTAAGCGAAACAGGAGACTACGGAATACTTTCTTTTGTTTACAAATTATGCAACTAGCCTATTTTTCCTAATATTGTCTTATTGTGATTCAACCTTCATTTACAGGACGTTTTCGCTGCAGCAAGTGAGACTTCAGCATCTACAATAGAATGGGCAATGTCAGAATTATTGAGAAACCCAAGAGTAATGGCGAAAGCACAAAACGAAGTGCGACAAATCCTTAAAGGGACAAGAAACATTGATGAAATAGACATTCAAAAACTAGATTATTTGAAATTAGTTGTGAAGGAAACTTTGCGATTACACCCTCCTGGTGCCTTGATCCCAAGAGAATAAAGAGAAAAATGTGAAATTAATGGGTACGAGATACCAAGCAACACAAAATTAATCATTAATGCATGGGCTATTGGTAGAGATCCTGCATATTGGATTGATGCAGATTGCTTTCATCCTGAGAGGTTTCATGGTTCCTCTGTTGATTTTAAAGGGACCAACTTTGAATTCATTCCATTTGGAAGTGGTAGGAGGATGTGTCCAGGTATATCATTTGGTATTGCCAATGTTGAACTCATTCTTTCTCAATTGCTGTATCACTTCACTTGGAAACTTCCCTCTAAAATCAATCCAAAAGAACTTGACATGTCCGAGTCTTTCGGATTATCTTGCAGGCGAGGGAATGATTTGTACCTAGTTGCCACTCCTTGGATGGATTAGTATTGTATATCATGCTTAGCTAACTCTACCATGAAGTTCCTTAAAATTCTTATATCCTTCCATTTTGAAATAAGTAGAATACACTTGTTATGTTATCGCTGTTTACACAAATATTGTCCTATCAAAAAAATAAAAATAAAAAAAAATGTTTGCACAAATGTTTATCACGTCTATTTTGGTATTTCTTTAAAATTTTGATGATATAGCAACATCCAACCGCTCATTTCAAACAAATGAATAAGATTTTAGAAAATTGACAGAGGAGTTATTTTTAAAACTATCAAGAATGCTGATCCTCTTTGGACTCCTCATTTTATTGTAAGAAACTGAATAATATGGATGATAAATGTGATACTTTTTTTAAGGGATTGCACTGTATTTGAATTCAGTAAATTGTACCCAACTATTCAACACACACATTTGATTTTTGGTTGAACTCATAATATTGTGTCACATAAACTTTTGTGCTCTTACAATTTTCCCCATCATTATTTTAATATAAATTTTTGGCAAAAATGTAAAACTCATTTTTTAAGTTTCACAATAGTTCATTTCAAGTATGTAACTTTGCTTTTATTCAATTGAATCCTCTAAATTTCAAAAGTGTTCAATCAAAGCCTCCCATTAGCCTCCATTAAACTGATCCGTTAAACACCCAAAATGGCATCGTTTTTTCATCTCCTCCCTATGTTTACCTTTGGGCAGCTTGCTGGTGACTGTCCAAAAATTATAATGAATTTTTAAAATTAAAATCTAAACATTTAGTCCAACTCATTTTTTTTAGCTGATGTGTACTGGGCCACTCATGCAATTTATAAATTGGGCTTGTTTGTGGGCATTGAACACTAGACTGGGCTTCCGACCTGATCCTATAATATGGGACTGGGCTTGTTCCACTTTCAAAAAGAACCACGGGCCAAGGCAAAGTTATTAAGCAGTTAAGTTGGCCATCATAGATTGCAAAACCCACTCGAGACTTGCAAATGTGTTTGGGCATGGTTTTAAGTAAATTATACATTTTTTATGATAATTATACACTAATTAATGATAATCTATTTTTAATGAACAAATACATCCCAGACCCAGACCCAAATCATGATTAATTCTCAAGGCGCGTTTGGTTCGCCGCGATGTTACATTACACTGTAATATTGTATTATTGTAATATTACATTAATATAATCTCAATATAAGAATACAACATTATATTGTTTAGGAAAGTGATGAAATTAAGATGATGTGATATATTTTTTAATTTTAAATTATGGTAATGTTAAAAAAAATAAAATAAACCTAAAATCTTAATGTTACACTATCGTAATGTGCATCACATCAAGGACATATCACAGCGAACCAAACGCCCCTGAGTCATTTGGCAGAATACTATTAGAAGGGAATTTTATTATGGGGCATGTGAAGTTTTTGAGGGAAATGAGGTTAATTTTTTTTACAATATGCATTAATCAAAAGTCACCTTTTGAAATAACATAAAAGGGAAAAAGGGAGAATGAGGAGAGAAACATAGGTACCTTTTGTTGTCAATGCCAAAGTAAGCTAGAGTTCCAAAAAAAAAAAAAAATTAAAGCGAAGGAACAAAAGTATGAAACATTTTTTTTCTTTCTTATAAAATTAAATATTTTAAGGGTAGTGCTGCTGACATAATAATTTTACAAAAATTCACAACAAAATTTAGGTGATAAGTTATTAATGGTAGGTAAAATAGTAATGTTAGTTGTGGATTTAGATAAAAACCAATTACAACTTGTCACTTAACATTTATTGTAAAAATATTGTGAAAGTAGTATTAAGAGTATCATATTTATACTTATTGCAGCTGGGCTTGAAAAAAAAAATAGGATTAAGGTGTTCATATTTTTATTGTAAGGGTCAAAAAAATTAATATCATATATATACTTTAGGGGGGGGGGGGGGGGGAGGAGGCAAGGGGAAGTCAAGGGTACCTAAACCTCTTCTGTTTATAATGATTGTAAGGACACAATTTGGATCCCCAGCCCAAAGGGTGAATAAACGTAGGTCCAAAAGCCCAATACAATAAATTTGTAGAGAGTGGATTGGAAAATTAGGCTTTAGTGAATCATACAACAATCTAAACGTACCTAGATGACAAGATAATGAAGATAGACTAGTTTAATTCAAAAAAAATTATCCTCGGTGTAGTCCGAAGAGATCAGTTCTTATATATTTCTCTCTAATATGATTACAAGCTTCAATTGCTGATTGCTACAGTGTTTTCTCTTAATTTCTCTATCCTCTTCTCTCAGGGTCTCCCCTCTATTTTATACTATCCTCATCTTGTATCACCACCCTTCACGTGCAGACCAGATTGTTCGTCTTGATCCTTGTCCCATTAGCAACTTCAAGAAGTCTTTGGATAGTAACTGTAAGGCGGAAAGTTACTGTTTAGACATCACTTTCTCATTAATACGGCCAGAGAGTTAGTTACAAAACATTCAATGCGGTCGTAACAACTTTCCCATAGATATTTCTTAGCTCCCATTTGTCCTATATGTTCACAGTGTATATCTTTACCAATAGAACTTCCTAGTACATTATTCCAGATAATAGGACACACACATCTTGATCTTTGCTTTGTTTAGCCAATGGGATATTCCTCCTCGAACCACCTCTCTTAGCCTTCACAGTCACAATTTACTTGCGAAACTCACAGTCTTACGTTTTCTATATTATTGATCCATTCTCGAACAGTTGAACCTCCTCGAACAAGCCTAAGCCCAATATACGTACTTGGGCCTCTTGTTCCTACAATGATGTTATGAGATTTGGAAAAGAATTTTTTTTTTTTTTTCTTCCCTCTATTTTTTGTTTGGTTATTGGGAAAGTGCTAGGGAGAGTTTGTTGATTATTTTTTTTTCAAAAATTTTTTTATCAATTTTTTTTTTTAATATGCGAAAATTTTTTGTTAGTGAGTTAAATACTTAACAAAATATTCTAACGAAAGTAGATGTAAGGCCTCAATTGAAATAATTAAAACTTAGAAAACTAAATTGAACGAAAATAAAGTTAAAGACCTGAAATGAATTTAGTCCAACTTAAATAGTGCAATTTGCATTTTTCCTTATATTTATAAATAAGATTTTTTTTTCTTGATTTTTTTTTATAAAAATAAAAGAGGAAAAATGCATATTGTTTTATGCTATAGCCTACCGAAGCTACTTTGTCCATTCGTCAAGAATGCATTTGTACTGAAAAGTGAAAACCATACAATTTCATTTTGGCTGGAAAAAATAAAACTGTATCATTTTAAACCCTAGTAGACCGCAAGCGTGATTCTAGTGTGATCTTTTTTTTCTTAAGGACCAATGGTGGACCAAAAATGTTCCCTTACCGTGACCATCGGGGAGTATCAAATTTCAATCTGTAAACCCACATGCTTTTAGTGGCCGTGTAAAACATGCATCTAATTTTTTTTTTTTTCTTTTGACTAAATAAAACATGCATCCTACTCTCTATTTCACTTTTATGGGATTCACTCTATAATAATTTTTCATTATCATTGATTTTTTTTATAAGTAGGAATTAAACTTTAGATCTCTTATCGATAACAGAAGACATTTTTTTTTTTTTTTTGATAAAAAGATTGTAACTTTATTAAGATGAAGATAAACACATCACATCTTCAGCTAAAACCGGCTCGATCATAATTGGATTTTCTTCTATCCAAGCTACAAAACTAACTAAATTCCTAGCATACTGATCTAAGATGTATGCAGGGCGATTGTCTTGCCTTCGAATATGAGAGACTTACACTCCTCTAAAATCCTTTAACATAAGCTATATTCCCTCAACTATATTGCAAATAGTTATTGGTGGTTCACACGATCCATTCACAACCTCAGCAACAATCTGTGAGTCACACTCAAACATAACCTCTTAAACCCCCCACATCCCATGCAAAAAGAACCCCTTCCTCCAAAGCTTTTGCTTTAATCTCCAATGGCCTCAGCAGGTCTGGTATATTAGAGGATTTGAAAGTTGCGCCATCAACATTACGGAGACTTTTTTTTGTGCATCTATTTTATTTTTTTATATATTTTTTCCAATCTGGTACCATAAAAATTTTCCCATCATGACCTTCGGTTAGCTGTCCTTAACTCCTTGCGCCTATTCTTCCCTTCTTTTTCTTTTTTAAGAATCAAACAAAAATAAAGAAAAAAAAAAAAAAAAAAAAAAAAAAAAAGAGAACGAGGTTCTAACACAAGGCACATCACAAACTCCTCATATCTATTCAATTCAACTAAAATACTTTTCTTTCCAAAAAAAAAAAAAAAAAATGCTTTTCATGGATGTCTCCCAAAAGAAACATGCCTTTCATGGGACTGCTGTTGGTCATTAGGTTTTCCTAAATTTCATTTTGTCCAGTTAGGGCTCTTGAACCCTGTTCCAAAAAGTTGATAACCGTACCTTAGAAAAATAAGGACATTTGCTGTAATTTTCATGGCTTCCATAACAATTGAAACAATATCAATTCTAATCCTCTAAAACATTTTTAGGCAAATAGACATTTGCTGTAACTTTCGTGGCTTCCATAACAATTGAAACAATATCAATTCTAATCCTCTAAAGCATTTGTAGGCAAATAGACATTTGCTGTAATTTTCGTGGCTTCCATAACAATTGAAAGTTTGAAACAATATCAATTCTAATCCTCTAAAGCATTTGTACGCAATTCAAACACAGCTAATATCAATCTTTACTATCAAGGGCAACTAATATCAATCTTTATTTGAGTTAGACATTATATATGTTCCACATTATGGGACAGGTTAGCTATCTTACTTTATGGGACAGGTTTGACCAAAATCAATTTGAATCTTATGATGCTAATTATGTTGGACCAACCAACCTCATTAACCAATCTCATAAAATTATAAAATTTAAACAGATTACATTCGCTTCATAATTAGTTGCTCCTTATCATGAGGTTAAAACATCCATTTCAAACCTAAGGAAACTAGGAGACTAGCTACATGGGCGGCTCTAGGAACAGTTTAGGGGGTTCAAATGAACCTCCTACTCCTGAGCTGGCCAAAAATATATATAAATAAATAAATATATATATATATATATATATTCATTTGACCCTCCTAAAATAAAATTTTGAACCTCCTAGAGCTATTTTTTTTTTAAAGCCTAGTTGAAATAAACTTGATTATGATTATCTTGACAATATGTTGGTCTTTAAAAAAAAAAAAAACAAACAAACAAACTCAATATCAAACCAATTTTATCTAAAATATGGAGGGAACAGTAAGCCTAACAACAAAAGTATAAATTTGTTCATCTTAAATCTTAAAAAAAAAAAAAAATCATTTAGATCTTAACAAATTTGAAATAAACTAATACATAAAAATTTATTGTATTTAAATCTGGCTTGGAGTTTACTTAACAACAATAATTCATATGTTTATTGTATTTAAAAATAATAGATGATTTCTAAGATTTAATCTTATCATGAATAATTAGTATTCTCATCATATTAATAAACTATTATAAAAAAAAAAACCGTGTTAATAAACAATATACATTGGACTTATAGTTTATCTTATATGAGAAACGCTATGTTCATAATACTTTTACAACAAATTTTAAGTAACAAATTGTTACTGGCTATTACTGATGAAAAAAAAAATTTGGTAGTGAGTTTAAATTAGAACTAATAACAACTTATCACCTAAAATTGTTAACAAAATTTTGTAAAATTTTTGTAAATATAGCACTTTGTAATAAAGAAATCGCGTAAACTACAAGATTCATTTTTTACCCAAAATGCATCTTTTTACTGACTTCCCCTAAAAATATATCTTAGAGCCACCATTAACTAGCTAGGAACAAATCCTAGATAATTAAATCAATTACAAATTCCTCTCAAGTTTATGTCTAAAATTTGATTTTACAGCAAGTACAACAATATCACCGTTAAGTAAAATTTCTGATTTTTGTTTGCCCTGTCTCATGCACATGCTGCACTTCTTTTTATGCACTATAAGTTTATATCCCAAGTAGAAATTCATGTTTTTCTATCTTTGTTTTATGCTTAATTCTATTCTCCTCTTCTTTCTCCCATTTATAGAAGGGTTCTTAAGGCAAAACTATCAAATCCATATAAATAAATACCAATTACTTTTTAACAAGACATAGACTTTTATTAACCTCAAAAAAATTCTAAATAAATTTTCCAACAAATTATGTTCTTTGGATTTGTTAAAATTTAGAGATTTTGTTGATTTTCAAACTCATTGAGAGGATCCATGACTTTGTAGTATACTTACTTATCTTGCTAATAAATGTAATTGTTAAGGTTCACGTTCACTATAGGTATGAAATTTGTGGGATTAAAGAGGTTCTTAGAGGACATAATTAATATTCACAAATAAGTGTGGAATACTATCACACAAGTTGATGTGATTTCAGTTTTCAACTACAAATAAAGTCATTATCATTTAAAATCTTATCCAAAAAAAAAAAAAAATTATCTCCTAAAAGTTCTAATACTTAATTATGATATATTATGGGAGTTCAACTTGTAAAATCTCATAAGAAACTTGGGTTCAAATCCTGTCTATCGTACACCAAAACTAATTAGAATATTAACCTTTTTTTTTTTTATGAGATAGCAATAGTATCTTAAAATTTTGAGAAGAAATGTCTTAATTAACTTGTTTATGGAACAATAATTATAAAGCGAATTTCACAAAACCAAATTATCTATCATTTAGTATAAAAATTATATAAAGATATCATATATGCCATTAGAATATGGTGTGAAAATTTCATTAATGTGCTATTATATATACACACACGAGGGAAAATACAAATATGTTATATTGCATTGGCTTTCGAAGGTTGAAAGGAAATGCAAGAGGGTGGTGAGGATTTGCACGCATTGTAATTGGCTAATTGCGTAAAGGCTTTTAATATTTTTACCAAATCATTAGAGAAAAAAACCACATGTCTACATAACTTGTTAACTTCATGCATTGGTTGCGTGTCAAATTAATTGTGTCTCTATATGTGGTTTGAACTTAATTTTTTGATGCTAAATTAAAAAGATAAATATTATAAGAACAATTTATAAGAAACCTTTTCACTATCTACCAATCTCCACTGTCCAAAAAGAAAACAAAAACAAATAAAAATTTAAAAAAAAAAATTGTTTTATATTCTACTAAACCAAAGGTTACTGATTATTAAAAACAAAAAAAACAAAAACCAAATGTTCATGACTGCAATCCAAATCTCTGATTTGCCAAAAAGAAGCACACACCAACGGAAGTACACAGCTAAAATCATTGGAGCTTGTCCTCAAATGCTTCCCCAAGCGCGTAATAATATCAATAATTTCTTTCCATTTTTCATTATGTTTTTTTTTTTTTTTTTACTTTTCAATATTTTGATTTGAAATGATTAATTTCATACGTGGGCTGCTTTTTGTTTCAACTTTTAGCCTCCCTGACAGCTCAAATTAAAGTGAACTCACGCTCACAGGTCTTTACCACCCTTCAAAAGCCTATAGAAAATTTTGGCACCTTTTCAAGTCATCTTTCTCAAACTCTCTCTCTCTTACTCTTACATGATTTATAAACTTAGCCAGACTTTGAAGGAGAATCTTAAACAGGCACTACAAGTTCTTGTTTGTCTGAGAGAGAGAGAGAGAGAAAAAAAAAAAAAGAAGAGTTTTGTTTTACTTTTGTTTCTTTGTTTGTTTGATGAATAACAGAATGAATGCTGCTGTCACTCCTAGCACAACAACAACAAGGTTTATCAAATGTGTCACTGTTGGAGATGGTGCTGTTGGGAAGACAAGCCTTCTAATCTCCTACACCACCAACACTTTCCCAACTGTATAAAACTCTGTTTAACTTTCTTGTTCTTTGTTTCTTTTTATGTTTTTCTTCTTCTTCTTCTTTTTGTTGTCTGTTAATGTGCATGATTTCATTTCCAATGTGGGTTTTCTTTTTTGGGTTTTTGAATTGTATGACAGGATTATGTCCCAACTGTTTTTGATAACTTCAGTGCCAATGTTATGGTTGATGGGAAGACCGTGAATTTGGGTCTCTGGGATACTGCTGGTATTCTCAAACTCTTCCTCTATAATGGTTAATTTGTTTGATGCATGGTTTTTTTTGTCTTTCAATTTTTAGTTTTCCTTCAATGATTGTTATCTTTGTTATGGTACAAGAATCATGACATCCCTTAGGGGGAAGAAATTTTGGCCTCTGATTTGAAGTTATTGTTCATGATCAAAGTGATCAGGCAAATTGTACTTGTATGCAATTAATTTCCTTTGATGAAATGGATTTGGTCTAACTTGTACTCTTATGTATTTCTAGTTTTGTGATGAAAGAACTTTTTTTTATGGCTATAATTGATCACCATTACTACCAAAGATTCAATTTTCATTATTTTGCAATCTTAATTGTGAGCAAGCAAGCAAGCATAAAGGATTTGGACATATATGGCATAAATGATAATTTCCAGAGGAAAAACATGTCTTTTTTTTTCCCTGGCTTTCAACAAATGGGATAGGGAACTAAACTAGGTTCTACCCATTAAGAGAACTTGATAATGTCATTGAGTTACCAGGATCACGGCAAGGAAAAAATACATTCTAATCGAACAGTAGTGGTGATCTACATAGGAAAATCGAATAGACTTTATCAAATGAAGCAATAGTATCATTTTTATTCATATGTGAAAAAACCTTGTGTGTGTATTTGACTAAGGCTAATTAATTAGAGCTACTTAATATTGTAGATAATAAAAAATATTGAGATATATTTTACAGTTTTGATCTCATTTTAATGTTTTGGCTGAATGACAGGGACAAAGGAAGAATTCTGTGTTTCCTAAAGCATTTAAATTTTAATTACATGAAATTATCCAACTCGTGTAGAAATTAGGCTTACTAAAAATCTTAATATTTATTAATATGTTCCATATATCTTAGAAACACATCAGCACTTCCATGTGACATGAAAAAACAAGCCCCATTAAGCTTTGTTTTTGAAAGCCAATTATTGCAAAGCACCTTAATTAATCTTGAAATAAATAGTAACTTTCCAAGTTAATATTGTGGGAACTCATATGATAATGTAAAAGTGGCTCCTAAAACAAAATCAGGATAGATCTTTGGCTTTTAAAAGTCAATGGAATGAAAGCTTACTATGTCTGCAATTTTTGCAGGTCAAGAAGATTATAACAGGCTGAGGCCCCTGAGTTACAGAGGAGCTGATGTTTTCCTACTTTGCTTTTCTTTAATAAGTAGGCCTAGCTTTGAAAACATATCAAAGAAAGTAGGATTCTCTTTTCTTTTGATTTTCTTTCATCTACAAAAAGTTTCAACCAAATGTATATACTAATCAGATTCTTTGTGCTTGTTTCTTTTTCTTCCTGCCTCTTCTTTTGTTGGAGTAGTGGGTTCCGGAGCTGAGACATTATGCCCCATCAGTGCCCATTGTTCTCGTGGGGACCAAATTAGGTGATAGATTCTTTCCTTCATTACTTTTTTACTTCTGTTAATGATTATTGCCAGAACTATAGCCTTGCTTTTCCATGAAGTGTCCCAATTCTCTAGATAATCGAGTATGCTTGGTGGAAAACATAAAGTGAAGAATGAAAAGTTGCTTTTTTTTCCCTTCTTTTTCTTCTGATTTTTCAAAATTCTATTATACAGGAATGTACAAGCAAATTAAAGTATATTGTTGAAATCAAAAGTGCAATATGGTCATGCACTCCTACAATTAATGATATTTGAATACAAACATATATACATTTCAAGTACATAAACTAAATGTAGCTAGAAATATCTGTATATGTCTTATAGTTTTGCATCAATATTATTATATATGTGGTCTGGTATATTCACAGTTGTTTGGGACAATCTTAACTATTCATGAAGATTAAAATCTAAATACCCTCCACTCAAAAAAAAAACCCAGATTTTTTTCTGCTTGTACATTTGTTTGTTACTATTTTCTATTAATCATTGTTATTTGGGATCGCAGATTTGAGAGAAGATGAAGAGTTTCACTTGAATTATCCTGGGGCATGTACCATTGCCACAAAACAGGTAGGCAGGCAACCTGCAACCTTTTTTTTCCCCACAATCACATAAGCATTTTGCATTTGTAGCAATACAATAAATCGTATGGCAATGCTACAGCAGTCGACAATTTTTTTTTTTTCACAACTAATTGAGGTGGCAGATTGTCATTAATGTAATGTCACATTCGTTGGAAGCACCTCTAACAACACCTTCATTGCATAAGGTATACCAATATTAATCTGCCACCTCAACAATTGTGGAATTTGTTGGTCTTTAGACTTATTAATGTTAAACGCATGTTACACGCAGTAGTGTACATAGGTCTATTTTCAACACCAACTGAACATGGGGCACACTGATTGTTTCAACAAAGCACAGTCAATTTGAATAGTGCGCCCATTTCTCTTTTTGGTGGAAATAATTAGCTTTCCAGGCAATGTCACATTGTGTGTATGGCCTAGTCTGATGTTTATGCACCCCTCTGCTGAGACAGACAAATTAGTGAAAAACCATCTTGTGTGGAAATGTTTTCCTTTACAATTATATGTATTTATGTACTACATCTTTTAATACCAGGGTGAAGAACTGAAAATGCAAATTGGAGCAGTAGCATACATAGAATGCAGCTCAAAGACACAGCAGGTATGTTTCTCATTTTTTATATATTTTCTCATAATATTTATATAATACTCCATCATTTATCATGAAGAAGATATCATATCAAACTTCAGTACTTGGTCTAGTAGATACATTAGTGAAGTGAAAAAAGGAACAATATGGGAACATATTGATTGATTGGTAATTCACAAAGGACTTGAGATTTCAGGTCAACCTTGTTGTGTGCTGCCAATTTATTAAAGGTTGTTCCCAGTAGGGTCTCTGTGATGGCAACCCATCATCATGAAAATAAAATAAATTCTTCTAGTTGCCACCTGAATGTTAGTTTAGTGACATATATTTCAGACATCATTATAAAGCGAAAAATATAGGTATGTGTGTCTGTAAAAAGCTCCTCTAAACTCTAACACAAGCCATTTGGAGGCATCATTGGCCCCGTATGGGAATCACTTCATTAGTAAAATGAAACAAAGAATCAAATCATTGTTTTAAGCAAAGCAACCTATGCAGAACGGTAGATACAGAAAAAGTAATGAAATGGTACTAATTGGCATCCAAATGTGTTCTTTTAACATTCTTTAGACATTGTTCCAAGTTGGTTTCAAGAACTGCAAATTGAAACTTTGTTACTGAAAATTGCAGAATGTGAAGGGTGTGTTTGATACATCTATAAAGTTGGTGCTGGAACCTCCAAAGCCCAAAAAGGCAAAGAGAAGGACATGCGGAATTCTTTGATAATTTTATAGTGCTTCTGATCTTATATATGCCTATGATGATGACTCTCCTCTCTAACAGTTGGCCATTCTTGTCTTCTTTTTCTTTGTTCTGAGAGAAAATCATCAAATTTCACGCTGGTCATTACATTGATTTGTATGAGTTTGGCATTTCTATAAACTAGTATATGCTCTATTTATATTATTCCAAGTTGGGAAAGAAAAACAAAAAAGCACGTTACAGAGGTTGTGGCTTTGGAACTGATAGCGTGTTTGGATTAAAAGTATATTTGTGTTGTCTGATAAAGTAGATGATTGGATTGGATAGATTGCACTTTGCAGAGTGATGTACAAGCCCATTACATATGGGAAAAGTGTTTTTTGATTTTTGTTTCAGTTTTTTTTTTTTTTTTTTTCAAATAATCTTACTTTTTTTTTTTAAGAAATAGCTAGTTTTAAGTTTTTTGTCCCATATTAATTTAGCATAAAAATTATCAAAAATTATATCTTTTGAAAAAAAAAAAAAAACCTATGCTAATAACTAATAAGTTGGTCCTAAAAGCACTTTTGTTTTTCCTCAAAGAAAATATTACTCTTTTTTTCACTTAAGTAAATGCACTAAATAAAAATAAACGAATAAGCCATTGTTTATGACTATGGGCCGAAACTCGGGAGAGTCCGCGCGTTTGGGCCAGAGAATTCCCCTCCACCCACCCACCACCCACCCCCCCTCCCCCGGCGCCTAAAAGTAGATAGCGTGTTGGATTAGACATGATATATTGCGTTTGCAAATTAATCATTATAACTCAAAATTTTCAATTTTTTTAAGGATGAAGTAAAAATATTAGTAGATTCTAAAATTACCCCCTTGAGTTAAACTCAACTCTATATATATATCATTCTCCTACGATGCATGTTTTGATGAAAATTCATACGTAAGCTAAATTTTGACAAAAAAAAAACTATTAAATCAAAATTATTAAATAAAAAGTAATAATAAATTCTAAAATAAGTAAATGAAAAATTACTTTAAGTTTTGATTGTGTAGAGTTTGGACATTATCAGTGTTTATCTATTTTTTATATTTTAAAATTCTCTTTGTACTTTGTGTTAATTTCTTAATATGAGATATGGAATGAGTTTGATCATTCCTATTTGGGTTATGCCATAGCTAACACAGATAATAATAAACAAAATAGTTGATCAATACATTTTTTTTCCTAGTAATAGTCTAATTTAAAAAATTAACACACTCAAAAATTAAGTATAATTATCAAAACCCAAAATCAAAATATACACAAAAGAGTTTGAAAATTGAGAATAAAAAAAAATTTTAATTTACATAAGAGAATCAAGTACTTAAATAGTTGTCCATTGTTTTGCTTCTTTGTAGTAAACTTTCTATACATAACACCACTAAGTCATGGGAGAATGCATATGTGGTTGAATCTGGACCTTACACGTGGAACGGCAGTGAGCAAAAGAAGAGGAAGCATTGGGTAAGGAATCTTTTTCTTGGTCTGTGTTAAAGGCGTGACTGCCTTGTGAAGGAAGTAAGATATGCACCTGACATGATACTCAAGCACTCACAAAAAAAGAGATAGTGACTTTCTAAAGTCAGAAGCTATAATGACACCCCTTATTGGTTGAATGCATGTTGAACCACCTCAGAGACACGTGTATCAATCACAGTACTCCTAATGTCCCTCTCAATGTCCAAGACTTGATTCCCAAGCAGTGGCAAAATTACCTACCCATGGGTCCTAGTGCCACGTTAGCTGTGAAAATGTCCAAAATAAAGAAATGATGACTTGACACCTATCTTTATACTCAGCCATATTCCTCATATTATAAGAGGGACATGCAGTTGTAGTTTTAGGCAAGAACCCAAATAGGTATTTTAGAGAAGAGGGTAGAAAGTTGAGGTGGTAGAAAGCAAGAACACCTTTATTGTATAAGAGTAGCCTCTTTTCATGCATAATACAATCTGAGCAAAGCAAGAACATTCCATTCTTGCTCAAACCGTTGTTTTTTATCCCTTCTCTAAGCTCTTCCATGTATATCTCGTGTCCTTTTATGTTCTTACTACCACTTTCTTCTTCTTTTTCAAGTGTCATGTCAAAACTAGCATCTTTTCAAGCTTTTTCATGTAGATGTATTATTAGATAACTTATTTTATTTCCCTACATATATATATATATATATATATATATATATTCTGCAAATTTTGATAATAGACTATTAGTTATAGTAGAATTTAAATTTCTAAAACTTAGATGATAAAGTTTTAGCTAAATTAAATTATTGTAAATCTTATCCCTTAGTCAAAAGTCTTTTAGCTTAATATCCTAATAAAATATTAGTTTAATAGACTTTTAGTTTCATTTAAATTAAACAGTTGTTAAATATTATCCCATAATTTGAGGAAATATATCGTAAAAAATTATAAAAATTAATTTATTAATTAATTATTCTTAAATGTTGATAAAAGACTTTTAGTTGGAGTAGACGTCAAAAGATTTTTTTTTTTTTTTTTGGAGAAAAAAAATGTGGATTATTGTTTGGGATTCAAGTTTAAAATTTTTTATAATAGACTTTTAGTTTGAATAGAATTTAAATTTGTTGAAGTTTAAACATAAGTTTTATCTAAATTAAATAATTGCTAAATATTATCCCTTGATTTGTGGAATTATATCATAACAAATAATATAAAATTAATTTATTAATTAGTTGTTCTTAAAATATTGATAATAGAGTTTTAGTGAGAGTAGAAGTCAAAACATGGGGTTTTTTTTTGGAAAGAAAACGTGGGTAATTGTTTGGGATTTAATTTATAATTTTTTTATAATAGACTCTATAGGGATAAAAGAACTGAGAGGGAGTATTGGGCCGTGGGCTATGGGCCATGCCCGAGGATGCTAAGGAACCTGAGGATAATCAGACTACGAGATAAGCATGTGGGTTAATGGGCTGAGGACGAGGACAAATAGCGACAAACAGGTGGTGTCTCCCAAGGATCCGAACCTCCTCGGTATGCATTACGGAGGGGTGGAGTCTGGCCACCTAGAAAATACTGTGCAAGAGGTAACCATGTTTTTGAGGATAAGTTTCAGAGAAAGGTGTAACACCCCAACCTAATTATATAATTAATTTTATGGGTTTATATGCTTGTTAATATTTTAATTACTTTAAGTGCATAAGCTTTGCTATTGTGATATTATAAAATATCTATGCTCTTTTTTTTTTTTTTAAATGTTGTAGAAAGGAAATTTATAAAGGTAAGGATATATATACAAGGTTATTTTATTCTTTGGGCCTTTCTAGAAATATAAGCTTCTAAGGAGTGAAAAGAAAATTTGTAGAAGTTAAAGGGTGACTCATCTAACCTTTTTGGCATTTTCCTCTTGTTATATGCGTACAACACAATGTCAATCTCCCTTATCTCTTGCAGGGCTAGCCCTAGACATTTTGGGGCCTAAGGCGAGAATTAAAAATGGGGCCTTTTTTATACTTATATATTAATTAAATTAATGTTTATTTAATATTTTTATATTATAATATATTTCATTTAAAATATATTTTTCTTGCTTTTTGAGATGAAAATTGACTAATTAAATTTTTGTATTCAAGTTCTTCTAACATCTCATTTTCAATCGATAATATAACTAATCCACTTAATCTTTCTTGGGACATTGTCGATCTTAGATATGATTTTATTAATTTTAATTTTGAAAAACTTCTTTCTGCAGAAGCTACTGTAACAGGTATTGTTAGTAAAATCTTATAAGCAATGCATGTATTTGGAAATGAATCTAATCTTTTTATATAATTTAGTATGTTAATTGGAGTATAATCTTTTATTTGTAAAATTTCTTTTAAAACATTTAACTCTGAAGATAAATTTAAACCATCAATATCATAATAAACATCATGTTTGAGAAAATCTTCAAGTTTAAGACAGTATTTTTGTAAACTATCATTATCTAGTGACTTCAATTTTGTGAAGTTAAATAAAAAACCAAAATAATCTTCATATATTTGAAATTGTTCAAATCTATTCTCAATTGAATTAATTGCTTTATCTACTATATATAAGAAATAATCAATTCTAAAAGATTCTTCAGCAGAACGTGTTGTCTCATTATGAACATTTTCATCAAATTATTTTTATTACTAATAACAAATTTATCCATTGATCATTTTTGAGACTCAATTAATTTTTTTTCTTTTTTTAAGTTTTTCATATCTAAATGCATATTTTCTAGTAGACATTTCTAATCAAACAATATATTTATAAAGACTAAAATAAAAAATAACTATTAAGTGTAAAGCAAATGAGAAATAGAACCTGATTTATATAAAAAGTATTGTTGTAGTTGCACCAAACAATAACAAGTTTTTAGCAATCTCAACCTGCATAAATAAAAACTTATTCAATACATTACCACTAACTAAAATATATATATATATATATATATATATAAAAACACAAGATTAAAATTAAAAAAAATTAAGCACAAGCATAACAAAAATTTAAACACAACTATGACACAAAGCTTATTAATAAGACCCACCCACAAAAAAACACAAAACAAATCCTATCTCTAATCTATAACCCAAAAAAAAAAAAAAACTTGAAGGCCCAAAACAACTGGGCGGCAATCTATTACCCAAAAAAGAAAAAACGCAGGCCGTAATTCTTGAGCCAAACGAAGACCCAGGGGCGGCAATATATTTTCTAATTTCTATTAGACAATGGGTCAATGACAGTATGACCCATTGACCCAAAGCCAGGAGCACAAGCAGGCTTTATAACCCAAAAATACATATAACCCAACGTATTGCAGAATCTGATTGCAGAATGAAGCAGAATCTATGATACTTGTAACCCAAACAAAAAAAAACGAAAAAAAAACGCAGGCTTTATAAATTATAAGTATAACCCAAAACCAGGGGCACTGGAAAATATACCTGCTGAGTGCTGAAGCAGAACGGCTGAAGAATGAGACTCTGCGGACTGCCGAGAAACCGATTCAGAGCAAGAGCAAGGCAGCAAGAATGAGAGAGGCCGGAGGAAGCTTGCTGCCTTGCCAGTTGCTTGAGAGCTGTTGAGCAGATGCAGATCAGAACAGGGGAGAGAAAGAGAATCAGAGATAATGAGAAACAGAGAGAGGCGGAGAGCAGATAATAGAGAGAGGTAAAAATTTTAGGGTTTTGAGTGGTTTTATTTGTTTTGATTTGTGATTATTTTGTGGGTAATGTCTTAGACCAGATTTGTAGTTTATCTGATTGATTTTTGGTTTGCCTAGAGGATAATAGCGTTTGATTTACCAAAACTTTTGTTTTTTGGTTAAAAAGTCACACCCACTGCATCTGAATTCTGAAACTAAATTTTTTTTTTTGGCTGCCCCTACTCCCTCTTATTTTTTAAAATTTTGGGGCCTCCCTTCCACTTGGGGGCCTTAGGCAATTGCCTAACTCGCCTAAGGGAAGGGCCGGCCCTGATCTCTTGGCTGCATCAGAAGACTTCTTTGGTTTATCTTTTCTTTGCTCTTTTGCTTCTTTCTTCTCCCTTTCTCACGGCAGCGCCATCTCACCATCAACTCATACTCTCACCTAAACCAACAAACCTCTCTCTAAAGAAGAAATTAAAGGATTAGAACTAAAGTTTCAGCTTCAAAGTTTGTGGGTAAGTAACTTAAACCTCTTTTGATTTTGGGTATTTTGATAGTATAAGTATTTTGTTCATTTGCCCTCTTCTTTGTTCTCTGTTCTGATTGTAAGAGCTGAACTTGTGATTCTGTTTTTAGTAATTTCAAAGATTGATGAAATTGGTCTTTTGAACGCTAATTAAGGTATTTTAATATGTTTGGTACAGGTATAAAAATCCCCAAATGAAATGAAGGCTTATTGCTATTTGTTGATGATTTTAGTAAGAATATATGCTGAAGCTGTCACTGTAACAGGTTTGATGTTTACAACAAGAAAAATATGTATAAAATCATTTGCTGTGAATTAGGATGCTAGGAGTAGTTTTTATGAATCCTAAGACACATATGGTTGTTATGGAAGTAGTCTCACAGCTTTTGGACGAGTATAAAAATAATGGTATAATTTCTAAGTTACATGAATTTCTGACAGGACAGATTTGAGCACGTTGCCTTGTATGATTTTTAATAAATCATGGTTTTATGATTTGACTCCAAAATTTTTATGGTATATACTAGATATACAGGGGAGTAACTCTGTAAAATTTCATGACAATTGGATGTGTACGGACAGTCCATTTGCATTTTACAAATGGGGCTTACGCTGTTGTAATGAGCAGTGAACAGCTTATGACACACATGATTTTGTCAATTTAATTTTGAAGTTAGGGTGAATGTTTTAAGCTATAATTTAATATGCTTATCCTTTGGTATGTTTGGATCATATATAAATTTTATGCCTTGTTTTCTCTATGTTTTGGTATGTAAAGTGTTTGAAGAATGTACCTTGTTTTTGGGGAAACTGTTTGTGATGGGAATTAGGATTTTTCTTGAGTTTAAGAGTTAGGGTGTGATGGATGTATAAGTTTATATACTTAGAAAAAGTTTGTTAGTATTAAGTTTCGGTCTTTCATTTAGGTGTCGAGAACGAGAACACGAATACTTGAGCTCCTTTTGTACAATCTCTCGCATCTTCTGTTTTTAGGTAAGAGATTTGTATCACGTGCGTTTGATAAGTATAAAATTGTTTAGAAAACTATTATGCATTAAAACCTTTTAATTGGAGATATTATATATAAGCATGATTTAAGTAAAATATATGTTCGTGAATTGTTCAATCTTATATACATGATAATTTTAGCATATTGATGCCTATTTATATCACGAACATAATTTTTAAGAATAAAGTGGATATGCTACTGTTGTGAAACAATTATGTAAAAGCAAAATTATCATAAAAATATATTTTTCAGTTTTTCCATTGTTATGATCTGAACTCAGCCAGTAGGGGTTATAGTACTGACATTTCTATGGAAATTCTGATTGGTCATTAAAAGTGAGATTGGCTCTGCTGTACTCGACCTTGTTGGTAACGGCCAACTTGTGGAGGATGTCAACCTACACCCATGGTTGAAGTTATGTATTATGATAAGATTCTAGGTTTACCTGCAATTGTAGGGAATGCTGGATGCCTAGCACTTTGTGCTGGAAGCCTCCCAAAGTTGTGACAGACTTACAATTTGACTAACTAATATGTATGATAAATGAACTATTAGGCTATTTGGAAATTATGATAAGTCTGATGATAAGTTATGATAAAGTATTTCATAGTCTATTCAAAGATAAGATTTTCGAATTATGTTTACGTTCCTTATCATGTCCTTTTACTATTATATAAAAGGAAAACGAAATATTTTATCTGAAAGTTCATAAGTTTTTTTAAGAACAATGTAAATATTATAAAGTCTATTTTGTCAAGCTGGCATATTCATAAAATATTTGTTTTACATGCATGCTTATTAAGGGCCCATATAGCTTAAAACCTTACTGGACTTCGCAGCTCACCCTATTATATTTCAGTGCACAGGTTCTTCTTGGAAGCAGCGAGAGTATTAGAGGTGGCAAGGATTCTGTAATTCTCGTTTGTTAGATTGTATAGTTTTTGTTGTTGTATAGTAGTTTAGCTCTTTTGTTGTATAGGAGAAATCAAGATGTACTTGATCCTTTGAGCACAGATGTAATTCGGAACCTTAGTTTGTTTTGAACCCCAATTATATGCCTTTGGGGTTAGGTTTGTAATAAGAGTTTTTGCAAAACGTTTAGCTATGTAATATTTACACGAATACCTGAGGTTTCAGCCATGGGGTAAGCTTGCCAAGTTTAAATGAGATGAAATTCAAGGTTTTCATCATTTTTGTATATTATGGTTTCTATGCAAGAAAATAAGCAGGAATTCAAGAAACAAATTCTTGATAAGCACCTTCAGTTTAGGTTGGTTTGTGTTAGTATTGAGGTAAACTTGATATTAACATGTTCGTCATGCTTTAAATTCTGAAATACAGGTTTGGGTTGTGACAAAAGAAGTCAACAATAAACTAAGAAATATCTAAGAAGAAGGCTGTTACCACCACATTAAATATTCTGCACCTAATCCCCTGGCCGCATTTATTTGGAAATGACATCAAAACAGGGATATTTAGTCTTACAGCTACACCCAAAGCTTCTAGAAGGATTCTGATGGGATAAACATCCAAGAGATCATCAACATAATCAACAAGTGGAAGGTTAGGATGAAGGTAGAGGAGAAGACTACATAAGGGGAGGGCCACCATGAAAAGGGGGGCATCTGGTCTACAAAAAAGAAAAAAGGAACTCTTTGTACTTAGAAAAAGTTAGAATAAAGATAAGAACTTATCTTCTGCAGATTTGACCGAGGAGTGTTTTTCTCTTCAAATTATACTTTTTAATTATTCTAACACTAAACCAATGTACTATGGCCCACACTTAATTCATTAAGTCTTCAACTGTAAACTCCACTCTTTAACAAATTTATTATTGTGGGCTTGTTGGGCCATCACTCACTTCTCTTGGGCTGAGGATCAATTTTAGTCCTTACAAACTTTTAGTTTAAATATAATTTAAATTTTTTGAAATTTAAAAGATAAAATTTTACCTAAATTAAATAGTTGTTAAATATTATCCCTTGATTTGAGGAAATATCCTAATAAATAATATTAAATTAATTTACTAATTAGTGAGAGTAATCATTTGGCATAACCATGGTTTCTAAGCTCAAATTTTATTATTATTATTACTAGTATCATGTCCATGCGATGCACGGCTTAATCAAGAATCACATGTAAACTAAAGAAAATAGGAAAATGTTTCTTAATTTCATTAAAATTAAATAATAAAATAGATAATAAAAATAAAATATATATATATATATATATATATTTGGAAGTGAAGTAATCTTTTACTTTAAGTTATATAATGAATATATGTTGTGTGAGATGATAAAAAAAATTATATTTGTAGCTCCAAATTTATATATATTAAAAAATAATTAAAATTGAAAACATAAAGCACCACAATATACACATAGATGTAAATAAAAATTCCCTAGATTGAATATATAAATGCAATTCATAAAATAATTTAAAACATAGTTTAGTAAAAGCTTCAATTAAAAAAATTAAAATAAAATGTTTATCTATAAACTAAACATTGAAAAATCTTATTTCATTTAAATATTTTATATGGTCCCAAAGAATGAAACGTTAGTTTTCACTCTAACATTTTTTTTTTTTTTTTTTGAGAGGGTTTCAACCACCATAAATTTTACTAGTTAAGCTAACTAGGACCCACTAATCTAATATAATTAATTTCATTGAATTAGAGAATTAAAATGTTTCTGCTTACATCAATTAGTATTTTTTTAGTAATATTTAAACTTAAGAAATAGTAAACAAATAGATTTATTTACTTAATTAAATCACATATATAATTAGATATAGTCTAAGGGAATTATATATTTTTATATATTTTAAGATCATTATTTCATTCTCTTTTTTTTTTTAGATCATTATTTCATTTATATTTGAAAAAAAAATGGTAATGATTAATACCTTGATTCTACCGTGGTCCTCTTTCTCGTCTTGTTCTTCCTCCTAATCATTGGATCAAGCTTGTGGCGACTGTGTTGCATGGTTTATATTTGGGAACTACTTGGTTTCATAAATTTTTAAAAAATAAATAAATAAAAAAATCAAACTCGGCTTATTTTAATTCTTTTTTCAACTTCAAATATTCTTTTTTTTTTTCTTTACCTCATCCTCACACCAAAAAAAAAAAAATAAAATAAAATAAATAAAACAAAACAAAATAAAGGTGGGTATACCTGACTCATATGGTGAAATCCTATATCCTTGTTAGCTTTGAAAGTTGGTTTGGAGAATCAAAGATTCAAAGGTTTCAGTGCTCATAATCCCACCACCACTATTCCTTGTCTTCTTATACTTGTTCTTCAAGTTGATTACTGTTTTGAGGCATTGCATTGGGCGAAGTTAATCAACTTTTTTTTTTTCTTGTGGGGGTGAGCTCACATAATGACTGAAATTTAAATACTAAATATCTTGTTATATAGTATATGATATATTATGATATGATTTGTGAGTTATGTGGTATTTAACTTTAGAAAATTTAGATGATAGACTTTTAATTTTATTTAAATTAAATAATTTTAAGTTTAGAATTTTTTATAATAGACTTTCAATTTGAATATAATTTAAAATTGTTGAAGTTTAAATAATATGTTTGATATAAATTAAACAATTTCTAAATATTATCCCTTAATTTGAGGAATTATATCATAAGAATATTATAAAAATTATTTATTAATTATTTGTTCTTAAAATATTAATAATAGACTTTTGGTTGAAGTAGAAGTCAAAACTTGACTTTTTTTTTAAGAAAGAAAATGTGGGTTGTTGTTTGGAATTGAAGTTTAAAATTTTTTATAATGAACTTTTAGTTTGAATAAAATTTAAATTTGTTGAAGTTTAAAATGATAAATTTTACCTAAATTAAATAATTTTTAAATATTATCCCTGAATTTGAGGAAATATAACCTAACAAATAATATAAAATTAATTTACTAATTAGTGAAAATAGCCATTTGGCGCAATCAAGGCTTTTAAGCTCAAATTTTATTATATAGTATATAATATATATATATATATATATATATAATATTATTAACTTTTCAAATAAAATAAAAAAATAAAAATTTTAAAAATAAATAATATTACAAGACATTTCAAGATCAAACATTCAGCACATTCAAATAAGGCAATTTGTCAGGGGAAGCATCACAACTTTATATACCATGAGCCTTGTACCCTGCCAATGACCATAATGGTCTAATAGCACGTCCCCTTGGTACTAAGTACCTAGGGGTGAGCAAAATAATAATAATAATAATAATAATAATAAATGGGTCATACTAACAAGTACTCTTAGGGTATTAGTTAATAATCCTGTTAAAGAAAGTTTTTTAAGGAAAAAAACAATTAATATTTTGATAGTTTTTTTTCATTTTTCATAAAATTGATGTCAAAACTTTCTTAAAATAGATTGTTAACCAATGCCCTAAGGGCACTCATTAGCATTTTCCATAGTAAATAAAAGAAGAAGTGTTGTACCTCAATCACATAAGAAATTTGTTAAACCAAAAATATTACTCCCTTTGTCTCACTTTGTTTGTCCTCTATTTCATTTTGAGATGTCCCAAAATATTGTCATGTTTCTAAAAATAAAAATTATTAGATTACTAATATTCCTATTATACCCTTACTTTATTTTCAAAACTATTTAAAAAGAAAACTAACTAATATTTCAAAAAAATAAATCTAATTGAGACACGTTTTTAGTTGCCTCATTAAGAATAACTCTTTTTAAAAAAAATTGATAAATTTATTTAAGAGTAATTTTGTAAACTTATACATTTTTATAAGACAGAAAAGATAATAAACAATATTTCCTTAAAAAGTCTAATTTTTTAAACAAAACAAACAAATTAGTACGAAATAATATTTTCCAATCATGCACAGTGATATGCCCCCAAGCGCGGGCGCACGGCGTCCGGGTGAGGCCCCAAAACCTTGCCATGTCATATGAAGACAAAAAATGCTGTATGTACTAACATTAATTGATAATCATGCCCTTTAATGAATGACAATGGATCGGGTTTAATGGGCTTTTCAATCCAACCTGATTCTAATACAGTTTGAAACTTTTTAAATGAATTGGACTTCAAATTTTTAAACCCATTAAGGTTTGGGAATTTTTTTTAAATTTTACCTTAAGGTACATATGAATCCAGTTCCTACTTGATTGTGAATTTACATTACTAAATTGAAAAATTTTGGCTACAAGCTAATTTTCTTTTTATATCATTCATATTTGTAAAATTTTCAAGATATCAAAGATTAATAATTATATTATCAATAAAATATTTAAATTTTAACATTTGTAGTCTAAAATTATGTATAAAAAAATAAGTTTATAGATCGAATACTAAATAGTATCTCATTAACATAAAGTTTAACATTCGTGTTAAGAATATAAAAAACATGCAATCAAACCGTTAGATATTCAAAATACTTAACCATGTTAATTTTTTTAATAAGAATTGTAGTCAAATTAATAGCCAAACTCTGTCCTTACTAAAATACCTTTATTTCTAACAATTTTATTTATATTCAAAAACTATGATTTTTTGTTATTCCACTATAGGGAAACAAAAAAGAGCCAAAAATCTTTTTAAAAAATAAAAAGTTAATTTCTATACCACCATTTATAATATTTAATTATTTATTTGACTCAAACTATTGGTAATACATATTAATGAAATGGATTTTGGTTATTTCAAAGGAGATGAATTTAATTACAATGGAATTACTAAATTATAAACTTCAAAACTCAGAAATGAGATGACTCAAAAATGAGGTGACTCTCACACAGTAATAAAAGGTTCATAACTCAGCTGTCATTTGATGTCTTGCCCGGAAGTGTAATACAATCGTAACTCTACCCTTTTTTTTTTTTTTTTTTCCAAAAAAAAAAAATTCAGAACTCTGACAGGTAGTTGAAAACGCAGAAATTAATACGATTTGACCAGAGAATTTATGACTCTATTTATACTTTTTCTGGTGAGAAATGCATCACTCGTGACCTGTCCTAACACTTTGCACTGTGATACTCCTGTCGGCATTGTACGACTTTCTAACGTATTTATACTTCATTTATATCAAGGGACTAGTACAACTAGTCTCTACAACCACAATTCTAGAACATGACTTGTGTCGCATGTAAATTACCACACGGAATCTAATATAAGTCATTTGTAATAAATCATTGATGATTCAATTCAATATCTAACACCAATACTGTAAAATAAAAGTTTTATTTTATTAAAAAAAAGAAATTGTAAATTGAAAGTTAAAGTTCAAATAAAATTCTCACATAATTTTGTTCTGTTTTGCTTGTTTGGATTGCGGTACGTTTGTCACGTTTCACGCGTTTCACATTTTTTTTTCCTCCCTTCAGTTTTGTGTATGGCACTATTTATTGACCATGAACAGTAAAAATAGGCCAATGAACACTGCAGCATAGTAATTTAAATAGTAAAAAAATATTTTTTTATTTTTTTCAGTTACAGTTTTCAGTTTTCAGCAAAATAAACGGTATCCAAACGCATACTTAGTGAAAAGTTTTTGGTGGTTTTATATTAATGTCTCTGAGGTTTACCAATTTGTTGAAATTCTCTGTACCGTCTACAATTATGCTAATTAAGCTTGTATTAGTAATGTCTATGTATAATTTAAAATTCCATATGTACATATTTTAGTGTTATTTACTTATTTATCATTATGCACAAATTCATAATATATTTCTCTAACACATATAATTCCCATATTTGGTGGGGTGGAATATCCATGCAGTACCTAAGAATTTGGCCAATAAAATGAAATTATAACCACCACAAGTACAATATCCTACTTTCTCAACCAAAAAGAAAAAAAAAAAAAAAAAAACAAGTACAATATCCTAAAGTGACTGGAATTAATATATAAGGTTTGATTTTGCAGTGTTGGTATAAGACTATAAGAATAGACGTGTAGTAGGGGTGGCAAATGGGCGGGTTGGGTCATAAATGGGTTGGGTCATAAATGGGTTGGGTGTGTAATTACCCATTTATCCATTTATGACCCGTTTATATATAAATTAATTATCCATTACCAACCCAACCCATTTAATTAGTAACCCGCCCATTTAACCCAATATGATCCAAATACCTCTAAAACAACTTGAATACCCTCTTGACCTCCAAAATTACCAAAATACCATTGAATACCTAAAATGATGCAAATACCCCTACACTTTCAAAATTACTAATATACCCTTGGACATCCAAAATTATCCCCAAAATCTCTAAAATGAGTAAAATACCCATGAAACCTAAAAAATGACCAAAGTACCCCCGAAACCCAAAAAAAGACCAAAATATTCTCGAAACCTAAAAATGACCAAAATACCCATAAAATGACCAAAATACCCTCAAAACCTAACAAAATGACCAAAATATCCCCAAAATCCAAAAAATGACCAAAATACCCCTGAAACCTAAAAATGACCAAAATACCCCCAAAACCCAAAAAATGACCAAAATACTCCCGAAACTCAAAAAATGACCAACATACCCACGAAATCTAAAAAATGACCAAAATACTCCCAAAACCCAAAAAATGACCAAAATACTCCCAAAACTCAAAAAATGACTATAGTATCCCCAAAACCCAAAAAAAGACCAAAATACCCCCGAAAACCAAAAATGACCAAAATACCCCCGAAACCTAAAAATTACCAAAATACCCCTAAAACCTAAAAAATGACCAAAATACCCTCAAAACCTAACAAAATGACCAAAATATCCCCGAAATCCAAAAAATGACCAAAATACCCCTAAAACCTAAAAATTACCAAAATACCCCCAAAACCCAAAAAATGACCAAAATACCCCCGAAACCAAAAAAATGACCAAAATACCCACGAAACTTAAAAAATGACCAAAATACTCCTAAAACCTAAAAAATGACCAGAATACCTCCAAAACCCAAAAACTGGCCAAAATACCCCCGAAATCTAAAAATAATCAAAATACTTCCGAAACCTAAAAATGACCAAAATACTTCCAAAACCCAAAAAATGACTAAAGTACCTCCAAAACCCAAAAAATGACCAAAATACCCCCGAAACCCAAAAAATGTCACAAATACCCCCGAAACCTAAAAATGACCAAAATACACCCGAAACCTAAGAAATTACCAAAATACCCAAAAACTCAAAAATGACCAAAATACCCCTAAAACCCAAAAAAATGACCAAAATACTTCCGAAACCCAAAAAAATGATGAAAATATTTCCGAAACCAAAAAATGACCAAAATACTTCCAAAACCCAAAAAATGACTAAAATATCCCAAAACCCAAAAAATGACCAAAATACCCCCGAAACCTAAAAATGATCAAAATACCCCCCAAACCCAAAAAATGACCGAAATACCCCTGAAACCTAAAAATTACCAAAATATTTCCAAAACCCAAGAAATGACTAAAGTACCCCCAAAACCCAAAAAAATGATCAAAATACCCCCGAAACTCAAAATACCCCTAAAACTCAAAAATTCCAAAATACCCCTGAAACCCAAAAAATGACCAAAATACACTCGAAACCTAAGAAATTACCAAAATGATAGAAATGCCATCGTAACCTAAAAAATGACTAAAAAATACCATTAGAATCTAAAAGACAATCAAAATAACCCCGAAACCTAAAGCATTACCAAAATTCCCACGAAATCTAAAAAATTACCAAAATTCCCTCGAAACCTATAAAATGACTAAAAGACACTTAGAACCTTAAATTTGTCAAAAATATCCTCGAAACATCCAAAATACCCTAAACCTCTATTTTGGTAATTGTAGATGTTTCAGGTGTATTTTTGTCATCTTACATGTTTAGGGGTATTTTGGTCATAATTTGAGTTTCAGGGGTTTTATCAATAATTTTTTTAGGTTTTGGGGTTATTTTGGTCATTTTTTAGATTTTGGGGGTATTTCGATCATTTTTTGGTTTCAAGCTATTTTGGTAATTTTTTTAGCCTTCGGGGGTATTTCAGTTATTTATTAGGTTTTGGAGGTATTTTGGTCATTTTTTAAGTTTAGAGAGTATTTTGGTAACTTTTTAGGTTTAGGGTGTTGTACGGTCCTGGCCCGAGCCTTCATTAGGGCCGAGCATAACTCATCACAACGCAGCACACGAGGCCCAAACATTCCCTGATGAACTGGGCCGGGCCGGGCAGTATTGAGCTCACAATCAGGTTTGTATTGCTGATGGAAGCTCCATTGCACACAATATTCTTTCATTGTCACTTGGCCGGCAAGTTACCCGACCATGGGCAGTAGTTTATGTTATCCTAAGTGTTTGATCACGGCGAAGTATGGCGTTCGGATTGGTCGGCAAAACGCCCAGTAATCGTTGCCGTGCATAACACAGCCACGAAGAACAAGTTCCCAAGCCACTTTGCTGCTCAACTACCAAATTCCCACTTAACAAAGATAACATTGGACCCCCTCTTCCACCATTGATAGGAATAATCATAACACCTCCACCCAGTGAAAGCTATAAATAACAGAGAGCTGCGAAGAAGAAAGGGGTTGGAAAGGAGAGAGTTGAAAGGAGAGAAAGAAGAAAGAGGTACAGAAAGGAGAACTGGATGAAAGGAGAACAGAGTGATCGGGAAGCAAGTGGGCTAAGATGGGCCTCCATGTACTGAGCTCCCCGTTGTAGGAAAAACAAAACCCACGTCACAAATATTTTAGTCATTTTATAGGTTTTGGAGGTATTTTAATCATTGTTTAGGTTTTGGGGATATTTTTGGTAATTTTAAGGTTTTAGAGGTATTTTGGTCATTTTTAAGGTTTATGGGGTATTTCGGTCATTTGTTGGGTTTTGTGGGTATTTTGGTCATTTTTAAGTTTCGGGTGTATTTTGGTCATTTTTTGGGTTTTGAGAGTATTTCAGTCATTTTTAGGTTTTTGGGGCATTTTGGTCATTTTTTGGGTTTTGGGGGTATTTTGGTAATTTTTTGGGGTTTGGAGATATTTTGGTCATTTTTTTGGGTTTCAAGGGTATTTTGGTCATTTTGTTAGGTTTAGGAGGGTATTTTTCTCATTTTAGAGGTTTTGGAGGTATTTTGCTCATTTTGTGGGTTTTGTGGATATTTTGGAAATTTTTTGGGTTTTGGGGGTATTTTGGTCATTTTTAGGTTTCGGGGTTAGTTTGGTCATTTTTTGGGTTTTGGGGATATTTTGGACATTTTAGAGGTTTAGGGAGGTATATTTCTCATTTTAGATATTTTGGAGGTATTTTGGTCATTTTGTGGGTTTTGGAAGTATTTTGGTCATTTTTTAGGTTTTGGGGGTATTTTGGTCATTTTTTGGGTTTTGGGGGTATTTTCGTAATTTTTTAAGTTTCGGGGGTATTTTGGTCTTTTTTGGATTTTGGGGGTTTTTTGGTCATTTTTAGGTTTCGGGGGTATTTTGGTCATTTTTTGGGTTTCGGGGGTATTTTCATAATTTTTAGGTTTTGAGGATATTTTGATAATTTTTTTGTTTTAGGGGGTGTTTTGTTCATTTTTTAGGTTTTAGGGGTATTTTGGTAATTTTTAGGTTCTAGGGGGTATTTTGGTCATTTGTTGGGTTTTGGAGGTATTTTGGTCATTTTTTTGGTTTCAGGGGTATTTTGGTCATTTTCTTAATTTTGGGGGTATTTTGGTAATTTTTTGGGTTTAGGGGGTATTTTGGTCATTTTTTAGGTTTCAAGGATATTTTGGTCATTTTCTATAAATTTAGATTTTATGTTGTTTATTTAAATTTTAGATGGGTTTAGTGGGTATTAGTGGGTTTATCCATTTAGACCCATCTAATTAATTAACCAAATGGGTCTTTACCCATTTAACCCAAATATTTAAATGGGTTGGGTTAAGACTTATCCAAATAAGGTGGGTAATGGGTGGGTTCATGGATATGGATAAAAATTGCCACCCCTAACGTGTAGGTAGCAAAGTACGAACTATCTACCCAGTTTCAACGTCGTGGCCAATGGCCACCATTTTCAACCACAGGAAATTAAATTATTGTTTCTAGACCTCAAGCAGATTGCGTAGCCTCTCTATTCCTCTCTTCCTCTTTATCTAAATTCCCTTCCAAAACTTTCCATTACAGACATACAAAGCTAGCTATCAATTTTTTTCAACAAGTGAGACTTCTCGATGACCCAAAAACACCAAAACACACGCATGGATTATGTAAAGCACTCAATTGGAAACCCTGCTCTACTCTTATTCTTCCTCTTTGGGTTCTTTTATCTCTGTATTTGGTCCTCCTCTATCACAAATTCATTCAGTGTGTTCCAAAAGGAGTCTCTTTCTGCACTATCAAACACAGTAAGTTTCAACTTTCAAGCTTATTCCTTCATTGATTTCACAAACATGCATATGGGTTGTCTTAATCTTGTACGAAAGCCTCAAAAATCTTGTGATTCTTACAGTCCAACACTCATGTCCCTCAAGATGACCTTGAAGAAGCTCTATCCAAAGCTTCAATGGCAGACAAAACGGTCATTATCACTATCATAAACAAGGCCTATGCAGACCAAGACATCAAAGCTGACACCACCATGCTTGACCTTTTTCTTGAGAGCTTTTGGCTAGGGGAAAACACTAGGCCACTGCTTGACAACCTTTTGATCGTGGCAATGGATCAGACGGCCTACGATCGCTGCCTGTTTCGACGGCTGAACTGCTACATGTTGAAAACGGACGGTTTGGATTTTGGGGGAGAAAAAGTTTACATGTCCGAGGATTTCATCAAGATGATGTGGAGAAGAACTCTGTTTCTCATAGAAGTTCTTAAGCGTGGCTACAACTTCATTTTCACGGTACGTTACTATTTTTTTTTTTTTTCAGTTTAGTATTTAGAGTTATAAACACGGATACAAAAAATAGGGGTTTGGCTTACTTTTTTATATTAGATATGCGCCTTTGTTTTCTTTTTTCTTTTTTTTCTTTTTTTTGAGAAACAATACCTCGAAATATTATTAGAAAACTAGAAATCTAAAACTACAAATAGAATCACCTCTGAAGAATATGCTCCATTTAGACTAATAACGGAAAAGAAAATCTTACTCTCTTGACTAAGACATGAGCCACAAAGTTATCTTGCCTCCTAACATGAGTTTTAATTTTTACCTTTTATTTAGTTAATTAATAGATGATGTGATATGTTCTCATTAAAACAAACAAAAATTTCAATTAAAAATGTACTAAAACTAAGCTAAACCTAAAAAACTATAACACATGTAATGTTACACAATACATTTACACCAAAAAAAAAAAAATAATAATAAAACTATGACTTAAAGACGCCATTTTCGATCAAGTTATTTTTGAAACTGCGTGTAATATACAGTATTCTATAGACTATGGTTGAAAATGTACTAACTTTATAATTACCTAAGATGTTTTAGACTCTTAGAGTAGAAGCTAGAAAGTAATACTTTTAAAGTGAACTTAAAGTTTGCACTTGTAATAAAATTTATCGATTCCTCTCATTCTACTTAATTAATAAGGAAAAACAAAAGTTACACCATTAATTAGATAGGTTTTGGTTGATAATGTCAGTGGTTGGTTGGAATTTAAAAAATAATGATTGAAATATGATATAGGAATGTGAATACGGCTGTGATTGACTTTTTGGTTAGGAATATTAATGTAGGATACGTATCTCGAAAGTTTTTTTTTATTATTATTTGTTTCTTTCAATTCCAAGAAAGAGTTATATTTTATAAGAAATGAAAATATTAGGATATGATTCTATGACAATATTTCTTATATAAAAAAAAAATTAAAAAAAAAGTCTTACATCGATGTTACATGCATCATTTATGCCAATAGTTTGTGATGTAAACGTGGGCCAGTTTAAGCACTTCATGAAGCCAGTTGTCGTGTGACAGTGATTTTAAATGGTTTTGTACTTTTGTCTCCTGGGATGGCGTTCATGCCATTTGGATTTTTCCGGTGTAATTTTTTGGTATGTCAAAAATTAGAAATAGACTAATTATATCCCAATATAATTCAATTAAAATTTGATTCGCCCACCTCAAAAAGGCTTAGTATTGGATTAATTAGCTTAGCCAAAACAACCTGTCTTGGACATTGCGTCGGTCAAGTGTTCGATAGAGTGACTAATATGGCCTTTGGGGGGTCGATTTGGCTGTAAGATGTTTGATATTAGTTATTAAGTGGTTGATTTATGTTGTGGGTATTCGATCTTGATTGTCGGTAGTCGATTTTGGTCATTATATCTGTTTCTGATTAAAATAGAATATATAGAATAGTACAAAAGTAGAAAGTAAAGTGAAAAATAGACTAACAAAATAGTAAAAAACATGAGTTTTTTTTTTAGAATAAAAAAAACAAAAAACAAAAACAAAACTTAGCTTAAACTTATAAAGAGGTTTATGTGAATGTTCTTGTTGGAGTGTCTAAATTTAGGTTTATATGTTCAGAAAAAAAATAAATAATAATAATTTAGGTTTATGTGAATGTTCTTATTGAGTGTCTAAGTTTAGTATTCTCTAGGGCTTTACTTTTAACAAGATGGATTATTTGAGAAGAAAGCTTAGAAATTTCAGAGTCATCTAGGAGAGCAAAGGCATGTGTATATAACTATATAAGACAAAAAGTTTGGTTTGTGTTTTGAAGGAATTGTCGGTGGTTGAGATAATTGTGATAATAAAGAAATGTTATAAAGTTAATAGAAGTCATTTAAAAAAAAAAAAAAAAAAAAGTGACAACCTTTACTATTGAGAATTATGTGACAAGTCAAGAAGTCTACCACCAAGGCCTTTACCATACCATTTTCTACACTATTACATATGATGGCCGATCGTGAGTAATGTAAAAATAGTGATGGGTTTATATATAATTAACTGACAGCTAATTATAATCTACTATATAAAATAATTATAATAAAATTTTTTTTTGGTATAGAATTATAATAACATGTACTATAAAAGCTGTGTTACTAGAATAACATGTGAGAAATTTATCAATACAAAGAACTTTGGAGTTTGGATTATGCATTATTGGTCAAATTCTGATACACACATCATTTTGCGCACACATCTGTACACACGAGCGGAGCCAAGGTTCCTTTCTTATAAAGCTTTTCCCAATATAGGAAAAAAAAATTCAAAAAGACAAAATGTCTTGTTATAGAAAAACTATCCTGACACGCAAAAATAAAAAGAGAAAAAGCTGCATAGATCATCTCACTTACAATAATAATACATATTTTCTCTTTTAAGCTTTTATATTGTCCAAATTTATAGCTTATCACCACATATGACACTTTACTGTTTAACTCAATTTTCTTTTCTTATTTATCATCTTCTTTTTTTTATTTTTATTTTTGGGTATTTTTCACCGCAATGGTGGTGGTCTTTAATTTTACACTCTTTTTTAATTTTCTTTTTATATAGAAAAGATAAACTATCTAATGTATTGAGGGCTTGTTTGAATCACCATGATTTTGAGTGATATCACTCAATTTTTCATCACTGAGTTTTCAAAATGTGAGTCCCACCAAAAAAATCTTGTTTGGCTTGGTTTTTTAGTGATGTTTCCATCACTCAAAACTCAAAAATTTGAGTGATGAATAATGGAAACCGAAAACAAAATTTTGATGTTTTCAATTTTTGAAATATGAGTTATGGTGACAAAAAGTGAGTTATGTGATTAAGTTATATGGCCAAACAATAATTTTAGAGTTTTTGAGATAAAGTGAAGTTTAGGTTATGAGTAATGGGTTTTGAGTTTAAGTTATGAGTTAAAGTTTTCAAACCTCTACTATACATTTTTTCTCCTTCTTGATTTTTTAGTTTCCAATTTTATAGGTTATTGCTATACTTGTTTTACTTTGATTGTTAGTGAATATGCAACGGTTTCAAAATATAAAACATCAAATACTATTGAGCAAATTAAATTTGTTATGAAAAAATAAATTATAGTTTACACTTACATTAAATTTTGTATAACAATTACAGTTATTTGCAATTTTTTTATTTATTAGGTTATTAATATTGATTAATTTTTTAAAGGTTATTTTAGTTTAATATTGTCTTTAAACCTTATCTCTCCTAAACTGAAATCTTAACTCCGTCATTGTGTACACATGTAAATTTGAACTGAGATCGGGAGTTAGTTAGTGGCCAAAGCTTTCAAGGATTTTTGTGACCTACAGCTTCACTTGATTTTAGAGTGAAACTTTCTGGATGACCACTAAAAGATTGACAATTTAGCTATAGCTGGAAAGCTTTATAATTTCTTTCACATGTTAGATCTAAATATGAGCCGAAATGAGACAATGACTATACTTAGACAAGTCTCCATATGCGACCATAAAAACTGTAACGTGGGGACATTTAATTCTTAGACCATATGCTCAAAAGGTGATGTCTTTGGCTGAGATCGTATACTATGCTAATTATTTGTGTTCAATCATTGTACCAGCCTTTTATATAATACATTCAAAATAAAAATAAATAAATAATAAAAAAAACCCCATTATATATTATTATTTCTTCTATTTGTTTTTGTGTTACATGGTCACCATGACGTACAAAGTCCACCATCCTGTGATTAATAATCTACGTATTTTCAAGTTATCGTTATTTAGACTCTGTTTAACATTTTTACTTAAAATGGATTTTACTTATTTCAATAAAGTAATATTATACATCTAATAATAAATAAATGATGTTTGGTAACATTTTCAGGTTTTGATTTGCATTTTCATGAAAACTTATGTTGCATTTTTTATTTTCTGAAGCAAAAAATGAGAACTCCAAATTTGAGGATTCTCATTTTTGTAGTTTCCTTTTTCTTTTCGTTCTCCATTAAAAAAACAATTTTCTCTCTCATTGGTTGTTATTTTTCTCTCATTTTCTTTTGAACTTTTTCCCTCCTCCCATGGGCTCTGCAATCGTTGCCATTACTAGCAATTGTGCATTTCAATAATTCAGAGGATTAAGTGTCATCAGCATGATAGTTTAGGGTGAAAAACTATAATTTGCCAAATCTAACTCCAACACTAATCATTACCACCTCTACAATTCTATTTCATTCTTATTCCAAAGGGAAATCATTAATACATCTTTTTGTATAACAATATTATTTTCCATTCTCATATAAATCCATGATTTTTCAATTTTTCACATATAAAACTCTTTTTAAAGATAAATCAAGGAGGGTGAGGAGAATAAGAGAAGAGAAGAAAACAAAAAAAGAGAAGGAAAAAAAATGTAATTAGTTTAAACATTCATAATAATAATCATTCACATGTGACATTAGCCACACAAAAAAACAAAAAAACAAAACAAAACAAAACAAAAACATAAAAACAAAACAAAAACAAAAACAAGCATACACTTGAATGATTACCTAATCAACTCATTTGTGTTCATTATTTTTAGAGAAGTGTTACGTCCACAATATTTTCAGAACACTTCACAATAAATTATAAGTGATAAGTTATTATTGGTTTTAATTTAAATCTACAACTTAAAAATTACTTTTTTACCCACCCATAAAAGTAAATAATAAATTATCATTTAAGATTTGTTATAAAAGTGTTGTGAAATTATTATGGACATAATATTTTCTTATTTTTAAAAGTAATAACTAGTGCACATATATTGTTACACACAAAATACACACCGACATAGTTTTATACTGAACTCATTACTTAAGGTTACCATTTCAGTTTGGAAATCAGGACGAGTTCAATGTAAAATTGTGCATGTGTGCAATTCATGCGAAACAAAGTGTGTGAAATAACGCCACTCTTTTTTTATAAAATAAAAAAAAATAAAAATTGGTCAAGTTAAAAATTAATAAACCAACATATATGGAATAATTTCTCTTATCCTCCACTAGAAAAAGACAAGCTTGTAAAAAGAGAGTTGAAATGTGTAACACATAACTTAGCCGATTGGGCTTTTTCTATAGAAGCCCATTGCGCTTTCTTTTGTAACACGTTAGGAAAAAGATGTGTGACACATAACTTAGCCGATTGGGCTTTTTTTGTAGAAGCCCATTGGGCTTTCTCTTGTAACACATTAGGGCCTTTTTTCTTTTCTTTTCTTTTTTCCCTCTTTGCGGGTTTGTTGTTTGTACCCTGTAATCTTTTAGATGGAAGGGAACCCATACTCCATGAGTGATACTTAGATAGTCCCAGGACTATCTAAGTTTTTCTCATACTCCGTAGCCTTCTTTTTCTCTTTTCCACTACAAAGAAAGTCTTTTATATATTCAGGGGGAAAATGTGACTTGGCAAAAATAAATAAATCACATATTGTGTAATCAAAGTATTTACATCCTCATATTCTCTATCTTCACTCCCCCCCCCCCCCCCCCCCCCCACTAAATCCATAATATTTTTCAATAGAAAAAAAATTGAGTGAAATTGCTCAAGATTATTTTGCTTATTTCTAAGCATAATAGATTGCTCAAATAGGTAGATGTTCAATTTAGTTTGTGTCACTTAATTCATTTCATAGAGCACCATTTTATTAGCATTAAGTGAATGAAATTGCTCAAGATTAGTTTGTTAATTTCTAAGCTGAATAATAGATTGTGCAAATAGCTAGATGTTCAGTTTAGTTTGTGCCGCTTAATTCTATTTTATTAGCATTAGGTTGGATGGGAAAAATTATTTTATGAGACTCTCATGGAGCACTTCTCTCGAAATATATGACTCCCACTGATATATGGTAATGGGATCTACCAAATATGAGAGGAGTACTCCATTAGATGATATCATGATACTCTCTTCTTGTTTAGGCACATATCTAATAAGAGGATATCTCATGAATTTGTGTTATGAGACCATCCTCTCATTTCTAGCTCATGAGATCCACAAATGTAGAACCCACACATCTTGTGCAAGAGAGGTCTCAGGAGACTGTCTTATATGATACTTTTTTTCATATAACCTCTTTTGATGAATTGAGGATAAGCAAAGGTTAAATATTGAACTTTCTAAACCAAATCAAGTCTTTGCTAGGCCATAGGCCCATAAACATAATGCTCTTTTCTTTTCTCTCTGTTTTTTCTTTTCCCTCTTTATTTGTATGTTCTTAAACATTATACTATTCTTATATGGTTGAATTTTTTGTAACAGGATACAGATGTGATGTGGCTAAGGAATCCCCTTGTTAGGCTAAGTACAAATGAAACCAAGGATCTTCAAATTAGTACCGACAATTTTTTAGGTGATTCGCAATCTGAAAAGCATCTTATCAATACTGGCTTCTACTACATCCGATCAAATAATAAGACCATCAAATTATTAGAAAAATGGTATGCCATGAAAGACAACTCAACCGGACAGAAAGAGCAAGATGTGTTATTAAACCTGATAGGAGGGGGGATAATTAGAGAATTAAATCTTAGTGTAAGGTTCTTAGACACTCTTTATTTTAGTGGGTTTTGCCAAGATAGTGAGGATTTAAGGGCAGTGGCTACAGTACACGCCAATTGTTGTAGAAGTATTAGTGCCAAGGTGAATGATCTAAGGGCCGTCCTTCGTGATTGGAAGCGATTCAAGAAGTACGCTTCTTATAAACGATTGGCTAATGTCACAGCAAATTTAAGGTGGTCATTTCACTGGGGATGTTACAAATCATGGAAAGTAGCTACTACAACTACAGGTTAATTAATGTATAGTTTGTTTTATTTGTGGCTTCAATTTTTCAAACTCAAAGGGAATATAATTTATTTTATATACATAGATTGATACATGATTTGACCGTGGAGTGATATATTTACTTTGGCACTATTTTGATCCACATTTTCGCCTCATATGATATCTCTTATCCCTTATTCTGTTACGATGACTTTTGCACTTAGTAAATTGGTGTCTAGGATTGGTAAATTGTCCTGTACCGTTTGACCAAGGAAGTAAATACTATACTAGAGACCGTTTTGGTTAGTCTGAGAATCGAAATATTTCGATACCAATTAATACTAGTGTACTATTTAGGATTTATCGCTAATAATTATATGTATATATATATATATATATATATATAGATAATTGTAAGGCCATATAGCACCCAGTCCCAGTTGGGCCACAAATGCTGATTTCGACAGTGTGGCCCATAACACGACGTCTATCTACTCAATACCCCGGCACCAAACCATGCGCCCAACCTTCATATAGCTCGGCAACTTGAGGAAGAGACGGCCCATGTCAGCATGCACCCTGCCTTGCCACCTGTCCCTCTTTCGGCGAGCCATGCCCGAACAAGAAGAACGGGACTTAAGAAGGGGTTTGGGAGCATCACCCTTTTTGTGCATGGCAATACCCTGGGAAGCTCTGTGCCGAACATACCTCCTGGAGTGGGAACCATTTCCAAAGTCACTCCCACCTAAACATCCACTTACGATTCACGACATTAGACTTCCCAATGCACTAGCCCTAAAGGTAATTATGATTCTTCCACTAAGTTAAGGCTATAAATAGGAGAAACCAGGAGGCAAAAGGGGGAGGAAAAAAGAGAGAAAAGGGGAGTGAATTCAAAAAGATCCCAGAATCCTATTTGGGTCTCCATGTTAGAATCACTCGAGGTAGGAAATCCAAAGCCCACATTACAAGTAAATTGTGAGCCCAACCCAGAGTCAGCCCATTGATCACATTCGAGGCCGCGCATAATTGGCGCTGTCTGTGGGAATCTCCTTCAAAGCCGTGGTTCAACCGAGACTCACGCTCGAGAAGATGTCCGAAAGACGGTCGGGAAGTTACGCTGAAAGTGGTTTGACAGGATCTTCTCAGGGATCCACCTAGCGAGAACAAAGGCGCAAGAGGCGCGAGGACGAAGGTCGTGAACAGGATGAGGAGCGATCCGACCTAGGCGAAGGGTCGTACGAAACCCGTCAGACGGTATCTGGCGCTACGGGGCGCAGGAAATTCGATGAGAGAGACGAGGAACTCGAGCGATTGCGCAGGCTGGTGAGAGACTTACAACTTGAAGCAGAGGGTGAACGCCGGAGAAACCGAGAACACTGGGAAAGAAGACCCGACGGTGGGAGAGATCATTATGGGGAGGGGTCTAATCAATCCGGACCTTACCGATCGCGGGACCGTTCACATTCACGGGAGTTTCATCGACATCGAGATCGTTCACATTCACGGGAATATGCTGATCGGGGTTCGAACTCCCCGGAAGAGCTATGGTCGCGAAATGCCGCATGGATGCTATAAGTCGAGCCTTACGCAGAGCCGCTCGGTTGCCATTTTCGGAAGACATTGAATGGGCCCAATTGCCAAGGAGGTTTTTGCGCCCACCGTTCAACTCTTACGATTGGAAAACGAACTTGGTAAAGCATGTCAGCCATTACATCCACATGATGTCTCTACATAAGCACGATGTCACGCTAATGTGCAAAGTTATCCCTTTAAGCCTTGGATCCACCGCGCTGAGATGGTTTAATGGATTACCAAAGGGTTCCGTTCATAGTTTCGCTGAATTAATCCAAGAATTCGGCGCCTGGTTTGTAACCTGTAGCCGGGTACCACAACTAGTGGATGCCTTACTATCAATGAAGATGAGAGTTGGGGAGACCCTTCGCAGTTACACGAGTCGGTATTAGGAGCTTTACAATGAGATCGGTAGGGGCAACGAGAGGATCGCGGCTAGCACCTTCAGGATGGGGCTGCCCCGAGGACTTTGAACTATGGGAGTCATTGACAAAGAAGCCTCCCGAAGGCATGAGGCAGCTTATGAGGCGTATAAAGGAATACAAACGCCCGGAGGATGATCTGCTGCAAAGTAAAGGCAAAGCCCTGCTAGCTAATCATCCTCGGCAAAACGGTTTTCAGCCGAGGCCTCGCAAGGGCTTAATGGTACAGGAACCTGAGTTACAACTAGGGGAAGTGAACGTGACATTTAAGGAGCCAGTAAATAGAATCATAGACCGGATCAAAAAAGAGCCGTACTTCAGATGACCGAAAAAAATGGAGGGAGACCCATCCCGGAGGAACCAGAATTTGTATTGTACATACCACAAAGATAAGGGACATACTACTGAGCAGTGCCAGGTATTGAAAGACCATCTGGGGCTGCTTTTGAAGGCGGGACACTTGAAAGAGATTGTGACAAATGCTGAGAACCGAGATGCCGGGCAGGGTGCGCGGCAAGCTGGGAATCCCATCCCACCCCCTGTTGGAGTGATCGAAGTGATCCACGCTGCCTCGAAGGGCACAGTTACTTCCGGAAGGAAAAGGGTGCTGCTGGTAGCCCTGGTGGAAGATTGCTCAGACAAGTATCCATCCAGGAAGAAGATGAAGCACACTCAGGAGCCAATTTCTTTCAGCGACAATGATTTAAAGGGAACAGTCCAACTGCACAATGACGCTCTGGTGGTAATGGCCCGAATAAACGACTTCATAGTAAAGAGGGTGATGGTGGACCAAGGGAGTGGTGCCGAGGTAATGTATCCAGACCGATTCAAAGGGCTCGGGTTGAGGATTGAAGACCTCTCGAGATACGACACGCCCCTAATCGGATTTGGTGGTCAAGTGGTGGTTCCCGAAGGGCAGATCTCCCTTCCCGTAGTTATGGAGGGGAAAGAAGTGACGGTAGCATTTATAATGGTTGCCTCATTCTCTCCTTATACAGTGATTCTTGGGAGGCCTTGGATCCATGCAATGGGGGCCGTCTCGTCCACTCTGTATGTGAAAATCAAGTTTCCAATCGAGCATGGCGTCATCGTAGTAAGAGGAAGCCAGCAAATGGCCAGATGATGCCTCGTTGCTGCGATAAACCGAGAAGATGAGCATGCCAGACAGAAGGATCAACCAAAAGAGGTCCTTTTATAGCAATTACCGCAGCCCTAGGGAGAATTGGGGGCTAGTCGTGCTGAGGAACTAATCAGGGTAAAAATATTGCCGGATGAGTGTAGGTATTTTCAGATAGGGGCAAGTCTGAGAGATGAGGACAGGATAGGGACGTTACTGTTTCTTATACAGAATGTAGATGTGTTCGCTTGGAGTCCATATGAAGTGCCCAGGGTAGACCCCGAGTTCATAACCCACAAACTCAATGCAGACTCGTCATTTGCTCCTAAGAGGCAAAAACTGAGAAGATCAACCAAGGAGCATGTTGAAGTAGTAAAGCTGGAAGTGAAGAAACTAAAAGTAGCTGGGGCCATAAAGGAAATCTTTTTCCCAGAGTGGTTAGCAAACACTGTAATGGTGAAGAAAAAGAGTGGCAAGTGGAGGGTTTGCGTAGACTTCACAGATTTGAACCGGGCATGCCCAAAGGACCCGTTTCCACTGCCGAAGATCGACCAGTTGGTAGGTGCCACATACGAACACCCGAGGATGAGCTTCCTGGATGCCTTTCAAGGGTATCATCAAATAGCCTTGGCGACTGAGGATCGAGAGAAGACGGCGTTCATCTCCCCGGAAGCCAACTATTACTACACGGTAATGCCATTTGGGTTGAAAAATACCGGGGCCATTTACCAGCGGATGATGACGAGGATGTTCCGAGATAGAATAAGGCGCACCGTCGAGGTGTACATCGACGATATGGTAGTCAAAAGTACGCAAGAAGCACGGCATGTCGAGGACCTCCAAGGGGTGTTCGAGGTACTTCGGCAACATAAGCTGCGCCTCAATGCAGAAAAGTGCGCTTTCGGGGTGGGAGCTGGCAAGTTCTTAGGGTATTTAATTACCAACCGGGGAATAGAGGTCATCCCTGACTAGATTGAGGCCGTGAAGTGCTTAAAGCGACCGAGAAACCCAAAGGATATGCAAATATTGACCGGAATGTTAGCTGCCCTTAATTGGTTTATTTCCAAGTTCGCTGATCATTGCCGACCATTTTACCAACTCTTGAAGAAATGGAAGGGGTTTCAGTGGGATGCAGAGTGTGATAAAGCTTTTCAGGTTCTGAAAGAGTATTTGATGCGAGCCCCTATGTTAACAGCCCCAGTGCCCGGAGAAGACTTATTCATGTACTTGTCGGTGTCGGATCACGCCGTCAGTGTTGTGCTTCTGAAGGACCAAGGAGTGTAGCAGCCCGTATATTACATCAGCAAGACCTTGGTCGACGCGGAGACTAGGTATTTGCCTTTAGAAAAGCTAGTGCTGGCCCTAGTACACGCCACTAGGAGACGGCCTCACTATTTTCAAGCCCATACCGTGTACGTGTTAACCGAGTACCCCTTGCACTCGTTGTTAAAAGATCCGATTTCACTGGAGGGATAGCTAAATAGAGGACCTGGCTTGAAGCCTTTGACATAAGATATAGGCTGAAAAGTTCGGTGGAGGGGCAGGTATTGGCCGACTTTGTGGCGGAATTTTCTCCTAAGAGACAAGGGGAGATTGTTTGTCATGTGGATTGTCGCTCGTGAAAGGTGTATGTGGACGGCGCATCAAGCGCTATGGGGGCTGGTGCTGGGATCGTTATGATCACCCCGGAGGGGATTCGGTTGGAACATTCTTTTAGGTTGGGGTTTAGAGCTTCCAACAACAAAGCGGAGTACGAAGCCTTGCTTGCCGGATTGAGGACTGTACTAGAATTGGGTGCCCGAAATGTAGAGATATGTTCGGACTCACGGTTGGTGGTTAACCAGTTGCAGAGCAGCTTCGAAGCCAGAGACCCTAGGATGAAAAAATACTTATGGGTAGTAAGGTAGGTTATAGGCAAATTTCGTACGGCAAAGGTGACCCAAGTGCCCCGGGGGCAGAACAGACATGCAGACTCTCTAGCCACGCTAGCGTCGGCATTGACGGAGGATGTACCTCGGTTGATCAAGGTGGAACTCATAGCGGGACTGAGCATTAGCGACTCGGTCGACGTTGGTGTTCCCAGAATAGACGTGACCGCGATTTCAAAGGCTGGGCCGTGTTGGATGGATCCAATCATTGAGTTCCTAGCCGAGGATAGAATTCCGGACAACGAGAAGGACGCCAGCAAGATTCACCGAACCGCCGCTAGGTATTGGTTATCGACAGATCGGAAGTTATATCGAAGATCCTTTGGGGGGCCATACCTTTTGTGCTTACACCTTAAAAAGATAAATGAGCTTTTAGCTGAGTTACATGACGGGGTGTGCGACGGTCATGTGGGAGGACGCTCGCTAGCTCACTGGGCAATAACTCAGGGATTTTGGTGGCCGCAAATGCAAAGGGACGCCGCCAATTATGTTCGAAAGTGTGAAAGGTGCCCAAAGCATGCCCCGTTGATCCACCAGCCAGCAGGACATCTAAACCTGATTAGCAGTCCTTGGCCTTTTATCCAATGGGGGCTAGATATTCTGGGCCTATTCCCTCGGACGACATGCAACCGAAGGTTTGTTTTAGTAGCTGTGGATTACTTCACCAAGTGGGTGGAGGCGGAGGCACTGGTGAACATTCGGGACGTGGACGTCAAGAAGTTCATGTGGAAGAATATTGTTACGAGGTTCGGGGTCCCGTACTGCCTTATATCCGACAATGGGCTGCAGTTTGACAGCAAGGTCTTCTGCGAGTTTTGCACTAACCTCAGCATCAAGAATAGATACTCGACACCTGCGTATCCTCAGAGCAATGGCCAAGCTGAAGCCATTAATAAGACGATCGCAAATGGGTTGAAGAAGAGATTGGACGGCGTGAAGGGCAGATGGATTGAGGAGCCACCCAAAGTTTTGTGGGCGTACCGAACAATGCCCAGGAAATCTATGGGGGAAACTCCTTTCTCCTTGACATGTGTGGCGAAAGCCGTGATACCGGCCGAGGTGAGCCTATGTAGTGCATGGGTCGAAAAGTTCAACCCCGACCACAACGAGGCATTGATGACTAAGCGTTTGGATTTGCTGGACGAATACCGAGAATCGGCAATCATACAGCTAGCCGAATATCAACAAAAACTGGCTCGACGCTATAATCGAGTTGTGAAGACAAGGGAATTCAGCGCGGGAGATCTGGTACTCCGGAAGGCCGTAGGGAGCATGTGGGATGCGAACGCCAGAAAACTGACCCCTGCCTAGGAGGGGCCATACAGGGTTATCGCAATTGCTGGTGCGGGGGCTTACTACTTGGAGACACTCGACGAAAAACCTCTTCCTCGGCCATGGAATGTTCACAATCTTAAGAAGTTCTATTGCTGAACACTTATAGACGGGGGTATAGGTTGAGTGTAACTCTGTATGTGCGTTCTGTTAGCTAATATAAAGGTGATGTTTGTTTATGCAGGCATATTTGATCCTAATCCTGTTAATCTATCTTCGCGGTCAAGAAAAATAAGGAAAGTTTAAAAGATGAACACGACCTAAGGACAGAAACCTGTTCTCGGTTCAATCACCATCATATTGCAAGTTGAAACCTTCTTGTGACCTAAGGACAGAAACCTGTCCTTGGTTTGATCGCCATCATCGAGCAGGTTGAAACCTTCCTATGACTTAAGGACAGAAACCTGCACTCAGTTTAATCGTCATCCCCGAGCGGATTGAAACCTCACTATGACATAAGGACAAAAACATCATTGCTCGACGTGCGGAAGGTTTATATCAAAAACATCCCCTAGATGCATTATGCAACTCACTCTATCCCAATATCAAGCATGATCGGGAACAATCTTCCCGGCTAGAAAGTTAGAGAAATATGCATATATCAAAACTAGTGGAATACAACGAGGGGAACATTACAGTGTTAAACATTCAAAAAAAAAAAAAAAAAGGGAGAGCATGATTAAAACAAATGTCCGGCAAATAAATTTAATCAAGCAAAGTCAACACGAAGATGGAATCAATGTTTTATCACCAAAACCCGATGACTATATACGAGTTGAATATTAAGAGAGAGAGAGAGAGAGAGAGAGAGATAGGGGGGAAGAAGAAAAGAGATTGTTCGGTCACCACAGCCCAGTGACGTAGGCAAATTTGAGAAAGTACGGAGAAGACGTAAATAAAAAAGGACGGATCCGAACAGTAGAAATATAATTCGGCAACTATGCCACGGGATCTGCTGGCTGCGTCTCGGCGGCGGGCACGGTTGGCTGCTAGTCTGTTGTGGCCTGAAATGTAATCTCCTCACCGGGCGAACCACTAGTACGGGGGTTACTGGTGGCTTTTGTGTCAGCGGATTCCACGTAGGAATCAATTTGCTCTACTAATTCCCTCATACTCGGTGTCTCTTCTTCGTCGATTAGCCTCAAAGGGTTCTGCATGGTAGGAGTATAGCTCGGGAGAGTCATCCGACCGGGGTCCCTTAGGGGGGAGTTGTCAAGGACCCCCAAGGCCTACAAAGCGGTCAGCCAACCCTCCTCGTAGGCCAACTTCCGTGCCCCCTTAATGACCGGTTCCATAGAATTCTCGACGTCAGCAAATCTTTCATTATACCACTTGCTTTCACAAGCCTCCAAAGCCGCTCTCAGGTCGGCTAATTCCTCGGCTTGGGCAGCACTTAGGCTTACTGCTTCAGCCAATTTCAGTTCGGTTTCGTTCTGCTTTACCTCCAGTTCTATAGACCTCTTCTCAGCCAGTGTCTTAGCCTTCTCAGCAGCAGCGGCCTTTTTCTCAGCCATCTCGACAGCTTTCGCTTTGTCCTTCGCCCGTTTTGACGGCAGCCTCCCTACCAGCCTTCTCCCGAGTGGCGTCCTCTGAAAGTTCCTTCGTGCGCTCTTCAAGGATATGAGAAAGCTGGGCAGCCTGAGGAGACAACAGAAATCAACACGGTAATAAAAAGAGTGAATATAAGGGTTAGTAGAAAATCAGAAGAAGAATGATTACCGCAATAGTATGCTACTGCAGCCTCCTCCCTATAGACTCTTCTGTCCCCTCTTCGAAGGCGTGCACATCCTCGGGAAGTAGAAGGCCGTGCACCAAGCTCTGGGCAACGCGACCCCCTTCGCCTTTATCCCATACCCGCACACTAGCAGTTGCTGGAAGGGACTTGCCGTCCATCTGGAATGTAGGCTGCCATATTGGAGCTGCTTGGGAAGTTGATGCCACGATTGTGCCGGCTTGGGCCGGTGGTTCTTGAATAACGATCCCTCTTGATGACTGGGGGGGGGGGGACCCTGGTTGGGGCATCACCTGGGACGATGGGAATTTGTTCGGCAGTACGCTGCCTTTTTCGTGATCAAATAGGGGGAGGCGAAGGAGGAACAAAAGCGGAGGGAGGCTGACCACGTCCCTAGGATAATTGCTGTTGCGTGGCTGGTCTTGCACCCGGCACAAAACGATCAATTGTTAGTGTCTTTCTAGTCACCATATCCTCACTTCGATCAAACTCAGTCTCAGAAGAACTAATGGACTCAACAACCACTCTTTTGGTTTCTGAACGGGGATTTGAGATTCAACAGAAGCCTCATATTGGGCGGGGGCTTCTTAGGCTATGACCTCGGACCTGACGGGAGTATGAGCTAGTTCTAGGAGGTGTCGAGAGACACCCTCTGCAGATTCATCCCGCAAAGGCGCGAGCTCGTCCGAACAAGTATACCGCTGACCAAGTTTTGGGCTTCACCAACTGTAAACCTCGGAGGAAGGAAATTTGTGTGTCTTACATCAATGTAGGAGAGTAGGGGGTTGTCTACCAAAAGAGCCTGCCCGAAAGGTTGCTAGGTAGAATACACAGGTTCGACACCAAGGATTAAATGGGACGCTCGGAGCTGCCTGTCCCAGTGGACGAATATCTCGGACCTGAGAATGAAATTCAAATCCCTTACGTGAACTACCCTAAGATCCTGGGTAAAAACTTTTCCGTCTGCAGCAAAAAAATAAAATAATAAGTGTGGCAAGTCGGCATCCAGACAAGTAAAGTAATCACAAATAGGAATGCAAGCAGACTGAAGGATTGATATGAACCCACTTCGCGCCGAGAAAAGGGGTAGGGGATTTCGCCGGCAAACCAATTGCCGCGTACCTGAACAAATTCCTTGGCCAAATTTCTATTTGAGTCAGGTAGGCAGGAGATTAGCCGTACCCTTATCTCTCTAACCTTCAAATAATAGTTGGTTCTCTTATTCCCACATAAGCTATACATGTGATTATTGTCATGGTGATCTAATTGTAAACCTAACGTTTGATTCAACCTATTGATGCAACTAACTACCCGGTAAAAGTTTGGGGGGAGTTGGTCAGGGCACAATCCATAGTACCTAAGGGTGTCGAGTAAGAGAGGGTCCACGGGGAACCTAACCCCACCCTCCAAAGTAGCCATTAAAGGGAAGAAGGCTGTATTTGCCCCTCTGTGGAGAGCAATTTCGCTCTCATGACAATATGCCACGTCTACATCATCAGGGATCTCAAATTTTTGTTTAAAGGTGGCTAAGGACGCTTCGGTGTTTAGTAAGAAAGCGTACCCCATCTCGCACTCTAAAAATTAAAGGAAGGAACTTGAAGAAAGAGATCGAAGTAAAAAGGAAAGGGTAGAGAACTTACTTTGGAATCTAGGAAGGAAAAGGGCTCTGGAACTGATGGATAAGTGCACAGTTGAATGCACGGCAGAGGGAGGAAACAGGGAATGGAGAATGTAAAAGTGAAAGAAATGCTTTGGATGGGTTATTTATAGGAGCCAGTGGAGAGTGAGCGGCGTTTGAACAACAATAATGAGGCTTAATTAGCAATAATATGACTTACGGATTCCAACGCCAACTGACACGCATGACGCCTCGGTTCATGAACCATCAGGTAATGATAACAGCTCAACCAAGCGGCCAGAATTGACGCGTCTTTTGAGAGTGCATTAATTCGTTTTAAGGCCACTCCAGTGTCCACCCATTTAGCTTCTCAGGAAACAAGCACTTCTGACTCCTTGATTCTTTTCGAGTGCTGAACATGAATCAAGGGGGGGTTATTGTACGGCCCTATAGCTCCCAGACCCAGTTGGGCCACAAATGCTGATTTCGACAGTATGGCCCATAACATGACGTCTGTCTACTCAATACCCCGGCACCAAACCATGGGCCCAACCTTCATATAGCTCGGCAACTTGAGGAAGAGACGGCTTATGTCAGTATGCACCCTACCTTGCCACCTGTCCCTCTTTCGGCGAGCCATGCCCGAGTAAGAAGAACGAGACTTAAGAAGGGGTTTGGGAGCATCACCCTTTTTGTGCTCGGCAATACCCTGGGAAGCTCTGTGCCAAACATACCTCCTAGAGTGGAAACCGTTTCCAAAGCCACTCCCACCTAAACATCCACTTACGATTCACGACATTGGACTTCGCAATGCACTATCCCTAAAGGTAATCATGATTCTTCCACTAAGTTTAGGCTATAAATAGGAGAAACCAGGAGGCAAAAGGGGGAGGAAAAAAGAGAGAAGAGGGGAGTGAATTCAAAAAGGTCCCAGAATCCTATTTGGGTCTCCACGTTAGAATCACCCGAGATAGGAAATCCAAAGCCCACATTACAAGTAAATTGCGAGCCCAACCCAAAGTCAGCCCATTGATCACATTCGAGGCCGCGCACAACAATATAGTTATTTATGAATTTATATGTTTATTGGATAAAATAAGAATAACAATTTATTAAGAATATTTAAAATTATAATCTCTCTTTCTTTATTTTTAGATAAGCTTAGATATCATTGTTTATGAAAATGTATCAATATTAGCTCTTTATTAATATTTCATGGCACTGTGTGGATTTTTTTTTCCTTTCTTCTTTTGTTTCATTTAAATATTTGTGTTGTCTGATAAAGTAGATGATTGGATTGGAAAGGTTACAGAGTGATGTTACGTACAAGCCCATTACAAGCAAGCTGGTTATTCCCTGAGTGTGTTTGAGAAAAGGTTTTTTGCTTTTTGTTTCAATTTTTTTTTTAATAATTTAACTTTTAGTTTTTTTTCAAAATATAAGCTAGTTTTATCATTGCACGTCCTTGATGCGATAGTCACTTCACAAGTATAAGTGCTTGTGGGTGTGTGGGGGGTAAGGGTAAGGGTTTAAGTCTCTAGAAGGAAATTTCACACTTATATACATTTAAATTAAGTTAAAGTAGAATTTCTATATTGTATCAAAATAAACAAATAAAAAAAAAGCTAGTTTTTAATTTTTTGTCATATATTTAATATAAAAGTTATCAAAAACTATGTTTTTTGAAGGTCAGTTTTGATAAATACTATGCAAATAAATTTTATTCCAAAAAATTTCTCAACAAAAAAGTTTGCCAAACTCACCTAAATTTTTTTTTTTTCTCAAATAAAATATTGCTCTTTTTTTCACTTATGTAAATGCACAACAGAAAAACTAACTTATAAGCCATCGTCATGACTATGGGCCGAAACTACTTTCCACCAAAAAATAAAAAATAAAAAATACCGGGCCGTAACTAGGGCGAGTGTAAGCGTTTGGGCCATAATATTTTGTAGATAGTGTGAGCTGCGACTGTAATAGTATGATATTGTGTTGAATTCTTTTTTTTTTTCCCCGAAAGTAGATAGTGTGTTGAATTCAACATGATATATTGCATCTTTGCATTTGCATATTAATCATGACTACCACAAAAAATTTCAATTTTCTTAGGATGAAATAAAATATTAGCAGTTTCTAAAATTACTCCCAGAGTTAAACTCAACTATATAAGATACATATAACATTATCAAATTATTCAAATTAAATAAAATATAATTATTTAATTTTTAAAGTAAGTAATATTTCAAGACCATCCAAGATCAAACATTTGGCACATCCAAGTAAGGCAATTTGTCATGAGAAGTATCACACTATATATACTAAATAAACACCAAGAGCCTTGTACCACACCAATGACTTTAATGGTCTAGTGACACCTCCCTTGGTACAAAGTATCTATGGTTGAGCAAGGTTTTAAAAAAAACACAAAAGAAGGTCTTGCAGCTCAATTGCAAGATCTGGTCTCTTTTATAACAAGGTTGGAATTCCCCTCTCTCCACCCACCTGGTTGAAACAAATAATATAAAAGAAGGGTGTAACTTCTATCTAGTGCCTTTAATGCACCGGACCCGCTACAATCATGACACATGTTCATTTTTGAACACATGTCATGATTGCAGTGGGTTCAGTGTCACAGGATACTGGACAGAAGCCACATCTATAAAAAAAAAAAGTGGTACATACAAAACATTAATTAAGAATCATGTTTTTTAATGAAATGATAATGGGCCGAGTTTAATGGGCTTTATGATCAAACTTGATTCTAATAATAAAGGTTTGAAACTTTTTAAATGAATTTGACCTTAAGGTACGTATGAATTTATATTGCTAAAAGGACTAGTTTGTAACCAATGGATACAATTTCACATAATATCTTTTTATTTGATGTGAATTTTAAAAATTTCATAATTGAATAATATTTTCTTTTTATATCATCCATTCTTGCAAAATTTTCAGAAAATAAAACATTAATAGCTCTGACATCAATCAAATGTTTAAATTTCAAGTTTTGTAATCTAAAATTATGCATTAAAAAATATTTATGGATCGAATAATAAATAACATCCAATTGACATGAAGTTTAATATACGTATTAAGAATATAAAGAACATGTAATCCAATGGTTAAATTTTCAAAATATGTAACCATGTTAATTTTTCTTAGTGGCAATTATAACTAATTCTACAAAGTTTGTAACCAAACTTTTTCCTTACTAAAATATTTTCATTTCTAACAATTTTATTTATAATAAAAAAAAACTATGATTTTTTGTTATTTCACTATAGGGAAAAACAACAAAGAGCAAAAAATCCGATGACTTTGTCTATAACAAAAGTAAATGTGTACCTATCTTTCTCTCTTAAAAAATCTTTAAAAAATCACCACACATCCTTGGTGCAATGATCACTTCACAAGTAAAAGTGTTTGTGAGGTGTGGGGGTCAATAGTTGGGTTCAAGTCTCCAAGTTGGAGTTTTACACACATGTACATTTAAATTAAATTAGAGTAGAATTTTTATCTTTGTATGAAAAAAAAATCTTAAAAAAATGTTTATGTGCCACCGTTTATGATATTTAATTAATTATTTATTACACTCAACTGCTGGTAATTCATATGAATGGATTTGATTATTCAAATGAGATGAGTTAAAGATGGAATTACTAAACTTTGATAGCATTATAAACGTTTTCAACCCCTTGATCACCATTTTAAATGTTAAAACTTTGACAAGTAGTTAAAAACGTGGAAATATTTTGTTATTTCTGTCAACTGAAACTTAAATGCATGTTGCATGTTTTGATAAAATACTTATTATTACTTTATTTAAAGAAATTGATAAGAACAAATATGTTATTGTTTCTATCTAAAAAATATATTTATCAAAAATATTGTTGTAATTTGGTAAAGCCACTTAGTACAACCACAGTTTTTAAACCTAACTTTTATTTAAAGAAATTGATAAGAATAAATATGTTGTTGTCTCTATTTAAAAAATACTTTTATCCAAAATAGTGATGTATTTTGGTAAAGCCACTTAGTATAGTTTCTAATCCTAACTTTTAATATATAGTATATTGTTTTTTAGAAACAAACTTAATGTTAAACACACGCACACACATACACACTCACACACTTGCACTCTCTCACCAAGCTCAAACCCATTACTTAACTCAAAATAGCACTACAAAAGGGTCTAACTCTTGTAGTAGTAGAGTGGAATTTTAAGCAAAATTATATTGTATATGATAAGATATGATATGATATGATATAGCATTATTAACTTTTCAAATATAATAAAATAATTTTTTTTTAAATATAATTATTGAATTTTTAAAGTAAATAATATATCAAAAAATTCCAAAATCAAACATGCAACATATCCAAATAACGCAATTTATCATGAGAAGCATCACAACTATATATACTAAATAAACATTGTACGGTCTCGGCCCCAAATTGCAGGCCCACTCATTCAATGGTCTCAGCCCACTTAGCCAAGCTGAGATGGGCTAGGCCGAACTTTCGAACTAAGTAACCCAAGATATGCCATGAACAAGAGATAATGTCTTCGGTGAATCCGTCCGCTGAGCAATAACTGACATCAGGCACAAGTTACTAGGAAGTCATGTCAGCAGTAGGAGATGGGTCCCCTTTGGTCAGTAATATGATACGGAGGGACCCACTAACATGAGGAGATCCCCTCATCATGATAATCCCACTAAGGGGGGGATATAAATAGGAAAGGAGAGGTAAGAATGAATGGTTGGAAAATTTTGGGAAGAGAGAGACACAAGAGTAGTGAGGAAAAACATATCTTTGGAAGAAGGAAAGCCTGCTCAAATTTTAGGGTAGAAGCTTGGTTGCCTAGTATCCACCTCAACTAAGCTAGAAACCAAAAAGTTAGGTGCGAAAGTAACTTTCAATCTCCATTAGTGACTTGAAGAAACACTTCTTGGACCGCCCATTCTGGGATAAGCCCAACCTAGAGTACAAATAAATTGAGAGTTCAGGCCCAAAATTCCAAGGTTATTGGGAAGGGACCACCACAAACACCAAGAGCCTTGTACCTTGCCCTAATGACATCTCTCTTGCCTAATGTCATCTCTCTTGGAGTATGCAAAGTTAAAATAAAAAACAGTCTTCTACCTCGATTGCATGGTTGGGTCTCTTTTAATGAATTGTATATGCTAAACATTAATTGAGAATCATGGTCTTTAATTAATGACAATAGATCGGGTTTAATGGGCTTTTCAGTCCAACCTGATTCTAGTAGTAAAGGTTTGAAACTTTTTAAATGAAATTGACTTCAAAATTTTGAAGCCATTAAGGTTTGGGAAGTAATTAAATTTTACCTTAGGCACATATGAATCCTATTCCTAGTTGATTATGAATTTATATTACTATAAAAGGACAAAGCCAATGGTTACAACTTTACTTAATATCTTTTTTTTTATGTAAATTTTGAGAAATCCACAATTGGATAACATTTTCTTTTTATATCATTCATGCTTGCAAATTTATGAAATTATGTATAAAAAATAAATTTATGAATCTAATAGTAAATAACATCCAATTGATATGCGTGTTAAGAATATAAAGAATATGTAATCCAACAATTAAATTTTCCAAATACATAAAACCATGTTAATTTTTTTTTTAATGGGAGTTGTAGGCAATTTAACTAAATTTGTAACCAAACTTTATCCTTACTAAAATACCTTTATTTCTACAATTTTATTTATATTAAAAAACTTTGGTATTTTGTTAGTCCACTCCAGGGAAAAACAACAAAGAGCCAAAAATCCTGTACTCTCATTAACAAAGGTAAATATATACCTATCTTTCTCTAGCTCTTAAAAAACCTTTTAAATATATATATATATATATATATATATATTTCTGTACCACCATTTATGATATTTAGGGTTTGTTCGGGATCGGTTTATTTTGATGAAACTGAAAATTTTTTGCTGAAAGTATTGTAGATAAAGGTAAAAGTTAATTAAAATAGTACAGTGAAACCCATAAATAGTACCAAAAATTGCTGTGAAACTCATGAATAGTAGCAAAAATAAATTGAATAGTAAAATAAGTTGGCAAAAATAATCTTTGCCAAATGGACACTTAATTATTTATTTGACTCAACTGCTAGTAATTCATATGAATGAATGGATTTCATTATTATTATTATTATTTAAATAAGATAGAATTACTACTCTAGCCTAATCTAAATGTCTATGTGTGTGAAACTCCTTCCTGGAGACTTAAACTCCGACTCTTACCCCCCACACCCCACAAGCATTTATACTTGCGGAGTGACCATCGCACCAAAGGTGCGCGGTAGTTGATTTCATTATTTCAAATGAGATGAATTTAATTAAGATGGAATTATTAAGCTTTAATAGCATTATAAACGTTTTCAACCATTTTAAAACTTAAAAGTTAAAACTTTGACAAGTAGCTAAAAACGTGGAAATAAGTTTTGACATCTCCGTTTTATGACCAAAGAATTTATGACTCTTCTATAGAATCTATACATTGCTGGCGAGATATGAACCACTCGTGACTCCCAAGTCCTAACACTTCTGTGACAACAACAAGTCTCTGCAACTAAAACTTCTAGGACATGACTTGTCAGATGTAAATTAACTCACGAAATCTAATGACTACAAAAATCAGAATTATACATATATAGTCATTTCTATTTTCTAATAGAAATCAATGGTATTAATTTAATATCTAACACCAATCTTGTAAAATAAAATTCTCATACAATTACAGTTTTTGGTGGTTTTAATTCATGTCAGAGTTTTACCAATTTGTTGAAATTCCTCTGCACCATCTACAATTATGCTTGGCTTGTTTTAGTAATGTCTATGTATAATTTAAAATTCCATATGTAACTATTTTAGTGTTATTTATCATTATGCACATAGCTCTGAAAAGCACTCGAATCAATGTTTATATAATAGAAAATATACCACATTTTAATTTATCAAGTTGAAAATTCACCCACATCAAATTATGTAAAATTATGTAAAAATACATTGTTGCTATAGTAATCGTGTAGATTTACATTGGCACTATTTATTTTGCATTTAGTTTTTTATTGTTTCTTTACGTATCTTAAAGATGAAGGAAGAAAGTGGATGGTGATTATTATGTGTGAAGAAAGACAAAAAAAAATTTTTAAAAATCAAGAAAATTTAATATTTTAATGAAATATAATGTAAAATAGATAATTTAATGTTTGGTGTTTTAAAATGTAAGTATGTAAAATAGAAGGAAAAAAAGTAGATTTTTATGCTAAAATAGAAATAAAATTTTGCGCCAATGCGCTTATATATGTACTCTATGTCTATCTTTATTTTAAAATTCATAAAAATGTTAGTATTTCTCTAGCATATAATTTCCATTTTTGGTGGGCTGGAATATGCATGCAGCATGCGGTGACCAAGAATTTGGCCAAGAAATTGAAAATTATAACTACCAGTCTACCACAAGTACAGCATATCCTGAAGTGATTGGAATTAATATTTCGGAAATTAATATGATGTTTCATAGAGACCTCAGGCAGATTGCATGACCTTTCTACCTTTTTTTTTTTTTTTGGTGGTAATTTGGTAAATGATCACCTTTATACATAGCCTGACCTTTCAATCCCTCTTTCCCTCTTTGTCTAAGTTCCTCCTCTTATCAATTTTTTTTCCAGAAGTGAGACATCTTGATCATCCAAAAACCCCAAAGGACACACATGGATCATGTAAAACACTCATTTGGAAATCCTGCAATACTTTTATTATTCTTCGTGGGGTTCTTGTGTCTTTGTTTTTGGTCCTCCTCCTATATCACAAATCCACTCAGTGTGTTCCAAAAGGAACCTCCTTCCACACAATCAAACACAGTAAGTTTCAACTTTCAAGCTTATTCCTTCATTTATTTCACAAACATGCATACGGGTTGTCTTAATTTTGTACAAAAAGCTCAAAAATCTTTTAATTCTTACAGACCAACATTCGTGTTCCTCAAGATGAACTTGAAGAAGCTTTATCCAAAGCTTCAATGGCAAACAAGACGGTCATAATCACCATCATAAACAAGGCCTATGCTGACCAAGACATCCAAGCTGACACCACCATGCTTGACCTTTTTCTTGAGAGCTTTTGGCTTGGGGAGAACACCAGGCCACTGCTTGACAACCTTTTGATCGTGGCAATAGATCAGACGGCCTACGATCGCTGCCTGTTTCGACGGTTGAACTGCTACAGATTGAAAACGGACGGTGTGGATTTTGAGGGAGAAAAAGTTTACATGTCCGAGGATTTCATCAAGATGATGTGGAGAAGAACTCAGTTTCTAATCGAGGTTCTTAAGCGTGGCTACAGCTTCATTTTCACGGTAAGTTAATAGTTTAGTATTGCATTTATAGTAGATATTTGGAGTTATAAACATGGATAAAAGCTATCACACACGTTCTGCTACACCCACTCAAAAAACAACTATGACTCTTAAAACTGTGTAACAGAGTAGGTGTAAGAAGCACTACTCTATACATGTTAGATAGTTATTCTGGATATGGTATGGTTAGAAGTTCACTGTTGGCTTCATAATTTAGATGTCTTATAGTAGAGAAACTAGAAAGTAATACTTTTTGAAGCAAACTTGAAGTTCGCACTTACCAACAAATTTATCGGCTCCTCTCATTCGACTTAATTAATTAGGAAAAACAAAAGCTGCTCCGTTAGATGGTTTTTAGTTGATAATGTAAATGGTTGGTTGGAATTGAAACAATGGTGACTAAATATCTGGAACATGATAGGAATGTGAATATGACTGATATTGACTTTTTGGTCACGAATATCTGAAATGGGCCCGTTTGGTTCAACTTTTGGGCTTGTAAAAAAGCGTTTTTTGGGGCTTATAAATTTGTTTTTTCGTGTTTTCATATTGGACTCTCAGGATTCATTTTGTTAGGCGTTTGGAGAGTTTAGAAGAATGTTTTTAAAACTTAAAACTCTGTTAGATGTTGTTTGGTTGGAATTGAAACAATGGCAACTGAAATATTATAGGAATGTGAATATGGCTGATATTAACTTTTTGGTTAGGAATATTAGTGCCGGTCTAATTTGGTTCAACTTTTGGAATTGTAAAATAGCGTTTTTTAGGGTTTGTAAATGTATTTTTTCGCGTTTTCGTATTGGACTCTCAAAGTCCATTTTGAGAGTTTAAAAGAGTGTTTTTAAAACTTAAAACTCTATTTTGCAATTACAATTTCTCATAGCTGTTTTACAAAAATTTTCATTCTAAACTCAAAAGATAGTTTTTGCTTATACAAACACACTTGCAATACCAAAATGCATTAAATACAATCCAAGGTTGGTTTTACTAGAACCTTCATGTCAGTCATGTAAAATAGACAAAGATGTAGATATTACATAGTTTTGCCAAAAAATGACCCACATCAGTATGTGTATAATTATGTAAATTTATAAGTTTGCTACAATAACTATGTAAATTTACATTAACACTATTCATTTTGGATTTAGTTGTTTATTCTTTCTTTACATATCTCAAGAATGAAGAAATGGAGTAAATGATGGTTGTTATGTGTGAAGAAAAGGAAACAATTAAAAAAATGAAAAAATTGATATTTTAATGAAGTGTAATGTAAAAGAGATAATCTGATGGAGGATGTTTTGAAAAGTGAGTATGGTAAATTGAAAAAAAAAAAAAGGTTTTTATGCTAAAATAAATATGAGTTTTTGCACGAACAAATAACAACTATTATTATTAACAAATAACAAATGACACTTTTAATTTTCATAGTAAAAACTCATGTTCATTTTAGTTGTTATTTGTTCGTGCCACTTCTAAAAAAAGCATCAATAATAATAAATAACAACTATTATTATTATTATTATTATTATTATTATTATTAAGGAGGTGAAATCATAAGTAGGAAAGAATTCACTTACGTATATATTTTGTCATTTTTGGTAATTTATACCTTAAACTACAATTTTGATAAGTATTACTCAAACATTCAGTTTATTTAAAAAAAACATTTTTTAATAACTTTTACCAAATGTTTTATTTATTTTTTTTAATCCAATTTTATACTGCATTTTTTGAAACCACCACTTTTTCAAAAAGTACAACATTAAAAAGCTAAACTAAACTCGATGTAGGATGTATCCCGAATTGTTTTTTATTGTTATTTTTCTTTCTAAGAAAGCTTTATAGTTTATAAGAAATGAAAATGTTAGGATATTAGCTAGTGTATGGCAATATTTCATATATATATATATATATATATATATATATATATATAAAGTACATCTACTACAAAAGTACATGGGTACATCTATCATTTATGCCAAATTGCCAATTGTTTGTAATGTAAACGTGGACCACTAATGTTGAACCCTTCACGTCAAATTTTAAGCATTTTATGAAGCTAGCCGTCATGTGAAAACTAGCATATAATACGTGCATATGCACAACAAAATTAAAAACAATCACAGTTACACATATATTTAAATTATATTTTGTGTAAGAGTTATACATTTTTAAACCATAGATATATACATGAATTTTACTCTCCTTTTTTTTTTTTTTTTTGATATACACATGAGTCTACTCATTTTTTTTCTTAATTTGGTTTTTGATGGTTTACATTAGACTCTTCATTTTTTGCATAATATTAACTTATCTAGAACAAAAAAAAAAAAAATAAGAATTAAAGAAAAAACTTAGATAGGATACATAACACAAAATCAAATAACAATTGAAATTCAATTTAGAATTTAATTAGTTTTGAACTAGCCACCCTATGCCATGAACCCCACCCTATGAAACAGAAGTACTTTTGTTTCCTAAGATGGGGATCATGCCGTTTGGATTTTCCTGTGTAATTTTTTGGTATGTCAAATGTCAAGAATTAGCAATAGATTAATTATCCGAATACTTCAATTAAAAGTTGATTAGCCCACCTCAAAAGGCTTAAGTTGTGTTTGGAATGGCTTATATTGGGTAGTTTCTTTTACTATTTAGTTTATTTTTACTACTATTCATGGGTTCCATTACACTTTTTGATACTAATTATGAGTCTCACTGTACTATTTCAACTAACATTTAGCTTTATTTACAGTACTTTCAGTAAAAAGTTTTTAGTTTTAACTAAATAAGTTGTTCCTAAACAGACCCTTAGTATTGGAGTAGATAGCCAAAACAATCTGTGTTTGACATTGGATTTGGGTGGTCAAGTGTTCGATAATTGAGATTAGGCATGCCGTAGTCAAGGTTGCCATCACTGTTTTCAAACCCAGATTGGACCGGGAGGTCAGACCGTGAAAACTGAGAACCAGGATGAAAATCGGTTTTTTGAGCACAAAGAACCGGATTTTTTGTTAATTCCGTGAACTCCTAAAACCGGGATTAGACCGCACGAACCGGTGGCAAGAACCGTGCGGTCCAACCCCTTAGCAATTTTTTTTTTTTATAAAAACAACTTAGCACAATTTTATACTACTTAATTAAATTATCCATCTCTTACAAGGAATAAAAAAAATTATAATTAAAATCCTTCAAAGATATTCAACTTTACTTCAAAAATTAATCATAAATTTTAATATTTTCATGATTATTATTTTATTTTATTAACTTTCTTATTTAATTATTAAATATATGCTTGAAAATCATTAAATTTCTATCACATATATAGATATATTGTCAATTTTTCTAGTTTTATAAATTTAATATCTATATTTAGGCTTTAATTAATTATTAAATTAATTATGACATTATCACGATTCGACTCTGGTTCAATCTCAATTCGACCTCAAAAACCTTGAACTTTTCTCTTTTACGGTTCAATGAACGGTCCGGGTTTCAAAACCATAGTTACCATAGGATGGCTAATATGGTTGTTGGGGGGTATATTAGGCTGTAAGATGTTCGATATTATTAGTTATTAAATGGCTGATCTATGTTGTCGGTATCCAATCTTGATTGTCGGTAGTCAATTTTGGTCATTAGACTTGTTTGTGAACAAAAAAATAATAATAATATCTAAATAGAATAGTAAAAAAGTAGAAGGTAAAGTGAATAATAGACTAACATAATAGAAAGAAAAAAATGTGTTCTATTTTTTTTTTTTAAAAAAACCAAAACTTAGCTTAAACTTATAAAGAGGTTTATGTGAATGTTATTACTGGAGTGTCTAAATTTAGGTTTATGTGATCAGCAAAAAAATTAGTTTAGGTTTATGGGAATGTAATTGAGTGTCTAAGTTTAGTGTTCTCTAGGGCTTTACTTCTAACAATATGGATTATGTGAGAAGAAAGCTTATAAATTTCAGAGTCATTTAGGAAAGCGAAGACATGCAAATCAAAAGGAGCTTCGTTTGGGCTTTGAAGAAACTGTCAACAGTTGAGATTATGGTAATAAAGAAATGTGGGAAAGTTAATGGAAGTTATAAAAGAAGGAAGTGACAACTTTTACGCTTGAGAAGTGTGTGAGAAATAAAAAATTTTACTGCCACAACTTTTACGATACCATTTTTCACAATTATTCTATGTGGTTAATTCCTAATTGTGAGTGGTGTAAAAAAAGTCGTGGGTTTATATGAAAGTGTCCGGCAACTAGTTTCCTCTCACTTTTCTTTCTTTTATGGTTCTTAATTTGCTACTTGACTTCCAAGGTGAAGAAGAACCCAGGAATGCTTGATGTCCATCATTGGCAATAAAATTACACCAACCATTATAAAGTTGTGTGAGCTCCCTCTCATCCCCCTCTCCTCTATCTTCACTTCCTCCAATTCCATAATATTTTTGCGAATGATATCAAATGGGTAGGAAATTTCAGTGAATAAAATTGTTCAAGATTAGTTTATTTTTGGTCTTTCATTAGAGGTTTAATATCTGAATTTTTGAGTTATTTTTTTGCAGTATCTGAAATTGTCTGACAAACTTTTTGTAAGTTGGCGCCATTGCATGTTCAAGCAATGGTACTATTCTATTTGTATTAGGTTGGATGGGGAAAATTATCTTAAGAGACTAACTCATGGAGCACTTCTCTTACAATATATGACTTCCACTGGTATATGGTATTGAGATCTACCAAATATTAGAGGAATACTCCAATTAGATGATTCCATGATACTTTCTCATTAGATAGGTATATATCTAATAATAGGATATTTTATGAAACAGTCTCATAAGTCCATCCCCTTATATCTTGTTTGTGAGATCTACTTATGTGGAACTCACACACCTTGTGCGAGAGAGGTCTCGTGAAACTGCTTTATAAGATATTTTTTTCATATCTAACTTCTTTTGGTGAATTAACAATAAACAAAGGTTAAATATTGAACTTTTTATACCTAACTATGTCTTTCCTCATAATGCACTTTTCTTTATTCTTTGTTTTTATTTTTTGCCCTCTCTATTTGTATTTTCTTAAACATTATATTTATTTTACATGGTTGGTAACTTTTTGTAACAGGATACAGATGTGATGTGGCTAAGGAATCCCCTTATTAGGCTAAGCACAAATGAAACCGAGGATCTTCAAATTAGTACTGACTATTTTTTAGGTGATTTCCGATCTGAAAATCATCAAATCAACACTGGCTTCTACTACATCCAATCAAATAATAAGACCACCAAATTATTAAGAATATGGTATGCCATGAAGAACAGCTCTAAAGGACAAAAAGAGCAGGATGTGTTATCAAACCTAATAAAAGGGGGCATAATTAGAGAATTAAATCTTAGAGTAACTTTCTTGGACACCCTTTATTTTAGTGGGTTTTGCCAAGACAGCAGAGATTTGAGGGTAGTGGCCACTGTACATGCCAATTGTTGTAGAAGTATTAGTGCCAAGGTGGATGATCTAAAGGCTGTCCTTCGCGATTGGAAGCAATTCAAGTACACTTCTTATAAACAATTGGCTAATGTAACAACAAATTTAGGTTGGTCAATGCACCAGAGATGTTCCAAGTCATGGAATTAAAGTAGCTAATACGATTATGGGTTAATTAATGTAATATATTTTATCTGTGGCTTCAATACACTCAAAAGGAATTTAATTGCTGTGATATATATAGATTGATACATGATTTGACCTTTCATGGGGCCAATTTTCATTTTACCATGGAGTGTTATATTTACTTTGGCACTACCTTGATCCATATTTTTGCCTCACATGATATCTCGATCATATCCCTTATTTTGTTACGACAACTTTTGCACTTAGTAAATTCGTGTGTAAAGATAGTAATATGGTTAATTGTCCTATCCTATTTGACTCGTCTTGTTTGACTCCACTCCACCTTGTATGGACTTGGATCCCTGACTTCTAAAAAGGTCACGGGTCAAGAATGAGTTTTGTTTGTCCCATCCCATTTTGTCCTGTCACGTCCTGCCCATTATATATATATATATATATATATATATATATATATATAAAATGACTCCAAATTACACTTTGTGTAACTTTAAAGAATTACACCTGGTGTAACTCTAAAGAATTATACCTGGTGTAACTCTAAAAAGTTACATCTTTTTTAAATCATTGGATTTAAGTAAATCCAAAGGTAAAAAAAAAATGCACTCATTAATGTTAATATTCTGATAAAGATCTCATTTATTATCTTTATTTTATAACATTTTATATCTGTCTTTAATCCCAAAAATAGGTATATTTTCTCTCTGCTCTCTATTTCTCATCCACTACACGTTTCTCTCTTCTTCATTGCTCTTCCACCTCCATTTTCATAAGGTTCCACCTCCACAACCACATAGAATCTGATACAAAAAATTTGTGTATCACTGAATTGATAAATTTCTTAATTAATCTCACCATTTCCACCTTTTCAAGAAACTCAGTCTCATCATCATCCAAAGCTTTGGGTGGTCCAGTTAAAAAAAAAAAAAAATTTTGGTTAGACTCATTATTTAAAGTGCTCATTGGGAGATAGCAAAAAATGCATAGATCATTTTTGCCCTGTTGTGATGCGGCCCCCTAGAATTGCAGAAAAAGGAAAAACAAACGCTTGGCTCTACAATTAGAGCTGATCTTGAAACGTTCATTAAACTCTGCATCTTTCTTGTCTTTGTTCTCCTTTAGAATCTGCATTCAGAAAACATAAATTTCAAAATGCTTGAATAGCTGAAAGCTTATATGAATATAAACATATAGGGTACATATAAGTTACAACCAAAGGATTTATAACAGCCAGAAAATCCTGTTTCAATTTACTGACACGATAGACAAGGATCAAAAGGGCAAAGGACCCATTTTTTTAGCAAATGGACCCCTATCAAAAACCCTAGGTAGTAACAAGAATTCCCAGTATCTAAAATGGGTTTTCAATAAACAATTAGAGACATGGGAAGCTATCACACTTTGCTTGTTATGGAGTATTTAGAGAGAGCATAACGAGGGGACATTTGAGTGAATTGAATCTACAACTGTTCAGCTGAAAATTTTATTCCTGAGATCTTTTTGGAGTCAGCTAGAACTTTTGGAAAATTCAATTCTTCATCCTTTATTTTCGATTTTTTTAATCTTAGTAACTTTACATCATATTTTCAGTTTTCAAGCGCTTCTCTTGTATACTTCCCATGTGCTTGGCTTCACCCTTTGTTAATAAAATTCTTTGTTATTCATGTAAAAATAAAACCCCGAATAGCCCATTTACTCAATTTTTGTACCATCTCTTTTGACTTAGTTTTCCTTCTAATTAATAGTATGTATCACATACGATTAGAAAATATATATATATATATATATATATTGATGATGCCAAAGATCAACTCAGTAAGCTGCAAGGCCTTCACGCACTTCGGACGAACCTGCACAAGTAGAAAGAACCTCAAAGAGAGGTACCAGCGTAGTACCGGCCAACGACCCTCCGATGGTTAAATTAGGATAGCTCACAACTCCAGAGTGCCAGAGTCGGGGTAGAAGCATACGTATCTCAATTTTGGAGGATGTGGAAGTATTCATAGTAGTGGTAGGAGCCCTTGGCCAAGGCATGCTGGAGAAGATATCACTTTACCGGAATTGCCCCTGAGTAGCGTGGGGCGAAAGATACTTCTTGGGCAAGCAAGTGTGTTGGGCAAGCCATCCCTCTGGGAGCGATCGTGCTGCACAAGACACCTGTCCAAATAGTAGTGTACGCGACAAAACTCATTTTCTCAGGGAAGCATACGTGACAATAGGCTTTGGTACCCCACGTCTTCCCCCGTTGACGGCCTCTCCTCACCTCCATTATTGAGTCCTTCGCAGCCAGGGGAGGAACTCTTCCTCCACTTAGCTGTCTCCCTAGTAGCCGTCAGCGCGGCCTTGATCAGAGAGGAAGATGGGGCTCAAAAGCCAGTGTACTACGCCAGCTGGGCGTTTCAGGGAGCAGAAGGAAGGTATCCGCCCATGGAGAAGCTCACCTTCTCCTTGATTACTGCGGCACGAAAGCTCAAACCGTATTTCCAAGCCCATACCATAGTCGTTTTAACCGACAAGCCCTTGCGGTGGGCGATGCACAATCCCGAAGCTGCCGGTCGCCTGGCCTTGTAAGCGATAGAGTTGACCGAGTTCGACATCCGATATAGCCCACGCACCGCCGCCAAGGGGCAGGCCGTCGCAGACTTTATAGCCGAATTCACCAACAGAGACAACAAGGGGGCGAGCGACTGCCCTACATGGAGTGTACATACAGATGGGTCATCAACTAGACAGGCCGGTGGAGTAGGTGTCATACTTCACTCCCCCGAGGGAGATCAAATCGAATACATGATCCGCCTGGACTTTCCCACCACAAACAACGAAGTAGAGTATGAAACTTTGATAACTGGATTGGACCTCGCCAAAGCAGCAGGAGCAGCCCGGGTCGTAATCTCCTGCGACTCCCAGGTCGTCGTCAACCAAGTAAATGGAGATTACGAGTGCAGAGGCGATAAAATGAAGAAATATCTCTATCAAGCGAAGAAAAGGATGGACGAATTGAAGGCAGAGATAGTCCAGGTCCCCAGAGAAGAAAATGAGCAAGCCGACCGCCTTACCAAAGCCGCCTCATCAGGACAGGAGACCCCCACTGACGGTGTGCTCTCTTTTGTGCAGGTTTCTCCGCTAATAGACTCTGTCGATATGCAGGAAATAAGCTCCGAAAGTGATTGGACCACGCCCCTAATTTCCTACCTGAAAGATGGCGTCCTGCCAGACGAAAGAGAAGCCGCTAGAAGGCTGAGGGTCCGAGCGGCAAGGTTCGTGTTAATAAAGGACGTCCTGTACAAAAGAGGTTTCTCTCGCCCTTACCTAAGGTGCCTGGGACCCGAAGAGGCAGACTATGTCATGAGGGAAGTCCATGAAGGAATATGCGGGAATCATTTGGGATCGCGGTCATTGACGCATAAACTGATTCAGGTAGGATACTACTGGCCGAATATGCAAAACGACACGCAGGCTTATGTCAAAGCTTGCTACAAGTGCCAGAGATTCAGCAACATCATCAAGCAGCCGTCAGAAGAGCTGACCCCCATGACGGCCCCGTGGCCATTCGCTCAATGGGGACTAGACATCATGGGCCCATTCCCAACGGCTATGCGACAGCTGAAGTTCCTGGTGGTAGGCATAGACTACTTCACAAAATGGGTAGAAGCTGAAGCATTAGCCACTATTATAGAGAAGAACATACGGAGCTTCGTCTGGAGGTCCATCATATGCAGGTTCGGAATACCCAGAGTACTAGTCTCCAAAAACGGGAAACAATTTGACAACGGTCCCTTCCGAGAATTCTGCTCGCAGTTGGGAATAAAGAATCATTACTCCTCCCCCGCCCACCCACAGGCCAACAGTCAGGTCGAAGTAACGAACCGATCCTTGCTGAAGATTATCAAGACTCGGCTCGAGGGGGCAAAGGGGATATGGCTTGAAGAGCTCCCAAGTGTATTATGGGCATACAGGACGACAGCAAGGACCCCCACAGGAGAAACACCGTTCAGGCTAACCTACGGAAGCGAAGCAGTTATCCCTACCGAAATAGGACTCACAAGCTACAGGGTGAACACCCACAATGAAGGCAGGAACAACGAGGCCTTGCGTCTACAGCTCGACCTGATCGACGAAAACAGAGCAGTAGTAGAACAAAGACTCGCCCGATACCAAGATCGCATGGCTAAACACTACAACTCCCGAGTCAGACACAGGGAATTCCAGGTCTGAGACATCGTCCTAAGAAAGATCATGGGCGCCACCAGAAACCCCGCCCAAGGAAAGCTCGGCCCCAACTGGGAAGGACCTTACCGGATCACAGCATGGCAAAGGAAGGGCACCTACTTTTTGGAAACACTGGACGGGAATAAGCTACACCATCCATGGAATATGGAGCACCTACGAAAGTACTACCAGTAAGAAAGAATGGCAACCCCCTACTTGTAACCTACTTTAATGTATTTTGGGTACTCAAATGGCATGTTTTCCCCTTCTTAAAAAATTATGCAAGACACAGGTTTATCCAAAGTCTCTTCTATATATTGGTAAGTGTTGAACATCCAAACATGTGAAGTCGACGGTACAAGAATCTACAAGGCATAAAAGCGTCATGAATAAAAGCTGACGTCTTAGAAGCCACTAAGAATCTACAAGGCATAAAAGCGTCATGCATAAAAGCTGACGGCTTAGAAGCCACTAAGAATCTACAAGGTATAAAAGCGTCATGCATAAAAGCTGACGGCTTAGAAACCAACCATCTAAAAAGGCGACGGCTCCATCCTGAGAGGATAAAAAGCCAAAAGCCTAAGTCTAAAAGATGACGGCATAAAAAGGCAACGGCTCCATCCTAAGAGGATAAAAAGCCAAAAGCCTAAGTCTAAAAGACGACGGCATAAAAGGCGACGGCTCCATCTTAAGAGGAGAAAAGGCCAATAAGCCTAAGTCTAAAAGACGACGGCGTACAAAAGGCGACGGCCTAAAAACCACCACGTCGTCCTAAAGAAGGGAAATGCCAAAAAGCCTAAACCTAAATGATGACGACATAAAGAGACGACAGTCCCAAAGGCTAATAGTTTGCAAGCCAATGGCTGATCAAGCTGACGGCCCCACAAAGTTCAAAAGGCATACAAAGGGAATCATTCATAAAACCGAAGTAAAAGCAAGCAATTCATATAGGGATAAGCTTGAAGTAAACAGTACATCAACAAAAAAGCGTTTAAAGGCAACATTGTTCATGACGGTAAAAAAAAAAATATATATATATATATATATATATACACACGTTAAAATGCCTTAAGAGGCAACTGTTCATGACGGATAAAGAATTGACACTTCTACAAAAAAATTACAAGGTTACTGGACGGGAGAATCAACAATTTTTACGTCAGCTTCGTTGTCTTGAACTTGAGCCTGGGCGCCAGTTTCTACCTCGTCATCACCTTTCTCGTCGCCCTTAAGATTTGGATCCTCGTCAAAGAGACGCTCCATACTGTCAGAGGCGGCGGGGAGGACGGAAGTCTGAGCCTGGGCCTCGTCGATGCTAACATGTGAGAGATCAAGCTCCGGGTGCAAGGCCTTCACCTGACAGAGGGCATCATCAAAGCCATCCGCGAAGGTACTACCCAACTCCGTCAGGTAGGCTTCGGAGTCACGGTACTCTTTGATAGAGTCCTCACCAACCTGACAGAGTTGGTCCTTGACGGACGAAATCCCCACCTCCTTGTCAGCAAGGACCTTCTGCAGCATGCCCATCTGCTTCTCCAACTCGGCCCTCTCCTGCTCAGACACGGAAAGCTTCTTCTCAATGTTCACCCTCCAGGCCTTGTATTGCAAAAGCTCATCCTCCGTCTCTACTGCCTTAGCCCGTAGACGGCTTAGGGCCGTCTCCTCATGAACACAACGGTCCATGAGGCCTTTCATCATAAGGACAGCTTGAAACAAAGAAGTGTTAAGTCAAACATGACGATAAAAAGAAAAGAATGATGACGAAATGGTGACGGATAGAGGATTTACCTGAGCAAGATTAAAAAGGCCTGTTTCACCCATCGCCTCTGTCGCGTGATTCCCCAAGTCTTCATAATCTTCCGCCGTCATTATGGAAGACAATTTTTCCAAGGCGTACTTGGAATCCTTGCAAAGGAGGACGGTTGGCTTCTCAGCAGGAGGAACCGAGCCGCCCGTCATCAAGCCTTTCCCCTTACCATGCTTGACGGGGGCCTTCTTTACCTCTGCCTCGAGGCCGACGACGGTCTCAAGCGTAAGCTTCGCCTTTTTAGGGTGACGGTCTCCCTCCGGACCGTTTTTTCTCTTTGGTATGGATGTCTTAGGCGCACCCGTCCCCCCTGCCTGTGCATCCTTCTTCTTGGCAGCAGCTTGTTGCCTGATGAAAGCCCTCCTCTTTGCTTCCTCCATTTCTGCAAAAGTAGACGGTACATGAGTCAACGGCTAAAAATGGAAACTTGGCACTCAAGTGAACGGGCTTACGTGCTCGAACTTGCGTCTCGTATTTTAATGCCTCCTCGGACAGTTCAGGTCCGTCGCAGTGCCAACAAATTGTTTTGAGGGTTACCAACGTCGCCCAGGATCTTTCCGTCAACTCAGTCTTTTGGAAAATCCTTTCCAAAAAACTCCACTGTTCAAGAGAAACTTGTGGACGGTCCTGAGCTGCAAAGGAAGACGGTTAGAAATCGACGGAGTTTAAAGTTATAAAAATATATGTATATATATAAACGGACGCGTACCAGACGGGGTAAACGCCCCATGTTGTGTCGACGGGCATGAACTCAGTCTCCCCTGGATGACACATCCACTCATCCCCATCCATAAAAAAGTACCTAGACTTCCAGTCCCTATTGGAATCTGGAGTATCACTCACTAACCTCAACAAATGGCTCCTAGCAACGAAGCTATACATCCCTTGTGATTTTACAATCTCTACCGGACGGTAGCAGTGGAAGAACTCCTCCACTGTTAACCTTTTCTTCCCCTTAGACATTGACCCGTACAGTACCTCTACCCCAAGGAAAACCCTCCAGGCATTTGGAAAAACCTGGTTGACGGACAATCCTAAGTAATGAAGGAGATGACGATGCAGTTGAGTCAGGGGAAATCTCAACCCAGCTTTGAGCATTTGCTCGTAGATCCCGACACCCTTGACGCCGTGGTAATAGCACTTTTCTAATTTATTGGGTAGACGGATGGATATATTGTCGGGTATCTGGTACTTGCTCCTAAGTGTTTTGAAGTGCGACTTCTTTATTGTGGACGTGAAATCATTCACCGTCTATAACGAGAGCATGATGAACTTCCTCATCCCATCAGTGCCTATGACGGATTGGATTTGTTGTTCACCTTCCCCTAGTCTGTCACTAAGATTACTCTCCGTCCTACCACTACTCGAAGAAGAGGAGGAGGTAGACGAGCTCTCTTCACTTGAAGTTGTAGGATCCTTTGGACCCGACGGATTAACTTCATCGTAGCCCGCTCCCTCGCTGACAAACGATTGATTACTGGACGCGCTAGACATCTACACCTACATATGACGGAAAACCCTAAGTTCAACTGCCCTAAAGATGCCTGACGGTAATAAAAGTGAACAAGGGAATGATAAGTACTTACCGGTCGATTTCGCTGCTGAAGGGTGTAAGCGACGGTTGCGAGAACGTGACGGGCAAATAGGTTGACGGATCAAATGCTTTCTTGGCCGAGTGAACGGATGCGCTCTGATCTCTTGATTTCAATAAAAAGTGAAAAATGAAGGAAAAGAAGGGAGGTTTTATATGAAGGGTAGCACGGAAGGCGAGGGGACGCCTCGTTTTTGACACACGGACATTAAGTTGACGACACGTGCCCTGCATTTAATGTCCAGCATTAATTACTGAATGACAGCCTATCTATTCAACTCTCATTACGAGTGGGAACTGTCATCCCATTAGTCCGTCTCCTATGTCTTCACGGACTGATGGGCTGAGGGGGCACCTGATAGGGATAAAACTCCCTCTAGATGCCGGCATCCTGCGCGGGATGACGGAGCAATGTCGACGTGGGGTACCAAAGCCTATCTTGCCACGTACGCTTCCTGAGAAAATGAGTCTTGTCGCGTACGCTACCATTTGGACAGGTGTCTTGTGCAGCACGATCGCTCCCAGAGGGATGGCTTGCCCAACACACTTGCTTGCCCAAGAAGTATCTTACGCCCCACGCTACTCAGGGGCAATTCCGGTAAAATGATATCTTCTCCAGCACGCCTTGACCAAGGGCTCCTACCACTACTATAAATACTTCCACGCCCTCCAAAATTGTGGTACGCATGCTTCTACCCTGACTCTGGCACTCTAGAGTTGTGAGCTATCCTAACTTAACCATCGGAGGGTCGTTGGCCGGTACCACGCCGATACCTCCCTTTGAGATTCTTTCTACTTGTGCAGGTTCGTTCGAAGTGCGTGAAGGCCTTGCAGCTTACTGAGTTGATCTTTGGCATCATCATATATATATATATATATATATGATTCACCAAAAGCTTTGTTAAGTACCAAAAGTTTAGTCTTTCATTAAAAAAAAAAAATCAGATTCTATGTGGTTGTGGAGGCGGAAGAGCAATGGAGGAGAGAGAAACGTGCAGTGGATGAGAAAGAGAGAACAGAGAGAAAAATATAACTATTTTTAAAATTAGAGATAGGTATGGAATGTTATAAATAAAGATAATAAATGAGATTCTTATCAGAATATTAGCATTAATGAGTACATTTTTTTGACCGTTGAATTTACTTAAATCCAATAGTTTAGAAAATGTGTAACTTGAACCCATCTCTCTCTCTCTCTCTCTCTCTCTCTCTCTCTCTCTCTCTCTCTCTCTCTCTCTCTCTCTCTCTCTCTCTCTCTATATATATATATATATATATATATATAAGTTAATCCTTTATACGCATATCCTAGTCATAATTTAAGTTTTTATACACATTCTCTATTACCATATTCAAAACACTTTTCTATCCTCCTCACTCAATATTCTTATGGTTACCCTTTCCCCCTTTTTGCTCCATCTTAATTTTATCAATGTTGGAACCATCTCATTATTGTTAATAAAACACCTTCAATCCGCACCGAACCCAACTTGTCCCACTCCCACTTCACACGGGTTTTTCCTATCCCAAAAGAAATAGATGGGATAGGAATGAGGCACTCATGATCTGATCCCGACTTCCCCGTTGCCTTTGGTGTGAAACCCTTGTTTTAGTAAAATATTTGATAACATGCGTATGGTTCAACAATAAAGTGTGCATGAATGAAGGATTAATACTAGTGAAACGACAGTGTGAATTTGGCAGAATAGATGGCTTCCTTTGGGTACAACTTACAAGGTTATTTCTCAACCTAAATTCCATCCAAAAAATGCTTTGGTGAGGGATTTAATTGACATGGTTAATCATTGTTGGCAAGCTGATACTCTTGAAGCTTCTTTGATTAAGTCTTCCTTTGAGACAATTTAGGCCAAATGATAGTCTTTTCTGGGCCGAGTGTGGGTTGGAATGATCAAAGGGATCTTTACACTGAAAAGTGCTTATTAAACAAAAGGAGGAGAACGGTCAAGAGATATTTATCGTTTCTTAATGCCAACAAGGGTTGTGGAATAAATTTTTTTTTAGTGTTTCTGATATATAGAGATAATAATTGATTATTACAATTATAATTATTTGAATACTTTCAACATGACTAATGTTCAACAGCACATGTGCCACATGCCAAAGTGAGTAAGGGTAATTGTAAATTCATAGCACTTGGTCACTTTGGCTTGTAGCTTATGCGATTCTTAAATGAGTCTGAATTTGGTAATGATGGGATGTAAAACCCATACTTTACACAATTTAATAAAAGATTTTTACATCAGCCTTTTATTTAAAAATTAATACATCTTCACTACAAAAAATTCGTCCTGTCCCAGCGTTTTTTTCCCAGCGTTTTTTAAAACGCTGTAATAGATACGCCTGTACCAGCGGTTTTTGAAAACGCTGGTATAGCCAGTACCTATGCTGGCGTTTTTCAAAAACGCTGGTATAGGTATCCCAAAAGCGCTGGGATAGGGTTACTGAATTCCCAAATGGGGAAGCCCTATCCCGGCGCTTTTGGAAGTGCTGCAATAGGGCGACCCTATCCCAGCGCTTTTGAAAGCACTGGGATAGGTCACTTCTCATAAGGGAATCGAGTGACCTATCCCAGCGCTTTCAGAAGCGCTGGGATAGGGTCGCCCTATTGCAGCGCTTCCAAAAGCGCTGGGATAGGTCACTCTATTTCCTCACGGAGAAAGACCTGTCCCAGCGCTTTTAGAAGCGCTGGGATAGGATCACCCTGTTCCAGCGCTTCTAAAAGCGCTGGGACAGGTCACCTATAAAGTTTTTTTTTTTTTTAAATCATAATCTTTTGCAACAAAATCATCCCATTAGCAACGGAATGAAATCGTCGCTAAAGGCCATATATATATGTGTCCACCCTTCAGCTCCCAATCTTATAAAAAAAAAAAAAAAAAAAACCTTCAGCTCCTAAGAGAGAGCAACCGTCGCCGATGAGCCTCACCAACCGTCGCCGATGAGCTCACCAAACCGTCACCGTTTTCCCTCAAATCCATCTCCGACAAGACCAAATCGTCGCCGTTTTCCCACAAATCCGTCGTCGATCATCGCCATATTCAGCATTCCGTCGCCAATCATTTGCTCACCTTTTTTGGGTACTTGTCTATTTTGCTTTTTTAACTTGTTGGATTTTTTTTTTTTAATCTTTGTAGATATGGTTTTGCTCACCCTTTTTTTTTTAATCTTTGTCCTTTTATGAGTTTTTGGGGTATTTTGGTAATTTTTAAGTTTCAAGGGTATCTTGGTCATTTAGAAACACTGGGAAAGGTCAACTATAAAGAATTTTTTTTTTTTTTTAAATCATAACCTTTTGCGACGAAATCATCCCATTAGCGAGAGACGGAATGAAGTCGTTGCTAAAGGCCATATATAAGTGTCCGCCCTTCAGCTCCCAATCTCATAAAAAAAAATTAAAAAAAAAACCTTCAGCTCCCAAGAGAGAGCAACCGTCGCCAATGAGCCTCACCAACCGTCGCCGATGAGCTCACCAAATCGTTGCCGTTTTCCCTTAAATCCGTCTCCGATAAGACCAAATCGTCGCCGTTTTCCCACAAATCTGTCGCCGATCTTCACCATTCCGTCGCCGATCGTTGCCATATTCAGCATTCTGTCGCCAATCATTTGCTCACATTTTTTGGGTACTTGTCCATTTTACTATTTTAACTCGTTGGATTTATTTTATTTTTTTAATCTCTGTAGATATGATTCTGCTCACCTTTTTTTTTTTTTATATAATCTTTGTCATTTTATGAGTTTTTAGGGTATTTTGGTAATTTTTAGGTTTCAGGGGTATCTTGATCATTTAGAAGTGCTGGGACAAGTCACCTATAAATTTTTTTTTTTTAAATCATAACCTTTTGCGACGAAATCATCCCATTAGCGACGGAATGAAGTCGTCGCTAAAGGCCATATATATGTGTCCGCCCTTCAGCTCCCAACACTCCTTCAGCTCCCAATCTCATAAAAAAAATAATAAAAAAAAACCTTCAACTCCCAAGAGAGAGCAATCATCGCCGATGAGCCTCACCAACCGTCGCTGATGAGCTCACCAAACCGTCGCCGTTTTCCCTCAAATCCATCTCCGATAAGACCAAATTGTCGTCGTTTTCCCACAAATCCGTCGCCGATCTTCACCATTCCGTCACCGTATTCAGCATTCTGTCGCCAATCATTTGCTCACTCTTTTTGGGTACTTGTCCATTTTACTCTTTTAACTCATTGGATTTATTTTATTTTTTTAATCTTTGTAGATATGGTTCTGCTCACCTTTTTTTTTAATCTTTGTCATTTTATTAGTTTTTGGGGTATTTTGGTAATTTTTAGGTTTCAGGGGTATCTTGATCATTTAGAAGCGCTGGGACAGGTCACCTATAAATTTTTTTTTTTTAAATCATAACCTTTTGCGATGAAATCATCCCATTAGCGACGGAATGAAGTCGTCGCTAAAGGCCATATATAAGTGTCCGCCCTTCAGCTCCCAAAACTCCATCAGCTCCCAATCTCATAAAAAAAAAAAAAAAACCTTCAGCTCCCAAGAGAGAGCAATCGTCGCCGATGGGCCTCACCAATCGTCACTGATGAGCTCACCAAACCGTCACCGTTTTCCCTCAAATCCATCTCCAATAAGACCAAATCATCGTTGTTTTCCCACAAATCCGTCGCCGATTTTCACTATTCCGTCGCCGTATTCAGCATTCCGTCGCGTATCATTTGCTCACATTTTTTGGGTACTTGTCCATTTTACTCTTTTAACTCGTTGGATTTATTTTATTTTTTTAATCTCTGTAGATATGGTTCTGCTCACCCCCTTTTTTTTTTTTTTTTTAATCTTTGTCATTTTATGAGTTTTTGGGGTATTTTGGTAATTTTTAGGTTTCAGGGGTATCTTGATCATTTAGAAGCACTGGGACAGGTCACCTATAAATTTTGTTTTTTTTTTAATCATAACCTTTTGCGATGAAATCATCCCACTACAAAATAAAGTCATCGCTAAAGGCCATATATATGTGTCCGCCCTTCAGCTCCCAATCTCATAAAAAAATAAAAAAACCTTCAACTCCCAAGAGAGAGCAATCATTGCTGATGAGCCTCACCAACCGTCGCTGATGAGCTCACCAAACCGTCACCGTTTTCCCTCAAATCCATCTTCGATAAGACCAAATCGTCGACGTTTTCCCACAAATCGTCTTTTTTTTTTTTAAATCATAATCTGTTGCGACGAAATCATCCCATTAGCGACAGAATGAAGTCGTTGCTAAAGGCCATATATATGTGTCCGCCCTTCAGCTCCCAACACTCCTTCAGCTCCCAATCTCATAAAAAAAAAAAAAAAAAAAAAAAAAAAAAAAAAAAAAAAACCTTCAACTCCCAAGAGAGAGTAATCATCGCTGATGAGCCTCACCAACCGTCGCTGATGAGCTCACCAAACCGTCGCCGTTTTCCCTCAAATCCATCTTCGATAAGACCAAATCGTCGACGTTTTCCCACAAATCATCTTTTTTTTTTTTTTTAAATCATAACCTGTTGCGACGAAATCATCCCATTAGCGACGGAATGAAGTCGTCGCTAAAGGCCATATATATATATATATATATATATATGTGTGTGTGTCCGCCCTTCAGCTCCCAATCTCATTAAAAAAAAAAAAAGAACGTTCAGCTCCCAAGAGAGAGCAACCGTCGCCGATGAGCTCACCAAACCGTCGCCGTTTTCCCTCAAATTCGTCTCCGATAAGACCAAATTGTCGCCGTTTTTCCACAAATCCGTCGCCGTATTCAACATTCCGTTGCCGATTGTCGCCGTATGCAACATTCCGTCGCCGATCATTTGCTCACCTTTTTTGGGTACTTGTCCATTTTGCTCTTTTAACTCGTTGGATTTTTTTTTTTTTTTTTTTTTAATCTCTGTAGATATGGTTTTGCTCACCCTTTTTTTTTTTTTTAGTCTTTGTCATTTTATGAGTTTTTGGGGTATTTTGGTAATTTTTAGGTTTCAGGGGTATCTTGGTCATTTTTTGGGTTTCGGGGGTATTTTTGTTATTTTGTAGGTTTCATGGTTATTTTGGAAATTTTGAGGTTTTTGGGGTATTTTGGTCATTTTTGAAAAATTTAGAGTACTTTAGTCATTTACACTTTAGGGGCATTTTGGTAAGTTTGATAATTGGGTGGATTGGGGTTTATCCATAATAATAGGGTTGGGTTAGGTTCTCTAAGAAACAATTAGTTAAATGAGTTTTAATGGGTAAATGAGTTTTATATATCTAACCTGATTAAAATATTAAATTATATTTTAATATTGTCGGTCCTCGAGTCTCATCTTACATTTTTTTTTTAGCTATTACATTATATTTTACTAATTTTTAATGAGGAATTATATTTTATTAATTTGAAGTATTAAATTAAAATATATTAAATTAGTTCGAAGTATCAAATTAAATTAAATTTTGTTGAATTGAATTATTCAAGAATATTTTTAATAATTAATATATTTTATTTTATTAATTTGTACTTTTAAATTATATTTTATTAATTTGAAATATTATATTCAATCTTTATTAATCAAGAAAATATTAAATAGTACTATTTATATTACTATTTAAGAAAATATTAAATTTTATCTCGTTTTTTTTTTTTTTACGAAAATCCCTATATGTGACCTGTCCCAGCGCTTTTGGAAGCGCTGGGACAGGTCCCTCTGCATACTAGGACTAGAGGGACCTGTCCCAGCGCTTTTAAAAGCGCTGGGACAGGTCCAAAACCATTCCCTTACGAAAAGGCCCTGTCCCAGCGCTTTTGGAAGCGCTGGAATAGGGTGACCCTATTCCAGCGCTTCTAAAAGCGTTGGGACAGGTCCTAAACCATTCCCTTACGAAAAGGCCCTGTCCCAGCGCTTTTAGAAGCGCTGGAATAGGGAAAACCTATCCCAGCGCTTTTAAAAGCGCTGGGACAGGGTCCCTCCATTCCCTTATGGAAAAGGCCCTGTCCTAGCGCTTTTAGAAGCGCTGGAATAGGGTCGATCTATTCCAGCGCTTTGAAAAGCGCTGGGACAGGTTCCCTCCATTCCCTTATGGAAAAGGCCCTGTCCCAGCGCTTTTAGAAGTGCTGGAATAGGGTCACCCTATTCCAGCGCTTCTAAAAGCGCTGGGACAGGGCCTTTTCGCAAGGGAATGGTTTAGGACCTGTCCCAGCGCTTTTAGAAGCGCTGGAATAGGGTCACCCTATTCCAGCGCTTCCAAAAGCGCTGGGACAGGTCCCTCTCCATTCACTTACGGGGATAGACCTGTCCCAGCGCTTTTTCAAGCGCTGGAATAGGGTGACCCTATTCCAGCGCTTCTAAAAGCGCTGGGACAGGTCTCCAAAAACGCTGGGATAGGTCCTTCGTACCACTTAAAAATTTTCAGACTTCCCACTTATTTTTTTCACCTTCCCACCTCTTTGGCTTCTCATTTTGGGTCTCCCACTTCTGGGTTTCTGATTTTTTCCTCTCACCCACATTTTCTCTCCCTCTCCCTCTCCCTCTCCCTCTTCCTTAACCCACTTCCCCTCCTCCTCTCTTCTTCTTTACTCAAAACCCACCATTTCTTTTCCAAAATTTCAAAAACAAAAATACTACCCAAAACCACAAACCCTAGCCAAAGTAAGGTAAGGCTCTCTAGCTCTCATTTCTCTTTTGTAGCAATATTTGTATATATATTTGTTGTTAAATTTCTGGTTTTTAGTTTTGATTTTGGTTGAAGTTTGGTTTGGGTTATGTGTATATTTTTGTGTAACTATTGGTTGATTGTGTGGGTTTTAGTTTAGGTTTTGGTTAAAGTTTAATTGATTTTGTGGCCTTTTATTTTTGATTTTGGTTAAAGTTTGCTCTATTTTGGAGGAACTGTGGGTGACAGTAGTGCTAACAAAAATTTGCTTTATTTTGGAATTTAATTTTTAACCATTTGTGATAGTAGTGTCCATGGCTAATGGACTTGATTATTGAGCTAAAGTACTCTACTTATTTAGCATCACCTTAAAATTAAATTTCTTTCAGAATGGGATATTCTTGCAATGGACAAAAATGGTAGAGTTTCATCCAATGTAATTTTAAGTAAATGTTGTTATAAATTGGATTAAAGATAGTCATATCTACAAAAAAAGGATTTTTAATTAGAAGATAGAATTTGGAGTGAATATGTTCATAGTACATACAATGGCATGATAATATATCGTAAACATGCCAGTAATGATGGAAACTCTTTAATGTTGATTTTTTTAATTAACTAGTTAAACAATGGGATAGGAACTTTGTTTTTTCTTGAAACTTCCTACTATAACTAACTAGTTAAACAAGCATGGCCTGCCAGAATATTGTGAGAAATTCTACTAGGCAAAGGCACTTTATCATCCTATAACCATATATAAATGATACCAACCTTTCTCCCATAGTACAATATTTTCAAATACCCAAACATAGAAACCAAAACTTCTCTTTAAACCAAACAACCACCTTCAATCTCCAACCACACATATACTCCAACTATAGAAAATTCTCTTTAGTACTCAAACTAGATAAAGATTTCATTTTTCTTTGCTCTACCAAATCTTATCCTTCCTTAAAATAATCAACATGGGCTTGAGAGACATTGGAGCCACACTGCCTCCTGGGTTTAGATTTTATCCTAGTGATGAGGAGTTGGTCTGCCATTATCTCTACAAAAAGATCACAAATGAGGAAGTTTTGAAGGGCACTTTTATGGAAATTGACTTGCATACTTGTGAGCCATGGTAGCTTCCTGGTAGACATCTTGAAATAAATTTAATAATACATGGGAGTCTTGGAGACTTTGCTAAAACAAAATCTCCAAGACTTGTATGTTTTTGGGCCTTTTGCTCATTGCACAATCAAAGTAGTAGTAGTGGTCTATCAGTACAATCCCTAGTATCTAGTTTTCATATACACTTTTTATTTGGTTTTCTATAGACATGTGGGTTATGATCCTAAGGGAAGAATCATTTATTTATTTCTTTGTCTACTTGTCATGGTATTGCCACATTCCTCCCTCAATATTTATTTATAATTTAGTGTTGTTATTAATATCATTAATTTTTTTACTGCCTTCCAGCCTAAGTTGTAATTTTGGTGCTTGAGTGTGTAGGTGGTACAAGTACTTCAGCTTCTAAATCTAACAGTGGAGGTTTGGTAGGTCCCTTGATCAAGTTCTTGCAATAGATGGAAGTCGGATGTAGAAGGAGTTGGTAAATATATAGGTCTCCTCATCCCATTTGCATTTTGTGTACCATTTTTTTCTGAAGTTTTAGAAATTTATCTTCATATTATTATCAATATCTAGTGTAATCGATTCTTTAGTTAGAACTAAACCAAATGGAGTCTCATGAGGCTGAGCTGAGTTTGTATGAAAGTTGGACAGCCAATGTTTTCAACTAGCTCAGCTAGTAAATAGGTGTGTGAGATAGTGTTGATTCTATGTTTTGATCTTACATGTAAAAGTAAATAATAAATATTTAAAATAGTCCAATTAACGCAGGGGAGAGATCTAGCCTATAACTAAGTGGTGGGCTAGCATTTAAGGTGGTTAGTTATTGTCAAGTATTTAATAATGTTTTGACCTGTTCGCTTCATCCAAACATCCTGATTCTCTAAACTTTCTTTCAAACAATTAGAAATTTTAATTGTATAAATTAGTATATATGACTAATAAAAAGAATAGTATATATGATACTTTTTACCGGTATCAATATCTTTAGATTTGAAACTTAATGTTTCTTATGTAAGATAGGTTTGATAAAAAAAAAAAAAAAAAAAAGAAGAAGATATTTTACTATTATTTCGTCTTCTCTCTTGCATCCTAGCCCCCACTCCCCTTTTTTTCTTCATAGAATTATTACACTTCCAACGGAATTTTTCTTAAAACTAATGATTGAATTGCTAAAAAATTGGTATAAGTTATGGTGCAATAGACCTTGTGGTGCCTGCTTTCAAATTTCTTGGGAATGAAAATTGAATTGTCTTTTTGGGTTTGACTATAATCATATGTTTGGCTTAGCTATAGATGCTTGTCACTTAAGGCTATTAGCTTGATGCTTAAGAAGCGCTTGACAATCTTATTAAGTGAGAAGACATTTTGATTTTAAATAGAAATGGAATCAATATGACCAACTTCGATCTCCATTTGGCTCTCACAAAGGTATACCCTTTTTCCTTTTCTATTTTTTTTTTTTAATTTTATTTGGAAACTATGTTCAAAATGTTATATTTTCACCATATGCGAATCAGATTGTAACCATGTAATTTTTGTATTTTGAGTTTACGATTATAATAAAGCCATTTAAATGCTCAAATTTTTTTTTTTTCTAATAATGAATTTGGGTTAGTATTTAGTGAGAAGTTAAACCTTAAGTGTGTAAGATTTAGCTGTATTTTATTTTTTAACAATACAGAGAAAATGTGAGTTGCTTTGAATTTTACAGTAGTGAATTTAAGATATTTATAGGTATTGGAACAAGTGGGGTTTGAGGTAACTGATGGTGGAGAATGGAAGTTCTGGAAGTATGTGGAGGAAGTTGAGTTTGGACAAGGGCTGCCGGTTCATACTGTTTTCATTATGGGAAAATTGTTGGCAGCTAATCGAAATTTACTAGGTTTATGTGTGTGTATATATATATATATATATGCTTTATTAATTTTTTTAATTATCAGATACAAGTTTAATTTGTTTTGCAATGCTAATTTGAGAAACAAACTATTTTTTTTAGTGCTTGCTTTAAGAGCTTGTCTATTTTATGATCATGTGGATGCTGGGTCTTTGACACTTTTATACCTTGATTTAATTGAGAGAATTTCTTAATCACATGAAGAATTTCTAAGTGATGTCCACTTTAGTTATGCCTGCAAATTTTGTTTCTTTACCTCTATAGTTTTACTTGTGTCTAGGATCAGCAAAGTAGGGAGCTTTCTCAACGCCATGTATCTAAGCGAGCCAAGAAACTGAGGGTGAAGGTACGAGTGATGAGTTGGTACTTTTCACCCTTATTTATGATATTATTTAGTTCATTTGTATTATTGCTTTTGCTGTATTTCTTCTGCAACTTTAGTCTGAAGTTTTTTTCACCCTTAACTACAATCTTGTTTTAGTCGTTAAGTTTTACCAATTACTTAGTTTTTATTTGTTGATTATTTTTTAGGAAGAAGAGATAAAATTAAAGCCTTTTGTTGCGTTCTATTGTGGTAAGGTCTTCCTATAAGAGTTCTTTCAATGATTTTTGGTTACATGTTGACGTAATTGAGGTGTGAAAAGGCTAATGCATTCAGTACTAATAACTGAAAGGTTTTCTGATTTTGGTCCTTTCATTTCATGGCCTAAAATGTGGCCGTTTCTTTTATTAGTAGGTTTTTAGGTTATGGGTCAAATGTCCTTGTCTCACCATCCTTATTGAGTATCTAGCCTTGGTTGTGTTATATATATATATATATATATATATATATATATATATTCCCCCCTCTCTTTTTTGCCAATATGGTACTTTGTAGGGCATTTCTGTCAAACTAAAGGCTTACATTCATCTATGTCAATTCATATCTGGTTTCTTAGCCAACCATTTCGTTCGAAGTGGGCCTAACTCATTGAATTTTTTTTTTTTTTTTGAGTGCTTAATGTAGCGTTGACCAAGTATATTAGTACTAAAAATATAGTTAACATTTGCAAACAGTTGGTTCCAAATAACAATTTGAATTGACCTGAATGACAATAATGTATAAATACTATTATTTAATATGTAACATTCCTTTGCAATTTGACAATGCAATTATTTTTACCATTTTTATTCCTTTTGAATTGATGAGTGAGTTTTGCTCTTGAGTTCTTGCAGTCTTTCTTTTATTTTATTTTATTTTTTAGTAAAAATACTTGCATAGTGTAAGAGAGTGCAAGATTTTAGATACATCATCTATCAATATATATCCCAAGAGAGAAAGAGAGAGAGAGCTACAACTACAACTAAAACTACAAGTCTACTATGGCACGTCTAATTTATCAATATTTCAAACATGAATCAAGCAAGCGCCTTTAACAATGCTTCTATGCATTAATCTTTCCACTTAATTTAGTTGATAATTTTATTTTATTTGTCATTATGTTTTTTTTTATTAAAATAAAAAACAACTCAATTATGACTGTTGGATTTGTTAAATTGCTAGATTAAACATTTGGTGGCTACTGCAATATCTTTGGCATCTCCCGTGGAGCAAAGCAAGGTAGCAACTAGTAAGTTAACCTCTCATTCTCTGACTACGTCTGATTAAATTATTAAATAACTCATGTTTACTGTAGAACAAATGGAAAATAGCAAAATATTGGAGCTTATCTTTTGGTTTGCACACCTCTCCCTATTTTAGTTTATAGTTTGTTCTCTCAATGTACTTAGTTTAGTAGTTTCTTCTCTTTTACCATGAGTTTGGACGTGAAGTCACCTAATTTACGTCTTTTAAGTTATCTTAGTAGTCTACAGTTTAGACTTAGATTTTGCAAGATTAGCAGCTTGCTATAAGTTTGAGTTCCTCTTTTTAGGAGCAAACCAATGAATTGCTAAAGGGTGAGTAAAATCTACTTCATAATACCCTACTAGTCAATAATTATGTGTTAAAATTTCTACTGTGGTGGATTGTTGGTTTGGAGCAAGCGGGTGGCTTGCATGGTGATATAAGGTGGTCTACTTTTCATTATTGGGAGTGTTGATTATCTTGTGAATGTTGTGATATTATTGTTCAACTATGTGCGAATTTATTTTATCTCCTTTTAGTAAATTCAAATATTCTGCTGTGGTGGGTTGTTGATTTGGAGCAAGCGGGTGGCTTGCATGAAGATATTAGGTGGTGTATTTTATATTGGAAGTGTTGATTGCGTTGTTCCTATTGTGCTATAATTATTGGTGATGAACTTAGTCATTCTCACTAGAATTTCCTTAATAATTCCATCTTTTATGTGATCATCTAAGTTTACTTTTTATCTATTGGTGCCTAAGTAATACTCATACATTGGTGTATTCAGTGATTAGCCCTAGGCAAACCAAGTATGGATCTAACTTGACTTAAACTTATATTTTTTAGTTTTGTGAACACTAGGTTCCTAGGTGATTAGAGTGGTCTAGCATTTTAAAGCTTTTTCAACATCAACTATGGAGTCAAATTCAAGGCATTCTTGATTATTACCCATGATTAAGTTCAGATTTTTTATCATCGATAAGTATATGTATGGCTCATTTGGAAGAATGGGCATGGCAATTTATGGTACAAGGACAATTACTTAATGCCCTTGATGAGAGATTGAGGGCTAGAGGTGGGTTTGATGAGGAGGAAGTGGAGAAGGTGCTTCACTTGGGCTTGTTGTGTTCCTATCCTGACCCAAGTGCAAGGCCAAGTATGAGACAAGTAGTGAAAGTATTGCAACTTCAGTTTCCATGTGATAGCCGTTACATTGCTGCCCTGCCTCTCCAAGTAGAGGAACTTTGCTGTAGAATGCTTATCAGCACTCATGGTTAAAGTATCCCCTCAACTCCCAACTACCACTTTTTCAACTCCTTCATTAATGTATACCGTAATCTTTATATCTATCAGTTTAGGGTTCATTGTAACACATAAAATTCATAGAAATATCAAGTAGAAATGTAACCTCTAAGGCTTTACACAGTATGTGTAAGTAATCACTTATTGAATCTTTTTGCATAAATTGCTCACTAATCACTTCTTGAGAAATTTATTGAGACTAATACCCAATTGATATGCTTAACTGAAATCAGTCATTTTAAGTGGGTTTTAATTGCTAATGTGGCACTTGGTAGTAATACTAGTTGTTTAGCACACTAATCCATTGTGTATTTCTTAATTCGTAGGATGGTGATGGTGATGGTGATGGTGATTCTGCAGTGGATATCCACTCTCCCAGTGCTCAGCGCTTATCATCTGATGATATGCAGTAGGCGATACTTTAGGCACCTATTTTGGAGTAGGCGATACACAGTTAAATATAGTTAGAATGTATTCTTTTGTGTAGGACATTCTATATAGTTAGAATGTATTCTTTTGTGTAGGACATTGTACGTAGTTGTTTAGAATGTATTATTTTATGTATAAAATTTTAGACATTTGGGATGTAATCGCCAATATTGTTTAATTATATATTTAGTTTCTTGGTTTAATGTGGTATGGTATTTGCTATTGAAAAATATGAATGGTAGCTCAAATCAGGTGTACAGGTATTGGAAAATATGAATATCATGTGCACAGGTATTGGAAAATATGAATGGTAGCTCAAACCAGGTGCTGAAATTTTTTTTTTTTAAAAAAGGTCCTATCCCAGCGTTTTTGAAAGCGCTGGGATAGGTCCTTTTAAATTATGCTCGTTCACGGCCTACACCAGCGCTTCCGTGAACGCTGGAATAGGTATAACCTATGCCAGCGTTTTCAAAAGCGCTGGGACAGGTCTTTTAAATGTTACTGATTCAATACCTATACCAGCGCTTTTGAAAACGCTGGCATAGGGTATACCTATTCCAGCGTTTAAAAAGCGCTGGGATAGGTCATAAATGAAGTTAATTTAAAAGACCTATACCAGCGCTTTTGAAAGCGCTGGCATAGGTAGTACCTATTCCAACGTTTACAAAGCGCTGGTATAGGTAATGAATTAAGTTAAATTAAAAGACCTATCCCAGCGCTTTTTAAACGCTGGAATAGGTATACCCTATGCCAGCGTTTTCAAAAGCGCTGGTATAGGTATTGAATCAGTAACATTTAAAAGACCTATCCCAGCGCTTTTGAAAACGCTGGCATAGGGTGTATGCCTTTCCCAGCGCTTTTGAAAAATGCTGGTATAGGTCCGGCGACCCTATACCGACTATCACTGCGCGGCGGTTTGAAGCGCTGGGAAAAAAAACGCCGGGATAGGACTTTTGACCCTATCCCAGCGTTTTTTGGGGCTATCCCAGCGCTTTTGAAAACGCTGGGATAGCCCCGTTTTTTTGTAGTGTGAATTTGGCAGAATAGATGGCTTCCTTTGGGTACAACTTACAAGGTTATTTCTCAACCTAAATTCCATCCAAAAAATGCTTTGGTGAGGGATTTAATTGACACGGTTAATCATTGTTGGCAAGTTGATACTCTTGAAGCTTCTTTGATTAAGTATTCCTTTGAGACAATTTAGGCCAAATGATAGTCTTTTCTGGGCCGAGTGTGGGTTGGAATGATCAAAGGGATCTTTACACTGAAAAGTGCTTATTAAACAAAAGGAGGAGAACGGTCAAGAGATATTTATCGTTTCTTAATGCCTACAAGGGTTGTGGAATAATTTTTTTTTTAGTGTTTCTGATATATAGAGATAATAATTGATTATTACAATTATAATTATTTGAATACTTTCAACATGACTAATGTTCAACAGCACATGTGCCACATGCCAAAGTGAGTAAGGGTAATTGTAAATTCATAGCACTTGGTCACTTTGGCTTGTAGCTTATGCGATTCTTAAATGAGTCTGAATTTGGTAATGATGGGATGTAAAACCCATACTTTACACAATTTAATAAAAGATTTTTACATCAGCCTTTTATTTAAAAATTAATACATCTTATCACACCTAATAACATCACATTGGTCTTTTACTTAAAACCTGAAATATGGTGTTTATTGAAATGTTGTCCTTTGTAATATATATATATATATATATATATATATATAAAACCGAAATTTCTAAAACTTTCACAATTTTTCACGTCAGCACAATATTTAAATAAAATTATCATTTTATTCAAATAAAATTATTTTTGTTTAGTCCAAACTTAACAAGAAGTAAAATTCTATCTCTCTAACAAGTCAACTTAAACTCAAACTCATTATTATCATTTTTTAAAAATAAATTATTTTTATTTAATTCGAACTTAGCAAGCAAAGAGTGAAATTTTATCTCTCTAAGAGCATTCACAACAAAGGTTGTAAATGCTATAAATGTTATTTTTTAGCATCTAAAACCACAAAATGTACTCCATCAAATCTGTCGTATTCTAAAAAATTTACAATCTTGCTACAGTGCGCTCTCAAAAATAAGAGCGCACTGTAGCTCAAATCTTATAAAAAAAAATAGTTGTTTATTACTCCCCTGACTATTCTCACTTTTCCTCTTTCTTTGTCTCTCACCAACTCACCTTTTTCTCTCTTTTTCTTCTTTCTTTCCCTATGTTGTTTCACCGGTCTTTCTCCTTGAGCTTTGATTTTTCCTTGATTTGTTTCAGGATTGGGTAGTTTTTTTTTTCATGATAATCACTTGATTTGGCATGGGTTTTCAGTTTTAGGTTCAATCTTGAGGGACCATGCTAGATCCTACTTGATTTGGCATGGGTTTTTTGCTGGAGGTGGACAATGAAGGTACGTGCTGGTGTGTGCTGTGGTTGATTTTGGGTCACGGTGGTAGTGGTGGTGTTGTGGTGATGTTGAAGTTTTATGATTTTTTTTTTTCTTTGGTGGTGGGGGGTCTTGGTGGATTGTTTGGGTTTTTTTTTTTTTTTTTTTTTTGGAGGTGGCTTGTGATTGTGATGATGGTTGTTTTGGCCGGTGGTGTTGGTCTATTTTAATGGGTTCTGTGGTGGGTTGTTGATAATGATGGTGGTTGTTTTGTTTTGGGATTTTTTGCCGTGAGTTGTGGTTGCCACAGTGGTGGGAGTGGTGGCTAATGGTGGTTGTTTTGGGTTTTTTTTTTTTTGTGGTGGGTTGTGGCTGCCACGGTGGTGCTAGTGGCGGTGAATATGGCTGATTGCTGGTTGCCATGAATTTATGTATCGATTTGTGGTGGCTTGGATGGTGAGAATATTAATAAAAAAAAAAAGAGAGAAATAATCAATATTTTAATGAATTGGTAAAAAAAATAGAAGTTTTGATGTAAGGAGTATTGTAAAGTGATATTTTTACCATTTTGGATAAGAATGCTCTAACTAATTTAACTTAAACTTAAACACAAACGTTGATAATCTATATATATATATATATATATATATATATATATAACCGATATTAGCATTACTCCAGACCTTGCTCACGTGAGATCTTCTATTGATACTCTTGCTTCCACAGGATTGCCCATATGGATTACAGAATTTGATATGGCAATTGCCTTTGGTCAACAAGCAATTAAGATGCTCAAGAGGCAAAAGTATGGAACTTTTTTTTTTTTTTCAAAATATCATTTGCAGTATAATTAAAACCAAAGACATTTACTTTTTATTAAATCTTTAAAATTCACCACAAATTTTTTAAGCTTTACAGTTTTTCAAGTTTTTCATATTTATATTTATTTTTTTATATTGTACAAGGTAGATAAAGTATCTCTATTCTTTTGGAGAAAATCAAAGCTGCAGCCTATGTCTTCTAAACTAGGGAATGATAAATTTTTATTTGGTATGTTATATATAAACTTGTTGAATTTAGTTTGGTTTTGAAGTAGAATTTGGAGATTCTATAAATTTTGAAGTTTTAAGTTTTGTGATTTTTGGTATTTGCGTCTCAGTAGGTTGATCTTAATTCTTTACCTTAAATGATTTTTATTTAGGTTTATGTGATTTTTTGTTTTCGTATTAAAAACTATGATTTTTTGTTGATTAATTATTTGTTTCGATTAATTTCAATTAATTATTTGTTTGGATTTAACATAAAAGATAAAGGAATTAAGTATTCTAATTTTGATATTGTTTCATGTTTTGAATTGTCTATATTGTTATTACTACGAGAAAGTCATATTGCTACTCAAATTTGAAACTTGGTGTGTCTTCCTCATATCATGGTCTTTGTTTATATATTTGCAATTTATATTATTTTTAAGTGTGTATGTATATATAACTATTGGAAGTTTTGCTTTATTAATTCAAGAATTGTAAATTGCTTTGTAGATTTTGATAACTATACATTTACAACTCAATAACGTTCAATTTTAGACAACATTTCTAAACCATGGAAAAGTATAGAAGATAAATATTTCTTCATTTAAAAAAAATACTAACTAGCAAAATGTCTATTTACTCATTGTTGGATTTTTGTTTTTTCAGAGTCAATAGTTTTTCCGTGCATCGCACGAGTTAGCGACAAGTCTCTCTCTCTCTCTCTATATATATATATATATATATATATGTATGTATGTATGTATGTATATAATATAACCGAAACCTCTGAAACTCTCACAATTTTTCACGTTAGCACAATAAAATTATTTAAAATTATTTTTGTTTAATCCAAACTTAACAAAGAGTGAAACTCTATCTCTCGAACAAGTCCAACTTAAACTCAAACTCATCATTACTTTTAAACAAAATTATTTTTGTTTAATCCAAACATAACAAGGAGTGAAACTCTATCTCTCTAACAAGTCTAACTTAAACTCAAACTTAAACTCAAACGTTAATAATTTATCTCCAAATTTACGAGATCAATCATGAACACTATAAAAGCAAAGCAAGCCCCCAATATATATTTTTTAAAGCCGAGTAGAGGTATGAGCTCTTCCTATGTAATTTTATTCTCCTTTTCTTTGTTAAAAAAAAATTATTTTATGGTTTTTCATGTATTTTTTAAAAATTAATTTTCATACATGAACCACCAAACTCTTTTTAGCCATTTTTTACAAGATAAAAAAACTTGCAATAATTGAAATTATTCTTTTGAATGTAACCCATCTTTCTTTTATATTTTTCTGTTGTTTAGTCATATAGATTTTGTTTTGTTTCAATAATTTTTAAGTGGCGAATTATCTGATTCTTTAATATTTTTTAGTCTTTTAGAAGTTTTAATATCTTAATTTTTGAATTATTTTTTTGCAGTATCTGAAATTGTCTGACAAATTTTTAGTAAGCCATTGCACGTTCAAGCAATGGCTTCTTCATCAAATTGTAACACTAATTGAAGTCATACAAAAGTAAATCTTGCAATGGTATAGTTTCTTAATTAATTTAAAATTTTATAAAATTATTTTAGTTTATCTCACAAATAGGTAGATTCCCGTACATAGCACGGGTTAGTGACTAGTATATATATAAAACCGAAACCTTTGACTTTTTGTTGACCTCTCCAAAGCTTGCCACATCATTATTATTGTGGGAGGGTTTTTCGTCCCTGACCCCAATTAGAAGGAATTGTCCTCTTTGGCTACACATGTGCCTATGAGCTCAAGTTTATAAGGCATATGTGGGAGGCGTCTCTCCCCGATGTGGGATTGAGCAAATCCTTGAGGACAGGCCCAGCGTCGGTTCCAAAGAGGACAATTCCTTCTAATTGGGGTCAGGGACAAAAAACCCTCCCACATTAAATGATCAGTATTTTTCGCTTTGAGGAATGGTCCTTTGAGGACGATGCCACCCCGCACGGCTTTGTTACCCATGAAGGGCACGCCTCTACCACTACTACACATGTGGGTACGCCGTGGGCTAAGTGCCTGCTCACTCATACTGTGTGGTAGTGCACTCCTGTACGTAAGACCTAATTGGCAGTTCTCAGGGGGAAGTTGGGGTTTACCCCTTAAACCCAAAAGTATTATGTAGTAGTGGTACACATGTGCCTATGAGCTCAAACTTATAAGGTATATGTGGGAGGCGTCTCTCCCCGATGTGGGATTGAGCAAATCCTTGAGGACAGGCCTAGCGTCGATTCCAAAGAGGATTGTAGGGACACGATATTTAGACCAATCCCAAAATGTATGAAATCTTGGCCTAGTGAGCCCAATACAATAAATTTGTAGAGAATGGGACAAAGAGCTAGGCTTTAGTGCATGGATAACAGTTAATATGGATTTCATAACAATCAAACAGAGAGGAACTGAGTTTACCAAAGAAAGTTTGTCTTCGGCACAATCCGATGAGCTTTATTCTAGTAAATGTTGAATGAGAACGGTTACAGGAATTTTTCAGATTGCTACCGTGCTCCTCCCCTTTTCCATGGTGGATTTCTCCTATTATATAGTCCCTTTCAAACAATCTGGGTCTTTCCTTTATTGATCATCCAAGCCTATACTTGAGTGTCTGTCCCATCAAATACCCTCTTTGGTGTTCTGTGAGTTGCGGTAACCGAGGTAGCACTGTTCAGGGATTTTGTCCACATAAATGCGGTGTCAGCAGCTTTCCCCTAGATATTTTTGAGTTCCTATCCTTCTTGTACATTTGTAACACACGTCCCTATCACTAGAGCTTCCTAGAAGGTCATCTTGATTACTAGGATCCATAGCTGATCTGTGTTTAGCTTATCCGAGGAGATATTCTTCCTCGAACTCGGACTACTCATGATCTCAGCTAAATCCCCACGCTCTCGGCTAAAGCTCCACGCTCTCGGCCAAAGCCCAAAACCCAATTGCATGATTTGGGCCCATGACCCCACAATAGCCCCTCAAAACTTCAGTTTTTTCCTCTCACCCGAAGAGAAAAGTGAGGTTTTGAATTCTTAAGAGTTAATTCTATTGGATCCTTTGACCTACACCCGTAGGAGTATCGTTTTACGCGCCTCATATTTGTACTGTAAATTGCTCCTTTCCTACGAATCTGAGGAGTTGGTTATAATCTTAGGTCTGTCTTGACACTTAGTGAGAACAAATAGATATCACAGAACGTTACTTTCCTTAAAGTATATGGTCCAAAGATCCATGCATAACTAAGGTTCCGTTTGATACTTGAGAGATACCATAGTGTGTTAATTTCCCCGAAGCATGTGGTCCGAAAACTCAGACATGACTAAGGTTTTATTCAACACTTAGCAGGAGGTTTGATGGACTCGACGTAACTAAGGAAATTCTTAGCAGGGGGTCTGATGGACCCGACGTAGCTAAGGCTCTTCTTAGCAGAGAGTCCGAGGATTCGACGTAGCTAAGGAAATGTTTAGAAGGAGGTCTGAGGGACCCGACGTAATTAAGTCTCTTCTTAGCAGAGAGACCGAGGACTCGACGTAGCTAAGGAAATGCTTAGCAGGGGGTCTGAGGGACCCGATGTAGCTAAGGCTCTTCTTAGCAGAGAGTCCAAAGACTCGACGTAGCTAAGGAAATGCTTAGCAGGAGGTCTGAGGGACCCGACGTAGCTAAGGCTCTTCTTAGTAGAGAGTTCGAGGACTCGACGTAGCTAAGGAAATGCTTAGCAAGAGGTCTGAGGGACTTGATGTAGCTAAGGCTCTTCTTAGCAGAGAGTCCAAGGACTCGACGTAGCTAAGGAAATGCTTAGCAGGAGGTCTGAAAGACCCGACGTAGCTAAGGTTCTTCTTAGCAGAGAGTCCGAGAACTCGACGTAGCTAAGGAAATGCTTAGCAGGAGGTCTGAGGGACCCGACGTAGCTAAGGCTCTTCTTAGCAGAGAGTCCGAGGACTCGACGTAGCTAAGGAAATGCTTAGCAGGGGGTCTGAGGGATCCGACGTAACTAAGACTCTTTTTAGCAGAGAGTTTGAGGACTCGACGTAGCTAAGGAAATGCTTAGCTGGGAGGTCTGAGGGACCCGATGTAGCTAAGGAAATGCTTAGCAGGAGGTCTGAGGGACCCGACGTAGCTAAGACTCTTCTTAGCAGAGAGTCCGAGGATTCAACGTAGCTAAGGAAATGCTTAGCAGGAGGTCTGAGGGACTCGACGTAGCTAAGGCTCTTCTTAGCAAAGAGTCCGAGGACTCGACATAGCTAAGGAAATGCTTAGCAGGGGGTCTGAGGGACCCGACGTAACTAAGGCTCTTCTTAGCAGAGAGTCCGAGGACTCAACATAGTTAAGGATCTGCTTAGCACTTAGAACAAAGATTAGAAGATATCAATACATACCTTATAGAACTAACCTCACCGCGGAGCCCCTTTGATTTGCTGCGCCATTAATATATACCTTCTAGAATAAAGGTTCTCGAGGCATGTACTTGATGTCAAAAGCCCCTAGAACTGTGCCCCATTTAGCAATCCTCCCCATGTAATTAGCACCTCGAAGTATAAACTTTGGCCTCATGTAGTGACTTGCTTACATAGTAAACTGGCCACCACAATGGCTTTACCCAATGACTCTTGCTGATGGGGGCCTGATTCTACCATAATTAACCGTTGCACTCACTATCACACAAGCTCTTCCCACAAACGGCGCCAATTGTAGGGACACGATATTCAGACCAATCCCAAAATGTATGAAATCTTGGCCCAGTGAGCCCAATACAATAAATTTGTAGAGAGTGGAACAAAGAGCTAAGTTTTAGTGTGTGGATAACAGTTAGTATGGATTTCATAACAATCAAACAGAGAGGAACCGAGTTTACCAAAGAAAGTTTGTCCTCAGCACAATCCGAGGAGCTTTGTTCTAGTAAATGTTGAATGAGAACGGTTACAGGAGTTCTTCAGATTGCTACCGTGCTCCTCCCCTTTCCATGGTGAATTTCTCCTATTATATAGTCCCTTTCAAACAATCCGGGCCTTCCCTTTATTGATCATCCAAGCCTATACTTGAGTGCCTGTCCCATCAGACACCTTCTTTGCTGTTCTGTGAGTTACGGTAACCGAGGTAGCACTGTTCAGGGGTTCTGTCCACATAAATGCAATGTCAACAGCTTTCCCCTAGATATTTTTGAGTTCTTATCCTTCTTGTACGTTTGTGGCACACGTCCCTATCACTAGAGCTTCCTAGAAGGTCACCTTGATTACTAGGATCCATAACTGATCTGTGTTTAGCTTAACCGAGGAGATATTCTTCCTCGGACTCGGACTACTCATGATCTCGGCTAAAGCCCCATGCTTTCAGCTAAAGCTCAAGACCCAATTGCATGATTTGGGACCCCACAAGGACAATTCCTTCTAATTGGAGTTAGGGACGAAAAACTCTCCCACAATTATTATTTTTAAACAGAACTTACAAAATATAAAACAAACACTTCTTTCTACAATACTCTCCCACCGTCCCTAGACTCCTTATACTCTCTTTATTATTATTTTTTTTTAAAAACCTAACGCAAGTTAGACTTTTAGCCAAATACAATAACACTCTCTTACCGTCCGTACACTTTCCTATTTAAGAACTACTTCTACGCTTCCAATACTACTCTACTGTACAGTTTCTTGCATTGATTTTAATTCTCAGAGTTAAGTGTAAAAAGAAGCTTCAAATTTTTAGGCTTAGTATCAGTTTAAAAACAGTTTATTTAGCTGAAATTAAAAAAATTTTACTAAAAATACTGTAAATAAATCTAAAAAATAGCTAAAACAATATAATAAAACATATATATATAATCAAAAAGTATAATAAGACTCCTAAATAAATAAATAAAAAATAAACCGACCGGTAAGAAAACTAACCAAACGTATGCTAATGGTCCGGCTCTGCACAGGTTTACCGAATTGTAGTTTTGGTGAACAGGAAAAGTCATGGTGTAGGCTTGTAGTCTGACAAGCTAAAAAAAAAAAAAGATGTACTCGGTTTTGTCCTCATCTCAAAAGAGAATTAATGGTGGCAGGTAAAAAAATAAATAAAAGAAGAAGAAAGGAACACACGTATGGAAGAAGAGGGCCTAGGTGGTGGCCCTTTACAGATTAACTTTGACTCTGTATGTAATCTATAGGCCATATTCCTAGGAAGTAGGATCTAGGGGTTGAAAGTAATGGAAATATATATTATAGATACGTGAATTTTTGGTGTGAGATAATAGTGAAAATTTATTAAATATTATTGGCTGTTTTTCTTTTGGTAGGATATTGTTATAAGTTTTCTTACTTTATTTGATTATTAAATAAATGGTATCTGAAAAATTGTTTTAGGTAATATCTAAAGATTTTAAAAGAAGTATTAGTAAAAATTTCTTTTATGGTGAGTTAGTTGAGATAAATAATTTTATCCTAATTGGTTTTGTTTTGCTTATACTATTATATCTTAACTACTGAAAATTGGTTATAATTGTTACAATTTATTTCAATTATATTATTGATTTAAAGTAAAGAATATAGGATTATCACAAATATATTTGATTACTGAATATATAGGTCCATTTGGTATATGCACTTAAACAACAGTTTTTAATTTTTAAACAACATTATATATATTTCCTCACACTTTTTCACCCAAACGTATTTTCAAAAAATACAAAACAACGTTACTAGAATAATATTACTAAACGGGCCCATGATTTTATATATGTATTTGGATGATATATATATATATATATATATATATATTGTGAGGACAATTTGAATGCTAAGCTCACAAGTTGAATGGACTTAGACTCAAAAGGGCCTAACAATAAATTTGTAGAGTGTGGATTAGAAAAACTGAGCTTTTAATGAGTTAAATAATTATTGAAGCGTATCCAAGAGACAAGAAGACCGAAATAGACTAGTTTACGCTATAGAAAGTCGTCCTCGGCTTAGTTCAAAGAGGATAGTTCTTGTATAATTCTCTAATATGATTACAACTTTTACTCTCTGTTACTACAATGTTTCTCTCCGGGGTTTTTCGATCCCCTTTCTCATTGCCTCCTCCTTTCTTTATACTCTCTTTTCCCCACATGTCAGTCAGATGGTTTATGTCATGACCCAAACTTGTATTTCAGAATTTAGAGCATGACCGGCATGTTAATATCAAGTTTACCTCAATACTAACACGAACCAACCTAAACTGAAGGTGCTTATCAAGAATTTGTTTCTTGAATTCCTGCTCATTATCTTGCATAAAAACCATAATATACAAAAATGATGAAAACCTCAAAATTCATCTCATTTAAACTTGGCAAGATTACCCATTGGTTGAAACCTTAGGTTTCGTGTAAATATTACATAGCTAAATGTTTAGCAAAAACTCTTATTACAAACCTAACCCCAAAGACATATAACTGGGGTTCAAAACAAATTAAGGTTCCGAATTACATTTGTGCTCAAAGGATCAAGTACATCTTGATTCCTCCTATACAACAAAAGAGCTAAATTACTATACAATAAAAACTCTACATTCTAACAAACGAGAATTACAGAATCCTTGCCACCTCTAATACTCTCGCTGCTTCCAGGAAGAACATGTGCACTGAAATATAATAGGGTGAGTTGCGAAACCCAGTAAGGTTTTAAGCTCCATGGGCCCTTAATAAGCATGCATGTAAAACATATATTTTTTGGAGATGCCAGCTTGATAAAATAGCCTTCGTACTGTTTACGTTATTCTTAAAATAACTTATGAACTTTCAGAAAAAAAAAACAATTTATTTTCCTTTCATATAATAGTAAAATGACATAATAAGGAACGTAAACATAATTTAGAATTCTTATCTTTGAATAGACTATGAAATACTTTATCATAACTTATCATCAGACTTATCATTATTTCCAAATAGCTCAATAGTTCATTTATAATACATATTAGTTAGTCCAATTGTAAGTCTGTCACAACTTTGGAAGGCTTTCAGCACAAAGTGCTAGGCATCCAGCATTCCCCACAATGCCAGGTAAACCCGGGATCATATCATAATACATAACTTCAACCATGGGGGTAGGTTGACATCCTCCACAAGTTGGCCGTTACCGACAAGGGCGGGTACAGCAGAGTCAGTCCCACTTTTAATGGCCAATCAGAATTTCCATATTCTCGTACAGCAGAGTCAGACGCAAGAGATTGTACAAAAGGAGCTCAAGTGTCCGTATTCTCGTTCTCGTCACCTAAATGAAAGACCAAAACTTATTACTAATAAACTCTTCATAAGTATATAAACTTACACATCCATTACAACCTAACTCTTAAACTCAAGAAAAATCATAATTCCCATCACAAACAGTTTCCCCAAAAACAAGGTACATAGAGAAAACAAGGCATAAAATTTATATATGATCCAAACATACCAAAGGATAAGCATATTAAATTATAGCTTAAAACATTCACCCTAACTTCAAAATTAAATCAACAAAGTCATGTGTGTCATAAGCTGTTCACTGCTCATTACAGCAACATAAGCCCCATTTGTAAAATGCAAATGGACTGTCTGTACACATCCAATTGTCATGAAATTTTACAGAGTTACTCCCCTGTATGTCTAGTATATACCATAAAAATTTCGGAGTCAAAGCATAAAACCATGATTTATTAAAAATCATACAAGGCAACGTGCTCAAATCTGTCCTGTCAGAAATTCATGCAACTTAGAAATTAAACCATTATTTTTATACTCATCCAAAAGCTGTGAGACCACTTCCATAACAACCATATATGTCTTAGAATTCATAAAAACTACTCCTAGCATCCTAATTCACAGAAAATGATTTAATACATATTTTTCTTGTTGTAAACATCAAATCTGTCACAGTGACAGCTTCAGCACATGTTCTTACTAAAATCATCAACAAATAGTAATTGGCCCTCATTTCATTTGGGTATTTTTATATCTATACTACACATAATAAAATACCTTAATAAGCATCCAAAAGACCAATTTCATCAATCTTTAAAATTACTAAAAACAGAATCACAAGTTCAGCTCCTACAAACAGAACAGAGAGCAAAGAAGAGGGAAAATGAACAAAACTCTTATATTATCAAAATACCCAAATCAAAAGAGGTTTAATATACTTACCCACAAACTTTGAAGCTGAAACCTTAGTGTTAGGTTCTTAATTTCATCTTAGAAAGAGGTTTGTGGTGTTGGTGAGAAAGTGAGAGAGAGATGTCGCCGTGAGAAAGGGAGGAGCAAGAAAGAAAAGAACAAAGAAAAGATGAACCAAAAAAAGTCTTCTGATGCAGCAAGGAAGATAAGGGTGGGAGACTTTTATGGAGTACGTGCATAACAAGAGGAAAAAGCCAAAAAGTCTAGATGAGTCACCCTTACTTTTACAAATTTTCTTTCCACCCCTTAGAAACTTATAATTCTAGAAAAGGCCCAAAGAATAATATAACTATATATATATATATATATATCCTTAACTTTATAAAACTTCTTTCTACAATATTAAAAAAAATGTATATGTTTTATAATATCACAATATCAAACTTTATGCACATAAAAGTAATTAAAATGATAACAAGCATATAAACCCATAAAATTAATTTTTCGATTGGGTTGGGGTGTTACAGTTTATGTTGGTACTTGTCCCATCAGTCCCACCTTGAAGTCTCTAGATAGCAGCTGTAAAGGTTAAAAATCAATGTTCAAATATTTTTTCCTCATTAATGTAGCTAGAGAGTTAGATACAGGGCATTTAACGCGGTGGTAGTAGCTTTCTGTAAGATATTTCTCGACTTCCACCTGTCCTGTATGTTCATATAGTGCACCCTTATCAACAAAATCTTCTGATATATCATCATAGATATCCAAATGCATGTTTTGATTTGCGTTCTGCTTATCCGAGGATATAACCTTTCTCGGATCACCCTCCTCAGCCTATGCTATTGCCATCTATAGGTAAAATCCACAGCTTTGTATTTTCAACATTGCTGACATGTTCTCGAACAGTTGTATCTCCTCGGACAAGCCCAAGGCCCAACATATATGTATGGGCCTCTGGTCTCTACATATATGTATATATATATATATATATATTGTTTGAACTTTGATTGATATATATGATTTTAGACAATATGACTATATTTTGACTCTAATACCTAGTATCATAATAACATTTGCCAACACTTTTTTTAATAGATATCATCAGATTTGAACCACTTTCAATGATTGTTATTTTTATTATAAGGTCAAGATACAAATAACTATCTTTTTGACCCAGGTCTCTTATTCCACACTTTACCAATTTAACTAACTACAAACCACACGTTTCCTATGACGACCAAAACAACTTCTCAACAACATTCTTGTTTCTTAAATAAAACCACTTAAAAAAAAAAAAGGGGTACCTACTACCTACCTGATGAAATGAAACAACATCGGAGCGAAACCTGGTACGCTGGCCTTTATCGCACTTGATGGAGGTGGACACGTGTGGGACAACAACCCCACCTGGAATCAAAAGGTCTCGGACCTGGGTCTGCTCCAACTCAATCAGTCTCAACTCGGGATGACCCGACTTGCACGCTGACAATCGTATATCGTTGCAGAGATCGTAGCCCAATCCGATAGCCGCCACCGCCTTCTCGGCCGCGAAATGGGGGTTCAAGCGAGGTGCACTCAGAGACATTATTGCTTGCTTTTACTGACTGAGGTTTTTTTTTTTTCTTTCTTTGTTTACTTCTCTCAATCAATCGCTCTGTCTAAGCTTGAGCGTCTCGCCAGGGATTTTAAGCGTTGAACATAGAAAAAGAAGAAGAAGACCCATTGCAGTAGTCTTTGGGTTTTCTTTTCATTCAGCTTTCAGAAAGTCCAAGAACAGTTTTCTTTTCTTTCTTTTTTTTAGAAAAAATTAATTTACTTTTTATAATTTGTCGGGTTTTTTTTTTTTTTTTTTACTTCTCCCATGTGACGAGTCTTTTTATTATTTTTGTTTTTTGGCTAGTAGTCCTATTTTGCCGAGAAAAAATTGTGTTTTTATTTTATTTTATATAGATAATTTTTATTTTGAAAATCTAATTTATAAGTAAAAAATTAATTTGAAAATTAATAGGAAAGTTGTCCTATTTTTTAGGCAATGTCTTAGTGGGAGTTAGAGTTGTATTTTTACCAAATTGTCCTTTAGTTTTGTCTCTACTTAAACATAGTGGTATATGAACATTTTTAAACTAAAAAATGAAGAATCTAAACAGAGAAAACCCCTTAAATAATAGTATAGATATAACTATATATATATATATATATATATATATATATCCTTAACTTTATAAAACTTCTTTCTACAATATTAAAAAAAATGTATATGTTTTATAATATCACAATATCAAACTTTATGCACATAAAAGTAATTAAAATGATAACAAGCATATAAACTTATAAAATTAATTTTGCGATTAGGTTGGGATGTTACAGTTTATGTTGGTACTTATCCCATTAGTTCCATCTTGAAGTCTCTAGATAGCAGCTGTAAAGGTTGAAAATCACTGTTCAAACATTTTTTTCTCATTAATGTGGCTAGAGAGTTAGATACAGGGCATTTAATGCGGTGGTAGTAGCTTTCTGTAAGATATTTCTTGACTTCCACCTGTCCTGTATGTTCATACAGTGCACCCTTATCAACAAAATCTTCTGATATATCATCATAGATATCCAAATGCATGTTTTGATTTGCGTTCTGCTTATCCGAGGATATAACCTTTCTCGGATCACCCTCCTCAGCCTATGCTATTGCCATCTATAGGTAAAGTCCACAGCTTTGCATTTTCAACATTGCTGACATGTTCTCGAACAGTTGTATCTCCTCGGACAAGCCCAAGGCCCAACATATATTTATGGGCCTCTGGTCCCTACATATATATATATATATATATATATATTGTTTGAACTTTGATTGATATTGATATATATGATTTTAGACAATATGACTATGTTTTGACTCTGATACCTAGTCAATGGAGGTTATTCATTGGTATGCAAAGTTTTTTTATCGGGTTTAATGTTAACATATATAAGAGATATTTTTATCAATAATCTGAAAAGAAAAAAAAAATTGTGACTATATTAGGCAGAGGCTTTTGGAGATTGTTGTTTTTATTTTTAGAATTTTTTAGGTTCATGTGTATGTATGTATTAGGTTTAATTAAATTGGAATTATCTTCAAAATTTTGGTTTTGATTGAATAATGAAAATGACAGAAGAAGTATGTTCCAATATTTGGAGTTTTCTGTATATGTGTTGTTGTAGTTTAAACTTGGCATTTGAATTGTTAAATTGTTAATTTACAGTTTCATTGTTCATCTATTAATCATGAATAATAATATTGCTATTTGCAGCCATTATGATATGATATCAATGATATGATAATTATGAATGCTTTTCTTTAGAGTTTAGATAGAGTCTATTTTATTAAAAAAATTTACAATTAAAAGACTTTTGAATTTTTTTTAAAAATTATTGGATACGTTGGATTTTAAATGACATCTATTAAACTTTATCATTTATGGCATCATAAAAGAAAACCCATATAAATAGGTATTAGAATATTATTTGGAACTATCATAATAGACTAACGTATTACACATGGTATGGATCTAACTGTAACATCCTATACTATAAAATAAAAATTGGGCCAATAGTTATCTTCCCTTTGCAAAAAATGGTTAAATTCTCATTAATTATGATAGTTCACTTTTAGGTAAAATAGAAACTCTATTAACTAAGTTTTAAAAAATTTAAAATTCTATTTCAAAAAATCTCCAGAACATTAGATTTTATTTTAATTATTTTAATCATCTATCATAATAAATTTATATGGTAAAAAAATAAAATCTATACATTACATACAATCATTAATCCAGTTACCCTCTAAATGATGAAAGATATGAGAATGCAATTTGTAGATTTACTATCAAGATAACATAGATTAGATTGGTAGTGGATAGTAGATTTAATTGCAGTTGAGTATTGTATGAAGTCATCATCATAGAATAGCCAACGCCGAGATGCGTTTTGTGAAACCAATGATATAAAAGAAAAGAATTTTTCTAAACCATTATAATGAACAAAAAATTACTTATTTTCATTCATTTTCAAGTTATACATTTTTTTTTAAGTCAAGTCATAGATCTTTAAGTAAAATAAATACTTTTAATTTTTATTTAACTATTCAGTACCTCACACGAGTTAGCGACTAATTAAATATATTTATGTTTTATTAATATAATAATGTGACATGTCCTTATTGGTGCAAAGGGTTTACACTAAATCCTTATAGAATTTAACCTCTTCTTAATTATAGTTATCTTAAAATCATTCAACTAATCAACTGTGCGTATAATGATCAAGTGCCATGCTATATAAAATAATCAAAATATTTAAATTTTAACATTAAAAAAAAATTACCTTATTCAATTACTACTATAATTTCAAATAAAGTGGTGTAAATGAAACAACATTATTTGACCGGTCAAAAGACATAATTTTAATTATATTTTATAAGAAATTTTTATTTAAGGACAAAACTTAAATACCATTTATTAATAGTTATAAAGTTATACTTTAAGTTTTCATACTAAATTCAACCAAGTGGTTATATTGGTTAATGAATCACATTATTAGTTTAATTTAATTATCTTTTTTTTTTCATATATGATAGAAATTATACTCTATCCTAAACTAAGTTTATATGTATGTAAAGTCTCTTTTTAGAGATTTAAACTTTGGCTCTTACCCTTTACACCCCACAAACACTTATGGGGTCGTCTGACAGCAATATTTAAGTATTGTTGTTTAGTTTTCAGTATTGTGAAAATACGTGTTTGAGTGTTATAGAAATATGTGTCAGAAGTGTTATTGTTAAAATTATCATTTAAAAACAAGTACTAAACAACCCTTATATTTATGGAGTGATTATCACACCAAGGGTATGCGATGGTAATTTAATTGTCTTTTGAGAATATTACATATTTTGTGTTGCATGGATAAATGCAGCAACATGGTTGAATTTAATGGTAGAATCTAAGGTACAATGCCTAGAAATTATATTTAAGCTTTGTCAATATTTAATATCATAGCACTTGTTTTAATTATTTTATAAAAATTATTATTTAATAGTAGTTCATATTATGACGTGGTAGAATCTTAGGTTCCCTCTTGTATTTAGCCTATGACAAATACATAAATTTAGCCTATGCTGAAATCATATTTTTTATTTTTTGAGGCTTTAATAGAGAATTTTCTTATATAATTATAATAATAAAAATAAAATTTGGGTTTTAAAAAAGTTTTATTAGGTTTTTTTTTTATTAATTTTGTGTTGACGTGAAAAATTGTGGAAACTTCAAAACTTCAGTTTTATATATATATATAGTTTTTTTTTTTTTTGAAACTATATATATATATATATATATATATAGAGATTAAATTAACTATTGTGACAAAAAAAACACATTAATTTTACTGTATGTGTTTTATTGAGGTATTTGATGCAAGCAATGTGGGAACGTAGTGCAAATTTTATTATTGGTCTATACTTCGTTTCCAACTAGACTTAGGAATACATGCAATGACCATTCTATAACACAACTCTGTGTAGCCAACCCTAAAAATTTCACAGAACACCACCGCCACCAATACTTTCATGCCAAGTTTCGTATTTCCCTATAAACTGCCAAAGTTTATCACTACCTAGACTCTAATTTCTATTCCTACATCGAATCGGAATGTTTATTACTTCTCTATATATATACCACACGTCTTTTCTATTTCTTCTATTCTGATTTCTGAGATAAATTGCATGCACAAAAAAACAAAAACAAAAACAAAATCCTTGTTTTTTTTGAGAATCTCTTATTGGGGTTTGCTTACACTTTTACTTTACATGATGGTTAGACCAAAAGGCATGGGACGCAGCAAAATAGAGATAAAGGAAATACAGAACAAGGGAGCCATGTACTGCACCTTCACAAAGCGTCGCAATGGTCTGTGCAGTAAGGCTAGGGAGCTCTCTACCTTGTGTGGTGCCCAAGTTGCTGCCATTGTCTTCTCTCCCAAGAACAAGATGTACACCTTTGGTGAGCCTTCTGTGGACTCCGTGGTGAATCGCTTTCTTCATGAACAGCAACAACAACGACAACCCTTGAACAGAGGAGGGCAGAAGAAGAAGAAGAAGACGATACCGTTTTTGTCAGACGAGTGCATTGAAGGTTTTGAGTTGCATGAGCTTAAGCATTGCACGGCTTTGATGGAAAAGTTTGTGAAAAAGTTAGAGGAACGACTAGAAGACGTGGTGTATAGGAGGGTTCAAATGAAGGATTTGATTAGTTTAATTAAATAAGAATAGTGGCTATAATTGTCTTTTAGGGCATAGATAATTCGTTATATTTTAAAATTTTTTTAATTTAACCTTGTATTGACAACTTAAGCCCTTTACTTTCTTAAGTTTGTGTTTTATTAAGAAAATTTTCTTTTTTGTAAGTTTCCTCTCCTAACTTGATTGATTGTTATTGACACTTGTTTATTTGTTTAGTTATTTATTTAATTTTTTTTAAAATGTTTAAGCATCTTTTTTTGTCTTCCTTTAATAATAGAAGAGATTGTTATAAGTAAATTAAAAACCTTATAACTCAACTAACATCTTTTATCTTTCTATTAAAAATATTTGAGGTTCAAATTTCTCATTCTCTTCCAAATTATCAAATAATCCAAAAAAAAACTTGTTCAAAACTTGTTCATATATATATATATATATATATAAAAGATATATGGAAATTTTGTGTGGTTGGCGAACATACTCAAACCCAAAATAAAGATCCTTTTTTACTATTTGGAATCCAAAACTAAAAATTTAAGACATCAGGATTCGAATGCTACCATAATGCTATTTGGCTATCCATATGATTAATTTAATTATTATTTTTTAATACTTGGAAACACTTTTGAAGAATATTGAACATATTATTAATTATATAACATAATTTATATATGTTGAGGCTCAGTACGCAGTATCAACTATCAAACTTCTCATTTTGTTTGGATTTCATTAATTAATTAACTTAACAACACTAATTAGGCTTTTTCTAGTTAGAAGGATATTTGAAATATAATTAGATAATAAATATTATTTTTATTTGATTTGTAAATTATGGGAAAATCAATTTAAATGTTTGTCTTTTCATGTCATGAATATGGTCAAAAGTAAATAAGAACTCTAAGGTGGTGTTATCATAAACAGTTTTGGAGTTATAACTCAATATTTGGGATGTTATATTGTTTTTCTAGGTAACATTTTTTAGTATAATAATTAATAATAGAACTTAGGGTAAATTGCAAATTACACTGTTGAAGTTTGGAGTTGATTAGATTTTACAGCTTAAAGTTTCAAAAACTTGATTTTACACCCTGAAGTTTGGTTCCATTAACAATTCACCTCTCACGGTTAGTTTTTGCTATTAAGTGACACATCATCATATTGATGAATTTTATATAAGCCAAATCAACCACAAACTTACCAGCATGTTTGGTAGACTGTAATAGACGCTGTAATGTAATGGTTATTGTTATGGTTTAGTTATTCTTTAGTTTGGTTATGTTTTTATTACAAGGAATAATCATTCCTTATGAATAGTTATTCTTCAAAATGAGGAATAACTATTCCTCTTTAAAATGTTGTATTAGCTATTCTTTAGTAAATGCAATAATTTCAAAACTTAATATATTTTCAAATAAACAAACTTTCCATATACATTTAACAATTATAAAAATAAAAAAACATAAAAAAATAATACATATATCTCTTAAATTTAAAAATAACAATTTTTAAGGAGATATAATTGTATGAGTAAGATATTTTCTAAAATAAATATTAAATTTTATTATAATATTATAACTCACAACTAAACTAATGAATAGGTTTAGTTATTACATTACAACATGTTTTATTACTAGTAATAAAGATTACAATTCCTGTAATCCTCGTTCAGTGTACCAAATGTAGCCTAAGACGTTTTTGTGACGACGAAATGAAGAGCCGGCATACATCAAAACTACGTCATTTTAGGCATAAACTTAAAACAAAAACCTCTGGCCTAAACGACACAGTTTCAAGCTAAATTCTAAAATTCAAAAACAAAGAACACGAAGAACTCACACCTCCCTAGCCCAAACCCCTTGGCTCAAACTGAACCCAGATAGACCATCAACTCACCTCATGAACCCAGGGGGCAGCGGCGAAGAACCCAGGTGGCAGCAGTGACGGTGGCGGCCACACCGATAGTGAGCTGCTCTTCTCTTTCTCTCTTTTCGGATTTGGCTTTTGTAGTCTTAATTCCTACTTCCCAACATTAAATCGTGGCATCACACCAATACAATAGTAAATTTAAACCATTGGAAAAACGAAATTGAAAAACATTTGCTTCATTTCGTGGTCACTGCTAGTGAGGTGTGTAAATATATAGTCATATTTGTGTTAAGTTTTTCAATGACATTTTGGGCTGTGGTTTTGAAGTTTTTCATGTTGGTTGCTAAGATTGAATTCCTATTATTTGGGAAGATGTTATTTGTTTATATGGGTGGTATATTATCTGAAATCTAGAACTTTTTGTGATAGTTTATAGCTATGCACGGTAGGTGTTTGTGAAAATGTTTGTTCCAGCCTGTAGTGATAACTATACAGTCAAAGCAATATTATTTGCTTTGGTTTTTATTGAGTTTAATTTTATCTTCATTGCTGAATGATATCTTGGAACCATCATAAACCCAAAAAAAAAAAAAAAAAAAAATTGAACTAGAATAATTATTATTTGAACTTGTTGTAGGTTAGGAGAGTGGAAGAGGATCATGAGTTTACGGGCTTAAGAGTGGAAGAGGATCATCGCCCATCAAGTGTTGCTGTAAGCCAATCAACTATAGTAATTGCCTTATGCTTATTTTTTGCATATTGCTAGTATTTGGTCATGCTGACCATATGATCCAATATATCAATTATTACAGGTCTTAAACCAAACAAGTGTTGCTGGAAGCAGTGAAGTTGGTAGATATGGAAAAGGAAATGGAACTGTTGCTGGAGGAAAAGCTGAAAATAGAACTGGAAAAGGATGAGGGTCAGCAGCAATGCTAGTTTGTAGGACCTTTTATATGTTAGGACATTTGATTGTTAGAACCTTTTGTGGTTACTGTTTTGTAAAGCTGTCCATAAGCTTATTTGATGGTGTTAATGGACAAAAGTAACCTATTTTGTGTTGGTCTTAGGTAGGACCTTTGGTTTGACAAACATTATTAGTCACTATTTTATTTATCTTATGTGATGTTTATGTGTATGGTATCTGATTAAGACATATTCGGGTGGTAAAGATTTAAAGAATTGCATATATACCTAATTGCACTCTGCAGGTCTAATGTAATTGCAATTTGCATTTATAAAAAGGTTATTTCAATTATAATAAACAATATTCCAAAAAAGAGACAAAACTAAGTGTCAATTTTCACTGCAAAAAATGTATTTCAATTTCCATTACAACATAATAAAAAGAGTGGTCATTGCAATTGTCATTACACTAAACAAGATAAGAAACTAACTACTCTTTCAAAACAATTGTCACTACAATCTTTCACAATGACTAAACTAGAATTCACCTATTCTAAATACAATAAGTTCTTTCATTGGAGATGCTTTCACTAAACAAACTAAAATGACTACCATAACAACAAACCAACTTTTACAATTTGGGTTCCCTCGGAGAAGCTGCTACTTCTACAATTTCACTCCTTCCCATTTCAAGATTGTCAATTTGCAAGAGATAAGAGGCACATGTACACCTGATCCTTAATCTTTCATTGGTTCACATCTAATTTCAGTTATCACTGGAGAACACAGAACGACTTCAAGAGCTCATGCATTCAACATCAGCCTTTTAATAGCTTCTTAATCTATGGAACAATGGAAAATTTGAAGGGTCCTGGAAATGAGGGAACCAACTGAAAAGAGATTATACCAAGTGTTGCAGTAGCTACGGCATCTTCAATTCGTTCTTCAATTGTTCTAATTCTGCTGGATGCATTTTACTAATGGCAGAATTAAAAGATTCTCCATGAAGGGCAGCACATGTTTGAAGGTTCTCTCTGATTGAGGTCTCTAGTGACAACTGGTTGATCTGGTCGGAATAATTGATCTGACAGTTTCAGCACTTTCAGGCATATCCCCAAAACGTTCACCTGTCTTCTAAATTCATGTTTATTCATCTGAATTCATCACTTTCAGGCTTATCCCCAAAATGTTGACCTGTCTTCTTCTTAACTCTTTACTCGGAATGGTGCCCTCCCCATGGCACCTGCTGGAGCTCATATTTTTACCACTGGCATCACAAAAGAGAGAAATATGAACAAAGAATAGAAGTTGATTCTAAAATGACAACTGAGAATTTGGATAACAAGTTCCATTAAGTATTAGAGATCCAACCTGGACTCTTCCTCAGATAAGTCATTGTTTTCGCTCAATATTACAATCGTGCATACATACACTGAATAAATCAAAAGGCACAATTGCAAGACTTAATCAAAGGTTACCCAATATTCATTTGCAAATAATGTGTAAAATACAAAGATGAATCCATACTTCAAAATCTGATCAAGCTTATTAAGGACTCGAGGCTGTCTCAATGTGAGAATGATTGAAAGGGCTAAGCCAAATGTCTTCCTTTGGGTGGAAGATACATTGTCTAACTGTGACGAAACAAAAATACTTTGGCAATAAAAAAATGAAGCAAGACTTAAAGTAGGGATCGCCTACATTTTCCATGCAATGCCAACAGAAATTTCAATAAAAAAATTGTTGGTATGTAGTTAGAATGCAATGAATAAATAATGTGATCCTAAGACTCTATAACTATAAGTTTACCAAGTGCATAATAGTCGATCCCTTAACTTTATTCCTGTAGTTTACAAGACTTGTTGTAAACTGGAGCTATAAAAAGGGTACCAATATTCTGCACAAATAATAATTATTCTAGTTCAAATTTTTTTTTTGGATTTATGATGTTTCGAAGATATCATTTAGCAGTGAAGATAAAATTAAACTCAATTTTCTTTCTTTCTTCAAGTTAATTTTGCAATAAAACCAAAGCAAATAATATTGCTTTGACTGTATAGTTATCACTACAGTCTGGCACAAACATTTTGACAAACACCTACCGTGCATAACTATAAACTATCACAGAAAGTTCAAAATTTCAGATAATTGACCACCCCCATAAACAAATAGCATCTTCCCAAATAATAGGAATTCAATCTTAACAGCCAACATGAAAAACTTCAAAACCACAGCCCAAAATGTCATTGAAAAAAATCAACACAAATATGACTGAATATTTACACACCTCACTGGCAATGACCATGAAATGAAGTAAATATTTTTCAATTTCGTTTTTCCAATGG